>JADMNL010000035.1:13655000-15052500 GCA_016271365.2 Neoceratodus forsteri
TAGGTCACTCTTTCCATTGTCATTCCATTCACAATGGGTGGGGTGGCAGGTTGTATTTAACTGATTCAAACCGTGTGTGCTCACTAGTACACCTGATCATGTTGAGCTTGTTGGTAATAAAAGTGAAAGCTGTCAACATTTATATGTGGTAAGGTGAGTTTGAGAAAGGCAACAAATTCTTTTTTTTAAATTACTTTTTATTGAGTGGATATTACACAATATGAGCACATTGTTATAGTTACAGGCACTTCAGAATAACAGTATGTAGTGTTCATGATGAAAGATTACCCAACAAAATGTGTACAATTACACAAAAGCCCTGCTTAATACTAGGCATCTTGATGTAGCAAAGATAGCTAGAAGGATGTTCAGGGGAGCTGAGGAAGAGAGAACTCTGGCTAGTAATGGGATGAAGCAGGGGGAAAAGGCATTATTCAGATACATCCAGAAGAAGGAAAAGTTCAAAGCACAATAGTAAGGCTTAAGAGAGAGGAAGGATTGGAGGAGGGGACAAAGGAAAAGCAGTGATAACAGAACTAATATGTTTGTTCAGTATTTACTAGGGAGAAGGATGGTCCACTGCAAGAGTGTGGGGTAAGAAGAGAAAGGAAGGGGAACAGGTGTGTAATAACAGGGAACAGGATATTGGAAAAGCTAAAAGGGTTGAAAGTACATAAATCTATGGGACCGACCTAATTTCTTGCATCCTCAGATACTCAAGGAGGCTGTGGAGGTGATAGCAGTGCTACTTGCAGACATTTTTAGTTGCGTGCTGGCCACAGGGGTAGTCTCGAAGGACTGGAGGGCAGCAGACATATTCCCTCTGCAAAATGCAGGAGGAAAGATATGCCAGGGAACTTTAGACCAGTCAGCCAGATGCCTATAGTGGGAAGGTTAATGGAGTCTACACTGAGGGAGGAACTAATTGATTTCCTTGATGGAAATGGGCTATATGATCACAGGCAGCACTGGTTCGTGAGGTGGAGGATTTGTCAGATAATTCTAATTGACTTCTTTGACTGAGTGACCAAGTCAGCAAAAATGGGAAAGGAAGTTGATATAGTGTATATAGATTTCAGCAAGGCCTTTAACTCTGTCCCTCACAGGAGACTAGTAATGAAGCTAAGGGACTTAGTGGTGGAGTAAAATTGACAGCTTGATGGAAAGCTGGCTGAGCGGAAGGATGCAAAGGGTCATAGTAAATGGGGAGTTCTGAGAAGTAAGGGAGCCTTACAAGTGGAGTACTGCATGGGTCGGTGCTGGGCCCTGTCCTCTTCAATGTGTTCATTTGTGACATAGGGGAAGGTATTAAGGGTAAAGCTTGCCTCATTTTAAATGACACAAAGATCTGCACATGGGTTAACATGGAGGAAGGGATGAGGAAACTCAGGGAGGATCTGGGCAAGTTGGAGAGCTAGACAAAGATCTGTCAGCTGTGCTTCAACACAAAGAAATGTAAGGTGATGCACAACAGGAAAATGAACCCATGAGTGTAGTACAACATGGGTGGTGGAGCTAGAAAGCACAATGGGAAGGGACTTATAGATCATGATATCAGAGAGCCTAAAATCCACAGCACAGCGTGAAAGAGCTATGGAAAGGGCAAACAGGATGTCAGAATGTATATGGAAGGGGATATGCAGCAGAAGTATGGGAGGTGATCCTCCCACTGTACTGGTCATTGATGAGACCACTCCAGGAGTACTGTGCAAGGTAATGGAGTTCACACCTGAAGAACAACTGTACAGTGGAAGTATTATATTGTAGGGCAACCAAGATGGTCCAGTGACTACAGGGCAATTAAAGTGAGAAAAGGCTGCAGGACTTGGATATGTGCACCCTCGAGAAGGGAAGGAAATGACATGATAGAAATGTAAAGTACTTGCAGAGGATAAACTGGGTGAATGCCAGGAACTCGTCTCCTTGAGCTGAAATACAGGTACATGGGGGATCACTTTAACTAGAGGTGGAGATTCAAGAAGGGGTCCTGCAAGCACTTTTCACAGAAGGTGACGGACAAGTGGAACAAGCTGCTGAAAGAAGTGGAAAAGGCCAAATCCGTTAGCATGACTAATCAGGACTGGGACAGATGCAGTGTATGGGCTCAGTGAGAATGGGGATCAGCAATTTAGAGCAGGTATGGCCACAAGGCCTGGTGCAGAATAATTAGGTTGGAAGCTCAGACTTGATTGGTTGATAGGCTTTTTTGCTAACGTGTCTGTGCACCTATACGTCTATAGTATTTATCTTTGTGACATACATTCTAGAGTTTAACTCATACACACACACAAATAGAATTCTTCATCAAGAGAGGAAAGATAAGGAAAACAAAAGGCTTAGGATTCAAGATTCTCTCATTCTAGCTCAACTGATGTAGTAAAGAAATACCCCAGTGCTACAGAAATATCTTACTGAAGTGACCAATTTTGTAGGGCATCTAAGAAATACAAATCCAGCTTAGCCAGTGCAGGCCAGGTCATTTGCCTGTCATAGTGTTTTGCCAGAATTTGATTGGATCAATATTTCTGCTAGCTAATGGGCTCTGCTTGATAACTGTTTCACCACCATATAGGCAGCCAGAGTGAGCAACGGGGTAGGAGTGAGTTTAAGTAAAAAAAAAAATGTATTTGGGGGGAGTGCATGCACATAGGAATCCTAGATGGCTGCCTAATTTAGTGGCTCCACTCCACCATGCCAAAATCTGTTACATCTGGCAAATATTTGCTCTAATTGCCTTATCCTGTGAACTGACTTTCATATTAAAAGCCGCAACCTAATTGTACATACCTTTTTTGTGCAGAATTTTCTTACTGTGACTGAATTATTACCCTCTACGTCACTTGCTAGAGGTGAGCTCCTTCTCTGCTTCATTGTGGTGACCTCTGAGACTCACATTGTTGTGGGTCTAGAAGATTTATCAGACATTCTTGTGATGCTTCAGTCCTTGACACAGAATATTCCTACAATCAAATCATCTGTTTCCCAGCTTACTGACCGTATGAAAGCAGCTGAACAGCGTACTGCTGAAATTAAGTTCTTGCCCATCAAGGTCAAGTCAGTTTGGAAGGCAGTATAGCGCAGTGGTTTAAGGGTCTGAGCTGCAAATCTGGAAACCTGGGTTTGAATCCCTCAGCCCCCATTTACATGCTGTGTGACCCTGAGCAAGTCACTTAACTTCACTGTGCTCCCAGCTTGCACCTGTAAACAAGCTTTCAGCTTAGTGTGCTACTCCTGGTTAAACAATTGGAAAAGAAAAAAAAAAGATCAAGCCAGACATGAGGAATGCATTTCTCATTTGGAGCAACAGCTACAATTACAGTAGTTCTGGACAAAATAGAGGACCTCAAAAATTGGGGGTACAGAAATAATCTCAGGATCATCTGAGTTCCTGAGGGTTCGGAGGGCCCTAACATGATTGAGTTTCTGTGGCAAGCAATTTCACAGATGCTTGAGTACTACTGGGACAAGCCTCTGAAACAGAGAGGTCCTTCAGTCTCCTGACCCTGCTCAGGTATGCCCGACCCATAATTGCCTATTTTTGAGGTGCTTCATCACAGAGTACATTCTTTGAGTGGCATGGGAGAAGGACTCTTTGAACTGGGCAGCCACTCCGTCTATCTATTTCAAGACTATTCTAAGGATGTCACTAAGAAGGAAAGCCTTTACTCTGATTAAAAGAGCAGGTCACCAGATAGTTTCAATATTCTTTAAAATACCCTGCAGTTCTCACAATCTTGTGGGAGGACCACTAGTTGCCATTCATATCCCCTAAGATGCACAGTGCTTCTTTCTAGATCACATGCTCTACTAAACCTGTGTCATCACCAAAATCTAGACATCCCATACTGAGGAAGTGGCTTGGTATTGAGGGTATGGCTGTCTCTATGGAGGCTCCTCCATCTTCTTCCTCTACAGTCTTACATTCAGCTGCCAGCCAATCCTCTAAAAGTTGGATGCTCTGCCTAATGGACCTCTGGTCAGTTTAGCTACTAGGGCCAAGTGGCAAAGGGACTGCGCACAGAACTTGCAGTTCCTGATCATCTCAGTCACAAGAACCTGAAGAAGCTTCACTGGTACGGCACATTAATCCTTTAGAATCCTCTCTTGCCTCTACCAATCAAAGCTGGTCAGTTGACCCCGATCCGAAGCATTCAAGACTATCTCCTACACTCCACTTAGAGGCTACACAGATGGGAGACATGGAATGGGCTGATTACTTGGAAGAGGAGTTGGTAGCCTCTTTGCCAACAGACTGATCACCATCGTCTCCACCACCAGCTATGACTACGGTTTCTGGGACATATTCACAAGTTGGTTGATCATCAGATTTATACATGGCAACTTGATTAGCCCATGGTCTGCTAATTTTCAGAAGATGAAGCATGGCAGTGAAAAATTGTCTTTGGGATCTGGCTGCACTTAGATGGGACTGCTTCAGATATTTGGAGCTGGCATGAACTTGTTACCCCGGTTCCCCTGGACTTGGTTAAAAATTGGGCATGGGACCACTAGATAAAAATGGTACCAATGGGGGAGCTCATGTGTAAAGTATATTTAATTTGGTTTCCATGCTGCTACTTTTTGGTCCTGTATGGTAGAATGAAAACTGCTTATGTGAGTTAATTATCTTGTTTCTGGATATTGGACAAGCATGCTTTCAACTGTACAGTAGCACATTAATGCTACACAGCTACTTTTGTTAAAGGAAGAATATTTAATCCTCTTTTTAATAGTTAAATATAGGACAAAGTATGGGGTGGCGTGTGTAGTGAGAAGTTTACTCATACCCGAGAGGTAAGATGCTTATAAACCCTGGAGAAGCCGAGGGTTTAGGTTTATATCTAACCCTAGAGAGTGTGTATAAACTTCGAGTTCAAACTCACTACCCCATATTTTATTTTATATAATTGTTGGGTTTCCCTTTTTCACTTCGGCAATTATATAAAATAAAGATGTTCCAGTACGGTGGTGGTTCAGCGTTGTTTTAGTCCGGTGCCCGAAATTCAATCTGCTACATTTTTAAAATGTTTTGTTTTTTGTAAGATTTCTGAAGTGACTAGTGTTGAATTAACTTAAAAAAAAATTACCACCAAACTCTTGTGGCGGTGCTGTTTCAGGCAAATGGAAGAGGTGAGTGGACAGGAGTGGCAAAGTTGCAGCATGATCACAGAGCAAGGGAAACCATGCGTGTGTTTGCCATTAAAATCATCCCTTTATAATGATAATTTACACCACAGTTCCTCTATGGGAAAAAGGGGAAGCCAGTTATTATATAGGGGGTTATGGTCATTTCAGTACTAATTTGGCCAAGTGAAGTAAGCATTCATTTTTGTAAAGGGCGGGTGGAGAATTGTTGGTCAGCCAGATATGGATCCTATTTAATTATCTGTTTAATATGCTTCATGGCCTGCCTGCTTGGGGTGGGAGGATCTGAACGTGATGTTCCCATTGACCCCTGTTTCCCACCTCCTGAGCCTTATATTTTTGTCTCTTATTTGGTAGTTTTTCTACCCCATTTATTTAGCTTTGGGTTGCATGGTATTTCTTTAATGAATGAATTACTAACTGGAAGCCGATGTTTCCCTATTCATTGAGTACCTACTTTGGTCCGTCTTATGTCTGTAATTGTTCTTTCAGTTATTGTGGGGATTAGTCCAGGGGATAAGGTGTTACTTGAATATTGTTCATTTTTCAAGTTCTTTTTGATTTGTGGGAATTCATGGTTGGGGTGTGTGTTGAAGCAATGATGCAGTCTTCTTTTTTTGAAGTTTGTTCTCATTCAAACCTTTATTTCTAGTATTCTTCTTCCATCTTAGCTAAACAGAATGAGCCTAATCCACATTAACGCTTGCAGTTTGCTTAGAAAATTTGAATCCATCCAAACATGGATTAACCACGCCAACCCAGATGTGTTGGTGGTTACTGAAACCTGGCTTAAGCTTGTGACCCCAGATCATGAAATTAATATCCCTTCATATAATATGTTTAGAATGGACAGACTCTCAAGAAAGGGAGGTGTAGCAATAGACAACCTTGTATCCTCCCTCCTGAATATACACACCCCGGCCCACCCACACAGCACCCACACCCCTAGCACTCACCCCCCAGTCCCACCTTTCGTATTCCAACCAGTTTCCCCCGCAGAAGTCCTCCACTCCCTATGGGCATTGAACCCTAACAAAGGCAAATGCCCGTCATCTCTGGACGCCAAGATGCTATTCCTGTCAGCCCCTGCCATAGCCACCCCACTGGCCACACTCTTCAACCTCTCTTTCTCTCTGAACAAGGTTCCAACGACTTGGAAAAGGGCCACTGCCATACCCCTCCCTAAAGGCGGTGACCCCTCCTCCCCAGGCAACTATAGACCTACCTCCCTACTCCCGATCCTGGCCAAACTTCAGGAGTGACTGGTCCTGTCCCAACTCTCCCAGTTCTTGGATGCCTCCTCCTTTTTTACACCTTTCCAATCTGGCTTCCGCAAATCCCATTCTACCATCACCTCTCTACTACATGTCACTGGGGACATCCTCACAGGCATCGACAAAGGACACATAACCATGGCCATTTTTATAGATCTAGCTAAGGCTTTCGATACCGTCTCACATTCCCTACTTATCTCAAAACTTACAGATGCAGGTCTAGCCCACCCAGCTATAGACTGGTTCCAAGACTATCTTGTGGGTATGATGCAAGCGGTCAGACTGGCCCCTCACACATCAAACCCCCTACCAGTCAATTCAGGAGTCCCTCAAGGATCAGTCCTAGGACCAATACTCTTCTCCATTTTTCTTAATGGCCTCCCATCTGCATGCTCCCACTCTTCCATCCAAATGCATGCAGATGATACAGTTCTGTATGCATCCGGCCCCTCCACAAGCAGTGTAGCATCTCTCCTTCAGGAGGACTTCTCAGCCAACCAGCACTGGTTCATGAAAAACCAGCTATCTCTAAACCCTAAAAAGACGGTGTCGCTTACATTTGGCTCCCAACAAAGACTCTCCCACCAAACCCTTTGTCCCCCATTCTCAACCCTGGAAAGGGCACCCCTTGAGCAATGCACTAGCTTTAGATATCTAGGCATCTGGCTCGACCAACACCTTGATTTCGCCTCTCACATAGACTTCCTGCATAAGAGACTGCTCCCAAAACTGGGGGCACTCTATCGAAACAAAGCCTGTCTCCCCAAGAAAATGAGGCACGCCATAGTACAAAAAATGATACTCCCTATACTGGATTACCGCGACATAGTTTACTCTATAGCCTCTGCATCCACCCTGGCAAGCCTAGACACCCTATTCCACTCCTTCTGTCGTTTCATCCTCGACTCCCCACAATCCACTCACCACTGTACCTTATATAGCTCCCTAGACCTACCATCTCTCCATGGCCTCAGATTAATAAACTGCGCTAGGTTTGCTGTTAAATTCTGGACCCTCTCCCCCCCATCTTGAATCTACTTTATCCCAACAACCTCCCTCTGTGTACTCCTTAAGAGGCGCAGACCCTAGACTTCTACATGTCCCACTTATGGCACTACCAAAGGCCAGTCAGCTTTTAAATTCAGAATCCCACAGATCTGGAATGCCCTCCCCACCCCCATCAGACACGCAAAAAATTACGGTCACCGTTCCAGACTACTCCAAGCACACTTCTCCTCCAGCTGCTCCTGCTAATGCTATAAGTTACAGCCCTCTATAAATTAAATATTGTACAGTAATACTCCTGTTATGTGCATATCTGTCTGTAAACTACTGTAATACTATACCTGGAGTATATGTTATACCTATCTCCCTATGTACTTCATACTCAAAAACTGTATTATAATTGTACAAATCATATGCTATGTTTCTTTATTTCAATCACTGTACTTGTATTTGTTTCTAATATATGCCATGTACTGGGCCTAGGCCCCCAGGTCACATCTGGAATCGAGCATGTTGCTCAGTATGCCTTCCTGGTAAATCTCGTAAATAAATAAATAAATACATCCAGTACAAATATTTTACCTCCTTAGTAAATTCTACTGCTCTGCCAAAGGAATTTGAATGCCTCACCTTAAAAGTGCAGCTTACCAGTGCAACTGCTATGCACATAATTGGATGCTACAGGCCCACTGCTGCAGGCTCACAACTATTGAATCACCTAAGTGAAGTCCTAGATGTCCTATCCACCAAAATAATATTATTGGTGACCTCAACCTGGATTGGTTATCCGCAGCATCCAAACCTCTGAAAGAACTATACGACTCCTTTGGACTCACCCAAATTATAACTGAACCCACATGGCCCAATGCAAAAAATCCAGAGAAGAACACCTTACTAGATATAATATTGGTCAACAAACCTCACCTATTTAGCCATGCATGCACATTATTCAACTATGTCAGTGACCATTTTGCAATAGCCTGTGTGAGGTCTATTCAACCTCCAAGTATATCTATAAAAGATGCTGCAGGTATTTTGATCTGGTAGCCTTCTGCTCAGACTTCCAACATGCAGACTGACAGGACTTTTACCTGGCCCAAACCGTGGATATGCTTTTGAGGAATTAAAAAAAAATCTTGCTTAGGGCCCTGGGTAATCACGCTCCCTTAGTAAAAGTCCAAACTAAAAGAAAAATGTGCCTATGGTTCACTGGCAGCTTGAAAGCAGCCTTACAGCACAGGGACTCTCTTTGAAAAAAGCAAGAAAAACTAAACTCCCTAATGACTAGACAGCCTTCTGAGCAGCTTGGAATAGGTGCACTAAACTTACTAGATCTGTAAAAGCTAAGTATTTCCAAACAGACATTGACAGTGCTTCTAATGATACTAAGAAATCTTGGAAAACTCTAAAGGACATTGAAGGTTACTCCCCTGCCCAATCTCTCCCCCCAAAAAATCACCATGGGTGGTGAATCTACATCTGACAAAAATTCTATTCTTCAACTGCTAAACAACCATTTTGCCACAGCAGGTCTAGCCTTCGACACCTCACCAGCCAATGTACTTCGATCTCAGCTCTGTCCTCACAATCCTAATTGGCTTAACTATAGCACAACAAATCACAAGGCAACCTTCACCCTTCAACCAGTCACTGTAAAACAAGTTGAGGATCTCCTCTTGATGATAGACATCATAAAAAGCCCTGGCGCAGATCTGATAGAGCCGTACTACCACAAGATAGGTTATTATGTTCTAGCTGTACCAATAGCCCATCTTTTTAATCTGTCCATTATGCATGGCTCAATCCAAGCATTATGGAAAACAGTGCAAGTAATCCCACTCTTCAAATCAGATGATACCAGTGACTTAAATAATTATCTCCAAATTTCCTTACTCCCTATCTTGTCAAAAGTGCTGGAGAAAGTAGTGAAATCACAGCTTAGGCATTACCTAGAGAAGCATCATTTACTTAACGAGGTCCAGTCTGACCTCCAGTTCAGACCTAACCACAGCACAATCTCCACACTTGTTAAAGTCACCAATGATTGGCAGCTGGCATTAGATAACAAAAATTATGTATGCTCCTTATTCCTTGATCTGAGCAAAGCCTTCGATACGGTGGATCATGACCTCCTTATTACCACTGTGCGAATCGCAGGTGCTGATCCTCTGTTAACCAAATGGTTCACTAGCTATCTTACCGGTCACCACTGACAAGTCAAAGCAGATGGCAATCTCTCCACTTTAAATGCTGTACAAAGAGGAGTGCCTCAAGGGTCTATCTTATGACTACTGTTGTTTGCGGTCTATGTCAACAACCTCTATGATGGAATAACAGATGCTAGAAACCACATATTTGCAGATGACACTGTGCTGTACATAGATAGGCCCTCCATGGACTAGGCCAGCAATGATCTCCAGCTTGAATTTAACCAGCTGCAGGAAAACCTGCTGCATCTGAAGCTGCTATTAAATGCCAAAAAAAAACAAGGTTATGCTCCTTGCCCCAAATCTAGGTACAAATAAACCCAAGAATCCCTTCATAATCCCTACTATTCACTCAATACTAGGTGAGCCCCTAGAGTTCGTGACAAACTTCAAATACTTGGGGGTTTGGGTTGACGGCAGGTTATCCTTCTTGGTCCATATTGAAAAATTAGCTAAAAGACTAAGACAAAGGCTTGCCATCTTCTTTCAGATTAAGCACCGATTAACCCAGGAGGCAAAAATCATCCTACTACAAACTACATTCTTACCATTCCTAGACTATGCTGACATCCTGTATGGCCATGGGCCTTGTGCCCTCCTAGGGAAACTTGACACCCTCTATCATTGGGCTATTAGATTCATTACTAATGCACCTTACTCCACACACCATTGCACCCTTTACTTCATGCTTGGCTGGAATTCTCTCAGCTGCAGACTGCACAAAAATGCTATCCTCTGGACACTCAAAGCATTAACAAATAAGCTCCCAAAATACATGACTGACTGCCTGCCTCTCTGCCAGTCAGGGAGTTATCTTCTTAGAAGTCTCTAGTGCTCCTGTCTTGCAATGCCCAAGCTAAATACACGCTTCAGCAAAGCTGCCATAAGTCACTTTCTCCCTGTCCTATGGAATAAAATGCAAAAATCTCTAAAAATAGTCCTACCAGTGAAAATACCCTTTTTCAAAAGTATCTATGCCAGAGCTTTCAAAGAATCTTGCAACTGCCCACACTAATTTAATTACTATGGTGCTTCACACCTTTATAGTGTCCCAGTTATATCCATTGTCCCACTAATAGGATGTATGTGTCTGCTGTTGACTATTGTACCTTATGATTTTGTACTTTCTAATGTTCCATGTATATGTATATGTGTATGCTGTACAAACTGTAATTTAATTGTAAGACTATACCTATTATGCTTTGTGTCTTATGCTTGTATATACTTTTCTTCATCTGCTATACACCGGTATCTGAACTAGGTCCACCTTGTAAATGAGCTGTCTCAATGGTGTTTTGCCTGGACAAATAAAGATTGATTGATTGATTATATTACCATGGCACCACCTGCTATTTTTAGGGTGCCTTGTAATATTAAGACTGCTCTTTACTTACGCGATCTAGAATCTATTTTATTTTCATGGTATTTCATAGAGTTTAATGGCTAATATTAGGATAATCACATGTAATGTTCAGGATATGAACCACTCCACTAAGCAAAAAAAAAGTGCTTTCTTATTTAAAGTCACTTAATACTGATATCATTTTTCTCCAGGGAAACCCACCTTTTGAGGGTAGAAGCATCTAAACTAGGGAAAGGCTGGTTCAGTAAGGCCTTCTCCAGTACATATTTGTCCATTATGGGGCATTGCTAAGATCAAAGGGGATAAGGGGGAGTGTGTGGCAGAGGACCAAGGAAAAGCAACTATCCTAAATAGATACTTCTGCTCAGTATTTACTGAGGAGAAGGTAGGGTAGGGCCCACAGCTTGGCACCATGGACACAGGGGGAGGGAGGTGTGCACAAGTCCCTTCACAAAAGAAAGAGTCCTACAAAAGCCCACTAAGCTCAGGGTGGACAAGGCAATAGGACATGAGAGCATACATCCCAGGGCACTAAAGAAGCTAAGGCTTAAACTAGCAGAGCCATTAACATAACTGTTTAGTGAGTCTCTAAGCACAGGAGAGGTCCCAGAAGACTGGAGAAGGGCTCATGTGATCCTGTTCCACAAGAGTGGCAGCAGTGAGGAGGCAGGAGACTACAGTCCAGTCAGTCTTACCTCAGTAGTGGGCATGATTATGGAGGAACTCCTTAAGGAAAGGATAGTGCAACACCTGGAATCCATAGGAGCACAAGATCCATGACAGCATGGGTTTACAACAGGAAGGTCCTGTCAAACTAATCTCATAGATTTTTTTGATTGGATAACCAGAGTGGTGGACCAAGGAGGTGCAGTTGATGTTACCTACCTTGACTTCAGCAAAGCTTCCAATACTGTTCCACATAGAGATTGATTAAAAAGATGGGTTGGCTCGGGTGGGTCAGAAGTTGGTTAACTGGGTGGCAAACTGGTTGGCAGTAGAGGTGTTGTGAAGTTAAACTTTGTCCGCGAAGTCACTCAAATTGCCAAAAATGCATGCTTCGTGGAATTCGTAGAGTTTTCTGAAAACACTCTGAAACTTCAATTGACATAAAATTTTCAGTGAAATTTGCCTTTTTTTAATGCAAAGCATGAATTTCATGGGCAGAGTGTGAAATTTGGAGTCAAAATTTTGCACTCTGGCAAACGCAAAATCGATCTGCAAATTCTGTGAAATCCGCTAATTAAATCACAGAGGGAATTTTGCAGACTTTACACACCTATAGCTGGCAGGCAGAAAACAGATTGGTAGCAAATGGTATATAGTCAGAAGAGATGCAAGTCACAAGTGGGGTACCTCAGGGAAAAGTCCTGGGGCCAATCCTGTTCAATATCTTCATCAGTGATATTGCAGATGGACTGCAGGGTAAGGTTTGCCTGTTTGCAGATGACAACAAAATCTGCAACAGAGTAGATGATCCAGATGGGGTGGGCAGAATGAGAAGAGATCTGTAAAAGCTGGAAAAATTGTCGGAAGAGTGGAAACTGGGGTTTAATGCAAGAAGTGCTAGATCATGCACATAGGGAAGAGAAGCCCTGAAGCTACCTATGGGTTGAGAGGGGAGTTGCTGGCAATCACAAGGGAAGAAAGAGACTTGGGCATCATCATCACAGTTGACCTGAAATCATCCAAGCAGACCACTAAAGCAGTAGGTAAGGCTAGAGGGATGTTGGGGTGTATTATTAGGGGTATCACAAGACATAAAAGGGAAGTAATACTCCCTCTTTACAAGACACTGGTTAAGCCCCATCTGGAGTACTGTGTGCAGTACTGGAGGCCACATCTACACAAGGACATTAACAAAATGGAGGCAGTCCAGAGAAGGACAGCCAAAATGGTGCAGGAACTGCATTAGAAAACATATAAGGACAGATCAATGGAGCTCAATATGTATGCCCCAGAGCAAAGAAGGGAGAGGGGTGATATGATCAAAAAATTCAAACATCTTAAGTGCATTAACAAGGTGAAAGAGTCTATCATGCTTCAATATAAAAAAAAATAGCAGGACAAGAGGACACAGCATGAGATTAGAGGGACGCCGATTAAGGGGTAATGCGAGGAAGTTCTTTTTCACAGAAATGGTGGGGGATGCATGGAACGGCCTACCTCAGGAAGTGATGGATATGAATACAGTGCAGGGATTTCAAACAGGCATGGGATAGGCATAAGGGAGCAATACAGATGAGTATAAATAAATAGGCCATTGACAGGGTGAAGGCATATCGCACATTCATAAGGTAGAACATATC
The DNA here is from genome assembly GCA_016271365.2 of Neoceratodus forsteri. Classification (NCBI taxonomy): domain Eukaryota; kingdom Metazoa; phylum Chordata; order Ceratodontiformes; family Ceratodontidae; genus Neoceratodus; species Neoceratodus forsteri. Next base: position 13,668,301 of record JADMNL010000035.1, read on the forward strand.
ATAGGTATCATAGGTAGTTACAGAGCCAATAATAGACTTATGTCCATAATGCTCAATGCTAAATTACTCAGTGTAGTAGAGTCCTTGTTCTATGAAATACATATTCAATCTCATTTAAAAAATTAGTGTGGTGGGACTACTAACCACATCAAGAGGGAGCCTGTTCCAGGTATGCACCACCCGCTGATTGAACCAGTTCCTACACTTTGTTAACCTACATTTTTCATGTTTCAACTGAAGGAGGTGCGCTTGAGTGCTATAGACTAAGTCCCTAGTTTCCAAGCCTAGATGACTCCAAACTTCATTGTCCAACCATGCCTTATGAACCAAGCACAAGTCACCTCTTCTTCTATAATCCAGGGGAAACTAATCTAGATCACTGAGTCTGGCTTCATAGTCTTTACCTTGAAGGGTATCAATACTGAATGTAGCCCTTTTCTGCACCCTTTCATCAAAGTTATAACACTTTTTTTGTACGGGGCCCATACTTCTGACCCATATTCTAAGATCGGTCTAACCAAGGATGTGTATAACGGAAGGATCACTTCTCTGCTTCTGCTTTCAATATGCCTGAAAATACAATTTAATATTCTGTTATCCTTTTGCGTGATATTCTTGCAGTGTGAGGAAAAAGATAAATCTTGGGATATCAAAATCCCCAGATCTCTTTCTTCAATGACTTTCCTGAAAATGTTACCTTCCAATGTTTAATGATTTGCTTGGTTTTTCCTACCCGTATGCATTACTGTGCATTTTTCCTTATTCAAAAAGTTTGAATTTGGAGGTCCAGTTTTGTACATGGTCTAGGGCAGACTGGATGGGCCTTGCGGTCCTTATCTGGCATCAACTTCTATGTTTCTAGGTTTCAAACAGAGAGTGGTCTCAAATATTTTCCTAAAAGGTTGCCTTTTCTAGGTAGAGCACACCCTTACTGATAGGGAAGGATGTTTTTGTTTTATTTTGGGGACCTTTTTCAGAGTATTATTACTGTTGGTGAATATTTATGTACCTCATGTGGATACTCTGGATTTCTACTCACAGATTATGCAACAAATTTCAGAGTGGTGTCAACCCACCATGTTAGTTATAGTTCTGGGAGATTTTAATGTTGTCCTCAACCCTTTCGTGGATAGGACACCCATGGCTAAAGGCACTTCCTTCCATCATTGTTCTAGAACAGTGATACAACAGTTTTGCTCAGAATTTAATGTTGTTGATTACTGGAGGCTTTTTCACCCTCAAGACAGTGGGAAATACTTTTAGGGTGAACTGGTTCCACATGTGTAGTAGATTAGATTTCTTCTTGGGTAGTTGGTCACTGATGCCTGAGCTGTTAGATGCTATCATACTGCCTATTTTAATATCGGACCATGCTCCTGTTAGTTTAGTGTGGGTACCAACCGGGAGCCCTTTGAAATCTCCACGAAGGCACTTCAACTCTGCCGTTTTAAATTCAGAGGGACTCCAGGCATAGTTATGGTCTGACTGGTCCAGACCAACCTAATAGAATACAACGACTGGGTCACAAGTGAGTAGGACAAGGGACATGCGGTAGATGTCCTGTATTTGGACTTCAGCAAGGTCTTTTATTCAGTCCCTCATGGGCGACTGGGGGCAAAGCTGCAACAGGTACGGATGAGGGCCAAGATGGAGAACTGGATCAGGAACTGGCTAGTAGATAAACTGCAGTGGATGGTTGTGGAGGGACTCTCATCTCCCAAACCAGTGACCAGCGGGGTGCCATAGGGCTCTGTGCTGGGGCCAGAGTTGTTTGGAGTATTCATATCAGGTATAACACAGGGGGTTGGGAGCAGGATCAGTTTGTTCATGGATGACACTAAAATGGGACCTGTGGTAGATGACACAGAGGGATGGCTGAAGCTGCAGGGGGATCAAACCAGACTTGAGGAGTGGTTGGCAAAATGGCAATTGGAATTTAATGTGAAGAAGTGCAAGGTTATGCACTTTGGGACAAGGGACCAGAGGAGGGAATACTGGTTGTGTGGGCTGCAGTTAGGGGTCACTGAGGAGGAGAATGAAGGGGGAATAGTAATGGGGAAAATGAACAACTCTGCTCAATGCAGAAGAGCTGCCACTAGGGCTTACAGAATGCTGGAGTGCATTAAACGAGGATTCTCATCCAGGAACAAGGAAGTGATCATGCCCCTGTACAGGTCCTTGGTCAGACAGCAGTTGGAGTACTATGTGCAATACTGTCATCCATATCTAAGGAAAGATATCAAGCTGCTCCAGGGGGTTCAGCAGAGGCACAAAATGTTACAGAGGATGGAGGCAGAACATACGAGGAAAGAATGAGTCAGTTGAATCTGTTCATCCTGGAGGAAAGAAGGTATCAGAGGACATGATCAAAACTTTCAAATATTGGCGAGGATGAAAAAATTAGACACAGAGGGGCTGTTTAAGCTGAAAAAGGGAAAGGACATGAGGAGGCACGAGTTAAGATTGGATGGAGGAAGGTTCAGGAGGGAGATAAGTAGGCATTATTTCACTGAGAGGATGGTGTCAAAATGAAACACTCAACCAGAGGAGGTGGTGGCATGTAGGATGGTGGGGAGCTTCAAAGGGGCTTGGGACAGGGCAAGGAGGGGGCAGTTTAAAGGACTTTGAACAGATTAAGGGGGAGAATGGAAGGTTGTGGGGAGGGATAGCTGCAATATACAGGTGCTAGCTACGCACAGGAGCAGACTTGATAGACCATGAGGCCTGTTTCTGTGAGCAAATTTTTGTATGTTCGTATTTCAAAACAAATTTGGACTCCGATATTTCACCATTCACCGTCTGGGATGCCTTCAAAGTATTTATCAGTGGTAGGGTCATCTCACTGGGGGGATTAAGGCTTCCACACTTTGCCCTATATTTTTGGGCAGCCCATGCCAGCAAGTATCTGAGGTGGGTGAAGAGTAGAGATGTTTCAGTACAGCACTCTTATATGCCGCTTTGGCTACAAATTGAGTTGGCCTTGACTCGGAAATATGGTTTGAGGCCTGAGGCTTTGCTTCACCTTACGCCGAAATTGTTGCCCCTCCAGTTGCGTAGTTCTCCAATCGGGATTTCTGTGAGAGTCCATGCCCAACTTTGTTGCTTTTTGAAATATGATCACTTTAATGATTGGGTTCAGCCAGTTTGGGGTAATCCACGTTTGGTAATAGGTAATAAAATTCTTAGTCCGGCCTGGCTGCCCTTACCTGAGGAGTGCTGTGTGAAAGACTTTCTTTCGCCCGATGGGGAAATATTCTCCTCTGTTGAGATTCTGAATAAATTTGAGATGCCTACTATGACAATTTTTAAGATATATCAGATTAGGCACCTTTTGGTTGCCAAGATGGGTAATGGGACAATTCGGAGTCCTAGGTTAGACTTTTATGATGCATTGGGACCGTTGGTGGGTCTATAGCACGCAATTTCCAAAATATACTCAGTGTTATTTGAATGGGCGTATTCTCCAAATCCAGTTCAAGGTTTATATTGGGCTTCTGTCTTTCCTGATTTGGCGCTTAACTGGAAGGCTTTATGGACGAACTGTCATAAATTCTTTTTGCAGGATTGGTTAAGGTTGATGCAGTTCAAAATTCTTCACAATATTTATTATTCCCCACAAAATTGGTTAGGCTGAAAATTGCTACAAGTTCTACATGTTACAGGTGTCAAGTCGGGTTGGGGATTTGATGCACATTTTCTGGCATTGCCTCTAAGGTAACCTCTTTGTGGGCAGAAATTAAAAGTAGGGTGAATCCATGTATTGGGACTTGGGGATCTCTTTACTCCGGAAATATGTTTGTTGGGAGATGCTCTCATATTCCCGTCAAGAATAGGAGGTTCCATATAGTCCTGATTGCTGCCACGCTTAAGAGAATTGTTCTCAGACACTGGAAGGATTCTGTTGTGCTAAGCTATGCTGAATGGCTGGAGGAATTACTAGCTTGTTTGAGGGTTGAGAGAATGACAGCTATCCTCCAGAATAAGCATTCCAGGTTCGACAGGATTTGGGGTCCCTTTTATGCTCTTTTTTCTCTTTAGGAGAGTGTAGATTTACTATGGTTTGATGGTATGCCATCTCATTGGACTTGTGCTGGGAGGGTCAGGGGTGGGGGTCGGGATCGGGTGGGAGGGTTTGGGGTATGTTACAGGGTTTACTTTATTTTATGTATGAACATATATATGTACGTATTATTTTGTGTCTGTACTCGAAATTGTTGGATCATATGCCTGTAACGAAAAATGAATAAAGAGGTAATGGCAAAAAAAGAGGTAGGGTCATCTCTTTCTCATCTAATGAAAACAAACAAAGGAAACAAATAATCTCCCCTTTAACTTCCCACATTAAGACATTAGAGGGTATCATTTATAGCCAGCCTTCAGATAGTTCTACTCAGGTTTAGGAACTCTTAGAATGCAAATACAAGCTCAATAACATTTTACATCAGCAGGACTCAAGGGCCTTGTTTTTCCAGCAGCAGGCCTATTGGGAGTCTGAAGACAAGGCCGGGAAATTGTTAGCTTATCGTTTAAGACTGCAGGATATGGAGACTCACACCCTATATTTAAAACAGGGTGGGGATTGTATAGTGGCAGACTCGAAACTAATGTCTGATTTATTTTGGGATTATTATAATGCTCTTTATACTTCCTTTATTTATCCATCTAAGGACAATTATAAATACTTTTTTTCTAAAGAAAATGCTGCCCTATTTACCACCGGAAGCTGTACTGGCCTCGGAAGCCGACATCTCTCTTGCTAAGATTCAGCTGGCTATCCATCAGTTTAATCCTGGCAAGGATCCAGGATCATATGGCCTTAGCTCGGACTTTTGCCAGGTTTTCCAAGAGGAGCTAGAGTCATACTTTCTTGAGCTTTTCATTATATCCAAAAGACTAGCACAATATCCCCCTCTATGCAGGAAGCAATTATCACTGTCCTGCTCAAATGGAATAAAGACCCGACTTCCTGCACCAACTGCAGACCTATATCTTTCCTATAAAATAGAAAGAATGTTTTCTAACTTTGTCTGGGGGGGTCCCTTGATTTTCTAGGAAGGTGCTGAGGGCACCTTGGTCACAGGGTGGATGGAACATGCCTTGGCCCTGGAAGTATCACTTGGGGCTTGGTTTAAAACACGCAATCCAATGATTGTCTGCATCTGTTAGAAATGTGCCTCTCTGGGTGGCCATTGAACAAGCTTTAATAGGGGAAATGCCATTGGCGACTTTACTCAGGAATGCTAAAGATGACACTACTATGCATACCCTCCCTATTAAGTTTACTGTACAGTGTTGCTTGTGGTTTTTGAAAATGTTTAGGTGGAAACTTGGATACTTGAGGTGTTATGAACCTCTCTGGCATAACCCCAGAATCCAGATAGGAGGATCTCCAATATACTGGCACATATGGGCCTCCAGTGGAATACAAGCAGTAGATTATCCTCTGGAACCATCAACAGGGGTCTTTAAAGCTTTTACCCAAATGCAACACCGATTTATTTTGCCTGCACAAGATCTTTGGCGATACCTCCAATTGTGCCATGTGATGCGATCTTGGTTCTCCAAAGAATACACCGTAATTTCTACTGATCCTATTAACTATCTGAAAAAATGGACACAGTGTCCCAAGGGCCTAGTTAGCCAAATCTACAAGTTAATATGGGATTTCTAAGAGCCCAATTGGGAGACCCACAGGCTCAAGTGGGTGTCAGAGTTGCATTGTATCAAATGGTACTTGGTTAGGTAGTTGGAAAGAGGTGCATCGGGCCTTCCTTGACCCCAGATTGCAACTTATCCAAAAGAAGATTCTCAGATGCTGGTATAGGACCCCGGACCACTTAGTCTTGGTTGGATTTGCCTCCTCCAATCTTTGTTGAAGATGTTCGGCAGAGCCTGGGATACTTTATCATATACTATGGGGATGTCCATTATTAAAGGAATGGTGTGGAAGAATCATTCAAATGGCTGAACCTACCCTTGAGTTATCTGTATCCTGTACTCCATGTTTTTGGCTCCTTGGGGATGTGTCTTTACTTGATCAGTCGACTTTTAACTATAAGCTGTTTCTGAGTTCATGAATGCACGTCGAACTCCTTGGGAGAGTAGGCTTTGAGGGGTGTGACACTGTCTGTCCAATGCAGAGTGCTCTGCATGGGGCTCAACAGCATCACACCAATCCTCAGTCAGGCTGGTTCTGACACTGTTTTGCCTTCAGTGGTCTGCACATGTAAAGAAAAAGCCATGCCAATCAGGAGCCAGTTTTTTCTTTCATTTGCAGGTCACCGCAGAGCAAACCGCTGGCTGTGTCCTGACGCCGCTGCTGCTCCTCTCCATACTGCACCAGAGCTCCGCACAGGGACGTGGTTTTGTAACAGTGTTACTAGCTTGATAAGCCCGTAAATTTATCTAATAACTTTTATAGTTTACCATTGGAGGTGCATTAAACTAGATACCAGCTGTATGTTTACTTTTGGAGTGCGCATTTTTGGGTTATTGAATTAAGCACTGGCGTCTGAAACCTTTTTCCATTTGGAATTTTGAAAAGAAAGCAAAACATTGGTACTATTTTTATATGCTTATATGCGGCTTTCAAATATGATCTGAAGTGTGCTTGTAAAAGTATCATGGAGCTCAACAGATGCTAGAAAGCCAATAAAATGCTTTGCACACAGCAAAACTGTTTGGGTGAAAATGCCGCAAGGTCAGCGTTTGGAGAGGACAGAAAAAAGATCACAAACTTGGTACCACACTGTGGAGTTACAGGACCACCACACTGTGATATGCTGTTATGCACTTTTTCAAATTTCAACAGGTATGCCAATTTTGCCTGTGGGATTCGGCAATTGAAGTTTTGAACTGGGCTCCCATTTTACTGCACTTAGAGAGTGATTCTTTTTTTATGTTGATTGCGTGCAAGGGCAAGAAACATATTGTAGCAGCTTTTGCAAGAAGCAGGTTGTGGAGGTGTGGCACTGTTGTGGCCAATGCCCCCACAGCCTTTAAAGGCTTGGCCCACTGTCCCCAGTGGTGTGGCACGCTGCTGCTGACATTAGTTCAGCCAGCATGCCTCAACCTTCTAAAGTTTTAGCTGCTGCAATCAGGGGCCACCTCGTTATTTCAGCGTCATCTGCTGCAATGAGGAAGCGACCCCTCATTGCAGGGCTGTTGCCCAGTCCCCATTTCTTGTGTGCTGAGGGGGATGCCCAGTCCCCCTTGGCTTATGTCCCACCTCCTTCTGTGTTTGCCGATGGAGGTGTCCAATCCCTGTCAGCATATCCCCCCATTTCTTGTGTGCCGAGGGGTGTGCCCAATCCCCCTTGGCTCATGAGCCCCCCCAAGTATGTGTTGATGGGGGTGCCCAGTCTCCATAGGCTCCAGTGCCCCCTACCACAAAACATGCAGAAGGCATGCTGGGAGCCCACCAAAGCATACCAAGAGTACCTGCAAAAAAACCTTCATGTGACTTCTTTTTTACTCTAAAAGAAGAAAAATGGTCCCTGGCCGTCTGCGTCTCCTCCACAACCCGAGCCCTCCTACTGCATACCCACTCCCACACCCCCCACCCCATATCACCTCTGGAGCCTGGTGCTACTCATCTTTGTGGAGCGGAACACATGTGCACTCTTCATAGTCAACCGCGAACTGAGGAAATGCCAATAAGCTGTATAATGGAATAAATAGTATTTTTTTTTTAACTTTGGTGCATATCGCAGTCATTTTTCAGAATTCTGGCACCAAATTTTCAACATGGGGTTTTTGGGACCCCTCCTCATGAATTCTGCCACTGTCATGGCGTTAATCTGCCACAAAAGATGACTTCACAGTCACTGCGTGGAATCACCTTTCAGGACCGATTAACGAAATGACACTGCCAGTGTTCATGAGGTGGACTATCAAAAAGCCTATGTTGCAAATTTGGTGGAAAAAATAAAAAATGACTGTTTCATAAGTGTGCTGCTATGTAGTTGCTACACACTCGTAGAATCTCACGAATTTGCAATATTTTCATGCCAGATTTTCAACACTGGCATTTTCCACACCTCCTTGTGTACAGTACAGCTGTCATTTTTCACATCCTGGACAAAATGTGTTTTCACACTTCCGGCGCAGAATAGTGCGGTCGCTGTGGGAAATCAGTGTTCAGGACAGATAACAAAAATGACAGTGACACTGTTCATGAGCAGAGGTCCCAAAATGCCTATGTTGAAAATTTGGTGCCGATAATCCATAAAATGACTGTGTTACAAGCATATGTTGCACAGTTTGCAGGCATGCTCGTAAGTTCGCAAATTTATAATATTTTCATTCCAGATTTTCAACATTGCCATTGTTCTGCACCTTCTTATGAACAGTACAGCTGTCATTTTTCAGATACTGGCCGAAATGTATTTTCACTCTTCCGGCGCAGAATAGCGCGGTCACTGTGGGAAATCCATGTTCGGGACACATTATAAAAATGACAGAGACACTGTTCATTAGCAAAGGTCCTAAAATGCCTGCATTGAAAGTTTGGTGATAAAAGTCCATAAAATGAGTGCGCTATGAGCGTACGTTGAACAGTTTCCATGCACGCTCGTACCATCGCAACTTTGCAATATTTTCACTCTAGATATTCAGCATTGCCATTTTTCCACATCTCCTAATGAACAGTGTAGCTGTCATTTTTCACATCCTGGCTGAAATGTGTTTTCGCTCTTCCGAAGCACAATAGCACGGTTACTGTGGGAAATCAGTATTCGGGACACATTAAGAAAATCACACTGACACTGTTCATGAGCAGAGGTCCTAAAATGCCTATGTTGAAAGTCTGGTGATGAAAATCCATAAAATGAGTGCGCTACGAGCGTGCATTGAACAGTTTCCATGCATGCTCGTACCTTTGCAACTTTGCAATATTTTCACTCCAGATATTCAGCATTGCCATTTTTCCACATCTCCTTATGAACAGTGTAGCCATCATTTTTCACATCCTGACTGAAATGTGTTTTCGCTCTTCTGATGCACAATAGCATGATTGCTGTGGGAAATCAGTGTTCGGGACACATTAAGAAAATCACACTGACACTGTTCATGAGCAGAGGTCCTTAAATACCTATGTTGAAAATTTTGTGATGAAACTCCATAAAATGACTGTGTTGTGAGCGTGCATTGTGCAGTTTCCACGCACCCCTGTAACTTCGCAAATTAGTAATATTTTCATGTCACATTTTCAACACTGGCATTTTTCCACACCTCCTTATGAAAAGTACAGCTATCATTTTTCACATCCTGGCTGAAATGTGTTTTTGCGCTTCCGGCACAGAATACCGCAGTCGCTGTCAGAAATCAGTGTTTGGGACAGATTAGGATCTAGCGAGTGAGACAGGGAGAGTGACCGAGCTCAACTGAGCTCTGTAGGGACTGCTGTGGATTTCTTTGTGGGCAGAAAAAGGCAGCAATGCATGCAGGGGCCCAGTCCAAAAGGGCAGCCTGCATTGCCAAGAGAAACAGAATGAACGCATAAGACAGGGGGAGTGAGTGACCTCAACGGAGCTCTCTCAGGACAGCAGCAGATTTATTTGTGGGCAGAAAAAGGTGCCAATGCAGGCAGGAGCCCACTACCAAAGGGCAGCCTGCAGCGCCGGGAGAAACACAATGAGCGAGTCAGAGAGGGGGAGTGAGCGAGCGCAACAGAGCTCTATTGTGAATGCTGTGGATTTGTTTGTGGGCAAGAAAAGGTGGCAACGCAGGCAGGAGCCCAGTATGAAAAGCGCCAGCCTGTGCTACCGGCAGAAACGAACAAGTTTAGTGAGTGGGGAAATGAGGAGCCTCAACAGAGCTGTAAGGCCAGGACTGCTGCAGATTTCTTTCTGGGCAGAAAAAGGCAGCAATGCACGCAGGGGCCCAGCACAAAAGGGCAGCCTGCAGCAGCAGGAGAAACAGAATGAGCGAGTGAGAGATGGGGGTGTGAACGAGGTCAGCGGAACTCTATCATAACTGCTGCAGATTTCTTTGTGGGCAGAAGGCACAATGCAGGCAGGAGTCCAGTACAATAGGGCAGCCTGTAGCACCAGGAGAAACAGAATGAGCGAGTGAGACAGGGAGAGTGAGCGACCTGAACAGAGCTCTATCGTAACTGCTGTGGATTTCTTTGTGGGCAGAAAAAAGCGGCAATGCAGGCAGGAGCCCAGTACAAAAGGCCAGCATGCAGTTCCGGCAGAAACAGAATGAGCAAGTGAGAGAGGGGGAGCGAGCGAACTCAACGGAGGTCTATCGTGACTGCTGCAGATTCCTTTGTGGGCAGGAAAAGGCGGCAACCCAGGCAGGAGTCCAGTATAAAAGGCCAGTCTGCAGTGCTGGCAGAAACGGAATGAGTGAGTGACAGAAGGGGAGTGAGCAGCCTCAACAGAGCTGTGTCAGGACTGATGCAGTTCTCTTTGTGGGCTGAAAAAGCCACCAACGCAGGCAGGAACCCAGTACAAAGGGCAGCCTGCAGCAGCAGGAGACACAGAACGAGCGAGTGAGGGAGGGGGAGAGAGTGAGTAAGCTCACTGGAGCTCTGTTGGGACTCCTGCGGATTTCTTTGTGGGCAGAAAAAGGCAGCAATACATGCAGGGGCCTAGTAAAAAAGGGCAGCCTGCAGCATCGGGAGAAACAGAATGAATGAGTGAGAGAGGGGGAGTAAGTGAGCAAGCTCAGTGAAGCTCTATCGTTACTGCTGCAGATTTCTTTGTGGGCAGAAGAAGGCGGCAATGCAGGCAGGAGTCCAGTACAAAAGGGCAGCCTGCAGTGCTGGCAGAAACAAAATGAGCAAGTAATAGAGGGGGAGTGGGCAAACTCAATGGAGGTCTTCGTGACTGTTGTGGATTTCTTTGTGGGCAGGAAAGGCAGCAACCCAGGAGGAGCCAGTATAAAGGCCAGCCTACAGCACCGGCAGAAAGCGGAATGAGCGAGTGACAGAAGGGGAGTGAGCAACCTCAACGGAGCTGTGTCAGGACTGATGCAGATCTCTTTGTGGGCTGAAAAAGCCACCAACGCAGGCAGGAACCCAGTACAAAGGGCAGCCTGCAACAGCGGAGACACAGAAGAGCGAGTGAGGAGGGAGGGGAGTGAGTGAGCTCACCGAGCTCTGTTTGGACTCCTGAAGATTTCTTTGGGGGCAGAAAAAGGCAGCAATGCATGCAGGGGCCCAGTACAAAAGGGCAGCCTGCAACATCGGGAGAAACAGAATGAACGAGTAAGAGAGGGGGAGGAAGTGAGTGAGCTAGCTCAAAGGAGCTCTATCGTGACTGCTGCAGATTTCTTTGTGGGCAGAAGAAGGCAGCAATGCAGGTAGGAGTCCAGTATAAAAGGGCACTTTGCAGCACCGGCAGAAACAGGAACAAGTGAGTGAGAGAGGGGGAGTGAGGAAACTCAACGGAGCTCTGTCGGGACTGCTGCAGATTTCTTTGTGGGCAGAAAAAGGCACCAACAGAGGCAGGAGCCAAGTACAAAATGGCAGCCTGCAGCACCAGGAGAAACAGAATGAACGAGTGAGACAGGCGGAGTGAGCAACTTCAACGGAGCTCTGTCGGGACAGCTGCAGATTTCTTTGTTGGCAGAAAAAGGTGGCAATGCAGGCAGGAACCCAGTACAAAAGGCCAGCCTGCAGCAGCGGGAGAAACAGGATGAATGAGTGGGAGAGAGGAGGAGTGAGTGAGCGTGCTCAATGGAGCGCTATTGTGACTGCTGCAGATTTCTCTGTGGGCAGAAGAAGGCGTCAACACAGGCAGGAGCCAAGTACAAAAGGGAGCCTGCAGCAGCGGGAGACACAGAATGAGCGAGTGAGGGAGGGAGGGGGAGTGAGCAAACTCAGCGGAGGTCTATCATGACTGCTGCAGATTTCTTTGTGGGCAGGAAAAAGCAGCAACCCAGGCAGGAGCTCAGTACAAAAGGCCAGCCTGCAGCACTGGCAGAAATGGAATGAGCGAGTGACAGAGGGGGAGTGAGCAACCTCAACGGAGCTGTGTCAGGACTGCTGCAGATCTTTTTGTGGGCTGAAAAAGCTGCCAATGCAGGCAGAAACCCAGTACAAAAGGGCAGCCTGCAGTAGCGGGAGACACAGAACGAGTGAGACAGGGAGGGAGGGGAAGTGAGTGAGCTCACCGGAGTTCTGGGACTCCTGCGGATTTCTTTGTGGGCAGAAAAAGGCAGCAATGCATGTAGGGGCCCAGTACAAAAGGGTAGCCTGCAACAGCGTGAGAAACAGAACGAATGAGTGAGGAGGGGAGGGAGTGAGCAAGCTCAACGGAGCTCTATAGTGACTGCTGCAGATTTCTTTGTGGGCAGAAGAAGGCGGTAATGCAGTCAGAAGTCCAGTACAAAAGGACAGCCTGCAGCAGCGGGAGACACAGAATGAGCGAGTGAGTGGGGGAGTGAGTGAGTGAGCTCAACAGAGCTCTGTTGGAACTGCTGCGGATTTCTTTGTGGGCAGAAAAAGGTAACAATGCACCCAGGGGCTCAGTACAAAAGGACAGCCTGCAGCGGCGGGAGAAACAGAACAAGCGAGTGGGGGGTGGGAGTGAGTGAGCTCAATGGAGCTCTATCATGACTGCTGTAGATTTCTTTGTGGGCAGAAAAAGGTGGCAATGCAGGCAGGAGCCCAGATCAAAAGGCCAGCCTGCAGTGCCGGCAGAAACGGAACCAGCGAGTGACAAAGGGGAAGTGTGCAAGCTCAATGGACCTGTGTCAGGACTACTGCAGATTTCTTTGTGGGCAGAAAAAGCCACCAACAGAGGCAGGAGCCCTGTACAAAAGGCCATCCTGCAGCACCAGGAGAATCAGAATGAGCGAGTCAGAGAAGGACAGTGACCCACCTCAACGGAGCACTGTTGGGACAGCTGCGGATTTCTTTGTGGACAGAAAAGATTGCCAACACAGGCAGGGGCCCAGTACTAAACAGCAGCCTGCAGCACCAGGATAAACACAATGAGTGACTGACAGAGGGCCACTGAGTGAGCTCAAAGGTCCAACGCAATCAACATTGGGCATTGACAAATGCTTGTTTTTTTCTGCTTCTGTAAAGGAGTCCTTACCTTTGCCTGGATTGAAGAAAAATGTAAACACTGGAAAGAGAGATGGAGGTTATTAGCTGCTGAAATGTAGTTGATTTGAACTGCAACTACCAGGACTGTATGGAATGTAGGTTTAAGTTTATTATTACCTGGAGATGTAGCATTTTTACCTGCTTTAGAGCAATTATTTTTCTAGAAACTGAGAAATCACCTGTAAACAAATAAAAACACACAAACGCTACTGTATATTAAAGAGACCATAGCCCTCTAGGTTGACAATTCTCAATTGTTCAGTAACTGTCTGTTCTCTGATAACATGGATGAAAAAATTTGACTGAAGAGAACAGAGGACGAGGAACAGAGAGCAGACAGCAGTCTGGGGGATCCTTTATATTTTACTCTGTTAGAGTTTGGAGCCCAGGTCGGGAACACTGAAGTATTTAAATGTTTCAATATTAAAGGACAGTTTACAAGTAGCTGTTTGGACTATTTCTTAGTTTTTAAATTTATATTGTGGGCGATATGTCTTCTGATGAAGGTATGTTAACCTCTCATTGTAGAAATCTTGCTGGTATGTGGTAAATTCCTAGAGAACTTAGGTGCTTATGTTAACTTCCCACAAGCAGAGCAGCCGACATTGGCCCATCCTAACAGGTGTTATCAGAGTCGGGCAGTTGCCTGCCTTATCCTTAGGAGATCATTAACACTACCTGCAGTGGTGAGAAAGAGAGTATATTTGTGCACCAGTGACCAGGAAAATATTGCCTGAACTGAGCCAACCGCAAACTGAAGAAATGCCAGTAAGTTCTATAATGGCTGTGAATGAGGGGGTTTTCAATTTAGGTTGATATCACAGCCAGTTTTGGGAGTTTTGGTTCCAAATTTTCAACATGGGTTTCTTGGGACCCCACCTTATGAACACAGTCACTGTAATTTTGTTTCTCTATCCCAAAAAGTGATTTCGAGGTCACTGCTTGGAACTGCCCTTCGGGACCAATTAACGAAATGACAGTGCCACTGTTCATGAGGTGGGGTCCCAAAAAGCCCTCATTACAAATCTGGTGAAAAAGCTCACAAACATGACTGCATTACAAGCATCTGTTGTGCATTTTTATGCACGCTCGTAACATCATCAATTTTTAAAATGTTAACATACTAACATACTATTTGCCAGAAGATTAGGCCTTACGGTCCATCGCGTCTGCTCGAACATTAGATCCTTAGTTGGGTGCCGAGACCCTCCCATCCCTTCTGCTCCAGAAACCCGTATCATCCATCCCCACCCCCCGAGACAGGACATCATCTGATACATCCACTTTCTGTGTCTGTCCCATCCTTTCTTGAAGCCCTCCACTGTGGATCTCTGAACTAGCTCACCAGGCAGTGCATTCCAAGGGTCCACCACCCTCTCAGTGAAAACCTCCTCCTCTTTTCCCCTTACCTTCCACCTTCAACTTCAAACCATGCCCTCTGGTGATACCTCCTGCTTTAGTCTAAAGATCCCTCCATGTTTACCCTATTTATTCCCTTGAGGTACTTGAAGACCTCAATCATGTCCCCCCTGTCTCTCCTCTCCTCCAGTGAAAACAGGCCTAGCTCCTTAAGTCTGTTCTCATACGTCAAATCCCCTAGCCCTCGTATCATCTTTGTTGCCCTCCTCTGTACCCTCTCTAGGAGCTGTATGTCCCTCTTTAAGTGTGGTCTCCAGTACTGTACACAGTACTCAAGGTGTGGTCTAACCAGTCCATTGTACAGCGGCAGAATCACTCTCCTTGCTCCTAGAGGTGATCCCCCACGATGCATCCCAACATCCTGTTTGCCTTGCTAGCTGCTCTCCTGCACTGCTCAGAGTTATTCATACATGCATCCACCATGACCCCTAGGTCTTTTCCCCATTGAGGCCTCCAGCCTCCCTCCCAGGGTGTACCTGTGTTTAGGTTTCCCACCAAGATGCAACACCTTGCACTTGGTGATATTGAAATTTACTTCCATGTGTGAGCCCAGCTTCAGGGTGTCCTGGACTCCTTGCGAGGCCAACCTCCCGCCTTCTCCTCAACTACTGCTCCCATCTTGAGTCATCCGTGAAGAGACTCATTTCACACCTATACCCTCCCTTATGTCCGATATGTATGCATTAAACAGGATCGGACCCAGGACCGAGCCCTGCGGTACCCTACCAACCTCTCTAGGGTTCGAGAGCTCCCCACAGACCACTACTCTCTGAGTGCGTCCAGCTAGCCAGTTTTCAATCCATCTGACCATCAAAGGGCCTACTCCTAGCCCCATCAGTTTCTCCACCAGACCATTGTGGGGGACAGAGTCAAACGCCTTGCTGAAGTCCAAGAATAATACATCCACAGGCTTACCCCTGTCCAGTTCTGATGTTACCCATTCCCTCCATATTTCCAACATTGCCTTTTTTTTCATACCCCCTTCTGAATAGTACAGTTGTTATTTGTTGTATGCTTCCCAAAATGTGTTTTTGCACCTGTGACGCAGAATGGGGCGGTTGCTGTGTGAAATCAACTTTCGGGACAGATTAACAAAATTCCAGTGTCACTGTTCATGAGGGGCAGTCTCAAAAAGGTCATGTTGAAAATCTGGTGAAAACATTCCAAACAATGACTGCATTACAAGCGTGCATTGTGCAGTTTCTACGCACACTCGTAACTTTGCCACTTTTTCATATTTTCACTCCAGTTTTCAACATTGTCATTTCTTCACACCTTCTCATGAACAGTGCAGCTGTCATTTTTCACATCCTGCCAGAAATGTGTTTTTGCACCTGTGGCGCTGACTGGCACACTCGCTGTGTGAAATCACCTTTTGGGACGCAGTAACAAAATGATACTGGCACTGTTCATGAGGTGATGTCCTAAAAAGCCCATGTTGAAAATTTGGAGCAAAAATACCAACAAACGCCCGGGTCATTAGGGTTTCCAACCATAATGCCCACCCTTAAAATGCAAGACAGAGGAATATACAGAGAAAGATATGGGAGGCATGTACAAGAGCAATACCAACAGCAAACTCTCGGCATTGACAAATGCTTGTTATATTCTGTAGTGATGGAGGCCAAGAAGCTCCTTCTTTGTAATTGGGGATTGACCTCCCTTCCTTCATATATACACTGGTTACAGGCCATTTCCAAATCGGTTTCATTCTTTATAGGTTTTATTCTTTTGTTTCCAGATTAAATAAACTTTATTAAGAACAAGATACTGTGACATCTGACATAACAATGCACAGATCCTGAGTGCACAATAACAAAGTAGGTAGTCAGAAATATGATCAGGAGGTAAACAGTTTATAATACAAAATAACAACCCTCCATCCCCCCACCTCCCACCACCTGAGGACATCCGTAAAGATCTGGTACTTAAAAGAGAGGAGATGCTAGGTTAAGTCCACACCAATATATTGAGAAAGGCATAGGGGAACCCAAAAAAGAGTAGCCAGATCGACAATAAGATCTGTAAAGGTTCCCAAACCTGGGTAAACTTGTGTAGATTTCTAGCCATGCTGACAATAAGGTGCTCAGCCTGTAAGGTAAACAATATCTCCCTATACCATTCAATAAGTGTGGGTATACACTGGTCAAGCCAGTGATGGAGAATTATCTTTTTCACACACTCCGAAATCACAGCCATGTGTGACCTCTGGTTCCCCAGTAATCTGTCAGTATAGTCTCCCAAAATACATATTTCAGGAGAGAAGGCATCAGAGAGCCCTAACAGGGGGTCAAGACGTGTACAAATGAATTCCCAGAAGGGCACCACCTTTTCACAGGACTACAAGACATGAAGTAAGGTACCTAGTTCTTTCCCACATCTGGAACAAAAATCTACAGCATGTCTCCCCATTTTGTGTAGATTAACTGGAGTATAATTAAGCAATAATGCATGACAGGGTGTGGTATATCATGGAACATTGTCACGCCTTAGATGGTTTGCCATGAGGTAGCAGGCTGCATCCAACGACCAGAGGTGTGACAATATCCCATGATATACCACACGATGGAGTATATTATTGCAATTATGAACTGGCTTAAAAGTTTTAGTTCATTTGTTTTAAAAACAACTGTCTTAAAATACTTTTTTTTTAATTTTATTTGTGATGTGGAAGTATACCTTTTAATTAAAAAGTCCACAGTTTCTGCTTTCTCCAGTAGGTGATGCTGCTGCTACATGATGACTGATCTCTGTCAGTCTATAAAGCTGCTGCTTTGCCACGGTATGTGCTCTCTCTGTCTCTCGTCTGTGCCCCTCCCCCCCATGATTTGCAGTAATGAGTGATGGAGTCAGAGGCGTTCAGGTTCAGTAAACCAATGAAAAATTAAGCCGATGATCAGTAACACAGGACTTAGAAGCAACTGAACTGAGGATGAGTTCAGTAAGTGCAACAAGCACTGCCGCTGTCATTTTGAAATGAGTGCACGGTAAAACAGCTGAGAAACATGTTGGTAGGGCACTGTGTAAAGCACTGAACTCGAGTTTAGATAAGAGATACTTTTAAAAAACTGGACATTTTGTCAGGCTTTGGAGCAGAGACTTACCTGCTCCTGATTAAATCACGAGATAACCACTGCTACCTCATGTGAAAATCTACGGGCAGGCAATGTTGCCAGCATTTCAGTAGCAGGAGTTTATTGACATGGTTCAGTGAGGAGACTGGTGACTGAAGGTTTTTTGAAGCTGTGATGATGTAGCCTGATATCATCACGGCTTCAAAGAACTCTTGATCAATAAGATTTGTCTATGTATGGTCCCCAGTTCATAATACAGATTATTTATAATTTTATATTGCATGAAGCGGTATCTATCCCATTTTATAAAGGAACAGAGATATTTCCAAATAACAGTCCAAATTCTGTTGGAGGAGGAGCCCAGGAGGGATTGATTCCAGCCATAAATGCACAGCCCTTCCATGGAGGCCAGAGCCTTCTGTAGTGGCCGATAATAGTAGGAAATACAGTAAGAAGGGGGCCTATTTGAGAAGAAGGAATATTAAGCTACTGAAAGGACTAAGCCAAGGTCCAGTACCCAAAAAAATGAGTAAGCGTGCGTTATAACTGAAAGTAGCAGAAACAGGCAAAAGAAGGCCAGTGAAACTTGTCGCGGGCATCCCAGAATGATAACATCTTGTGGTTAAACGCAAGGTCTTCAACAGTACATATACCCATGTCAGGCCAAAACTTCTGAAAGATTGGCTGACCGGCTGTACGGACCTTAGTGTTTCAGAAGAGGGGTTGGGTAACATCTTTAACAAGGCAGATCTTAAGTAGGGAACAGACTTGTAAGTGAACCTGAAGGGAGGCTGCTAGAGAAGTATCCCTTAAGGGTCGAGGAAGATTTTTCCTAGTGAGGTATGTCCAGACCATCGTTGGAACACAGAGCATACTCCATGTCTACCCAGTGTGGGACATAAGGCTTGGGAATGTCTCCCCCTCCACCCCCAGCCAGTATGAAAATTTTGTGAGATGCATAGCCAGATAATATAAATAGAAGTTGGGAACCTGCAGTCCCCCATCTTACAGGTTTTATTCTGCAGAAAATAGAAACATTCAGGTTTTTATGAAGCATGGGTACCTTGGCTTTCCCATTTTGGGATGGGTATGGACTCTATGCAAATTGACGCAGGTCTGAAGACCTAGAGTAGTTGTTCTCTTATGTTTTTTTTATTTGCTTAAGTAGGACTTTCTTATTGGTTGATGCAGGCTTCTTCTTAGAGTTGTTTCTCTTTCTATTTCTATCAGTGAGTTTTAGAGGTGTTGCCATGGTTCTTAATCTTCTATATAGTGTATAATAAATCCTTATTTTGGGCATGGAAAACCGGAGTTTCTAAAAATGTTGTTCTGCTGCAGTTCAAAAGGTCATGGAATGTGATTGTACCCTACTGCAGAACAACATTTTGAAAATCTCTAGAGGTTTGACACGCTCAGTCACTTACCTTTACTTGACGGAAAGGGCAGGCTCCACACTCCCAGTGGCGGCGATAGAAGCAGTCACATCACAGCCTCAAAACACGCAGGATCAACCAGATATTTTGAGTTTAAAAAAAGAAAACGAGTGATCCCCAAATGAACTGCCTCTTGCTTTGCGAGAACTACGATCACCATTTTATTTTTCTTGAAAATCCCTATCACACCAGAATGACAGCCAATAGAAGGCTGCTCATTAAACAAGTACACGTCTGTTCCCTAGCAACCACGCACACCACCTAGCAAGCAGCCCTAACTTAAAGAGCATGATGAAGCAGCAAACCATTTTTTTAGTATTTTAAAAATGAAAACCCTAATTGAAATAGAGGACTATACACTATAAAAAATAGCGCATAGGCAACCTCTTACGCAACCAGCCTATTGTGCCATCTTGGGGTTCTGATTACCTTGGACCTCTTGAGCTTAGCCCTCAAGGTCTGAGGTAATCAGAACCTCTCTGTGGCACAATAGGCTGGTTGCGCATGGTTGCCCATGCACTATTCTCTATATAGGATGCTATTTATTAATCCTTAGAGATTTGTTGTGAATGTTATTGCCTTCTTAAAGGTGTTGTATTACTTGGCTAATTTTTCCTATTACTATTTTTGCTGTTTTTGAAATGTATTGGTTGTGAAATCTTGTTCTATTTTTGTCTTAAATTTCAATAAAACTTTTAAACAACAAAAAAATGCCATTTAAAGCTGCTTTTACAAGGCACAAAATTGAGGCAATTCCACAACAGTTCTAAGACAGTGGCATCGCTCTCAGGCTATATACAAGGTGTAGAAGTCAGTAGTTCCCAAATCTGTATTTTATTTGGTGTCTTTTCTTCCACAGTCATTACAAATTCAGAATATTCATTTAAAGTGCCAGTGCCAGTGCAAACGATTGTAGTTGCAGCTTTTTCAACAATGCAAAACTACAGTGCAGTCAAGACACACACTTCTTGCCCCACGTCTATACCACATGATTTTTGTTTGGGAACTAGACTTTACATTTCTGGATGGATCACTTCTATCCTTATTAACGGAACTAGAAGCAATTGAAGGAAGAAGGAGGAGAAACTTTGTGCTTCTGAATTACATAGGATGCTTTCAGCATTAGCTGCACTGGATGGCCAACATGGGAGGCTGCTTGCACTGCAGTGGGAGTGGAACCATTGGATTTCTAGGGACTAATGAATCACAGTTTCTTTAGCTGATCATGTACCCAACAGCCCTTGTCCTCACAACCCCATGACTCCCAGTTCTTGTCCCTCTATGACCAGCTCCTTTTCTACCAACACCACTTGCATAACTTGTACTAGATAGGACTGATATATTGAAAAATTAATCTGCTCCTTTCTCCCCCCCCGCATCCCTTTCTCCTCTTGTTCTTCACATCTTGTTTTTTATATGCATTGAATATGCACTATAGAGACACAATGCAGTTTCCCTTGGATACTGATAATAATGAGACACATAGTTATTGATGACTCTTAAATGATCATAGGACATGCACCTCCAGAGCATGCAGTCACACATGCCACAAACCCATATATTAGCAAGGTGCCAGGGAAGAGCGACACCACTAGGCAACATCTTCCCTCAGTGACAGATCACACACCATGCCACTGAGAGAACTTGTGTCTCACAAAAGCCTACTTCACTTTTTATGTTGTCTTGTGCACGCACAAGCAACATATTGTGGTAGCTTGGAATAGCAGGTTTTGGAGATGCGGTAGTGTTGTGGAGAGTGGCGCAACTGCTGTTTCAGTCTGGGCTCTGTGGCACGAATGAAATCACATGCTGTCTATGACAGCAGTTGAAAAGCGTGCCACCAACTTGAAACAATTTTGCCACTGCAATGATGGAGTGACCCTCATTGCAGGGCATGCCTTGCTTGGTGTAACATTTAACAAATGCTGACTCACCACTCAAAGTCCCTAGGAAGCCGACTTTGGGGTGCCAAACTCTGTCAGCATATATATCTCCTTTACTGTTTTGGCCTGCTGAGGGGGTGCCCAGTCCCTCTAAGCATCATGACTCAAAACCCAGACATACTTGCTGATGGGGGTGCTAAATCTCCCTGTCTGCATGTTAACCCCCCCCCAATTGCATCAGCATTATCATGGCGCTGCCCCACCCCCATTGTGTACCACACTGAGAGCCCACCCCAGTGTGGCCAACACCTGCAAAAATCAGAAAACAGTCTGCAGTGATTTTTTTAAAATTTTTGCCACCTGAAACAAAGAAAATGGTCCCTCGCTGTAGGGTCCCCTCCCCCAGCCTGCACCCACCCTCTGTGCACCCTGCATCCCCACATCCCCCTCACCCCATACCTACCTCTGGAGCCTGGCACAATGATCTTCGGTGTAGCAGGAACACATAGAAACATAGAATTTGACAGCAGATAAGGACCGCTTGGCCCACCCAGTCTGCCCATTTTCCTACCTAACAGATAAGCTGCAGATCCTAGTTAACCAACAGCTTAATTCCTCCTACCCCCACTAGGACTGCCCTATGCCTGTCCCATGCATTCTTAAGTACCCACTGTTCTTGACCCCACGACCTCTTCAGGAGGCTGTTCCATGTATCCACAACCCTCTCAGTGAAAAATACTTCCTCACATTACCTCTGAGCCATCCCTTCTATCTTCAAATTGTGCCCCCTTGTTCTTGCACATCTCTTTTTCTGGAAGATGCTACCCTCTTGGACTTTGTTAATTCCCTTGAGGTACTTGAAAGTTTCTATCATGTCCCCTCTCTCCCTTCTTTCCTCAAGGGTATACATATTAAGCTCCTTTAGTCTTTCTTCATATGTCTTCTGGTGCAGACCCTGCACCATTTTGGTTGCCCTCCTCTGGACAGCCTCCACTCTGTCTATGTCTTTGCACACAGTACTCCAGATGGGGTCTCACCAACTGTCTGTACAGAGGGATAACAACTTCCTGTTTTCTACTATTGATGCCTCTTCCTATACATCCCAGTATCCCCCCAGCCTTCCTTACTGCCTTCTCACATTGCTTGCCCACCTTTAGGTCATCTGATATAATTACCCCCAGGTCCCTTTCTATTTTTACTGTTGTCAGTATCTCATCCCCCATTGTGTACGCTTCCCCAGGGTTTTGTTCCCGTGTGCATTATCTTGCACTTCTGCATTGAATCTGAGCTGCCATACATTTGACCATTCCTCCAACCTTCCAAGTCCCTTCTCATCCTTTCCACTCCATCTTGTGTATCAACCTTGTTGCAGATCTTTGTGTCATCTGCAAAGAGACATACTTTTCCTTCCAGTTCCTCTGCAATGTCACTTATAAAGACATTAAAAAGGACCGGTCCAAGTACTGAACCCTGTGGTACCCCGCTAGTAACCCTCCTTTCGTCACTGTGTACTCCATTTACTACTACCCTTTGAGTCCTGTTGTCTAGCCAATTTTTTATCCAGGCTACCACCTTGGGACCCACTCCATGGCTGGCTATCTTGTGTATTAATCTTTTGTGTGGGACTGTATCAAATGCCTGCTAAAATCTAGGTAGGCCATGTCCACAGCCCTCCTGGTCTACTACTGTAACCCAGTCAAAGAAATCTATTAGATTCTGCCTGACATGACCTTCCCATCATGAATCCATGCTGCCTTGGGTCCGTGCCCCACTGGCCTCTAGGTACTCAACAATTCTTCCTTCAGAAGTGATTCCATCATTTTCCCTACCACTGAGGTCAAACTAACTGGTCTGTGGTTTCCTCCTCTGTCTTGCTCCCACTTTGTGAAGAGGAATCACATCTGCCCTCCTCCAGTCCCGGGGACCACCCCATCCTCCCATGATTTGTTAAACAGAGTAGTCAGCGTGTCACTAGTTCTACCCTTAGTTCTTTAGAATTCTTGAGTGAACCCCATCAGGCCCCATTGCTTTGTCCACCTTCAATTTATTAGTTCTTTCAGAACCCTTTCTTCTGTAAATGGACTGTTATCGAACCCCGTCTTCAGATTGTTTCTCTGTTTGGTTTTGGTAACTCCCCTCCTCTTCCTTTGTGAATACTGAGCAGAAATATTCGTTCAGTATCCTGCTTTTAACTGTCACCCTCTACCCACATTCCCTCCCTTTATTAGCTTCAGTATCCCTCCTTTGGTCTTCTTCGCTCCCTAATGTACCTATAAAGGTCTTATCCCCTTCTAACAGAATTGGCTATCCTTTCCTCGGTTTGGGCCTTTGCTATTCTGACTGCCTTCCCAGCCTCTTTCTGCTTTAACTGATAAAGTTCTCTGTCCTGCTCCTTCTGTGTTTCCTTATATTTCCTGAATGCTGTCCTTTCTTCTTAACCTTCCCTGCCACCTCTTTTGAGAACCATAACGTTTTTCTTCCGTTGTGTTTTATTGATTTGTTTTACTTAAAGGCTTGTTGCTTCTGTGATGGCTGTTTTGATCACTCCCCATTGTTCCTCCACCCTCCTTCTTGCCTGTTTGCTAGTGCTTTTCTGAGGCACTCTCATTTCCCAAAGTCAGCCCTCCTAAAGTCCAGTACTCTTGCTTTTGTATGGCTTGATTGTATGGCTGTGTTTATCGTGAACCACACTGTTTGGTGGTCGCTTGTTCCCAGATGGCTACCCACTTCTAAATCTGAGATTCTTTTCTCCATCCCCATTTGAGAGTACCAGGTCTAAGATTGCTCCTCCGAGTGGGTTCCAATACTAGCTGTCTGAGGCATGCCCCCTGTAGGGCATCAAGAATGACCCTGCTCTTGGATGTGCCTGCAGCAAAGGTGATCCAGTTAACCTCTGGCATATTCAGGTCCCCCATCAACAATATTTCCCCTTTTTCTGCCATTCTAAGAAAGCCTTCTATCATTTCCTTGTCCATTCCCTCCCCCTGAGATGGGGGTCTGTATACAACCCCCATGCGGATTGTGGTGCCATTTCCTGTTCCAGGGTGACCCAAAGTGCCTTGTCTGCTCCCTGTTTACTCTTTAGTTCTGTTGCTTTGATCCCTTCCTTTACATAGAGAGCTACTCCTCCTCCTCCTCTTTTACCCTCTCTGTCCCTCCTGTAGATTGTGTATCCTGGTATGTTGACATCCCAGTCATGGTTCTCTGTGTACCATGTTTCTGTAACTGCCACAATATCCACGCAACCCTCTTCCATCAAGGCCACTAGCACAGGGAGCTTGTTACACAGACTATGGGCATTGGTACATCTGCACTCTTCAAAGCCGACCGTGAACTGAAGAAATGCCGGTAAGCTGTATAATTGCATAAATGTTTTTTTTTCAACTTAGGTGGATATCTCGGCCATTTTTATGAATTTTTGCTCCAAATGTTCAACGTGGGGTTCTTGGGACCCCACATCATGAATTCAGTCACTGTCATTTCATTATTTAGTCCCGAAAGGTGACTTCATGGTCACCGAGCGGAATCACCTTTTGGGACAAATTAACTAAATAACAGTATCAGCGTTCATGAGGTGGGCTCCCAAAAAGCCTATGCTGCAAATCTGGTGAAACAATTCCCAAAAATGACTGTGTTATGAATCTGCATTGCACAGTTTCTTCGCGCACTCGCAACTTCAAGAATTTTTAATATTTTCACTCCAGATTTTCAGCATTGCCATTTATTCACACCTCCTTATGAAATGTGCAGCTGTCAGTTTTCAAACCTTTCTGAAATGTGTTTTTGCACGTCTCGCACAATGGCGTGGTCACTGTGGGAAATCAATGTTCAGGACAGATTAAGAAAATCACTGCAACACTGTTCATGAGCAGAGGTCATAAAAAGCCTATGTTAAAAAATTTGGTGAGAAAATTCCACAAAATATCTGTTACGTGTATGCATTGAGCAGTTTACACGCATGCTTGTACCTTCAAAAATTTTTAATATGTTCACTCCAGATTTGCAAAATTGCCATTTCTTCACACCTCCTTATGAACAGTACAGCTGTCACTTTTCACATCCTGCCCCAAATGTGTTTTCACACCTGTGGCACACAATGGCGCAGTTGCTGTGAAATCAACATTTGAGCACATTAAGAAAATTACAGTGACACTGTTCATGAGTGGGGTTCAAAATGTCTATGTTGCAAATGTGGTGACAAAATTCCGCAGAATGACTGTCTTGCGATTGTGCATTTTGCAATTTCCACGCACCCTCGTAACTTCGCAAACTTTTAATATTTTCACTCCAGCTTTTCAACATTGCCATTTCTTCCCACCTCCTTGTGAACAGTATAGCTGTAATTTCTCACATCCTGCCAAAAATGTGGTTTCACACATGTGACACATAATGGTGGGGGCACTCTGGGACATCAACATTCGGGACAGATTAACAAAATCACAGTGCCACTGTTCATGAGCAGAGGTCCCAAATGCTTTCATGAAGTGGGGTCACAAGAAGCCCGTGTTGAAAATTTGAAGTGCAAATACCAACAGACGCCCAGGGCATTAGAGTTTCTAACCATAACGTCCTACCCTGTAGAGACTGACTGGTGTCAGGGTGACTTTGGATTGTCGACTGTAATGCTCATGCCATTCCACCCCCACCCCACCCTGCAGCCACTGACAGGCATCAAAGTGTGCCTTGCACTCTTTGGCCCAAAGTTCACCCCATTCTGCTATACTGCACCCATCTCAATGTATTTCCTTATGGAATGGGGTGATCGTGGCGACGAGGACCTCAAGACACTATGTGATACTTGTCAGACTCTACAGGGTGGGGTGAGGTGAAATGGCATGAGTGTTATGGCCAACACACAAAGGCACACCTCATAGCCTGTCAGTCTCTTCAGGATCGTGTGGGGTTGGCGACACTTCCATACTTCACTGCCATTCCTATTACGCATCTCTCTAACTCCTGCACTACCAATGCCACTGTCAGCAAGACAACATTCGGCAGTGACAAATGCTTCTTACTTACTGACTAGCTGGCAGGCTAACTCACAACAAACAGAAAATAAAATGGTGGGTTTCTGTGCCCTGCTGGACCATATTCTGTCAGTAAACAAGTCATACAATTCTCCCTGCACCTTCCCCTGCCTATTAAATTCACTTGGTTTGCTCCATGCTGCAGTGCCTGCAGCTGCCAGTGCAGGCTCACATTGCAGTCTATCATTTCCACTGCAGCAGGATGCCATCAGTCTGCCTGTCAGAAACTACTGTTAAACACAATGCATTAGGTACTGTAATTGAAGAGAAAATGCACAAGTCTCGTATTTCTAAGGTTTTCTGACTAAAAGTCACCCTTTTGACATGAAATGATCTCCTTCAATATCTACTGTAGGTTGTTCCCCTGTGAAAGGGGTTGGGTGATTTAATACAAGGACAGAATTAGAATTAAACCACACAAGGGTGAGGTTCCTTGGCTTTAGGAGAGCATATTTTGTAATAATGGGTGAGTGCCTCAGGGATTAACTGTCATGGGGAGATGACCTGGGTGGGGTAGAGGAGCAGTGGGCGTAGCCAAAAGGGGTCACAGTGAAGGCAGAAAACATCTGCATCAAGCAAGTGAGCAAAATCAAAAGGAAAGAGACTGCAATGGATTTCAAAAGAGGTGGCTGAAAAGGTAAACGCTAAAAGGGCAGCATTTAGACGGTATAAGGAGACAAAGATGGAAAAGGATAGGGAGGTGTACCAGGGGAAACAAAGAGAAGAAGGGAAATCAGTAAAGTGCATGAAGTCTCTACCTGAAGAAAGAATAGCCCACCCAGTAACAAAAGGGGACAAAACATTTTTACAGAAGCATAGACGAAGCCATGCTGCCATATTGCTATCACACAGACGAGAGACAGGACAGTGGAAGCATGTGACCATTTTCCTTCCCTCTGTTCTTCTATCAGTGCTGCAGTCAGTGATTTACTATTGTTTCTACATTGCCCCTCTTCTCTGTGGCCACAGTAGCCCCCCAGTGGGTGCACTATTTGATTGCTGCCTGTCACATCCATTTCCCCCTCCAAAAAAGAGCCTGCTGTGCCCAAGCTGGTAGCTGTGAGCTCCTCAGTGTGAATGCGTGACTTCACATCCACAGCTGGCATGCAGGATTTCTCTTCCACAGCAGTGGTGAAGTAGTGCATGGAGGTCTTGATGGCCATCATGGGCATTGCAGGCTGTTTTTTCTGGCAAAACAAAACTGCATTTTGTTCTTGGAGCCTTGTGAGTGCTCTTAAAATGGCATAGTAGCTGTGTTGGCTCAGACCAGAATTTGTTTATGGATGTAAGTGAAATGAAGACCAGGAACGGATTGTAAGGCTAAAAAGGGAAGGGCGGGGGACAGCAAAGGGGAAGTGGGAAAAGACAGACATCCTGAATAAATATTTTTGTTCAGTGTTCACAGAGGGAAGAGAAAAGATGGGTCACAAAAAATGAACATTAGAGGGAGGTGGACAATGGACCCTTTTCAGAGGAGACAGTTCTGAAAGGACTCACTAATCAAAAAGAGGACAAAGCAATGAATCTAGAGGAGGTGCATCCAACAGTATTGAAGAAGCTCAGAAATGTAACTGGCTGCACCTTTGACAGGCTTATTTAACAGCTTACCTGAAACAGGAGTGGTTCTGGAGAACTGAAGAAGGGATAATGTAGTCCCAGTTCACAAATGTGGTAGCAGAGAGAAGGCTGGCAGTTATAGGCCAGTCAGCCTGACATCAGTGGTGGGACAGTTAACGGAATCACTGCTGAATGAAAGGATAGTGAAATATCTTGAATCCAATGGTTACGACACTCAAGGCAATATGGATTCACAGGGAGAAGGTCATCTCAAATGAATCTAATAGATTGCCTTGACTGGGTGACCAAGGAAATATATACAGGGGCAGTGGATGTGGTCTACCTAGATTTCAGTAAATCTTTTGACATCATTCCAAATAAGAGACTTGTAAGCAGCTGGGTAGCTTAGGAATGGGTACAAAGTTGGTATTCTAGTTAAGAAATTGGTTAAGTGACATAGGGTGGTGGTAAACAGAGTTCACTCAGAGAGGGGTGGGTGACTAGTGGGGTGCCTCAGGAATCAGTGGTGGGACTGGTCTTCTTTAATGTCTGTATAAGTGACATTTTGGAGGAGCTGGAGGGGAAGGTCTGCCTCTTTGCAGATGACACAAAAATATGTCATAGGGTGGATATTCCAGGGGGGAAAGGATAAGCAAAAGACCTGACAAAACTCGGAGAATGGTCAAGGGTATGGTAGCTGGGTTTCAGTGCAAAACAGTGGACTTGGGGCACAGAAATCTAGGGAAGAGTTCAAAACAGGTGGAGTGTTATTCACGATCATTTGGTAGGAGAGAGACCTGGGGCAATCACAGCTGATGACCTAAATGTGGCCAGGCAGTGTGATAAGGAAGTTAGTAGGGCTAGTGGGATGTTGAGGTGCACAGGGAGAGGCACCACCAGCAGAAAGAGGGGTGTGGTGTTGACTCTTTATAGGTCACTGGTAAGACTCCACCTACAGTACTGTGCCCAGTTCTGGAAAGTACATCTCTGGAAGGACATAGACAGAATAGAGGTAGTCCAGAGGAGGGCAACTAAAATGGTGCAGGCTCTGCATCAAGAATCCTATGAGGAAACACTAATACTGTATGTACACGCTGGAGCAATGCAGGGAGAGGGGATGATACAAAAGAGATCTTTAAATACCTCACGGGGGTAAATAAGATACAAGAGATAAATATTTTTCAGAGAAATAGGTGTTTAGCAATAAGGGATCATGCTATGAAGCTGGAAGGAAGGTTAGATTCAGGAGAGATGTGAGAAAGTACTTCTTCAGAGAAAGAGTGTTGGATTACTGGAACTGCCTACGAGCGGAGGTGGTGAGGGCAAAAACAGTGGTGAGGTTCAAGAATGCACAGGATAGGCACAAGAGAACCTTGGTGAAAGGAAAGTGGGGGGAGGGAGAATGAGCCAGAGATCAAGTGGGGTCTGCGATAATACTGTAGATGGAAAAAATTGGCAGACTAGGTGGGCCTGGTGGGCCTTATTTGCTAACAAATTCTGTATGCTTCTATGACAGAGAGCTCGAAATGGCACTGGTATGTGTGAAGCGAGAGAAGTTCTTGATCTTAGGTGTCACTGAGGTGACAGATCATGTGGCTTACCAGCAGCTTGGAAATGCTCAGGGTGTACTCCTTGTAAAAAGTGCTGCATCACGACATCTAAGTGCCAAAGTGTCAAAAGGAAACCGATTCCCTTTGGACAGCCTTTGCCGGTGTAGAAATCACTGGAGTATGACATGTTCATACAAATGCAAATTCAGCATTGGTTCACCCTTAGTACAGAAAGCTTGTGTCTGGGCACATAGTTGGATTCAAAGTGGACTATGTTTCCAGCTATGTATCGTGGTGGATACAGCATGGGCACAGGAGATTTTTACTGATGATTGTGCCCTGCTCGTCCACAGTCAGGAGTCACCCATGGTGCTAAATCAAACCATTTTAATAAGTGGTCTTTTTATATTTTCTGTACTTATTTGGCTGATCCTGCTCCCCCCAAAAAAACACCAACATTTCATGAAACCAGGAGTCTGGATGGTATCCCAGAATTCCCCACAGTTGGCACCATGGCCAGAGATCAGCCATAGGAGATCCAGTTAGTTGTAATGCCTATCAACGCTATTATTAGCACCATTTGCCAGCCACCAACCCTGTTGCCCTACGGAGATTTATGACTCATGTGAATGTAACTTGTTGCTTACAAACAACAATGCAATTTATTAAATTAACAGTATAAAAAAATACCCAAACTGCAATAGAGGTAACAACTACTAATTTAAAGGAGAACTGCACTGAACATGTTAATCATTTTCTTGAAGAAGTTGTTTTTGTTTTTGTATTCTGGTTCTCATTCTTTTATTATTTCATCTGTACTGATCTTTTAGTAAACTCATTTGAGGCTACCGATGTACACACGGTAGTAAGTTCCATTTTAGAACTTGAGGATGTAGATTATGTCCCTTTCGATCACTAAATTCCACAGTAGAACACAGACACATTGTGCCAACAATGTAAGAACTTAGCAAGGACATAAACAAAATCATAGAGCTTTAATGTGGCACTGTATTTAGCTCCAGAGTACAAGTCATAAACATCCATGGAATCTATTCAAAGGCCAGTAAAGATGGATCAGCAACACAATGTGTACCAGCATTTAAAAAAACAGCTTCATCAGAAAACACAGGCTTCCAGGTTATATGCAGTTCTCCTTTATAACATTCACAAAGATTATTTGATGTTTGCTGTGTGGTAAGGTATTCCACTGGATGCCAGGGAATATTATGGGATCAGGGAGAGTGTGGGGGTCACTAGGCCCCTGAGTAATCCCAAAATATTTTTCTCAAGTAGTGCTGACACTGGATACTGATAGGTCATGGGTTCCAATATGCATACATTGGGGCCTATGCAGTAGGCTTACACGCCACATACTGGCATCATTAGGAACCTGTAATTGTCGGAGCCATGCAGCAGGTGTCCAGACAGCCCTAGCAGCATGCTCAGAAAGGATGTGGGCCTCTTACACACCTCAGCTCCCAGCCATGGATGTTGTCACATGCCAACCCATGATAGAGGGGATTGACCAGGGGCAGGCACTGCCTCCACACCATGCACTGTAGTAAGGACTGTCCATGGAGTGGGCTGCAGGTTATATGGTCAGGAACCCTGCTGTAGTGACTGTGTGCCTCCCCCACACAACAGCAGTCGGTAACAGTAAGTCACGTAACCTCCCCCCCTTTCATGCTGCCCCAGTCTTCCAGTCATGCAGTAAGGGCTAAGGGCAACCTTTGGGGCAATTTCCCATAGTGATGTCCTTTTATGCCTGTATGAGACCCACCATGTCCCACAATCCCCTGCTCCAAGTGGAACAAGGCTCCAGTATACATGCATTTAGGGCATCCAGTTGGTTACCCATAGGGGTGTGCCGGACCTCCCATGCTCTTACACACCTGTTGGGTGGGTCCACAGACACACAGATGGTGGTAGTTCATGGCACACAGTGCATGTCTGTTTATGAGTGCAGAGGGTCTGAGCCAGGGTACACACCTGTAGCTTGTACCCTATGCCCAGTGATGCATGGTCACCCCTGGGTCAACTCACGTCACTTCAAGTGCTGCATTTAATTATTTCAACCTGCTTTGTCAGTTCAGTTGGGTATTGGTGCTGCTCGCAGACCCATTTTCTGTTCACCCTGTGCTATGAGCCCTTGCACCAGCTGGAATTGCTCACGATCTGCACTGTATGTACGTGATGCTTACTTACTGCTGCCTATGACTCATTGTACGCCCATTCCCTTTCCCTTAGGTTGAACCTGGAAATGAGCCTTGGCTCAGTGTGCTTTTCCCAGTTACCCATCTTCAAATAAATAAACCAACACATTTTCCCATTGATAGTGTTATAGATGTGACATTAATACACATGGAAATTAGAATGGCCAAAGTCAGACCATCAGTATTAAAAAAGATTGAAAACAGAAGATTCTTGTTAAATATGTTCTTGACATATCCTGCAAATCTCTTTACTGTCTATGTTTCCAGATTAATCCGGAGTCTGAAGTGATACAGATGCCAAATTTAAACTAGAACAGACTTTAGTATCAACAGAATTTAGTTCTTGATGTGGAATAAAATGTGTCCATTTCAATTGTCTTTACAGGTGTTGCTTATGTATTAAAGCAGACAGAAGTCTCAGGACAAACTTGCTCTGCAGGGTACGTTAGAAACAAAAATGGAACCTGCTCTGGTAAGTTAATTCTATGAAAACAGTCACTGGCTGCTTTCTGTAGAACCACAGCTACATTCATTCCTCTTCAATACTTTATGAAGAAGCATCAAGATGTATACCTCTCAACTGCACTAATTTTCATGGATATCCCAAATCTGATTAAAAAATGTCCTTGGTCTTGCTTAAATTCTGCTTGCCACAGGACAGTTGGAATTTGAATCATAAAATAGTATCAGACACAAACCTGTTAACACATATACTGAAATTGAAAGGCTTTGCCTGTAGTTCGGCGACCAAGCAGCCAGCCACTCCCACTTCCTGAGCTATATAAGCAGTTCCTCTCAGCCTCACTGTGAAGCATTTTGTCTTTGCCCCACCATCCTCCCCTCATTCTCCAGTGGCAGCGCTCTCTCCTTAGGGGGATTCCTAAGGTACCATTAGCCACAGGAACCATCCCATGGCACCTCTAGGGGCGGAACCTTCTCCGAGAGTTCCTTGCTTTCGTACCCCTACAGGGTGGTAATTCCTCTGGAATAGAGAGTGCGAACCAACCCCTGCAACCAAAACTAACACAGTTACATAAGCATAACACTATATTGGCTGAATAGGTCAGTGAACAGCTTCACGGGCTGATATTAGCATGTTTTAGGATGTGTCCTAGATTTTTGTTCCTTCTCTCATTTTTTTTTTTCTGCCCTGTTCAAGATTTGTGGGGCACGGGGTTCGAAGGTATGGCTAGATGGTATACGTCAGTGATCTCCCTCTCTCACCCCATGCCAGCTGAAAATATTTCTTTTCTTCTTTGCCTGTGCTGCCTAGCCTCTATGGATATGCAAGTACCTTTGGCTGAATTTACATATTCAGTGTTCATAGTTGTTACCTGGTATTAGGGGAGCGTATTTAATGAAGAAAATGCTCTCCTTCCCTATGTTGCTACATCTTCTCCCTTTACCACTCCACCACAATCTTTTCCTGCCCACCACCCCCCTTCCCCATCCTTCCACAGTGATTTTTATTAGAAAGCTAAATATGCTGACTTGGTTCCATATCAATTGGGTGAATATTATAGAGTGATTGCAATTTTGCTTGTTTGTATATTTGTTTATTTTATACTGAATAACCAGTGAGCAAAAAATGCGAATTTTCACTGGTGACCAGTTATAAACACATAAAAAATACATAATACAATAGATACATACATAATAACAAAGAATGGGTAGCACAAAAAACACAAAATCAATTAAAACAGTGACATTCAGCATCAGATAACAATAGTTTTAGAAGAACACCTTTAAAAGATGATATATTAGCAGACATAGTAATCATTTGAGGCAAATCATTATACAATTTTACAGCATGAAATTGTACAGAATTCTGAGCCATTAATGTTTGAAAAAACAATTTGAGTGAAAACATTAGAGCGACCGTATTTTGAGCGACGTTGCAATTCAGCTAAGCACTACACAGTTACTAAATTAGACCAGCAGTGATGTCTGGATTGTCTGTAGGAAGAACAATGGATGTTGGAGGTGAGAGTCAGTGTCTGGGGCAGTCTCGGTGAATGTCCGTCTGAGGTATCATGACCTAATGCGCTATCGGTTTTATCATCCCATTTGCACCTGTTGCACAGTTTAACAGAAAGAGGTGTATCCAAGCAAGGGTGCATGTGTCTGTTGTAGCAGTGGAGCTCTGCCTCCTGCACCCCCACCCATCTTAAGTATTCTAACTCCACACCACACGTTGCCAATGGTGTTCGCTGAGTTTGTGTAGTCGCCCCTAGTGTGAGGTCGCTGTGGTGTGGTGGTCACCCAATTCAATGTCACCCAGTTGTACTCATCCAATATTCCTCATTCAAATTGATGTGCTCAATTGATGTGCTACCTGCTGGCTCCTAGCTCTGTGCTAAGAGCAGACACCGTATTTTAAGAATCATCCCCCTTCTAAGCCAAACCACCTAATCTCTGTAGATTTATTTTATGAACACTGGTCCCTTTCCTGTCCCCTAAGCCATGATTTCGGGGGACTAAGTAAAATATCATGCCTAGCCCATTCGTTCCCTTTCAAAGTATGCCTCGGGTTTACTCACTCAGTCTTCTGACTGTAGATATGATTGGGTGCGCAACCGCCTGGAAGGGGGCGGAGCACTAGGTGTCACAAATTTTTATTGGTAAACATATTTTATTGAAAAAACATAAAAACATAGAACATAGAAACATAGACTTTGACGGCAGATAAGGACCGCTTGGCCCATGTAGTCTGCCCATTTCCCTACCTACAGGATAGGCTGCAGATCCTAGTTAACCAACAGCCTATTTCTTCCTACTCCCCACAAGAATTGCCTTATGTCTGTCCCATGCATTCTTGAATTCTCCCACAGTTTTAGACCCCAAAACCTCCTCAGGAAGGCTGTTCCATGAATCCACTACTCTCTCTGTGAAAAAATACTTCCTCACAATGCCCCTGAACTGCCCCCCCTCCATCTTTAAATTGTGTCCCCTTGTTCTTGCACATCTCTTTTTCTGAAAGATGCTACCCTCTTGGACTTTGTTGATTTCACTGAGGTACTTAAAAGTTTCTATCATGTACCCCCTCTCCCTTCTTTCCTCAAGGGTATACATATTAATCTCCTTTAGTCTCTCCTTGTACAGCTTCTCTTGCAGACCTTGCACCATTTTAGTTGCCCTCCTCTGGACTGCCTCTATCCTGTCTATGTCCTTGTGGAGATGGGGTCTCCAGAACTGGACGCAGTACTCCAGATGGGGTCTCACCAACTGTCTGTACAGAGGGATAACAACTTCCTGTTTTCTGCTGGTGATGCATCTCCCTATGCATCCCAGTATACCCCCAGCCCTCCCTACTGCCTTCTCACATTGCTTGCTAACCTTATGGTCATCAGATATGATTATCCCCAGGTCCCTTTCCTTTTTTGTTGTTGTTACTACCTCCCCCCCTCCATTGAGTATTCTTCCCCTGGGTTCTTGTTTCCCAGGTGCATTATTTTGCACTTCTTTGCATTGAATCCTAGCTGCCATACTTCTGACCATTCCTCCAACCTTGCCAAGTCTCTTCTTATCCTTTCCACGCCTCCTTATGTATCAACCCTGTTGCAGATCTTTGTGTCATCTGCAAAGAGGCATACTTTTCCTTCTATTCCCTCTGCAATGTCACTTATAAAGACATTAAAAAGGACTGGACCCAGTACTGAACCCTGCGGTATACCACTAGTAACCCCTCTTTCTTCAGAGTGGACTCCATTTACAATTACCTTCTGTGTCCTGTTGTCCAGCCAGTGTTTTACCCAGGCTACCACCCTGGGACCCATCCCAGGCTGGTTAATTTGACTATTAATCTTTTGTGTGGGACTGTGTCAAATGCCTTGCTAAAGTCTAGGTAGGCCATGTCCACAGCCACTCCCTGGTTTACTACTTTGGTCACCCAGTCAAAGAAATCTATTAGATTCGTCTGACATGACCTTCCCGCTGTGAACCCATGCTGCCTTGGGTCCTGTGCCTCACTGGCCTCTAGCTACTCAATAATTCTTTCCTTCAGAAGTGACTCCATCACTTTCCCTACCACAGAGGTCAAACTGACAGGTCTGTAGTTTCTTGCCTCTGTCTTGGTCCCACTTTTGTGAAGAGGAATCACATCCGCCTTCCTCCAGTCCTCGGGTACCACACCATCCTCCCTTGAGTTATTAAAAAGAGTAGCCAGTGGTTTCACTAGTTCCCCTCTTAATTGTTTTAGAATTCTGGGGTGAATTCCATCAGGCCCCATTGCTTTGTCCACCTTCAGTTTTAGGAGTTCTTGCAGAACCCTTTCTTCTGTGAAAGGACTGAGATTGACCCCCCTATCAAGAGTGCTTCTGTTAATTGGATAAGGCACTTCCCCCCTCCTCTTTTGTGAAAAAAAATACTTCATGCTTACATTACATCACATTCTTAACAGAATACCTTATGAAATTTAACACAATAGGTAATTCAAACACACAGGCCAGTATCTTACCACGGCCGTTGAATAAATCTTATTATATCCATGTGAGCTTACAGTGTTTGATTACAATTGGCATTATTGGGTTACAGTCTGATCCTAGATAAACAGAACATGTGGCATCCTGGACTCACAAGCATATTAAACATTCTTCTATTGCTTTTAAGAAGGGGACCATATTTTATAAAATGCTTTTTTCCTGTCCATTGGAAGCTAATTGGTATTTTTCCAACTTCATACACAAAGCCACATTATTTAGCCAGTGGGCTATGGTAGGGGGAGTGGAGCTCATTCAATGCTGTGCGATTGTTTTCCTGGCATTAACTAAGGCCTGGTCCCACAATCTGTCATATGGCTGGTTGCCCAAGGCTCGCAGGTCATTGCCTAGCATAAACTCCAGTGGTGTTGAGGGGGGCTTTACTCCTAATACCGTGTACATTATTTCACGCTCTTTGTGCCAGAAGGGTGCAACCTCGCTACATAATAAAGCCATGTGTGCAAATGTACCCACCTCCACCTCACATTTTGGACAGGTAACAGGCTTATTGGGGTGGTATCTATATAATCTGAGTGGGGTTAGATACGTCCTATATGAAAACTGAACTGGATCATTTGCAGCTTGTTTGATCTTGGGCATATATGGGTCTGGTTTATAGCCAGTTGCCATGTCTTTTCATCAATAGGCATACTTAGCTCCTGTTCCAAATCTCTGATTACCCTGTTTTCTGGTAAAGACACTGATCCCATAAATAGTTTATACATCACAGATAATATTGAAGTACTAGGTTGTGGCTTTGTTAAAATCTCTTCTATAGGTGATAACTGTGGGTTAAGTCCTTCCATGTACTGTCTTATTCTGAGGTATGCAAAGAAATTACCCTGTTGAATGCCACATTGATGTCTAATTTCTGCAAATGACTTCATATTTCCCTGGTAGAATAAATTCCTAATATATTGTACACTTCTTTTCTTCCATCTAAATAAGGCCTGGTGAAGCAGGGCATTGTAAACTCAGTGGGGCCTAAAATCTTCAGTTACTGATGTATTTTATGACATGTCTGTTTGGTACCCCAATAACTGGTGTACTCTTTCCGTATTCTAAGCAATTGGTATTTAAAGGGGTTCTTTAGTTTCTTCCAAGCAAGGCCGTTTAGGCTATTGGCCAAAAGTCCATGCAACATACCACCCTTTAAAGTAATACTCTTCCTCCATACCTACCCACACCAGGCTTAACTTTCCATGGTGAATCATAAAGGGCTGCAACTTGTGCAGCCCAATAATAATATTTAACATGAGGTAATGCCAAATCACCATTTTTCAAAGAGAGCTGTAGTATGTTTTGCATAATTCTAAATGCCCCCCCAATAGAAATTTGTGTAGTATGCATGTAGTTTTTTTTTGTTTTTTTTATTAAAATAAGTCCAGCACTATAATTGGCAAGCTATGGAACAGATACAAGCACTTCAGTAGGATAGTCATTTGAATTGTGTTTTTTTCTGTCAGTCAGACTAATTGGAAGTCCCTGCCATCTCTCAGAGTCCGTTTTTATATTACCTAACAGTGGACTGAGGTTCAAATAGGTCTTAAAGGGTCTTTTTTGGTATATTAATACCCAAGTATTTCAGTACCGTAACTGGTCTTGGCTGGAGGGGCAAGTTTAGCAGCATATTGGGGTTGTCATCCCTATTTGGAGTAATTTGCTTTTAGCCCAGTTAACCTTATGGCTCGATACCTCACTATATTCTGCCAAGACAGTACCTTCTGAAAACTAGCAGACTTCTCTCTGTATCAGTTCTATATATATCAAGAAATCATCTGCAAACAAGGCTGTTTATGGATCATATCACATGCTATCAACCCCTGAATCATGTTGTCTTGTCTCACTGCAGCTGCTAGGGGTTCTAGGACCAAAGGAGAAAGGGGGCATCCCTTTCTAGTTCCTCTAGAAAGAAATAAGGGTTTTGTGATTTGCCTATTTACTAGTATCTGGACGGTTGGTTTATTATATAATGCATTGATTCACCCAAGTATGTTCTCTCCTATCCCAAACCCCGGACCCCTGCATATTACTTCAACCAGCTGATATTTCTTTTTTTCCCAAATCAACAATCATTTGTATTGTATGCATGTTCCTGCTCTGGGGGGTTTGGGGGGTTTATTTCAGGCAGGCAGCAAACTACTACTCTCAGTCCCATAGTGACGATTGATTACTAAGGCAGATGCCCCCCTCCCTTCCCTGTCTAGGGGTTCGATGGATATAGTCTCTGGGAAAGGGGAAGGGCTCCAACTCAACTTGAGCAACATAAAAATAAGCAGGGCGAACACACAGTACCTTATTTCTTTTGTAGTAGGATTCTTATTTGACGGCGTGAACTTCATCGGGTGCAGACAGATACCATTTCCCCCTCCATGGCTGGGGGCTTCTCACGCTGCTGGAATATTCTTTGGAAAGAGTAGTTAGGCAGAGCACACTAACACCCACTTGCAGGACTCCAGTGATTTCTGAACAGACAGGATAAGGTCAAAGCCTCCCTCACTGCCTCCTGGGGGAGTGCACGTACCTTCTGGGATAAGGTCAAACAACTGAATGGGAACGCCTGCTCCCTTCCCCCATCCCAGATTACCACCAACAACACCACCATTACAGACCCCGCTGACATTGCAAACCTCCTCAACACTGCCTTTACAGACCTTAGTCCCATCCTCCCCAGTAACTTCTTTGATCAGCCACCCACCCATCCTACCCCTGCCCTCCATCGCCCCTGCTTCCACCTTCGTGAGGTTACTACCCAGGAAGCCAGACTGCACCTGACCCATGCACTAAAGGCAACAGTTCCAGTGACATCTCCTGGATCACAAAATTCTCCGTTAGTCCTGGATCAAGTCCTCACCCCACTCACCTGCCTTCTTAACAAATCACTCTGCCTGGGACAATTCCCTCCTCATGGAAAACTGCAACGGTCATGCCAATCCATAAAGGGGGTGATAGGTCCTTAGCTGGGAACTATCGACCGATCTCCATTCTCCCTCCCCTTTCCAAGGCGCTGGAAAAACTAGTTGCCGCACAAATATCTGAATACCTGACCAAATACAACATCCTCTGCCCGGAGCAGCACGGCTTCCACGCAGGACACAGTACTAGCACTGCTCTTATTGAATTCGCCTCCTTCCTTCACTCCTCATTGGATACCGGCTCCCTGGCGGGGGCTGTGTTCCTTGACCTATCAAAGGCCTTTGACACGGTCTCCCACCCCCTACTTCTGGGAGCCCTCTGTCACACTGGGTTTGCCTCTGCACCACTAGCTTGGTGCTCCAGCTACCTGTCCGCCCGCTCCCAACGAGTCAAAATTGGTGGGACTCTTTCTAACCCACGCTTGATCCACTCAGGGGTTCCACAGGGCTCCATCCTGGGCCCCTCCTCTTCTCACTTTACCTTAACACCCTGCCCAGTGCGTGCCCTGGGAATATTCTGCTGTACGCAGACGATACCGTCCTCTTTGCCACTGACCGTAACCCCACTTCCCTCCAGGTTTCCCTACAAAGGGCCTATGACGGCGCTGAAGCTTGGCTTAAAGAGCATAGATTAGTCATAAATCTTAAAAGTCTAAAACCATGCTCTTCGCCCAACCTCAAAATAAATCATCCAACACCCCTCTCCGTATCCTTTCCGGCTCTAAACTACAACTGGAACAAGTCCAATCCTATAAGTACTTAGGGATCCTATTTGACTCAGCCCTCTCCTACCATACCCACATCGATGCACTCGCTTCTGTTACCAATATCCGACTTGGTATCCTGTACCGCCACAAAAACTGTCTCCCCCCTGATGCACTCCGGCTGGCGGTTACTTCCTCCATACTCTCCCTGGTGGACTATGGGCTACCTATCTATGGGGCTGCCAACATGACGGCCCTCAACAAAATCCGCCTCCTCCTAAATAAGGCTTGCAGGCTAATCACTGGGGCCCCTAAGCTCACTCATACCTGCCAACTCTATGACCTTGCAGGAATGCTTGACCTCGACGAACGCCTGTTATACCAAACATGCCTCATCTCAAAAAAAACCTTATTAGGACTTTCTCCCCCTGGGCTGACTTCCACCCTCCTCCCAGCACAGCCCCTTGTCAGCACCCGGACCTCCTGCAAAGCCACCTTCCTGGTTCCTCGTGCTAGGACCTCACTTGGACAGAGATCTTTCTGCCACAGAGCCCCGCGTATCAACACTCTTCCTCGGGCCATCACTGATACCCCCACCATCTCCACTTTCAAAAATGCCCTCAAAAGTGAGCTATTAATTAAGTGCTGCTGCTCCTGTGCCTAACAGATGCTCAAACCACCCTGTACTGCGACTGCCTCAATCCATACGTTCCCTGTAATCTGGCACAGTAGACCTGCTTGTCTGTAATCACACCTGTATGAAAATACCGTTATGCTGCTAAACCCTTTTATTCTACTGTTGTCAATTATACCATTTTTGCTCTGTATCACACTACCAATGTTGCTGTTACCATGTGCCTTTAATGCGTGTCTGTTTATACTCATGCACTGCTCTGTATGTACCCCTCTTTTCTATATTACCTGTATTATCTGTTTTATTTGTATTATTCCGAATTCTCTACCACTGTTGACGAGGTACCTTTGGAAATGAGCCCTTGGCTCAAAGGTTGTAAACTGATTGCTTTATAAATAAATAAACAGTTTTATTTCTGTACCAAAAGCTCAAGCAAAGAAACTTCATGGAGATGCACAGTTCATTAGACACAGTCCCATTTTCCCACTACGGCAAGGCACCAT
The DNA here is from genome assembly GCA_016271365.2 of Neoceratodus forsteri. Classification (NCBI taxonomy): domain Eukaryota; kingdom Metazoa; phylum Chordata; order Ceratodontiformes; family Ceratodontidae; genus Neoceratodus; species Neoceratodus forsteri. Next base: position 13,708,754 of record JADMNL010000035.1, read on the forward strand.
AGTACATGACTTCAGAGGATCCAGGATCGAGCCTAGATCCTGACAACTATTTCCCATTTCAATTTAGTCATTTAGATCTTCGGTCCACAAAGCGAGAACACAGGCAGTATCCCAACCAGTCTCTCCTTCCTGTCAGCCTGTTCCCTGCCAGTGAGAATGGGTGCTTTTCTCTCATTGCTCACTGACCTCTAAATGGAAGGGGGGGTTCTTAACTCACAACGCACAGTCCTTTACTCTCCTCTTGGAGCAAGCCATTGGCTGATTCACAGCAGGGTTCACACATGACAGCTGCCCCCTCATTCTACAGTCTCCAGGAAACCTCCTTCAGCCTCCCAATACTTTGCCTAGGTGGACACGGAGGGTAGAGACTGCTTCTGCCCTAATGGCACCTCCAAGGCTTCACTGCCACCTTAGCCTTGGTCCCTGCATCATTGCAGACACCTCTTTCACTCCAGTCCCACATGGAGCTGATCAGGCTCCTAATTTGTCTTCTGTCTCACTCTTTATGGGACTGAGGGTGCGCTTCCTCCTCCTCCTTCTTCCCCATGATGGACTTGTGGCAAGCTGGGGGCTGGGGTGGGCAATCTCCCCACCCTGGCCCTACATGGCCCCAACTGGAGCCCCTCCCGCAGGGCTACACATTGCACCTCACTCCTCCTTCACGGCGACACTCTCACTAACTCTCCCTCCAAAGGTAACTTCTGTGCCAGCTGGCATTTGAAAACCCTCACGTGCTGCCCAAGCACCACCCCCACAGGAAGCATGGCAGTGCAAACTCTTCTCGATGCCAAAAGGGCATCCAAATTAGTAAACTCCCCTTAATTCAGCACAGGGGTTACACTTTCCCAGCACTGAAATGCATCACCTCCTGGGGAAGCGGTTCCCATCCTGGCCAACCATGGCTGCTGTGCTTTGCGGGATAATGCATACTCTCCCACAGGCTACCACATCCAGAATCTATCTGGCTAACTGCATGGCAGCAGTTGAGTTAGAACTAGGTGAGTCTACTCACCTACCTGCAGCTCACTGGCTCCACTAAGGGGCATGGCAACTAGACCTGGCTTCCCACACAATGACTGTTCCACCGGGCAGACATCCCACCCTGACTCACCCCCAGGGACATCCTAATCTTATTATTGCTGATTCCAAAACTTTCCCCATTGGACCTTGCTCAGTACTCAACCAGGCCTATTTGGCACCCTCAATAAAATTTTAACACACATTTTATTTTCTCCAAACATTTGGTTTACCACAGCATTCCTGTCTATTACTAGAAAAGAATTAACTATACTACACCACCAGGGGGTGAAGGGCTAAACATGAACTACTGTACAGGTCTTCTGCTTGTATTCCTATATAACAGTATTACTCAGCTACAGTACATTCTACTGCATGATCTACTAACACTGGCTCCACATTTGTACCGCTGAACTTGTTTCTCCCCTCAGAAATGCCGGACTACTACTCTAGGTATTGCAAAACTACGGGATGAAACATGCTATATAAATTTAACCTACATCTACATTCTGATATTCAAACTTACTTAGCAATGGAGAAGGGGCACACTTTTACCCTTGAAAATGTCCATACCACATGCTATGGTACTTTTTAAGGTCTTTGGAAAACTGCCTCTATTTAGCAAAGTCTAAGAATCCCATAACAACACCAGTGGGGAAGTGAGCTTAATCTCTAGGGGGGTCCCTACTAAACAATCCTACATCTATAATTCTGAACAATCACACTTTCCTAAGACCTAATTCTAACTAAACAAGCAGATTAGAAAAACATGCACAGTAAATGATACATAGGTAGAAACAATTTTACAATGGCAAAACGTAAAACAAACAGTAAAGAATTTTTTTTCAAAGCAATGCAACTTTAGCACATTTCTTTCCATCTGAAGTGCAATTGTCATATATATTTTTTTCTTTGGTAAAAATAAGATGAAGCAATCTCACCAGCAGTTGCTGTCCTCTAAACTCAGTCTCTTTGCAATGCCATAGGGCCTTTAAGAGGCCTTCTTTTCTCTGGGGGTTCTGTATCTGGCAATGGGGTCCTCAGGTGCAAAGTATAGGCAATGGTCGGGTTTGGGGCATTCAACCCATCTACAGTTGTGGCTGACTACAAAGTACTTGAGATGGTGTCCAATCCTGTGCTGTATTATTGCAAAGGTTTTAAACAAAGTCAATCCTTCCCAAGCCGACGATGAGCACATAGATCTAGCCAGGGAATTTACTTTGTTCCCATCATTGGCCTTTTTTTGCAAGTCCACTCTATTTCTAAGGTACACTTTCCCTACAGCCCACTGGAACACCCAGTCAGATTTCTGGCATTCAATGAGATCCCAAGTCCTTTCACGTACCTGCAGGTAATTGGCTTCTGGGCACTCAGCCTTTAAATATCTTCTCACATACCTCTCAGCTTGGTTCCAGTTAGGAAGGGTTCTGATGCTAGGCCACTGGGTCACTCCTCTGGGCAGCCATATGCTAGTTCAGCTTTGTCACGTCCAAATGATGCCTAGAATGCATGTGCACCATATGGCATTTGCAAATTTCTGGGAGCAGGGGGGGTAGTCTCAACCACTCCGAGGATTGGCATGGCATATGGTTTGGGGATATCCCTCTCAATTACCAGGTAACATTCTCCCTTGGGCTGATCATATATTGAAATTACTTCAGTAGAGTCAACAATAGTGTCGTTCTCCATACCATCACGCCCCTTGACTGCTTCCACTATGAGGTCTGGGTCAGTAGCACCTGGGTCCTTGTCCAGCACTTTGGGTAGCAGGGATCTTAACTTTAAAGGTTTGGCCTCTTCTAATTTTTTAGGTAAAGTCTCAGGCCTCACTGTGGGTTCCTGGGTGAAATTGGGTTTAGCTGGTACTTTATTCTTGTACTGTGAGCCTCGCACCACAGCCTCGGCAGAACCTGTTTTCTCAGTCATGTCCCTCACATACCCTATAGCAGTGCTTCTAATTTGTGCAGTCTACCCTCGGCCCCTCCCTCTGCCAAGGATAAGTTCTGGGGCACTCAGCAGTGGTACAAGGCTGGTCAGATGACTGGGTCCTGGTACAGCCTCTGGCTTAATTTTGGGTAACTCAGCTGCACCCTCCTCCCATTGCCCCAGTGGCTCCATAGTAGTGGCCACACTAGGGGATATTTTAGTTACTGGTTGTGGCCATTGTCAGGGCACAGTAGCTTGGGGCACAGGGGCCACATAGCTTCCTTCCTGCGTAGGCAAATTGGAATGCCAATCACCCTAGGAACATTCCCACAAGCACACAAAATGCCAGCTGCTTGTCAGATCACCCCACTCACGCGTCCACAAAAGACACATGATTCACCAGAGCCACTCCTCTCGACCATGTTCCATAGCCAGTTCATCAGACCTGCAGGCACATTAATGGTCTGACCTCCAAACCCAGGTATGTACGCCTTAGCGTGTTATCTCCCAAAGTCCAGTGTACTAAAAATATTCCAGAAAAATGTTTTGGAAAATAGCCTCCAAAAAGATTTTTTCTCCAACTACAGAAGTTGAGAAAAACTTTTCCTTCATTTTTGATGGCAATAGAATTTGCAACAGGCTCCACCGTTGTGTGTGGAACACACCTTTTCTGAACACAACCACAACACTCCTTTCTCCTTGGACTTTTACAGCAATCTGAATGCAAGACCAACTGATCTTCTGGATATACTATGTAATCCCTAAACTCAGTATGCTGACACTCAGTATACCGAGTCAGTCTGCCCGAAATGTACAGCACCAAACGGACCATATGCCCAACAGCAATATTTTGGGCATTAACACCGAAAATAAGTGTAAAATATGGGAGCTTCTCCCTTGCACCCCCATAACTAAAATAACCAACTATGAGGTGGAGTGAAGGAGTGGAGGAGTTGACCCCAGAGAAAAAAAAAGTGCTATGGGGGGGTTCCCAAAAGGATATGCCCGCTCCTGAACCCAGGTTTGAGGTAGCACACTGGCAGAGCAGCAGGAGGTGTAGCCCTGTACACCACAAGAACAGCTCAGCCAACTCCCAGATTCCACTGTCCCTTGACATGCATGAACTGGGGTAAGGTAGCAACCAGTCACATCCACTGCCTTACCCTGTAAAAATCCATTGGAGAATCCATCTCTGGGATGCTCACTATCAGGACACTATACCTATCGTGCAGCAGTGCCCAGGCAGGTGTATGTCGGGATGGTGATCCACAGGATAACATAAGGGTACCGTCTCCCTTTTCTAGTGCTGTATCTCATTAGTCCCTTCCTCCAATCAAATTGCTCTGTTTCATCTTACTCAAGTCATCATATTTTTATTGCATGTGTGTCAGGTGCCATTTTGTCTTCTCACACTGCTTCTCACTGTCCTGAAACTATTACTCAGACTTCTAAACAGGCTATGCCCACCAACGTTCTATCACCTCAGCAGCTCCTCTAGGTCATGTCAGGTATGTAACTTGCACCTCCTTGCAAATCCTGGATGATAGCCCCCAGTGTTTTAACCCCTGGTCCCTGCATATTACTTCAACTGCCTGATATTTCTTTTTTTTCCAAATCAACAGTCATTTGTATTGTACGCTCATTCCTGCTCTGGGGGATTTGGGGGATTTCTTTCAGGCAGGCAGCAAACTACTACTCTCAGTCCTGTAGTGATGACTGATTACTAAGGCAGATGCCCCCCTCCCTTCCCTGTCTAGGGGTTTGATGGATATAGTCTCTGGGAAAGGGGAAGGGCTCCAACTCAACTGAGCCACATAAAAATAAGCAGGGTGCACACACAGTACCTTATTTTCTTTGTGGTAAGATTTCTCCATGACGGCATGAACTCCATCTGGGAGCAGACAGATGACATTCCCCCCCCATGGCTGGTGGCTTCTCTCACTGCTAGAATATTCTGTGGAAAGAGTAGTTAGGCACAACAGATTAACACCCACTTGCAGGACTCCAATGATTTTTTGCCAGATTGGATAAGGTCAAACAAACAGTTTTATTTCTGTACCAAAAGCTCAAGCAAATAAACTCCCTGGAGATCTACGATTCATTAGACGCAGCCCCATTCTCCCACTGTGGCAATTCATTGTGGCACATCATAACAGGGAATCCAGGTTCGAGCCTAGATCTTGAGAACTCTTTCTCCTTTCAATTTAGCCATTTGGAGCTTTGTTCCACATAGCAGGAACACAGGCAGTGTTCCGACCAGTCTGTCCTTCCCTTCAGCCTTTTCCCTGCCAGTGGGAGTGGGTGCTTTACTCTCATTGCTCACTGACCTCTAAATGGGGTGGGTGGTTCTTAACTCCCACGGCACAGTCCTTTACTCTCCTCTTTGGGCAAGCCGTCGGGTGATCTACAGCAGGGTTCACAACTGACCACAACCACATCACTCTGTGGACTCCAGGAAATCTTCAGCCTCCTAACTCTGCCTAGGTGGACACAGAGGATAGCTTCTGCTCTAATGGCTCCTCTAAGACTTCACTGCCACTTTAGCCTTGGTTCCTACATCACGGCAGCCACCTCTTTCACTTCAGTCCCACATGGAGCTGATTGAGCTTCTGATCTGCCTTCTCTCTCTCTGTCTATGGGGCTGCTGGATTCCTCCTTCTTCCCCCATGAAGGACTTGTGGTAAACTGGGGGTTAGGAGGCAATCTCCCCTCCCTGGCTCTGAGCCTACATGACCCTGACTGGTGGCCCTCCCTCAGCCTCTGCACTGCACCTCATTCCTCCTCCTTCACAATGACTCTCTCTCACCAACTATCCCTCCTGCAGACACTCCTCCTCCACCAGCTGGCACTTATAAACCCTCATGTGCTGCCCAAGTCCCCATGGCAAGACTGGCAGTGCACACTCTTCCCAAAGCCAGCATTTCATCCAAATTAGTAACCCCCCCCAATTCAGCATGGGGGTTACACATACTGTACATTTCCACTCCACTCTAATGAAAGCCTTTTCTGCGTCTAGGCTAAGTATTGCTGCTTTTCATTTTCTTGGATTGGTATTGTACGTCCTCACAATATTGAGGACATGTCATATGTTAGCTTCCCCTGTCTCCCTTTAACAAACCCTGCTTGGTCAGGATGAATAACATCAGGTAGAATTGTTTCCATCTTCCTAACAATAACTCTAGCTATAATTAGTCTGCTGTTACTAGCGAGATTGATCAATAGGAGGAGCATTGTTTAATTCTCACAACCTCTACTTGCATACTGTGTGACTCTGAGCAAGTCACTTAACTGCCCAGTGCTCCCAGGTCATCTCTGAAAATTTGCACTTGTTCCTAGAAGGCCTTACCCTGTTACCAAAAACTAAAATAAAATAAATAAAAATAAATTGCTTTGAGTCCTTTCCTGACTTAGGGAGGCTATTATAGTAGCTGATCATAGGGAGAGTGGCAGGTACCCCACCTCCAGGCTTTCTTGGATCATGTCTATTAGTGAAGCCTGTAATTGGTCCTGGAAGGTCTTATAAAAATCTATTGGGAACCCATCTGGACCCGGTGCTTTACCTCCCTTTAGATCTTTAATTGCTTAATTGCTTCGTGTACTTCTTCACAACCCAAAGGGTCATTCAGCAAGACTTTCTGTGTTCCTATAGTCTTGGGGAGGGAAGCTTTTTCCAAAATTGTTGCTATCTGCTCTTTCCCCGGGTTCACCTCAGATGTGTATAGCTCTTCATAAAATTTTCTAAAGCTTTCCCCAATGGAGGGATCATCTCTCACCAATTCTCCTTCTTGTGTTTTGAGTGCTGATACATTTTTGCACCCTCTCTAGATTGCAGTTGCCAAGCCAGTAGCTTGCTGTCTGCATCTCCTTCAAAATACTGCCCTGTATGTGTTAACAATAGTGCTCTCTCTATTTCACTGTTATGTAGGATGTTGTGTTCCCATTTTAGGCTCTGCAAATGCTGATCTCTTTCAGGAACTGGGGTCTCCATATGCTCTTGCTCTGACATTTTTTTCTATTGAAAATGTTATTGAGGTTTTTGCAATACAGAGAATAGATCTGTAACATAACAGACAAGTGCAGTTAAACAATCATAGACATGTAAGATCTACCCTCACCCTCTTCCCCCACCCCAGCCCCAATCCAAAACACCACCTCCTCACCACTCCGTACAGAGCAACATATTGAAACCTCAGTCTCTGAAGAACACTGTGACTCTGACAGTAGATTATAGAGAATGTAAAGTTTGCAATGGGCCCCATATTCTGTTGAACTTCTTAAGTCTATGGTAAAGGCTGGCTATGGATTTTTCTGTTCTCAAATTTGCCAGAATCTCCTGTAACCATTCCATGTAGGAGATGTCTAAGTCATCTTTCCAATGCTTTAGCACCAATTTTTTCATAGATGCTGAAATTAGTGCTATATGATATTTACGAATAAGTACCAGGATAGAAGAGTAATTCCCCTAATATGCATCTGTCTGGAGAAAATAACTCATTCAGGCCTACAAGGGGTCAGCTCTACTCTTGATCATGGCCCATAATGGAGCTATTTTTGGACAGGTCCAAAAATTGTGAAAGAGATTGCCTTCACCTTGTAGGCATCAAGTGAATGTGGAGGAGGGTACACACCCTAATTTAGCAAGTTTTCAGATGAATAGTAGAGATTATGCCGTATGTGGATCTGCATAAGTCTGAGTCTATCCTGAGAGAAATTTGTGGCAGTTTTGCCATAGTAAAGGCCAGTTGATATTTTTATCAGGAAGATGGGGGACCAGTAAGCAGAGGGGCCAAAGCTCTCTGGACAGATCCAGTCAAAAAGGGTACCATATATCTTGGAGACTACTTGAGGGAGGCCCACTATGGGACCTAATTCTGTAATAAAGGAGACATTTGGAGATTGTGGGGGAATAGCTCCTATGGCCTTGCTCAAGAGATGGCGCAGCTGGAAAACTTGGAAGATCCAGGTGTTAGGGATGTTTGCTTTACGCAAAATTTCAACAGAAGACAGCCAGCTCCCTGTTTCTGACACAACAAATGAAAGCAAACAGTTTCCAAACTGAAGGAGCCATCCATTGCAAAGAGGTTTACCCTCTATTTTAATAGTAGGATTATACCGCAAGGTTTGGGTTAGATATCTCGTGTGATTGTATTTTAGAAAAAAGCATAACTGGGTGTGAGCTCTTATCGATGTTGTGATAGGGGGAACTTGTAAGGGAGAGGGCAGTGAATTCAGTTTAGTGAATAAAAGTGTTGATGGGGAAATACACTGTTGTTTAATCAAGTTCAGCTCAGTGATAAGCCAGACAGGGTGAAAGGAGAAAAGGATCTGAACTGGTTCAGTAGACATCCATCTAAGATATTTGCTGGCATGGCTTGCCCAGTAGTATAGGCCTATATGGGGTAGTCGCAGTCTGCCCTTCAGTTTGGGGGCTGCTAATTTGTGGAGCACCAACCCTGGCTTTTTTCCAGCCCATATAAAGTTGGTGATAAGACTATGGACTTTCCTGAACCATGCTAGAAGAAGCCATATATTCCGAAGATTAAGAGGGTAAAAGAGGTGAGGGAAAACGTTCATTTTAACCAGATTAATTTTACCCCAAAAGGAATTAGGGAGAAGGGACCATCTTTTCAGATCCTGACTGACTGTGTGAACAAGGGAATCTATATTTAGTTGCTGAAGATGAGATGGGTTCCTTGTAAGGATAATGCCTGAATATCGGAGGGTGTCAGACTTCCAGGAGAGTCCAAGGTCAGCAATAAATGATTTTTGTGTTCTGTAATTAAGGGGAAAGACTACTGATTTTTCCACATTTAACTTATAGTTAGATACTGTGCTGAATTCTTCAATAATTGTGAGCATGGATGGAATAGAATCCACTGGATGGGAAAGCTGGAGAAGCAAATCATCTGCGTAGGTGGAAACTTTGACAGGTTGATCTTGAATAGTAATGCCATGGAACTCTTGGGAGTCTGTTAGTCTGTGTAACAGGGGTTCTAAATATAGAATGAAGAGAAGGGGAGATAGAGGGCAACCCTGTCTTGTGCCTGAATAGGGAAGGAACAAGTCTGATATTACACCATTACTAGATATCCGGGCAGTTGGAGATTTGTACAGATACCCAATCCAGGTTTGAAATGTGGGAGGAAAGCTGAAAGCCTTTAGGTGTGCAATAAATAACACCAATTGACCCTGTTAAAGGCCTTCTCGGCATCCAGGGACACCAAGGCTGCTGGGAAGTTGGCATCCCTGGATAATGAGAAGACATGGGCCAGAGTGCGTAAATGGTCCACTGAGGACCTTCCTTTTATGAAGCCAACTTGTTCTGGTCCTACTAGGAGTGGAAGGACCTTATTCACATGTTCCACCAGGACTTTAGACAGAATTGTTATATCCTGATTTAAAAGCAAAATCAGTCTGTAGCTTGACACTAACTCCGGGCTCTTATCAGGCTTTGGAAGAAGCACTATCAGCACCTCAAACAGGGACTGCTCTGTGTCAGCTCCCAAGAGTATATATTGGAAAAGAGGTAAAAGGGTGAGGGAAGGTTGCTTCACAAAAATTTTGTAAAAATTAGAGTAGAATCCATCAGGTCCAGTGGTTTGTCAGAGGAAAGGTCTTTTATAATTCTCTCCAATTCAACCTGGAAAATGGGGGTAGTTAAGGAAGCTTGTTGGGTCGCTGGGAGAGAGGGCAGGTGCGAGTCAGCTAAATATTTATCTAAATCAGGTTCTGTTGGTGGGTTCACCATAGGACTATATAATTGAGCTTAATAATGGGTGAACTCCTCGACAATATCTGTTGGAGCTGTCTTTAGAGAGTCATCTGCCAAAGAATGAATAGATGCAATTAAATGGGGGGGGTGTCATGTTGTTTAATTCTAAGGGCTAACATATGACCAGCTTTTTCTCCCTGGTTGGTGTATGAGGCTTTGGTTTTTAGAATTGCAAAATCGTCTCTCTCTCTCTCTCTCTCTCTCTCTCTCAGTAATCAAGGTGGACAAAGCAATGGGGCCTGATGGGATTCACCCTAGAATCCTAAAAGAACTAAGGGAGGGCCTAGTGACACCACTGACCACACTTTTTAACAAATCATGGGAAGATGGGGTGGTACCTGAGGACTGGAGGAGGGCAGATGTGATTCCCCTTCACAAAAGTGAGAGCAAGGCAGAAGGAGGAAACTACAGACCTGTTAGTTTGACCTCAGTGGTGGGGAAAATGATGGAATCACTTCTGAAAGAAATAATTGTTCAGTACCTAGAGGCCATTGGGGCACAGGACCCAAAGCAGCATGGATTCACAGCAGGAAGGTCATGTCAGATGAATCTAATTGATTTCTTTGACTGGGTTACCAAAGTAATAGACCAGGGAGGGGCTGTGGATATGGCTTACCTAGACTCTAGCAAGGCATTTGACACAGTCCCACACAAAAGATTAATAATCAAGTTAGCCAGCCTGGGAGTGGGTCCCAGGGTGGTAGCCTGGGTAGCAAACTGGCTGCAAAACAGGACACATAAGGTAATAGTGAATGGAACTCATTCTGAAGAAAGGGGGGTTACTAGGGGAGTACCTCAGGGCTCAGTACTGGGTCCAGTACTCTTTAACCTCTTTATACAGTAGGTGACATTGCAGAGGGTCTTGAAGGAAAGGTATGCCTCTTTGCAGATGACACAAAGATCTGTAACAGAGTTGATACACAAGGTGGGGTAGAAAGGATGAGAAGAGACTTGGCAAAGTTGGAGGAATGGTCAGACATATGGCAACTAAGATTCAATGCAAAGAAGTGCAAAGTAATGCACCTGGGAAATAAAAATCCAGGAGAAGAGTACACAATAGCAGGGGAGGTACTAACAACAACAATAATGGAACGGGATCTGGGTGTAGTCATATCAGATGACCTAAAGGTGGGTAAGCAATGTGAGAAGTCAGTAAGGAAAGCCAGTGGGATACTGGGATTGTGGTGGAATTTTTATGTATCCTAAAGTATAATAACTTTATATCCTAAAGCTTATTGTACCAGAGCTTATAAATGTTATATGTGATTATAGCCATATAGATTTGTTGCTTCTCATATGCTCTAAAACTATCTGCTTTGTTATAGCCATATAGCCATGTTGCCTTTCATATGCTTTAAAACTATCTGCTTTGTAAAATAGCCATAATGAATGTACAGTTCTGTACTGACTAGAACAAAGGAGGTTGTTTGACAGAGATAAGAAAACCTTGAAAATTAAATAAAGCTAAATACAGCTGGTTGTAACTAAGATAAAGGGGAGACACATAGTAAGTATGGAAAAACAACTCCTTATACGGAAAGTGCTGAATCTGAGGTTTTTGCTAGAGATAAGGAGAAGCTGTTGTTAAGCATGAGATCACTGTTAGACTGTGAAACTGAAAAAGGTATATAAGCTTCTGTGAACAATAATCGAGGAGCTCTCTCCTTTAGCTGAGGCTCCCACATATATGTGTGCAGATAATAAACTGAGTTTATTGGAATAACCATTGGGTGTGGTTATTGAGTATATAGAAATTAAGGTAAAGTATAGACAGTAAAGAGAATCTGCGACCACAGGATGCATGGGGCACCACAAGTACAGAAAGGTAAGTGGTTATCCCTCTGTACAGACAGTTGGTGAGACCCCATTTGGAGTACTGCATGCAGTTTTGGAGACCTCATCTATGCAAGGACATAGACAGGATAGAAGCAGTCCAGAGGAGGGCAACTAAAATGGTGCAGCGTCTATATCAGAAACCATATGAAGAAAGACTGAGAGAGCTTAATATGTATACCCTTGATGAAAGGAGGGACGGGGGGGGGACATGATTGGAACTTTTAAGTACTTCAAGAGAATCAACAAAGTCCAGGAGGGTAGCATCTTTCAGAATAAGAGATGTGTAAGAACAAGGGGGCAAAAGAAAAAATTACTCACCTTAGTAATTATGTTTCTTCTAGTGGAGTCTTGCTGTATTCTGACAAATGCAGTTAGGTCCTGCCTTTCAACTGCCCCAGAGAACATAGGGTTAACTTTTCTATGCATGGCATAGAATGTTCATCTCAAGCTCAGTTGAAGCCTCTGCCTGTTGTTATTCGAACTGCAACCGTCAGATCTTTATGAGCAAAAACTCACTAGGTGTTCTGTGTGGAAACTGTAAAATTGTTTAACTAGCCAACTTGTTTTTGGTTCTCAAAGGAAGACTCAAGTCAGGAAACCCAAAAACAAAAACCAATCAAATGAACAACATTCCACCCAAAGAAAAAGAGGGTGTAAAGGGTGGGGCACTCTAAAGGTGCCAACACCTGCCACCCACATCCCAAAATCTAGGTTCTGAGAGGGGAGGCGGGGGGGGTCAGAATACAGCAAGACTCCACTAGAAGAAACATAATTACTAAGGTGAGTAATTTTTTTCTTCAAACAACATGAAGTCTTGCTGTTTTGTAACAAATGTAGACTACCAAGCAGTAGCTCCATGGAGGAGGGACAGAACCTACTTTGGAAACAAGCTCTGAAGTACTGCTGTGCCACACTGAGCATCACTCCTAGCCTGGATATCCAGAGATTAATGCCCGGTAAAAGTATGGACTGTTTTCCAGGTGGATGCTTGACAAATTTCTAAGAGAGGGATATCCCTGGCAGCAGCCAGGGAAGCAGCTATACCTCTTGTGGAATGAGCTCTCAGGCCTGAGGGTGGAATTCTACCCAGTTTTTAATAGCAGAATTGTATACAAGAAACAATCCACCTGGCAATAGATCTCTAGTGGCAGGTTTGCCCTTCCCAACCTCTCCATAAGTGAGGAACAACTGGAGGGATTCAAACCTGTGACCCTTGGTATGCTCTATGTAGTAGCTAAGGGCTCTTTTAACATCCAAACTGTGTAGCCTCCTCTTTCCTGAGGAAGAATGATCAGTGAAGAAAACAGGGAGAGATATAGACTGAAAGAGGTGGAAATCTGAAACCACTTTAGGCAAGAACTTTCTGTTAGTTCTAAGGACCACTTTATCTCTGTGAAAAGAGATGAAATCAGATTCCACTGATAAGGCTTGCAATTCACTGATACATCTGGCAGAAGTAATGGCTACCAAAAACACAGTTTTCCAAGTCAAGTACTTCAGCTCTGCTGAGGCCAAAGGCTCAAAAGGGGGTTGCATAAGCTGAGCAATGCAAACATTAAGATCCCAAGCAGGAGCAGGATCCCTAAAGGGGGGATTGGTGTGAAGCAGTCCCTTGAAAAACTTACAGAATATAGGATGGGATGACAGAGAGGAAGACTTGCTTACAGACAGGAAAGCAGAAACAGCTGCCAAGTGTACCTTGAGAGTAGCTGGTCTGAGGCCTAGGCCATTAAGATGGACCATATAATCCAGAACCATAGGCAATTCAGCAGAGTCTGGAGAAATATTTTTCTTAGAACACCAAATGCTGAATCTTTTCCATTTGGAGTTGTATGTCTTTCTGGTGGAAGGCTTTCAAGAAGCCTTAAGGATATCCAGAACCCCTTGGGAAAGATACAAATGTGCAAACTCTAACTCTTCAAGAGCCAAGCCTTGAGATTGAGAGACTGAAGATCAGGGTACCAAATCCTCCCCTGAGAGGATGTTAACAGGTTGTAATTCCTCGGAAGAGACAGGGGAAGATGGACTGCTAGGGACAGCAACAAGGGATACCATGGCTGCCTGACCCAGTCTGGAACAATCAGAATCACTTTGCATGGTTGTGACCTTATCTTGACAAGCACTTTGAGCAGGAGAGGGAAGGGGGGGAAAAACAGACAGGAATTTCACTTCCCAGTTCAGGATCAGAGCATCCAGGGGGACTGAGCCCAATACTGGGGGTCTGCAACAAAAAAGAAGAAGTCGGTGATTGTCTGGGGCTGCAAAAAGATCTATCTCTGGAGTGTCCCATCTTGAGAAAATCACTTCCAACACCAGAGGATCTAGGGCCCATTCATGATGGCCCTGGGATATTCTGCTCAGCGCATCTGCTAGGACATTATCCTTCCCTGGGAGGTGAACTGCTATCAAAGAGGTTTGCAGAGAATAGGTCAGGGACCACAGCTTCATCGCTTCTGTGCACAAGGCCATAGACCAAGTGCCTCCTTGCTTGTTGATGTACCACATGGTGGTGTTGTCTGTTCTGACCTGAACCACCTTGTTCTGTACAGATTTGGAAAAATCTTGCAGTGCCAGAAACACTGCTCTGAGTTCCAAGAGATTGATGTGAAGCAGAGATTCCTGAGGCGACCACAGTCCCTGGGTGGTAAGTTCCCCCAAATGGGCTCCCCAGCCCAGCAGGGAAGCATCTGTGGTGAGGACCACTGAATGAGACTAGAAACATAGAAACATAGAATTTGACGGCAGATAAGGACCACTTGGCCCACCTAGTCTGCCCATCTTCCTACCTAACAGATAAGCTGCAGATCCTAGTTAATCAACAGCTTACTTCCTCTTATCCACCCCTAGGACTGCCTTATGCCTGTCCCATGCATTCTTGCAGTCCCCCACTGTTCTTGACTCCATGACCTCTTCAGGGAGGCTGTTGCATGCATCCACAACCCTCTCAGTGAAAAAATACTTCCTCACATTACCCCTGAGCCGTCCCCCCTCTATCTTCAAATTGTGCCCCCTTGTTCTTGCACATCTCTTTTTCTGGAAGATGCTACTCTCTTGGACTTTGTTAATTCCCTTGAGGTACTTGAAAGTTTCTATCATGTCCCCTCTCCCTTCTTTCCTCAAGAGTATACATATTAAGCTCCTTTAGTCTTTCTTCGTATGTCTTCTGGTGCAGACCCTGCACCATTTTGGTTGCCCTCCTCTGGACAGCCTCCACTCTGTCTATGTCTTTGCGGAGATGGGGTCTCCAGAACTGCACACAGTACTCCAGATGGGGTCTCACCAACTGTCTGTACAGAGGGATAACAACTTCCTGTTTTCTACTATTGATGCCTCTTCCTATGCATCCCAGTATCCTCCAGCCTTCCTTACTGCCTTCTCACATTGCTTGCTCACCTTTAGGTCATCTGATATAATTACCCCAGGTCCCTTTCTATTTTTACTGTTGTCAGTATCTCACCCCCATTGTGTACGCTCCCCTGGGTTTTGTTTCCATGTGCATTATCTTGCACTTCTTTGCATTAAATCTGAGCTGCCATACATTTGACCATTCCTCCAACCTTGCCAAGTCCCTCTCATCCTTTCCACTCCATCCTGTGTATCAACCCTGTTGCAGATCTTTGTGTCATCTGCAAAGAGACATACTTTTCCTTCCAGTTCCTCTGCAATGTCACTTATAAAGACATTAAAAGGACCGGTCCCAGTACTAAACCCTCGGTACCCGCTCGTAACCCTCCTTTCTTCACTGTGTACTCCATTTACTACTACCTTTGTGTCCTGTTGTCTAGCCAATTTTTATCCAGGCTACCACCTTGGGACCCATTCCAAGGCTGGCTATCTTGTGTATTAATCTTTTGTGGGGACTGTATCAAATGCCTTGCTAAAATCTAGGTAGGCCATGTCCACAGCCCTCCCTGATCTACTACTTTGGTCACCCAGTCAAAGAAATCTATTAGTTCGTCTGACATGACCTTCCCATCATGAATCCATGTTGCCTCGGGTCCTGTGCCCCACTGGCCTCTAGGTACTCAACAATTCTTTCCTTCAAAGTGATTCCATCATTTCCCTACCACTGAGGTCAAACTAACTGGTCTGTAGTTTCCTGCCTCTGTCCTGCTCCCACTTTTGTGAAGAGGAATTACATCTGCCCTCCTCCAGTCCTTGGGTACCACCCCATCCTCCCATGATTTGTTAAAGAGAGTAGTCAGCGATGTCACTAGTTCTACCCTTAGTTCTTTTAGAATTCTTGGGTGAATCCCATCAGGCCCCATTACTTTGTCCACCTTTAATTTTATTAGTTCTTTCAGAACCCTTTCTTCTGTAAATGGACTGGTATTGACCCCCGTCTTCAGAGTATTTCTCTTGTTTGGTTTAGGTAACTCTCCCTCCTCTTTCTTTGTGAATACTGAGCCAAAATATTTGTTCAGTAACCCTGCTTTTTCACTGTCACCCTCTACCCAGATTCCCTCCCCTTTATTAAGCTTCAGTATCCCTCCTTTGTTCTTTCTTCACTCCCTAATGTACCTATAAAAGGTCTTATCCCCCTTCTTAACAGAATTGGCTATCCTTTCTTCGGTTTGGGCCTTTGCTATTCTGACTACCTTCCCAGCCTCTTTCTGCTTTAACTGATAAAGTTCTCTGTCCTGCTCCTTCTGTGTTTCCTGAATGCTGCCCTTTTCTCTTTAACCTTCCCTGCCACCTCTTTTGTGAACCATAGTGGTTTTTTCCTTCGTTGTGTTTTATTGATTTTTTTTACGCAGAGGCTTGTTGCCTCTGTGATGGCTGTTTTGATCACTCCCCATTGTTCCTCCACCCCTCCTTCTTGCCTGTTTGCTAGTGTTTTTCTGAGGCACTCTCTCATTTTCCCAAAGTCAGCCCTCCTAAAGTCTTGTACTCTTGCTTTGTATGGCTTGATTGTATGGCTGTGTTTATCGTGAACCACACTGTTTGGTGGTCACTTGTTCCCAGATGGCTACCCACTTCTAAATCTGAGATTCTTTCTCCATCCCCATTTGAAAGTACCAGGTCTAAGATTGCCCCTCCTGAGTCGGTTCCAATACTAGCTGTCTGAGACATGCCCCCTGTAGGGCATCAAGAATGACCCTGCTCTTGGATGTGCCTGCAGCAAAGGTGCTCCAGTTAACATCTGGCATATTCAGGTCCCCCATCAACAATATCTCCCCTTTTTCTGCCATTCTAAGAAAGCCTTCTATCAGACAAAGAACCTCTGTGCGTAAACACTGAGGCAAGGGTTACCCCAAAGGGCATTTGGCTGGGAAGCCAAGTTTCAAGAAAATACAAAATCACACATGCCTCCACAATGCAAAGCATCATGAGCTGCATATACAAATCACCACAGAATGTTATGCTGGTCCAACTTTAAGCAGAATTGCATGGTGCCGAAAAGCCTCTCACACAGTTTGCAAAGGGTGCTAACAGAAGACATAGACACGTGTTTCATCCTACCAGGACTCATCAGTATGCCTCATCTGTTTGAAACCCCAGTGGAATGGACCAGCTACCCTTAAGGCAGTGTGCCTGGGATATATTGTGGTGAACCCATTAAATTAAAAAACTATTTAAAAGACAAAGAACCTCTGTGCATAAACACTGAGGCAAGGGTTACCCAAAGGGCATTTGGCTGGGAAGCCAAGTTTCAAGAAAATACAAAATCACACATGCCTCACAATGCAAAGCATCATGAGCTGCATATGCAAATCACCACAGAATGTTATGCTGGTCCAACTTTAAGCAGAATTGCATGGTGCGAAAGGCCTCTCACAGTTTGCAAGGGTGCTAACAGAAGACATAGACACGTGTTTCGTCCTACCAGGACTCATCAGTATGCCTCATCTGTTTGACACCCAGCCAAATGTCCTTTGGGTAACCCTTGCCTCAGTGTTTACGCAGAGGTTCTTTGTCTTTTAAATAGTTTTTATTTTAATGGGTTCACCACAATATTCCCAGGCACACTGCCTTAGGGTAGCTGGTCCATTCCACTGGGGTGTCAAACAGATGAGGCATACTGATGAGTCCTGGTCGATGAAACAACGTGTCTATGTCTTCTGTTAGCACCCTTTACAAACTGTGTGAGAGGCCTTTCGGCACCATGCAATTCTGCTTAAAGTTGGACCAACATAACATTCTGTGGTGATTTGCATATGTAGCCCATGATGCTTTGCATTGTGGGGGCATGTGTGATTTTGTATTTTCTTGAAACTTGGCTTCCCAGCCAAATGCCCTTTCGGTAACCCTTGCCTCAGTGTTTATGCACAGAGGTTCTTGGTCTTTTAAATAGTTTTTTATTTTAATGGGTTCACCACAATATATCCCAGGCACACTGCCTTAGGGTAGCTGGTCCATTCCACTGGGGTGTCAAACAGATGAGGCATACTGATGAGTCCTGGTAGGACGAAACACGTGTCTATGTCTTCTGTTAGCACCCTTTGCAAACTGTGTGAGAGGCCTTTCGGCACCATGCAATTCTGCTTAAAGTTGGACCAGCATAACATTCTGTGGTGATTTGCATATGCAGCTCATGATGCTTTGCATTGTAGGGGCATGTGTGATTTTGTAAAGCCTTCTATCAGTCTACTACTAATTCTCTAATACTACTAATAATCTACAGTCTACTAAGTGACAAATGGAACCCCTTGCCTCAAATTGTCCTGATACTGCCACCATTATGGGGCTTGGATCAGAGTTCGAGTCACTGGAATTAGTTTGGTAAGGGAATCCTTTCTTTGGGACCAAAAAGCTCTTAAGTGGAACTGAATGTCCCTCATTTGGAATCTTGCACCCTAGACCACTGCTGTAGAAGCTGCCATGTGGCCCAGTAGCTGAAGGAAATGCCTTGCTGGTCGAGACACCTGAAGGCTGAATGAAGAGGCCAGTTCCATGAGGGTCCTTGCCCTTTCCAGGGGAAGGAAGGCTCTTGCTTTTACCGTATCCAGCTCTGCCCCTATGAAAGGGGAGAGCTGCACTGGTTTGAGAACTGACTTTGGTAGGTTGAGAAGAAATCCTAAAGAAGTGGGCACTTGCTGGGTCACTTGCAGGTGTGACTTGACTTGGTCTCGAGACTGGCCTGCTATAAGCCAGTTGTACAAGTATGGGTAAATGGAAATCTTTTGTCTTCTTAGGAAGGCAACAACTACTGCCAGGCACTTTGTGAAGACCCTTGGAGCTGATGTTAGGCCAAAGGGCATTGCTCTGAACTGATAGTGGCCTGAGGGCAACTTGAACCTGAGGTACTTTCTGTGGGAGCACCTGATGGGAATGTGAAAGTAGGCATCTTTGAGGTCCAGGGAGGCTAGCCAGTCCCCTGGCCTTACAGAGGCAAGGATAATTCCCAGAGTTATCATTTTGAACTTTGGCTTTAAAAGATGCTTGTTCAGGTATCTTAGGTCCAGGATGAGTTGCCACTCTCCTGTCTTTTTGGGGGTTAGGAAGTACCTGGAGTACAATCCTTTGCCCCAGTGTAGGGTAGGTACTCTCTCTATAGCTCTGAGAGCTAGGAGAGAAGAAACCTCTGCCTCTAGGGCAAGGGACTCTGAGAGATTTGCAGGTGGAAAAGATCTGGCTCTCAGCGTGGGAAATTTTTTGAAGCTGAGAACCAAACCCTGGCTTACTACTTCCAGGACCCACTTGTCTGATGTAAGAGACCTCCAGTCCTGGACAAAGTAAGCCAGCCTGTCCCCTACTGGTATAGGAGAATCGACCTGAGCAGACCCATCAGGGTGTCTGCTTGGTAAGGGCTTTAGGCTGAGGGGTGGATGCTGGCCTGCTCATCCCCCTTCTGCCTCTGCCTCTGAAGAACCCCTACTGTGAAAAAGAAGAAGAAGAGGCCTGTGCTTGGCAAAAAGGCCTTTGGAAAGGCCTGCCCCTGGACTGCTGCCTTTGAGGAGTTGCTTGCCTTTCCTTGACCTGAGCACTCCTGTAAGTGGTCCTGTATTCATCCATTTTCTTCATGTAATTCTCTGTCTGCTCCCCAAACAGAGAATTACCCACTACAGGAAAATCCATGGCCTTAGCCAGGGTATCCTGTGAGAAGCTAGTATATCTGAGCCAAGCCATTCTCCAAAGAGCCACATATGTAGCCATTACTCTTGATGATACATCATTGGAGTCTACAGCAGCATGAAACTGAACTTTTGATGCCTCAGTCCCATCCACAGCCACCAGCTCCAGCTCCTTGGAAAGCTGGGAAGGAGCCTGTTTAGCCAGTGCAGTATCCCATCTGGACTTCTGGTACCTGGCTGCATAGGCCATATAATTAGCCTGCCTGAGTCCCAAGGATGATGCCATGTACTGCTTCTTTGCCATGGCATCAATCTTCCTGGAGTCCTTATCTGGGGGGGGGTGCGATGCCAAGGGAATGCTTACCTTATCACAGACAGCAGCCTGTACAACCCCAACATGGCTGCATTGCTGAAAAAGGAACTCCGTATCTGAGCCTGAAACAGTATACCTCTTGTCCATTCTTCTGTCCACAGGAGGTATGGAATTGGGAGACTTAAGAATTTTTTGTTTCTGTTTCCCAAAAGATTTGTGGAGGGGAATAGACAGTCTCCTGGACTCTGGAATGTCCATCATCTCTACATAGTCAGGCTCTTCCTGATCCTCCACTGCCTCCTCCACAGGAAGCTGGAGGGTATCAGCCACCTTTCTGTAAAACATGTAGTGTGAAGGGGACTCAGAAAACCTAGGAGGAGAAACACCTGAAGGTCTGTCTGGGGAGATGTCTGGGTCAATAGGCACATCCAGACTTTCACCATCACCACAATAATCTTCCAACTCTCCCTCCTCCTCCAACTCCGGTTCATAAAATTCTTCCAGGGTATAATCCGGAACCAGGGTAACCGACCAAACCGAGCCCCTGCCAAAAGGTGCTGGTTCAATCGGAACCAATTGAAGCGATTCCACAATCCTAATCACTTTGGCTATTTCATTGGCGGTCGGAGTATGAGATTCTGGATCCGAACCGGTCATTTTGTCTTTTCTTTTTCTTTTTGTCAGAACCGATTCCTCAGAATTGGCTCTTCTTTTGCCCAAAGAAGTATTGTCCTGGTCAGAGGGCACTCCTTCTGGTTCGGTCAGAACCAAACCAGGCTGGCCATCTGGGTCAGCAGACTTCTCAGCCTTCCTTTCCCTCAGTCTACCTAATCTCTTTTCCAGGGTAGATTTGGGAAAATATTTACAAATTTGGCAGTCTGAATCGAGGTGGTCAAACCCCAGACAATAAACACAAGTGGTGTGGGGATCAGCCTTAGCAAAGACCTCCCCACACACACACACACTGCAGTTCAACACTGCCAGTGGGCCCGGTTTTTTTCTTGGGTTTCTCAGACATGGCCAACCTAACCAAACTTACCCTTTTTTCGGCAATCCACCAGGGAAGACTCCCATATCGGTTCCTGACCGTGTCACAGGTCTTGGAAAAAAAGTACTAAAACCTGTTTTTTTTAGAACCGATATGGACCGGTAACCCCGCACTAAAGTAAAGTACAAAGTTTACCTCACAGTTTACAAGTTCCACACAGAAAACAGAACAAAACCTATCTAGTACTCACGATACCACAGACAGAGACTTGAACCGACTATGCGGAAACAACAATTTCGGAAGAAAACTGACCGAAAAACCGACACTTCAACCGACTTTGCACCGAGCAGCAGGAGAAATCTCTGGAGCGACTGTTCAGTGAGGCGGAGTAAAGAATCTGACGGTTGCAATTCAAATAAAAACAGGCAGAGGCTTCAACCGAGCTCAAGATGAACACTCTATGCCATGCATAGAAAAGTTAACCCTATGTTCTCCGGGGCAGTTGAAAGGCAGGACCTAACTGCATTTGTCAGAATACAGCAAGACTTCATGTTGTTTGAATTTAAAGTTAGAGGGGGATGGCTCAGGGGTAATGTGAGGAAATTATTTTTCACGGAGAGAGTGGTGGACGCATGGAACCACCTTCCTGGAGAGGTTGTAGGATCTAAAACACTGGTGGAATTCAAACATGCATGGGACAGACATATGGCAATTATAGTAGGGGGTTGCAGGAAGTAGGCTGTTAGTTAACTAGAATCTGCAGCTTATCCAGTAGGTAGGGAAACGGGCAGGCTGAGTGGGCCAAGTGCTCCTTATCTGCCGTCAAAGTCTATGTTTTTTTATTTATTTATTTGTTTAACCAGGTATAGCACACTAAGCTGAAAGCTTTTTTACAGGAGTGACCTGGGAGCACAAGGAGGTTAAGTGACTTGCTCAGGGTCACACAGTATGCAAGTGGAAGCTGTGGGATTCAAACCTAGGTCTGGTCTGCTGGATGTCACCAAATTTGCAGCTCAGAGCCTTAGACCACTATACTGCCTGTCTATGTTTCTATGTAATTTGAGATAAGCAATTTTGGATTTCACTAGGTCCAGTCTGTGCTGTTCAGGAGATTGGGGAGAGTTTGGATTCCAACTCTGAAATGTGAGATAGGAGAGTTAGCAATTGGCTATCCTGTTGTTTCTTTCTATGGGTAGCCAAGCTAATTAGTATCCTTCATAGGAAAGCTTTCAGGGCACACCAAACCATATCTGGTTTGCTGGTGGGGGTACAGTTGGCTGAAAGAAAAAAATTTATTTGGTCCAAAATATATGAAACTGACTTGGGGTCTTGAAATATTTGGTTATTAATCTTCCATCGCCCCCCAGTTTTGGGGAGAAATGTGAAGGTTACCTGACAAAGAACCACCGCGTGGTCTGACTGAGGGCCTGAATGAATTGAGGAATCAAGGACCCCAGGGATAAGGGATTGGGAAAGAAGAAGGTAATCCATGCATGAGGAGGTGCCATGCACTGGAGAAATAAAAGTATATTCTCTCTCAGCTGGATGAAGGACTCTCCAGATGTCACAGAGACTGGCCTGGCCGATCAGGTCTCGAAGTGCCCTTTGTGCCTGTGAAAGGCACTTGTGAGAGGAGTCTGACCTGTCCATAGATGGGTCAAAAGTTAGATTCAGGTCCCCACCTATTATTACTGGGATGGCTAAAAAGGGGAGCAGCTTATTAAGAAGCTGCATGAAAAATTCGGAAGAGTCGGTATTTGGTCCATACAAACTTCCCAATAGGAACTCTGATGTATGGAGTTTTCCATGTACCAAGAGAAATCTACCCTGAGGGTCGCATATGGTTTGGATCAGGGTGAATGGGATGGATTTATCTGTTAAGATCAGGACCCCTCAACGCTGAGTGTTTCCTGCAGCTGAAAAGAATTGTCCTATTTGTTGTCTCCTCATTTGGACTGATACTTCATTTAATAAATGAGATTCCTGTATAAACATTACGTCTGCTTTCAATAGACCTAGATGTGTCAACATTTTATACTGCTTTACCTTTTGTCTGATCCCCTTTACATTCCATGTAGTAATCCTTATGTCCCTACCCATAATCCTTGCTTGAGCCAACTAATAAAAATTCTGTCAGATCCAAAGGGAGATATAGGTGTAGCGTTGTTGTACTTATGATCTCTGTGCTTCCATCCCTCCCATCCCCAACTACAACCCCCATCCCACCTTCCCCACAACCTACCACAAACAGAGTAATGAACAAACAGAACAGTAAACTCCTTACCCCACCCCAGAACACCCAACCCTCCCCTTCCCCTCTTCTATTATAGCAATGATATACAGACCACCAAGCCCAATCTCTCCCCCAGCCACCCAACCCAATCTGATACTAATTTAACATGTCTGTAATTTGCACATATAACTACATAGTTAAACCCATACCTAATTTAGAATAATAGCTAAGCAGGAACCGGGTATAACCTTAAAAAACATACTATCTTAGGTATAGTGTCTACCAAAAAGTAAACCTTCAATCCCTGAGGCTATAAATATGCTGGGGAGGAAGGTAAAATTAGGAAAGAGAATGAGGTAGTATAACTAAGACAATCAGGGCATTCCGTAGTAACCTGATTGTAATGCTGATCCTGTAGAAACGAAAGAAAAAAATGAAACATTAAACATTCCCCTCTCAAACGACATAGAAAAGTTAGATCAGATTTGTTAATTACTGTCTATGTCCTGCACTAGATTTCCTGCATTTTTTACCCTGTTACATGAAATGGGACAGTGTTCCTCCACTTAATTTAAGTTAAGCTGATTTAGATGGGATTTGCACTGGTTTAGCCACCTGGTAGCCCACTGTTTTTTTTTGTAGTGTCCCCTTGGGTTCTTACTAAAATCCCAAAGCAGTCCAGGTACTGCGAGTTGCCCATCAGCTGATATTCAGCCCCACGCCCTGTCTAACTACAGTGCTCAGAGGTCCAGCCCTCCACCCTATCCCTAGCTCATATTTCGGTCTGCATTGTTCTGTCCCCTCTCCTCCCCCCGCCCCTTACCTATGTTAATCCTTGCCTCTTCTCTCCTTTCCTTCCAGAAACAGTAGTCCTGAGGAGCGGAGGTCGCGAGGGTGCTTCACAGCCCTCCCCCACATCGCCGAAGCGAGTCCCGACCCCCCTGCCCAGGTAATTAGCCTTGCTCCAGCGCGTGAGGAAAAGCCAGCGTCTGCCTGCATTGCGGCTACCGAAACTGCGTGTTGGCGCCTTTTTTTGAGTTCAAATTTAAAACATCTCTCACGCCAGGACTGTATTAATTTCCAGAGCTTCTCAGCGACATTAGCTCGTTCATGCTGCCGCTCGCCCCACCACCCCCACCACCACCCTTGCTCGGCTCTCCAATTTATAGGGAAGTGTGGTCAGGTGATTCGGCTGAAATATCCTATCAGCCAACTTTACCAGCAGCAGGTTATACAAACTGCACACTAGTGGCCACTGCAGCACCTATCCCTCTCTCCGTAGTTGCTATGAACACTTTACTACTTGCTATCCTCCTTCTACCTGGTCCCCACAGCTCACCCCACTACCCCCCCTAGTGGCACATAACCCCTCCCATTATAACTGTTGTACCATCCCCTCAGCCATCAAAGGTACACACAGATTCTGCAACTCCATGAGCCTCCTTACCAGACAAACTGAACCCGTGGCCATTATTTTTCTCGTGCTAAACTTAACCCACACTCGCACACCAGGTATACACTGCACCTCTAGTGTCTTCCCCCGACCCCCTGCCCCCACCATCCTCCCTATCCTCCCTAATGCCCCCCTCTCTCCCCTTAAGCTACTTTCCTGTATTACCCCTAGCCTTCCCATCCCCACCTCCAAAGCAAAACGTCTCTCAGCCTACCAGTTACAGTGTCTCTCATCAAAACTCTGTTTGCTGGCCCTCCTACGGCACACCCTCCTACTCCTCCTTGTATCTGGTAACATCCACCCCAACCCTGGCCCACCCAGCAAGATTACCCCCCCTAAAAGCCTGGATGGGCGGCTGCAGCTCGCTACCCTAAATATATGCAGTCTTCCCAAAAAACACACACCCCTTCAAGGCTGGATCGCTAAGCATGCCCTGACATACTTGCACTCTCCAAGACCTGGCTCACAGATAAAATACCCAGTGAAGCGGTCTCCTCCCTAATTATGCTCTTTTCTGGGCAGATAGGCCCAGCAAGAGAGGCGGGGCTGTGCAATTTATGTCAAATCTCTCTCAATGCCACTGAAGTCCATACACCAGCATCACAACACGAGTGCCCAGGTACTCACAATAAAACTCTGCCTGGGTTCCAAACACCCACATCGCTCCTCGGCTACATCCCCCAGAAATCAAAACTCGATTCGACTCCATCCTCCAAATCATCTCCCATCTGCCCAACACTAGCGAAGTCATCGTTATGGGGACTTCAATATAAACTGGTTATCCCTGCCTCTTCCAGCTACAAAGATGCCGCCCGGCCTTTGATCTCACCCAACTAGTCACCTCCCCCACCAGAAGGGACTTCAGATCCGGGGCCTCCACCTCCTGGACCTCATCTTCACCAACCGGCAGGAAATCTCTCCAAATTACAGTACTCCCTGATGCAATCAGCGACCACCGCCAGTTACCTGCTGGTGGTCGCAAGTTGCCCCAGCACCCCTAAAATCTCCTGGCAACGAGACTCAAACAGGGTGGTTTAAAGAACTTAAAGCCCACCTAACCACCAGCAACTGGCTCCCCATTTATACTGCCCAGTCAGTTGACTCAGCTCTGGATCACTTCATAACCACCTTCAACAAAGCCTGTGATTTATCGCCCCTTTCTAAGCTAGTTGTGAAATCCAGATCCACCCCTGGATCACACCCCCTACTAAGCCTGCTCCAGCATAGAGATAACCTCTGGCACAAAGCCATAGACTCCCAAAGCATCCAGGATAGACAACTCTACAGGGAGGCCACAACAAATGCACATGGGCTTTGCGGCGGGCAGCCACTACTACCAACACACCTAACCTCTACCTGGGGTGATGGGAAAAATTTTGGGATAACATAAAGGACTTAGTGGCAAGCGCCTCCCCCATCCCCACGCAACTCACTATTAATGGCAGGTCACCCAAGATCATACCACTATCGTCAAGCCCTTAACTCGCCTTTCTCGAGCAATCCCACATCCCCCTCCTAACTCCCCCCAACATGAGCCCTTACAATACCCCCTTCCGGCTCCAAGTCATCACCTCCACGAGGCAAACGCTATATTTCCAGGGCCATCTCATACACGATACAGCAATGACTCCTTGATCTTAAACTCCTGAGGCTCTCCCTTGATGCCACTCTACCACACCTCACTAAAATTCTTAACCTCTCACTCTGCCTAGGCCAGTTCCCTCTACCTGGAAAAGAGCGATAATCACGCCCATCCTGAAGGGTGGAGACCCCACCAACACCAGCAACTACAGACCCATCTCAATACTTCCACCTGTCTCCAAAGCCCTTGAAAGAAAAGTCTCTGACCAGTTAACCGAACACCTATCCAAGCATAAGCTCCTTAGCCAGGAGCAGCATGGTTTCCGCTCAGGTCATAGTATCATCACCACCCTGACAGAGCTCACCTCATTCCTACATGAAGCCCTCGACCATGGCTCAATTGCCAGGGCCATATATGTGGACCTAACCAAGGCCTTCGACACGGTCAGTCACGAGCTTCTGCTTCAAATCCTCCCTAAACTAAATGTGGTCCGGAGACCTTGTCCTGGTTCCAGGATTACCTCACAGCCGCTCGCAACAAGTCAGGATATGCTCCACCCTCTCCACCCCTAAAACAGTTGCCTCAGGGGTCCCTCAGGGTCAATCCTAGCCCACTGCTGTTCACCCTCTTCCTAAACTTCCTCCCCAAGGCATGCAGTGGTCAGCTGCTCCTCTATGCTGATGATGCAGTTCTGTTCTGAAACACCCCACCCTACCGCCCTCAGCAGGCCTTCAAAGGCACTTCAGAGACTTGAGACCTGGTTCTCTGAACACCGCCTAATCATCAACTATAATAAAACTAAATCCATGATTTTTGCCCACCAAAAATCCTCATAGTCAGTCTGCTCTCCTCATCAAGAGCGCTCAAGGTGCCCTTCTCGAACAAGTATCCAATTTCAAATACCTAGGTGTCACCCTAGACACCTCCCTCTCGTACCAGAGGCACACCCAAATTCTCTCCACCTCTATCAGCTCAAGGGTAGGCATCCTGTATTGGCTTAAGCACTGCTTACCCCCGCCGGCAATGCGGCTAGCAGTCACCTCCTCCATCCTCTCCCTGGTGGATTACGGGATCACTATATACGGCTCTGCTGAGCCCACCTCCCTGAACAGGATAAACATTCTCCTGAACAAAGCCTGCCGCCTAGTCACTGGTTGTGATTGGCTAACCCACACCTGTGATCTCTATGCGTTATCTGGTTGGTTAAACTTCCAACAACGATTACAGTTCCACACCTGCATCCTTGCAAAAAAAATACACCTTCGCCTAGCCCCCGTCGGACTTCTCCCCCTAATCAGTTCTGCACCCCACACATGCAATACAAGACTTGCCGCAAGCTCCCCCTTCCTTGTACCTCAATGTAGAACTTCCCTTGGGCAAAGATCCTTCAGATACCGGGCCCCACTCTGGCTCAATGTGTTACCACACTCCCTCTCACAGACCCACAGCATCTTTCAACTTAAAACAGGCCTCAAAGCTCACCTCCTTGAGAGAGCCATATGTGGCTCTGCGGCTAACTCAGCTCACCCGGTTAATCACCTCCCCACGCTCGACTCAGGCCCACACAAGGCCCCATATCTCACCAATAATCCCCGCCTGGGTATCCCAAGATTGCTGCCTAACTTCCTCAACAGTCACTAAGTTTGACTGGACTGCTCCTTTGATTTTTTTTATGTATATTCTGCCTGTTACATGTATGTTCTCAACTGTATTTGTCTACCCTCCACCCTTGTAACCGAAGTGGAGCCTTTGCAAAAGAGTCTGTGACTCAAAGGGTTGTAATTCTGATTGTTTCCAAATAAATAAATAAAATAAAAACCCCATGGAGATTGCCTGCAGCCCATAATCCTTTAGAAACATGTCGCGAAGACAAACAAGAACATAGGGCAAAGTCTGACAGTGTACTGTTAACTGGTTCTGTAAGCAGGCATTATGAAGTTTCAATAAACAGGCAGCAAGGTAAGTTTGTAGCAAATAGGCATCTCTTTGCTGAGGCCATCAGAATAAATTAAGTGGAGCCTTAATTTTAATCAGGAGGCAGAGCGCGGTGCTCTCTAGTGTCCAAAAATGAAAGAAGAATCAGGGAAGGTCCGTTAGCACTACTGGCGATGCGGGGAGTCCAAACCAGAAGTGTTTCTGTAGTTGTAAATTGGGAGTCCAGCTTCTGATGCATTGAGTGCTTCAAAATTGAGCCCTGTTAATTCTACTATTCGTAAGCATGGTGGAATAATTCTACCAACTTCCACATTACAAGCCATTTCCAATTTTAAAAAGGCAAGAAACAAAATGCAATCTCCTACTTATCAGTAGAATCACATACAAGCAATGATCCACCTGTTAGCCTCTGTAAGGTGTTCATGGGTCTGTGAACAGGTCAGGAAAAGCCACCTTAAGACCAGCTGTTGCAGCATCCACGTCCTCATAAGTTTCCCAGGAGCCTGAAAGTAAAACTTGAGGCCTGGCTGGGTACCCCATTCAAAACTTGACCCCCGTAGCTATCAATTTAGTGACTAGATGATGGAAAGAACCCCATCCTTGTCGAATGGATTGCGGGAGGTCTTGTGCAACTCGGATAGTTGCTCCTTCCCATTGTAGCTCTTTCACATCTCGGACTTTAGAAATGAAGTGTTAGCACTCTTGAAAATTCAAGAAACAAAATATAAAAGTACGTGGTGGGGCACCTGTTACTGGAGGTGGCCAGAGGGCATGATGGGCCTTTTCTATTATGTATTTAGAGACAAAGGGGGATGGGCCGGCCACCTTTTCAACGAACTTTAGAGTAAATGATATTGAATCGGGCCCTTCTTCCTTCTCTGGAAACCTGATCAGCACTGGTTTGTTGTGGCAGCTATGTCCTTCTAGGTCCTCAACCTTGTTTTTGAGTTTGGTAATCCGCTGACGGGCTGCCACCAGATCAGAATCAATTTTAACTTGCTTGCATTCCATGGAGTGAATGCGAGCTTCATTGTCAGAAGTACGGGTGGTAACAACCTCCAAAGCTTGGGCAAGTAGCTTGAATTCTCCAGTAATTTGTCGCAATTCTTCCTTGAAAGGTTCAAACTCCTCAAGAAAATGAACCAGTGTGAGGGGTTCCAAGTCAGGGTTGGAAGAGAGTGTTCCTTGGGTATTTGCAGCACATGTGGCCTTGGGTTTCTTCGGGGCCTTCTCGGGCGAGGAGGGTGGGGTATGTTTCGGCAGCATTTTATTCATTTCCAACTCCATAAACTGCACTGGATAGTAGCTGCAATTGGCAGCAGTTATCAGGTTTCAATTCAGTCCCACTCACCGCTAAAAAAGTTGGGTTTAAAGGTAAAATAGACGGTTGGGTAGCTAGAGCTAGCAGGGAAAGCTGTTAGCTGGTACTCTGCATCACGTGATCTCCTGCACTACTTCTTTAATTTCCCCTTCCAGATCAGTCAATGTTCAGTCATTTTAAGGGCAGAAAATATAATGATAGTTCCCCGAAGGACTGTTTTAAGTGCCTCTGATCTAGTTGCAGCTGAGGTTTGCCCTTCCGGGTTGTTTGGCAAATAATCTGCTATTTGTTCTTTTATATACTTTTGAAAGCCCCTCCCCATTAGAGTGGGGTCCAATCACCGGGCTCTGTTAATCACTGCTCCCCCTACCCCCTCCAGCCTCATCATAACCAGTGCATGGTCTGTTATAATCATAGGGTCATGCGCTACCCGTGACAAGTTTGGTATCAGGCTTTGTGAGATTAAAATCAGGTTCAGCCTAGCATAGGCTTTTTTCGAGTGTGAGTAGTGGATGTAATCCCTTCCTCTGGGGGTCTGAAACCTCCACCCATCAGTGATGGAGTGATCCACCATTATGTTAGTTAGGGCCTTAGCATTCTTTGTTATAGGAGCACCTATCCTAGAAGTTCGATCCAGTATACTATCAAGTACACAGTTATAGTCCCCACACAGAACCCACGGACATGCAAAAGCAGCCATCTTCACTGACAACTTGTTGTAGAACTCCGGTGATTCAATATCAGCCCTATATATGGAAGTAATGGCCATCTTTTGACCCAAATTCAGTTGTATTTGCAATAGCATATACTGTCTACCTGCGTTATCCACACTCATCTGGATGACTACCCCAAGAATCTGGGCCTCAACCATATTGTCACTCCCTGGCTTTGGAAGAAAAATGGGCAGCATACCACTCCCCTCCCCAATTTTTTTGCAATATGTTCACTTTCATTTGAGGTCATATGTGTTTTCTGGAGTCACAGTGGACCTGATTCACATACGAGGTGTAAGGGTGGCACAAGGTGTGTCGGATGCACCGTGGACCAAAGCACCCTGTGCCATCGGCAATGCACCCAATTCAGCAAGAAATACACCATCTGCCAAACACAGTGTGCATGGTGCAAGAACGCATGGTGCATCATATAAATAGCACAGGCAGACCACATGATGCATGCAGCATCACTACACAGGAGCAGAACCATGGCCAAACCACAAAGGATGCAGAAAGGGAGAGTGGGCTGACAGTCCCAGGAACATGGAGGAAAAAAACTGGGCACTTTGGGAAGAAGAACTTCACTGACCAGGAGACAAACATCCTCCTGGATGCAAGTGAGGCCCAGGTAGGTGGGTATGTTTATTTTATTTGTTTTTTATTTTTTATTTATGTCAATTTCAGATAACACCTTTGAGCAAACAGTGCTCTTTTACAAAGGTTCCACGTCTTGGACAATGGATAAGAATAGACAAGAACAGGCAGGTAGATAACAGTTAATACAATTACAGTACATGAGCTGCCAGTGGCTTTATCAAGATAAGGCAAAAGAATTAGTAACAGGTAAAACATTACAGCATGCATGAGCTGCCAAAGGCTTTTTCAAGTGATCTAACAAGTGCATGAGAGGGCCAGAGGTAGTTGGTGAGAGGATAAGGTAGTAGGGGACAGCAAGAACCGATAGGGTGGGGGATTGGAGGGATAAGGTAGGTGGTGAAAGACAGGAGTATGTGGTGATGGAGGGGAGGGGAGAAGGGATGGGAGATGTTAGTGGGGGTAACAGGAAGGGTGGGGGAAGGAGTTAGTATGGGCAAGGAGTAGAAAGGAGAGAGAAATGAGAACTAGGGGGAGTTAAGGAGGGCTAGGGGAGAAAGGAGAGAGAGAGAATATAAAAGCTAGGAGGTGCAGGGGTAATAGGTGAGGGGAGGGACAAGGATGTGAGAGGGAATTTTTGTAATTTATTTATTGAATTTTGTTGACCCAGTAAGCCCACTGGGCCTAGAAGTCCCATTTTCAGGGGCGACCGGGGGGAGGGGATACAGATGGTAAGCAACTGAAATTAAACCAGATTAAGCTGTTGGTGGTATTTTTAGTGAATGGGAGAAATTTGGCCAGGACACCTGGGAAATTTCCCTTCTTTCGCCAGTAGGGGGACCCTGTCGCTGTGCGAGGCGGTCATTCTGATCCTAACTGTGGAGGAGGAAGGTTTGTTGCAAAGGGCTACGATTGCCCAGAGTTCCAAAGAACAAGGAGTTCAGTTACAAGAGGGATCCGCTGAGGTGGCGGCTGGGATGCACCTGAGGGGTGGCCAGCATAACGCCCAAGTCAGCGGTCCCATGGAAGATTTGGCAGTTCAGCCTTTAAGTCTGGCTGAGAAGAGGCGTTGCATAGAGGAGGAACTCCTCAGAGTCAGTGAATTACTTGCGCAGGAGAATCGGACGATGGATTTCGAGGAAGACCGGAAGTGGAAGCGTTCCACGATGTCGCCGGGAGCTTTGGAGGCAGCGGGGCCTAGTAAGCTCCAAACGGCCATTGAGCGGCCAGTTTCTGGCAGTTGTGTGGCATCTTCAGCTTGGGGGGATCTTGTTGATGCGTCCTGGTCTCCGGAATGAGTGCTACGGGATGCGGGCTGTATCCCTGTGTCAGGCGCTGCGGGGATGCCAGCTGGGGAAGTTGCAGCTCTGTCTAGTGATGCACAGATAAGTACTGTTCAAACAGTTCCTGATAAGTCTTCTTTTTCTCACCCTGTCTTGTGTGCTGATTTTCCTGCTTCTCAGTCTGCTTTTCAGCCTGCCCTTCCCCCAGATGAGATGCCTGGTGGGGTGGCAGAAGATTCTGCTCTTCATGCATCAGCAGTACAGCAGCAGGCTCTTGACCCCTCTGAGAAGCCTACTTATGCTAGCCATTTTTGGCAGCCTGTGGAACTAGCTAAGTGGCATAATGCTATTCGTCTGCGCTATGTGGGTCTAAGAGACAATCCCCCTGATCGATTTTATATTGGGAAAACACTTTTGAAACGCACTATGGGGTTCTCACCCTCTGAAGTATATGCTTTGATTCATGTCCCTGTGGAGTTTATTTTTGATACAAGTTTTCATACCCCTGCACTATTGGAGATCTTTTGGAGCCGTTATTTAAATTTGAAAACTAACCCTTTATGGTCTGACTTTATTGTGTTACCTCTATCTAAACAGTCCTTTCAGGTCATCACTATCCTGTTTAGGAATGAAGGGGTTAATGTGGTTGATATTGTGAATTGGCTCGCTAAAAGATGTGGCATGCAAGGAAATCCTGTTCTTATCCTGGATGCTGAAGGCTTCTGGAATGGGGGCTGGAAATTTCGGGTGAGGCTGCATTCTGCAGATTCCGATTTAATACATCTAATTGTTTTTTCCTGGGTAGGGATAAGGGCTTCCTTTTCTACCCAGGTCAACCCAGAGTCTGCTTCATATGTGGGTCTCGGACTCATATAAGCACCTCTTGCGAAGTGCTTAAGTGTTCTCACTGTGGGGAGACCAGTCACCCCAGTGCCCATTGCTTTCAGACATCCAGATGTAACCTCTGTGATGAGATAGGACATGTTTTTGAGTATTGTTCTCGGGCTGCTAAAACATGGCTGAAGCAGATTTTAGGGTTCAGGACCATTATATTTGGGTGGTTGTGTGGCAAGACCTCTCTGCTGTGGGGAGAATGGATCCTAGAGTCTCTGTGGCTGGTCTTCCATTAACTGAGAAAGCCTTGCCTGAGGAGCCTGATTTGGTTTCTGCTGACATTGATTTGAATGGAGTTGAGGTTTCCATGGCACCTGAGCTGGGGGTTGTGGGAGTTGCTGGTCCTGCCCCCCCCCTCTTTGCCTTCAGTTTCAGGCCCCTCTGATGAGTGGTAGATAGATAGTGGTAGAAAAGGGAAGTCGATAAAGGGGAAAAGTAAATTGGCTAAAAAGTCCATTGTCTCTGTTTTGGCACCTCCTGTAGCTGACCCTAATATTTATGAAGTTTTGATGGGGGATTCGGAGTTGGTGTCAGAGTTGGTCCAGCCTTCTGTGCTCCCTTCTCAGCCTGAACCTCTGGAGCCTTCTGATGACCATCTGGAACCTAGGCCACAGGATTGTAAAAGTGGAAGGGTGACTCGGGCATCCAGTACAGTGAAGTGATATATTCCTTCTGCATTTCATGGCTCCTTTTCACTTTCGGGTGGTATCCTTGAAAGCGAATAGCATCAAGTCTCCTGTTAAGCGTAGACACACTTTTTCTCATTTTGTACATGAGAAATTGGATTGTGTTTTTTTTCAGGATGTCCATTTACACTCTCCTGAGGAGTTAGCAGCTGCCACTGCTGGTTGGATAAGTGGGGACCGTTTTTGATCACAAGGAAGGGATTTGTGTAGTGGGGTTGGGATTTGTTTTTTTCTGTAACATATTCAGGTGATTCGTCATGTAGAAATTTTAGAAGGCAGAGTCTTAGTTTTGGATATTAAATGGGGTTCCATGCCTTTGCGTTTAGTGAATGTTTATGTACCTCAAACTAAATTTGATAGGGTGACCCTTTTTAAATCACTTTATCCCTTTTTGTGCACTTCTTCTGTGGTTATTCTAGGTGGTGATTTTAACTGTTCTTTATCCTCCCAGGTATCTTCTGCTTGTAGGAAAAAGGTGTATTGTGATGTGGCTTGTCTAGCTCAGCTACTTGCAGATGTTGGATTAGTTGATGCTTTTGGGCCTACTGTTGATGGGTCTGGCAATACATATTTTTTTGGTCCCCGGGCATCCCGGATTGATTATTTTTTCCTTTCCTCAGGGGTTGCTGTGCAGTCCAAATATTTGCAAGAGGTGGCTACATCTTACCACTTGCTTAAATTAACCTTGTGTGATATACCAGAGGTTCAGAGGGGGCCGGGCCTTTGGAAATTGAATACTGCCTTACTAGCTATCCCTTATGTGGCTGACAGGCTTCATTCTCTTTTGTTGGCACGTCAGTCTGTGTTTTTTTTTATATGATGATTTAAATGCTTGGTGGAGGATACCAAAAATGCAGTCAGGACCTACTTTAAGGTTATAGGCAGGATTAATGGGAGGCTTAGGCATGATGAGCTTCATTATCTAAGGGTCCGACTTCATTTTTGGTCCACTCTCCGACAGCATCTTGGGTCTGACTGTCTTGACAGGATTAAGGAGTTGAAGGTGGAGTTGGCACGGCTACAGTCACAGGTTTTACAGGATATAGAGCAGAAGCATAAGTATGGGGTTCTTGGTAAAAAGCGGGATACCTTACCATTTGAATCTATGAGGCTTTTTAAGGAATCTTGTGGTATGCTGTATCTGAATACTGTAGAGGGTTGGCGTGTGTCAACTACTGAAGGCATTTTGGATACTATACATGCTTATGCTTCTGACTCTTTTAGGAGTAGATCACTTTCGGAAGCCTCTATATGTGATTGGTTCTCTTGCAGGATGTTACCTGTCTTGGCTCCTGTATTTCAGCATAAATTGATACAACCCATCACACTGGATGAATTATAATCTGTTATTTGGTTTCTGAAACAAGGCATTACTCCTGGTTCTGATGGGCTGCCTCATGAGATCTATAAGATACTGTGGGAAGTATTGGGAGCGGAATTTTGTGAGGTATTGAATGCAGGCTTGCAAGCTGGTGATCTTCCTGAGAGTATGTTGCAGGGCGTTTTGTTGCTGCTTTATAAAAATAAAGGTGATCAAGGGGATTTGGATAATTGGAGGCCTTTGTCTCTTCTAAATGTTGATTACAAAATTCTGATGAAGGTACTATGTACTTGTTTACGGGAGATTTTGGATTCCTTGCTACATCCTTCACAGTTTAGTGGGGTACCACATAGGAGGGTTCAGGATGCCCTGATTCTTCTCAGGGAGCTTCTCCATAAGGGCGCTTCAAGGGAAGTCTTTGGACATCTGGTCTGTTTAGATTAAGCGAAAGCTTTTGATCAGGTGGAATATATTTATCTCTGGGAGACCTTGTGGAGCTATGGTTTTCCTTTAAAATTTATAGGATGGTTGCAAACATGCTATAAAGGTATTACTTTACTACCAAGTGTAAATGACTGGTTGGGAAGGGAATTTAAGGTATATAGGGGTGTTAGGCAGGGGTGTCCACTCAGCCCCTTGCTTTATGTGCTTTCCTTAGACCCTTTCGTGCATGCCTTAAATAGGTCAGATGACATTATTGGTCTGTCAGTGGGTTGTGCAGATCCGTAGATTGTCTCTATAGCATATGCAGATGATTTGGTCTTGGTTTTGTCGGATAGGGCTTCAGCTGTCATGGTGCAGCTGCTATTGCAGACCTTTTCTGACATATCCTGCTCCTCCATAAATAAGCTTAAGAGTGGGATATTGCCATTAGGGTACGATGCTGCTGATGTGGCCTTGATTTGGGATATGTCTATTGATTTTAGGTATAGGAGGATTCTGGTGGTTTATTTTGGGGATACTGATGCCCATAAATATAATTGGGAAAGACAGTTGTTGGAGGCCCATGACAGAGTGGCGCTCTGGAATTAGGGTTGAATGACTAAAGCCAAACGGTTATCTTATTAAGACCTTTTTATTACCATATTTTTTGTTTGTAGCAGCAGTTTACCCCCCGCCCTTTAGAAACATCTCTCTATAGTGTGTTTTTTCTTTGTTTGTGGGGAAGTAGGTTGAACCCCGTGCAGAGGGGTATAACATATTTACCTGTTAGTGAAGGGGGTCTGGGGATGTTAAATCCAGTGGTGTTTCTACATAGTATTTTTCTTTTTTATAATTTAATTTCGTTGCTTAAAGGGGAAAGTAAGATCTGGACCCCGTGGGTGGCCGATGGTATTGGTCTCCTTCTGGAGCAATGGGATTCTGCTACCTTTTTATCACGTCAGGTCAGGCTGTGTACCATGGCTAGCCACTTTCAAGAGATGTTTCAGAAACTAAAGTCCTGGCATATTGTTGGACAATCTCTTTCTCTTCAATCACGGAAGCAGTTTTACTGTGGTGTATTACCGGATTTTTTTTATGCAGATCCCTGGTTTCGGGATTTGTCCATTTCTGATCAACATTCCAAGCTGCAATTATTAGTTAGTAAAAGAGTCCCTAAGTATATGTGGGATTTTATGTGGCTTTGCTTACATAAATGGTTGGGGGTGAAGGGTAATATGAAGCATAAAGAACTCTCGGAGAGATTTTGTCCCAGGGAAGAGACTTGTACAAGGGGTAGTTGAAACAATGAAACATTTCTTTTTTGACTGTCCTTTTGCTGTGTCTTTCTGGTCACACTTCCATGCTGCGTGGCCGCTGAACCCTTTCCAGGGTCATTCATCTGAGATCGGGACAGAGGGGGTTCTTCCTGGCTCATGGGTTATTTATGATTCTGTTACAATTCGTCTTTTGATGGGATACATTGGCTTTCAGCTTTGGCAGCAATTAAAAATTGAACATCAGGTTATATTTAATATTAGGAAAACAGTACTCAGCTGGAGGATGCTGGAAAAGGGGAAAGTGCACCCAGATCTTTATAAACTTTGGTGGAGGAAAATTAATTAGCTTGATACTGGGTAGAGGTTTGTTGTGGAGAGCAGTACTTCTTGTATTATTATTTTCTTCCTGGTTCCAAGTATTTTTGGGGATGTTTCATGTATATTACCATGGCTGTATTGCTCCTTTGCTTTTCTTTTTTGGTTTTTCTTTTCAGTGTACCTTAATCAAGGCTTTTTCCTTATACCTAATGTATACTGATTAGTGAGACCAAGTGCAGCATGTATATTTGATGTTTCTTATGTTATTTTTTTTCTGTATTACAATATCCTCTTTCTGGTATGGATGGGGAAGGGGGTTTTCTTTATGGTAGGGGTCTTCTGGTATATTGTACTGTGAGTTAGTGTTTTTTTTTATGTTTTAAGATATTTATACTGTTTTGTTTTTCTTTTGCCCTTTGAAATAATTCCTCTTCTCTGTTGGTGGGGATGGGGGTTGAGTCTTTCTTATGAAGTTTTGGAATTGGGAACTGGATTTTTTGTATTGAAGGTATGATGCAATACTACTTTTTGTTTATTATTGTTTGGTATTATGATTTTGTGTGAATTAACACATTTATGTATTTTTCTATCAAGTGTTAATAAAAAATTCCCCTACTCTTTTTCGATAAATGCCATGGGATCTTTAGCATCCACCTGAACTACCACCAATCCAGGCAGATGGGACCTCGGTTTAATATCTCATCCGAAAGACAGCACCTCAGAAGTGTAGCACCCCCCTCATGCTGCACTACAGTGTCAGTATTGGGATATTATCCCACATGCCAGATGTGGGAACTGAACCCACAGCCCTCTGATCTCCCAGCCACAGAGGCGAGTGTGCTACCTACTGAGCCACTGACACTGACCCACGGAATGGAGAGAGGGAGGAGTGAAATCTGGGGAAGGATAAGGGAGATGGCTGAGGTGGCTGACGTGAGATATTGAAAAGAGTTAATAGGGAGGGAGTGGGGTGTGGGGAGAGTGCCTAAGTAATGGAGAGGCCAGGAGGGTGAGCAGGGATCTTAAGTGTAGCAGTCACAGTAGGCACTGGCCACCAAGTGCTGTCATAGTTTGTGTTTAAAGGAGCTGTGATTCGGTGACTTGGTGATATCCACTGGGAGTGTGTTGAACCAGTTAGAGGCCCTAACTTTGTAGGCGTGCTGCCCTTGAGTGGTCCAGCAGCAGGGAACTGTGAAGATTAGTGTTCCAGAACTCCTGTTAAGGCAGGTGGCACACTGAGGGGAAAGTATAGACTGAACCCCTGGTGGAAGGAGGCCATGCACTGTCTTCTTAGCAAGTAGTTAGGTCTGATACTTAATTCTGCCATGAAGTTGTAGTCAGTTAGCCTGTTCATAGAGATCACATGTGTGTGTGAGTCTAGAGGCTGTGGTGAGGAGCTGGCAGGCCTTGTTTAAGGCTATGGCTATACACCGGAGGGCAGTGTCAGTAGCTGACCCATAAACTACGAGACCATAGTCAATTAAAGAGGTGATTGAGCTCTGGATGGCAAGTTTTAATGCTTCATCTGTCAGACAGTGCCTATGCCTATATAGCAGGCTGATGCGTGTATTCACAGCTTTAGCTAGGTTATTTACTGTATATGTGTGGAGTATGAAAGAACAGAGTCAAGGGTCACTCCCAGATATTTGAACTGGTCCACCTCTGTGGGTACGTGGGTGGCAATAGCAAATGTGCATAATGTGCAATGGTGTAGGGATGTGACGTGAATGTGACATCCAACAGGCAGACCTACTACTGTCCCGGGAGGGGACCAGAAGGACACAGCTGCAGGAAGCATAGGATGAGGTAGCCAGACTGGTGAATGCAGTGGCCCCCTGCAGGCACAGTGTGAAGGAGCATCAGAAGAGGCACTGTGACATCAAGCACCATGCAAAGGAGAAGGCAGCCTACAACAGGCAATGCACAATGACAACAGGTGGAGGACCAACACAACCACGGCCCCTCAGCAGACATGAGGAATATATAGTGGCACAGATCAGCACACGTAGCATATAGGGTGACATTGAGCTGGACCTGCATCAGCAACAACATGCCCAAGGTAAGCACAGGGCATGTATGAGGTGGGTGACACCACCGTGCAGACAGCAGACGTGGCTCCACCAGTGGAGGCTGACTCCCTGCATGGCCAACAGGGACACACAATGTAAGGCCCCACAATGGATAGTGACCAGGGGGGCAGGGACAGATGGACACAGTGATGGTCCGGTCCACCACGTAGAAGCATGGGATGCATGCAGCGACCCTGCCACTGGTCACCACAGGCTGGACATGCACTGTGGCAATGGACACATACCAGGACATGTGAACCAGATTTAACCCACAATGCACATATGTCTGTATACCCAGCAGGTGGCCAGAGAGCACAAAATGGAAGATGTGCCACTGCCAGGCAGTCTACACCACCACAACACCATGCTGTGACCAGTAGTGACAGTGATGCATTGGAACAGCATGGCATGGACAGCAACAGTGATGAGGAATGACAGCAGGTGTCTGCCAGTGACAGCACAATGATCCAGGCCAAGAGGAGGGAGACAGATGGTGAGGCCAGAGAAGGACAGGGAAGTGACACTGACAGCAATGCCGTGCCGTCCAACAACTGCAGTACCATGGGGCACAACACACTGGCGGGCACAACAGCAGACCAACAACGGACCACTGCATACACCAAGCAGCCGGAGGACAGTAGGGATGGCAGTGTTGCAAGGCAGGCAGACAGTGTATACACCACTGGAAGCCATGATGTCCAGCCACAGAGCACAGTGAAAAATGCCCCTGGAGGTGAAGGTGAGACAGGCCAACAAAGTGCAATGCCACTGCCATTGGATGATGACCTTAGAGACGACTTGTCCCGATATTGTCAGGACATCATTTTCACCCAGGAGGCAGAACAGTGGTAACTGTTTGGGATACGCAACAGCATTAGTGACCACACCAATGCCATGGTAGCACACATGGGACAGCTGCAGTTGACAGTGGCAGACATCCACGCAGTCATGATGCATGGGATACAGGAAAGGGCAGTCCAAACATCACAGAAAGCAAGGCTACTCCAGGACATACAGCTGTGTGTTGCACGCCAGACAGATACCATAAAAAGGCAGACCACTGTCAGGAATGCAGCATTGCACTGCACATCAATCAGATGGAAGCAACAACAGCAATGGCCACAGCAGTGCAGGAAATTGCAAGATGCATGCAACAGCATGCATTCAGAGTGGCAATGGTCCCACAGTCATGTCAGGAATGCAATGTGCCACAGCACTACAGACAGGCAGGTGACAAACAGCACAGCATGGAACACACAGCAGGTGTGAGCCAACATATGTCCCACAGGGACGTACAGGATGTGAAACAGAACTGTGAGAGCACACAGGGCACAGCACAGCCAATGATGCCCACAGGACAACAGTGGGCAACAGTGTTGGCACAGCATGTGACACACACAGCTGGACCTGAGGACAGGGCGGTGGGTGACATGGATGGTCATCATGGAGACAAAGGGGAACAACAACAGGACAACAACAATGCCACGAAGACAGACATGTGAGCATGACAGACAACAGGGATGGGCTAGTGGCATGCAGTGATGCTGGTGTCAGTGGTGGACATGGCACAGTGGGGCACACACAGCAGTGAGCCACAGCTGGACAAGACATGGAAGACACCTGCAGCAACACACCCATGAACATAACCATGGAGGTGCAAAACGCGTGGGGTGGTGGAACAGGAGGTGCAGAGGAGGCAGGGGCGTACATCTGCCAGACAGTGCAGTGGTGCAGGCCGGTCACACAGATCATAATGGGGCAGGGCAGCAACATGATATGCCACACCCAGTGCAGCACAGAGTATGACATCCCAGTCCTGAGGCCACCAGAGGAGCCACACTGATGCAGGTGGAATGGCCTGTGAGGGGTGGATGGCCAGGCAAGGACCAGCAGCAGCAGAGCCCAGTACACAGACAGCAGCAGTGGGCAGCTGGATCAGCTGGAGGGGGAACAACAGTGGAATGATAGGAACTGATGCAGTACAACAACCACGACCGGTGACACCGCGACGGTCACAGATACACAAGGTGCACACAAAGCCAGCCAGACCAGGAGCACAGACAGCTTGTGACACACCACAGGATGCAGCAGAGAGCAGCAACACAGCAGTACAGCCATCATGCACTGCACAGAGTTGGACTCTGGCCACTGTAGGCTGTAAAGGGCAGCCTGCACACACACACAGCAGTAGGAAGCACACATCATGCCAGGCATGTACACCGGACTGGGGGGTCACCCTGATGATAATGTCTGCCATTATGCACTGGGCCCATGTCCACACCATACCCTGAGCACAGCCTCCCACCCAAACACATACCACACATGGTGGCACACATGTGCCATGCACACGTGTGGTGCATGTACATGTACCCAATGTCCTGTGTACAGTGCCCATGGCCATTACCCACCAGGACATGCCACCAGAGCAGGGGACACACACAAGCTTGTAGCCTTCAGGCCACCACCACCCACACAACAGTGATATGTACAATGCCAACCTATACAGCACATGCAGGATGCCTGTAGAACCCCCAAAGCCTGCCCTGGGAATAGTGGCCTGCAACCGTGTGCGTACACCATGGCATGCTCAACACTCAATGACACCGCACACCCACATCCCGTGCACCACTGACTACCGCAAACCAGGTGTGCACTCCCACACACCCCTGTTCCCATTGTGTCCAGTGGGTACACACACCATTGTGGGCACACCACCACAACGGGCATGGCCCATGGCACACACAGCACCATACCCTTCCATGGTGCTAGGCATGCTTCCACACCCAGGTGCATGGCCTGTGCAGGACTGTTGCCATCTCTCCACACATGGCGTAACATAGACAACCCACTGCCAGCACACCTACACACAGTACCTGACATGTAACATGCCAGCACATCAGGCATACAGAGATGCACAATGCATGACGATGCGCGGGCATTGCGGTATGCCACATACTGTGATACACCACACAGCCCCACCATGGAATTGTGTACCACATGTATGGTACTGTGACATGCACAACACATTCAGGCCCAAACTGCTGGGTCCCACCTTATCGACTGGTGGTTTGGTTTACCCACTGTGGCATGCCACTGTGGAACTAAGAGGACCCCAATACTGGGCGACACATGCCCACAAGGATGCAGTGCTCTGACACTGTGCCCAGCATGTGACACTACCGAACCCTGTGATGCATAGTGCCATGTTGGCATGCAGTGCATGTCACACGGAGTAGGATAACAGTCCCCGGTGTCCAGATGTAGGCCTGTGTATGCTCTTGTGGGCAGGTACTCCCACATTGGCTGACACTGATCTGTACACTGCATTG
The DNA here is from genome assembly GCA_016271365.2 of Neoceratodus forsteri. Lineage (NCBI taxonomy): Eukaryota > Metazoa > Chordata > Ceratodontiformes > Ceratodontidae > Neoceratodus > Neoceratodus forsteri. The sequence goes on from JADMNL010000035.1 coordinate 13,751,052, forward strand.
GTATATGTAGGGCATGCACAGTAATAAATGACACATGGACACAATATGAACATGGAACAGCAACGTATTATGCACAACAAAGCAACACACACTAACATCTGTGATGGCATTTGGATTGGTAGACAATGCAGTGGGCACAGCAACTCACACAGAAACAGCGCAATAATTTACAGCACTGCACACTGTGTTACTCACAACCTGAAGTAACCTACACCTGTGTACGGGCTAAACTATGTGCCCTGTCCATAGCCTGTCCACCATGTAGCATGTAACATCCTAGACAATGTTGCAGTCACATGTCCAATGGTCAATGTCTGCCAGTCTGTTCCAGGTACTCCAGCAGGCCATGCTTAGCATCATTCATCATGAACAGATGCCTCTCCAGGGGCCTTATGCACATGTTGAGTCCCTGTGCAAAGTCATGGAGGGTGGGCAGATGCGGATGTGTGTCGGTGTCGCCCTCGGTGTCCATCTCGGGTGATATGTCAATGGCACTCACAGGCTACACAGGTTCGAGTTCGAGGGTAGGTCCCACAGCCCCGTGCACAGGGGTGACACCATCATCATCCTGGCCAGCACTTGCCTGTCCAGCCACATCCAGGATGCCTTTGCCCATGGACATGCCCACAGTATCATCGTCTGCAGACTGGCCCACAGCACTGTTGTCCATCTCCACATGTTGAGGCCACTGCTGCCATTCCACTTGGTCATCCTCCTCCTCCTCCTCTGAACTGTCCTCTGTACCCTCCTGCGGTGATACCTGCTGACTGCCTTGGGCCATACTTCTAGTTCTGGCAGCATACACCTTTGCTTCAGCCCACTTCAGGTGGCACATTGCTTGCTCAAGGGCAAGCCACTGTGCATCATGGCCCTGCTGTCCCCTCTGCACACATGCAGCGGCACCTGAAATACAATATAACAAACTGTGAGGGACAACAACATGTGTCCGCACCTATGTGTCACCAGAAAATAGATGTCCAGACCACGAACGCAAAGTTGGCATGCTATTGACATGCCATGCCATGTGTTGTATCAGTCATGACATGCACCAGTTGTGTATGGGGCACACTCCCACACATGTGTACACAGTGCATGTGCCCTACCCCCAACCTACACTCACAGCTGGCATTGCTAGCCCTGCTGCTGTGTGTGTGTGTGTGTCTGCTGCATCATGTGCCGGCCATGCATGGCTCAATTGGTACCATCATGTGGCCTGTCACGACATTGTGCATTGCATGTGCAACACATACATGTCACCATTGCATGTCAGCAGGGACATGATGGTGTCCAGCTCTGTGTCTGCACTCCGTACCATGTGTGTCACCTGTGCTGCCCAGCATGCCCATGTATCCCCACATGGGTGTGTCTGTGAACATGTAGCTGGGACATGTTCCTTCTATGCACGACATCGGACATGGGTTGCTGCCTGGACGACTGCAGTGGCATATATGGCCTGCGGCCATGGAGATGTACATCTGGCCGACAAGTGTGTATCACTGGGCCTAATGACACCACAGGCACTCACAGCATTTGACTGCTGCCATGCCTCCCCCCTGCATGATGGGCCCTACACAGTGTCCTACATTGCTGCATACATGTCATGTCAGCTGTACACCTACCTTAACATTGTGCTTCATGTGGTCCTTGTCACTCTCCACCCTGTTCATGTCTCCTGGACCTCCCCTGCCCATCAGTGATGCTGCCTTCTCCTGCAGAAACATAATGGTGTGTGACATCATCAGTACTCATCTGTGCATTTGTGGTCACAGTGGTGTGCTGTGTATCAGTATCAGTTGTGGTTACACATACGTGGCTGCCTTGGCCGTCCTCCATGCATTTGAACATCTGCATCATGAGCCATCCTCTGCAGGTGGGCCAGGAGCTGACCCTACCTCCAGACCAGGTCATTCCACCAGTGCCTGACCTGCCTCATGATCCTCCTGATACCAGACACCACCTGGAGCCTTTAACCAGTGGTGGACCACATCCTTTCCCTGTCTGAGGGGCTAGATTGCTGTCCCCCTGCATGACCCGCACCCTGGTTCATTGCTCAGCCAGGCTTATGATGATCACTGTTTCATCATCAGAGTAGTTAGCTGTCCTCCTCCTCCTCCAGTGTGCCATTGCTTCTGGGATTGCCACCTGTTGTGTGCTATTGAGATATATTTGTCCCCTGACTGCTATGCACTGTATATGCCAGCAGTTGATGGGCTTCACTGTCCTGTGTAGCCTACTGTTCTTGCAGCTGCTGCCCTAGCATGTGCTGGTGACTGTGCTGCATGTAGGCCGTATTCACCTGCATTTCTGCGGGTCCAAACACACGCGATGCATGTTGTGCAGTCCAATGGACAACATGCAACACAGTTACGTCTGCATCGGCATCACACGCTGCGGCTGCACCAGGCATTCCACAATGCACTCTGTGTCACCAAGGGTGCTTTTCCTATATGCTGCAATGGTGTGTTGATGCACACTGTGTCTGTTCAAAGTACCACACTGGTGCTGGGGGAGCTCTGCTTACTGTACCTCCATGTGCCACTCTACATGGCATGCCCTATGGGTATGCCACCACTCCTCCATTTCCTACAGCCACAGGTGCATTGTGCCTGGCTATGTGCCACACCTTGGGCTGTGCTGCTTGGTGTGTGCAGCCACCCACCCATACGGTCCTCCCGGTCACAATTGGGACTGCTCCTTGTGACCACCACACAGTGACATTGCAGAGGGGTAACAGCACTGGTATGCTGTGTGTGGCATGGTGGCACTGTTGAGCTGTACCCAACCCATGCTGTCTACGTGGCCCACCTAGTCCTGTGGCTGCAGTGCCTGGAACTCAACATGTCCCACCATGCCAGTCACCGTCTCTGACATACATTACTTGTCCATCTGTTCCATGTGCTTGCAATGCCCACCCGGCCACACATGCTGCTGCCAGTGTCACTGACTTGTGCCATCTGGGTCAGCACACAGGCAATGGACACCTCTTTGTAACAAGTGCTGCCGCTGCCTGTCTGTGGGCCCAGGCGGCGACACCTCCATATTGCTGCAGCTGTTCCTGTCCACCAACAGTGTGTGGCCACTCCGTGGTGGTCCCTGGGTACCTGGCACTGCTTTGTTTTTCTCCGCAGTGTCATAGCATTGCTGCCCAGTGTGCCTGTAGTGTGTTACATGGCTGCATGGGTGCAGCCTTCCCATGGCCTCTGGGCTGTGGTCCATGTCATACGGGCACCATGGTTGTGTTGCTGTACCTATGCCTTTGCACACTGCGTATGCTGTTGAGTGCTTATCCAAAGTGTGACCTGATCAGCTGTGCCCGCATGTATTGTCCAGCCAGTGCATTTTGTGGCTTGCCTTGCCTTGTCGTCACCAGTCAATATCAGGCCTTGCCTCCTCCTCCTCTGCAGTGTGACTATCATTGCTGAGTGCCTCCTCCTCATCTGGCATTGGTGTACTGTGTTCAAGTGCTATGTTGTGAGCACACAACATGCTATGACAATTTTACATACCATTACTTGTGTATACTGCAGTTCACCACCTAATCTGTTGAGGCAATGGAACCTCATCTAGAGGATGCCAAGTGTGCATACTATCATGCTGTGTGTTGTTGTGTGGGCATCATTGTAGCGTTGCTCTGCTGCACTCTGGGGCCGTCTCACTGGTGTCATCAGCCAGGGCTGTTGTGGGTATCTGCTATCACTTGTGGGGGGGGGGAGGTTACTGTTGTGTCCATGCTTCACATGCCCACCTGTTCTCTGTGTGTATGTGTGTGCCATACCTATCAGTCAGCCGTCTGTGAGTGTTCCATTCTGGAATGCCTCACACACTGCACAGTTCCTGTAAATATATGCATCATGTGTGGACCCAGGATACTGTGCCATGACATCCAGTATTCGGCACCTACTTTGGATGATGACTTGTACATTCATGGAATGGTATCCCTTGTGATTCACATTGGTGTCTGGTTCTTCCAGCAGTGCCCTTATGGCAATGTGTGTGCAGTCTATTGCACCAAGCACACATGGGAATTCTGTTGTGTTGTAGAATACCTGCTTGACTGCCAGTTGTTCATGGGCATCTTTGGGTAGGCAGAAGTATTGGTGTGACCTGTGTACAAGGGCATCTATGAATGCCCTCAGGCAACATGATACAGAGGGATGTGAGATGCCCACTGTGTCATCCCTCAGTGTCTTGAATCTGCGACTGGCTAATACCCATAGGGCTGCACATACCTTCACCTCTGTTGGTATGAGATGACCTCTATGTGTCCCGCTTCTCTTGTAAGCCTCAAGATCCTGGCATAGCTGTGTTATGGCTGCCTTGCCAAGCCGATATCATGCAATACACTGCTCCTCGGTCAGGTCCATGTGTGAGGTATGTGGGTGGTACACTCACATGGCATGCCTCCTTTGTCTGTGTTGCTACTGTCTGTACACCTGCTGCATCTGTTACTGTGGCTGCTGTACAGCACCACCCTGTTGTGCTTCCTGGTGGGCACATTTCCTGTGGCATAGCATGGTCAGCTATATGCCCAGTAGGGCCAGTGGTGCAAACATCCTCTGGGGTGTCTGTCTCTGTCCTGCTGCAGTCCTGTGTGTCAGTCTTGTGACACTAACCCTGCCGCTTCCCTTCCTTTGTCTAAGTCCCCTTAAATCAGCTCTGAGTGGTCTAGCCGGTGTATTAAATATCCTGTTTGGGGCAGGTTTGTGGATTGCACTCCTGCATCCAGCTTGCCTTGCCCATGTCACAACACACAATGTGCCATGGTTCTAGCTAGCATATGGCACTGCTTTGGCGCATGGGGTGGTTGATGCACCGGTTCTTTCATTTCCGCAAGGTGCATTTCTGAATTCCATCTTGCTTTCATTTTGGCACAAGCTGCTGCCTGCGTCTTTCTTCTTGATGCACGCACCTTGTGTCTTGGTTCAGCATTTAAGAATTGGGCCCAGTATGTCAGTTTTCATTTGTTTTGCCTTCCCCAGAATTTTCTTCCTCCTATTATGAGTTTTGAACCCATTTATATTCCAAGAGTACACATTTAGAGAACTAGCCATCTTGATTCTGCAGATAGATTCTTTGCTGACCCAATAGCCTAGTAAACACTATACGTCTCCTATACTTTGAAGACAGAAGCATGTCAAGATTTAAGCATATAACTGTTATCATAACATTTGGTTTTTTGTGGAAAAACATTTTAAACTTTCTGGTCTGGCCATTCCAATTAACCTTAGCCAGTATCCAGTGATAACAAACAGAAACAGGGTGGTAATGGGAGGGCTTTAAGCCCAAGGTTTGATGGGTGGAGCAACAACGTCACACCCCCATCAGGCATAAAATGTCACATCCTGGGCCTTGCCAGGATTCATTATTCATTGCAATCAGAGACCATGTTGGCTGCCCGATCGGCTGCGACTTCTCTGATCACTTCTCTGATTTTGACCTCTGGCTGCTCTCGCTCCCCTCACCGGCTTGTTCATCTCCCCCATTCTCCCTTGGGGCCCCATCTCTCTTCACTCATCGAGTATTTGCCTACTGCTCGCTCCTACCTTCTCGCATCTTCATTTTCTCCAGCCTCTCCCCATGCCTCATCTATCGGCTCCCCTTCCCTGCTCCCCTGTGCTTTGCTCTTGTTCCCCCGATTCCCTTCTCAGCCTCAACCCTATTGCTCACCCTTTCTCTCCCTCGTCCTAGCCGCCACTCATTTCCTGGCCCATTTCAGATTCTCCGTATCACCACCAACCTGTAGCTATGCCAGTTGACCTCCTTTCTTGTGCAATTTGCCTTTTTCCTGTGAGACACACATCGCAGTTCATAGAAACATAGAATTTGACAGCAGATAAGGATCACTTGGTCCACCTAGTCTGCCTATTTTCCTACCTAACAGATAAGCTGCAGATCCTAGTTAACCAACAGCTTACTTCCTCCTACCCCCCACTAGAATTGCCTTATGTCTGTCCCATGCATTCTTGAATTCCCCCACTGTTCTTGACTCCACGACCTCCTCAGGGAGGCTGTTCCATCATCCACAACCCTATCTGTGAAAAATACTTCCTCACATTACCTCTGAGCCGTTCCCCTCTATCTTCAAATTGTGCCCCCTTGTTCTTACACATCTCTTTTTCTGAAAGATGCTACTCTCTTGGACTTTGTTGATTCCCTTGAGGTACTTGAAAGTTTTTATCATGTCCCTTCTCTCCCTCCTTTCCTCAAGGGTATACATATTAAGCTCCTTTAGTCTTTCTTTGTATGTCTTCTGGTGCAGACCCTGCACCATTTTGGTTGCCCTCCTCTGGACAGCCACCACTCTGTCTATGTCTTTGCGGAGATGGGATCTCCAGAGCTGCACACAGTACTCCAGATGGGGTCTCACCAACTGTCTGTACAAAGGGATAGCAACTTCTTGTTTTCTACTATTGATGCCTCTCCTTATGCATCCCAGTATCCCCCCAGCCTTCCTTACTGCCTTCTCACATTGCTTGCCCACCTTTAGGTCATCTGATATAATTATTCCCAGGTCTCTTTCCATTTTCACTGTTGTCAGTATCTCACTTCCCATTGTGTACTCTTCCCCTGGGTTTTTGTTTCCCAGGTGCATTACCTTGCACTTCTTTACATTGAATCTGAGCTGCCATATATTTGACCATTCCTCCAACCTTGCCAAGTCCCTTCTCATCCTTTCCACTCCATCTGGTGTATCAACCCTGTTGCAGATCTTTGTGTCGTCTGCAAAGAGACATACTTTTCCTTCCAGTTCCTCTGCAATGTCACTTATAAAGACATTAGAAAGGACCGGTCCCAGTACTGAACACTGCGGTACCCCGCTAGTAACCCTCCTTTCTTCACTGTGGACTCCATTTACTACTACCCTTTGCGTCCTGTTGTCTAGCCAATTTTTTATCCAGACTACCACCTTGGGACCCACTCCAAGGCTGGTAACTTGTGTATTAATCTTTTGTGAGGGACTGTATCAAATACCTTGCTAAAATCTAGGTAAGCCATGTCCACAGCCCCTCCCTGGTCTACTACTTTGGTCACCCAGTCAAAGAAATCTATTAGATTCATCTGACACAACCTTCCCATCGTGAATCCATGCTGCCTTGGGTCCTGTGCCCCTCTGGCCTTTAGGTACTCAACAATTCTTTCCTTCAGAAGTGATTCCATCATTTTCCCTACCACTGAGGTCAAACAAACTGGTCTGTAGTTTCCTGCCTCTGTCCTGCTCCCACTTTTGTGAAGATGAATCACATCCGCCCTCCTCCAGTCCTCAGGTACCATCCCATCATCCCATGATTTGTTAAATAGAGTAATCAGTGGTGTCACTAGTTCTACCCTTAGTTCTTTTAGAATTCTTTGGTGAATCCCATCAGGCCTCAATGCTTTGACCACCTTCAATTTTATTAGTTCTTTCAGAACCCTTTCTTCTCTAAATGGACTGGTATCGACCCCCGTCTTCAGAGTGTTTCTCTTGTTTGGTTTAGGTACCTCCCCTTCCTCTTCCTTTGTGAATACTGAGCAGAAATATTCGTTCAGTATCCCTGCTTTTTCACTGTCACCCTCTACCCACATTCTCTCCCCTTTATTAAGCTTCATTATCCCTCCTTTGGTCTTTCTTCGCTCCCTAATGTATCTATAAAAGGTCTTATCCCCCTTCTTAACAGAGTTGGCTATTCTGACTGCCTTCCCAGCCTCTTTGTGCTTTAACTGATAAAGTTCTCTGTCCTGCTCCTTCTATATTTCCTTATATTTCCTGAATGCTATCCTTTTCTCCTTAACCTTCCCTGCCACCTCTTTTGAGAACCATAGCATTTTTTTCCTTCATTGTGTTTTGTTGATTTGCTTTACACAAAGGCTTGTTGCCTCTGTGATGGCTGTTTTGATTACTCCCCATTGTTCCTCCACCCCTCCTTCTTGGCTGTTTGCTAGTGCTCTTCTGAGGCACGCTCTCATTTTCCCAAAGTCAGCCCTCCTAAAGTCCAACACTCTTGCTTTTGTATGGCTTGATTGTATGGCTGTGTTTATCGTAAACCACACTGTTTGGTGGTCGCTTGTTCCCAGATGGTGCCCATGTGCTGCTGTTGCCTCCTGCTGCTCCTGTAGCCACCGTCCTGCTTCTGCTGCCTGCATGGGCTGGCTGCCTCATCCAAGGGTTCCGTTTGTCCTTCACTCCCTGCTCCTGAATCCTCCCCTCCTTCCAACGGGGCTCCTGCTGCCTGATCCAGCCTTGTGGGGCATTCCCCAGCACTTCCTGCTGCATTCCATTCATGTTTCTGCAGCGCTTCTCCAGTTCCGTAGGTCCATTTCCTTGTCATTCAGTACACTTCTGTCACTATCTCCAGTCTTTCACTTGCTCTGCAGTGGCCCAGCATTGTTTCACTCACTCATTGAACTACTGCTGCCTGCAGGCGCATTCTGTTGGAGTACTGGGTTCGTGTATTTGCAAGGCTAAAGGGACATCCAACTGGATGCCATATGCCAGCTTCCATGTCTTCATTTGGTTAGTACCAGATTAGCTCTAGCTTGGACTCCCACATTTCAGTTTTGGACCCTGCTCTCCTCTTTGGACTTATTATACCTAGTCTCTTGCATACGCCATCCGTAGGTCATCTCAGAAGGGGGCAGTGTCCTGCAGCATAGTTTGTTGCCACCCTAGATCTCAGCCTGCATTCCTGAGCCCTTTTGGAGTTGGGCTTCTATGTGCCCTGCGCCTTTCTGCTCTTTGGTTTGCTGCATGCTGTATTTGGGGTGTTGGGATACTCTGGCCCCCCCCCCGATCTCCTTCTCCTCTCACTGTTTTGCATCCTTCATTTCTATTACTTGAGACTTCACTCCTCGGACCTGTACATGGGTCTACTGCATGTAGCCTACTCAATCTGTGTCCTTCTCTTTAGCTCCTATGCTACTGCCTGTGCATTTCTTTTGGAGTATTTTCCTATGATCCCGCTCTGCCATTGACGTGCTTCACTCGATCATTGTACCTCATCTGTTTCCTGTTTTTACCTTCCTTATTCTGGTGCCTTTTCTCCTTCCAACCGACTCCGTCTGACCGGCAATGAATATTTCTTTTGGGTATACAGCTCCCGACTCATATGCCACCTCACTTATCCGCGGCTCTCCTGCCGCACGTATCGGGTTCCAGACTCTGGTCCTCATTAATCATTTCTTATCTCATCGAGCCTCCATTCATGGCTTCCTTCCATTATCAGCCATCAAGGATTCACTCCGGTCATGGTTTCACTCCTTATCGTCCGAGTTGCTCGCATCCCACGATACCTCGCCTCACCTGCTTATCTCTTTCAGTCGCTCCATCTGCAATGTTAGTCATCTCGATTCAACTCTGTCTCCACTCATAGCCATGCCTTCCTGTTCGTCGCCTTTTGCTATGGGCTGGCATCTCATCAAATCACAGCTTGGCTGGCTGCTCTCCACCATTGCTTGAAGTTCACTTTCAAGTTCATTTCCTATCTCCTCTTCCTCAGTCTTCCGTATTTCACTGCTGCACTCCTGCAGCGATCATCATCATCTTCAGTCATTCACATTCTGTACTGACCATCGAGGATTCACTCCAATCATGGCCTGCTATTGATATTTCTTTTTGGGTGTACCTATCATGAATTCTGTGCTACCTTATCAACCTGTTGCCTTCCTGCCACATGTATCGAGTTCATAACTCCAGTCATCATTCACTCAGCCTTACCTCAAGGTTTATCTATTTACATCACTTACTCAATATTCCTATCATTGAGTCCTATGCTGCCTCATTGACTACAGCCTCAGGGTCTAATCATTCACATCGCATAATCAAGCATGCCTCTTCAACCTTTTTTTTTTTCAATTGTTTAACCAGGAGTGGCACACTAAGCTGAAAGCTTGTTTGCAGGTGCGACCTGGGAGCAGAGGGAAGTTAAGTGACTGGCTCAGGGCCACACAGTATGCAAGTGGGGGCTGTGGAATTCTAACCCAGGTCTCCAGATGTGCAGCTGAGAGCCTTAAACCACTGCGCTATACTGCCTCAGTGTCTGTTCAATCGCATTGCTCAATCAAGCCAGTCTGCATTATCCTCAGTTGCTCAATCAAGCTAGTCTTTATTATCCTCAGTCCCCTACTGAGTGTATCTGGATACCCTTTGCTCCTCTGACTTCTACATGGATCTACTCCCTCCCATCGCCTACTTGGGCATACCCTTCTTGGGTCTCTGCTACCTCATGTTCCTTCTTTAATCCGTGCTTCTTTGGAGTTTTTCCCTATCCCGTCATCATTCTCCCTACTTATAGCCCTTGTTAATGAATCATTCTCTTTACCGACATACGTCCTCAAATCAAATGTCATCAGCCTGAAGGGAAGGTGACCTAGGCCTTGGATCCCCAGAGGTTTCCTCCTCAAAGGGGGTTTTTCCTCTCCTCTGTGCCAGTGGTCATAATATTAGAGTTAGTGCTTTCTTCAGGTTAGTTAGTTAGGTTCCACTGTTGGATGGAGGTGGATGGTGGCCCTGGCTTTGTCCTCTCTCCTTAGGAAGTCAGCCCTTATCATCTTTTCAGAATTCATTCATCATCCTCGCCTCTTCGAAGCTCGACATATTTGGGTATTCTATTTGGGCTTCTTCCTACTCTACCTTTAGCTGACACATTTATTCCCATGGCATCTGTAAGGGGGGAACCCTCCTCTAGGGTTCCTTGTGTCGTACCCCTACAGGGTGGTATATCCCACAGATAGAGAGGTGGAAAGCCACAAAGCAAATAAAGTTACACAAGCATCATCTCATATCATCTCATCCAGTTGCATATGCACATTGAATGGGATGGCTTTAAGCCTGAGGTTTGATGGGTGGAGCAACAACATCACTCCCCCATCAGGCTTAAAAGATCACACATCCTGGGCCTTGCCAGGATTCATTTTTTGTTGCCCACCTCTCCTCCTCCAGTGGCTCATCTCTCTTACCTGTGGGCTTCTTCCAAACCTACCTTTAGCTGACGCATTCATTCCAGTGGCACCTGTAGGGGGGGACCCTCCTCTAAGGTTCCTTGCGTCGTATCCCTGTAGGGTGGTATATCCCATGGATAGAAAGGTGGAAAGCCACAAAACAAATCAAGTTAAACAAGCATCATCTCATATCATCTCATCCAATTGCGTAAGCACATTGAAACATCTGTAACTTATTTTCAGTATCCCTTTAACCTCCTTCCTGTTTTCCTTCCTCTTACACAATCTGTTTGTTGTTTGTTCCCTCTATTTAGATTGGTCAAAGATCAAGCAACGTAGTGGATTCCAGCACCTTCTATATATCTGCTTATCAAGCATTGTTTTACTTTTCCTTCTGGTAAATGTGGCTTAGAGTGATCCCCGACTCCCCTCCTCCATGTTGGGGTGAAGGCACTCTAAGAAACGTTGCTATATTCAAGCTCACTCTTGCTATTGGGTGTAATTTTCTTCATATTTGAATAAGATAATATGTTCTCCTATGGGATGGTAATGCCTGTCCTCTGGTGGCCCCCTGTATTCCTGTCCTTTACTCCCCCCCCATTATTAGCTAGGAGCAAGATCCCTAGCCCCTTTGTTGTCAACTAATCCTCCTCTTAAACTGTATATTCTGTATAACAATCCTAAAGTTGTATACATTTCCATATGACAGTGAACTGGTGTCCTCTGTAAGCAATTAATCGTATTATTCATTTCTGTGCTACTCTCGGATATTATTCCAGTTGTTACAGTTACAGTTAAAAGCAGCCTGTCCCCTCACTGGTACCCACAGCCAAAGCCATGGTCTGGGAGAGATTTTCCAGCTTTCCAGAAACATGCATTGTATTGCATTCTGGGCACACATTTGCAGTAGTATTCTACTTTGCATACCCCACATGAGCCCTTCCATCTAACCAATATTGCCCCAATTGCAAGGAACCTCAATTTGCTCTGTCCATTAACAGTGGCAAGTGATAGGAGTCAAGAATATGTGAGCCTGCCACTGCTGCTCAGCCCCTATCCAGAATGAGAAAATTGTGCCATTTTCTAGATTCCACTTCTGCCCGGTTGCATTATAAAATACATGTTATCCACTTCTGCCTCGCTAGATATTCCATGGAGTAGAGGGAATTCTTGCAGTCATGCAACTTCCACATTTGCCTCAGTCTGTCCTGTATTCATTGTACATTGATTCTTCCTCTTGCAAGCCTGACTGCCGGTGGATTGACAGACACACTTCTCCACCAATTGGCTGCTTTCCCTGCATTCCAGATGATATCTGGCCTTGTAAGTTTCAGTCTGCGTCTTTTGCCAACCATCTGAGCTGTCATCCAGAATGGGAGCCTGTTTCACACCTGCCATCCTTTTCGTACACCTATTCTGCTTTAGCTACTACATCTGGTAAGACATTTATGATTCCATGCACTAGCCCTTGGTCAGCAAATCACGTCTGTATTTTTGATTACTGTTTTTGTTGGCATGACATACCATCAGTCTCAATTAAGGGTTGGGAAAGGTGATCAGGTACCAATTCCATGACTGGCATCCTGGGGACTACTAACACACCCACAAAGGCTGTCTTTAGTAGTTGTTAATCTGTAAACCCTACCAAAATCCCATTTTTAGTTTGCTGGCCATGTGGACCACCTTTTCTTTAACCATCTTTGACTTGTACTGTGGGCAGCCAGATCATCACATTCACATAAATGTATTTATTTTATTTCTTGGTAAGGCTCACTAGGCACACATGCCTGTTTTCAGGGGTGACCTGGGAGCACTGGGTGGTTAAATGACTTGCTCAGATTCACATAGTATGCAAGTGGAGATTGTGGGACTCAAACCCAGGTCTGCTGGATGTACTAAACATATTCAAAGCTCATTGCTCTAACCTCTAGGCTATACTGCCTATAGTTCTGCGGTTAGTTAATTTTCCACATTCATATCTGCTAGTGGGTATATGCACTCTTTAATTGGGCATATCTATATGGACACTCAGTTTATCACAGTCAACTCTCTCTCTCCTTTTTTTAGTTCCAGTGGGCTACGTCTTTGTCATTTACAGTCAGTCAGTGGCTCCCAGGATCACTCACCTCAGACAGACACCATTCACATATTTTCTTATTTATTAAGTTTATTCTGACCAGACAGAGTCACATTCAGTGCTCCTGAGCTGTGTCCTGTGTCCTGGACCTACACCCTCTGGACCCATTTTCTCTATTTAAATATTCTTCTGTATCCTGAGCCTTCATAAAAAAGTGGGGTGGGCACCCTGGTTTGCTGATTTTGAGTTTGCCAGGGTACATCAGGGCAAATCTCCATCCCAGGTGGTGCAAATCTGATTTAACTGACGAGAATTTTTGCCATTTTATCCGCAGGAATTTTGTATAATCCTGAAAGGCCAACATTTTTCCATTCTCAATCTCAATGGGGCCATTCATTAGGGCTGCTCGCAAAATTTCCCTTTTTATCAGGAAATCTCAGAAATGTTATTAAAAAGTGTTTGGGCTTATCTCCCGGTTTCAGACGAGGGCCAGTTTGGTGAGCGTGTTTTGTATCTCGAAGTGCTTTGCCATGTCCAGGAGCCCCGATTTGTCCACCAGCCATTTCAACACTGCACTGCCTCCTTCTTTTCCCTCTATGCCCTCCAGCAAACTGATCAGCCTGATGTTGGGCCTTCTGGCCCGGTTTTCTTAGTCCTCTGCTTGGTCCAACAATCTATCAATATTTTCATTCATAGTGCTTCTTTCCCACGCCATATCTGTTACTCTGTCTTCCAGCCCACTCACTCTTTTTTCTGCCTCATCAATCCACGTGGCATGGGCCATGATTGTTTCCATCAACCCGTTCAGGACGTCCTGGATATGTGTAATTTGTGCTGTAATATTTGAGAATCCAGCTTTCATCTCCGTTTATAAATTCATGATGAGACCAGTTAGTGATGCTATAATTGATTCTTTTTGTCCCTTCTACATTCTGATCTCCATGCTATTTTATTGTGCCCTAGTATGGGGCTCCATCGGCCCTGCTCTTTGCTTACTAGTCCCCTCAAATGGTAGCGTAGATTGTTTTTCTGTGGATTTCTGTCCTGTATGGGCCATTGTAATCCAGACAATCCAGTTTTTCTATCTCACAGCTCATTTTAAAGTAGTCTAAAATACCATTGAATTCAGGTGCCTCGTGGAGCTGTTCTACTGCACGTCTTCCCCCCTTGCCAGCTTGGCCACCACTGGCTGTCACTGATGGCACTAGGCTGATTGACTGATCATCTGCCTAGTTTGCTCAGTGTTAAACAATGTTCCAACTCTCTTCACTTCCAGCTGAGTGCCCCATCTCACTCTCAGAAGACTGAGTAAACCCAGAGACATATTGCGGGAAGGGGGCTCCTGGTTTAGCTGTTTTTTTTTTGTTTTGTTTTTTATGTCCAGACCCAAATCCTTCACTGGGGGCAAATTGGGCCCAATGTGCACAAAATCAATCTTTAGTAATTTGGGCTGGTTGGGCTAGGGAGGAGGGATGATTTAAAAAGACAATTTTGACTCCTGGCACAGCACTAGAAAATGGCATTTACTGTCAATGTTTTATGTTTGTTACAAAAATGGAAGGGCAGTAAATAGGGTGGAGGGCAGGAGAAGAATGGACTAAGAAGGGTGTAATAGGGAATTATCTCTTTCCAGCTGGGTAGGAACAAAGGGGGTGAATGTGTTTTGGTGTCCAAGGACTGTAAAACTTTATTGTGCTATTGGCTGGAGGTCCCTGGAAGACCCGCATAAAATGTTGTACATTTAGGCCCAGATATTCAAAGGGGTTGCACTTGGCACAACTGAGTTGCACCAGTGCAACCCCAGCAATGTGCCCTGGGGCAATATTCAACAGAGGGACTTTCACAACGCAAGTCCCGATGTGCTGCAGTGCAAAGATAATGTATGCAGTGCATCCCCGGCGGGGTGCCCATGCATATGCGGCACATCCCGATATTCAGCCTGGGATGAGCAACACTTATGCCTGTATAACCCTAGGATGTGCTACATACTGATGCCCAAAGTTGAGCCTGGAAAAAATGGCTCAAATGAATGCCACCCACAGGTAAACTGCTCTACTGCAAGGTGCAACACAGCAGTCACCATCCATGGGTGGCCACCCGCCCCTACTGCACACCCTGCATAAGCACCCATGATGTCCCTGGTGATCCAGTGGTCCCCCTTCCCTCCCAGTAGCCGTGATTGCAAGAAATAAATGTGGTAAGTATCCAGGGTAGTCTAGTGGTACCCTCCTTTTTATAGTCACGATATCATAAATGAAATGAATCAGTTATCCCTGGTAGTGTTGTGGTCCCGCCACCACTCCCGTAACTCCGATCATTGATTGTCCAATAAATACCCCTTTCTGGTGGTCTAGTGGCATCCCCCACCCACACAGGACCCTCCGCCCACCCAGCTCCCCTGTCAGTGGATGGCAGCAGCATATCCACCGACATACCTCCGTGACTGCCCGCCAACTGACAGCTACTGTATAGGCTGCAGTCCTATTGTTCCATAGTATGGACCAATGGGCTTGCAGTGCATACTGTACTAGTCATTCACAAAATTGTGAATGAGGTCATATACTCACATTTTTGTGAATGAACTAGTACAGTATGCACTGCAAGCCCATTGGTCCATACTGTGGAACAATAGGATTGCAGCCTATGTGTCAGAAGTCAGTCAGCGGCACGCAGAGTATGCAGATGGATGCTGCTGCCACCACTGATGGGGAATCTGGGTGGGCTTGGGGTCCTGTGTGGGGGGTTGGGGTGCCACTGGACCACCAGAGAGGGGTATTTACCAGACAATCGGTGATCAGGGTTACGGGAGGGATGGGGGGACCACTGGACTACCAGGGACAATTGATTCTTTTCATTTATGCGATCACAGCTACAGGGAGAGTACCACTAGACTACCAGGGAAATAGTAACTGTTTATCTACAGGGATCAGTGCATCGGGAGGGAGGGGGGTGGCTCTAGACTTCCAGGGAATATTTCTGATATATTTTACGGTGATAGCCGCTACTGGGAGGGAAGGGGGGTGCCACTGGACTATCAGGGAATATATTCACTATGTTTTATGGTGATCACCACTACAGGATGGGAGGGGGATGCCACCAGCCTCCTCTGGCAGCACCACGTGCTGTGCAGGACACCATGTGCATTTCACTGGACAGCCCTGCACATCTCATGCAAATGGGGCCATAAAGACATGCAAATGTCCCCATTTGAGCCTTGCATACATTATAGCTCCATTTGCTTACTGCCAGCTGAATATCAAGAATTTGCACACAGTGTAACTCTGTTGGCTGCACAGTTCCCATTCCTGGTATTCAGCCCTGACTGGGAAGGGGATGTGCCAGCGCATCATATTTGTGCTGTGCGCATTACCTGATATATTCAAAGGTGATGTACTGTGGCTCATTTCCTTTGAATATATCCATGTGTTGCACCAGTTCAGCTCAGATGCGCTGCGCCACTACATGCACGATTGCCAGGTGCATTTCTAAATATCGGGGCCTTAATGTACAAAGGTCTGGGAGGGGTAAAGTCCCTGGTTACCTGTTATTGCCATCCCCCTCTAAGACATATTAGGGCTGGGCTAAGATTTTCTGATTGTTTTATATTTTGTGAAGAGTCAGGCTAGGTGTCCTTTGACCAAAATTCCTTTGCCTCCTGGGGCTTGAGGTGTTGAATTGCTCTGCCTTTGGCCTAACAGCTGAATAAAGTTAAGTTTCCATAATTTTACCTCTTAACCATGTAATTTGTGGAATGTGCACTGGAACCTCAACAGTGTTGTCTTCTTTGATGACTTGCTATTCAGTGTGTTCTTAACTATTGATACCCTTGATTGTGAGTTGTATTGCATTTAGAATCATTGATGTCATTCAAACTCTTGAGCCGTTGTACATATTTTTTTGCTAGTGTGTTTCTGCTTCAGTGCAGCCCCCCATTTGGAGGGCACCGACAGCCCCATCCACCGGCATCCTCGAGCCAGCACTGCCACTTACCCCCAGGGCTTGCCAGTGGTGGCTAAAATGGGGGTCCGGCTTGGCCATGGCCCACCCACAGTTATTCAAGGGGGGGAGACAAATGTATTTTGCCCCCCCCATTTTCTGAATTATTTTTAAATGTATTCCAGGACCGTACAATGCAGCACAGAAAAAACTTATATATTGTGCTAAATGAGCACCAGTAAAAGGGAGATCACTGATGGCTACTGTTGTCAATGTAATGTTCCCAATCAATCTGCCTGCCATGCAGCTGGGAAACTGGAAACCAAAATCTTCTCTTGGTTCTCCCAGATACATAGTATTTCTATGGTAACTGGGGCAGAATGCATTCGTTGCCATAGTAACACTGGAAGAACCATTAGAAGAATTATCTCTATTCAATCAAAAATGAGAGCGCAGCAGCCACTACTTTGAGTGGGAGCTCTACAGTTGTTATGCTGTGTGTGTGTGCCTGTCGTCTGGTAACGCTACAGAATGAGCATTTCCAAACACGGTAGTCTGAGACAAGAAGAATAGGTATATTATACCTTAGTCACAATTCTGCTGTATTTTAATTAATAATAGGGAATTCCTAACAGTGGAGCAGTGTGCCAGTCGCATAGTTTACGTACGTGAAGAGTGGCTAGGTTCTGAGGCTGTTATGGTGCTGAGATGATGAGTAAATGAGCATAACAGAATGGACTGTTTTAGAGGGGTTTTTGCATGGTTTGTTTTAATGTGAAACGTAATCTTGCCACATAATCACAGGGTGAAATTTGCTGTTTGAAAACATGCTGACTGATGACTTACTTCGTCCTTGAATGCAGATGGTGTACTACTGTGCCATGTGAGTGGCCCAGACATTAATTGAATGGTGAGGAAAATCTCTAGAAATTTAAAACAAGAACTTTATCTTTATCTTTTCTCTATATATCTAGCTATAACATTGCAGATAATGATTAAAATGCAGCTGTTTGTATCAGTATGACAGAGATTTTGTATTGCTATTCAAAATGATGTTTCTGCAGTCACACTCACACATGAGTGGCTGCATGCCTAGAAACAAAATTATTTTTTTTTAATTGCCTGTAATAATTGCTTTAATGTTGTATGGGTAGTCTAAAACAAAGGTCCCACTGTATTCCCTGTGCCTAGAGACTTCTCACCAACTGAACTTCCCTGTTTCTTGGCTTGCGCTTGAGACAGGAGTTTGTCACTATGGCTCCAAATCACTCACTCCCATGTTGCCTCCAGGGATGGATTAACCATTTGGGAGAAGGGGCACTTGCCCAGGGCACCCAGTATGAGAACGGCCCCCAGAATCAGTGCAATGTTTTCATTTTTTATTTTTGCTGTTGTTTTGTTTTTAGAAGCTGTGCTGCTGTTCTTGCCAGACACATTTTTTTCTTTGGGGGGGCAACCCAGAGCTGTGGGGCTATAATCCAGTGAAAGGGAAGGGTCATGCAGTGCACAGTGCTCAAGTGCATTCCAGACTCCATACTTTCACTTATTTTTTAGCACAACTTCCAATGGTTTGGTATCATTTAACATTATGACAGTTAGTGCCAAGATAATAGTGTTCTGAACTTGCAGTGCAATGTTTAAGATATGACACACATTGGCACTCGTTTGTTATCAGGCATTGTTGAAAAATAAATGCATGCCTGGTCAAGGCTTTCAGCCAATCAGCATGTTTTGTTTTTGAAGCCCATTTTCTGAACATCTATATTGGTTTGTAGAGCCCTATTGACTATCTTGGGTTAATCATATGGAACAGTTCTGTCTTAAATTAAGGATCTATTTTTCTGGGTCGGTTTTCCACCTATTGTGAGAGATGAGGTTTTGGAATGTTTCCAATTGCTCTGATCATTTGAGACAATTTTGTAACTGTGTTAGGGTTGGTTGTCGGATTCTTCTCTTTATTTACTCATTTTACTAATGCTTATTTTAGATTTTGCTTGGTTAGCAACTGAGAGGCGGTAGGTTTTAAATAGGTTTCAGTTTGTATGTATTTGTAGTGTTGGTGTGTGTGGTTGGGTGTGTGTTTTTTGTTATTCTGTGTGTGAGATTTCGTATGGTATTGGATAGATGCCTGTGTGTATGGTTTTACCCTTGATTATGTGTGGTTTTACTTTTTCTGTTTTAAAGTGAACTGACTAATGTATTGTGAGGTGACAGAATTATGTGGAGAGGCTTTCAATTTTAAATGCTCACCTACTCTGCTGACCACCTATGGTCACTCTGTCCTTCCACAGGGAGTCCCCTGACTCTCCTGGTGGAGGTCCTCAGCTGCTGTCAGTAGGTGGTAATCCTACAAAGGAAGAGCACCGACTGCAGTGGAGATCAAGGGAACAATAGTAGAGAGGGTAGGATTGGAGTGATTCAGACCTGCACACTTCCGGGAAGTAGATGGAATCAAGAACAAGGATTGTCATAACTGATTCCTTTCCTCAGGTCCCTGCCAAATTTAATTGGGCAGCAAGTAGTCCGTCTGGCCTGCGCTGCTGTTCCCTTTCGACTGTTGTATATAATACGAGATCATTTAAGCAATAAGATACAACCAGGGGCTATGTCAATGTTCTACTTAATCACATCTGGGGTTGTAATGTGGCTTGAGGTGCAGCTGACACCTATATTGCCCCAAGGTGGTGATTAACTTGAACATTAATTTAACCCTTGGGAGTACCTTACTGCTGCTATAAAAGGGTATGCTAAGTTTGTTGAATATTTTTCGAATGCCCCTTTTTAAATTAGTTTACAGTGGGTTTCTTTATAACATAGCCTATCCATGAACACTAGTGTTCTATTGCTTAACCAATAAGGCATGATCAGGGGTTAGATTAGCAGTCTGTTAATCACTAACTATGAGTGTGATGTGGCACAAGGTGCAACCGAGTGCCATATTGCTCCTAGTGGGTGAGAAACTGACTGTTGATCTAACTTCTGGGAGTGCCTTATTGCTATTATAAAATTATCTCAAAAGAAAAGTGTTAAAAATTTACTTTTAAATGTTTTCCTTATTAGGAGCATGCTTTTCAGTAAACAGTTATTTTACCAATAGTTTAAAGCAGCAGTACTACCCAAGCAGGAAGTGAGCCATTACAGCCATTGTAGAACCACAGGAAATATAACAGCCACTATCTAGTCAGTGGAGTGGGGGCAGAAATGTAAACAAACACAGAGGATAACAGCACATTAGAGGGTGATAGTACATTGCTGGTGAGAAAGAGTACCAGGTACATGCTCAGCAGAGCACAGGGAATAAACAGTCGAAAAGGCGCAGATTTTTTTTGTATACTACTGCTGCTTTAAGAATGCCAGATCAGAATCAGAATGCATCATCTATGTCATTCAGTAGTGCTTGAA
The DNA here is from genome assembly GCA_016271365.2 of Neoceratodus forsteri. NCBI lineage: Eukaryota > Metazoa > Chordata > Ceratodontiformes > Ceratodontidae > Neoceratodus > Neoceratodus forsteri. The sequence goes on from JADMNL010000035.1 coordinate 13,771,381, forward strand.
GGATGGAATGCTATCAGGAAGAATTCATGTGTCATGGTGATCAGGCTGTACATGACAGTATACAGAAATTAGTGTCAGAATCCTTACAGCAAATCAGATTGCAGCATTTATGAGGTAATTTTTAAAATTCCTGTTGTTGCTACACAAGTTAGTAGCTGTGGCAATGGGTGCACTATGCAATGGGCAGCAAGCAGCAGCTGTAACAATACATTGATGCTGAAGAGTTCAGAACTCAGATTGTGTTTTTTTACAGAAAAGTGGGAATTCTTCACTGGGCATGAGCTTGTTGAAAAACAGACAATATGGGGGCCATATATACAGAATGTTGTAAAGTTGTCTGTAGCCAACCTGATGTTTAGCCATAATGCCGCAGAATATGAACAAAAGTTGTCTGCCTTCAGTGCTACAATGCTGGCTGCCAACACCGTGTCATTTCCATTCAGTGGGAAAGTTTTCTTTTAAAATTGAATTACTCTCTTTCAATCTCTCTCTCTCTTTGACTGCCATTAATAGCATAGTGACATTGTGTTTTTGATTTAATTATATTGCATTACTTGAACACAGACTATCTTTCTGAATACTGTACATACTTAGCAACAGAACTTTTGACATTGGAATAATTCAGCATTGCTCATGATAAGGAGAAATGTACTGTACTGCATAACCCTACTGCAGGTAATGAGTTCAATCCGATTATTCAAGAATAAATTCTTGCCATGATATGTTACTTTTATGAAGCAAACACTGTGTGTCAACAAAAAAAGCCACAAAAACACTGCAAAAACTGTAAACTTTCAGGGGGCCTAGGTGGCCCCAACCCCCTGCCATATTACTGAATGTTTTGTGCCCCCCCCACATTGCAGCTACTTGAACTGCCCCTGGAGCTTGCCCCATCTGGCAAGGCCGACAGGGTTCCCCAACCCCCACCAGAGATAGGATCAGATGATGCCGAGCACCATGTCTAGTCAGGAACAGGGCCTGCGAGGCATCCTTCTTCATCCTACTGCACTGTATTTTCCCTGTTTCGGTCCCCCTTGCAAGAGCATGGCATGTAATGACACCTGCGACAAGGCCACGCATACTCCTGTGCATGTCCACGTCAGGTGTCTACTGCACTCTTGCCCCACACTGTTGCGGCTCCATGTCATTGAGCCCCAGCCTACACTAAGGGTGAGGCATGCAGTGGCCGCTGATTCCCCCCCCAGAGATGGAGAGCAGTCTGTTGGATGCTCAATCCATCTTCTCCCCTGCTGACCCATGGTGGCCCTTGCTCATTCCCAAACATGAGTAGCCAGTGTGGCACGAGGTGTGGCGTCCAGTGCCTCAACCTTCAGTGCCATCGGGCCAGAGCTGTTGTACATTTAATGGTTTTTGTTGCTGCATTATATATTTTTATTCTTTCTATGTATCTGGGGACTTTTGCCTCGTTGAATGAATTGAAAGTTACAGTCCTGCAGCAAATGAGATTCTTGCTCAGTGGGTATTTTGCCAAAATAAACTAAGTAGTCCAATGCTACCACATAAAGAGCAATGCATGGGAAGCCTTACACAATAAAACTGTGATCCTATCAAGGGGTTGTGATGACAGCATGTGAACCTCGAGAGCAAAGCTTGAGAAAGCCATGCTGTCATCTTCACCAAGAGATGGCAACACATGTTGAGTTGTGTCTGGTTTCCCCTATTTTATTCTATATAGTATTTTTTTTCTACACAGGAATCAAAGAAGCATCCCTACCCCAGAGTAAAACCAAGTGCCATTTATTTGTTCTGTTCTATGACTGAAATGAAATATGCAGATTTTCAGAAGCTAAATGGTAAATACTGACCTGGCAGCATGGAGGGCTAAGGCGCTGAATGCCTTACCGCCTGCCATGTTGGTGACCCATGCTCAGGGACAAGCAGGAACTGCCAGGGGTACATGGAGTGGGAGAAGACTGAGTCTCCCTGAAACTTCTCTCCTCTCCAGGGGTGGGGCGGCCAGTCACCCCAGACTTAGACTGCCATCAGGTGGAGGCCTGGTGGTAGTGAAGGGCAGCGAGTGGAAAGAGAGGGTCATTGTTCTGCAGGACATGAGTGCTTAAGCAGCTGGATGTAGGCTGAATGAGTAATTTAAAATGTTATGAAGATTGAACTATGCTGGACAACTATTCTGAATGTGCATAATACTTTGGAAAGCACACCATGTTTTGTGTATTATTTGTGTGCAACAAGGATTTTGAGTAGGATGACTTTTATACAGAACAAAGTCTAATCATATAAACAGGCCTTAAAAACCTTCTTTTGGGCCAAAGCATTTGGGGAATTAACTGCTGAATAAATAGTGCTGTTTTGTTGGACTGTATTTGATACTATTTATAATGTTTGTAATGACACGCTATAGCTGTCTTATTGTTATGTGCAGCACCTTGGTGATCTGAAAGGCGCCTTATTAATAAGTTTGATTTGATTTGATTTGATATACTGTTAACTAAGTAATACATTCATACTGAAAAGTCTCTTAGTTGCTCTAAGGTTTTCTGTAGTATTTTAAGTGTTATTATTTTGGGAAGTGTCAATTGACCGAACAACATGAGTTGTAGGCGGATTTTAAATTAACAATGAATACATATTGTGTATTACAGAATAATGGCTGCTGTACATATATTTTCACTCTGATTTCAGATGATGATGAATGTAATAGCAGCAGGTGTCCTCCCAATGCAGCATGTCACAACACCATTGGAAGTTTCTATTGTACCTGCAAACCTGGATTTGAGTCTTCATCTAAGAAAATTAATTTTACTGAGATAAGTGCGGCTTGTGATGTGAGCACCATTTTGTATTTTGATTCTGAGAGTCAGAGCAGATTAATGGACTGGTTATTCATCTTCACATACTTGGTTTAAAGCTATTTTCCATAATAAGTACAAAATACTCTTTAAGAGTTAACTCTACAGAAGGAGTTGGGACATATGTGACCTGTGCCGTGTCACAGCAGCAGAGCTCAACACCTCAGTTGCCTGTCTACAAGAGATGGCATTCCCAGCCCTTGCCTGCTGTGCACCACATGTGCAGAGCTCTGCATGGGGACAACTGGTGGCAAGATGGGAATGAAGCTATTCAAGACACTGGGCATCTAGAACGCCTGAGGCAGCACAGCAGTGAATCCCTGTTCCACATGGAAAGGGGGACCATGGGATATGACTGTCCTCCAAGGACCACCACATCCCCTAGGTACCCCAAATGATTCACTGATGTAACTGGACAGTGACAAAATAACCTCTAGCCTCTCTTACTTGAACAGAAGGTTGGGGGAAGGTGTAGAGGGGGCTGCTCAGGCTCAAAGGAAAGATCTGTGGCTTGGTTAAAAGGGACATGGGAGTACTGTAGTAGCCCCCCAAGCTGAATAACCTCCACCCCCTCTGCCTGCTCTCTGCAGTGTGTGGTATGCCTCCAGGATCATTTGCATGCTTGCCTATACCACAGCGGAGTGTCTAGCACTACCCACTGCATGAGATCAGATGCAGAAGGGGAATGCAACCAGGGATGGGGATGCATAGAAGTCTCTACATACAGTATGTGGTGAGGGACCTCTAAACACCCTGGCCTATGTAGGCACCATGTTGTGAGTGAGTATCCGTCTCTGTACTGAACCCTATGTCAATAGAGGTGCTCTCTACAAAGTGAAGGTTAATGTGCATTTTCTTCTCCATTTTTTTAAGTACTTCTCCATTTCTTTAAATATATGCCTAAATCTGTTTACTCATGTATATATTTAATTATTGAAATTTTTATCATGATAGACTACTTGAGATTTAGCACTTTTTTATTTATTTATTTAATTTTTGAAATTTAATATACTTTATAGATTTTCATGGAACAAAACCAAAAGATGGAGAGTCAAAGAATATACAGCAGTTACAGATTAAAACAATGAAAAACTACAAGAATAAACACCCATAAAACACCCCGTCCCCTGGCAGAGTGGCACAGAGTGAAAGAGAACTGGCCTAATGGGGAACACAGAACACAGTAACAGCATGGAAGCTAGACTATTAACATCTAGTAAAAATCTAGATAGGAGCCTAGAAAAGACTACCTACACGGTGTATAGGGCATGCATCTTACTCCACTTCTTATCGAAAGTTGAATGTTTATTATGTATACTAGCAACCATTTGTTTGATCTGAATATTGAATAAAGACTCCTGCAACCATTTGAGATATGACAGGGGTATGGTATCCAGTCAATGCCGCAGCACCAGTCTTTTAACAGAAAGAGAGAGAGAGAGATCAGAGCCATAAAGTATCTGCGCTCTTTAACAGTAATACTGCTGGTCTCCAATTATACAAACCTCGGGATTAAAATCTTCATCTATCCCAAGTAATGGGTCAGCCTTATTCTTACTAGAAGCCCATAAAGGCACAACTTTAGGACATTCCCAGCAAATATGGAGGGTTGTCCTCTTGGATTTTTTTTTTTTATTTCTTTTATTTCAGAGATCGGAAAGTACCTTTGCGTCAGAGACTCATTTACAAAGGTTCCACATCACATATAATGAACAGTACAAAGTTAAGGTAACATACAGTGCAGGGAACAATTTACATAGGTTCCACGTCACATATTTTGAACAGTACAAAGTCAAGGTAACTTAAACAGTGCAGGGAACATAAACACGCTTGATACATTGTAAAAGTAAGAAATAAGGCTCGCAGTCTTGAACTGACAGACATATGGAGGCTCAGGTAAGCGTTTAGTAAGAGAGAAAGAAAGGAGAAATGGTGGGGGAAGGTTTGCCAGCCAGAGGCCGTTGTCATTGGGGGGGGGGTTGTGACAGGGTCAATAACAGTCACAGCAGTTTAGGGTCTGGAGGTGGCCCTTGAGGTGGGTTTTGAAGAGTCCAATAGAGTTTTGGGTTGTGACGAGGCAGGGTAGGTCATTCATCCAGGTGGAGGCCTTATAGCTAAAAGACCTTTGGAATTGGGAGGTATGGCATCGGGGAACTGTGAGTTGTTGTTTGCTGGAGCTATGAGTTAATTTAGGCGTAGTAGACAGGTAGATTAGGGTATTGAGACCCGGGGGGAGAGACCTAGGGTGATTTTTTTTGGCCATAAGACAGGTGTGGAATTTGATCCTATTGTCAAGGTTAAGCCAGTTAGTGGAGTTATATAGGGAGCAGGTGTGTGTGAGGCGGTCACAGCCCAGGACAAGGTGACAGGTTTTGTTGCAGGAGAGGCGGAGCCTGTTTAAGGCTGGGGTGGTGGCAGTGCTCTAAACGAGAATACCATAGTCAAGGAAGGAGAGGATAGAGGAAGAGACTGCAAGTCAAAGGGCGTCTTGGATAAGGCAATGTTTGATGCGGTATAGCAGTCCAAGGCAGATGTTGAGGGCCGTGGACAGGTGCTGTATGTGCTGGTGGAAATTGAAAGCCGGGTCCAGGGTGATACCTAGATATTTGAAGTGGGTCATTTGGTCAAGAGGGGTTTGGTCAGCAGTTAGGATCTGGGGCAAAATTTCTGTTTTGTGTTTTGGGGGTGGGCGAAAATCATGATCTTGGTCTTCTTGTAGTTCAATATGAGGTGTTGAGCAGTGAACCATTGCTCAGTTTCATTAAAGGAGGACTGGAGGGTATGGTGGAGTTGCAAAGGGTCATGGCTGGAGGCATAGAGGATAGTATCATCTGCATATAGCAGGAGGTTGCTAGAGCAGGTGCTAGGGAGGGAGTTAAGGTAAAGGCTGAAAAGGAAGGGACCAAGAATGGACCCCTGGGGAACCCCTCAGAGAACTGGGAGACTATTGGACAGGGTTGTGCAGATTTTGACCTGTTGGCACCTGCCCCTTAGGTAGTCTGTGAACCAGTGAAAAGCATCCTGTGAAAAGCCAATGTTGGAGAGTGTGACTAGCAAGAGGGAGTGGTGTACGGTGTTGAATGCCTTAGAGAGGTCAACAAAAACAGCGCCAGTGGTGTGGCCTTTGTCTAGTGCAGAGTGGATGTGCGCAGTGAATTCCAGTAGGGTGGTGTTAGTACTGTGCCCTTTGTGGAAGCCATGTTGCTGTTTACAGAGAAGATTGTGTTTGTTAAGGTGGTCAGTGAGCTGGTCATAGACAATGCACTCTAGAGCTTTAGAAATGGGGAAGGATAGATATGGGCTGGTAGTTATTGGTGTCAGTACGGTCCCCACTTTTAAATGTGGGGGTAATGGAGGCAGATTTCCATATGCAGAGGAATTTACATTGGCAGAGGGAGAGGTTGAGAATATGGGTGAGTGGGTAGAGTACGTCTTGGAGGGTGAGTCGGAGAAGCCTCAGGTCCAGGGAGTTGGTACTATAGCGAGCGTGGTTTAGAGCATTCTTGAGATATGGCTCAGCAGTCTTAAGGGTGATGCACTGCAGGTGGAAGGGAGGGTTTACGCTGGGGGGGGCAAGGCAGGGGGTAGGTTGAAGAAGTTAGGAGGGAGGATATGGCTGAGGTTAGTGAAAGCTTGGCTGAAGGCCGAAGCTATGCTGGAGGGGTCAGAAGTCAGGTGCCCTTCCGCTGCTATTAGGTTGGGTGGGGTGCTGGGATTTTTTTCCACTGATTTCCTTGACATTATCACAGAATTTGCACCCACTGCCCCAGGTATCAGTAAGGGCAGCTTTATAGTGTTTGGCTTTAACTTTGCATAATGCCCACGTACATTTGTTCTGGGCCTCTCTATACTTCTGCCTATCAGATGGTTGGCCCATCTCATTTGAGAGGTGCCAGAGAGAGTCACGTGTACGCATCAAGGCATGGAGCTGATTAGAGATCCAAGGGGCAATGTTGCCTTTGGCCATCCTTTTGGAGAGTGGGGCAAATTGGTCACAGATGGTGTTGAAAGTATGAATGAAGAGGTCAAGGGCAATGTCAGGGTCAAGGGTATTAATTAAGAAGGACCAGTCCGGTGACCTGAGATGAGATCTTAGGAGACTGAATTTGCCTGGGCCTAGTTTGTGAAAGATGATTACCTTGGGGGGGGGTCTTGGTCATGTTGCAGGACCATGTGCAGAGAACAGGGGAGTGGTGGCTGATCGTATTTGGTAGTACCATGGTGCTTGTGATTTTATGGGGACGGTTAGTGAAAACCAGGTCCAGTAGGGAGGATTACCCACACTGTTTACAAAGGGGAGGCTGGATTTTACAAATTTTCTTTAATTTAGTATGGGTAAAATGTAAATTGTTCAATATATAACATTGAGTTAATCACAATTTGTCTTGGGAAGTGTAAATGTATAGGTCCTTCCAAATTTTCAGCCAGCTTATTTTTTTTTTGAAATTTGCTCTTTATTTCATGCCCCGCGTCCGTCCTCAGCCTGGTCACGGACTCCGGGATCCCCAGTCACCGGACATTTTGCCGACTCTCCAGTCATCCCTGGCTTTCCCCCCAGAGAGTGGGGCCGCGGTTCCGACCCCCGGTATCGGACCGCGGAACTAGTAACTGGTTGGGGAATGGCTCCGGTGACCAATCAGGGCGTCCCAGAGTAAAGCGTCATATAGACGCTGGGCGTGGTTTTAACCCCCATTAGCCCACTCCCTTGAGGGAGGCGGGGACGTGCAATGACGCTGAGCATCTGCCCCTGCCTCACTCCTCTCCCCCTGACATAGCCTGCGGCGGCGTGGGTGATCCCTAGCCTCCGCTAGGGTCCCCGCTGCCGACTGCTACCAGCCCTCCCCGGAAGGAGAGCGGTCGCCGGGGCGCTCGATCCTTCTCGACCCAGCCCTCCGACTGACCCGAGTCCGTTTCGAACCCGGTCACCGGCATCGCAGTGAAACCAACACTGCACCGACGGGCCGGCTTCAGCCAGCTTAGTGTAGACTGTGAGAGATGAGTATTCCAATAGAGGGAGACACCATCCATCACCAAGAAAATCATAAAGAATAAGGCTGAATACAGTTTATTTATTTTATTTTTTTTATTTCATTTTTGTTGACCGGGTAAGTACACTAGACAAATTCTGTCTATTTTCAGGCACGACCCGGGGGAGAGGATACAGATGAATGCCAACTGACCTTGAACCAGATTAACCTGTTGGTGGTATTTTTTTTTTTTTTTTTAGTTAATGGAGGAAATTTGGCCAGGACACAAGGGAAACTTCCCCTACTCTTTTCGATAAGTGCCATGGGATCTTTAACATCCACCTGAACTACCACCAGAACAGGCAGATGGGACCTGTGTTTAACGTCTCATCTGAAAGACGGCACTTCAGGAGTGCAGCACTCCCCTCATGCTGCACTAGAGATTGTGCATGACTGAGAAGCTAAATCTTGCAGGGTTTGCCATAATTCTGAGATGTTAACATTGCCAAAAGTAGACCCGAGTCGCTGCAGGACTACATGATGCAATTGATAAACCTTAAATATTGACTTAAATCCCAACTGATAAAGACCCAAGATATCTTTAGAAGAAAGTCATATACCATTTTTGAGCAAGCTGCATACCTGAGCATCCGTCAGTTGTGGCGACCATGCTGGGGCTTATAACCTTCCCTCCACTTTTAAAGTTGCTCTTCGGAAAATCGGCTTGGAAAGTTAAAGTCCCACCTCTGAGTATACTTCAGGTATGAGCAAAGCTGGGAATTAACCCACACTGAGAGACCAATTACAGAAGAACGAAGGTTGGTAGGCAGATCCTTAGGCTTAGTATACAGCAAAGCCCTAGGAGACAGACCAGCTGGAGCAATCTGTTCCTGTTCTTGTGGTCAGCCAAATTGGGGAGCAGCATGAGGAGCTACCCTCTGGCAGCATATCACACCACCACAGGTACTTACTGATATGACTAGCTAAAAAATATATAGTGAGATGTGGAAGTTTTAAACCTCTGCATTCATTTGGTGCCACTAATTTATTGTAAGCCAACCTAGGGGGTTTTACCCAAACAAATGAAATCTGGGATTAAACTGTGAAGACTTTTAAACCAGGAAAGGGGAAGCCAGGTATTAAGCATACTGAATGGGTCAAAGATATGTGGTAATATATTCATTTTAACAAAATTGATTCTGCCCCAGAGTGACAAGGGGAGAAATCTCTGTTTGCATAAATACTGCTGCAGAACAGACATCAAATTGTTAAGATTGAGCTGCTTAATTTTAGATGTACTTCTTGAGAGTTAGGTACCTAATTTTTTTTAGTTTTTTTAGGAGACCAGGAAAGGCCCAAGGAATGGATGTCCAACTTTATTTATAATTCAAGAGGGCACTGAACTGCTGGATTATTGATAAGGCTGCAGGAATAGCAAATTTGAGATGGGAGACATGTAGTAAGATATCACCTGCATAGGCGTAAAGCTTCAAGTCCCAGGTACCAGTTGGTAGTCCAATTAGGTCTGGCTTGACCTTCAATTTCAAAGTGAGGGGTTCTAAATAAAGATTGAATAAAAGGGGAGATAAAGGAGACCCCTGCCTAGCACCAGAAAAAAGGGGGGGGGAACATTACAATAGAGACGGGCATTCAGGGAGGAGTATAAAATTCAGACCCAGCAAAGAAAGGATGAGGGAAAACCTAAACATTACAGAGTGAAAAACATAAAATTCCAGATAACTCTATCTAAGGCCTTTTCTAGTTCCATGGAGATCAAGGCCACTGGGGTCATTGAGTCCCTGGACATGGAAAAGATATGAGCAAGTTTCTAAAGATGGTTGCTATAAGAGCAGGAAGGCATGAAGCCTACATCCTCAGAACTTATGAGGTCAGACCAAACTCAGTTAATCCTTGTGGCCAGGATTTTAGCCAACAATTTAACATTGTAATTAAGTAAAGAGATGGGACGATAACTCAATACATTGTCCAAGGTCTTCTTCTGTTTAGGTATTGGGACAATTATGGCCTCAGGGAAGGACCTAACTGAGATCCCATCTGTGTGTAAAAAGTGAAAAAGGCTGTATAACCATGGAGCAAGCTCTGTCACAGAAAGCTTGTACAAATTTGGTGTAAATCCATCATGCCCCAGAGCTTTATCCAAAGGCAAAGCTTGAATGGCTGCTAGAATTTCAGTCTTAGTTAAAGGGGCAATCAGAAAAGACTGCTGAGCTTCAGTCACAGTGGGAAGTGGAATAGAGGTCAAGAAGTCGTGAATGTCGGAGAGGGAGGGAGGAGAAGGCATGAGGCCATCAACATTACAGTACTATTTTTCAAATTCACTTACAATGTCTTTCAGCGATATTTTAATAGAACCATCATCAGGTGATTTGATAGCTGCAATGAGGCAGGAGGCCTCCTGTTTCTGAAGATAAAGTGCCAGGAGACGATCTGTCTTCTCCTGATGGTCAATATATTGAGAATGAGTTTTAAAGAAGGCATACTCCGCCTGCACACAAAGAAGTCCAGCATATCTATCCACGTAAGGGGCCTGATTTTTAAAGGCTCCTTAGACTGATGCAAGCTGTGACAAACAGCAGTTTGCTCTGCAGCCTCTTGCACCAGGGACCCTGCACCTGATTTTGTAACAGGTGGGATCTTGGAACCACAGTTGGCACAATTGCTGCAAGTGCTCTCTTGCACTGAACAAAGGGCACATGGGAGGGGGATGCCACAAGTTCAGGGATCAACGTGTGACAGGCTTTTGAGAGACAGAGCCTATTGGTCATGTGCCCAGGAGGGTATCACAGCTGTGGCACTGCTGAAGATTGGGTAGATTGTGGGGCTGGCGTGGCCCCAGTAGAGGGATGGGTGGGTAAGCCAATCTTGGAGGACAGGCAGCACTCTGACCTGCACTGGGGAGGCACTGGAGGATACCTCCAACAAGAGTAGCAGCAAAGATTGTGGCCACCTTTTGCCCTGTTGCTGAGCTGTGTGGCAGTTTGCTGCCAGCCCACCGAATACCACCATGCAGTTGATTGCCTCTTTGCCTTCCTGCACACTGCTGCCCCATTGTTGAGGACCCATTAATTCAGGTCTGGGCTGGTCCAACTCCAGTCTGATTCTGAAGACTTAAGGGGTCATTGAAAATCCCACATTAGGGATAAGGAAGCGGTGTTGTGGTGCATGGCCCCCTGCACCATGGTGCACCCCTGTGCTGTGCTCAGGGTTGATCACTGTGTGAAATCACCCTTCAGGCCTGAATAACACCATGACAGTGACATCGTTCATGAGAAGGGGTCCCAAAAAACCCCATGTTGAAAATTTGGTGCAAAAATTCCAAAAAATGACTGTTTTATTTAGCGCATGCTGCACAGTTCCTACGCAGGCTCGTAAGTTCGCGAATTTTCAATATTTTCACTCCAGATTTTCAACATTGCCATTTTACCACACCTCCTTATGAGCAGTACAGCTGTCATTTTTCACATCCTGCCCAAAACGTGTTTCCGCCCATGTAGCGCACAATGGCACAGTCGGTGTGCGAAATCAATGTATGGGACACATTAAGAAAATCACCATGACATTGTTCATTAGCAGAGGTCTTAAAATGGCTATGTTGAAAAGTTGGTGAAAAATTCCTAAGATGACTGTTTTACGAGTATGCTATGCGCAGTTCCCACGCATGTCAGACGCTGGCGAATTTTCTAATATTTTCACTCCAGATTTTCAACATTGCCATTTACTATACCTCCTCATGAGCAGCACAGCTGTCATTTTTACATCCTGCCCAAAATGTGTTTCCGCCCATGTAGCTCTATAATGGCAATCGGTGCAAATCAATGTATGGGACACATTAAGAAAATCACAGTGACACTGTTCATGAGCAGAGGTCTTAAATTGGCTATGTTGAAAATTTGGTGAAAAAATTCCTAAAAATGATTGTTTTACAAACGTGCGTCGCGCAGTTCCTACGCACGCTCGTAAGTTTGCAAATTTTCAATATTTGCACTCCAATGACTTCCAAATACCTAAACAGCACATAGAAGCAAGCAACATTCGGCATTGACAAATGCTTGTACTTCTTTGTCACTGATTTTTTTAAGCCATGTCCATGTCCAAGTGCCAAATACCACTGCAAATACCTGCAAGTGAACGTTCGGAATTGATAAATGCTTGTTGTTTTTACTAGAATAGGCTACCTACCATATATGGTATTAGTTGTACTCTAAGTGCTGCTACATGTTCTGATTGTGTTTGGACTTGTAAGGAAACCAGTACTTTCGGTGTGATGTCAAATGTAATGTGTTATTCACACAGTTAGTAATACATCCTTTCTTCAAATACTCCCAGAAAAAGGCAAAGCTTTGAAGCAGCAGCGAGCAAAACTGCCTGCTAAGAGATGACCCAGTACAGGAGGAAATGTGGCAGGGGGGATGAGGGCACTAAGAAGTCTGCTGAAAAGAGTACAACTTCAGTTCCAGTTCCCATAACAGTGAAAGCACATGTACTGTATGTCTGCATCAGTGTCTTCTGATGTGGGCTCTGGTGGTGCGGCAGGAACCAGCAAAGGAGTTGTTGGCAGAACTGGGTCAGGCATATCTGTGTCTTACTTTTTAAAGCTCAAACTGTTGCAGCTATGCTAGTGGGGGATGATGACAGTGAGAAGAAGGGAGACACTGACACCAGCACAGGAACAGTGGTCCAGGAGGAGGGTGATAAGTCTGTCACTATGACTGTCCCTGTTCCTGCAGGAGTTGGTGATGATAGTGTTCAACCAGAGTCTGATAATCCTGGAGATAGGGATAGTCAGCCCTCTGAGATGGTTGTAGAGAAAGAAAAAGGTGCCATGCTGTAAGAAGACAGCGATAGGGAGGAGGAGGAGGAAAACAAGGACATCATATAGGATAGTGCATGGGGAACAGTTGGCAACAGGGCTATTCTTTCACCTCATTGGCATTATGACGATGGATTGATTACCTCGAGAGCGCAGCTCGAGAGGTAATTCACTGTCATAGTGCCAACGAGGTGAAAGATGCCTTGTTGTCAACTGTTCCCCATGCACTTTTCTTTATAGTGTATGGTGGAACGTCGCTTTTTTTTTGGAAAAAAATCAGTTACTAGAAGGAAAAAAGAACTTTACATTTTGAACGTTTTCACGCTTGACATTTTAACTGCTTAAGAACTTTACATTGTGAACGTTTTAACGCTAAACATTAGTACAGTTGAACCTCGATTATCCGGACCTCTCCGGGACAGCAAATCAGTCCGGATAATCGGGCGTCCGGTTAATCGAAATTCCAATTTCGAAAAACTCAAAACACACATAGTTTACTTAGAAAAGCTTTTTATTTCAAAAGTAATGAATTTAAAGATTCACAGCATTTCAATTTTAAAAATTCTGTCAATGTCTTTTGTTTTGACCAGCTGAACTTTTCTGTATTGCTATTGCAAGCAGCCTGTTAAGTGTAATTAAGTGTATGGGGTCTGCATCTTTTGGCATTCCTAACCAGTGCACGCACCTCTTTAGTGCTCCACAGCTCTGCAATTGGTTACTTCATGCCCTTGCTCGGTTTGTTCATCGGGATCACAATCCTCCTCCAGTTCCTGTACCCCCTGCTCATTCACAAGGCTAACAATGTCCCCATCAGAGAGGTCAGGTGAGGTCTGAATCTCCAGATCATGCGCGTTGAGCTCCTCAATCTCCTCCGAAAACTCAAAGTCATATACGGGCACCTCGTTGACATCCAGGAGTTCATCTGGGCAGCCTTCGGCATATTCTTGCATCTCTGTCATTTCAGTGACAAAACAAATTGCTGCTCATCCAGGCACTGCGCTGGTTTTCATAGACGATAGGTAGGGCACCCATGTTTACATTCTTAAAACAGTGGGGGTTGGCAAATTTACCTATCATAAAGGGCTTCAGCTTATGGGATCCTGTAGCGTTCGAGCAACCTAGGATTGTCAGTCTGTCCTTTATTTTCTTGTAACCAGCAGCTGTCTGTTCGAGAACTGTAGCTAGAGTTTTGTCAGGCAGCGAGCAGCCAGTACAGCCCTTTCATCCGCTTGTATATTTGCTCCGCTGTGCACCCCCTGTCCTGGATGATTTTGTGCAACTTTTCACGATATGGCTGCATTTCACTTTGATCAGCTGACATTTTCTCCCCTTGGATTTCAAGCTGCCGGATTGAATGTCGCTGCTTGAAGCATTGCAACCAGCCACTAGAAGCCTTAAAATCATTTGTCAGGGGGGATGCCATTTTCTTTTTTTAGCTGTTGACTGAATTGTAAGGCTTTTTCCTGTAACATTGGTCCTGACACAGGTGCTCCCTTGCTACGCTGCTGAGTGAACCATAAGTAAGTTGCTTTTTCAAGTTTGTTATCTGAAGCAGGCTTCAGAGTTTTATGGCGTTTCAGTTCTGGCTCATCTTGTAAATTTGTGGCACATGAAATAAGATGATCTTTCTGTTTTTTTAAATCAGAGACCTGCTGTTTGCTAATTCCATATGCCCCTGCTATACTAACAGCTTTTTCACCTTTCTCCAGTTTATGTATTATTTCCAGCTTGTTGCTAAGAGGAAGAATTTTCTGTTTTCGTTTAACACCCGTAACTTCGTATGTTTCTTCTGCCATTCTGCCATTATCTGAAACGCAATTAGACTCATAATTGTGGTTAGACACTTAAATAGTGAGTAAAACAATCAATCAATCAGCTAGTGTGAGAAGGTGAGTCATTAGGTGTTACATTCCTTTGTTATATCTAATGACACACCTACTCGCACTGTCGGAACAATGCTGCTATGAGCCATGAACTAAAATATGCTAAAAAGTTGGGACCGAGAGAAAAGTCCGTACAAGTGAGTTATCCCGATAATCGAGGTCCGGATAATCGAGATTTAACTGTACTGCTGCCGACATTGCTGCTTTCGCCATGTGTCCTGTCTGTGGAGTGAACCCTAACTGTCAAATGCTGCTCGAGGACACAGTGTGACGTTCGCAGTGCAGTAGAAAACATTATTCTGTTGCACTGCGAATGTCACTAGTGTGTGACTACAAGGTTTTGAAAATGATGGATTTTGGTGGAGAACGACTTTCCACCATACACTATATCACTATTGGTGGTGATGATGGCAACTGGGATGATCCCTCATGGGACCCTGAGTTAAAAAAAGGTTAAGGGTGATGTAGGCCATTTACATGCAGAGCCCCTGGGTCAGTCTGTCACCAAGCCTATAAACAAGCCTCCAAGCAGGCACGTAACCCCCCCTCCCAAAAGTAGCCTTATGGAAGTGATGAGTAGGGATGTAAGTTTGCCATGGATGAGATTTTAATGACTCATTGGTTGTTCATGAAATCATTAGTAAACATAAGTAATTGTTGTGGCACTGTCATCATTGCTATGTTTTGAAGACAATAGTGAAAGTCATAGAAGTCCTGAATAAAGACCAAACATCATGGAATCCATGATGTGTATGACTGCCATGACAAACTTACATCCCTAGTGATGAGAGCATGCCAAAAAACACACACTTCCACACCTGTTTCTGAATTATCCCAGTCCCAGAAGCAACTGAAGTCCAGAGGTCAAAAGTCCATAGTTTGGGACTGTTATGTGCTTGATCCTGCTGATGACACCATTGTAATATGCCAACTTTGTCAAGCATGTGTTAGTCGGGGGGGAAGGGAAGCCACATGGGCATCAGTGGTCAACACACCCACATGAAAAACAAGCACCCACTGAGATGGCAGCAACACCAGAAGGATGCCAGAGCTGTTGGTGCATCTCCCTTGGCAAGTTAATTGTAGTAGAGCAAGAGCAGGAGGAGAGAAGGCAGAGTGGGTCAATGATGGAGGAGGAGGGTGAGCAATCCTTTGATCTCCTGAGTAGTGGGCATAGCAGTAGGTGTGCCAGTCCCAGTTCCTTGACTCTGAAATGTACACCACCACACCCACAAGCAACCAAAATAACTGGTTTCGTGCAGTCTACACAGCCCCAAGAATCAAGTATTACCCCTAAAAGAACATCATTGCTGCCATAAGCACAGTGTTCTGGTTGAACAGCCCCAAAGATGCAGTCCACTCTGAGGACCACCATTCAGTGGCAAAGTATCCCCAAGTCATGCTGCAGCATGAGAGTTAAATGCTGCCACTGCTGAAATGCTGCCCATCGATCTGTTGCTATTCTCGTTCATGGAGAATGCTGGTTTCCACAGGTTGATGGCCCGTACCTGTCTCAAATGGCAAGTTCCAACACAAACCTGTTACTAAGTGTGTCATGCCAGAGCTAAATAGTAGAATTGCTGATTCCATTAGAAATGCATTGAAGCATAGTGCATCACAATATAGCCATCTTGGCATGGATATGTAGACAAACAGCAGCAAGCTTGTATCTATGCATAATAGCACACTGGGCACAGTTGCCTGGGGCAGTACTTGATTTTGGACCTGGCAAAACCTGCATGAAGCAAAATTGTGATGGTAGCAACACACCTGATATTTGGCAGCATGAAACCCCTAGTATGACAAGTGTTATTGGTTCTCACACAGATGCGAAAATGCTTAATGTTCTGCTAGACGAGATTGATGAGTGGCTATACGCACAGTCACTCACAGCAAGATTCATTGCAATTGATAATGGCTCCAATGTAGTGAAGTGCATTAGCAATGGAGTTTTTCTTTTTTTTTTTAGGTTGCCCTTTCTGACGCACTGCCTTAATCTTGTTCAGAAGTTTTTCAACTGTGTGGACATTATAGAAACAGTTACTGTCCCCCACTGCATCTGTGTCCACATGGACCGCTCTGCAAAGGCTCGTGACCATCTATGTGAGCTACAGCACAATACCCATCTGCCTCAGCACCGGTTATGACCAGGTGGAACTCCACACTGTACATGCTTGACCGGCTATATGAACAGTATAAGGCTGTGTCAGAATACCTGATGCTGCACAGCACCTGTGACAGTGCTGGAGCTTCCCTCGCTCTAGAAACAGAGCAGTGGCACCAAATGGATGGGATAATACACATTCTCCATCCATTTGAGCATGCTACTCAGGCAGTGAGTGGGGACACTGATTGTATAAGTCAATCCATACCCCTCATGCATGTGCCTAGGCAGACACTAGTTAATGTGCAACACCAGATGGAGGCAATTGGGGATCATGGATGTTGTGATCTAATGGATCACATGCTCCATGTGCTGGACACAAATACCTATGTATCCAGCATTTTTCATTTGCCTGACTGCAATCGTCACCATGCTGAATCCACGCTACAAACGTGGCCTGCTTCTATAATTGAAGGAGGTCGTCAGTGAGTACGACAATTGACAGAGAACCTCATTAGAATGATACATGCTTCACACATGAAAAAAGCACGCATTGCTACCACCACCAGCGGCTCACAGGCAACCCAATCAGAGAAAATGGGCAAGGCACAGCAGAAAACAGCAAGCAATCCAATTTGGGATGTTCTCTTTCAGATGGGAGTGGAAGATATGGAGAAAAAGGAGGAGGAGGAGACAGATGAGGCACTGGCAGCAGAGCGAATGGTGGAGGCCTACATGGGGGGCCCAAAGCACCTTTCCATTACTGATGAGCCACTGCTGTACTAGAGCAGCAAAGTGTCTGACTGGCTAGCACTAACATCGGTTGCTGTAAAATACCTGTGCTGCCCACTATCCAGTGTCACTGTGGAATGAGTGTTTAGTGCGGCTGGGGCCATTGTGAGTGACCATAGAACCAATCTGTCACCCAAGAATGTGTCCATGCTAATATTCATCAAAATGAATGAAAGACACATTCCACACAACAGAATGATGTCAGTGGTGTTGCCACAGGAACTGTGTCTCGGTGATGATGATGACAATCCCTCGACTAAGGCATCCAACAGCAGCAAGGTGGATGAAGCGGCAGTGGTGAGAGAATTCCCACCTGGTGAGAACTCCAGTCTTGAAGATTGTGAGGGGTACTTCTTGGATGACGTGGTAGTGGAGAAAGGCTGATTTTACTCTGAGGCCTCCCCCCCACCACTTTCAGCTCAGTATGGTGTGTTATATCTTATTTTTAGCTATGTATCATTGGATTGCGTATGGTAATGTATTATCTGCTGCAGTGTATATAAGTTTCATTTGATCACCCTTTGCCATAACCCGTTGTTTGGTTAACATCAGTCCTCAGCCTATATAGAGCAGCAGCAATGTAATTACCATAACCATAAAGATTCTGCAGTTGCATGATTACAGTTATAATGTTTTGCTGCCAAAAATATCTTACTTTTCATGTCGACTATCAGCCTAATCTTACAGCAAGATATGTTGTCTTGATGTCCTTAAAAGTGCCCATGCTGGCAAATACCACACTGCCTCCCCATCCCCTCTCACAACCTGGCCTGACTCATCCATGCACTCCATGCGGCATGAAAAAAAAATTCTGAAACTTACTATTGATGACATGTACAAGAACCCTGGCTCCTAGTACAAGTAGCATACGAATGTAACACGCTCATTCAACTGTTAACACCACAAGTTGAACAAATTTTGAAAAATGGTGAATTATGGCCATCTTTAATGATGCAAGTCATTAATTACAAAAGTAATCATGAAAAGGCTTAACAACTTATAACATCAAATTCCACCCAAAAGGTTACTTATGTTATACTACCAGGTTAAAGTTCTTGTACTGAAACTGTGATGGTTCCGGGGGGGGGGGCAGGGCAGGGCAGGGGGAGGTGATAGCTATCCTCAGTTTTGATTCAAAATGTTCATGATTACTGCAGCTATGCCACCTCAAATAATTAGACAAGACATTATCCCCTCCACCTAATTGGTTACTAAACGTCATCTCAAACATCCATTTCTGCATATATTTCCTCCCTGTATGTGGGTGGTGCTTACTCGTACACTAGTCCAGTGGCCAACATCACAGTTCAAGCAACACCCCCTGTCTCCCACACAACACAGCTGCTGCAGGACCTGGATGGATGTAATCATCACACAAATATATGATGAAATCTCAACAGAGGAAAATGACCTAAGCAAGACCAAAGATGACAAAATGATGAAAACTCGTCAATCTGCATACCTGCTTTTAGCAAGCAAGTTGGAACAAGCAGAGAAAACAAATGTATACGTACCATACCCCTTGAATGGGTGTCATTAAACTTTGGAAATTTCCCCAAGAAACATGCTGTGCGGGGCACAGGATTCCAGACCAAGGTCCATGATGAAGCTATCAGGAGGTCTAACCCTCACTATCAGGTTATTGGCAATATTGGGAATGCAAGAAATCACAGACAAGTTGCATAAGAGTAATAAACTTGTTTATTGCTACCAAAGGTTAAATCACAGTTGCCCTAAGCAGTTCTTACCAATATGAACCAGGAGCTGATGCTAAGCATTCCCTATACCTTGAGGTTTCTTCGTGTCTCTTGGGGTCTCCGAGGTATAAGACTCAGTGTCTCACATTATTTACCTATGATAATTACTATGGTTACTGTAAGATAGAAACATTTCTAGATACAGAGATGAGCCCTATTGGCTAAATTAGAGGTGGCTCCATGGTCCAAGATAACAGTATACAATTTTGTAGTAGTCATCACTTTGTGTAACAAGAGTACAGTTCTTACAGAGTCTTACATAGATCAGTGTAGTAGTACAAATCACCAAAAGGTGGCAATGTGACTTATATATCATAATCATTACAAGGGCACAGATGTCCTAACATCTTGAAAGTAGGAAATACATAGAAATATTTATATATGTATTAGAAAGCAAAGTGTATAACAATAATGTGTATACATATCCTGACATCTACTCTTATACTGTAGATGCCCTTAGCCCTATATGTTAGTATAACATATGCCTAAGCACTAGCTGTCTACGGTGTACCTCTGGGGTACCAATAAGGGTGCAGGGACCTCGTGTAACATTCCCCCCTTGTTGCCTCCAAGGGCAACACAGGCAAATTTAGGGAAAGGTCAGGGAGCAGGGGTCATTTACACACCTGATGCATGAGCTTTGTAAAGGAACTCCAGCTGCTCACAGTGTTGGCACAGTGTGCGCCGTAGGCAGCATAGCATTATAACTAAAAAATTATCAAAAATGCTTGTATAATAGCAAAACCTTTAAAAGTAATCTCTAACCATGTGTTAGTCAATGCATCGATCATATCACCATCATTAATCAATGAAAGGATAGCTTCATTAGCTTTAGTAATATTATTGCTGATGTGGATGTGGTGGGTGTCTTTTCTCTCTAAAAGTGATTTTAATGTCAATGATAGTGGATCTATGTGTACATTAAAATATGGTAAATATTCAGAAAGAGTGAGCAGATAATCAGAGTTACCATCAATGATGTCTGGATCCATAAGGGGACGGGGTAATAACGATATGTCCAATAACAGCCTTCTGGTGGGGAACAAAACAAAAATTGGGGTAATCAGTAACACATGTCTCTGTTCCGTAGGTATATGATTTATAGTTTGTGACTACACAGTACTCCCCATCTGAATTATACTGCATCTTAACAGTGGGGAGTCGCCATTTTTGCAACTGTACTGGGAAGGTGTAGGTTGTCTTGGAAATCCGTGTTGACAGGCGATGAACCTCCTCTCAATAAGACTGGTAAAGTTTTTCTGGAGCCAATGTTGAGTCCTGGAAGGCAGTGTTGTTGGTGTTGATGTCATCATCCATGGAAAAGGACCAATTTATACTGTCGGGAGAATAACCACATACAGGTTTAATAACATCAAATACATCACATCAACACAAGTAGATATATTGTTTCTTCACACAGCAATCTGTGTGCAGAGTGACCCAGGCATCCAGGAGAGGATGGAAGACCAATAGAGGAGGCAAGTCCAAGCGTTCTCTATAGATGTCATCATCAGGGTGCCCAATCGAATGTACCAAAGCCAGCTTGTCGAACAAAGCTGTAGTGGGATCAAAGCATGGTAAAGAGACATTAAAAGAGACAAACATTGTATCTCAGATAGAACATTTCTTAGAAGTAAAACAGGGACCAGTATTAGGGTGTCTGGTCATAAAACCTAAGTTTTTAGCTGTAGAAAGAGGAATAGTTAAAGATTGTTCCATACACATAGCAATACAGCCAGGGGTTTTACATCGTGGACAATACCATTTAGAAATACATCTGCCATGTATGATATCAGGGATTCTTCCAGATTCTAGATCATGGAAGAGATTGTTGATGGTAGTGATAATGTATGAGCCATAGGCTGATCATTAGATTTCTCTAGCAATGTATTGTTTATCTGCTTCTTTGTTGTTCTGTGCAATGAGTGCATTAATCTTATCTTTAGAATCTGTAAATGCCTTAGCAATGTTGTGCATATTGTAAACTGTGTATCTTTCTTCCTGACTAAGGCCATCCACACCATGCAATAATGGGGGTAGTATATTATTCACCAAACCAGTCTGGAATTTGACTGAATTAGATTTGATAGCAGCAATGTCTGCTTTATTCCAGGTAGACATAGCTGTACCAAAGAGATCTGTGACAGTACCTGCTGCACCAGTGACATCAGTACTGTCAACTTCACGTGTATTACATTTATGACTTTGATCATCAGGGTTTGGTTTTCTCCTGAAGTTGCCTCTATGCTCGGTGGTATGTACCCTGGCAATAAGGTCTTGAGTATGAATCTGAAATGCTGCTAAACTATCAAGCAATAACGTACTATAAAATGCTTAAGTGTTAGTATTATGACACATACCAAATTCTTTCATATTCCAGTAAGTCAGATTAAACAAAACAGGTATATGCATAAATTGTAAATTGTTACTCAGTGAACCAGGTAGAACAGTGGCTGTTAGACCACTGCGAGGAACAGGGGTGTGCTTTGGACACTCCAAAAGCTGTTTATCAGTAGGTGGTTACACAAAAAGGTACATGGCAGCAGAGGCCATGTTGTCTACAGCACAAAATGTTCAAGCAGAGTCCTTAGACAAAGAATTACAATATGAGGGATCAATTAAAGCAGTGATATTGTATAAACCAGAATGTCTAAAAGCAGTCTGGAGCAAGGGCAGAGAACCATTTGGAGATAATTTAGCATTGGGCCAACCCTGGAATGTTCCCTCGGAGAGTTTGGCCATGGGTAGAAATTTGTTCTTGCGATGTAGTTTGCCACTCAAATTGAAGGGTGGATTTGTCAGGAGCAACAAGTGAGGCAGTGAAGTAAGCATCAGAACCTTCCTGGACAGTAATCAAACTATCAGGTATTTGGATGGATACTCCCTCTGGGGTAGATGCTGTATGATCAAGGTGAGGTAGGAGGTTCGGTACCGTGCCTTGGATGCAGGGGATTACTCTGAGATGAAGAGAAAATGGAACAAGATAGCCATCTTGTCTGTATATCTGAAAGACAAAATCAAACATTAGTAGGTTAATACTATTCCGCCCAATGGGGTGAGGAAAAGTATTAAGCTCCTTTATACAGTTTTAGTTGGTTTGCATGTAACCATTTGTCAGTCAATTTATTGTTGTGTAGGAGTCTAACTTGATAGACTGCAGGACTGGGCTTGTTGACAATGGGATATGGGCCTTCCCACTTATTGGAGAAGAAGTGTGTGGGATGTGCAAATTGGAGGACCATTACCTGATCTTCAACCTGCCAATCCACTTCTTGTGCATGTTTGTCAAACTGTATCTTGGACTGTTGCTGGGCCTTGCCCATGCAATTGGCAGCATACAAATGTGTGTGTATGAGGTCTTTTCTGAGTTTTTTCACATATTGGTCTACAGACACACAGTCTGCAGTGGGGGTGTGCAGGTCAAACAATAGGTGTTCAGATAATCTCATCTGTCTTCCAGTCATCACCTCAAAGAGTGTCAACAGGGTGGTGGCTGAGGGTGTGCCCCTGATTGCCATAAGGAGTAACGACAATAGGGAATCCCAGGTTTTGGGATTGTCCTCAATAAATTTTGAAAGCATTTGCTTAATCCGTTTGTTGATTCTTTCTACTAGACCTGAAGATTGAGGGTGGTGGGGTATGTGGAACGTCTGTTGAACTCCAAGGAGTTCAAGGGATTCTTTCATCAATTCACCTGTAAAACTGGTTCCTTTGTCAGAGTCTACCTTAAGAGGTAGGCCCCATCTGGAGAAGATCTGTTCCACCAGGATTTTGGCAGTGGTTTTAGCAGTGTATGTTTTAGTGGGGAAAGCTTCAACCTACTTAGAGAAAAGATCAATTACCACAAGAGCATACTTGTTGTTTCTATTGGTATTAGTTAAAAGGCCCATAAAATCAATCTGTATGGCATGCCAAGGGCCAGAGTATCTTTGTGGTAAGAGTTTGGCATTTCATTTGGTTGGAATGGGATTGTTTTGTGCACAAACAAGGCAGTTGTCTATGTACTGTCTGACATCTTTGGTGTCACCAGACTACCAGGCCATCAGGCGGTGGTCTTAAGTCATTGGAGTGTGTTTTCTGCTCCCTGGTGTCCGCCAGTGGGTGTATCATGCACTTGGTGCAAGAATTCAGACCTAAGGTGTCCAGGGACCACCCACACCTTGGTGGTGGAATAATCTGTTTGGTACCAGATGAGCTTGTCATCTTGGGACAAGTGTAACTTACCCTCGTGCCTTCGGTTGGGGTTGTGTGTGGGAAGTTTTTCTTCGATACCTTTGTCAAGGAATCTGAACACTTCTTTGAGCTCAGTGTCAACATGTTTGGGCTGCTGAAAGGTCCAAGGGGGAAAAAGGTTCAGGTTTCTTCCTGACTGCTGCAATGTGTACAGCCGCATTGGCCTCTGGATGATCCATACTCAGTGATAGTCAATGGTGAAATAATTGATAGTAACAAAGAAATCACAAACAGTTTCAATAACTATTTCAAGACAGTCTATCAGGTGAATAAATCAAAGGTGACTATTCCAAGGGTAATGAACTCAGAAGTCTTTAGTATTAGTCGTGATGTGGTACTAAAGGAATTATCTAATTTACGAACTACTTCATCCTCTGGTCCAGATAATATCGATATGATAGTTTGGAAAGATCTTTCAGATGTAGTAGTAAGCCCCTTGACTGCCATATTCAATAAATCTCTTTTAACCGGTATAAGTCCACTGGACTGGAAAAAAAGCTATAATAGTACTGGTATATAAAAAGGGAAATAAATCAAATGTGGCAAACTATAGGCCAATTAGCCTAACAGTAATTTGTTGTAAGACACTGGAACGGTTGATCAAAAATAAAATTGAGAATGATGTAATTGAATTAGGATTGCAGGATTTGTCACAACATGGCTTTAAAAGAGGACTCTCACGTAACACTAACTTACTAGCATTCTATAGTCATGTAAGTAGTAAATTGGATGAGAGAAAACCGGTCGATGTGATCTTTTTGGACTTGGGAAAAGCTTTTGATATGGTTCCACACAGCAAACTTATTACAAAATTGTTAAATCTAGGTCTAAACAAATTTATAGTAAGATGGATTGGGAATTGGTTATCTAACAGAAAACAGAGAGTTGGAATAAATTCAGTTCTTTCAGATGAAGGTAATGTTCTTAGTGGTGTCCCCCAAGGTTCAGTATTGGGCCCAACCTTGTTTGATTTATACATTAGTGACATGGGTAATGGTTTTGATTCAGTCATCACTAAATTTGCGGATGACACCAAAATAGGTGGACAAGTGTCATCATTAATTCAGTATAAAGAACTAAGTGACAGCCTCAAGAAAATTGAAAGATGGGGTGAAATAAATATTATGAAATTTAATGAAAGTAAATGTGCAATGATACATTTTGGAAAAAGAAATCATAAATATCCCAAGGAAAATGGGGGTGCTGCATCATACATGGGAGGAGACAGTGATACTGAGGAGGGGGGACCCTTACCAGTCGGCAGGTCTGGGGAGAGGGGGAGGCATCACTGGCAGGAGGGGGGAAGGCTAAGCAGGGTAAAGAGATAGCGGAAGTGTAAATCACAGCAGAGAGAGTGAGGGAAGCCCTCAGGTCCCTTAAGATGGAGAAAGCACCGGGGCTGGATAAATTACATCCCAGAGTGCTGAAGGAACTTGCAGATGTCCTAGCCAAACCCCTGGCAGAGCTTTTCACCATCTCTCTGAAGACAGAGTGGGTGCCCCAGGACTGGAAGGTGGCACATATAGTGCCTATCCACAAGGGGGGGGATCAAGGGAGGTGGCAGGGAACTACAGGCCCATCAGCCTGACATCGGTGGTGGGCGAGGTGATGGAGGGCATTGTCAAGGAGAGGCTAGGTGTGGACCTGGAAAAGTCATGGTGCCTGGATGATAGGCAGCATGGATTTGTCCTGGGGAAATCGTTTCAGACAAACCATGTGGAGTTCTATGACTGGGTGACGAGTGCCTTGGACCTGGGTAGACCAGTGGACATCCTCTTTCTAGACTTCAGCAAGGCATTTGACTCTGTTCCTCATGAGATCCTGTTGGATAAGTTAGGAGAAATGGGGTGGGGAACCAGATGATCAGATGGATAGACAATTGGCTCCAGGACCGGACCCAGAGGGTTGTAGTTGGCAGGATAGTCTCATACCCAAGGAGGGTCATTAGTGGGGTCCCACAGGGATCAGTCCTTGGGCCCCTCCTGTTCAACACCTATGTCTCTGACATAAGGACAGGTATCAGGAGTGAGATGAGTCTCTTTGCAAATGACTCAAAACTGGGGGCGGTGGTGGATGAGGAGGAGGGGAGGGTGGCCCTACAGGAGGACCTGGAGGCTCTGGAAAGATGGTCTAGAAAGTGGAAGCTGAGGTTCAATGCAGGGAAATGCAAGGTTCTGTACCTGGGAGCCCAGAAACCTGGACCAAGTGTACACCCTGGGGAGGAAATGCTACAAGTCTCGATGGCTGAGAGGGACCTGGGGGTGGTGGTGGATGTCAAGATGAATAACTCAGAGAATTGTAGGAGGACAGCAGCCAAGGTCAACAGGATGCTGGGATGCATCGCTAGGGGGATCACCTCCAGAAGGAGAGAAGTGATACTCCCTCTGTATAACTCCTTGGTGAGGCCGCACCTCGAGTACTGCATGCAGTTTTGGAGGCCACACTTAAAGAGAGACATTAAACTCCTGGAGAGGGTCCAGAGGAGGGCAACCAAAATGATTTGGGGCTTGTGGGACAGGACCTGTGGGGAGAGGCTCGAAAAGCTAAATATGTACACATTGGAAGAGAGAAGGGACTGGGGGGACATGATAGAGGTCTTCAGGTACATGAAGGGGGTAAATAGGGGAGGAGCAGTCAGGGTGCTTTGAAGGAAGGAGGAGGGGGCAACTAGAGGGCATGGGTGGAAGCTGGAGGGGGGAAGATTCAGGGGAGAAAGGAGGAGGTGCTATTTCACTGAGAGGGTGGTGGAGCCATGGTTTGCACTGCCCAGGGGGCTGGTGGAGGCAGAGATGGTGGAGGGGACCAAGAGGGGTGGGACAGGTACAAGGGAAGGGTTCTGGAAGCAAAATCCAATGCAGCAAGAATACCCGGAACTGGGAAGGGAGAAGTCAGAGAAGACGAGGGTGTCAGCTCCAAGATGGG
Organism: Neoceratodus forsteri; assembly: GCA_016271365.2. Taxonomy (NCBI): domain Eukaryota; kingdom Metazoa; phylum Chordata; order Ceratodontiformes; family Ceratodontidae; genus Neoceratodus; species Neoceratodus forsteri. The sequence continues at coordinate 13,797,698 of JADMNL010000035.1, forward strand.
GCTGGACTAAAATGAGCAGACGCGAAAGACCGTTAGGCCTATTCTGCTGGCATTTTAGTATGTTAGTAAATATCCATATTTTTTAAATGAAAAGCTTGTAAAAAATAGTACATGTGAAAAAGATCTTGGTGTATGGGTAAACTCAAAATTGCCTTCGGGTACACGTATAGTCAAAACTGTGGGGAAATGTAACAGTATTATTCACTCCATTAAAAGATCATTCATTACTAGGAACAAATAATGTGTCCTTAAACTATATAGGACATATGTCCTACCACATCTTGATTACAGCTCACCAGTCTGGAACCCATATTTAAAAAAAGATATCACACAGATTGAAAGAGTTCAGAGGAGGATGACAAAATCTATTAAGGGACTCAACCATATGGAGTATAGGGAAAGACTTGTTAGTCTAAATCTATACTCATTAGAGACCAGAAGAATTAGAGGTGATTTACTCCTATTGTATCGAATTTTGAAAGATGAGGCCTTGATGGTTCAATGTAATATAAGAAGGATCCAGAAACAAGTTAATTTAAGATCACACGATAATCAAATATTTATACATAGGGCAAGAACCAATAGGCATCAATGCTTTTATAATATACATACTCCAATAAGCTGGAATAATCTGCCCATGAATGTTGTGGAGTCTTCGTCATTAGATATATTTAAAAGAAGGCCAGATGAATATTTATTACACAAGACTGTCAATAGATAAACCCACTATGAGTGGGAGACAATTCAATGGGCCCTTGGCCTACTTTGTCTATATACACCAAGTTACCAAGTGCCCCCCTGGGCCCTTGGCAAGGGTGTCTGCTGTGTCATTGAAGACATGGTAGGGTTCATGAAGGGAATGAGCCTTGACTTTGTGTACATAGAGTTTGTGTGCAAACCTTTGTGCCAGTGAGTGTATGTATATTACCAGTTCTTTGTACTTCACTGGGCTGCCATCAGAAGAGAGGAAGGAGTTCTTCTGCCAGAAAGGAAGAAATTCTGTAAGAGAACAACAAACCCAGTTAGAGTCTGTAAAGATGATGGTATCCTTGGTTCCATGCTGGATGAACTCGAGGGCACAAGGCACCACTACCATCTTTATACTGTGATGATGCTACACTGCATCACTTAGAGATTTTAACAGTGTTTCCATAGTGGTAAATCACTAAAATACCCATCCTTGCAATTTGCTCTCCCTGGTAATAGGAAGCTGAACCATTGGTAAAGATATGACACAAAGAGGTGTTTTTGAGTATTTGTGGTGTGGCAGGGAGAAAAGGACCTGGATCCGGAAGATCAGGTGGTTGCAGTGTACAGTCATGGGGTTCTCCTTGGAAAAGGAGTCCAAGGGCCAACACAGGCATTCTCTATCCTGGAGAAGAAGTGACCAGTGTGTCAATCTTTTGTTAGAGACTGACCCATCCTTCACTCTATCTGATAGCAGAAAGGTGGTTGGGGTGTGGTTGGTGTTAATAATCAGTGGAGAGCACCCAATAATATACAGAAAGTGCTTGACAGCCCAGTAGGTTGCCAGAAGGTTCCTTTCACAAAGGCTGTATTTCCGTTCCACTGGAGTCAAGAGCTGTGATGCATATGCAATGGGTCTCAGAGTACTGTGTACCTTCTGGGCCAGGACTGCTGACATGGCAATGTCAGAGGTGGCACATTCCAGATGCAATGGCAGTGCTGGATTGGGGTTAACCAGAGCTGGAGCCAAGGCCAAGGCCTGTTTCAGTGATATCACAGCCTGGGTGTGTATGGGACCCCAAGTCCAGGGAATGTCCTTTTTCAGTAACTCATACAGAGGAGCAGCCTTCTGAGCAAAATCACAAATAAAATCTCTGGAATAATTCACCATACCTAGAAACCTTCTAAGAGTTGCCAAGCTGGTAGGCAATGGCAAGTCTTGCAATCCTTGTATCTTCTTCCAGATAGGGCTGCGACCTTGGTCAGTTATTTTCAGGCCCAGAAAGAGTACCTCTTTCTAATATAGTTGTTCTTTTGTTGGGTTGCATTTGAGGCCTGCTCTCTGGATGAGAGTCAATAGTTCATCCAAGAGATCCAAGTGTTGTTCCTGTGTGGCAGTTGCCAACAACAGGTAGCCCACAAACTGGAAGAGACACTGGGGTGTAGAGAAACCTTTAAGGGTGTCCATCATGTGCAGATGGAATAGGAACGGGCTGTTATGGAATCCCTGTGGTAAGCAGGTCCATGTGTACTGTCTACCTTCAAAGGTGAAGGCGAACTTATATTGACTCTTAGGGGCCAATGGCAGTGACTAGAAACCATTGGGAAATATCCAGAGCACTGAACCACTTCAGGTCAGGGTCAAGAGTCGTAGCACATCAGGCGCAGAGGCCACAGTTTGAGCACAACTGGGAGTGACCTGGTTCAGTTTCCTGTAGTCAATAGTAAGTCTCCAGGTGCCTGTAGGTTTCTTCACAGGCCACACTGGGGAGTTGGCAGTAGAAACACATGTTCTGATTACCCCTTGGTTGAGGAGTGATTTTATTGTTCCCCTAAGAGAAGGTAAGGCCTCAGATGGGAAAGGATATTGCCTTTGCCTCTCGTGTGCTGGGCCTGGCACGTTGATGACAGTGTGCATTCTGCCACAGTCATGCTTGTTGATAGCAGATGCTTTCAAATGACTTTGTAGAATGGGAAGGAGTTTTGGAAAAATCTCATGGTTCTTGAACAAATCTATGATGTCATACTCTTTATTGTTGGCAGATATTGTTGCCACAATGTGTGAATCAGGGATCAAGATGGTATGATATTAACCCTGAATCTGTATTTATAGCATGTTAGTTAGGTATACCACACAGCCATGTGGTGCCAGGAAGTCAATTCCAATGATACTAGGATGATCATGCAATACCATCACTGGGAAGGTGTGTGAGGCCTTCAAGAGGCCCAACTCTACAGGTAGGGGTAGAGAGCAGTATGCAGGTAACCTAGTACCATCTACTCCTGACATGTTGGTTCTCCATCTGGTGGACCAAGGAGATGTGTCCAGGTGGTCATCATGTAATACAGACACAGCTGCACCTGTATCCAATAACACTGTAAGTAGGCGGCCCCTGACCTCAGCCTAAGTGCAGGGCCTTCCGTTTGTATCCAAGACCAGCATGTTTACAATCTGGACTGGGGCCTGTAATTGTCAATCTGTACTGGAGGAAGCATGGAGAGGTTGGGCCTGGCTCCTCTGAACCACTTCACCATGCTGCACTGATGTTATATAGGGAGGTGCTTCTGGGTTCAGGCCTGTATGGGTCTGAGGGCCTGTACTTCCAGTGTCACCATGGCTCGTTGGGGCCTGGGTTCCCAGTTGTATGGCTGCAAGAGACTGAGCAGGAACAGCATCCGCTACAGAGTGCACTTGCCCCAGGAGTTCTCTAAACTTCTGGTTCTCTTCGGCTATCTCCCTATACAAAGGAACTGGTCTTTGTTGTTGTTTACCCTTATTCTTATGGTGTTTTTTATTCTTATGATAGTTCCAGTTCCCACCCCACTGTTGCTTTTGTTGTTGTGGTTGTTGTTGGGCCTGCTGGGGGTGTTGGTTGTCCGTGGGGAGGGGTTGTTTGTGTTGGGCCTGCCTTTCCACCACATAGTGCATCGTGGACTCTTGAGTAGGCTTCATGGCGGCTACTTTCTTGGAACCGGAGCCCAGATCATGGATGTAGAGTTGGTAAACTCTCTTGGTTTTCCGAAGAATGTCAGCAAACCTCTCCATGGTGGGATAAGTGGTTGGCTCTACCTTTTCTCTTACTGCAGGGATCATGTTCCTAAGGAACAGGGTCTTTTATTCAATAAGATCTACATCCGCAGCTTCTTGTGCGAGTTGTTTTCCTGCTCGGTAGGCCATCCAAAGTCTCTGGTGGTAAGTCGCTGGACTTTCTTTTGCATTCTGTTTCACAGGGTATGCAAGCATCACTCCTACTACACCCTGGACTGTGTGCAGAAATGAGTTCAGCTACAACCTCATCAAAGGTGGTGTTTCCGGCCTGGTGGATGGCATCGGAGAGTTTGGCCCACAAGCCAGGGTCGATGGTCTGGTGTAGGATCTGGACCTGATAGTCTGCAGTGAGACTAAGCATCTCACATTTGGAATGCACCTTCTCCAAGTGGCAGCTGAGGTTGTCAGACGGGCTTATCAGACCAATACTGTCAGCTATATGCTGGACAAAGTAGGCCATTTGTAGGGGATTAGTGGGACGATCAGGCGGAGGTGCATTTCCTCAGGCACCATCCAGGACTGCCTGAGCTGTGGTCTCTGCTACCGAGCGACTCTGCCCTCCTGAGTACCAGTTTTGTGAATAAGCTGCCTAATTTGGCCTTTCAAAACTCACTTATTCTCCTCCGGAATGGTCACACTATTTACCGCATTATCAATCATTCTGTCTATCTCCTGCCTGTCTTCCACATTAATAACAGCTATTGGTGGTGCCATCAGGATGAGGCTTGGGCCTGCTCCCCCCCATCATGGGGGCTGCCATGTTGGCGTCTCCCATGATGTGCGTCATGATGTCGATGATGTATGACAAGGTGTGGGTGGAGCGGGGACCCGCCATGTTCTGGATGGCTGGGTGGGGTTTATGGGCCATAGTAGGGGTGTGACTGGGCATTGTATTGAGAGATGTGATCATCTGATACTTCCCATTCAGATGACGTTGCCATGGCAGGGGCTACGCCTCCCATCCCCTTGACATCTCCAGCCAGAACCTTCCGCTGATGGCGCAGTTTCGCCATCTTGGGTTCACATTCTGCATGACTCACATTTGCAACATCCATATCAACCTCATCTTGCATTTGTTTCTGCAACACTCTATATGTGGCACTCAATTCATGATTGTCCCTAGTAGCCACTTCTAAGTCATTACGTACCTGGTTTATCTCGTCCTGTAGCTCTCCCATATCCTCACTCAACTGTTCATTCGCTCTGCTTAACAAGTCATTCCTATTCAAAGCCTGCCCCTTATCCTGTCTCAAACTTTCACACTCCTGCTTCAACATATACATTTCTTGCTCTCCTACTTATGCAGAATGATGCAAAAGTGAATCCTTTTCATTGTGCAGTGTTTGAAGTTGAGACTCCAAATTCTTCTGCAGTCTAACACATTCCATTTCCTGCAAACCTATCTCTTGCTTAAGAGATGAAATCTGCAGATCAAGGGTTCAAAACCTCACTTCAGAGGCTTCCAGAGCAGCATAGAGAGCCATGACCAACAGCCCTTTGGCATGACGCTTATTGGCCATTTGTCTCGTCTTACAGTAGTGGGTTGAAATCCCCAGTATAGGGTTTTCGGATGGACTTGCATCCCACACGAAGTCAGCCCATCCTCCATGGAAGGCAAGGAAGTTAGAGACATCGAGTCTCAGTTCTGTGCAGATAATTGATATGGTGGCCATTGTGTGGGAGGGAATGAAAAATTAAACTGTGAAAAAGGTGCTGTGCTGTGTATCGATCCACAGCAGTAACACTTTACACAGAGTCGGGCTACTGTATACTTCGTAGGCTTGCAATTCAAAGCTGCCGTGGAGTGGGTCGAGTTGGCATCGACCACACCCAAGAAAAACAGCCAGACTTTGCAAGTGACTGCAAAGTGGTTTAAAAATAGGAGAGGTGGTGCGGGATTGCATACCTACTGTCCTCGTTGGGAAGGGAAAAGTTTTAAGCAACAAGTGAAAGCTTACAAACACCAAATATTGCCTGCATTTGGTCACCAATTGTTAGGAGGTCTAAACCTCACTCTCAGATTCTTGGCAATATTGGGAATGCAAGAAATCACAGACAAGTTGCATAAGAGTAATAAACTCATTTATTACTACCAAAGGGATAAATCACAGTTGCCCTAAGCAGTTCTTACCAATATGAATTGGGAGCCAATGCTAAGCGTTCCCTAAACCACGAGGTTTCTTCGTGTCTCTTGGGGTCTCCAAGGTATAAGACTCAGTGTCTCACATTATATACCTATGATAATTACTATGGCTACTGTAAGACAGAAACATTTGTAGTTACAGAGATGAGCCCTATTGGCTAAATTAGAGGTGGCTCCACCGTCCAAGGTAACATTATACAATTTTGTAGTAGTCATCACTTTGTGAAACAAAAGAGTACAGTTCTTACAGAGTCTTACTTAGATCAGTGTAGTAGTACAAATCACCAAAAGGTGGCAATGCTGACTTATATATCATAATCATTACAAGGACACAGATGTCCTAATATCTTGTAAGAAATACATAGAAATATATACAGTATGTGTATTAGAAAACAAAGTGTATAACAATAATGTGTATACATATCCTGACATCTACTCTCATACAGTAGATGCCCTTAGCCCTATATGTTAGTATAACATATGCCTAAGCACTAGCTGTCTACGGTGTACCTCTGGGGTACCAATAAGGGTGCAGGGACCTCATGTAACAAAGCACAGTAGCAGGCATTCCCCTCGATACCTCACTATATTCTGCCAATACCTTCTGCAGATGAGCAGACTTCTCTCTGTATCAGTTATATATATCAACAAATCATCTGCAAACAAGGCTGTTTTATGGATCATACCACCTGCCATCAACCCCTGAATCTTGTTGTCTTGTCTCACTGCAGCTGCTAGGGGTTCTAGGGCCATTACATACAATTAAGGAGAAAGGGGCATCCCTTCCTAGTTCCTCTAGAAAGAAATAAGGGTTTTGTGAGTTGCCCATTTACTAGTATCTGGGCAGTTGGTTTATTATATAATGCATTGATCCACCCAAGTATGTTCCCTCCTATCCCAAACTTTAGGATTACTTCAAACATATTTAACCCCTGGCCCCTGCATATTTCTTCAACAGGCTGATATTTCTTTTTTTTCTCCAAATCAACAGTCATTTGTATTGTTCACATGTTCCTGCTCTGGGGGGGTTGGGGTATTTCTTTTTTTTTTTTTTTCCATTAACAATTTTTATTAAGTTTTAAAAAACAAAACAAGACAAACACTAACATACAATAAAATGAGAAAGGATCCAACAGATCATTGTACATAACATAAGAATAAGGTTATCATGTACAGGAGCCATTCTCCTACCCTCCCTCCTCCCCCCCACATACCCCAAACCCAAATGAACACAAAACACGGCTCAGCCACACAGGTATGTAATTCCAGTTAGTCTGTAAAGGACTAAACACAAATATACACAGTGGACATATTAAAGGGAAAACAATACATGTAATGATTCCCATTTCTTCTTGTACCTCTCAGGTTTGTTATTAAGACTGGCAATAGTTTTCTCTGTCCTCAAGTTGGCAAGTAGCTCATTAAGCCATTCAGAATAGGCAATGTCATCACTGTCTTTCCAGTGCCTTAAGATTGTCTTCTTGGCCATCATGGAGATAAGAGCCATGTGATATCATCTAACAGATATAGTGATTTTACTATAATCACCTATTATACAAATTTCAGGAGTGAATAAATCATTCAGACCTAATAAAGGGTCCGTATGTCGTTGAATATTGGCCCACAGAGCTGCAGCTTTGGGGCAAGTCCAGAAAATATGATATGTAGAGCCCTCTTCTTTATGACATCGGGTACAGGACGGGGCATCTAGGAGCCCAAATTTGAATAATTTTTGTGGGGTATAATATAGATTATGCAATATATGAAATTGAGTAAGGCGTAGTCTGTCCTGTGAAATGTATTTGTGACAATTCTTCCATAAAGTTTCCCATTGTAATTCTTGAGTGGGGAAAAAGGAAGTCCAGAAATCTGAGGGAGCGAAGCACTTGGGATAAGCCCAGTTATATAACATTTTATAGGCTTTAGAGACCATTTTTTGCACACCAATTTGCTCCTAAAAGCTATTGGGTTTAGTTGAGGGGGGGACCTTCCAAAAACCTTTACAATAAGATGTCTTAATTGGTAAATTTTAAAAATATATGTAACAGGCAGCTTCAAATTGGATATTATCTCGGCAGAAGAGAGCCACGTATGTTCCTTTGAAATTAATGAGGTGAGGGATAAATCCTTAATAGGTGCTAGCTAAGTGGTGGAAAGTAAGTCATTATTTATCTTTAAGTTGGGGTTACCCTCAATCGGTTGGGTTAAATCCCGTGTATGGTTATATTTGAGAAAGTTACACAACTGCGAGTGAACTTTGACGGAGATTGCTATTGGCGTAACTTTTAACTGAGCCAGCAAAGAGCTAGTCTTAATATAAAAGAGTGCTGCCAGAGTTAACCCATGGGCAGCAATAAGGGAAAATTCAATTTTAAGCCAGAGAGGAGAAAATGAGGATGAGAAGATTTCTTCTCTAGGTGTAAGCCAGCGCAGATATTTAGAGATGTGTTCGGCCCAGTAATAGAAAGTAAAATAAGGAAGTCTTAGACCTCCTTTGTCTTTAGGAGCAGCCAACTTGTAATATGACAATCTAGGTTGCTTATTAACCCGTATAAACTTAGTAATCATTTCATGAACTTTACGGAACCAGGAAAGAGGTAGCCAAATATTAAGTAAATTAAGGGGGTAGAAAAGCCTTGGGAAGACATTCATCTTAATTAAGTTAATTCTACCCCACAGAGAAATAGAAAGTTTAGACCATCTTCCAAGATCCGTGTGAATAATTCTAAGTAAGGATTCTAAGTTCAGCTTCTGCATAAGAACAGGATTTCTAGAAATAGTAATACCTAAATATCTTAAAGTTTCCTGTGCCCAGGAAAGACCAAAGGCCGTAACGGAACTTTGAAGAACCTTATGATTGAGGGGAAATATAACAGTCTTATCTACATTTAACTTATAATTGGATAAAAGACTGTATTCTCCGATGAGAGTGAGCATAGGAGGGATCGACCTTTCCGGGTCGGATATTTGTAAAAGAAGATCATCAGCATAGGCTGAGACCTTGATTTGTTGATCGTGAACCATTATACCTTTAATCTGTGAGCACCCCATTAGACGGCGAATCAAAGGCTCCAAGTATAAATTAAAAAGTAGGGGAGATAGAGGGCACCCTTGCCTGGTACCAGATTCTAATGGAAAAGGTGTTGACATCTCTCCATTTACCATGATTCGAGCAGAAGAGCCATGATATAAAGCCCTTATCCAGTGCTGAAATTCAAGAGGGAAATTATAAGTCTTCAGGGTACCAAACAGGAAGTTCCAATTAACCCTGTCGAAGGCTATCTCTGCATACAGAGAAACAAGCACTGCCAGGAAATGGGCATCCTTTGAAACAGATAGAACATGCGATAACGTTCAAAGGTGATCTACGTAAGAGTGTCCTTTCATGAAGCCTACTTGCTCCAGCCCAATAAGAGACGGTAATACCCCATTAAGACATGTAGCTATTAATTTAGTCAAAATTTTTATATCCTGATTTAATAGTGAAATAGGACGATAACTGGAAGTTAGCTCTGGGTTACGCCCAGTTTTAGGTAGTACCACAATTAAGGCCTCAAACAATGTGGGATTTACCTTGGCTCCTGTTAAAATGTATTGAGATATTGTTTGTAATAGAGGGGCTAGCTGTGTCTGGAATTACTTATAAAAATTGGCAGAGAACCCATCTGGGCCTGGGGATTTATCAGAATGTAAACTGTCAATTGTCCTAACTATTTCATCTGAAGAAATAGGGATTGTTAGTAGCTGTTGTGAATTGGACAGGGTTGGTAAATTAGCAGACTCGAGGTAAGAATCCACTTCATGAGTGGAAGGTAGTTTCAACATCGAACTATATAAATTGGAATAATAGGTCTTAAATTCTGAGACTATATCCGACGGGGGTGTTTTCAACGTGCCATCTTTCTGAGATAAAATAGAGGAAATGTACTTAGCAGATTCCTGTTGTTTAATTCTGAGCGCTAAAAGCCATCCTGCTTTTTCCCCTTGATCCGCATAAGAGGCCTTAGTCTTCAGTATGGCAAATTCCGCCTTTTCTCTTAGGATTTCTAAATAACTATCTTTTAATTTAGAAAATTTGATTCTCACTTCTTCCGGTGAAGAAGGAGTCACTTGTGCCTCCAACAGGCGTATTTGTGTAAGCAGGGCAGTTAATTCCTGTTCCCTTTTCTTTTTCCTTTGAGAGGAGAGACTAATCAATACCCCTACCATATAAGCTTTAAAAGCACACCATAACAAATCAGACCTAGATATAGACCCCATATTAAATTCTAGAAACTGCTCAATATGTTCAGTGATAATACTGATCATTGCCTTATCTTTCAACAACTGGTTATTAATCTTCCATCGTGTCAATCTGCCCAGAGTAGAAGTTACGGGCAATTGGCACGTCACCAATGAGTGATCGGAGGGAGGGCCAGGCTGAATAGATGCCTCTAAAACTCCAACCAATAGAGTTTTGGAGATAAATATATAGTCTGTTCGTGAAGATGTCTTATGCACAGGGGAGGTGAAAGTATAGGCCCTGTCGGCAGGATTAAGAACTCGCCATACATCACATAGGCCCGTTGCGCTGGTGAGAGCCTTCTATGATGTCTTAATGTATGATCCATCATAGGGTCAAATACTATATTCATATCGCCACCCAGGATCATGGGTAGTGATAAAAATGGAGTTTAAACATTCACCAGTTGCATAAAAAACCCAGGAGAATCACTGTTGGGCCCGGACATACTTCCCAGCATCAGTTCAATAGAATATAAACAACAGTGAATAAAGACATATCTGCCCTGTGGATCATTAAGTACTTGAATCAGCGTAAAGGGAATCTTTCTAGAAATCAATATTAGGACCCCACAACTTTGGGTTGTACCTCCAGAGGAGAAAACATGACTTATTTGTTGTCTCCACATACAAACAGCCTCAGAATCTAATAGATGAGATTCCTGAACAAAAACAATTTCGGTGGAAAGTAATGCCAGATGTTTAAGGACTTTATACTGTTTCAATTGTTGTCTAAGTCCTTTCATGTTCCACAAGGCAAACTTCATTGAGCGCATCATAATACTAACTGAGCAAAAGAACAGAAAATGTGTGGGAGTATCTTAAAGATCCACTGTCTAACTCTAACCAATAGCATTTGTCTCACCGTGTTGCAAATCCCCCATCCCCATCCCCTAACCCCCATCACTCCTTTCATCCTTATAGTCCCATATAACCCTACGACAGGAACATATACATGTAACCCATCCATCCTCCCAACCCCCCTACTATTATGGCCCCAGCCAGCAGCTAACTAAACAGCAAACATCCCGTCCTACCATCCTGTCCCACCCATCTTACACAACACCTTAATTTAGGAACCAGACTCTAGCGTACTATCTTTAACAATCAAATGTATAGTACTCAAATTCTAACATATTACTGCTATAGACCCCTTCAAAAGAGAGTTAGATAAGGGTTAAAGCCTTTAAACCATTATGGTAAGTGAGCAGGCTTTCAGTGTAATGAGAACCAAAATGACTTAACCAAAGGGCAGAATAAAGTGAAATACAACTAAGCTAAAACGGTAGTGGCTTCATACAAATGTACCAGAATTCCCAATTCCGACTTTAAATGTACACCCATGACCTCATCCTATGCCTCTTTTATTTAACATCTCTTTGGAACCCTTAACATTACCTGCTAAGTCACATATGCTCGAAATACTATCACTTTCAGATAGAAAATCAAGTCTCTAGTGCCGTCTGTACGTACAATGCACCGATAGCTATGGGAGTCCCCATAGACCAGTCTGCGGCTCCCTCTTGTGGACAGAAATGGGAATTATTACTTGCCCAGACGGCAAAGCGAGTTCCTTTGTTCTGTTCTTTACAAGGGCGTTGGCCACCAGTACTACAGAGGCCCCATATACAAAAATAAATTGAAAAAGAAAGGCCACAGAGAATCGAGCGAGCAAATGGGACTAATGCTCTTTTCTAGCCCCATGCACCTATTTCAAACATCAAGTAAAAGTTCACCAATAACACAGACATGATTTTTAAACTTTGCAGCATTCTTGGCACCCTTTTCTTCCAGGGCATTTCAGCGATCCCGAAATAATTCTGGAAATGCACTTTTTAAGCTCGTTGCCGCTGACTCCGCATCTTCAAAGGTGGTCCAGCTTCCATTTACAAGAACCTGAAATCTCGCCGGATAGCCCATTCGAAACTTAATTCCGGCAGCGATCAATTTAATCACCAGTTGGTGAAATGAAGCTCTTCTTTGCCTCACTGATAATGGCAAATCCTGGGCCACCTGAACCTTTGTTTCAGCCCATCGAATTTCTTGAAGCCCTTTCACTTTTATTATAAAATGCTGGCATTCCTGATAATTTAGAAATCTGAAAATAAATGTACGAGGAGGGGACCCCAGAGGTGGAGGTGGACGGAGGGCTCGGTGGGCATGCTCAATAACATATTTGTCCCCAAAGGGAGAGGGACCAGCTACAGAGTCAACAAACTTTTGGGCAAAGCCAATGGCATCTGGACCTTCCTCTTTCTCTGGCAGCCCAATTAGAACTGCATTATTTCACCGACTCCGGCCCTCCAAATCTTCAACTTTATTTTCCAGGCTCTTAATTCTTTGTCGGGTGGAGGTTAAATCTGTTTCCATTTTCTGTTGCTTTCTTTCGGTTGACAACAAGCGGGCTTCATTGTCCGAAGTGCGGGATGCCACATCCTCTAGAGCCTGAGACATAGATTTTATTTCTTCAGAAATCGATCGGAGCTCTGATCAGAAAGGTTTAAATTCCTCTAGAAATCGGGATAAGGTGAGCGGTTCCGTAACGGATCGCCAGGAATAGGACTTGCCGAGCTGGCCATTCCGGTGGCCCTTGACTTCTTGGCAGCCTTTTCTGGGGTTGATGGTGGCGTATGTTTAAGCACCGATTTCTTCATTCCTTCTGTCATCCGATAAGAATTCCTGCGATATCCAGAAAGGGAAAGTGTTCCGATGTGCAAAAATGCCAAGTACCTTCACATAAACCAGATTTTGGGGTTATTTTGACCGAAATAGATGGTCAGATGGCTGGAGCAATCTCGAGAAGCTGCTATCCAGTAAGCTGCATCATGTGGTCTCCCTGGGTTGGGGTATTTCTTTCTGACAGGCAGCAAACTACTACTCTCAGTCCCACAGTGATGACTGATTACTAAGGCAGATGCCCCTTCCCTTCCCTGTCTAGGGGCTTGATGGATATAGTCTTCTGGAAAAGGGGACGGGCTCCAACTCGACTGAGCCACATAACAATAAGCAGGGCGCACACACAGTACCTTATTTTCTTTGTAGCAGGATTCATCTTTGATGGCATGAACACCGTCAGGGTGCAGACAGATACCATTTTCCCCTCCATGGCTGGTGGCTTCTCTCACTGCTGGAATATTCTGTGGAAAGAGTAGTTAGGTACAGCACACTAACACCCACTTGCAGGACTTCAATGATTTACGCCCAGATGGGATAAGGTCAAACAGTTTTATTTCCATGGAGATGCACAATTCATTAGACACAGTCCCATTTTCTCACTATGGCAAGGCACCATAGCATATCACTTCAGAGGATCCAGGTTCAAGCCTAGATCCTGACAACTATTGCCCATTTCAATTTAGCTATTTGGAGGTTCGGTCCACACAGCAGGAACACAGGCAGTATCCTAATCAGTCTCTCCTTCCCTTCAGCCTTTTCCCTGCCAGTGAGAATGGGTGCTTTACTCTCATTGCTCACTGATCTTGAAATGGAGGGGGATTCTTAACCCACAAGGCACAGTCCTTTACTCTTCTCTCGGGGCAAGCCATCAGCTGATCCACAGCAGGGTTCACACATGATGGCTGCCCCCTCACTCTGCAGTCTCCAGGAAACCTTCTTCAGCCTCCCAATACTTTGCCTAGGTGGACACGGAGGGTAGAGACTGCTTCTGCCCTAATGGCACCTCCAAGGCTTCACTGCCACCTTAGCCTTGGTCCCTGCATCATTGCAGACACCTCTTTCACTTCAGTCCCACATGGAGCTGATCAGGCTCCTAATTTGTCTTCTGTCTCACTCTTTATGGGACTGAGGGTGGGCTTCCTCCTTCTTCACCATGATGGACTTGTGGCAAGTTGGGGGCTGGGGTGGGCAATCTCCCCTACCTGGCCGCAACTGGAGGCCCTCCCTCAGGACTATGCATTGCACCTCACTCCTCCTTCACGGTGATTCTCTCACCAACTCTCCCTCCAACGGTAACTTCTGTGCCAGTTGGCATTTGAAAACCCTCATGTGCTGCCCAAGCCCCACCCCCACAAGAAGCACGGTAGCGTAAACTCTTACCGATGCCAAAAGGGCATCCAAATTAGTAAACTCCCCTTAATTCATCACAGGTGTTACACTTTCCCAGCACTGAAATGCATCACCTCCTGGGGAAGCAGTTCCCATCCTGGCCAACCATGGCTGCTGTGCTTTGTGGGATATGCGCACTCTCCCACAGACCACCACATCCAGGCTCTACCTGGCTAACTGCATGGCAGCAGTTGAGTTAGAACTAGGTGGGTCTACTTGCCTACCTGCAGCTCACTGGCTCCGCTAAGGGGCATGGCAACTAGACCTGGCTTCCCACACAATGACTGTTCCACCAGGCAGACATCCCACTCTACTTTACCCACCCAGGGACACCCTAATCTTACTATTTCCAGCTCTAAATCTTTCCCCATTGGACCTTGCTCAGTACCAGCCAGGCCTATTTGGCACCCTCAGTAAAATTTTAACACACAACATTTTATTTTCTCCAAACATTTGGTTTACCACAGCATTCCCTGTCTTTTACTAGAAAATAATTAACTATACTACATCACCAGGGGGTGATGGGATAAACTGGAATTACAGGTCTGCTTGTATTCCTACATAACAGTATTACTCAGCTACATTCCACTGCATAATCTGCTATCACTGGCTCCACATTTGTACTGCTGAACTTTTTTCTCCCCTCAGAAACATCAGACTATTACTCTAGATATTGCAAAACTACTGGCAGAAACATGCTATATAGATTTAACCTACTTCTACATTCTAACATTCAAACTTACTTAGCAATGGAGAAGGGGCACACTTTTACCCTTGAAAATGTCCATACCACACGCTATGGTACTTATTAAGGTCTTTGGAAAACTGCCTCTATTTAGCAAAGTCTAAGAATCCCATAACAGCACCAGTGGGGAAATGTGCTTAATCTCTAGGGGGTTCCTACTGTTCTGCCAACTCAAACCAAGCAGCTATTTGCCATACACACTCACATACACACAATAACAGTACAATAAGTATAGCAAGCCAAAGCTTTATTATAGCAAAATATAATATAAAAGGTTACAATAAGTACAGCAAGCCAAAGCTTTATTATAGCAAAATATAATATAAAAGGTTACAATAAGTACAGCAAGCCAAAGCTTTATTATGGCAAAATATAATACAAAGGTTATACATCACGATTCAAAAGCTACATCCAAGCCTGTTCCAATGGCTGGGAAGCCCCCTGTCAGCCTGGCTAGGAGTCTCACGAACCGGGAATTGGCCCCACAGTGATGCGTCCACCCTGCAGGTGAGGCTTCTAACCAGGCATTGAGAAAGCTACATTTATATCTTATTCTATGCTAAAAATAACCGTGCAGCCTTCATAGTGTTGTCTTGCCACATTCTAGAAGCTGGCGGGCTCCCAGGATGCTGCAAATTCACACCATAAGGACTGCTCAAATTCCCTACACCTGCTAGGTCACTGTGCTCCAAACACTGGCCGGGTGCCTAGAACACATAGGCTAAGCAGAAGTTTAAACAAAACTACAAAACAGGTTGCCTGATAATATCGACCTTCAAGTCAGCAAAATACACTGTCTGAAGCAAAACATAATAATGAGGCTATCTAAGAGCAAAACACCAATTAAATGAAGCAGCATGTAAAATGGAGTCACACAATACAAAATGGAGTATAAAATGACATACATTACATGAAATAGCATACAAAATGGGTGACAATAATCAACATATTATACTATCACTACATTCGGTCCTTTGATTATTGTGAATACGATTTGTATGATATTGGTACCATAGCAAATTACTATGAATATAACATGATAAGTAACAAGTCCAAATAAGCAAGATAATTGTCACTACAGCAATGATTATGATAGGATGTATCAGAATATTTAACACTTTTGTAGCTGATGGAGACCATCCTGTAAAATATCCACCAATAATGAGTAGTCTCTTGTTGAATCTTGGAACTTAAATCAATCATTTTATTTTAACTATCGTAGTTTGCACCTGACTTTGCACTAATGATTTATTTCTTATTGCCAAATGAGCCTGCATTACATCTGTTTCCTGAATTATCTGTTTAATTTTATTTAATGAGATACTCAATCTTGATTGATCTAAAATATTGGGCTGCCAATACAAAATAAGCTTCTGCTCATTATCAGGGACAAAGGTGTAAGTAGTATTTTCCACCACAAATGAGTCACATTTCTTAAACAACCTGAAAAGGACGAGTTAAGTTATACATCCTAACAGTATTCTCCTGATTAGTTACTATACAAACATACTGGGGTCCTATTTCTGTAAACATGGTAAAGGTTATGGGTAAAATTGTCCATTGACACAAATTTATCGAATGCACCAGTAAACAAGGTTCATAAAGTCTGGAATGCTGTCCACATAGTATTCCATCAGCTGTTTTTGAACACAGACTTAAGTCATGGGTGGTGTTCTGACTATCTATATAATCTCCATTAAAATGTGGTAACCAAAACTCAGGATCAAATAATGGGGGACCAAAAATTACAGGTAATATTACATATTTATCTGTGCATTTTACTGTGGTGGATGACATTACAATTGAACACGGTCCTCCACACATATTCATTATTACTCATTAAATCACTCTGGGCCTTATTTCTTTGCATTATAGAATACATATGTCACATTGTGCATTCTGTCCAATCAATAAATCGCAAAATATTTTCTGCTACTCCCATTCCCCATACCTGTGAAGCATTAAATAACTTCAAGAACTCAAAATCATAATTCAAAGTTAATCTTTGGGGTAAGAAAACAGTTGGCATCCATTGAGCTTGTAAGTTAATTAAGCTAAATACATCAATTCCTACTGCCTGAAGCCTGTTAGTCAGTGTTTCTATATCAACACTATTTAAAATTCCCATGCCTGCCCCTGCTCCAGCTAATAGCGTATCATACCAAGCTCTTTTATATTTGCATTTTCTACTAAACATAAACGTTATGTTAAAATGGATTACATTTTTCTGATACCGCTGCGCTACTGATGTACATGTGGATGGAACCTTAACTATACTATCATTGCTAATTACAGGATGATTTTTCAACACTGTAATGTGATCTGCCCAAGTAGTTCTATTAGTTATTTCAGTAGCATTCATGCAGAATAACGTGTCTATGTCAATCAAAGTAATACTTGCATTGAAAATGTCTGTTTGATTCATGCAGCAATCAAGTCTATGTTGTACAGTCACCATGCAACTATTCGGTAAGTTGCAGCATCTAATAGCAGTCTGGTTCTGTAATTTAATCCAATTTGTGTCCTGCATAGGTTGGACATATAATCGTCCTGCCATTGTCTCAACTGGTTTCCAAATGTTCACATCTGGTGAAAAGTAATGTTCACTATAGGACATCCTTGGTTTTCAGGGCAAGTAAAGTTGTCTTGCACCCGTAAGCTGGTGGAAGATTTCCAACCCCATTGTACAAGTGGGTCGTCAAGCTTCAATATTCTTCCACCTGGGGTAATAGGCTTTACTGAATGGACCGTGAGAGAGAGTGTTATTCCTTTTAGAATCCATTGAAGAACCTAGAAAATACACAGACTGATTATTCTCGAAGATAACATGTGTTCGCTGGTACATATTCCCATCTCTCTTTCCCTGACCTGATAATTAACACTGTGTTGTCTTGTCCGGTGGCTATCACCTCAGCTGGTTCAGGAGGGCCATTTGGGTTTGTAACCCATATTTTGGCACCATTGTTAAAACCTCCTGTAGATCTAAAACCTTTATCCCCCCTTGCTGTTAAGAGTGTGGGGCTTGTCCTTTATAGGGGTCACTTTGTTAACTGGAACAATTAACAATTGAGCCACTCTGTCATACTGTTGAATTAACAGATTTTGTTCTCTACTATTCAACAAAATTACTTTCACTTCTCCTTGGTAATCACAATCAATCACCCCTCCCAAAATTTGTATTCTCTTGAGGGCTAGTTCTGATTTAGGTGCTATCCAACCAAAATGTCTCGGTGGAATTTGTATTCCAATACCAGTTTCTATCACTTGAGTGTTTCTGCTGTTTATTCTGTATTCTTGAAGGGCATGTAAATCAAGTCCAGCAGCTTCTGGGGTTGCCCTGCAAGGAGACAGAGCTCCTGGTGTAATTTCCCAATATAACACTGTTTCTGTAGTTGAGTAAGCCTGCACTTGCAAATTAGGAGTTATCATTCGCATTAAGGGGGTCTCAGATTCTCCAATTGGTCTATTATTTAAAATCTGTAATGCTTCATGCAAATTCTCTTTCCATTTTCGTAGACTCCCCCGCCAATTTCCTAAACTGTTCTTTCAGCAATCCATTCATTCTCTCAATTAACCCTGCTGCCTGCGGGTAATAAGGGATGTGAAATACCCACTGTATGTTATGGGCTTGAGCATAAGCTTGTACCATTTTCCCCCTAAAATGGGAACCATTGTCACTTTGTATCTGCAAGGGTATTCCATAGTACAACATAATTAAGTTAATTGCCTTAATGGTGTTTTCTGTGTAGCTTGTTTAAAGGGTATGCCAATAAATACCCTGAATATGTATCTACAACTGTGCAAGCATATCGACATCCTCCACTAAGGGGTAGAGGTCCAATGTAATCAATCTGCCAAATTTGTCCCGGTAATTTTCCCTCCCAATTGTCCTTTCACAATATGAGGGATTGGTCTTTGTTGCCCATGTTGGCATATAGGACACTGAGCAATAACAGTTTTAACCAAATCCAATGTTAGGGTACACCCTACTATATGCCACCTGTAAGTGGCTTTCTCTCCCAAATGTCCACATTTTTGATGTGCCCATTTTGCCAGCCCTGATAACTGCTGACTTTGAGTTTCTTCAATATCCACTGGAAGAATCTTAGCTTTTTCATCTGCAATAGAATTATACCATCATTCTAGTGTATCTGAAGCACAATGAGCATCAACATGAAATACAGTGGTCTGAGTATTTTGCACCATAGTCCATATTTCCTGCCACAGTTCTTTTCCCCATATTTCTTTTGAATAAATTTTCCACTCATCCTTAGCCCAAGTGGGCAGCCAGGTTGTTAAACCATTGGCTACAGACCATGAATCAGTATAAATATGACATGTACCTTGCAACCTTTGTGGGTATTACACTGGAAGGGAGGAAGGGTAGCTTACCCTCTCCCTCCAAGCTCCTACTGGTGGAAGACACAGCTCGAGGTGCAAGAGACAGCTCGAATACTGTAGCAATAAAAAGGTTAGCTGTGAAACACAGACAAACAACAAAAACAAACACACATCAGTTTAAAAATAAAACAAGATTATTTCCATAGGATAAAAGAAGCCAAGCGTCCCTGGGTTCCCTTATCCTAAGCATGACAAAATGTCCAGATTGATGGTAATACCATACGTACGTATCTCTGTAGATGGTAAACTCTCAAAAACAGCTGTAATAGTCCTTTTTTCAAAATTGTAAAAGTTTGTTCCTCTTCACTTAGAATACTAGTTTTGCAATAAAAAGTCAAATTACATGGTTCCTCTTGGTGTGCTTTCATGAAAACATACATTTTGTGTGAAAAGTTGTGCTTTAGGCATGGAATACACATCAATTTTGAACTGGTAGTAACATAAAATGTTGAAACACAAGAAGGTCAAATAACGTGCAAAAGGTCACAGTGTGCATGCAAGAGGTCATTCAAACCCAGCCATTCCTGTAGTGTCCTTGAACAGCACCAATATTAAAATATCTTTAAATAACAATAGAGCACACAATGAAACTGCTGGCCAAGACAGTACACATACACATACACAAAAAGAAATACTTAACACAAAATAAGACTGACATTGTTTCACACCAATTTGCTGAGGTAATGCCCATAGTTCCATTAGAAAACTGTACGTGGTTTAGATATATGTGCTGCCTCCTGCCTGTCTTGTAACACTGACAATTTTAAACCAACACATTTATACATATTGCCATGTAAAATCTTTCCAGAACAAAACACTGTTTAAACACATCATCTGTAAGTGAACACATCTCAGTATAACATGATTACACCTTTTGGCACATAACTAAAATATGGCACTCTGCCATTTTGCAAAAGTTCTGGTTTTAACTAGAAGTATGATAAAGCCATTTATAGCTGTTAACACATTACATTTCACCTAGCAGTGGCTTGGCGTTGTTGCAAACTACAACTCTTTCTGCACATTGCAATCTATATGACGTCATAATTCTTCACCATCAACACTACCTGCTCCAAGCAACAACTACAAACAAAAGTTTTCACTGACCCTATCTAGGCAGCACAAATGTTCCATTACAAATAAAGTCAATTAAAACAGTCAGCTATGAGGCAAAGAAGCTTCTTCTTTCTTTTTTTCTGTAACATGTTGTGCACTGAAGGCAGTCAATCCTATCTCCAACCTTGACAATAGAACATAATTACAGAACACAGATATAAGCTAGAAAATATGCATGAGAAAGGCGAGACATTACCTTGTTTAGTATCATTATTACAGAAATAAAACAGACAGACATAAAACAACTTTGAATAAAAAAAATTCAGACTTACCCGGTGCCAAGGTATTTTTCTTCTTCTTTTCCGATATACTAGTCTAAGTAAGAAAACTGACTGAAGGACCTTCGTGATAATTTCCAAATGCTGCAGCTATTAACTCTTTCAAAGGTTTTAACCCTTTCAAAGGTTTTCTTTTGGCTATTTTAGTAACCTGCCAAACCAAGTCTTTTTCCAGAGCTCTGGTTTGCAGTTTAAAAACAAAACAAGCAAAATCTCTAACAGTACTAGGTTGAGATCCATCTGGTAGAGGTCCCCAGTACTTGGGTTTAGGATCAAATGTTTCAGCCTCTATAGGAGGCAGGGAACTTGAAATTGATACAGAAAAACTTGAAACTACACAGATAGGCAACATGGGGATTTTCAAATCATCCGTCTGTAGTCACCTACTGTCTTACATCCACAGTAGTTTATTTTCTTTTCTAGATGTTGCTTATCTAACTTTACTTAACCAGCCACTGCTTTTTTCTCCTAAAAGCAGCCTGAACTATGAAAGAAAGCCATCATTGGCTCTAACAGTATATACTTGCAGCAAGCACAAATTACAAGTACAAAGGGCAGTTGCCCTTGCTTGTTTGAGCCTTAATACACCTTTAAAAAGAACTCATCCTTTTTCCTAAAATAGACATTTTATTTTGAATCCTGCCGACTACGCAAAAATGTTCTGCCAACTCAAACCAAACGGCTATTTGCCATTCACTCACTTACACACAATAACAGTACAATAAATGTAACAAGCCAAAACTTTATTATAGCAAAATATAATATAAAGGTTACAATAAGTACAGCAAATCCAAAGCTTTATTATAACAAAATATAATATAAAAGGTTACAATAAGTACAACAAGCCAAAGCTTTATTATAGCAAAATATAATACAAAGGTTATACATCACCCGATTCCAAAAGCTACATCAAGCCTGTTCCAATGGCTGGGAAGCCCCTTGTCAGCCTGGCTGGAGTCTCACGAACCGGGAATTGGCCCCACAGCGATCGTCCACCCTGCAGGTGAGGCTTCTAACCAGGCATTGAAAGCTACATTTATATCTTATTCTATGCTAAAAATAACCGTGCAGCCTTCATAGGTGTTGTCTTGCCACATTCTAGAAGCTGGCGGGCTCCCAGAGATGCTGCAAATTCACACCATAAGGACTGCTCAGAATTCCCTACACCTGCTAGGTCACTGTGCTCCAAACACTGGCCGGGTGTCTAGAACACTATGAGCTAAGCAGAAGTTTAAACAAAACTACAAAAACAGGTTGCCTGATAATATGCAACCTTCAAGTCAGCAAAATACACTATCTGAAGCAAAACATAATAATGAGGCTATCTAAAGAGCAAAACACCAATTAAATGAAGCAGCATGTAAAATGGAGTCACACAATACAAAATGGAGTATAAAATGACATACATTACATGAAATAGCATACAAAATGGAGTGACAATAATCAACATATTATACTATCACTACACCTACTAAACAATCCTACAACTATAATTCTGAACTATCACGCTTTCCTAAGACCTAACTCTCTAACTAATCAGGCAGATTAGAAAAGCATGCACAGTAAATGATACATAAGTAGAAACAAATTTACAATGGCAGAATTTAAAACAAACAGTAAATATTTTTTTTTTCAAAGCAATGCAACTTTAGCACATTTCTATGGCAAGCCGTTAGGGACATAATTCATAATCTCTGGCTGTATAGTAAAACACATACACTATATGGTGAAATACATACATCATATAATGAAATATATACATTATATAGTGAAATACATACACAATGTAGTGAACCACATACAGTAGCTACTTAAATATATGCATCATATAGTGAAATACATATACTGTATACTGAAATACATATATTATATAGTGAAACACATATGCTATATAGTGAAATGCTTACATTGTATAGTGAAATACATACACTATCTACTGAAATCCACATACTGAGTACTGAAAATCCACATACACTATATACTGAAACAAATGTACTATGTACTGAAACAACCTGCCACCAAATAATACAACATAGCAAGACTCCAAGGGACTCTGCATTGCACACATGAATATTAGGAGCCTCCTTCATAATCTAGCTGAACTTGAGGCATGGGTTACACAAAACCACCCCAATATCCTCTGCCTGTCAGAGACCTGGCTAAAACCCTCCACTGCTGATTCCCTCTGTGTTCTACCTAACTACAATCTCATCAGGCAAGACAGACCCTCATTAAAACGTGGAGGTGGTGTTGCCATCTTCTATAAACAACACCTGCTGCTAGTCCAAAACATTCTACCGACCCTATCTCTCTGCAAAGCGCTCCAAGCAACACTACAAATAGGCTCAAATAAATTACGCATAATCTGTGCCTATAACCCTCCAGCTGGAGGGGAATAAAGGTCTAGAAGAACTCCTCTTACTAGTAGACAGCACCATTGGCTGCAACGAGGTCCTCATATTGGATGACTTAAACTTAAACTGGGCTAGCAAATCAAATCAGTCCTC
The DNA here is from genome assembly GCA_016271365.2 of Neoceratodus forsteri. Taxonomy (NCBI): domain Eukaryota; kingdom Metazoa; phylum Chordata; order Ceratodontiformes; family Ceratodontidae; genus Neoceratodus; species Neoceratodus forsteri. The sequence continues at coordinate 13,820,970 of JADMNL010000035.1, forward strand.
ACACCTTGGTACAAGGCCGTAACCTCCATCAGCTGATCTCTGACCCAACTAGGGTTGTGGCTCCCCTTCGGTCCAGCACTCTTATTGATTGGGTCCTTACAAACTGTCCTGACAGCATAATCAGTGCCGGTACCCTTCCGGATGTAATCAGTGATCACTCCCCAATCTACTGCATCTGGCGCTCTACTAGTAGACCATCTCTGCCTCCCAAACTTATTATGTTCCGCAATCTAGCCAACTTCAATCCAATACAGTTTACATATGACCTCTCAATGATTGACTGGACCTCCATATACACCTCAGTGAATGCCCAGTCTGCCCTTGACAGTTTTCTTGCCAAATTCGGTCCACTCCAAGACACTCATGCCCCACGTATCACCTGATGTTTTCGTGGAACCCAGACTAAGTGGCTAACTAAAGACCTACTAACCCAGATAAGGGCCAGGGACAAAGTCTGGTGGTGTTTTAAATCCACAGGGACTCAGACCGACTATTGCCACTACCGCTCTCTAAGAAACGCTTGCAAAAGAAACATCCACTTATCCAAAAGCTCCTTCTGCAGGGACCTTCTAGCGAAAGCCTCCGGGGACTCCAAGAAATTCTGGTCCACCATTAAAACCCTCCTGGGTTCTAATCACAGGGCTCACACAAGTGACATGCTGTTAAACGGCATACATTGCAACAACCCGTTAACTATAGTCAACGCCGTCAATCGCCATTTCTCAGATCTAACAAACTACCTGACCTCCTTCCCTTCTGGTCACACTGCTCCACCCCCATGCAATACCAAACCTCCACTTCTGCACCCCCTTCAGGTTTCGGAGCACTACAAAAGGAGAAGTACAAAAACTGCTACTCTCCATTCCTGATAATACCAGCCCGGGGTCAGATGGTCTTGAGCCTAGGCTCCTGTAAGCTGCTGCCCCCTTCATAGCCTCTCCTCTAACCAAAATCTTCAACCTGTCCCTATGCTGTGGTATAGTTCCAAATATCTGGAAAATAGCTAAAGTCACCCCAATTCCTAAAAAATGAGACCCCAAGGAAATCAAGAACTACCATCCCATTGCTATACTCTCTGTACTTAGCAAAATCCTTGAAAAACTAGTTGCCACCCAGTCAATAGAATACCTCCAGAAATATAACCTCCTTTCTAGCTCTCAGCATAGCTTCTGTAAAGGTCACAGCACCACCAGCGCCCTACTCAAACTAACAAGTGACATCTATACCTCCATGGACTTGGGCCTCTTGACAGGTGCAGTTTTCATCGACCTAACTAAAGCTTTCGACCTGGTCAACCACACGCTCCTTCTTGCAAAGCTACACTCCTTTGGTTTCTCCTCAGATACCATTACCTGGTTTGAAAGCTACCTGTCTGACACAAAACAGGCTGTGATTTTCAACTCATCCATCTCGGATCTTGCACCGATCCATGTTGGAGTACCCCAGGGCTCCATACTTGACCCTCTGCTTTTTACTATATTCATTGATGACATCCCATTAACTTCACTGAACTGCTCATCTCTGCTCTACACTGATGACTTAGTTATCTACCACAGTGCTAAAACTGCTGCTGCCCTAAACCACCCCATTGCCATGGACTTCACGAGTATTCAATCCTGGCTCACTGACAACAAACTAGTCCTCAACTCTAGCAAGTCCTACTCAATGCTCTTTGGCTCGCCTGCTAGACTCAAATAGAATCACAATCCCCTTATTATCTCGTGTGTGGATGGCTCCCCTCTGACTACTGCCAAATATTTTAAATATCTTGGTGTTACTCTTGATGAATCTCTTGACCTGGACCTCCACATTTCCACTATCTGCAAGTCCCTAAATGCTAAGATAGGAAGTGCCTATCGCACTAGCCACGCCCTCACCCCCACAGCCAGACTAGCTGTGGCACAAGGCTTCCTTCTACCAGCTCTAGCATATGGCTCTGCAATCTACCTATCTGCATCAAAGTCCTCCCTCCATAAATGGGACACCACTTACAATAGCATCTGCCGCTATGCCTCTGCATCACCATGTTACAAGCACCATTGCCAGCTCTACATTGACCTAAAATAGCTTTGCCCCGCCACCTATCATCTCCAGTCCTTCGGCTCATTAATTGACTGTGTTGCCAGAACAGGCTTCCCCCTATCCCTTGCCTCTGCTCTGGAATCACAACCTCTCACCTATGAACTACAATCAAATGACAAAGCCCTTCTGCACATCCCAAGATGCAGATCAAACATGGGCGCATGTGCCTTCTTTTGCACAGCTCCTAAATACTGGAACTCTATACCCATTTCTATCTGTCAAGCGACCACCCATGGTAGTTTCAAGAAACTTCACCATGAACACCTGCATACCGTGAACCCCTGCACTTGCTTTAACCCACCTTGAACCTTCACTTCTCCCTGCTTTCTTCTTCATCGCTAGATAATACATGTCCTTGATACCTCTTCCCCTCCTCTCTTAGTCCCTATCATGCCCACTCTCTCACCACCTCCCCCCTTTCTCTCCCTACCATTCTCCCCTCCTCTCCCCGGCCACAGACCTCTCAGTTTTGGCACTCATTGTACCGTCTTGCACTGCCTGTCTCCTTTTGATTTATTTCCCTGTGTTACCTATTCCAATCTGTAATATAATCTGCACAGTACTGTAACTTTCATTATCATTTTTGTCAAGGTGAATGTCTCTCAATTCCAAGTATTGTTATTTCCTCTGATTTGTGCTGCTTTCATGTGCTGCGTCACATGTATCTTGTATGTCTGTAAACTGTCTTCTCCCGGGTCGTGCCTGAAAATAGGCATTCTTATGCCTAGCGCACTTACCCAGTTACCAAAAGCAAATAAATAAAATAAATATACACTATCTATTGAGATACATACACTACAGACTGAAACATCCACATACACTTTGTAGTGAAACAAATACTCTATAGATTGTAACACATACACTATATATTGAAAACAAATCATCATACATTATATACTGAAACAAATACATTATATTTTGAAATACATACACTATCTATTGAAATACACACATTACACATTGAAAAAAGCACATACACTATATACTGAAACAAATAAACTATATATTGAAACATCTACACTTTATATTGAAATACATACACTATCTGTTGAAATAAATACACTATGCACTGAAAAGTCTGCATGCACTATATACTGAAACAAATATACTATATATTGAAATGCATACACTATCTATTGAAATAAATACACTATGCACTGAAAAATCTGCATACACTATATACTGAAACAGATACACTACATGGTGAAACACATACACTATCTATTGAAACACATACACTGTAGACTGAAAAATTCACATACACTATATACTGAAACAAACAAACTATATACTGAAATGGACTATGTTCTGAAACTACCCATCCCTCTGCCCTTCCCCCTTGAATGACCTGCAGCTGAACTGCTTGTCTGCTGCATTCAGTTAGCTGCTGGCTTGAGAGGAAGTTTAAAACTGCAGAGCAGGTAAACAAAACAGGGCTATCTCTTATTCTACTTCTTTATGGGATATATACATCCTGTTTTGCTTGCACACCTTTAATCAAATTTCAGAACATTGTGATGTGACAAGAAACTTTTAGAACTAATTTGAAATGCTCTAGTTTATTTTAAATAAGTGCTACCTTCATTTACTGTTAGACAACACATTTTGTATAGGAAGCTAATACAGGATATTCCTAACATACCTGTATACATAGGGGGCTGCATGCATTTTTCCAAGTTAAATTGTTGATTGGTTTTATGTGTAATTAATTACTGTGTAAGTCCAGCAACTTATCTGAGCTGCATGCTTGGGAAGCACTTCAGGAGCTGTGGAAATGTAAGCCAAAAACGTTGCTAGTTTGTACTGTGTGGACTATGTTTTGATTAAGTTTTTATTTTAATGTTTTGTTTAATAAATGTTTGTTGGGTAAGAAACAATTTTTGCTCAATCCCTCAGTATTCAGTTCTCATCAGGAGTTTAGCTGGCATATCCATATAATTTGCATTGTTTTTCTAAATAACTTTACTGTGATGCCTCACTGAAGGCATGCACAGTCTATTTTAGGGTTTGAGCTTCTCAAACTGTGTTTTATTTCTTTTTTTTCCCATAGAGATTTTTATCTCCTTTGTCACCCTGCTACCCCTTTGCCCACTGACATCTCCAGCCCAATCACTTACCATCCACAGGACATACTTGCTCTGAGATTCCCCCCACACACACACGCACACACACACACACACATATCCCCTGTGTTGGGGCCAGGAAGGGGAGGGCCAGGGCCATTGACAAGGAGACACATATTAAGACAGGAGCAGAGCCTGGTTAAGAGTGCAGAATCTGCATCAGGTTGTTGGATCATTCTGCCATTGGGGGTTTTCCACCTTTGGTTTCATCCCCTGGGCAGCCAAGCATGCAATGATGCAATTGCATATAAAGACACATACTTGCTTTGTGCCTGCCTGAGCCCTCCCACTTATGCAACTCCACTGCCCTGCCAGCCATCCTCAGCTAGGTGGATGTTGAAGAGCGGGGTTGTCAGATTTCCCCTCATTGAGAGGAGAGCATTCCCTGAGATGCTCAATCATATCTCCCCCCCAGCTAACCCCTGTGCAACCCAGGTCCACCCCCAAAACTGGGCCACTGGCATGGGAGGCAGTGCAATCACCACCAAGCTGCTAGGCCAGCCCACAAGACTGTTTTTATAAGTAAACAAAGACAGCATATAGATAAAAGAAGAAAAAAACTGTATTTTAACTAGTCTGTTATAAACATCTTAAGTCACATCACAATGTTTTGAAATCGGATAAAGGTTTTGCAAGCAAAATATGATAAAACAATACATAAACAGATAGATAATATAACCCTTTTATGTTTACCATCTGCATCTTAAGAGGCATCGGCCAGGACTTTTAGTCAATTAGGGCCCCATTTTCAGAAGGTTAGTGTGCAGAGCTAAACATTACACTGTGGGAACAGCATGGTTGGATCTGTGTTATATTCAGCATTACCTGATGCTACCCATATCATGTGCATGTGCATATATACTACTACGGCCATGCAAATGAGTAATCCTCTCCTGCATACAGAGCACAGTGCTGTATAAAAGGTTTCCTTAGTGACCATAAGTACCTCCCCCTACATTTTATACTCAGCCTCTAGGCTTCTAGTCCCTAGATGCTTGATTTTGCACTTTTTGGCTTTGAACCCGAGCTGCCATGTCCATAGCACTCTTTAAGTGTTCTAAGGTCCCCACTCATTCTCTCCATCTGCACCTATCAATGCTATTACAGATTGTGGTGTCATCTGCAAAAAGGCACATCTTCCCTTCCAGTTCTTCTGTTATGCCACTTATAAAGACACTGAAGAGGACGTGTCCCATTACTGAGCCCTCCGGCACTCTACTGGTCACTCTCTCCTCACTGGATTGAGTGCCATTTATCACCACCTTCTGTGGCTGTGCGCTGTCTCAGGTGCAGCACTTAGGAGTGCACAACACTAATCTGAAAATGGGGGCCCACATACCACTGTAACAGGATTAGCACTGCATTGTGATAAACATAGCTGGTACTATTTTAAAAAGCATTCTTCTGTGCAGTGCTAACCTGTTAATGTGACACTATATATATATTTTTTTTGCACAAGATTACTAATTGCAACCAGGTGCTCATACAACTGGGGGTTACTGTAATGCATAGAAGGTGTACAGGTATATTAAATGCTTTCTCGAAGTGCTAACACACTGCGTGGTTAGTGCTAGTTAATGATTCTGGGAATCGTGTTTTAACTGCACACACGCAGCCTGCCAGCAACCCCACACACACATACACACACTGTCAGTTCTAAACACAATAAAAAAATATTTCTTTGGTAGTCTGGTAGTCCTCCACTCATCTAATCCAGGTAGAGTTAGAACATTTATTCCTCATTCCTGCTCCTGTTATACTGCACATATTTCTCAGCTTGTCTGGTGCTGGGGAAAACAAGTTTCAGCGTTAACGACTGGCTGGAAAATAACTAAAACTGCTAAATTGTTTGTTGGGCCATCAGATGGAAAAGGCTACTAAAGAGTAGAACTTCAGTGAAGACTCTTGGGGGAAAAATACTGGGGACAGTCTGTGCGCCTTTTTCAGCAACCAGTGAGGTGTTGCGGGAACCTTGTACATGTTAATTTTGGTTGACAGTTGCTCCTGCCAATGGGAGCTGCCAGAAAGCTCCCAGGGGAAGAACTTTGGTTTCAAAGTTCAGTTTGGTGGGACACCTCCACAGGGAGGAGTCTCCCAGCCCCTAGGGAAAGGTGGGGTTGTGGGGCTGTGAGGGGCTGCCAGCTGTCTGTCCCCAGAGCTGGTTGTGCCTTTCCCCATCTAGAGAGAAAAGAGAGGATTTTGCAGACAGCTCTGCAGAGAGGGAGATCTGCAGTATTTTGTTGCTGCCAGAGAAGTTGCACCACAGAGCAGGAATTGTTCAGAGTAAAGGTTAAATGGATTGAGAAAAAGGATTAAGAAAATGGATTTGTGTCAAGAGGATGGGGAGAAAGCCTCTTCAGTTTTATCGGCGCCACATCGGTGAAACACGGATGATCAAAGATTTTTGGTGAGAGAAGAAAAAGTGTAAAAGGTTCTGTCTGACCCTGGCAATGACAAGGCGTCAACAGGAAAAGGGAAAGACAAGGTTAAAGGACTGTTTTTTGTCATAAAAAATGGATTGTAAAAAATGGACATGAAAACTGGATTTGAACCCAGGTTTTAAGAAGCTGACAAGACAGCCTCTTCTGTCTGGAGTTAACTAGCACCTGCATGGTGAGAAATGAGACTTTCTTGATGTATTTTTGAAAAAGAGTTGCTGAACTTGTGTGTGAGCCAGAGCAAAAGAGTGGCCACTGTGTTGGAGTTGAAAGACTGTGGGTGCAGGGGGATGAGCAGGTGCTGTCTGGGTGGGTGCCTGCTGTCTGCTCCTAAGATGCAGCAAGATGGGAGACTTGTGTTAAATCCCTGGAATTTTAGACTCTGCACAGTGCCCCTAGAGCCTGATATTCGAGAAGATAGATGAGACTGCTTGACTACGCAGAGTAGCAGGTAACTGAGGAAAGAATGGAAATGATCTGAAGAATCAATCCTAAACATGCTAGGTGGGGAGCTTGCTGACCCCTATCAAGTGGGGCTACTGGCGGTAAGGGATTGTGGGTTCGTGTCCGGGTGCTGGGATGCTCTGACCTGTGGGGGAGCCAGACCGTGGGCATGCTCCCATGTCTGGGTCCCTTGTGGCTGGTGAGTCTTGTGTGATGCCCTGCAGTGGGCCTCTGTGGGCCAGGGGGGACAGGGCTGCAAGACCTTGGGTTGCACTGAAGATCCAAGCTTCAGCTTCCACACCTTCAAGTGTTAAGCATCAGTCCTGATTCTGCGTCTACTGATCCATCCTCCCCAGGACTTCAGTCATATGCGCCATCCTAGTACTAATACAGCAGAGCTGTGAGTGAGGCAGGATGCCCTGCACCTGGGCAATATATATATAAATATATATATATATATATATATATATATATATATATATATATATATATATATATATATATATATATATATATATATATATATATATTATCTGTGTTTAGGTCCACTGGCACTGAAAGCCAGTTCCAGATTTAAAGACATCAAGGGAAACATGTTGGGGGGTTGTTTGGTTCAGGTGGGTGTGCCAATGCCAACCAACCAGCTGTACCTCAGGCATGCCTCTTGGCATTTAGGTATTCGGGGACAAAATTCAGGGGGTGTTTTTTTTGAACTGATACCAGTGGGTTTGGGTTTGGTAATACCTGAAGCAGTTGGATAGTCAGGTAGTTTGGTGGCTGCATTATCAAAAGGTGATTTGAGTTCAAATCAAAAGGGGGAATGCTGTTTGGGAATTTTTTTTTCTTTTTTTACCAACTCTTTTTCGTCTGATCACCGGAGACGTGTCCTCTCTCAGGCATCATCCCCAGTTCTCTCCCACCCAAACTGCCCCCATGCCCACACTCTGGGTCCCCTCCTGAGGCTCCGCTAATGCCTACCTCCGCCTGGCAAGAGACCTCCCTAACTTATCCATAGGGCGGTACTGCCACTTCTTCTGGCACCCAAGACATCCAGTGTCATCCAGGCAGAGGAGGCATGCAGAGGATTGGGACCCAGGTGGGTGGGGTCTGGCAGTGGGTATGAGGCCAAGGTGCACCATCACCAACCACAACTCTGGGGTGTTTCCTTGTTCATTTAACAGAGTTACAATGGTTTTAAAAAGCCCTAAGGCAGAATATTCAAGCTTTTTTGTGAGTGTTAGACAGGTTATCAACTTGCTAATCCCAATTTGCACCTCTTAAGCAGGATAGTACTGCACAGGGTCATATGATTGCTTGGTTACCAAGTCACTAGCCCATTTGTAAATGGCCCTAATCCATCCTTGTGCACCTGTGTAAAGCAGCTGACAGCACCGTGCGCATAGGCACATCGGCATGCTGGGAGTGTTTGGGAGGTGTAGCTATCCATTAGTGCAACACTAGTTACTGGTTCCCCAAACCAGTTGTTATGGACTGTGCATTCCTACACTCCCAACACCTGGCCATGTCAGGCTACCACTAGCCCTGGTCCCTCCACTGGTACATGGCATAACTGTCCTGGTGTCCAGTGCCCCACCCCCCAAATTGCATGCCTGTGTAATAAAACATCTGTCCCATGCGTCCAGCAGACAGCAGACCCCCCACCACTGATCAACTGGGCTCCAGTCAGACACTTGATAAGATCAGTTATTCTTGGGTACCATTTGCCTGATATCCAGACCAGGGTTCCCTGTGTGTCCCAATTAGTAGTCTGGCAAGAGCTGTAATTCTTCCATACCAGATCCTTGGTGTTGAGTGATTTCCCCTGCCTCATAAGTATAATATCTACCCCCCTGACCAGCCCACCCAGTACCACTACAACTGCCCCCACTTGCCCCCAACCTATGGTGTACGGCGACCAGCACAGACCCTCCACTCACATCCACAGCAGCCACCAACTCAATGACAGTTCACAATCAGAGGCCTACTGTAGTAAAAGCTGTTTTTATAGTAGGTGTGCAATCATAAACACAGAAGCACTGAACTTGTCATCAGAAAAGGACCACTTGGCCTACCTAGTCTGCCTAGATGTTTCCTGCCTCATCTTCCTCCTCACGTGCTGTCTGATCTCCATTGACCCTCCCACATCTTCTCTAATATACTGCTATGTCTACGCCACACATGTTTGAAGCCCCCTACTGTTTCAGCCTCCTCCACGTCAACTGGTAATCTGTTCCAGGTATCTACCAATATTTTCTCATATCTCTCTCTTGCCCCCACTCCAGCTTTGTTGCATATTCCCCCTGGTCCTGGTGCTCTTTCTCATTTGAAAGTGACTCCCCAGACCCTGTTCACTCCTGTAAGATACCTTTAGGCCTGTATCATGTCACTTTTCTCTTTTCTGTCTTCTAGGGTGTACATGCTGAGATCCCTCTGTCTCTCCTCTTAGGGTTTCTCATGTAAATCCTGTACCATTTTAGTTGCCCTCCAGTTGACTTCCTCCACCCTGTCTATGTTTTTTCTGAGGTTTGTTCTCCAAAATTACATTGCACTCCAGGTGGGGTCTGGCAACACCACCTCCATCCTCCTGATGGAGATACCATCCCTGCACACCCCAGTATCCCACTAGCCCTACTCACTGCTTTGCAACAGTTCCACCTTGAGGTCTTCAGACATAAAAACCCCAAGATCCCTTTTCTGTTCTTTGACTGTCAATAACTCCCCCCATCCTATACTCAGCTCTTGGTTTCTATGCCCTAGCTTCATGATTTTGCTCTTTTTGGCATTGAATCCAACTGCCATGCTTTTTACCACTCCTCAAAATTCACAAGATCCCTGATCATTCTCTTCACCACTCCTCGGTGTCTACCCTATTGCAAGCGTTGATATCATCTGAAAAAAGGCATACCTTCCCTTCAGTTTTTCTGCAGTGTCCCTATGTTCAGAAGGATTGGTCCCAGTACTGAGCCCTGTGGTACCCCACTGATCACTCTCCCATCATTAGAGTGAGTGCCGTTAACCACCATCCTCTGTTTCTTATCCATTTACTAGCTACTGTACTAATTGGAAGGCTACAGTCTGTAGTTTAAGGGTCGGTGCAACCGGACACATTCTCATTCAGCCCATTTAAGGGCTGCTTTCCTCACTCCACACACAAGTAGTTTTTCCTTGCCCCTTCATCCATCCCTCCTTCTCCAGCAGCATGCCTTTCTTTCCCATGGGCTTCTTCTTATAGTACCATTAGCCAAGGGAATCACTCCTGTGGCACCTCAAGGGGTGGAACCTTCCTCTAGGGTTCCTACCCTTCATACCCATACAGGGTGGTATATCCCATGGATAGAGAGGTGAACAGCCAAAGATTATCTATGTTACACAAGCACAAAACCAGTTGCACAGGCATACTGAACCCAATTAACCATTTTTGATCCCACCCGAAGGCCATTCAGTTTCTTTATCAGCCTCCTGTGTGGCACAGTGCTGAAGGTCTAGCTAAACTCCGGCTCAATCATGTCCACTGCTCTTCCCTTATCTATTTCCCTGGTCATCCAGTCAAAGAAATCTACCAGATTCATTTGGCATGACCTTTCCCCTGTGAATCTCTGCTACCTGTGATCTTGCAGCCACTGGATTCAAGACACTCTTAACAGTCTTTCTTTTAGTATGTATTCCATTAATTTGCCCATAACTCAGGTAAGACAGACCAGGCTATATTTGCTAGCCTGCTCCCTGCTGATGTTCTTACAAAATGGAACTATGTCTGCTCTTCTCTAGTCCTCTGGAACCACTCCTGTTTCCAGTGAGTTGCTGAATAAGGCCATGAGTAGAACAGCAAGCACCTCCCTGCCTAGTTCCCTTAATACCCTTGGGTGTATTCATCCAGTCCTATGGTCTTGTTCACCCTAAAATTTGAAGTCCCTTCAATAATACTCTTTCCTTTGAAAATGGGTTTGTGTCCACCTCCCCCTACAGTGTTCATGCTGCTGCTTGGTGAACTGTCCCTGTCTCTCTCCTCTGTGAACTGTAGAAGTACCTGTACAGGATGTATACTTTTTACTAATCCCCTCTGTGCAGTCTCCCTTTGTCATTCTCCTTATCTTCAGAATCTCTCCCCTTGCCTTTTTCTCCTTGCTTATGTACCTGAAGAAAGTCTGGTCTTCTTTTGATACCCTTTGGCTATGCTTTCTTCTATCTGAGCCGTTGGTCCCTTCATTACCTTTCCTGCTTCCCTCTGTTTTACCTGATACACCTCTCTATTCTCATTCTTCTGTGTTTCATCATACCTCCTGAATGCCACCCTTTTACAAGCTTCTAAAGAAGGCTATTCAGATGTATCTCCCCATGTCAGTGAAGTTTGCCTTCTTGAAATCCAAAATGTTTGCCGTCGTGTGACTGGACTGGGTCCTGGGTTCCATGCTAAACTACACTATGTGGTGGTTGCTGGATCTCAGTTGTCCCCCCACACAGATATCTGAATTTTGTCCCCATTGATCAGTATCAGGAAAAGAATGGCCTTTTATCTGGATCAAGCACAAGCTGCCTTAGATCTGCCCCCTGTAGGGAATCCAGGATGCTTCTGCCTCTGGCTGAAGCAGCTGCCTGGGTGGACCAATCCACATCTGGCATACTGAAATCCCCCAGCAGCAGGATTTTTCACCTTTTGTTGCCATATTGTGTATTCCATCCGCAAGCTCCCTGTCCACTTCTTCCCCCTGTGCCGAAGGCCTGAAGATCACCCGTTCATATCGCTGAGCCTTTGCCAGGTTCAAGGATGACCCACAGTACCTCAGCCTCCCCCGTCTACCCTGTACCTCTGTCTCCTTTATAGCCTCTCTGTCATACAGGGCCACGCTCCTCCTTTTTTACCCTCCATCCCTCCTGAACAGTGCATAACCTGGTACATTAATGTCGCATGATTAACAGTGTACCATGTCTCAGATATTGCTACTATGTCCAGGTCTTCCTCTACTATTAATGCCTCCAGGTCTGGGATTTTATTTCCCAGGCTGTGGTCATTTGTTACCATGCCTTCCATATTTTGCATCCTATCCCCCTCCTTCTCTTTGCTGCTGCTCTCCTGCTTCCTTCCCCTTCCCTATCTCTGCTTCATCCCCCTTCCCCAGTTGTCTTTCTTCCCACTCTGCTTCTGCTGTCAGTGTCCCAGACTTCAACTAATTTTCCTGCATGTGCCTGGGAGGGGGTGATACTAAGTCGCCTGACCTTCCTGACTTCCCCCCCTCCCGGCCATTTTAAATGCTTGTTACTGAAGCATTCACACTTCTTACTCAGGTCACATTCCCTGATGGATGCAGACCATTATCTTTATACAGGCTTGTGTTCATCCAGGTGGGGCCCCAGTCCCCCATGAAGCCATAACCCTCCATTCCATGCCATTCCTTCAACCAGGAGTTGAATTACTGGATGTGGAGTGCTCTAGCCCTTCTCCTGCCATAGACAGGTGGCACCTCTGAGAAGGAGATGGAGTGTTTTGTTTTTTTTACCAGGAGAGACATGCTAAGCTGAAGCTTGTTTACAGCTGTGACCTGGGAGCACAAGGAAGTTAAGTGACTTGTTCAGGATCACACAGTACGCAAATGTGGGCTGTGGGATTCAAACCTAGGTTTCCGGGTTTGCAGCTCAGAGTCTTAAACCACTGCACTACACTGCCTTATTGAAGTGTCCTACTTGCTTCAGACTCCCCCAATTCCTAAAATCCTTTTGGATTCTAACTACTTTTACTTTGTCTCCTGCCAAGTCATTCACCTCCAGGTGGATGATAACTTCCAGTTCCTCCCTCCTTGCCATTACCCTTGTGATCCTATTGATCCACATTCTCATCCCACCATGCAGTGCCTTCTGAAATGCACTTTACCTCCCTGTCCTTCCTGCTGGGTTCCCTTAACTTCACTCCTTGGGCAACTGAGTCCCCTACCAAGAGAAGCTTCCTCCTCCTCTGGGATTTTCTTTCCCCTTTCCTGGTGCTGCATCATGAGGATCTGCCCATCCACCTTAATCTCAGCTGTGGGTGCCACTGTAGGGCTAGCTCACTCCTCTAAAACAGTGAGGGAATTGCTTAACCAGACTGGTTGGGGGATGTCCTTCTGACACCTACAAGGCAACTTCCCTACAGTACCATAATGGTCCTTTTTATGTTGTCTTGTGTACACAGCACAGACAACGTATAGTGGTAGCAGGTTTTGGAGGTGCGGTTGTGTTGTGGCCAAAGGCACCACTGCTTTTTTGGGCTGGGCTCTGTGGCACAAATGAAACAGCATGCTGTCTATGACAGCACTGCAAAAGCATGCCACCAACTTGAAACAATTTCTCCACTGCAATGAGGGTGCTCCCTATCATTGCAGGGCGTGCCTTGCCTGGTGTAACATTTCAATGAACATAGTTGAGGCTGTTGCCATCTGCCTCTCATAATCCCCAGCAAGCCAACTTTGGGGTGCCTAATCCCACTGTTGGCATAGTTAACCCCCAAGATTGTGTGGCACACTGGGAGCCCACCCCAGTGTGCCTCTGTGTTCAAAAGCTGATTGCGTCAGCATTTGCCCCTGCTCACTGCAGTGTGGCTAACATCACACCACACACTCATGGGACACACTGAGAACCCACCCCAGTTGCCCAACATTTTCCTTATACCTGTAAAAAAAAAAGAAAATGGTCCTCGGTGTTCTTTCTTTTATTTTTATTATAACCTGAAACAAAGAAAATGGTCCTTTGCCATTGGGTCCCCTCCCCCAACCTGCACCCACCTTCTGTACACCCCACACCCCAACCCCCCACCCCTTACTTACCTCCAGAGTCCAGCGCTGTGATCTTTGGTGGAGCAGGAACACGTCTGCACTCTTCAAAACCGACCACGAACTGAAGAAATGCTGGTAAGCTGTATAATGGCATCAATGGTGTGGGGGGTCAACTTAAGTGGATATCTCATCCACTCTTGTGACTTTTGGCTCCAGATTTTCAACATGGGGTTCTTGGGACCCCACCTCATGAACTCAGTCACTGTCATTTCATTATTCGATCCCTAAAGGTGATTTCACGGTCACTGCGCAGAATCACCTTTTGGGACCAATTAATGAAATGACAGTGTCACTGTTCATAATATGGGTTCCCAAAATGCCTATGTTGAAAATTTGGAGAACAAAGTCCACAAAATGACATTGTTATGAGCATGCATTGTGCAGTTTCCATGCACACTTGTAACTTTGAGAACTTTTAATATTTTCACTCCAGATTTTTCCAATATTGCCATTTCTTCACACATCCTTATGAACAATAGAGCTGTAATTTTTCACATCCTATCCAAAATGTGTTTCCTCACATGTGGTGCAGAATGCCACAGTTGCTATGGGAAATCAACATTCAGGACCTATTGACAAAATCACAGTGCCACTGTTCATACGCAAAGGTCCCAAATGCTTTCATGAGGTGGGGTCACAAAAAGCCCATGTTGAAAATTTGGAGTGCAAATACCAACAAATGCCTGGGGCATTAAGGTTTCTAACCATAATATCCCACCCTGTATAGACTGACCAGTATCAAGGGGGTGACTTTGGATTGTCAGCTGTAGTGGTCACACCATTCCATCCCACTCCCACCCTGCAGCCAGTGACAGGCATCAAGGTGTGCCTTGGACTTTTCGACCCCAAAGTTCACCCCATTCTCCTATACTGCACCCATCTCAATGTATTTTGTTATGGAATGAGGTAAGCATAAGGCCTGATGGCCGCAAGGCACAACGTGACACTTGTCGGAGTCTGCAGGGTAGGATGAGGTAAAATGGCATGAGCATTATGGTCGACGATCCAAAGGCACACCTCAATGCCTGTCAGTCTCTGCAGGGTGGTGTGGGGTTGGCGTCACTTCCATACTTCACTGCCATTCCTATTATGCATCTCTCTAACTCCTGCACTATCAATGCCAACACCAGCAGTACAACATTCAGCATTAACAAATGCTTGTTTTCTCCTGCTTTTGCTTACTTCCTTCATGCAGATGCTGGTTGCCTTCCTATGCCTTTACTTAATTTCTCCACTGTTCTTCTACCCCCTCTGACAATTCTCCCCTCCTAGGCTGTTTCTGAAGAAGTCTCCGATTTCTTTAAAATCCAACCTACTAAAGTCCAGGACCATCGTCTTTTTGTGGCTTGCCTCTGCACCCATCGTAATATTGAACCACACTGTACAGTTTTTAAAAAAGTATGCTCATTTAAGTATTTTTAGATTACTTTTTTTTAACTTGGCAGCATTTATAAAATATTTCACTTACTGAAAAGAGCAATTTTTACAGACTGTAATAATGTATAATGTCTGCATGTATGATGAAGTTGGCATAAGCAACTGTAATTAATGTATGGAAGTTGAATCAACTTTAACTGCCAGTAAAACAAAGTTTAAAAAAAAAAGAACCGCACTGTACAGTCATCACTGGTTCCCATTGGATAGCCCACTATGGCATGACTAGGCACTATCAAAGCCCCCAGTAAGTCAGGGATTCATAGGAACAAATGGAGAAAGCATGTCCCAAATGGGATAGCACCTTTATCCCATGAGTCATTTTCAACTCTCAGCATGCTAAGTCCATAGGGCAGGAAAGGTGCTAGTGGGACATTTGCCAGCCCATATGGGCTAACTAACATTTCCGCACAATGCCTCTGTGCATGACTGCATGGAGGAATTATACAGAACAGTGCTAGCTCCCACCTCCTCATCGCAATTAAGATGACCCTGATATAATAAAATGATCCCTGGCATCTAGAATTTCCCCACCCCCAATCACCATTCAAATGCACCTGATTAGTATATTAAGAGGATCCCTGGCATATAGAACACCCTGATTGCAAGTGTGAGCCCCCTCTCAATGATTGCAAGTGTGAGCCCCCTCTCAATTCCACCCATTAAGGTCCTTCCACCCCTATCCCCATGGTGGCTCATCAATTACCCCAGCTGCCAGTCCCTCCCACTGCAACAGTAACAGGTTCAGCCCCTCTTCTTGCCACCTCGGCTGGCCACTTTCTGAGTGACACAAAGTGAGCACACACATACTATAGAAACAGATGTTCTACAGTAGGCGTGCACTCACTCCCTTTCACTCAGACAGTGATCAGCCAAGATAATAAGCTAAGATGCTGTATTGATCACAGTCACAGGGAAGTGGCTGCAATCTTGGGTAAATGGGTGGCCAATGGGCAAGGGATGGAGGGACCTGGCTGGATGGCTTTGGGAGGGGGCTCAGATTTGCAACTGGCAGGTGGGGCTACTAGATGTCAGGGATCATGGAAAAATAGAAACACAGAAACATAGACGATGGCAGAAATAAAATGGTACATCCTGTCTGCCTCTATTTCCCCTATTAAACCTCAGAACCTACTGTCCATACAGGGTACTAGCTTTCACTATCCACTCCCTTGTTCCCCTCCCTACTACTATCAGCCTGAGTAACCATTATACCCTTCACTTTTTCACAGCCATGCTTGAAACCATTTATGGTTTTGGTGCCTGCCATCTCAGTTGGCAGACTATTCCACATTTCTACCACCATCTCTGGAAAATAAAACTTTCCAATATCCCTCTTGAACCTCCCTCCTTTCAGTTTCTACTTGTGCCCCCATGCTCTTGAACTGTTACTCATGCTAAGTAGTTCTTCTCCATTCACCTTGTTTATTCCTTACAGGAACCTGAAGGTCTCTATCGTATCATTCCTCTCTTGTCTGGTCTCGAGTGAAGACATGTTCAGTGCCTTGAGCAGATCCTCATATGATCTTTCCTGTCGGCTCTGAATCATCCTGATCCCCTTTGTCCTTATCTTTTCTGAGGTGAGGTCTTCAGAAGTTCAGAACTCTGAACAGTATACCAGGTGCAGCCTCACCAATGATCAATAAAGAGGCAGTAAACTTCTTTTCTTCTACTATCAGAACCTCTTCTGGCACATCCTAGTATCCTATTTGCCCTACTAGATGCCTCACTGTACTAGCTTGATTGTTTAAGGGAGTCACTAATGATGAATACTAGGTCCCTTTCCTCAGCTGTAGTGGTCAGCTCTACCCTTCCTATCCGGTACTCTGTCCTGGGGTTCTTGTCCCCTAAGTGAATCACCGTGCACTTTTTGGCATTGAATTTCAACTGCCAAACCTTAGGCTACCTCTCTAATCTTTACATGTCACTCTGCAGTTTTCTACTTCCCCCGTCACCACTCTCCCATAAGCTTGGTGTCATCTTCAAAGAGAAACAAACCCAGATTCATTCTCAAGTGTTGTTAATGAGCATGCAAGAGTCAGGATGGATCCCTGTGGCATTCCACTCTTGACTTCCCTCTCTTCTGATTTGACACCATAATCACAACCTTCTGCTGCCTCTCATTCAACTAAAGCCCCCTCACCCCCACCAAATCACTGCTTATATTTTCCTTTAAATCCCTGGACCTCACCACCTTGCGCCGTGACCTAAGCTGCTCTGATTGGTCCCCTATCTCATTGGTCTTCTCCACTGACTCCATGCTAGCATATTTCAAAACAAAATTCCTCAAATATGGGACTGCCGTGCCCCCCCCAGAGCAGGACATGAGAAAAGGTACCCCACCTCCCCTAGATCATGGCTGAGCTCATAGCTTACTTGCAAGTGCATGATTTGGCCTGGTCAGAATATAAATGTAACCCATCCCCCATGGCTTCCAGAGGTATGATCACCTCCTCAGCACCTGTACCACAGCAATAAGCTTGCCAAAGGTGAGTATTTTACATCTAACTTCAGTACCAACATTAGTTACCTGTCTAAATTTTGGAAGGCTGTCACAATCTCTTCTCCCCTCCCACTCCTTTGCCTGTCCTCAAAGTCAGTGACACCCCTATCTCTAACCTCTCCTTCATCACCATAGAGATGTAATTCCTTTTCATCACTTACACCTCCTCTCTCCTCTCCTCCCTCTCCCCCTTCCTCACCTCTCTCTCACCCCTGCCAGCCTGCATGATTGTCATCTCCTTTCTTCCCCTATTGTTTTTTTTCTGTCCAGTAACTCCATTCTTTATTACCGACACATTTCCAGCCCTTAATCCTCCAACGGTAAGGGCCCAGATGGCCTGGATAGCAAGCTCCTCCATCTCTCTGCTTCTTCAATCTCCTCCCCATTGGCTGATCCCCGTAACTTCTCTTTCTGGTGTTCCTCCATCCCTGCTGACTGGAAGACTGCCACTGTTGCTCCTCCTCCAAAAGGTGGCGACCCATCTGGTACTAACAGCTACCGACTCATTTCTCTCCTCCTTCCAAAATACAGGAACAAATTATCTTGTCAGAACTCTCTCCCATTCTGGACTCTTCTTCCTTCTTCACCCAATACAAGTCTGGCTTCCACAAAAATCACTCTACCACCATCTCCCTGCTCAGGCTCACCAAATCCATCAATAATGGTATGGATCACAGCATCTGCTATCTTCATCGATCTAGCCAAAGCATTCAACCCTGTCTACCACCCCAATTATTAGCCAAACTCCAGGCTGTAGGCCTCTCTAACTTAGCCATCAACTGTTCCACTCCTACCACAGGGGTAGGTCCAAGCCGTCAAAATTGGTGACCCCCTCTCTCCTCCCTGCCTGTGTCCATTTGGGTCCCACAAGGATCTATGTTAGGCCCACTACTTTTCTCTATTTTCCTTAATGATCTCCCCTCAGTATGCTGGTCTGCATCCATTCACATGTACATGGATGACACGGTCCTCTTCACAACAGGCCCACAGACTCCAGCTGGACTTTGATCAAGTTCAGCCCTGACCACACACAAATCAGGTTTTCCTCAATGCCAAGAAGACTGTCTCCATGTCCCTTAGCACAAGGCACAGACTCTCTAGGCTCCCTCCCCTCCCCTTCCTACTTTCCATACCCTGGATGGCTCCCCTGTGAAGGATGTTACCACCTTTAGTTATCTTGGTATCTGGCTAGACCAGCACCTAAACTTTTCTGAACAAGTGGATGCTATAGTCAAAAAGCTGCACCCCAATTTGATGCACTTTACAGGAACTGTGACTGTATCCCACCTCCAGCATACTGTGCTATTATCCAGAGAATGATCTTCCAAATCTCTGAATATGGTGATGTGGTCTACAGCATAGTCCCAGTCACTACCCTTGCCAGACTGGACACACTCTTCGACAATTCTGCCATTACACTCTCAACTATCCTTTTTGGACTCACCACTGTTCTATTTATAAATCTCTCTCCTTTTCTTTTCTTGTGGACAGACATCATGCCCACTGTGCCAGCTTTGTGGGCAAATCTGGTTTGTTTCCCTACCCTCCTATCTCTCTGATGTCCCCCCACAGCCATACCAATAGAAGCTGAAATATTCAAACCTAGCAGTCCCTTCAGTTTCTACAACCATCAACAAAGCCACATTCAGCCACCGCTTCCCTAAAATCTGGAACTCCCTTGCCCCAGCCATTCATCAATCTCCCTCTCATGGGTTCTTTCAAACCACTTCAGAGATCTCACCTCTCCCTCCTGCACTTGCTCTAGTTTTCCCTCTTGCTCTCCTATGACTTGTTTCCAGTTTAGGTACAGCTATAATTTGGTGCTTATGCTTCCACTCTAGGCATTATGCACAAATGTTTGTAGCCAGCGTCAATTTAAAACTGCTCTGTATTTGATTGCCAGCATAAGTTTGTGGCTCCTGACTCGCTGTATATGCATTGTTGATTGTTTGCTTATCACTCAAGTTCTCATGTCTTGTATGTATTACTCCAAATGTAATTTGTGGTTGTGTACCACTCTGCTCCATGTATGTTATGTAATTTGAAATTGTGTGCTACCTAAGGCCCAACTGTGCAAGTTCCTCTTCCCCCAGGATGCATCTAGAAATGAGCTCCCAGTTTAGTATGCCTGGGTGGGGGGGCACTAGACACCAAGGATCACTTTACTATAATAACTGGAGCCATTTAAACTGCAATCAGGGGTGTAGAACCTTTACATGCCAAGGATCATTTTGGTTTACTACTTGGGAGCATCATAATGGTGACCAGAGGTAGGGTGACAATATACACCACTGTGTGCTCAAATGAGGGCAGGATTTTTGGAAGCAGTAAACAGTATTGCAATTTCAGTTGTTAAGCACTTTCAAAACCTTTTATATAGCACTGTGCTCTGTACGCAGGATGGGATCCCTCATTTGCAAGGCTTTAGTAGTACATACAGTATGCACATGCACATGATCAGGTTAGTATCTGGGGCTGCTAAATACATGGTACCTGTTCAGCCATGCTGTTCTCCCACATGGCACAGTGCTTAGATGTTTATCGTTCTGCCAACCTTCTGAAAATGGGACCCTAATTGACCAAAAATCCTCTGCCGATACCTCTTAAGATGCAGAAAGTAAACAAAAATGGATTATCTTGTTCTACATCTTTATGTATTATTTTATTTTATTTTCCTTGGAAAACCTTTAATTAGTTTCAAAACATTGTGATGTGTCTTAAATATTTATAACAACTGTAGCTAAAATACAATTTCTTCTTTCATCCGAGTGCTGTTTTTATTTACTTATAAAAATACAGTCTGGTTTAATGGTTTAGCTTAGGCTTAGTGGTAACAGCACTGCCTCCCATGCCAGTGGCCCAGTTTCAGGGGAGAACTTGGGTCAAACAGATATTAACTGACAGGAGAGATGACTGAGCATCTCTGGGACTGCTCTCCTCTCAGGAAGGGGGAGTCTGACCACCCCGCTCTTTAACAGTCACCTAGGTGAGGAACAATGGCAGGGCTCAGGCAGACAGGTACAAAGCAGTACTTGCCTTTAATTGGATTGGCATCATTGCATGCTTGACAGCCCAGGGGATAAGCAAAAGTTAGAAAACCTCCAATGGCAAAATAATCCACCAACCTGCCATAGGCTTTGCACTACTAACCAGGCTCTGCTCCTGAATATGTGGCTCCTTGTGAATGGCCCTCTCCCTCCTGGCCCCAAACTGGGGGGGCCATGGGAGCTCTCAGAGCAGATACGTCCTGGTGATTTTGAGTGATGTGGATGGACAGACCAGTGCACAAGGGGGTCAGTGGGTGACCTAGAAGGCAAACATCTCATTTGAAAAAGAAATAAAACACAGTTTGGGAATCACAGACTCAATAACACAGTCATACCATATAAGCAGCGTAATTATGCACTATGAGGCTAGACCAGGGCAGGTTTATTAGTGGAGACCAAGTGCCTGGCAAAGCTCTGTTCACCTTGCAATGCTCTGCAGATATGTAATGGGGAAGTTAGGAGCTGTAAGAGTCACCAGTGAGGCATCTCAGTGAAGTTATTCAGAACAGAAAGTACAAATTATGCATATGTCAGCTGAGCTTCTGATAAGAATTGGGCCCTGCGATTACTGCAATATATATATTTTCCTTAACCAAGAACCTTTATTAAATAAAACATTCAAATAAAAACAAAAACTAAATCAAAACTAACTCAGTAGAGTACAAACTACAAAAGCATTTGACTTACACTTTCACAGCTCCTGCAGTACACTTCCCAAGCATTCAGCTCAGATAAGTTGCTGGACTTACACAGTAATTAATTACACATAAAACCAATCAACAATTTAACTTGGAAAAATGCATGCAACCCCCTACATATACAGGTATGTTAGGAATATCCTGTATTAGCTTCCTATACAAATATGTTGTCTAACAGTAAATGAAGGTAGCACTTATTTAAAAGAATAAACTAGAGCATTTTAAATTAGTTCTAAAAGTTTCTTGTCATATCACAATGTTCTGAAATTTGATTAAAGGTGTGCAAGCAAAACAGGATGTAAAATCCCATAAAGAAGTAGAATAAGAGATAGACCTGTTTTGTTTACCTGCTCTGCAGTTTTAAACTTCCTCTCAAGCCAGCAGCTATCTGAATGCAGCAGACAAGCAGTTCAGCTGCAGGTCATTCACGGGGGAAGGGCAGGGGGATGGGTAGTTTCAGAACATAATTAATTTAAGCAATAAGGCACGACAGGGTGTGTGTTATTGTGTAATAACGTCACTCCTGGGGTGGGTCGAAGCACGAAGCGAAGCAGATGCTTCCACCACCCAGGGTGTGACCAACCTATTAACACCTCCCTGAAGTGTATCTATATAATGGCTCATTTTCAAATAATATTAAAAAGTAAAAAAAAAAATGTTTGTAATATTCTTATAGGTTTTTGTATGAGAGGTCTATTTCAGAAATAAAAGAAAAAGTAGTCCACTAGGTGGTGGTGCTGCTGCTAATATATGCCTTTGTTGTAGATGGAACCTCCCCCCCAACACACTTGTCGTGTGGCATCTTTTGAATTCAATTAGTGTGCTCCCGCTGCTTGTTTTGGAAGCAGTTGAAGAGATATTTTTTTATTTTGTTAGCGGTGAGAGAAAGGAATGGACAGTGAAAAAAAAACATCGAGGCAGAGTGTTTACTTCCTGTTTCCCACTGCACTTCGTAACTGGACATCAGCAGAACCTGTAAGTTACAGGTCGTTTTTATGTTGGAAAAAGTACTTTTTGTCAAACGGCAAAAGTTTTTGGGTTTAATGGGAAGCTGGTGAGGGTTTCAAATGGCATTGGCACTGTTTGTGTTTTTTTGAAATGTCCGAGCACGTGGGTTTCATATTCGCAGGCAGCTAGTGTGCAGTCAAAGATAGAAAGCCGCCAGGTTTTTTTATGTTGTTGCTTTGCTTTAATTCATTGAAGGAGTGTGGCAGTGATGCAGAAACTGTGTATTTGTTGTTTGGGGGGGGCGAGCTGGTGTAAGCTGTGACAGCTTGAGGGACTGTTGGCTTGCCGGTGGCTTGTGTGGGCACGTAGAGTTTTTTCAGTGCCGTCAGGTCAGTTGTGTGCCTGAACTTAATACAGTGATGTTATATCTTAATATCACCACTGTCCGAGGCATACACTGACCAATGAGAGAAGACATTTTTTTCTTGCCATTGTATAATTCAGTATATAGTTTATTTGTTTCAGTATACAGTGTATGTTAATGTTTCAGTCTACAGTGTATGTGTTTCAATAGATATTGTATGTGTTTCACCATGTAGTGTATTCAGTATATAGTGTATGCAGATTTTACAGTACATACTGTATTTATTTCAATAGATAGTGTATGTATTTCAATATAAAGTGTAGATGTTTCAATATATAGTGTATTTGTTTCAGTATATAGTGTATGTGCTTTTTTCAGTGTGTAGTGTCTGCATTTCAATAGATAGTGTATGTATTTCAATATATAATGTATTTGTTTCAGTATATAATATGTGAAGATTTTTTTTTCGATATATAGTGTATGTGTTACAATCTATAGAGTATTTGTTTCAGTAGATCATTTATGTGGATGTTTCAGTCAGTAGTTTATGTATCTCAATAGATAGTGTATATGTTTCAATACATAGTACATTTGTTTCAGTGTATAGTGTATGTGGATTTTCAGTACTCAGTATGTGGATTTCAGTAGATAGTGCATGTATTTCACTATACAATGTAAGCATTTCACTATATAGCATATGTGTTTCACTATATAATATATGTATTTAAGTATACAGTATATGTATTTCACTATATGATGTATATATTTAAGTAGACACTGTATGTGATTCACTACATTGTGTATGTATTTCACTATATAATGTATATATTTCACTATATGATGTATGTATTTCACCATATAGTGTATGTGTTTTACTATACAACCAGAGATTATGAATTATGTCCCTAACGGCTTGCCATACATTTCTTTCCATCTGAAGTGCATTGTCATATACATTTTTTCCTTTGGTAAAAATAAGATGAAGCAATCTCACCAGCAGTTGCTGTCCTCTAAACTCAGTCTCTATACAAGGCCGTAGGGCCTTTAAAAAGCTAGTGTACTGCCTGGAACCTGCCTGAAATTAATTGTAACTTTCAGATTTAGTCAACTATCACTTATTGTATCTCAAGTATTTATTCTTTTCTGTTTGATAATTAGAAGATTTTCAAGCTGGCAGTACGGTGGTGCTGTGTGGAGCAGCACTCTGTCTGGAGGGGAAAAAAGTTCTGTTTCTCCCTCTACATCAACACTGAAACCACACTGACTATGACATCACTAGTAACCAATGAGAACCATTTCTTGCTGCCAGGTTTCACTTTCACATGAAGCAGCAGGGTCTGACTCTCCCTGGTTACTAGGAATGTCTCAATTTCCTGCATTTTGATTGGTAGCTTGTGAAAGTCACTGTGCAGGCTACAAAGATTGTGGTTCCTCAAGGAGTTTGGTCTCATTTCTGACTATGTAGTGGGAGGAACAGAACTGACTATTTTTTTTCCTCCAGACAGAGTGCTGCTCCACTTATCACCCCAGTACTGCCAGGTAGAAAATCTTCTAATTAGCAGACAGAAAATGAAAAAAATACTTCAGATACTGGAAGTTGTAGTTGACTGCATCTGAAAATTACTATTAATTCCAAGCTGTACACTAGCTCTTTAAGAAGCCTTCTTTTCTCTGGGGGTTCTGTATCTGTCAATGGGGTCCCCAGGTACAAACTATAGGCAATGGTCAGGTTTGGTGCATTCAACCCCTTTACAGTTGTGGCTGACTACAAAGTACTTGAGACAGTGTCCAGTCCTGTGCTGTATCATTACAAAGGTTTTAAACAAAGTCAATCCTTCACAAGCCGAGGATGAGCACATAAATCTAGCCAGGGAATTTACTTTGTTCTGATCATAGGCCTTTTCTTACAAGTCCACTCTATTTCTAAGGTGCCCCTCCTCTACAGCCCCCTGTAACACCCAGTCAGACTTCTAGTATTTAATGAGATCCCTCGTCTTTTCACTTACATACGGGTAACTGGCTCCTGGGCACTCAGCCTTTAAATACTTTCTCACACACCTCTCACTTGGTTCCAGTTAAGAAGGTTCCTGATGCTAGGTCATGAAGCCACTCCTCTGGGCAGCCATTTGCGTTATTGATAGTTCAGCATGGTCACGTCCAAATGATGCCTAGAATGTATGTGCACCACATGGCATTTGCAAATTTCAGGGAGAAGGGGGGTGGTCTCAACTATTCTGAGGATTGGCATGGCGTATGGTTTGGGGTTATCCCTCTCAATTACCAGGTAACATTCTCCCTTGGGCTGATCATATACTGAAATTACTTTAGCAGAGTCAACAATAGTGTCCTTCTCCATACCATCATCCCCCTTGACTGCTTCCACTATGAGGTCTGGGTCAGTAGCACCTGGATCCTTGTCCAGAGCTGTGGGCAGCAGGGGTCTTAACTTCAAAGGTTTGACCTCTTCTGATTTTTTAGGTACAGTCTTAGGCCTCACTGTGGGTTCCTGGGTGAAATTGGATTTAGCTGGTACTTTATTCTTGTCCTGTGAGCCTTGGTCCACAGCCTCGGCAGAAACTGTCTTCTCAGTCATGTCCCTCACATACCCTATAGCAGTGCTTCTAATTTGTGCAGTCCTCCCTCGGCCCATCCCTCTGCCAAGGAGAAGTTCTGGGGCACTCAGCAGTGGTACAGGGCTGGTCAGATGACTGGGTCCTGGTACAACCTCTGGCTTAATTTCAGGTAACTCAGCTGCACCCTCCTCCCATTGTCCCAGTGGCTCCATAGTAGTGGCCACAATAGGGGATATTTTAGTTACTGGTTGTGGCCATTGTCAGAGCACAGTAGCTTGGGACACAGGGCCACATAGTTTCCTTCCTGCAAAGGCAAATTGGAAGGCCAATCACCCTAGGAACATTCCCACAAGCACACAAAATGCCAATTGCATGTTGGATCACCCCACTCACACATCCACAAAACACACATGACTCACCAGAGCTACTTCTCTCAACCATGTTCCATAGCCAGTTCACCAGACCGGCAGGCACATTAATGGGCTGACCTCCAAACCCAGGTGTGTACACCATAACTTATCTCCCAAAACCCAGTGTACCAAAAATATTTCAGGAAATATTTTTTGGAAAATAGGCTCCAAAAAGATTTTTTCTCCAACTGCAGAAGTTGAGAACAACTTTTCTTTCACTTCCGATGACAGTAGAATTTGCACCAGGCTCCACCGTTGGGTGTGGAACACACCTTTTCTGAACACAACCACAACACTCCTTTCTCCTTGGAAGTTTTCAGCAATCTGAATGCAAGACCACCTGATCTTCCAAATATACTATGTAATCCCTAAACTCAGTATGCTGACACTCAGCATACCGAGTCAGTCTGCCCGAAATGCACAGCCCCAAATGGACAGTATGCCCGACTGCAATATTTTGGGCATTACCACTGAAAATAAGTGTAAAATATGGGGGGTTCTCCCTTGCATGCACACACCCCCATAACTAAAATAACCAATTCTGAGGGGGGGTGGAGGACTGGACCCCAGAGGAAAAAAATAAGTGCTAAGGGGGGGAGTTTCCCAAAAGGATATGCTCGCTTCTGAACCCAGGTCTGAGGTAGCACACCGGCAGAGCTGCAGGTGGTGTAGCCCTGTACACCCCAAGAACAGCTCAGCCAACTCCTGGAATCCACTGTCCCTTGACATAGAAACACAGAAACATAGAAGTTGATGTGCATGAACTGGGGTAAGGTAGAAACCAGTCACATCCACTTTCTTACCCCTGTAAAAATCCATCGGAGAATCCATCACTGGGATGCTCACTATAAGGACACTACACCTATTGTGCAATAGTGTCCCGGAGGTGTGTGTCAGGATAGTGAGCCACAGGAGAACATAAGGGTACCAACCTCCCTTTTCTAGTGCTGTATCTTATTAGTCCCTTACAACAATCAAATTGCTCGGTTTCTTTTTACTCAAGTCATCATGTTTTTATTGCATGTGTGTCAGGTGCCATTTTGTCTCCTCACACTGCTCCTCACTGTCCTAAAACTTTTACTCAGACTTCTAAACAGGCTATGGCCCATCAACTTTCCATTACCTCAGCAGCTCCTCTAGACCATGTCAGGTATGTAACTTGCACCTCCTTGCAAATCCTGGATGATAGCCCCCAATGTTTTAAACCTCTGGTCCCTGCATATTACTTCAACTGCCTGATATATTTTTTTCTAAATCAACAGTCATTTGTATTGTACGCATGTTCCTGCTCTGGGAGGTTTGGGGTGTTTCTTTCAGGCAGACAGCAAACTACTACTCTCAGTCCCATAGTGATGATTGATTACTAAGGCAGATGCCCCCCCCATCCCTTCCCTGTCTAGGGGTTTGATGGATATAGTCTCTGGGAAAGGGGAAGGGCTGCAACTTGACTGAGCCACATAAAAATAAGCAGGGTGCACACACAGTACCTTATTTTCTTTGTGGTAAGTTTTATCCATGATGGCATGAACTCCATCGGGATGCAGACAGATACCATTTCCCCCTCCATGGCTGGTGGCTTCTCTCACTGCTAGAATATTCTGTGGAAAGAGTAGTTAGGCACAGCAGATTGACACCCGCTTGCAGGACTCCAATGATTTTGGCCCAGATGGGATAAGGTCAAACAAATAGTTTTATTTCTGTACCAAAAGCTCAAGCAAATGCACTCCATTGAGATCTACAATTCATTAGACGCAGTCCCATTTTCCCACTGTGGCAATTCACTGTGGCACATCATAACAGGGAATCCAGGTTCAAGCCTAGATCTTGAGAACTCTTTCTTCTTTCAATTTAGCCATTTGGAGCTTCCTTCCACATAGCAGGAACACAGGCAGTGTTCCGATCAGTCTCTCCTTCCCTTCAGCCTTTTCCTTGCCAGTGGGAGTGGGTGCTTTACTCTCATTGCTCACTGACCTCTAAATGGAGGGGGGGGGTTCTTAACTCCCAGGGCACAATCCTTTACTCTCCTCTCTGGGCAAGCTGTCGGTGGATCTATAGTAGGGTACACACATGACGGCTGCCCCCTCGGTTTGCAGTCTCCAGAAAATCTCCTTCAACCTCCCAACTTTTTGCCTAGGTGGACATGGAGAATAGGGTCTGCTTCTGTTCTAATGGCCCCTGTAAGGCTTCACTGCCACCTTAGCCTTGGTCTCTGCATCATGGCAGCCACCTCTCTCACTTCAGTTCCACACAGAACTGATTGAACTCCTAATCTGCCTTCTCTCCCTGTCTATCTCTCTCTGTCTATGGGGCTGCTGGATTCCTCCTTCATGCCCCACGATGGACTTATGGTAAACTGGGGGCCAGGGGGCAATCTCCCTTCCCTGGCTCCAAGCCTATGCGGCCCTTACTGGAGGCCCTCCCTCAGCTTCTTGCCTGCACCTCACTCCTCCTTCACAATGACTCTCTCACCAACTCTCCCTCCTACAGATGCTCCTCCATCAGTTGGCACTTGAAAACCCTTATGTGTTGCCCAAGCCCCCTCCCCCATGGCAAGACTCTCATTGCAAACTCTTCCCAAAGCCAGCATTGCATCCAAATTAGTAACCTCCCCCTCCTTAATTCAGCATGGGGGTTACACATAATGTATATTTCCACTCCGCTCCACTCTACTGAAAGCCTTTTCTGTGTCTAGGCTAAGTATTGCTGCTTTTCCTTTTTTTGGATTGGTATTGCACATCCTCACAATATTGAGGGTATGTCATATGTTAGCTTCCCCTGTCTCCCTTTAACAAACCCTGTTTGGTCAGGATGAATAACATCAGGTAGAATTGTTTCCAGTTTCCCAGCAATGACTCTAGCTATAATTAGTCTGTTGTTACTAGCGAGATTGATCGATAGGAGGAGCATTGTTTGATTCTCACAACCTCCACTTGCATATTGTGTGACTCTGAGCAGGTCACAGCCACCCAGTGCTCCCAGGTCATCCCTGAAAACAGGCATTTGTTCCTAGAAGATCTTACCTGGTTAGCAAAGACTAAAATAAATTAAATTGCTTCGGGTCCTTTCCTGACTTAGAGAGGCTATTATAGTAGCTGATCATAGGGACAGTGGCATGTACCCCATCTCCAGGCTTTCTTGGATCATGTCTATTAGTGAAGCCTGTAATTTGTCCTGGAAGGTCTTATAAAAATCTATTGGAAACCCATCTGGGCCTGGTTCTTTACTTCCCTTTGTCACAAACCCACTCAGCTAGTCAACCCTCTACTCCCAAAGTGCCAACCGCTGAGAGTATGATTTGTTTACAGTGAACAGACAAGGTAACCCTCTTGTCTGTTTTGTGGGTTCAAGTCACCTTAGTCTCAAGCTCTGAAGGGATTCAAACTGATAACCTCTAGTTAGCGTCCCCAGTTCTCAGGCTCAGATAATTCTGTCTTCAGGGGGCCAGATATCTTTGTTTTCGGGCACCCAACCAGGTCTTTCAAATGAACCCTTAGAACTCAATGCAAGATTTTTAGAGAACTCTCTCCATGTCCCAGTTTGGTATACAATAAGCCCATACACAGTGTACTTATAACCTTTAAAAGCTCCACTTAAAATAAAAAGAATTGTCAAGGCACTCCAGCAGTTTCATTTGTAAATAAATATCTTTACTTTAAAAATATCAAAACAGAACAATAATTACCGAACAAATGATATATATCCCAACACATACAGCTTTAAAACAAACAGGAAAAAAGTACAGTTCTTACAATACATTCATTTAGACTGGTCTATTCTTACTCTTTTTCAGTGCTGGGATGATTCTCCTTCAGTCAGATGATATTCTCTTGTGTCAGTTAGAAAATGTTCTTGTGTTTCTCTTTCAGGTTCTCTCAGCAGTTAAACATACTTTTGAGCCAGCCTTCTCATGAGGTCACTAACTCTGCCTTCGTGTATCAAACTCTATATTTTACAATAGAGGGTCTCCCAATAAAATATTTAAAAAAACATATGAGATGACCTCACTGACTTTCCTTTCCACAGGTTAACTGGTCAGAACTGTTTTTTGCTCTGTTACACATACATCTCAAAAGTTTTCTTTGATCTAAGTCACTATATTCAAAACAAAAGTGTATTGGCCTCTTTAATCCCATCTGGACCTTGGAATCTACACCTCAGGTCTTTCTGATGTAATTCAAGGGTTGCCCGGGAATGTATTTTGGACCTTCCAAATCCGTCTTGGTCCTCCCTGGCTCAGACATCAAACCTCTACAATGTCCATTCTGGCCTCTCTCCGACGCCTCTCCCCACAAGTCCTTCCTGGTAACCATGCAAGTCAAAGGATCTCCCTGAGGCATTATGAATGGCTAATCTTATTTCCTGGGATGAAAGCAAATTGACAAGGTAATACCCCAGATCTCTGCAGTTTAAAATACCTCTGTCCTTTGAACTTATCCCTGTGAGGTCTTGATGTGTCAGTTCCAGTAAGACAGTCTTTTCCTTGAACTGACCCTTCCCTTCACATATTTTATATGTAATAACAAAAATTAATACAGCACTTGAGCACTCAGAGCTGGCTGTCTATGCCACACTCCTCCCCACCTAGACTGAATTTGGGGGATCCATCTCC
The DNA here is from genome assembly GCA_016271365.2 of Neoceratodus forsteri. Classification (NCBI taxonomy): domain Eukaryota; kingdom Metazoa; phylum Chordata; order Ceratodontiformes; family Ceratodontidae; genus Neoceratodus; species Neoceratodus forsteri. The sequence continues at coordinate 13,851,446 of JADMNL010000035.1, forward strand.
TACTTGGGATGAGCTTCCCAAATCAGTTCACTCCTCATAGACCCTAGACAGTCCATCTGAATTCATATTTTTGGATCGAGCCCTATGTACAATTTTGAAATCATACCCTTGTAAAGCAAGACTCCATCTGAGCAGTCTGCCATTGTCTTTCCTCATCTGTGACAACCAAACCAGGGGGCTGTGGTCAGGCTGCACTACAAAAGGCTGCCCATACAAGTATGGCTCCAATTTCTTTAGGGCCCACACTAGGGCAAGACACTCCTTTTCCACCATGGAGTATGCGTCTTCCCTGGGGAGCAGCTTTCGGCTCAGGTAGGCTATCAGGTAGTCCCTCCCTTCACTGGATGTCTGGCTTAGTACTGCCCCAATACCCACGTCTGAGGCATCCATCTGAACAACAAAAGTTTTACTATAGTCCAGACTTGTCATAACAGGAGCACTGCACAGTGTCTCCTTAAGTTTAGTAAAGAGCTTCCTCACAGGCGGGACCCCAGGTAATTTTCTTGGGCATCCGTTTCTTTGTCAGGTCAGATAGGTGAGCAACCACGGCACTGTAATTTGGTACAAATTTTTGATAGTACCCTGCTGTCCCGAGAAAACTCCTGACCTGCTTCTGTGTTTCTGGTCTGGGCCATGCCTGTATTACCTCTATTTTTATCTGGTTAGGATGGAGCTGTCCCCGGCCTACCACATGCCCGAGGTATGTCACTTCCCCCATGGCCACCTGGCACTTCTCTGCTTTGACAGTGAGCCCGGCCCTCTGTATTCTGCCCAGCATTTCCCTAAGATGTGACAGGTGTTCCTCCCAGCTGGTACTGAAGATGGCAATGTCATTCAGGCATGCCACAGCGTACTCCTCAGCACCATTTAACACCTAGTTCACCAACCTTTGGAAAGTGTCCGGGGCATTCTTCATTCTGAAAGGCATTACTTTGAACTTAAATAAGCCTATTGGAGTGATGAAAGCTGACCTCTTCCTAGCTCTGTCCGTCAGCTCTACCTGCCAATACCCTTTTGTCAGGTCAGTGGTTGTAAGGTAGGTTGCCCCCCCAACTTGTCCAGGAGTTCATCCATCCAGGGCATTGGGTGGGCATCTGACTTCATGACTGCATTCAGTCCATGATAGTCTACACTGAAATGAGTCGAGCCATCTGGTTTGGGTACAAGGACTACAGGTGAGGCCCAGAGACTGTGGGATCTCTGGATTACCCCTAAATCTATCATCTCCTCCACTTCCCTCCTAATGTCCTTTGACACCTGATATGCTGTCCACCCTATGGGCATCTATATCCCTGTCTCCACACCTTGTGTTGCTTAGAGGGTTAGTCCAGGCTTGGCACTAAACAAGGGGGCAAAGTCTGCTAAAACCTCCATCACTTTCTGGATCTGGCCTGAGGTCAGCTGAGGAGCCAATTTTACTGCCTCCACAGAGGACTCCCACTTACTCTCTTCCAGCAAGTCCAGAAGGGGGTCTCTTTCGTCCATCCCTTCCGCATGACTACACACTGCGAACACCATGTCAGCCCTATTTGCATATGGCTTCATCATGTTGACACGGTACATCCTTTCTGTCTGTCTGCAGTCAGGTAGCTCCACAATGTAGTTTACATCATTTACCTTCCTAACCACTTTGTACGGTTCTGCCCACTCAGCTTGCAGCTTGTCTTTCCAGACTGGAATAAGGACCATGACTTCCTGACCCACCATGTATGAGCGAGCTCTGGCTCTGCGGTCGTACTATACTTTTTGTTTCTGTTGAACAGCTGCCAGGTTGCTCTGGGCTGTCCACATAAGCTCCTTCAGCCTTTCTCTAAACCTTAGGATGTAATCCACAATGGGAGTTCCCTGGGTGGCGTGCTTGCCTTCCCAGTCCTCCCGGATCAAGTATGGGGGCCCACATACCCGGCGTCCATACAAGAGTTCGAAGGAAGAAAATCCTGTTGACTCTTGGGGCACCTCCCTGTATGTGAACAACAGGTGGGGAAGGTATTTCTCCCAGTCCCTCCCATGCTGTTCAGCAAATGCCCAGAGCATTGAGTTTAGGGTACCACTGAAGTGTTCCACAAGCCCATTGGCTTGTGGGTGATATGGTGTTGTGCATCTCTGTACCACCCCGCACTTCTTCCATAGACATTTAGTTAGATCTGACATGATGGAACCCCCTCGATCGGTGGTTACTTCCTGTGGAAACCCAACACGGGAGAAAATCCCAAGCAAAGCATCTGCCACTTTGTCCGTCCTCAGTGAGGAAAGGACGATTGCCTCTGGGTACTGGGTGGCATAATCCACCACAGTCAGGATGAACCTTTACCCTGAGGAGCTGGGGGTATTTAAAGGCCCCACAATATCCATTCCCACCCTCTGGAATGGCTCCTCCATTATGGGCAAGGGGATCAGGGTGGCTAGGATTTTCTTGCCTGCCTTCCCTATTTCTTGGCACCGGTGACAAGACCCACAATATTCCTTCACCTGCTGAGTGAAATTAGGCCAGTAGAAATTCTGGGCCAACCGCTGCATAGTTCATGCGATTTCCAAATGACCAGATAAGGGAATATCATGAGCAACCTTGAGCAACTGCTCACAATATCCCTGGGGAATGACAAGCTGCCTGCCTAGCATCCCTCCCTCTGTCTGTACTGCCTGTGTATACATAAGTCCACTTTCCCAATAAACCCTATGTCTTCTGTCACCTCCCTGTGCACTGTCCAAGTCTGCCCAAGCCCTTAGCTTCTTTAAACTAGGGTCACTTCTCTGAGCAGCTGCAAACCCCTCACACCTTCCCAAGGCATGGGACAGGTCCCCTTCAGTTGCTAAGAAAAAATTACTCACCATAGTAATGTTGTTTCTTCTAATGGAATCTTGCTGTATTCAGACATAATGCAGCAGTTAGCCCCAGCACTTGAACGCCCCAGAGAGGAAAGAGTTAACTCTATGCAGAAGCATAGAACTTTGAGCTCGAGCTCTGTTTTCAAACCTCTGTCTGTCGTACATCTCAATGTAACTGTCAGATTCTTATGAGCACACTAACTAACATACTATAGTATGGAAATTGTTCAACATATAGCCAAAGGGCAAAAAAATTATTTTTGGGCCCAAAAGATTCAAGTCGAGAACCCAAGAAGGAAAGGTAGTCACAATATTTAAGTATAAAACACCAGAAAAATAATAACAACATCCATCCCACCCAAGAGGGAGGGTACAAGGTACAACCCTGAGGTGCAGCACTGTACCTGCCAGCCCACTTCCCAAAAACCCAGGTTCTGAGAGGAGAGGCGGGGGGGGAGGTCTGAATACAGCTAGACTCCATTAGAAGAAACAACATTACTATGGTGAGTAATTATTTCTTCAAACAACATGAAGTCTTGCTGTATTCAGACATAATTCAGACTACCAAGCAGTTCCCTATGGAGGAGGGAATGCATCTACTTTGGGAAGAGGCTCTGCAGTACTGCTGTGCCAAACCTAGCATCACTCCTAGCCTGGATGTCCAGGGAGTAATGCTTGGTAAAAGTATGTACTGTTTTCCAGGTGGCTGCTTTACAGATCTCTAACAAAGGTATATCTCTGGCCGCAGCTAGAGAAGCAGCTGTACCTCTAGTTGAATGAGCCCTCAGGCCTGAAGGGGGCATTCTTCCCAAATTGTCATAATAGAATTGTATACAAGAAACAATCCACCTGGCAATAGTTCTTTTGGTGGCAGGCTTACCTTTCCCCACTTCACCATAAGTGAGAAACAATTGAAGACAGTCATTTCTATGTGCCTTAGTATGCTCAATGTAGTAGCTAAGGGCCCTCTTAACGTCCAGACTGTATAACCTTCTTTCACCTGAAGAAGAATGATCAGTGAAAAACACAGGGAGAGATATAGACTGGTTCTGGTGAAAATCCGATAGCACTTTGGGCAAGAACCTCCTATTGGTTCTTAGGACCACTTTGTCCCTATGGAAGGAGATGAAGTCGGATTCAACTGACAGACCCTGTAACTCACTAATCTGCCTGGCAGAAGTAATAGCTACCAGGAACACAGTTTTCTACGTCAAGTATTTCAATTTGGCCGAAGCCAGAGGTTCAAAGGGTGGCTGCATTAGCTGAGCTATGCAGACATTAAGATTCCCAAGGCAGAGTGGGCTCCTTAAAGGGAGGGTTAATGTGAACCAGTCCTTTGAAAAACTCTCTGAAAACAGGATGAGATGCCAGGGAAAAGCCCTTCCCTGCTGAGAGGAATGCAGAGACAGCTGCTAGATGAACCTTCAGAGTGGCAGGCCTAAGGCCTAGACCATTCAGATGAACTAGACAGTCTAAGGTTGTGGAAATGTCTGCAGAATCAGGCAGGATGCCTTTTTGAGAGCACCAAATATTGAACCTTTTCCATTTGGAGTTGTAAGTTTTTCTAGTGTAAGGTTTCCTGGAGACCTTCAGAATATCCAGAACTCCCTGAGAAAGATGTAGTACTGCATATTCTAACTCTTCAAGAGCCAGGCCTTGAGATTGAGAGACTGGAGATTGGGGCACCAGATCTGCCCCTGGGTGGAGGACAGGAGATTGTATGTCCTGGGCAGAGACAGGGGGCATGACACTGACATGGACAGCAGTAGAGGATACCATGGCTGTCTGGCCCAATCTAGAGCCACCAGTATCACTGTGCAGGGTTGAGTCCTGATCTTGATCAGAACTCTGAACAGCAGAGGGAAGGGAGGGAAGGCATAGAGAAACCTGCCTTTCCAGTCCAAAATGAGAGCATCCTGGGGAACTGTCCCCAGGACTGGAGGTCTGCAACAAAACAGGGGAAGTTAATGATTGTCCGGTGCTGCAAAGAGATCTATCTCTGGAGTGCCCCACCTGGAGAAGATGACCTTCATGATGTGAAGATCCAGGGACCATTCGTGGTGTCCCTGTGATATTCTGCTCAGAGCATCTGCTAGTATGTTGTCCTTCCCAGGAAGGTGAACTGCTACCAGAGAAGTCTGAAGAGAATAGGCCAGAGACCACAGCTTCATGGCTTCTGTGCACAAGGCTGAGGACCGAGTGCCTCCCTGCTTGTTGATGTACCACATTGTGGTGGTGTTGTCTGTTCTGACTTGGACCACCTTGCCCTTGACTGAATCTGAGAAGCTCTGCAGGGCTAGGAAAACTGCCCTGAGCTCCAGGAAATTGATATGAAGGAGAAACTCCTGTGGAGACCAGAGCCCTTGAGCTGTCAGGGCTCCCAGGTGGGCTCCCCACCCTAGGAGAGAAGCATCCATAGTTAGAACTAGTGATGGGACTTGAGGGAGAAATAGAACCCCTTGTCTGAGGTAGTCCTGGTCCAGCCATCACTGGAGAGTTTGGACCAGAGTCTGAATCACTGGGATCAGTTTGGTAAGTGAATCCTTCTTTTGAGACCAAAAAGACCTTAGATGAAACTGAATGTCCCTCATCTGGAACCTTGCTCCCTGCACAACTGCCATGGAAGCTGCCATGTGGCCCAAGAGCTGGAGGAACTGTCTTGCTGGGCGGGAGACCTGAGGTCGAAAGAAGGAAGCGAGATCCACTAGGGCCTTCACCCTTGAAAGGGGAAGGAAGACTTTTGCTTGTACAGTGTCCAACTCTATGCCTATAAAGGTGAGAAGTTGAACTGGTTCAAGGACAGACTTTGGAAGATTGAGAAGAAACCCCAAGGAGCTGAGTAGGTCCTGGGTAGTTTGAAGAGCTGACTTGACCTGTCAAGGTGACTGACCCACTAAGAGCCAGTCATCCAGATATGGGAAGATGGTGATACCCTGTCTTCTGAGGTAAGCCACCACTACTGCAAGGCACTTTGTGAACACCCTTGGAGCTGATGTTAGGCTGAATGGCATAGCTCTGAATTGGTAATGGCCTGAAGACAACTTGAACCTGAGGTATTTTTTGTGGGAGCACCTGATAGGAATATGGAAGTAGGCATCTTTGAGGTCCAGAGATGCTAGCCAATTCTCTGGCCTTAGAGAGGGAATGACCATTCCCAGAGTTACCATTTTGAACTTGGGCTTTGACATGTGTTTGTTCAAATACCTTAGGTCTGTGATGGGTTGCTACTCCCCTGTTTTCTTTGAGGTAAGGAAGTACCTGGAGTACAGTCCTTTTCCTCTGTGCTGAGTAGAAACCTTCTCTATAGCACTGAGAGCTAGAAGAGAGGAAACCTCTGCCTCTAGGGAAATGGTTTCTGAGAGTAATGCAGGTGGAAAAGACTTGGCCCTATTTTTCAAAAATTTTTTGAAGCTGAGGGCCAGTCCCTGGCTTACTACTTCCAAGACCCACTTGTCTGAGGTCACAGACTTCCAGGCCTGGAAGTAGTAAGCCAGCCTGCCTCCTACTGGAAATGGGGAGTCAACCCGGGCTGACACATCAGTGTCTGCTTGGCAGGAGCCTTAGACTGAGAGGAGGAGGGAGCAGCTCTGCTCATCTCCCTCCTGCCCCTCCCTCTGAAGAACCCCTTCTGTGGGAAGGGAGAGGAGGCCTGGGCTTGGTAAAAAGGCCTTTGAAAGGGTGTGACCCTGCCCCAAGACTGCTGCTTGTGTGGAGTGGCTTGCCTTTCTTTGGCCTGTGCACTCCTGTACGTGGTCCTGTATTCATCCATTTTTTTTCATGTAAGCCTCTGTCTGCTCCCCAAACAGAGAGTTACCTACTACAGTAAAATCCATAACCTTAGTCTGGGTATCTTGTGAAAGGCTAGTAAATCTGAGCCAAGCATGTCTTCTGAGAGACACAGATGTAGCCATGACTCTAGATGTCACATCATTTGAGTCCACAGCAGCATGAAATTGCATTTTGGATGTCTCAGTTCCATCAGCAGCCACCTCCTCCAGCTCCTTGGCTTGCTGGGGAGAGGCCTGTTTAGGCAGTTCCAGAATCGTATCCCATCTGGATTTCTGGTACCTGGCTGTGTAGGCCATACAAGTAGCCTGCCTGTGTCCCAAAGAGGATGGCATATACTGTTTTTTTGCCATGGCATCCACTTTCCTGGAGTCCTTATCTGGGGAAGTGTGACGCCAAAGGAATGTTAGCCATCACAGGCTGCAGCCTGCACTACCCCAACATGGCTGCAATGACTATAAAGGAACTCCGCAGCTGAGCCTGATAACAAATACCTCCTGTCCATTCTCTTATCCACAGGAGGTATTGAATTAGGGGTTTGTAAAATTGTGTGTGTCTGTTTCCCCAAGGATTTATGAAGAGGGATAGACAGCATTTTGGACTCTGGGATGTCCATCATTTCCACAAAATCAGGCTCTTCATCCTCCTCTGCAGCTCCAACCAAGGGAAGCTGCAGGGTTTCTGCCACCTTTTTATAGAAAAAAAAATGTGAAGGGGACTCAGAGAGCCTGGGAGAAGAGACAACTGAGGGCCTATCTGGGGAGATGTCCGGTTCAATAGGAACATCCAGACCCCCCTGGTCATCATCATCATCATCATCCTTGGGATAGTCTTTGTCTCCCTCCCACTCCTCATAAAATGCATCTGGATCATAATCCGGAGAAGACAGATCTGACTGAACCGACCGCCTAACTGGCGGTACCGGTTCAGATGAAACCGGTCTAAGCGATTGAACAATGCTAATCGCTTTGGCTATTTCATCCGCGGTTGGAGAGTGCGATACTGGATCCGAACTGGCAGACTTACATTTCTTTTTTGATGGAACTGACCCCTTGGGATCGGCTCTCCTTTTGCCCAAGGAGGTATTGCCTAGGTCAGTAGGCACCTCCTCAGGTTCTCCCGCAACCAAACCAGGCTGTCCATCTGGATCTACGGACTTCTTGGCCTCCCTTTCCTTCAGCCTACTCAGTCTTTTATGTAGAGTGGACTTAGGAAAGTTTTTACAGATTTGGCAGTCTGACTTGAGGTGGTCAAACCCCAGACAATAAACACAGATGAGGTGGGGGTCAGCCTTAGCAAAGGCCTCCCCACACTCAGCACAGTGTTGAAACCCAGTGGGACCGGTTTTCTTCTTGGGTTTCTCAGACGTGGCCAACCTAACAAATTACCCTATTGCAGCTTTCAAATCAGGTGATACAATAACCGATCAGTTACAAACTGTGTCACAGGCTTTTTAAAAGAACCAGCAAAAAAACTCAGTTCTTTTGAAATCAATCGGTACCAGAACACCACTCTAATCCCAGAAATACATTTAAACAGAATGGGTCAGTTCCAAACCGGACCAACCGGAAAGAAATCGAAGAAAAGAAGAATTTTCAACTTTTTCACAGAATAAAACACAGTCACTACCTATCTACACGCTACCCGTACCGTAGACAGAGGATGGAAATCTGAAAATAACAAAAAATTATACGGTTTAAACCGAACGCTTTAATTTTACCGAACCGAGCAGAGGAAATCTCCAGAGTGACTTCACTGTTAGGAAGACTAAAGAATCTGATGGCTGCACTGAGAAGTACCACAGACAGAGGTTTGAAAACCGAGCTCAATGTTCTATGCTTCTGCATAGAGTTAATTCTTTCCTCTCGGGGCAGTTCAAGTGCTGGGGCTAACTGCTGCATTATGTCTGAACACAGCAAGACTTCACGTTGTTTGAAACTAGGGTCCCAAGCACTAGAGTCAGGGCCCTCAGTATCACTGTCAATCCCTACCCTCTGACAAGGGGTCACCCCTCCCTCTTTGGAGTAACCCTCTGTAGCTATGGGGTTATTTACTCTTGGGGAAATTTCTACCCCTTTTTATCTGTCCCACCCTCTGGAGACACAAGCTGGGGAACCAACCTCTCAGTATCTTCCCCAATGGCTTTTGGGGGGCTCAGGGAACTACAGTTTTCTCTGGCCGCTTGGCTGTGGGTAACTGCACATACCACCCCCTGCTACCCAGGATCACATCCACTGATAATATGTTACTACAGCCACCTGTTGCACAGTATGTGTATGTGCCTCAGGACCTCCTTGTGAATGAGCTTACTCAACGGAGTCTTTCCTGCAATAAACTTGAACTTGAACTTCCCCCTGTTTCTCCCCAGTCCAGGAGAACACTGGCCAATGGCAATGTTTTCTCTACACCCGCAAAATCCTGTACAGTCACGTATTTATTGGGTATAAGCTGACCAGGCTGTACCAGATCCCCTTTTTACCAATGTCAGGGATGCCCCTGTGTCCCTTAACCCCTGCTTCTGTACGCCATTTACCATGACTGGGTGCATGTATTCCCTCATGTTCACTGGCATGCTTCCAGGGACACACAAACAACCCACTTCCTTTCTGGTACTACTTTGCGTATTATTGTTTGTCCTTCTTGGACACTGTCTGGCAATGTGCCCAGTTTCTTTACATAACCAACAAACATTTCTTACTTCAGAGAAATATTTTCTTTGAAACCTGGGGCTAACTGGTTTTGGTGGAGGCAGTGAGGGTTTTAGCTACCTTGAAGGTGCGCTTTTCCCTTTCTGCACTGCCACACTTGCCCCATTCGCTTTCAGAGCAGGTCTGCTCTTGGCATAGCAGGCATAGCGGTACGAGAGTTCAGCAGCCTCTTGCACTGTTTTTGGATCTCGGTCCTCTAGCCAGGTTTTTTAGCTTTGCTGGGCATGCCCAATAAAACTGTTCTAATAAAATCACATTTTCAGTTGTATCAACAGTGTTTGCCTTAATTCCTTCCTGCCAATGTTTTAAAAACTGACGTTGTTTTGTGGCTAGCTACTCATAGCTCAAATCAGGGCTTCTCCTGAGCTTACGGAATTTAGCTCTGTATGTTTCAGCAGTTAATTCAAACTTTTTTAGTAGTGCTGCTTTTAATTTGCTATAATCATCACTGTCTTTATTGTCCTTGTGACCCAATGCATCCCAAGCTTTTCCGGTAAGTAACGAGGATAGCTGGAAGCTCCAAGACTCTTTAGGAATTTTAGCCTGAATACAAACTTTTTCAAAAGAATTTAAAAAGGCAACTATATCCTCCCTGTCCTTAAACTCAGCTATTACTTTAGAGTTCAATTTGTAACCCAGTCCTGCAGTGCCAGTTAAACCCAATCCACTTACCTGCCCTGGTGCCGCTGGTTGGGGTCATAGCTTCTCCAGTTCATGTTGTCACTGGTGCTCCTCTCTCCTCTGCAGCTCTGCATTTTCACTCTCTCTTCTCCTCTGCCTCTTGCTAACGTTCACGTTCCTCACGGTCTGCCTCCCTCTGTTGTCGCTCTACCTCACGGTCCGCCTCCCTCTGTTGTCGCTCTTCCTCCAGTTCTATCCTCCGCAACTCAGTTTGCAGCTTGAGTACCTCTGGATTCAGGATACTGGTGACCTTTCCCTGCTGCTGTGGCCCTTCACTGACAGTGACCCTGCTGTCCGCCTCATCGGCTCTGGACCCTTCACTGGCCACTAGTTCTGCCACACTTGAGGTCTGGTCCCTTTCAGTCAAGGTTGGTGACTGGCTGCTCTTGGTATCTGCTACCATCAGTGCCTCCATGAGGTTCTGCTTACTAGCTTTCACCCCAAATGGGACTCCTCTGTCCCCGCACAACTGCTTTAAGAAATCTACAGTGTGCTTGCTGTAGTCAGAAGACATTTTCTTCTTCTCTTACTACTAATAATACTATACTGACTGGCACTTCAGAAAAAAAAAATAAAATGGGTGGGAACTTAACTGTAAGTCAAGGGATATAGTTCTGTTTCCTTTAGAAATGAAACACTGCCTTTCTTTTTTTTTTCAAGTAAATTAAATGGTTTCAAGCAAACACACTGAACAATGAAGCGTATACCACAGAACTTTTATGCCACCGCTGCCAACCAATCTGTCACAAACTCGCTCAGCCAGTCAACCCTCTACTCCCAAAGTGCCAACCTCTGAGCGTATGATTTGTGTACAGTGAACAGACAAGGTAACCCTCTTTTCTGTTTTTTGGGTTCAAGTCACCTTAGTCTCAAGCTCTGATGGGATTCAAACTGATAACCTCTTGTTAGCGTACCCAATTCTCAGGCTCAGATAATTCTGTCTTTGGGGGTTCAGATATCTTTGCCTATGGGCACTCAACCAGGTCTTTCAAATGAACCCTTAGAACTCAATGCAAAACCTTTAGAGAACTCTCTCCATTTCCCAGTTTGGTATACAATAAGCCCATACACAGTGTACTTATAACCTTTAAAAGCTCCACTTAAAATAAAAAAGAATTGTCAAGGCACTCCAGCAGTTTCATTTAAAAAAAAATATCTTTACTTTAAAAATATCAAAACAGAACAATAATTACTGAACAAATTATATATATCCCAATACATACAGCCTTAAAACAAACAGGAAAAAGTACAGTTCCTACAATACATACATTTAGACTGGTCTAATCTTACTCTTTTTCAGTGCTGTGATGATTCTCCCTCAGTCAGGTAATATTCTCTTGTGTCAGTCAGAAAATTTTCTTGTGTGTCTCTGTCAGGTTCTCTCAGCAGTTAAACACACTTCTGAACCGGCCTTCTTATGAGGCCACTAACTCTGCCTTGGTGTATCAAACTCTATATTTTACAATAGAGGGTCTCCCAATAAAATATTTAAAAAAAACATATGAGATGACCTCACTGACTTTCCTCTCCACAGGTTAACTGGTCAGAACTGTTTTTTGCTCTGCAACATATACATCCCAAAAGTTTTATTTGATCTAAGTCACTGTATTCAAAACAAAAGTGTATTGGCCTCTTTAATCCCATCTGGACCTTGGAATCTACATCTCAGGTCTTTCTGATGTAATTCAAGGGTTCCCCAGGAATGTATTTTGGACCTTCCAAATCCATCTGGGTCCTCCCTGGCTCAGACATCAAACCTCTTCAATGTCCATTCCTGCCTCTCTCCGACACCTCTCCCCACAAGTCCTACCTGGTAACCATGCAAGTCAAGGGATCTCCCTGAGGGCATTATGAATGGCTAATCTTATTTCCTGGGATGAAAGCAAACTGACAAGGTAATTGCACCCCAGATCTCTGCAGTTTAAAATACCTCCTGTCCTTTGAACTTATCCCTGGGGGGTCTTGATGTGTCAGTTCCAGTAAGACAGCCTTTTCCTTGAACTGACCCTTCCCTTCACATATTTTATATGTAATAACAAAAATTAATACAGTACTCGAGCCCTCAGAGCTGGCTGTCTGTGTCACACCCTTTAGGTGTTTAATTGCTTCGTGTACTTTTTCACAACCCAAAGGGGCATTCAGCGAGGCACTCTGTGTTCCTATAATCTTGGGGAGGGTGTTTTTTTTCAAAAAATGTTGCTATCTGCTCTTTTCTATACACATCTGAGGTTCACCTCAGATGTGTACAGCTCTTCGTAAAATTTTCTAAAGCTTTCCCAATGGAGGGATCATCCCTCACCAATTCTCCTTCTTGTGTTTTGAGAGCTGATACATTTTTGCACCCTCTCTAGATTGCAACTGCCAAGCCAGTAGCTTGCCATCTGCATCTCCTTCAAAATACTGCCCTGCATGCATTAACAATAGTGCTCTCTCTATTTCACTGTTATATAGGATGTTGTGTTCCCATTTTAGGCTCTGCAAATGCTGATATCTGTTGGGAACTGGGGTCTCTATATGCTCCTGCTCTGACTTCTTAATTTCCCCTTCCATATCAGTCAACATTCAATAATTTTAAGGGCAGAAAATGAAATGATAGTTTCCCGAAGGTCTGCTTTAAGTGCCTCCGATCTAGTTGCAGCTGAGGATTGACTTCCGGGTTGTTTGGCAAATAATCTGCTATTTGTTCTTTTATATACTTTTGAAAGTCCCTCCCAGCAGAGTGAGGTCTAATCACCGGGCTCTGTTAATCATTGCTCCCCCTACCACCTCCAGCCTCATCATAACTGGTGCATGGTCTGTTATAATCATAGGGTTATGCGCTACCCATGACAAGTTTGGCATCAGGCTTTGTGAGATTAAAATCAGGTTCAGCCTAGTGTAGGCTTTTTCTGAGTGTGAGTAATGGGTGTAATCCCTACCCATGGGGTTCCGAAACCTCCACCTATCAATGATGGAGCAATCCACCATTAAGTTAGTTAGGGCCTTAGCATTCTTTGTTATAGGGCCACCTATCCTAGAAGTTTGATCCAGTATATTATCAAGTACACAGTTATAGTCCCCACACAGAACCCACAGACATGAAAAAGCAGCCATCTTCACTGACAACTTGTTGCAGAACTCTGGTGATTCAATATCAGCCCCATATATGGAAGAAATGGCCATCTTTTGACCCAAATTCAGTTGTATTTGCAATAGCATATACCATCTCCCTGAGTTGTCCACACTCATGCGGGTGACTACCTCAGGAATCTGAGCCTCAATCATATTGCTGCCCCATGGCTTTGGAAGAAAAATGGGCAGCATACCACTCCCTTCCCCAATTTTTTTGCAATATGTTCACTTTCATTTGAGGTCATATGTGTTTCCTGGAGACACAGTGGGCCTGATTCACAAATGAGGCGCACGGGTGGTGCAAGGTGTGTTGGATGTACCATGCTCCAAAGCACTCTGTGCCATTGGCAATGCACCCAATTCAACAAGAAACACACCATCCACCAAACACAGTGTGCATGGTGCAAGAATGGATGGTGCATCATATAAATAGCATAGGCAGACCACATGGTGCATGAAGCATCAACATGCAGGAGCAGAACCATGGCCAAACCACAAAGGATGCAGCAAGGGAGAGGAGGATGGCAATCCCAGGAACATGGAAGAAAGAAACTGGGCACTCCAGGGAGAACTTCACTGACCAGTAGACAGACATCCTCCTGGATGCAACTGAGGCCCAGATAGGTGGGTATGTTTATTTATTTTTATTTTTTATTTATTACAATTTTGGATAACACCTTTGAGAAAACAGTGCTCTTTTACAAAGGTTCCACATCTTGGACAATGGATAAGAATAGACAAGAACAGGCAGGTAGATAACAGTTAATACAATTACAGTACATGAGCTGCCAGTGGCTTTGTCAAGATACGACAAAAGAATTAGTAACAGGTAAAACATTACAGAGAGCATGAGCTGCCAAAGGCCTTGTCAGGTGATTTAACAAGTGCATGAGAGGGCCAGAGGTAGTTGGTGAGAGGATAAGGCAGTAGGGGACGGGCAAGAACTGAGGGGGTGGGGGAACTGGAGGGATAAGGTCGGTGGTGAAAGAGAGGAGTAGGTGGTGATGGAGGGAAGGGGAGGGGAGAAGGGATGGTAGATGTAAGTGGGGTAACAGGAAGGGTGGGGGAAAGAAGGGAAGATATTATGTTTATTTATTTATTAGAGTCTAGGATTATAGTTACCTTTGAGCCAAGGATCTTTTACAAAGGTTCCTCATCAGATTGAGAACAAACAAGCAGGACATTAATTAATACAGGATAACAGGTTACAGTTCTTTATCATCACATGAGTACATACAGTTAGATGGTACTAGAGGCATGCGCAAGACAGGGATACATTGATAATGAGAACTTGGGGAGACACAGGAAGAAGATGCTGCCAGAGACAATTGTCAAAACACACATGAAGGGCAAGGGGAAAGTGCAAGTAGGAGGAGGAGGGGTAGGTAGGTAGAAGGGGGGATAGTAGGGGAGTGGATAAGAGGGGACATGAGCCAGAAGGGAACAGCAGGCTAGAGAAGACAGCAGCATGTGCTAGCAGCAGACAGGAATAGGTGGAGGTTAGATTTGAATGGTCCTAGTTTAGGTAGGGAAGAGATGTACCTGGTGAGACTGTTTATCCAGCTGGGAGCTCTGTAAGCAAAGAATCTTTGTCCCTGCGAGGTCCGGCATCTCAGGATATGCAGTAATTGAGATTCAGAGCCCCTGGTGAGGCAGGGATTCTGTGCAGATTGTAGCAGAGCTTGAACTCCGGGGGGGGGGCATCAATGTGTTTTTTAGCCATTATGCATGTTTGGTATTTGATGCGGCTTGTGAGTTGAAGCCATCCAGTTTGGGCATGTAGGTCACACGTGTGGGTGAGACGATGGGATCCGGTGATGAATCGGCAAGCTTTGTTCAAGGCCATAGTTATGCACCTGAGGGCGGTGGTGGAAGTGGAACCATAGATGATGAGGCCATAGTCGAGAGTTGTGACCACCGTGCTCTGGACTGTGATCCTTACGGCTTCCAGAGTTAGGCATTACCTGTGCCTGTAAAGCAGACCAATGCATGTGTTAGCCACTTTGGCAACATTGTCAATGTGAGTCCCATAGGATAGATTACTGTCAAGTGTGATTCCAAGGTATTTGAAGGATTGCACTTGTTCTAGGATTGCCCCTAGGCAGTTTGCAATAGTGAGGGGGTGGTCCCACTAATTATTTTGAGAGCTGCAGAACAGCATAGACTTTGTTTTTTTATAGTTGAGGACCAGTTTGTGTTTACTGAACCAGATTTCAATGACGAGAACCCAAGCTGTAGTATGTTTTGCAGAAGGTGGGTGGAGTGGATGACAGCGTCATCAGCGTATAGGAGGAGTTGCTCAGGACAGAATTGTGGAAGACTATTTCTGAAGATGCTGAAGAGAAGAGGCACAAGGATGGACCCTTGTGGCACTCCAGAGAGCACTGGTCTGGCATCAGAGAGGACATCAGCTATTTCACTCTTTGTGAGTGGTTTTCCAGGTAGCTCTTAAACCATGTACAGCCCAGTATTTAGCAGCTGAAAGAGTAGTAGATGATGACGGATGGTATTGAATGCCTTCATCAGGTTAATGAAGACCAATCCTGTAACAAGGCAATTATCCAGGGAACTATGGATTGCACCAGTGAATTCGAAGAGGGCTGAGGTGGTACTGTGACCTTTTCTAAAACTGTGCTGTTGAGCGCACAGGATATCGTACTTATCAAGGTATTCCATAAGCCGGTCCAATACAATACACTCTATGGCCTTGGAGAGTGGGGGTAGTATGGAGATAGGCCGGTAGTTCACAGGAGTGCCCTGTTCCTGCTCTTGTGGACCAGAGTTACAGTGGCAGATTTCCATCTGTCAGGTAACTGGCTGAGAGAGGGGGAGAGGTTGAAGATTTTTGTTAATGGCAGGAGCAGCTCATCGAGGGTGAGGGCCAGCAGCTTGAGACCAAGTGAGTCCCCACTTGACCTGGACCTAGCAATAGCTTTACTGATGTAGTTGCAAACTTCACATGGTTAGACTTATTTGAAGTAGAATGGGGGTCAATTTAGCAAGAGGGTGGGACTTGAGGGGAGAGTTAGAGGGTCGTCTTCATTGAAATAGTCAGGTGGAAGAACAGAGCTGAGGTCAGTGAAAGCTGAGTTGAATGAATTTGCTTTGGAAGTCGGGTCCAGTGTTGTGATTCCATCTATGACCAGCATGGTGGGTGAGGTGTTTGTCTGCTTTCCTGTAATTTCTTTAATATTGGTCCAAAATGAATTCCCCTTCCCCCAAGTGTTTGTCAGAGCATCTTTATAGTAGGTACTTTTCTGCTGGTGGATTAATTTTGTGCAGTTATCACGAGGCTGTTTATAATTCTGTATGTCAATTTGCTTTCTAGTTTCCAGAGCCCATACCCAGAGATGGTCCCTGTATTTTAGTAGTGGAAGTAGTTCAGAGGAGAGCCAGTGGTTGCACAGGCCTTTGACTTTCTGCTTTTTGAAAGGAGCATGAGAATCACAGGCATCATTGAAGGTTTTGATGAAGGAGTCAAGGGCAGTGTTGACATCCGGAGCGTGGAAGATCGGAGACCAATCTTGCAGCCTGAGGCAGGATATTAGGTGTTTCAACTGCCCCTGTGGAAGGACTCTGCTGATGATTAATTTTTTTTTGGGGGGGTCATGGTAAATTTGTTTGCCCAGATGCAGATTACAGGGGAATGGTCGCTTAGAGTGTCAGGAAGGACAGAGACATTTGAGATGTGGGATGGGTGACTGGTCAGAATCCAGTCCAGGAGAGTATTTGTGCCTGTTCTGTAATTTTGCCTAGTAAGGGAGTCAACCAGTTGAGCAAGGTTTGCTAAGGAGATGGCATCTTTGAAGCCCCCTGATTCCAGAACAACTCAGTTGATATTGAAGTCTCCCATAAGGATTGTCTCAGAGCCAGGTGGTTGGGGTCGGATGAGGTCAAGGACTGAGTTGAGGCATTTTCCTTGTTCTTTTGGGGGGATGTTCACTGTGACAATTGACAGGGCTAGTAGTATAACTAGTAGAGTTGGTATGGGCAAGGAGAATAAAGGAGAGAGAAATCAGAACTAGAAAGGAGTTAAGGAGGGCTGGGGGAGAAAGGAGAAAATATGAAAGCTAGGAGGTGCAGGAGGTAATAGGTAAGGGGAGGTGCAAGGATGTGAGAGGGAATGGAGAGAGGGAGGAGTGAAATCTAGGGGGGCCTAGGGAAAAGGCTGAGGTGGCTAATGTGAAATACTGGAAGGAGTTAATAAGGAGGGAGCGGGGTGTGGTAAGAGTGCATAAGTAATGGAGAGACCAGGAGGGTGAGCAGGGAATTTAAGTGTAGCAGTCACAGTAGGCAGTGGCCACCAAGTGTTGTCGTAGTTTGTGCTTAAAGGAGTTGAGATTCGATGCATTGGTGATACCCACTGGGAGTGTGTTGAACCAGTTAAAGGCCCTAACTTTGTAGGAGCACTGCCCTTGAGTGGTCCAGCAGTGGGGAACTGTGAAGATTAGTGTTCCAGAACTCCTGGTAAGGCAGGTGGCACAGTGAGAGGAAAGTATGGACTGAACCCTGGTGGAAGGAGGCCTAGCACTGTCTTCTTAGCAAGTAAGCAGGTCTGATACTTAATTCTGCCTTGAAGTTATAGCCAGTTAGCCTGTTCATAGAGATCACATGTGTGTGAGTCTAGCGGCTGTGGTGAGTAGCCGGCAGGCCTTGTTTAAGGCTATGGCTATACACCGGTGGGCAGTGTCAGTAGCTGACCCATAAACTACAAGGCCATAGTCAATTAAAAAGGTGATTGAGCTCTGGATGGTAAGTTTTAATGCTTCATCTGTCAGACAGTGCCTATGCCTATATAGCAGGCCAATGTGTGTATTCACAGCTTTAGCTAGGCTATTTATATGTGTGGAGTATGAAAGGGTGGAGTCAAGGGTCACTCCCAGGTATTTGAAATGGTCTACCTATGTGGGTATGTGGGTAGCAATAGCAAATGTGCATGATGTGCAGTGGCGCAGAGATGTGACATGAATGTGACGTCCAACAGGCAGACCTACTACTGTTGCGGGAGGGGACCAGAAGGTATGGACACAGTGGCAGGAAGCATGGGATGCGGTAGCAAGACTGGTGAATTCAGCGGCCCCCTGCAGGTGCAGTGTGAGGGAGCTTCAGAAGTGGCACTGTGACATCAAGCGCCATGCAAAGGAGAAGGTAGTCCACAATAGGTGCTGCACAGTGACAACAGGTGGAGGACCCACACAGCCACAGCCCCTCAGCAGACACAAGGAACATATAGTGGCACAGATTAGCACACGCAGCATACATGGTGACACTGACCTGGGCCTGTATCGGCAACAACATGCACAAGGTAAGCACAGGGCATGCATGAGGCGGGTAACACCATAGAAACATAGACTTTGACAGCAGATAAGGACCGCTTGGCCCACCTAGTCTGCCCATTTCCCTACCTAGAGGATAAGCTGCAGATCCTATTTAACCAACAGCCTATTTCTTCCAACCCCCAACACAAATTGCCTTATGTCTGTCCCATGCATTCTTGAATTCTCCCACAGTTTTAGACCCCACAACCTCCGAAGGAAGGCTGTTCCATGCATCCACTACCCTCTCTGTGAAAAAATACTTCTTCACATTGCCCCTGAGCCGTCCCCCCTCTATCTTCAAATTGTGTCCCTTTGTTCTTGCACATCTCTTTTTCTGAAAGATGCTACCCTCTTGGACTTTGTTGATTCCACTGAGGTACTTAAAACATTTCTATCATGTCCCCCCTCCCTCCTTTCCTCAAGGGTATACGTATTAACCGTGCAGACAGCAGATGTGGCACCACTAGTGGAAGCTGATGCCCTGCATGACCAACAGGGACACACAATGCAAGGCCCCACAATCGATAGTGACCCAGGGGCAGGGACAGATGGACACAGTGATGGCCTGGTCCACTATGTAGAAGCATGGGATGCATGTGACAACCCTACCACTGGGCACCATAGCCTGGATATGCACTGTGGCAATGGACACATACCAGGACATGTGGACCAGATGTAACCCTCCATGCACATATGTCTGTATACCCAGTAGTTGGCCAGAGTACACAGACCAGAAGACGTGCCACTGTCCGTCGGCCCACAACACAATGCTGTGACCGACAGTGACAGTGATGCATTGGAACATCACGGCATGGACAGCAACAGTGACGAGGAATGACAGCAGGTGTCCACCAGTGACAGCACAATGAGTCAGGCCCAGAGGAGGGAGATAGATTGTGAGGCCAGAGAAGGACAGGGAAGTGACACTGACAGCAATGCCATGCTGTCCAACAGCCGCAGTACCACGAGGCTCAGCACACTGGCAGGCACAACAGCAGACCAACAATGGACCACAGCATACACCGAGCAGCCAGAGAACAGTAGAGATGGCAGTGCTGTGGGACAGGCAGACAGTGTACACACCACTGGAAGCCATGATGTTGAACCACACAGCACCATGGAAAAGGCCCCTGAAGGTGCAGGTGGGACAGCCAACAAGGTGGAATGCCACTGCCATTGGATGATGACCTTGGGGATGACCTGTCTCTATATTGCCAGGACATCATTTTCTCTCAGGAGGCAGCATAGTGTGAGCTGTCTGGGATACATGATAGCATTCATGACCACACCAATGCCATGGTAGCACACATGGGACAGCTGCAGCTGACAGTGGTAGACATTCATGCAGCATGATGCATGGAATACAGAAAAGGGCAGCCCAAACATCATAGACAGCAAGGCTACTCCAGGACATATGGCTATGTGTTGCACACCAGACAGATACCATAGAAAGGCAGACCACTGTCATGGAACGCAGCATTGCACTGCACATCACCCAGATGGAGGCAACAACAGTAATGGCCGCAGTAGTGCAGGAATTTGCAAGATGCATACAACAGCATGCAGCCAGTGTGGCAATGGTCCCACAGTCATGCCAAGAATTCAATGTGCGGCAGCACTACAGACAGGCTGGTGACAAACAGCACAGCATGGAACACGCAGCAGGTGTGAGCCAGCATAAGTCCCACAGGAATGTACTGTATGTGAGACAGAACTGTGAGGGCACACAGGGCACGGCGCAGCCAGTGATGCCCACAGGACAACAGCTGGCAAAAGTGTTGGCACAGCATGTGACACACACAGCTGGACCTGAGGACAGGACAGTGGGTGACATGGATGGCTGTCACGGAGACAAAGGGGAACAGCAACAGGATAACAATGCTACTGAGGACAGACATGTGGGCATGACAGACAACAGGGATGGGCTGGTGGCATGCAGTGATGCTGGTGTCAGTGGTGGACATGGCACAGTGGGGCACACACAGCAGTGAGCCACAGCTGGACAAGACATGGAAGACACCTGCAGCAACACACCCATGAACATAACCATGGAAGTGCAAAAGCACGTAGGAGTGGTGGAACAGGAGGTGCAGAGGAGGCAGGACATACTCCTGCCAGACAGTGCAGTGGTGCAGGCCAGCCACACACAGATCATAATGGGACAGGGCAACAACATGGATATGCCAACACCCAGTGCAGCACAGCATACGACATCCCAGTCCCAAGGCCACCAGAGGAGCCACACTGATGCAGGTGGAATGGCCTGTGAGGGGTGGATGGCCAGGCAAGGACCTGCAGCAGCAGAGCCCAGTGCACAGACAGCAGCAGCGGGCAGCTGGACCAGATGGAGGGGGAACAACAATGGTATGATAGGAACTGATGCAGTACAACAACCACGACCGGTGACACCGCGACGGTCACAGAGACACAGGGTGCACACAAAGCCAGCCAGACCAGGAGCACAGACAGCTTGTGACACACCACAGGATGCAGCAGAGAGCAGCAACACAGCAGTACAGCCACCATGCATGGCACAGAGTTGGACTCTGGCTACTGTGGGCTGTAAAGGGCAGCCTGCACACACTCAGCAGTAGGAAGCACACATCATGCCAGGCATGTACACCGGACTGAAGAGGTCACCTTGATGATAGTGTTTGCCATTATGCTCTGCGCCCATGTCCACACCATACCCTAAGCACAGCCTCCCACCCAAACACATACCACACGTGGTGGCACACATGTGACATGCATATGTGTGATGCATGTGCATGTACACGTACCCCTTGCCCTGTGTACAGTGCCCATGACTATTACCCACCAGGACATGCCACCAGAGGAGAGGACACACACACACAAGCTTGCAGCCTTCAGGCCACCACCACCACCACCCACACGACAGTGATATGTACAATGCCAACCTATACAGCACATGCAGGATTCCTGTACAACCCCCAAAGCCTGCCCTGGGAACAATGGCCTGCAAGCGTGTGCATACACCATGGCATACTCAACACCCATTGACACCGCACACCCACATCCCGTGCACCACTGACTACCACCAACCAGGTGTGCCCTCTCACACACCCCTGTTCCTAGTGTGTCCAGTCAGTGCACACACCATGGTGGGGCACACCAACACAGGCGTGGCCTGTGGCACACACAGCACCGTATCCTTCCATGGTGCTAGGCATGCTTCCACCACCAGGCGCATGGCCTGTGCAAGACTGTTGCCACACCACCACACATGGTGTAACACACACAACCCACTGCCAGCACTCCTACACACAGTACCTGACGTGTGACATGCCACCACATCAGGCATACAGAGATGCACAATGCATGATGATGGGCAGACACTGTGGTATGCCACATACTGTGACACACCACACAGCCCCACCATGGAATTGTGTACCACATGTACCCAGAGAGTGTAGACAGAATGAGAAGCGACCTGCAGAAACTTGAAGAATGGTCAGGGGTTTGGCAGTTGAAATTCAATGCAAAGAAGTGCAAGATAATGCATATGGGGCACAAAAACCCTGGCACAACACATCAGTTGGGGGGTGAGGATATAGCATGCACCAAGCAGGAAAGGGATCTTGGGGTTATCATCTCTGATGACCTCAAGGTAGGAAACAGTGTGACAAGGCAGCAGGTAAAGCAAATAGGATGCTGGGATGTATAGGCAGGGGCATCACCAGCAGGAAAAGGAGGTCATAATTCCGCTATACAAGACACTAGTGAGGCCCCACCTGGGTACAGTGTACAGTTCTGGAGACCATACCTACGTAAGGACATAGACAGGGTAGAGAAGGTTCAGAGGAGGGCAACAAAGATGGTGCATGGATTGCATCACAAGTCCTATGAAGACAGGTTGAAGAACTGAACATGTACTCCCTGGAGGAGAGGAGGGAGAGAGGGGATATGATAGAGACATACAAGTATCTTACAGGGAGGAACAGGGTGCAGGAAAACACTATTTTTAAGCGAAAAAGATGTTCCAGGACTAGAGGTCATGGGATGAAGCTGGAGGGAGGACGATTCAGAGGAAATGTGAGGAAGAATTTCTTCACAGAATGGGTGGTGGACAAGTGGAACACCCTGCCAGAGGAAGTGGTGGGGGCTGAAACAATCACGGGATTTAAGAATGCATGGGATAGACATAAAGGAATTCTGGAGGTCAGGGGTAAGGGGCAACAGACTTCTTGGAAAACATAAACTGAACTTACAGGCTCAAATGGGCAGACTGAGTGGTCTATAGGCCCTTATCTGCCGACACTGTCTATGTATCTATGTATGTATCTATGTATGGTACTGTGACATGCACAACACATGAAGGCCCAAACCGCGGGGTCCCACCTTGTTGACTGGTGGTTTGGTTTACCCACTGTGGCATGCCACTGTGGAAGTAAGAGGACCCCAATACTGGGTGACACACGCCCACAAGGATGCAGTGCTCTGACACTGTGCTCAGCGTGTGACACTACCGAACCCTGTGATGCATAGTGCCATGTTGGCATGCAGTGCACATCACATGGAGTAGGATAACAGTCCCTGGTGTCCAGACGTGGGCCTGTGTATGCTCTTGTGGGCAGGTACTCCCACATTGGCTGACACTGACCTGTACACAGCATAGGCATATGTAGCACATTCACAGTAATGAATGACACATGGACACAATATGAACATGGAACAGCAACGTATTATGCACAATAAAGCAACACACACAAACATCTGTGATGGCATTTGATTGGTAGACAATGCAGTGGGCACAGCAACTCACACAGAAACAGAGGTGGAACAGCACAACAATTTACAGCACTGCACACTGTGTTACTCACAACCTGAAGTAACATACACCTGTGTATGGGCTAAACTATATGCCCTGTCCATAGCATGTCTGCCATGTAGCATGTAACGTCCTGGACAATGTTGCAGTCACATGTCCAATGGTCAATGTCCACCAGTCTGTTGCAGGTACTCCAGCAGGCCATGCATAGCATTATTCATCATGGACAAATGCCTTGCCAGGGGTCTGATGTTCATGCTGAGTCCCTGTGCAAAGTCATGGAGGGTGGGCAGATGCGGATGTATGCTGACGTTGCCCTCAGTGTCCATGTCTGGTGATATGTCAACGGCACTCACAGGCTGCACAGGTTCATGTTCGAGGGCAGGTTCCACAGCCCCATGCACAGGAGTGGCACCATCATCATTCTGGTCAGCACTTGCCTGTCCAGCCACATCCAGGGTGCCTTCGCCCCTGGACATGTCTGCTGCGTCATCATCTGCAGACCAGCCCACAGCACCGCTGTCCAGCTCCATGTATTGAGGCCACTGCTGCCGTTCCACTGGGTCATCTGCCTCTGAACTGTCTCTCTGTACCTTCCTGCAGTGACACCTGCCCTCCGCCCTGGGCCATCCTTCCAGTTTTTGGCAGCATATACCCTTGCTTCAGCCCACTTTAGGCAGCACATAGCTAGCTCAAGGGCATGCCATCATGCATCATGGCCATGCTGTCTCCTCTGCACACCTGCAGCTGCACCTGAAATACAATGTGACAGACTGTGAGGGACTGTAACACATGTCTGCACCTCTGTGTCACCAGAAAATAGATGTTGTCCAGACCGCGAATGCTAAGGTGGCATGCTATTGACATGCCATTCCACATGTTGAATCAGTCGTGACATGCACCAATTGTGTATAGGGCACACTCTCACACATGTGTACGTGGTGCATCTGCCCTACCCCCAACCAACATCCACAGCTGGCATTGCTGGCCCTTCTGCTGTGTGCTTTGTGTGTGTGTGTGTGTGTGTGTGTGTGTGTGTGTGTGTGTGTCTGCTGCATCATATGCCGGCCACGCATGGCTCCATCAGTACCATCATGTGGCCTGTCACATTGTGCAGTGCACATGCAACACATGCATGGCACCACTGCATGTCAGCAGGGGCATGATGGTGTCTAGCTCTGTGTCTGCACTCCATACCATGTTTGTCACCTGTGCTGCCCGGTATGCCCATGTATCTCCCCGTGTGTACATCTGCAAACACATTGCTGGGACATGTTGCTTCTATGTATGACATTGGACATGGGTTGCTGCCTGGATGACTGCAGCAGCACATGTGGCCAGTGGCATCTGGCCGAGAAGTGCATATCACTGGGCAAAATGACACTACAGGCACTCACGACACTTGGCTGCTGCCATGCCTCCCCCCCGCATGCTTGACCCTACACAGTGGCCTACATTGCTGTGTACATGTCATGTCAGCTGTACACCTACCTTGACAATGTTGTGCACTACAAGGTCCTTGTCCCTCTTCACCCTGTCCATGTCTCCTGGACCTCCCTGCCCTTCGGGGGTGCTGCCCTCTCCTGCAGAAACATAATGATGTATGACATCATCAGAACTCAGCAGTGCATTCATGGTCACTGTGGTGTGCTGTATATCAGTATCAGTTGTGGTTACACATACCTGGCTGCCTTGGCCATCCTTCATGCATTTGGACATCTGCATCATGAGCCATCCTCTGCAGGTGGGCCAAGAGCCGACCTTCCCTCCAGACCAGGTCATTCCACCAGTACCTGACCTGCCTCATGGTTCTCCTGATACCAGACACCACCTGGAGCCTTTTACCAATGGTGGACCACACCCTTTCCCTGTCTGAAGGGCTAGATTGCTGTCCCCTCTGTGGGAACAGGACCCTGGTCCATTGCTCAGCCAGGCTTATGAAGATCACTGTCTCATCATCAGAGTAGTTAGGTGTCCTGCTCCAGTGTGCCATCGCTTCTGGAATTGCCACCTGTTGTGTGCTATTGAGACATATATGTCCCCTGCCTTCTATGCACTGCATCTGCCAGCAGTTGGCTGGGCTGCACTGTCCTGTGTAGCCTACTGTTCATGCAGCTGTTGCCCTAGCACATGCTGGTGGCTGTGCTGCATGTAGGCCATATTCCCCTGCATTTCTGTGGCTCCAATCATATGCGATGCACGTTGCGTAGTGCCTAGTGATCTGTTGAGGCACTGGAACCTCATTTTGAGGATGCCAAATGTGCGCACTATCATGCTGTGTGTTGTTGTGTGGGCATCACTGCAGCATTGCTCTGCTACACTCTGGGGCCGTCTCACTGGTGTCATCAGCCAGGGCTGTTGTGGGTATCTGCTATCACCTGTGGGGGGGTGGAGGTTACTGTTGTGTCCATGCTTCACATGCCCACCTGTTCACTGTGTGTATGTGTGTGTCTTACCTATCAGTCAGCCGTCTGTGAGTGTTCCATTCTGGAATGCCTCACACACTCCACAGTTCCTGTAGAAATATGCATCATGTGTGGACCCAGAATACTGTGCCATGACATCTAGTATTCGGCACCTACTCTTGCTGATGACTTGTACATTCATGGAATGGTATCCCTTGCGATTCACATTGGTGTCTGATTCTTCCAGCAGTGCCCTTATGGCAATGTGTGTGCAGTCTATTGCACCAAGCACATATGGGAATTCTGCTGTGTTGTAGAATCCTTGCTTGACTGCCAGTTGCTCATTGGTGTCTTTGGGTGGGCAGATGCATTGGTGTGACCTGTGTACAAGGGCATCCATGAATGCCCTCCGGCAACATAATACAGAGGGATGTGAGATGCCCATTGTGTCACTGCTTGGTGTCTGGAATCCTTGACTGGCTAATACCGGTAGGGCTCCACATACCTTCATCTCTGTTGGTATGATATGACCTCAATGTGTTCTGCTTCTCATGTCAGCCTCAAGATTCAGGCATAGCTGTGTTATGGCTGCCTTGCCGAGCCAATATCATGCAATGCACTGCTCCTAGGTCAGGTCCATGTGTGAGGTGTGTGGGTGGTACACTCACATGGCATGCCTCCTGTGTCTGTGTTGCTACTGTCTGTACACCTGCTGCATCTGTTACTGTGGCTGCTGTACAGCACCACCCTGTTGTGCTTCCTGGTGGGCACGTCTCCTGTGGCGTAGCATGGTCAGCCATATGCCCAGTAGGGCCAGTGGTGCAAACATCCTCTGGACTGTCTCTTTGTCCTGCTGCAGTCCTGTGTTTCAGTCCTGTGACACTAACCCTGCCTCTTCCCTTCCTTTGTCTAAGTGGGAGGCAGTATAGCGCAGTGGTTTAAGGCTCTGAGCTGCAAATCTGGTGACATCCAGCAGATCAGACCTGGGTTTGAATCCCACAGCTTCCACTTGCATACTGTGTGACCCTGAGCAAGTCACTTAACTTCCCTGCGCTCCCAGGTTGCTCCTGTAAAAAAAGATTTCAGCTTAGTGTGCTACTCCTGGATAAACAACTAAATAAAAAAAAATCCCCTTAGATCAGCTCTGAGTGGTCTAGCAGGTGTTTGAAATATCCTGTTTGGGGCAGGTTTGTGAATTGCACTCCTGCGTCCAGCTTGCCTTGCCCATGTCACAATGCACAACATGCCATGGTGTTAGCTGACATATGGTGCTGCTTTGGTACACGGGGTGGTTGATGCACCAGTTCTTGCATTTCTGCAAGGTGCATTTCTGAATCCTATCTTGCTTGCATTTTGGCGCATAGTGCTGCCTGCATCTTTCTTCTTGATGCATGCACCTTGCGTCTTGGTCCAGCATTTAAGAATCAGGCCCAGTATGTCAGTTTTCATTTGTTTTGCCTTGCCCAGAATTTTCTTCCTCCTATTATGAGGTTTGAGCCCATTTATATTCCAAGAGCACACATTTAGAGAACTAACCATCTACATTGTGCAGATAGATTCTTTGCTGACCCAATAGCCTAGTAAACACCATACATCTCCTATACTTTGAAGACAGCAGCATGTCAAGATTTAAGCATATAACATTATAACTGTTATCATAACATTTTTTTTTTGTGGCAAAACATTTTAAACTTCCTGGTCTGGACATTCCAACTAACCTTAGCCAGTATCCAGTGACAACAAACAGAAACAGGGTGATACACATTTGTAACTTATTTTCAGTATCCCCTTAACCTCCTTCCGGTTTTCCTTCCTCTTACACAGTCTATTTGTTATTGGTTCCCTCTATTTAGATTGGTCAAAGATCAAGCAACGTAGTGGATTCCAGCACCTTCTATATATCTGCTTAATAAGCACTGTGGTATTTTTCCTTCTGGTAAATGTGGTTTAGAGTGATCCCCGACTCCCCTCTAGGGTTGTCAGAACTAGTTCGGTAAAGATTCGAACCCTCCTCGAACCCTGGTGTTCGAGTTCTAACTTAGAACTCGAACACTGAACGGTTCGCAAAAGGGTTCGAATCACCGCAAGACGCGAGACGACGTGGGGTCGAGTAAGCAACGCGAGCTGCGGGATCTGTGGGGGTATTAAAGAGATGCGCCACGAGGAGGAGCGCCATTTGACTGAGGATCATCGCAGAGAGAGGCAGCAGCAGCAGGCAGCACCAGCAGCCAACTAAACTGTAGCAAAAGCAGTTAGCGCGTCCGCTACTTTTGTCCAGCAGTCGTGGCCACTTCTTCTCCTGTGAGACCGGCGAGAACAAGAAAAAAAGCTAAAAATCGGGGGGGGGGACTGGGAGACGGGAGTGGGAGTACTAGGGGCCAGTTCAGGACAGAAGGCGGGAATCGGGACTCTGGAGGGATTAATCAAGATTGGGGGAGTGGGGGAATAGGGAGGGATTGATGAGAGACCAATATCAGGAGGAGGACTGGAGGAGGACTCGGAGAGAAAAGAACCTTTGTGAAGTGTGATTATTTGAAACTGCAGCACACTGCACACTCAGCAGCTGCCAGCAACAAGCATACAAGGGGCGCAAAAAAAAGGCAAATAAATCTGATAAATCTAAATAAGTCTGAACCCTAGTGTGTGTGTCACAGAGAGAAGCCCAGTGTGTGCCCCTTGACTGCACTGTACTGTACCCTACCCAGTGTGTGTTACAGAGAGAAGCCCAGTGGCCAGTTGTGTGGTGGCATTAACCTTACATGACAGAAACGTAGGGGGGCAAAAAAAGGCAAATAAATCTTTCTGAACCCTAGTGTGTGTGTGGCATTAACCTTACATGACAGAAACGTAGAAATATAATTCTCATTCCCTGGTTTGCATATGTGACTCCGTCTCCTGTGGTCAGTCAGCCCATCACCCTGCTGCTGTGTGCCTTTGACTGCACTGTACCCTACCCAGTGTGTATGTATTGAGAGAAGCCCAGTGGCCAGTTGTGTGGTGGCATTAACCTTACATGACAGAAACGTAGGGGGCAAAAAAGGCAAATAAATCTTTCTGAACCCTAGTGTGTGTGTGGCATTAACCTTACATGACAGAAACGTAGAAATATAATTCTCATTCCCTGGTTTGTGTATGTGACTCGTCTCCTGTGGTCGGTCAGCCCATCACCCTGCTGCTGTGTGCCCTTTGACTGCACTGTACCCTACCCAGTGTGTGTGTTACCAGAGAAGCCCAGTGGCCAGTTGTGTGGTGGCATTAACCTTACATGACAGAAATGTAGAAATATAATTCTTATTCCCTGCGTGCGATGTGACCCGCCTCCTCCTGTGGTCAGCCCATCACCCTGCTGCTGTGTGCCTTTGATTGCTATGTGTATGCCTATGCCCAGCAGCCCAATCATTCTGTAAGCCTTGAACCTGGGATCCTTTAGTTGCAAACTGTCATATTCTTCAATTACTTTCAGTCCACGTATCACAGTGTCACACAACCAAAATAAAATTTTGGAGTTGTAGCCAGCGATTACAGATCACATTGCTTTGTTACACAGGAATTGTTTGGGTGTTGGTGTGTTCACTGCAGTATACTGGACTGGTAGTACTGGTACTTACTGTCTGTTATGGCTGACACCAACATAGATGAAGCATTTAGTGCTGGTGTTGGAGCAGGTGTTGGTGGTAGTGGTAATCCTGCTGGTGCTAACAGAAATAACCAAAATGTTTCACGTGATAAAAATTCAACAAACAGCAAAAGAGCAACAGTGAAGTGTGGTAAAGGGGGACCTTTTAAGAAAACCTGTACAGCTGCTGGGGTCACACGGAGAGGCACCATAAGGTATGCCATTCATGCCGTTAAGATCCCTGTGACTAGCAGCAATAATGCAAGTGGCAGTGAGTCCCTCTCTGACTCAGACAGTAGCTCTTTGTCTCAGTCCCACACTGTTGTGTCTCGTGACAAATCATTACTTCCTCAACAAAATGAAATGAGCAAGTCTGCTGACAATGAATCAGGTAGTGCACTTGCAAATACATCCAGCACTGTTGGCAATGAAAAGGACATATCCATTGAATCCACCACTTCTGTGTTGGCCAGCAATGAAAATCCATCAGAGTCTTCTGTCCACTCTTCTAGCACCAAGGAGCATGTCCCAGGTTCTGTTAGGACAGGTGAAAAGACACAAACAGTCTTTAGCTATCTTCCTAGCACTCGAACAAAATCTGTCACATCTGAGGTGTGGAATTATTTCTCAGTCAGTAAAACTGATCCATGCAGAGCAATTTGTTCCTGTGTAAACAGAGTGTAAGCCGTGGTAAAGTTGTGTCATGCCTTGGCACTACAGCTCTTAAACGCCATCTGAAAGCATTCGGTTTTGCTTGATCATCCAAAACCAAAACCCATGTCCTCCATCTTCCAGACCGCACGTGAGAAGGGTCAGGATCAGGAATCTGAAATGGATACTGAATTGTCTGAGCTTGATGCAGGCAGAACCACTGCCAGCCCTAGGATCACTGTTACCACCAATGCCAGCACCACTAGTACCAGTTGCACATCCAGTGATGGCACTGAATGTATAAGTCCTAGTCCACCATCTCTGCGCCCATCTGCCCATCGAGCACGGTGTATAATAAACCAGCAGGGACATGTTGCAAACAGCTAACACTGTCTCAGGCATTTGAAAGGAAGAATACCTTTACTAGAAATCATCCAAAGACCCTTCATCTTAATCACCGAATTGGTGAACTGTTAGCGAGCCCTTCTCCCATACTCTTTGGTAGATCATGAGAGTTTTAGGAGCTCATGACATTAGCAGAGCCTCGTTACAATGTTCCTCATCGAAGGTACTTTTCCTATGTTGAAATACCAAACATTTATCAGGCTTTAAAAGCGACAGTGATGCTTGCACTTAAAACTGCAGAGGGTGGGGTTATTCATGTCACAACAGATATGTGGACCAGCACTCAAAACATAGATTACATGTCCCTTACCGCTCATTGGGTCACGTTTTCTTGTGCTTCTTCAAAAACAAAGACACCCCAAAAGATGGCGCTGCTGCATAAAAGAAGTTTGGGCAAAGTCATACTGCTGCAAACATCTTTCAGGAACTAAATGACCTCCTTGACCGAATGGGTTTATTCTCACGGTCTAAAATGTAGCTTCATAGTAAGTGACAATGGAGCCAACATCTTAAAAGCAATACAGGATGGAGGATTTCTGCATGCTTCTTGCTTTGCACATTGCTTACACTTAATTGTCATGGGATTTCTCAGCAACCGAAACACAAGTGGATGGTATGATTGCTGTTTGCAAAAAATTGTGACTCACTTTTCACATTCAACAAGGCTATACGGACATTGTCCGAACTGCAAAAAAAACACAAGCTGCCCCAGCAAAAGCTGATTCAAAATGTTTCCACTCGTTGGAACTCAATGCTTTATATGCTGCAGCGCCTCTTGGAGCAAAAGCAAGCTGTACATGAGTACTGCTCCAATTACATTATTGGAGATGGCATTATGCTGTCTGTGCTGCAGTGGAAATTAATGGAGACAGTGTGCTGTATCCTAGCTCCTTTTGAGACAGCTACAAGGGACATGTCTTCTGAAGGTGCATCTGTGAGTCAGGTTATCCCACTCATAATGCTCATTTCACATCATCTTAGTGTTCTAAATCTACAAATAGAAAAAGACAGATCTGAAGCGCAGACAACATGTTGCCTATATCATGGGAATCTCGTAAAGAGAATGAGCTGAGCGCTTCAAAACCAATGACAAATTAGTTGCAATGACGAAATCAAGACACTACATCCTTGCAACTCTCTTAGATCCCAGGTTCAAGGCTATACATCTTCCAAAAACAGATGATATAGAGCAGTACAAATGTATGTTGCTAGATGAGCTGCAGCACTCACAGGAGTCAAACACAGACACGCACAGTACCATCAGGTTGTCATCACCACAACATGCAGGTTCATCTTCACAAAGGGATACAGAACTGGAAAAGTCACCAAACATTAATAGTAGTTGTTCCACAACTGCCACTTCTTCAGCCCTTAGTAGCAAGCTAAATCTGTGGCAAAACCTTTCCCCAAATTGCTGCCATACCAGCTGCTTCTGCTGATTCCTCTTCTGAGTGGTCTCTGTCCAACATGGTGAGACAGTTACCTGCAAGAACTGCCTATTCTTATTGATGCATGCCCTTTTGAATACTGGAGATCAAAAAGTCAATTTGGACAGAGCTGTATGATGAAGCCTGTAAATATCTTGGTTGTCCTGCAACAAGTGTCTCTTCAGAACATGTTTAGTACAGCTGGCAATATTGTGACAGACACCAGAAATAGGTTGCTGCCAGAAAATGTACACACGTTAACTTTTATTAAAGTTAATAAGTCAAGATTTTCATGATCCTACAAGAGTATACAAACTGATCCTGAAGTGATTGATGTTGTGGATGTTGATGGTGATGATGACAACTCAGATGGTGGTGGCTGGTAAAAATACTGTGTGGAATGAGTCTCTCTGCACAAAAGAAACTTTTACAGACTGTGATGACTTTGGTTGTCATCTCTCTCCTTTCTCGATCTACTACCTTGGACTATATCCCCCCAAACTTTCACCATTTCATGGCAAACTGCTTTGTAGCTAGGGTCTAAACTAAAGTCAACAAGTTTTATATACAGGGCAATTTTAACATCAGTGGAACAGGCCCAAATTTGGCATAAAAGGGACACTGTCCGTCAATCCTTTCTGTATCATATTATTTATAGTTAAAGTGCAAACATATATTTTTGGATTTACCTTCTGTGACTTTGTGGTGCATCAGCATGGGCTGGGACAGGAGACGGTCTATTTTTCAATTTTAAAGAGGACAAAACAATGAGTTCTAATTGGTAGCTGTTTATTATTTTTCAATTACAGAAATGTTAGCCATAAATGAAAAATGGATGCTAGTACATGGGTGAGGTTGTGGGTTGGTTTTAACATGGGTGTAAGGGTGGCATGGTGCTGCACAGATGAGGTGGTGGAAGAAAAGTGGAATGGGTGATGGGGTGAAAGGTGGGTGTTGTTTTGAGTTCTTTCATTTACAGATTCGTGATCAGCTGGGGATGGTGAGGAAAAAATGATGACAGACCGAACCTACTGTACAATAATATATATTCTTATTAAATACATTGCAAACTGCTGCCACCTAGCACAATTGTCCTGTCCCTTTAAAAAGAATAAAGGAATCAGAAATAAAAGAAAATCTGCATCAGCAGTTTCACAGAATGTGACATATCATAGTGTTTTGCTTTATAAGTAGTGATAATTTGATACATAATGGGGTTGACGGACGCTGTCCCTTAAACATCACATGCCAACTACTGCAGCTACATAAATGTTCCTTAGTAAATTAGTATGTGGTAGGAAACCACTGTTTTTATTTATGTGACTGAAATACAGATTTTATTGAAGTATCAGCTGCAAAATGCATCATCTTAGAATTTTTGTATATATTACTTCAATTTGCCAACAAAAATGTTGGTATATGTATGCGTACATAGAAAATTGCATGCATTTTGCACCAGCAACAATGACTGGCATATTTTTTTTAATAGAACAAAAGACACAGCACCAACATATTTCCAAAAATATACTGTATTGTGCGTTTTAACTGATAGCATCACAGTACAAGAAGCGCCATACCAGGACAAAACAGTTTAAAACAGACAAAGGACACATGTTTTAAACATTTTATCCACATGTATACTGATGCTATCAGATAAACACTGGCTCTAATATTTGAAATGATCATTCTTGCATCAACTTTTCACACAGGCACAACTTAGGATTGGAGCAGCCTTCTTGTGGTTTCTGCAAATATTTTTTTATTCCAATGTCTTGACTGAATATGTTATGACATAATATGTTTTGTAACAGTTCCACATGTTGCTGCTGTAGTACTTGGCTTGACTTTGTTATAAAAGCTTTCTTTTAAACATAGCAACTTTTGATTCACTCATTTAAAACAGAAAGCAGCAAATAGCTGAAATTAGGTAATATCAGTTATTTTTCTCCTAATTCATGACGATGAGTATATATAGCTGAGTACATAAATGTCTAATGTGCCTCTTTCTTTCACTAAGGAACTATGATGCACTGCAGCAGGAAAACTTTAACATATGGGTGGGTGGGTGGGCCTGTTACGTATTAAGTTGCTGACTTTAGCAAACAGAAGAAACTATAGATAAACCTAGTTGTATTCCTATCAATGTCACACAAGATAATTCTCTCCCCTTATTTTGAACAGTTTTTCCTTTACATGTATTTTATTACTATCTTTGTTACTGGCAGCACAATAAAAAAATAGGGTTCGAGTTCTAAAAAGTTCTAAAAAAGATTAGAACACTAGAACTTTTTCAAAAGTTCTAGACTAGAACTAGAACCCAGAACTTCAGAGGGTTCTGACAACCCTACTCCCCTCCCCCCATGCTGGGGCGGAGGCACTCTAAGAAACATTTCTATATTCGAGCTCACTCGTGCCATTGGGTATAATTTTCTTCATATTTGAACAAGATAATATGTTCCCCTGGGGGATGGTAATGCCTGTCTTCTGGTGCCTCTCTGTATTCCTGTCCTCCCCCAACCGGCATTAGCTAGGAGCAAGATCCCTAGCTCCTTTGTTGCCAACTAATCCTCCCCTTAAACTGTATATTCTATATAACAATCCTAAAGTTGTATACATTTCCATATGACAGTGAATCAGTGAATTGGTGTCCTCTATACATAATTAATCATATTATTCATTTCTGTGCTACTCTCCGATATTATTCCAGTTATTACAGTTGCAGTTACAGTTAAAAGCAGCCTGTCCCCTTACTGGTACCCACAGCCCAAGCCATGGTCTGGAAGAGATTTTCCAGCTTTCCACCAACAGGCATTGTATTGCATTCTGGGCACACATTCACAGCAGTGTTGTACTTTGCATACCCCACATGAGCCCTTCCATCTAACCAATACTGCCCCAATTGCAAGGGACCTCAATTTGCTCTGTCCATTAGCAGTGGCTAGATGGGAGTTGAGAATGTGTAAGCCTGACACTGCTGCTCAGCCCCTATCCAGAATGAGAAAATTGTGCCATTCTCTAGATTCCAGTTCTGCCCGGTTGCATTATAAAACACATGTTATCCACGTCTGCCTCGCTAGACATTCCTTGGAGTAGAGTGAATTCTTGCAGTTATGCACCTTCCACATTTGCCTCAGTCTTTCCTGTATTCGTTGCACATTGATTCTCCCTCATGCAAGCCTGATTGCCAGTGGCTTGACAGACACACCTCTCCTCCAATTGGCTGCTTCCCATGCATTCCAGATGATATCCAGCCATGTAAGTTTCGGCCTACGTCTTTTGCCAACCTTTTGAGCTGTCATCCAGAACGTGAGCTGTTTCACACCTGTTGTCCCTTTCATATACCCATTCTGCATTAGCTACTACATCTGATGAGACATTTACGATTCCATGCACTAGCCCTCAGTCAGCAAATCACGTCTTACGTTTTTTATTACTGTTTTTGTTGTTGTGACATACCATCAGTGTCTCTCAATTAAGGGTTGGGCCAACGCAATCAGGTGCCAATTCCATGACTGGCATCCAGGGGACCATAAACACCCACAAAGGCTGTTTTTGGTAGTTGTTGCTCTGTAAACAACGACAAAATGCCATTTTTAGTTTGCTGGCCATGTGGGCCACCCTTTCTTTAATCATCTTCGACTTGTACTGTGGGTAGCCAGATCATTACATCTATATAAATTTATTTATTTTATTCCTTGGTAAAGGCCCACTAGGCACACGTGCCTGTTTTCAGGGGTGACCTAGGAGCACTAGATGGTTAAATGACTTGCTCAGAGTCACATAGTATGCAAGTGGAGGTTGTGGGACTCAAACCCAGGTCTGCTGGATTTACTGAGCATATTCAAAGCTCATTACTCTAACCTCTAGGCTATACTGCCTATAATTATAAGGTTGGTTCATTTTCCCCATTCATATCTGCTTGTGGGAATATGCACTCTTTTCTTGGGCATATCTGTATGGACACTCAGTTTATCACAGTCAACTCTCTCTCTCTCTCCTTTTTTTAGTTCCAGTGGGCTACATCTTTGTCATTTACAGTCAGTCAGTGGCACTCAGGATCACTCACCTCAGACAGACACCATTCACATATCTTCTTATTTATTAAGTTTATTCTGACCAGACAGAGTCACATTCAGTGCTCCTGAACTGTGTCCTGTCTCCTGGACCTACCCTCTCTGGACCCATTTTCTCTATTTAAATATTCTTCTGTATCCTGAGCCTTCATAAAAAAGTGGGGTGGGCACCCCAGTTTGCTGATTTTGAGTTTGCCAGGGTACATCAGGGCAAATCTCCATCCCAGTTGGTGCAAATCTGATTTAACCGATGAGAATTTTTGCCATTTTATCTGCAGGAATTTTGTATAATCCTGAAAGACCAACATTTTTCCATTCTCAAGCTCAATGGGGCCATTCATTAGGGCTGCTCACAAAATTTCTTTTTTTGTCAGGAAATCTCAGAAATTTTATTAAAAAGTGTTTGGGCTTATCTCCCGGTTTCAGACGATTGCCAGTTTGGGGAGCATGTTTTGTATATCGAAGTGCTTTGCCGTGTCCAGGATCCCCGATTTGTCCACCAGCCATTTCAACACTGCACTGCCTCCTTCTTTTCCCTCTATGCCCTCCAGCAAACTGAACAGCCTGATGTTGGACCTTCTGGCCCGGTTTTCTTAGTCCTCTGCTTGGTCCAACAATCTATCAATATTTTCATTCATAGTGCTTCTTTCCCACACCATATCCGTTACTCTGTCTTCCAGCGCACTCACTCTTTTTTCCGCCTCATCAATCCAAGTGGCATGGGCCATGATTGTTTCCATCAACCCGTTCAGGACGTCCTGGATATGTGTAATTTGTGCTGTAATATTTGAGAATCTGGCTTTCATCTCCATTTATAAATTCATGCTGAGACCAGTTAGTGATGCTATAATTGATTCTTTTTGCCCCTTCTACATTCTGATCACCATGCTATTTTACTGTGCCCTGGTATGGGGCTCCATCGGACCTGCTCTTTGCTTACTAGTCCCCGTAGCGTAGATTGTTTTTCTGTGGATTTCTGTCCTGTATGGGCCATTGTAATCCAGACAATCCAGTTTTTCTATCTCACAGCTCATTTTAAAGTAGTCTAAAATACCATTGAATTCAGGTGCCTCGTGGAGCTGTTCTACTGCACGTCTTCCCTCCTTGCCAGCTTGGCCACCACTGGCTGTCACTGATGGCACTAGGCTGATTGACTGATCATCTGCCTCATTTGCTCAGTGTTACACAATGTTCCAACTCTCTTCACTTCCAGCTGAGTGCCCCATCTCGCTCTCAGAAGACTGAGTAAACCCAGAGACATATTGTGGGGGGGGGGTCACCTGGTTTAGCTGGGTTTTTTTTGTTTGTTTTTATGTCCACCCCCCAAATCATTGGCTGGGGTCAAATTGTTCCCAATGTTCACTAAATCATTCTTTAGCAATTTGGGCAGGTTGAGCTTGGAAGGAGGGATGATTTAAAAACACAATTTTGACTCCTGGCACAGCGATAGGAAATGGCATTTACTGTCAATGTTTTATGTTTGTTGCAAAAATGGAAGGGCAGTAAATGGGGTGGAGTGCAGGAGAGG
This sequence comes from Neoceratodus forsteri, assembly GCA_016271365.2. Taxonomy (NCBI): domain Eukaryota; kingdom Metazoa; phylum Chordata; order Ceratodontiformes; family Ceratodontidae; genus Neoceratodus; species Neoceratodus forsteri. The sequence continues at coordinate 13,888,770 of JADMNL010000035.1, forward strand.
AATGGACTAAGATGAGTGTGATAGGAGACTATCTCTTTCCACCCGGGTAGGAACAAAGGGGGTGATTGTTTTTTGTAGTTCAGGTACTGTAAAACTTTATTGTGCTATTGGGTGGAATGTTGTACATTTAGGCACAGATATTCAAAGGGGTTGCACCTGGTGCAACTGAGTTGCACCAGCACAATCTCAGCAATGTGCCCTGGGTCAATATTCAACAGAGGGACTTGCACAGTGCAAGCTGTGATGCGCCAGGGTGCAAAGATAATGTATGCAGCGCATCCCAAGGGGGTGTGCCCATGCATATGTGGCACATCCTGATATTCAGCTTGGGATGTGCAATGCTTATGCTTGTACAACCCTGGGATGTGCTATATACCGATGCCCAAAGTTGATCCTGGAAAAAAATGGCTCAGATGATGGCCACCCACAGGTGAACCGCTTTACTGCAAGGAGCAACACAGCAGCCACCAGCCATGGGTGGCCACCCACTCCTACTGCACACTGTGCATAAGCACCCATGATGTCCCTGGTGATCCAGTGGTCCCCCTTCCCTCCCAGTAGCCACAATTGTGATAAAGAAATGTGGTAAGTATCCATGGTAGTCTAGTGGTATCTCCCTCCCCATAGTTGCAATCGCATAAATGAAATTAATCAGTTATCCCTGATATGCTAGTGGTCCCCCCACCCCTCCTGTAACTCCGATCACTGATTGTCCGATAAATAGCCATTGCTGTTAGTCTAGTGGCATCCCCCACCTCCCAGCCACACAGGACCCCCAGCCCACCCAGCTCCCTCTGTCAGTGACTGGCAGCAGCATATCCACCTGCATACATCCGTGACTGCCCGCCAACTGACAGCTACTGTATATGCTGCAATCCCATTGTTCCTGATATGGACCAATGAGCTTGCAGTGCATACTGTACTAGTCATTCACAAAAATGTGAATGAAGTCATTCATTCACATTTTTGTGAAAGACTAGTACAGTATGCACTGCAAGCCCATTGGTCCATACTGTGGAATAATAAGATTGCAGCCCATTCAGTAGCTGTCAGTCAGCGGGCAGTCACGGAAGAATGCAGGTGCGTATGCTGCTGCCCACCACTGATGGGGGGGAGCTCGGTGTGCCAGGGGTCCTGTGTGTGGGGTGGGTAGGGGTGCCACTGGACCACCACCAAGAGGTATTTACCGGACAATCAGTGATCGGAGTTATTGAAGGGGTGGGGGGACCACTGGACTACCAGGTACAATTGATTCATTTCATTTTTGTGATCTCAGCTACAAGGAGGGAGGGAGGAGGTTACCACTAGACTACCAGGGAAACAGTAACTGATTATGTATGGGGATTGGTGCATCGGGAGGGAGAGGGGTGGCACTAGACTACCAGGGAATATTTCTGATATATTTTATGGCGATCGCCACTACTGGGAGGGAGAGGGGGTGCCACTGGACTATCAGGGAATATATCCACTATGTTTTATGGCGATCGCCACTACAGGACAGGAGGGGGTGCCACCAGCCTCTTCTGGCAGTACCATATGCTGTGCAGGACACCATGCATATTTCACTGGCCAGCCCTACACAATTCATGTAAATGGGGCCATAATGATATGCAAATGGCCCCATTTGAGCCTTGCATACATTATAGCTCCATTTGTATACTGCCAGATGAATATCAAGAATTTTTCCACAGTGTAACTCTGTTGGCTGGTGCAGTTCCCATTCCTGGTATTCAGCCCTGCTTGGGGGGATGTGCCAGCGCATCGTATTTGCGCTGTGCGCATTACCTGATATACTGAAAGGTGATGCTCTATGGCTCATTTCCTTTGAATATATCCCTATGTTGCACCAGTGCAGCTCAGATGCACTGCGCCACCACATGCATCACTTAATGTACAAGTGTCTGGGAGGGGTAAAGTCCCCAGTTACCTGTTATTGTCATCCCCTCTAAGACATATTAGGGCTGAGCTAAGATCTTCTGATTGTTTTACATTTTGTGAAGAGTTAGGCAAGGTGTCCTTTGACCAAAATTCCTTTGCCTCATGGGGTTTGAGGTGTTCAAATGCTCTGTCTTTGGCCTAACAGCTGAATAAAGTTAAGTTTCCGTAATTTTACCTCTTAACCATGTAATTTGTGGAATGTGCACTGGAACCTCACCAGTGCTGTCTTCTTTGATGACTTGCTTTTCAGTGTGTTCTTAACTATTGATACCCTTGATTGTGAGTCGTATTGCATTTAGAATCATTGATGTAATTCAAACTCTTGAGCTGTTGTACATGTTTTTTTTTAGCTGGTATGTTTCTGCTTCAATGCAGCCCCCATTTGGAGGGCACCTACAGCCCCATTCAAAGGCATCCTTCAGCCAGCACTGGCATTTACCCCCAGGGCTTGCCAGTGGTGGCTAAAATGGGGGGAAGGCCTGCCCATGGCCCCCGCACAGTTATTCAAGGGGGGGCACAAATGTATTTTGGCCCCTCCACTTTCTGATGCTTTTTTTTAAATCTATTCCTGGATCGTACAATGCGGCACAGACAAAACTTATATATTGTGCTAAATGAGCACCTGTAAAAGGGAGATCACTGATGGCTACTGTTGTCAATGGAATGTTCCCAATCTGCTTTCCTGCCTGCCATGCAACTGGGGAACTGGAAACCAAAATCTTCTATTGGTTCTCCTAGATACATAGTACTTCTATGGTAACTGGGGCAGAATGCACTCGTTGCCATAGTAACACTGGAAGAACCATTAGAATAATTATCTCTATTCAATCAAAAATGAGAGCGCAGCAGCCACTACTTTGAGTGGGAGCTCTACAGTTGTTATGCTGTGTGTGTGTGTGTGTGTGTGTGTGCCTGTCATCTGGTAATGCTACAGTATGAGCATTTCCAAACAAGGTAGTCTGAGGCAAAAAGAATAGGTATATTATACCTTAGTCACAATTCTGCTGTATTTATTTAATAAAAGGGAATTCTCAACAGTGGAGCAGTGTGCCAGTCGCATAGTTTACGTATGTGAAGAGTGGCTAGGTTCTGAGGCTGTTACGGTGCTGAGGTGATGAGTAAATGAGCAAAACAGAATGGACTGTTTTAGAGGGGATTTTGCATGGTTTGTTTTATGTGAAAAGTAATCTTGCCACATAAGCACAGGGCGAAATTTGTTATTTGAAAACAAGCTGACTGATGACTTACTTCGTCCTTGAATGCAGATGGTGTACTACTGCGCAAGTGAGTGGTGCAGACGTTTATTGAATGGTGAGAAAAATCTCTAGAAATTTAAAACAAGAACTGTATCTATATCTTTTTCCTATGTATCTAGCTATAACATTGCAGATAATGATAAAAATGCAGCTATTTGTATCAGTATGCTACAGAGAGATTTTTTATTGCTATTCAGAAAGGTGTTTCTGCAGGCACACTGGCACATGCCTGGCTGCATGCCTAGAAACAAAATACTTTTTTTTAATTGCATATGATAATTATTTAAATATTGGATAGGTAGTCTAAAAAAGGTCCCACCATATTCCCTGTGCCTAGTGACTCCTGACCAACTGAACTTCCATGTTGCTTGGCTTGCACTTGAGACAGGAGTTTGTCACTATGGCCCTGATTCACTCAGTCCCATGTTGCCTCCAGGGCTGGAATAATCATTTGGAAGAAGGGGCACTTGCCCAGGGCACCCAGTATGAGAACGGCCCCCCAGAATCAGTGCAATGTTTTCATTTTTTATTGTTGCTGTTTGGTTTTTGTTTTTAGCAGCTGTGCTGCTGTTCTTGCCAGACACATTTTTTTCCTTTGGGGGGGGCAACCTGGAGCTGTGGGACTATAAGCCAGTGAAAGGGAAGGGTCATGCAGTGCACGGTGCTCGAGTGCATTCCAGGCTCCATACTTTCACTTATTTTTTAGCGCAGCTTCCAATGGTTTGGCATTAGTTTCATTCCCCCCTTTAGGTACAGGACTTCCTTTATTTTTATTATGTCTTTGTCTTTCTTTTTAAAGTGTTCTGCTCTGTAAGGTACATCCAGAAAACCATTTACTTCATGTAGAGCTGCATGAACCTCTAAAAGTTCTACCTCGTGAACTTTCTGAGTAGAACCCAAAAAAGTTCTACCAGGTTCTACCTGGTTCTACCAGGTAGAACCAGGTAAAACTGGGTCCTACCAAGTAGAACCAGGTAGAATTGGGTTCTACCAGGTAAATCGAGGTTCTACCAACTATAAGCAAGTTCTACCAAATACAACCAGGTTCTACTGCGTAAAAACAACATTTTTATTGAGTATAACCAGGTTCTACAATATATAATTAAGTTGCACCTGGTTCTAGTTAGGAAATCCAGAGTATTTTTTTTGCATGTCTGGAATGCAGTATGGTTATAGTACTTAGAAAATAATATTTACAAGCAGGTTAGTAAACAACTGCTAGATGCATCAAGTCCGGTACTTTAAGTAGTGAAAGTACAGGGAAAGTTATTCTGAAATAGGTCAGTAAACAACTGCTAGCTGTGTCAGGTCAGGTAGTTTAAGTAGTGAAAAGCAAGGTATATTTAATTTACTCCCAAACAGGTCAATACAGCATTGCCAGCTGCGTGAAGTAGCTGTACCAAAATAAACAGGGAGATTTATTCTCAGACAGGTCAGTAAACAGCTACTAGCTGCGTTGAGTGAGGAAGTTTAAGTAGCAAAAACACAGGTATATGTATTCCCTAACAGGTTAGTACAGCCGGGGGTTGCATGGGAAACTGATAACCATAGGTACTCTAAAGCACTTGCAGGAATAAAAAATAAGGAACAGGGGAAATTGATTAACCTGGCAGAATGGCACACTAAGCCAGACTACGAGCTTTCCAGGTGCAACCTCTGTGAGCACAAGGAAGTTATGTTGCCACGATCACACAGTATACAAGAGGGAGTTTATGGGATTCAAACTTAGCTGACCAGCTTAGTTTGCATTGCAGCACAGTGCTATGAAATTGATGGTAATGTTATCTACTTATTTAACCTGTCAGCAGTGAAGAAACTAAGGGCTCAATTCTTAAACCATGCTTTGATCAGTGCAAGCTGCAGCAAACAACAGCTTGCACTGAAGCCCAATGCACCAGGGACCATGTGCCCAGTTCTGTATTGGTCAGGGTCCCGGTGGCAAAGTCCCACGGCTTGCAGCAACCGTGGCCTGGCGCCGAACAGATGGTGCACTGGGAGTATTTGCTTTAAGCTGCAGGGCTGTCCAGCACCACTCTAGGCCCTGGTGAACTAGTGGTCCCCCTCCCCGATCCCCACTGGGGCCGATTCATGTAAAATATAAACTATTCCCCATGCCCCCCTCCCCGAACCCTGCTGGTGTCAGAACTAATATTGGATAATACTGCTCCTGCCCTGGTGGTATAGTGGCCCCCTACCCCAGCAGGTAGTGCCCACCACCCTGCTCCACCCCATCCTAAAGCAGAGCCAGTGACCAGCACAGCTCACCTCACACCTCTGTGACTGGCCACCGACTGACCTGTCAATGTCATACTGCAAAGCATACATGCTCATTGATCAATGGCTGTCACTGCATATGCATAACAGTATGCTGTTTACAGGTCAGTCGGCCACCAGCCGCAGAGGTGTGAGGTGGCCTGTGCTGGTCACTGTCTCTGCTTTGGGATGGGGAAGGGAGCAGGATGGTGGGCACTACCTGCTGGGGAGCCACTATACTACCAGGGCAGGGGCACTATTATTCAATATTAGTACTGGCAGCAGTGGGGTTTGGGGAGGGGGGCATGAGGAATATTTTCCATGAACTGGCACCAGTGGGGATCAGGGAGTGGGGCCACTAGTCCACCATGGATTGCTTTTAGTACATATATTCCAGTACATGCAGATTGGGATGCCACACTGCACCAATCACTCCCAGAGGGATATTTCTAAGTACCTATAGACCAGCCCTTGCTAGTCTAAGGGTGCTTAGAAATTTTCCATCTAGGTGATTTTTGTGAATTCCACTTTCAGCCCCTGTCTGCCACAAGCCCCCCTAACACCATGTTGCAGCCCATTTTTGGGTGCAAGGCTGGTGGTGTCACAAGGCCCGTTTGGGCAGGGAGCCTGTGATTGACACAGGTTGCCTTTGTGAATAGCTCAGGGGGCAGTGTTTGATGCAAGATGCCACCTCTGCCATTTATTTTTGGCACAGGCACCTTGTGTCAAACCCAGGGCTTTGAGAATCAAGTCCCGAGTCTCTAGTAGTACTGGAGAGATAGATATCTTTCTGCTGTGACTGCCCTTCTCTTTCTCTCCCTGCAGTACCCCCCAATTTTTTTTTAACCTAGACAATTTTCCCATTAGTGGCAGTGCCCCTCAAGCACAAATCAACAGCGCCAGACTGTAAACCCTGCACTACTGTACTTTTTCTCCTGTCCAGTCCTCCCTATTCTTTTCACTTCCTGCAGTCCCATAGTGCCCCCCTCCCCACACACACACATACACTCACTCAGATACTCTACCCTCCCCAGATCAGCATCCCAACCCTGTCCTTTAATCTGTATTTTTTTTTTTCCTCATTCCCTTCCCTTTATGCCCCGGTGAAACACTAATGCATTTTTTTTTCTAGCCACATCAAAAGATCGAGTAATGATTTGATTAGGAAAATGTGGAGCACAAACACTTCTGTGATTCTTCATCACCTCACTTCACTCCCCACCATGTTAAATTTGCAGTCATTACATGCCTCTAACCCCCCCCCACTGAGCAGCCCCTCAGATCAGAATGGATCCCTTTCATTTTTCTCCCTCCCTTTCCTAGTTTTTGCCTTGGGTTGAAACTTGAATGCCACAAACTAAGCCCTTTTTTCCTTTTTACCAGTTGCCTGCCACAAAACAAAGTTGACAAATCGACAGTTATATGCCGTGTATGTATGTTATATCATGGTTATTTTCTGACTCAAACTGTCCGCAACGACCACACACAAATTATGCATGCACACTGTACTCACTCGCACATCTGAGGCAGCAGTATCTCACATTCTGACATGTGACCTGCTGTACTACAGTACTAACCTAACCAATGGTCACCAGTGTTGTTCCTTGGATTCCAGGCATCAGCCAATTACAAGTAGTGACACTGGGGATGATGTCTGGTGTCATGACCTCCCGGTCTCTTGCAGTACTGCACCACATGACAGCCGAGTCGGCTGGAAGCCCAGGGGCATGCGCTATGGTAGGCATTACTTTTTTTTTTAATATATATTTAAAGGTGAACCAAGCGAACCAAAGTTCACACATTTACACAAAATGTTTGCACTTTTCGGACACCCTCAAACACGGAGAGTTTGCCTGTTTTAAGGGACAGATCAAACCGAACTTGCAGTCCTAACTTCATGGTGGCCAGAATAAGTGCATTCAACATACTGGGATGAACGAAAAGGCCGAGTGCACACCATCAACAAGGTACAATGCAGCCTGGAGTTATAGAATAAGATCCTGCAGGCCAAGCTGGATCAGCTCAGGGTCAAAGGCAGTCTCACACTGGTGACCCAAACCAGCAGTAACTGATGGAGATACAGCTCTGGGTGGGCCAGGTCACCAGTTAGAAGGCATGGGTGGAGGCAGAAAGAGACAACTTCATTGAGGATTCACAGAAACAGATGGAAAATGTAAAACTTCTCTGTCCTTTTTGAGATCTGTACCCCCACCAACACAAAAAGTATTCAGAGTCATCTGTTTGTGATTACTCCCCCACGCACACAAAAAAAGTTGTAAAAGTCAGTATGCGCATTGCCCCAGCATTGGGGTTTTCCTTTGTCTGGACTGGTATCTCTTCCAGATTACCATATGTACACTGTCAGGGTGCTGGTTTGCCTTCAAAGCTGTCAGTGGATACCTGCTTCCCTAACTGTGTGCCTCGTCTGAGTACCTGTTGACTTACAAATGTGACTCTTGCAGACATTTTCTGTAATACCAATGAACTGTCACATGTGACATTACCCTGTAATTCACTTATTTTGACACTCAGAAATCCTTTGTCCTGCATGGTGAAGGTGATATTACATACTTCCCACTGAGTCTTTAAAGCAGAAATTCGTTATTATGTTCCATTATCATTTAACATTATGACGGTTAGTGCCATGATAACCATAGTGTTCTGAATTTGCAGTGGAATGTTTAATGATATGACACACACTGGCACTCGTTTCTTACCAGGCATTGTTGAAAAATAAATGCATGCCTGGTCAAGGCTTTCAGCCAATCAGCATGTTTTATTTTAGAAGCCCATTTTCTGAACATCTATATTGGTTTGTAGAGCCCTATTGACTATCCTGGATTAATCATATGGAACAGTTCTGTCTTAAATTAAGGATCTATTTTTCTGGGTCGGTTTTCCACCTATTGTGAGAGATGAGGTTTTGGAATGTTTCCGATTGCTTTGATCATTGGAGACAATTTTGTAACTGTGTTGGGGTTGGTTGTCGGATTCTCCTCTTTATTTACTCATTTACTAATTCTTATTTTAAATTTTGTTTGGTTAGCAACTGAGAGGCGGTAGGTTTCAAATAGGTTTCAGTTTGTATGTAATTGTAGTGTTGGTGAGTGTGGTTGGGTGTGTGTTTTTGTTATTCTGTGCGTGCGGTTGTGTGTGGTTTTGGATGGATGCCTGTGTGTGTGGTTTTACCCTTGATTATGTGTGGTTTTACTTTTTCTGTTTTAAAGTGATCTAATTTATTGTGAGGTGACAGAATTATGTGGAGAGGCTTTCAATTTTAAATGCTCACCTACTCTGCTGACCACCTATGGTCACTCTATTCTTCCACAGGGAGTCCCCTGACTCTCCTGGTGGAGGTCCTTAGCTGCTGTCAGTAGGTGGTAATCCTACAAAGGAAGAGCACTGACTGCAGTGGAGATCAAGGGAACAATAGTAGAGAGGGTAAGATTGAAGGGATTCAGACCTGCACACTTCCAGGAAGTAGACGGGATCAGGAACAAGGATTGTCATAACTGATTCCTTTCCTCAGGTCCCTGCCAAATTTCACTGGGCAATAAGTAGTCCATCTGGCCTGCGCTGCTGTTCCCTTTCGACTGTTGTATATAATGCGAGATCAGTTAAGCAAAAAGCTACATCCGGGGCTATGTTAATGTTCTATTTAATCACCCTCTGTGGTTGTAATGTGGCTTGTGGTGCAGCTGACACCCATATTGCACCAAGGTGGTGATTAACTTGAACTTTAATTTAACCCCTGGGAGTACAGTACCTTACTGCTACTCTAAAAGGGTATGCTAAATTTGTTGAATATTTTCCGAATGCACCTTTTTAAATTAGTTTACAGTTGGTTTCTTTATAACATAGCCTATCCCTGAACACTAGTGTTCTATTGCTTAAGCAATAAGGCATGATCAGGGGTTAGAGTAGCAGTCTGTTAATCACTAACTATGAGTGTGATGTGGCATGTAGTGCAACCGAGTGCCATATTGCCCCTAGTGGGTGAGAAACTGACTGTTGATCTAACTTCTGGGAGTGCCTTATTGCTATTATAAAATGATCTCAAAAGAAAAGTGTTAAAAATGTACTTTTTAAATGTTTTCCTCATTAGGAGCATGCTTTTTAATAAACAGTTCTTTTACCAATAGTTTAAAGCAGCAGTGCTACCCAAGCAGGAAGTGAGCCGTTACAGCCATTGTAGCACCACAGGAAATATGGCAGCCACTACCTAGTCAATGGAGTGGGGGACAGAAATGTAAACAGACACAGAGGATAACTGAGCACATTACGGGGTGATAGTACATTGCTGGAGGGAAAGAGTTCCAGGTACATGCTCAGAATAGCACAGGGAATAAACAGTCGAAAAAGTACAGATTTTTTTTTTTGCATAGTGTAATGTGGTGATGATGATGGTGATATCACCATGGTGTGGAGATCTTATCAACTGGGATGCTATCCTAGAAGAACGCCTGTCCCAGCTGCACACCCAGCATTGCCTCAAGCAGGTGGAATGGCGAGACAGCCCTGTGGTCTAAATTAGGTTGGGTGCCAGGAAACATCCTTTAAGGAGAGGCAGGAGACAATCTGAAATTTGATGCCTAGCAGGCTTTTATTTACACCAGGGGAAAGGTAAACATGGTCACAAGGGAAAGTCGGGGAATAACTCTTACTTATAGACAATAACTAACAATTGCCACTGTAATCATTCTACATGGATGTCGGCCTAAGGTCACTTTATAGTATTCTTATCTATAACTCTTACAATTGCCCACCTAGAGATCTATGCATGCAGAGTAACCTTATACTTTATCATACCATGTGCTAAGCATACAAAATACAATCAGCAAACAATCTCACAGTCTCAAAAGTCCATAAGATGAAGATGTCCGTCATCTTCATGCACAACTGAAGAATAGAGGTCAAGAGAAAGGGCTTGCTTGATGCCAAGCTCACAAGGAAACCTATGAGAGGTTGCAAACAGGGCATGGAGAGATTGGTAAACAGACCATAGGCATCGGCCAACCCACTCTCCAGGGTTGCCGGAACACAAGAGCGTGAACAGACTAAAATGGGAAATGCTCTTTTCTTGGCGCAAAAACCCTTGAACTGGGCTGCCAAGGTTGAAGAACCAAAATGTGGCAAGGAATCCACCCACAGGATTGCCATAGTAGAAGAAACTGCTGCTTTCTCCTCGATGTCAACCCTCGACCAGGGTCGCCAAGGATGAAGAAGAACTGCTGTGGGTTTTCCTGGCACCTACCCTCGACTAGGGCTGCCAAATGAACACCGGACTTGGTGAAGAATCCAGAAGAAGGACTACCAAGAATGAAGAACATGAACTGCTGAGCTGCTTTTGGCGACAGATCCACTTGGAGGACCACCAAGTTTGAACTACTACCCTGAGGATTGCACTGGCAATGCAGAACGACACAAGCAAGAAGAGGTGAAAGGTGAAGATCAGGATACCTCCCAGATGAAGAACAAAATAAGAAACGGCGGCCACTAACACACTTGGCTACAATGGACTCATCTACCGGCGGGCGTCTGGGAAGGACGGACGAGACACTTTCCAGTCGTCTTTCTTCCAAGCTGATCAGGAACCAGCAGCCATGACTACTCAAAGGACGTCGATTTCGACTGCGGCAGATGAAAGGGCAAGAAGTTGCTGAAGTCTTCTGCTGGTTGAAGATTGCTATGGTGAAGAGCTGATGGAGGCTGAAGATTGTTATGATGAAGAGCTGATGGAGGCTGAAGATTGCTATGGTGAAGAGCTGATGGAGGCTGAAGACTGAATCAAAACCTGTTGCTGCACAATGGTACTTCGATTAGCACGCTATACTGAAATATTCACTTTCATGGGCAATTTGCCTGGAGCAGGGGCAAATTGCAACAATCTGGGGCAATTGTTTACTTGGCTGGGGCAACTTGCCTTGAGCAGGGGCAAATTGCAACAGTCTGGGACTTTTGTTCACTTCCAGGGCAATTGTTTACTGTCGGGGCAAATGACCATGATCCTTCTATAGTACAATACAGTCTCAGTGCTTCATGCAAGATACCCAACACTTGAGATGCTGGAAGAATAAACAGTTTGTGGAAACAGTACAAAGGCTGGTGATCACTTTGTAACAGGTTGTGTGCTTAAGCACCCCTTAGTTGAACCCGTTTTCTCGTGGGGTCTATCTTCTTTAAGATCTGGCTACTCCTGAGCACTCTAATGTACTTGCCCCAGCTATTTAGCCTGGTTCCACTAATTACCTGTATACAGTACATGCTGATCTATCCCCTATGGGTTGGGATGCCCTATCTTTACTGGGCCTGATGCCCCTTTGTTACTATGGGTCTGGTGCCCTTTCTTTACTTGGGCCTGGTGCCCTTTCTTTACTGTGGGCCTGGTGCCCTTCCTTTACTTGGGCCTGGTGCCCTTTATTACTGTGGGCTTGGAGCCCTTCCTTTACTGTGGGCCTGGTGCCCTTTCTTTACTGTGGGCCTGGTGCCCTTCCTTTACTGTGGGCCTCGTGCCCTTCCTTTACTCTGGGCTTGGTGCCCTTTCTTTACTGTGGGCCTGGTGCCCTTTATTACTGTGGGCCTGGTGCCCTTCCTTTACTGTGGCCTGGTGCCCTTCCTTTACTGGTGCCTGGTGCCATTTACTACAATGAGCCTGATGCCCCTATTACTGTGGGATTGGTGCCCTCTTAAATGTGGGCCTGGTGCCCTTTCTAAATGTGGGCCTGATGCCCTCTTAAACTGTGGGCCTGGCACTCTCAAACTGTGGGCCTGGTGCCCTAGTTTTAAATCCCGGGCCTGGTAGCCCTACCTTTAAATCCCAGGCCTGGTAGCCCGCTCTTGACTTCTGGGAGCGGAAATACTGCAGGGTCCCTTTAATTATCCAGCTCTCTGAGAACTGTCACTCTGTCCCCTTCTACTCCACCTTATTCCACCCCCTATGAATATTTAAGTGGCTTCTATATGCTCTGGCTTAACTAGCCCCTCCCTGTGGGCATCGCTACTCCTGGCCCACTCTTAAATATTAATTCAGGTCCTTCTGTCTCGACTGCCCTGCAGCATTCGGCTGCTTTCCTCAAGCGCCTACAGCACTGACAGTTTAAATATATAAAAAAAAAAAAAAACACAGTCTCTCCTTAAAGTTGGACGGCCAGCACGCTTCTTTGTGCTGCCATTTGACTCACCACCCTGGCCTGGGTGAAGGTAGCTGCGGTCAGGAGGTGGGAGGCATTCTGGCAGAGGGAGGGAGCATGCAGGCAGCTGGGAGGATGACAGGGGCCTCTGACAGCAAAGCGGTCATGATGTGGCTCTTCTCTGCTGCCGACAGGGGACCGTATTTAAACTATAAACAACTCGGGGGGGGGCAAAATAATAAAACGACAGGGCTCACCAGCCCAAACTGTGGCAAACGGACGTTTTCATTACTTTTGGTGCCTCGACGGCACTGCAGACCGAACCAGAGCTTCACAGGGTCTTCACCAGCTGAAGCCCAGAGCATTCACACCACCAAACCCTCAGGGAAACGGCTTCAACCGCCAGGTAAGCCCTCAACAGGTTTCCCCTTAGTTTGTGGTGTCCTCTCTTCTCCACAGCCTGGCAGGAACTGACAAAGAAAATTGTTAAAACTTTTAAAACTAAACTTCTGGTTCTAGAGTGTTTGGACTGGAATGCTGTGCATGAACAGCTCAGCACAGCATTCCATCCAAAACATTGTCTCTTGCAGCTGCACAAAAATCTATTTTTTAACATGTTTGCAGTGCACTGGGCCCTTTTTTTTATTATTTACAGTGTTTTTCCCTTTTAGTGAGGGGAAACGTTTCTCTTAGGGGCCCCTTTTGTATTGTACCCTGCAGTCCACACATACCACAGGCACCCTGAGCACCTGGTACCTCTAAACTTTATTTACTGTGGTGCCCCAACTTGGGGGCATTACAGATTTTGGCCCAGCTAAAAATACATGTCCCCATGCATTCCCTTTGAGCATTTTATATAACACTTCTTAAACATTACTTCTATAGGTTTCTTAGAATATCTCTTACCACTTTAACACTTAACTTAAAGCTCTATATTCTTTAATTAAAACATTCTTAAGCTTCTATAACTTTTGGAAAACTTTTTTATTCACTTTAACTAAGTGACCGTGTGATGGGGAATCACTTTGAACAGGACTATCCCTTGAAGGAAGGTACTATTTGAGGAGCTTCTAAAATGTATCTCCTAGGAGGTACACCAAAATTACATCTCTGGGATCTACATGTCTGAAAAGCTACTGGTCTTACTGGATTAACTGCTGGTTTGGGTAAATCAGGAGGTTCTGGCATTGCTATTGGTGCTACCAAAGGGCGATTATCTGAACATACATGAGAACATCTAACCCAAGGATCTACACACCATTCTGTTGGTAAATCTATCTCCTTTACTTATTTATTTATTTATTAGCTTTTGGTAACCGGGTAAGTGCGCTAGGCAACAGACCTGCCTATTTTCAGGCACGACCCGGGAGAGCACAGGACATTGGTTACAATATGCAGAAATGCACAGACATAATATAGGTGTACAAGAGCAAAACAAGATATACATTGGGTAGCACAGTAACAGTTACGTAAGGGTACATTTTAGGCATAGATCATAATAAGGATGTAAAATAAAGCAATTAGGGAAACCATAAGACAGCTGAGGACAGTAAAGACATCAAGGTTCATAGCCACCTAGACAAACGTATTGCATGGCAAAATGTTAGTGTAGTACTCAGGGTCAGACCTGACAGCCTGCAGTGGGACAAAGCAAATTAAGAGCATTTGCATTGGCCAGAGGCTAGGAGGTGGGTGAACAGAGAGTTTTTGAATTCTCGATGGGAGGATGACATTTTCACCATAAGGGGGAGTGAGTTCCAGAATTTGGGAGCAAAATGGTCAAATGCCTGTTCACCCATTTTGTCATGCAAGGTCTGGTGGAGAGCATGGGGACAGAGGAAGACCTGAGGGTGCAGGTGTGTGAGGCAGGAGTCAGGAGGTTGGCAAGATAGACAGGGCAGGGAGGTCTAGACAGGAGTCGATAAAGCAGCCCAGGAGTAGGCTCAAATATCCTTAGGTGACATCCAATTTAAGCCAAGCGTAAAGGAGACAATGATGGGTAAGGCGTGGGGCAGTTAAAGGCGAATCTACAGATGTTGTTGTAGACAGTGTCCCATTTGTGGAGTGTAGCAGAGTTTGCAGCAAGAGGAGGGCAGAGCATGTGGAGCTGGGGTAAGAGATACCTCTCACAACAGAAAGTCTAGCGGAAGGAGTGAGGGAGTGGCGCATGCGATAAGCTCCGCCAATTTTAGCATTGACGGCATGGCACACCATATTGACATGTTGAGATAGGTCAAGTGTGGGATCCAAAGTGACCCCAAGGTACTTGAAGGACTCAGTGTTTGAGATGAGGGAGCCATCAAGGCATTGAACCCGGAGCCTGTTCGCAGGGGCAGACAGTTTCTTAGAGGATCCGAATAGCATAGCACAGGTTTTTTCTAGGTTCAGGACTTGGTGTTTGCTAGACAGCCAGGTCTGCAGGAATTGGAAGTCAATAGTGAGAATGGTGGGAATGGTTCTCCTGCCTCTCCTCTGATGTAACTTTTCTTGTAGTATTGATTAGAGCACTGTCTCTGAAGGTACAAGATTTAAGAAGATTTCTTTGCATTACTTTTGTACCACTACCAATCTCTTATTCAATCTTGTACACGGGTATGTCAGGGTAGGGGATTTCAACAATGAGGAAAAGTTCTGGTTCACATCTGGTAGCTAATTTATGCAATTTCTGAGTCCTTTTGAGCAATGCCCATTCTTCAGTCTGCAATGGGGTCGCATTGGCTTTAGCATCATAGTTCACCTTTTGCATCAGTCGTGCGTCGGCTCACAACTTGCCCGACTTCTTGTAATCTTTTACTGTGATCTTTTACCCAATCGGTAACAGGTGGTTCATTTGTTTGAACTTCGAGTACCAGGTCCATAGGCAGTCTACCATGGTCACCAAACATCAGATAGTGCAGTGTGTATCCAGCAGAACAGTGGATCATGTTGTTATACAAATACGTTAGTTCAGGGAGTAAAGTTGGCCAATATGGATGTTTATATTCTGGAAGAGCTCTTAACATTCCTAGTATTGTTTGATTTGTTCACTCACACAGTCCATTGCACTGAGAGTGATATGCAGTGTTTTTTATTTTCTTACTGCCATATAGAGTGCAGAGCTCTCTGAAGAGCTGCGATTCAAATGTGGTTCCTTGATCAGTCAATATCTTGGTTGGATACCCAAAAGGACGAACAAAAAGCTTTACAAGTGTCTCAGCTGTGGTTCTGGCAGACAAATATTTTACAGCACTGACAACCATAAACTTAGAATAGTGATCTACCATAGTTAGGACTTATGTTTGTCCATTGGCACTTGGCTCTAGTTTGAGGTGATCCAAAGCAACTAACTCAAGAGGTGCTTTACTAATTATGGGATGCAGAGGAGCTCGCTGGTTATTTCTATTGGGGCATTTCATACTACAGGTTGGGCATTCTTCACATCATTTAATAATATAATTTCTCATCCCAATCCAATAGAATCTTTTTTTCTGATTATGGCCTCTGTTTTCTTATTGCCAAAGTGTCCAGCATAGACATGATATGCTTCAAGCACCACTGATGCACTTTTCTATGGAACAGTGGTCTAGGAGATCTCACAGTGAGTGTTGGGGTCTTGGGTCTGACGGATAAGCTTAGAGTCTTTTATAGTTAGCCGAGTCCTATGTCTCCGTAACTTTATGGCTTCCGGATCCATTTTTTTTTGCTTTTGAGGGGATATCTTTTGCCTTGTTGCAACGTATGACTTAACTTGTCTTGGTCTTGCAGTTGTACTCACAGGTTACTCTGTTTTGCCAGCTGGTCTGCACATTATGGTTCTTGTTTTGGTTCTACAGCTTCTCTGGTGTTGGCATAACAACAGGCCTGAACAATTTCTGATGGTACCTGAAGAAAAGGTGGCATCTCAGTATTTTCTAGCGGTGTCTTATCTATTTCATTTTCTGTCAGATTAGGCATTCTGGATAGTGTATCTGCATTTGTATTAGATCTGCCTGAATGATATTTGAGGGAAAACTGGTAATTGGCTAGATTGGAAGCCCATCGCTGCTCTAGAGCTTCTAATCTCACTGTGTTCAAATGCACCAGTGGGTTATTAACAGTAAACACAGTAAACGGAGAGACTGCTAGGTAGTGCTTAAACTTTTCTGTCACTGCCCAAATCAAGGCTAGAATTTCCAGCTTAAATGAACAGTACCGAGCATCATTTCACTCTGATCCCTCTCAATCCATGGCTTACATCACCTTCTTTCGATGCCCTCTTGCTCCTCACCTTCTTCTCGCTTCAACCCTTTTACTTGCGTCTGTGTATAACAGAAGGGTTTGGAATAATCAGGATATGCCAATACAGGTGTTTGTGTAAGAACGCGTTTTAGGTGATCGAAAGCCTCTTGTTGCTCTTTGGACCACTTGACAGGTTGCATTTTGGGTATTTGTTCCTTGGATCCTCTGAGGAGCTCGTTCAGGGGTAATGCTATTTTAGAAAAGTCCCTTTCAAATCTCCGGTAATACCCAACAAAACCCAAAAATCTTTAGACGTGTTGTACTGTTGTTGTTACTGGCCAGTCTTTTACTGCTGACAGTTTCTCTGGATCAGGTGACACTCCATTAGCAGATACAATGTGACCAAGATAGTTCACCTGGGACTATAACAGATGGCATTTGGAAGGTTTTACTTTTAAGCCATATCAGATCAGCTGGGTGAAGACCTCATCTAAATGCTGCAGATGCTCTTGGTGGTTCTTAGAATAGACGATGATATCATCAAGGTACAGCAACAGAATGTCAAAATTTCAACTTCCTAAACAGCGTTCCACTAACCTCTGAAATGTTCCTGGGGCATTGCACAATCCAAATGGCATACGGGTGAATTCGAATAACCCTATAGGTGTAATAAATGCAGTTTTCTTCTGGTCTTCTGTAGCCATTGGCACTTGCTAGTATCCACTTGTGAGATCTAGGGTGGAGAAGACTGCAGCTGACTGTAATGCAGTTAAAGAGTCTTCGATTCTAGGTAACCGTTATGCAGTTTAACTTCCGGTAATCAACACAAAACCATATCTTTCCATCCTTTTTCTTGAATAGAACGATGGGAGCAGCCTAAGGACTATGACTCTCCTTTATCACCTTAGCCTCCTTCATCTCCTGAGTAATTTCCTTTACTGGCTGATACATGGCCGGGGGAATCAGTCAAAATCTTTCTCTCGTGGATGGATGTCGTTGCATATGAATATGATGTTGCACTTCCTGCACCAACCCTAAGTCTAGGGGATGCTGACTGAAAGCCTCAGAATTTTTCAGTAAGACTTGGATCACATCCTTCTTCTGTTGCACCGTGGTCTTGGGATTACCCAGGTTAATCTCTTTTATCCATGCAGGTACCGAGTCACACAGCGTCATTCCTTCCTCTCTGAGGTCTGGTGTTTTGGTCTTCTCTGGAACTTCATCCTCCGGTTCCACAATATCTTGCAACAACACCGCATGCAACTCAGCCACTGGCTGGTTTCTATGAAGTCGCATGTCGTGATTACCATAATTTATGACTCGCACAGGGACCCTTCCTTTGGTAACCGTAGCCACACTTCTAGGCACCAATATGTGCTCTTCTTTTTTCGTAGGACATGGTTCAACCAAGGGGTCATAATCTTGGCCCTGAGGTCCTACTTTAGTCTTACAACATAGGGTAGTCCTGGTGCCTGACTTTAGAATGATAGGCCAGGTGTCGAAAACTCTAACTTTTCCAATTTCACCAGAGCTGCTCGAGAATCATTGGTGACACTGGAGCATGTGTATGGTTTGTTGCAAAGCTCTCTTCTCTATACAAGGAGAACTCTTTACTTGGGTTCGCAAAAACTGTACTAGGTCCTCTAGGCAGTGCTGAAGGAAATTCATCCCAAGGATAAGGGGTGGTAAGCTATCACTCTCTGCCTCGCTGATAATGGTGCCTTGATCTTTTTGAACGTTCTTCCCCAACTGGATACTTGCTTCTAAGTATCCTAAGTAAGGCACTTCAGCTCCGTTACTGGCAATTAATGTTATCCATGACTCAGGCGGTGGCTGCAGATCTTCCATCTTCCAGTACCTGTGAAAATACTGCCCCTGCATAGTTGTGACTTGAGATCCGGGGTCTAAGAGAGCCATTAATTCAATTCCATCCACTAACACTGGAACAGTTAGGCTCCTCCTAATGAAATTCGATCTGTTCATTACTGAGTTTGAACCTGGTTGAACATTCTCTGAGGATCGGTCTCCAACCCGAAGAGTTCTTGTTTAAAGCCATCACAGGTTCTGGAGGCTGCTGGCACCATCTCGCAATATGTCCACTGACTCCACATTTTTGGCATATAGGCCTGCCTTGACCATCTAATTAATCCATAGGATACCTTCCTTCTCCTCTTCTTCGATACTAGAGTTCATCAAGCCATCTTTCTCGTTCACCCTGTATCTGGGCAGCTTCCCTTTTCCAGCCTTCTTTTAGTCCTTTGACCTCCTGACACACTTCCAACATAGCTTGTGTCAGGGTGGCTCTTTGTTCCAGCAGATCTGAGTTCTGATGGGAGGGGTTAGCCACGGGATGGATTGGTGCCTGTGCCATTTGCCCGCACAAAGGTCTGTTGTCCATGAGACAACCTGGGTGCTCACCAGTGGACTCTCAACTGTACATCCACTTTTTGTCTACCCTTTTCTCACTGGCTGACTGCCTGCACCACAGGACTTCTCGTGCCAATCTCTCTATCAGATACCCCGGCCATGCTGCACTCATAGGTGTCACCATCTATGGGTAGGTCACCACCTCCTCTCCTGCTTGGCTTGATCCCAGTACCTTTATGGCCTTCTTTTTGAAGTTGAGGAACTCTGCATCCAGGTCATGAAGTTGTAACATTCTTAATTCTCGTCTAAGAGATTCGCCATATGCCCCTTCCACAAACTTCACGATTAGCACCCGATCTGGATACCTGATCTCTTGAGCATCCACCCTTTCCATCACTCTCAGCAACTCCTGTAGGCTTACAGCATACTCCTGAAGGATCTCTTGAGGCCTTTGCATTCTAGAGAAAAATTTAATCTTGTGACTAGACACAGTCTGAGTATCAAAAATTTGTTGTAGCCTCTGTAAAATCTGGTCAGCTGTGGTCTTCACACCTGCAGGCCATGATTGTACCTCTCTGTGGGCAGCCCCTTTTAACTGTCCAATCAGTATCTCCACCTTCTGTCTTTCCAGGACCTGATACAGTAGGAATATGGCTTGCATCTTGGATTGGAACTCCCCTAAACTGCTTGCTCCATTTCTATCCTTCTCTCCCATGAACTGGGGAGGCCATGGTGCTCTGAAGTAATGGGGCATCATGAGGGATGAGGGAGGTATATCTTCTTTGTCTTCCATCCCAATCCCTATATTCTCATTGCCAATAGCTGTGTTATCCCCTCCGGACATTGCACTACCACACCTGGGTTCTGCTTGCATTGTTATCTCCAAAAGTTCCTGCTTCAGACTCCTTAAATTCTATCCTGTCGACTACACTAAAAATTTTTCTTTTATGTAATGTGGTAATGATGATGGTGATATCACCATGGTGTGGAGATCTTATCAACTGGGATGCTATCCTAGAAGAACTCCTGTCCCAGTTGCACACCCAGTGTCACCTCAAGCAGGTGGAATGGCGAGACAACCCTGTGGTCCAAATTAGGTTGGGTGCCAGGAAACACCCTTTAAGGAGAGGCAGGAGACAATCTGAAGTTTGATGCCCAGCAGGCTTTTATTTACACCAGGGAAAGGTAGACACGGTCACAAGGGAAAGTCGGGGAATAACTCTTACTTACAGATAATAGCTAACAATTACCACGCTGTTTCTCTATATATGCATCGACCTAAGGTCACTCTATAGTATTTCTATCTATAACTCTTACAATTGCCCACCTCGAAATCTATGCATGCAGAGTCACCTTATACTTTATCACACCATGTGCTAAGCATACAAAATACAATCAGCAAACAATCTCACAGTCTCAAAAGTCCTAAGATGAAGATGTCCGTTGTATTCATGAACAACTGAAGAATAGGTGTCAAGAGAATGGGGAAAATCTTGCTTGTTGCCAAGCTCACAAGGAATCCTATGAGAGGTTGCAAACAGGGCATGGAGAGTTTGGTAAACAGACCATAGGCATCAGCCAACCCACTCTTCAAGGTTGCCGGAACACAAAAGCGTAAACAGACTAACTTGGGAAATGCTCTTTTCTTGGTGCAAAAACCCTCAAACTGGGCTGCCAAGGTTGAAGAACCAAAATGTAGCAAGGAATCCACCTGCAGGATTTCCACAGTAGAAGAAATCTGCTGCCTTCTCCTCAGTGCCAACCCTCGACCAGGGTTGTCAAGGATGAAGAAGAACTGCTGTGGGTTTTCCTGGCACCTACCCTAGATTAGGGCTGCCAAACAAACACCGGACTTGGTGAAGAATCCAAAAGAAGGACTACCAAGAATGAAGAAGAAGAACTGCTGAGCTGCTTTTGGTGACAGATCCACTTGGAGGACCATCAGACTTGAGCTGCTACCCTGGGGATTGCACTGGAGATGCAGGAGGACACAAGCAAGAAGATGTGAAAGGTGATGATCAGGATTCCTCCCAAATGAAGAACAAAATAAGAAACGGCAGCCACGAACACACTTGGCTATGATGGACTTGTCTACCGGCGGGCATCTGGGAGGGACGGATGAGACACTTTCCAGTTGTCTTTCTTCCAAGCTGATCAGGAACCGGCGCTCATGACTACTCAAAGGACATTGATTTCAACTGCAGTGGATGAAAGGGCAAGAAGTTGCTGAAGTCTTCAGATGACTGAAGATTGCTATGGTGAAGAGCTGATGGAGGCTGAAGATTGAATCAGAACCTGTTGCTGAATAATGGTACTTCGGTTAGCACGCTATACTGAAATATTCATTTTCAGGGACAATTTTCCTGGAGCAGGGGCAAATTGCAGCAATCCGGTGCAATTGTTTACTTGGCAGGGGCAACTTGCCTGGAGTAGGGGCAACTTGCAACAACCTGGGGTAATTGTTTACTTGGCAGGGGCAACTTGCCTGGAGCAGGGGCAAATTGCAACAATCCATGACAGTTCTCTTCTGGGGCAATTGTTCACTGTCGGGGCAAATGACCATGGTCCTAATATAGTACAATACAGTCTCGGTGCTTCATGCAATATACCCAACACTTGAGATGCTGGAAGAATAAATAGTTTTTGGAAACAGTACAAAAGCTGGTGATCACTTTGTAACAGGTTGTGTGCTTAAGCACCCCTTAGTTGAACCCGTTTCCTCGTGGGGTCTATCTTCTTTAGGATCTGGCTACCCTTGAGCACTCTAATGTACTTGCCCCAGCTATGTAGCCTGGTTCCGCTAATTACCCATATACCTGCTGCTCTATTCCTTATAGGCTGGGATGTCCTACCTTTACTGGGCCTGGTACCCCTTTACTACTATGGGCCTGGTGCCCTTTCTTTACTTGGGCCTGGTGCCTTTATTATTGTAAGCCTGGTGCCCTTTATTACTGTGGCCCTGGTGCCATTTCTTTACTGTGGGCCTGGTGCCCTTCCATTACTGTGGTCCTGGTGCCCTTCCTTTACTGTGGGCATGGTGCCCTCCCTTTACTGTGGCCTGGTGCCCTTTACTACGATGGGCCTGATGCCCCTATTACTGTGGTCCTGGTGCCCTCTTAAACTATGGGCCTGGCACCCTCTTAAACTGTGGGTCTGGTGCCCTACCTTTAAATCCAGGCCCAGTAGCCCTACCTTTAAATCCCGGGCCTGGTAGCCCTCTCTTGACTTCTGGGAGCTGAAATACTGCCAGGCCCCTTTAATTATCCAGCTCTCTGAGAGCTGTCACTCCATCCCCTTCTGTTCTGCCTTATTCCACTCCTTATGAATATTTAAGTGGCTTCTATATGCCCTGGCTTAACTAGTCCCTCCTCATGGGTGTCACTACTCCCCGCCCACTCTTAAATATTAACTCAGGGACCTTCTGACTCGACTGCCCTGCAGCGCTCGGCTGCTTTCCCCAAATGCCTACAGAGCTGACAGTTTAAATATGAAAAAAAAAACACAGCCTCGCCTTAAAGTTGGATGGTCAGCATGCTTCTTTGTGCTGCCGTCTGACTAACCACCCCAGCTGGGGTGAAGGTAGCTACAGTTGGGAGGCATTCTGTCAGAGGGAGCATGCAGGCAGCTTGGAGGATGACAGGGGACCTCAGATGACCAACAGCAAAGCAATCGCGCTACGGCTGTTCTCTGCCACCTACAGGGGACCGGATTTAAAATATAAACAACTCGGGGGGGGGGAATAATAAAATGACAGGGCTCACCAGCCCAAATTGTGGCAAATGCCCATTTTCATTACTTTCAGTGCCCTGATGGCACCGCAGACCAAACTGGAGCTTCACAGGGACTTCACCAGCTGGATCCCAGAGCAGGCACACCACCAAACCCTCAGGAAATGGCTTCAACCACCAGATAAGCCCTCAACAGGTTTCCCCTTAGTTTGTGGTGTCCTCTGTTCTCCACAGCCTGGCAGGAACCAACAAAGTAAACTGTTAAAGCTTTTAAAATTAAACTTCTGGTTCTGGAGTGTTTGGAATGGAATACTGTGCATGAGCAGCTCAGCACAGCATTCCATCCAAACCATTGTCTCTTGCAGCTGCACTAAAATCTATTTTTTGATATGTTTGCAGTGCACAGGGCACTTTTTCTATTATTTACAGTGTTTTCCCTTTTAATGAGGGGAAACTTTTCTCTTAGGGGCCCCTTTTCTATTGTACCCTGCAGCCCACACACACCACAGGCACCCTGGGCAACTGGTACCTCTAAACTTTATTTATTTACTGTGGTGCCTCAACTTTGGGGCATTACAATAGTACTGCTGCTTTAAGAATGCTGGTTCAAAATCAGAATGCATCATCCCAGTCATTCAGTAGTGCTTGAAGGATGGAATGCTATCAGGAAGAATTCACGTGTTATGGTGATCAGGCTGTACATGACACTATACAGAGATTAGTGTAGGGCTGTCAGAATCCTTACAGTCAATCAGATTGCAGCATTTATGAGGTGATTTTTAAAATTTCTGTTGTTGCAACACAAGTTAGTAGCTATGGCAATGGGTGCACTATGCAATGGGCAGCAAGCAGCAGCTGTAACAGTACATTGATGCTGAAGAGTTCAGTACCCAGATTGTGTTTTTTTACTGAAAAGTGGGAATTCTTCACTGGGCAAGAGCTTGTTGAAAAACAGACAATATGGGGGCCATATATTCAAAATGTTGTAAAGTTGTCTGTAGCCAATCTGATGTTTAGCCATAATGCTGCAGAATAGCAACAAAAGTTGTCACCCACAGTGCTACAATGCTGGCTGCCGACACCCTGCCATTTCCATTCAGTGGATCAGTTTTCTTTTAAAACTGAATTACTCTCTCTCTCAGTCGCTCTCTCTCTCTCTCTCTCTCTCTCTCTCTGACTGCCATTAATAGCACAGTGAAATTGTGTTTTTTATTTCATTATATTGCATTACTTGAGCATAGACTATCTTTTTGAATACTGTATATACTTAGCAACAGAATTTTTGACATTGAATAATTCAATATTGATCATGGTGAGGAGGAATGTACTGCACAACCCTACTCAAGGTAATGAGTTCAATCTGATTATTCAAGAATAAATTCTTGCCATGATATAAGTTACTTTTATGAAGCAAACACTGTGAGACCCCATTTGGAGTACTGCGTGCAGTTCTGGAGACCCAGTCTCCGCAAAGACATAGACAGGATGGAAGCTGTCCAGAGGAGGTCAACTAAAATGGTGCAGGGTCTGCACTGGAAGTCATATGAAGAGAGACTTAAGGAGCTTAATATTTATAGCCTCGAGGAAAGGAGGGGGGGTGACATGATAGAAATGTTCAAGTACCTCAAGGGAATCAACAAAGTCCAAGAGGGTAGCAACTTTCAAAAAAAGAGGTGTGCAAGAACAAGGGGGCACAATTTGAAGAATCGGGGGGGCAGTTCAGAAATAATTTAAGGAAGTATTTTTTCACAGAGAGGGTTGTGGATGCTTGGAATGGCCTTCCGGAGGAGCTTGTGGAGTCAAAAACAGTGGTGGAATTCAAGCATGCATGGGACAGTCATAAGGCAATTCTAGGGGTTGGGGGTAGGAAGAAGTAGGCTGCTGGTTAACTAGAATCTGCAGCTTATCCATTAGGTAGGGAAATGGACAGACTGGGTGGGCCAAGTGGTCCTTATCTGCCATCAAATTCTATGTTTCTGTGTCAACAAAAAAGCCACAAAAACACTGCAAAAACTAAAATTTTCAGGGGGCCTAGGTGACCCCCCAACCCCCTGCCATTTTACTGACTGTTTTTGTACCCCCCCCTACATTACAGCTGCTTGAACTGCCCTTGGGGCTTGCCCCATCTGGCAGGGCCAACAGGGTTCTCTGACCCCCACCAGAGACAGGATCCAGTGTGCCGAGTGCTGTGGCTATTCAGGAGCAGGGCCTGCAAGGCATCCACCTTCATCCTGCTGCACTGTCTTTTCCCTGTTTTGGTCCCCCTTGCAAAAGCACGGCATGTAATGACACCTGCAACAAGGCCACACATACTCCTGTGCATGTCCACGTCAAGTGTCTACTGCACTTTCACCCCACACTGTTGCGGCTCCATGTCATTGAGCCCCAGCCTACACTAAGGGTCAGGCATGCAGTGACCACTGACTTTCCTCCTCCCCAGAGATGGAGAGCAGTCCATCTGATGCTCAATCCATCTCCTCCCCTGTTGACCCATGGTGGCCCTTTGCTCATTCCCAAACATGGGTAGCCAGTGTGGCATGAGGTGTGGCGTCCAGTGCCTCAGCCTTCAGTGCCACCGGGCCAGTGCTGTTGTACATTTAATAGGTTTTTGTTGCTGCATTATATCTTTTTATTCTATGTATCTGGGGACTTTTTCTTCATTGAATGAACTGAAAGTTATGGTCCTGCAGCAAATGAGATTCTTGCCCAGGGGTATTTTATCAAGATAAACTAAGTAGTACAGCGCTACCACATAAAGAGCAATGCATGGGAAGCCTTACACAATAAAACTGTGATCCTATCAAGGGGTTGTGATGACAGCATGTGAACCTCGACAGCAAAGCTTGAGAGAGAGATGCTGTCATCTTCACCCTGAGATGGATACACAAACTGAGTTGTGTCTGGTTGCCCATATTTTGTTCTATATAGTATTTTTTTTCTACACAGGAGTCAAAGAAGCATCCCTACCCCAGAGTAAAACCAAGTGCCATTTATTTGTTCTGCTCTATGACTGAAGTGAAATATGCAGATTTTAGAAGCTAAATGGTAAATACTGACCTGGCACCATGGAGGGCTAAGGCACTGAATGCCTTACCGCCTGCCATGTTGGTGATCCGTGCTCAGGGACAAGCAGGAACTGCCAGGGGTACATGGAGTGGGAGAAAACTGAGTATCCCTGGAACTTTTCTCCTCTCCTCTCCAGGGGTGGGGCGGCCAGTTGCCCCAGACTTAGACTGCATCAGGTGGAGGCCTGGTGGTAGTGAAGGGCAGTGAGTGGGAAGACAGGGTCATTGTTCTGCAGGACATGAGTGCTTAAGCAGCTGGATGTGGGCTGAATGAGTAATATAAAATGTTATGGAGATTGAACTATGCTGGACAACAATTCTGAATGTGCACAATGCTTTGGAAAGCACACAGTGTTTTGTGTATTATTTGTGTGCAACAAGGATTTTGAGTAGGATGACTTTTATACAGAAGAAAGTCTAATCATATACTATTAACAAAGTAATACATTCATATCAAAAAGTCTCTTAGTTGCTCTAAGGTTTTCTGTAGTATTTTAAGTGTTATTATTATGGGAAGTGTCAGCTGGCTGAACAACATGAGTTGTAGGCGGATTTTAAATTAACAATGAATACATATTGTGTATTACAGAATAATGGCTGCTGTACATATGTTTTCACTCTGATTTCAGATGATGATGAATGTAATAGCAGCAGGTGTCCTCCCAATGCAGCATGTCACAACACCATTGGAAGTTTCTATTGTACCTGCAACCCTGGATTTGAGTCTCTATATAAGGAAATTAACTTTACTAAGATGAGTAACCTTTGTGATGGTGAGCATCATTTTGTATTTTGATTCTGGGTATCAGAGCAGATTAATGGACTGGTTATTCATCTTCATAAACCAGGTTTAAAGCTAGTTTCCACAATAAGTACAAAATGCTCTTTAAGGGTTAAATCCACAGAAGGAGCTGGGACATATGTGACCTGTGCTCTGTTCCAGCAGCAGAGCGCAACACCTCAATTGCCTGTCTACAAGAGATGGTATCCTCAGCCCTTGCCTGCTGTGCACCATGTGTGCAGAGCTCTGCATGGGGGCATCTGGTGGCAAGGGGGGAATCAAACTGTGTAAGACACTGGACATCTAGAAAGCCTGATGCAGCACAGCAGTGAATCCCTGTTCCACATGGAATGAGGGACCATGGGATATGGCTATCCTCTAAGGACCGCCACATCCCCGGGGGACCCCAAATGATTCACTGATGTAACTGGCCAGTGACAAAATAACCTTCAGCCCCCCAACTTGAACAGAAGGCTGGAGGCAGGTGTAGAGGGAGCTGCTTAGGCTCAAAGGAAAGATCTGTGGCTTGGATGAGGGGGACATGGGAGTACTGTAGTAGCCCCCCAAGCAGAATAATCTCTGCCCCCTCTGCCTGCCCTCTGCAATGTGTGGTGTGCCTCCAGGATCATTTGCATGCTTGCCTCCACCACAGCGGGGTGTCTAGCACTACCCATGGCATGAGATCAGATGCAGAAGGGGAATGCAACCAGGGATGGGGATGCATAGAAGTCTCTACATACAGTATGTGGTGAGGGACCTCTAAACACCCTGGCCCATGTAGGCACCATGTTGTGAGTGAGTATCCGTCTCTGTACTGAACCCTATGTCAATAGAGGTGCTCTCTACAAAGTGAAGGTTAATGTGCATTTTCTACTCCATTTTTTTAAGTATTTCTCCATTTTTTTAAATATATGCCTTAAATCTGTTTACTCATGTATATATTTAATTATTGAAATTTTTACCATGATAGACTACTTGAGATTTAGTACTTTACTTATTTTTTTTTTTGAAATTTAATATACTTTATAGATTTTCATGGAACAAAACCAAAAAACGGAGAGTCAATAATGTACAGCAGTTACAGATTAAAACAATGAAAAACTACAAGAACAAACACCCATAAAACACTCACTCCCCTGGCAGAGTGGCACAGAATGAAAGAGAACTGGTCTATTGGGGAATATAGAACACAGTAACAGCATGGAAGCTAGACTATTAACAGCATCAAGTAAAAATCTAGATAGGAGCCTAGAAAAGACTACCTATGTGGTATATAGGGCATGCATCTTACTCTACTTCTTATTGAAAGCTGAATGCTTATTACATATACCAGCAATCATTTGTTTGATCTGCATAGTGAATAAAAACTCCTGCAACCATTTGAGATATGACAGGGGTATGGTATCCAACTAGTGCTGAAGCACCAGTCTTTTAACAGAAAGAGAGATTAGAGACACAAAGTATCTGCGCTCTTTAACAGCAATACTGCTAGTCTCCAATTATATAAACCTTGGGATTAAAATCCTCATCTATCCCAAGTAATGGGTCAGCCTTATTCTTACTAGAAGCCCATAAAGGCACAACTTTAGGACATTCCCATCAAATATGGAGGGTTGTCCCCTCGGTTTGCCCCAACTGTGTACAAAGGGGAGACTGGATTTTTACTAATTTTCTTTAACTTAGTATGGGTAAAATATGAATTGTTCAATATATAAAATTGAGTTAATCACAATTTGTCTTGGGAAGTGCAAATGTACAGGTTCTTCCAAATTTTCGGCCAGCTTAGTGTAGACTGTGAGAGATGAGTATTCCAATAGCGAGAGACACCATCCATCTCCGGGAAGATCATAAAGGATAAGGCTGAATATCGTTTAGAGACTGTGCATGACTGAGAAGCTAAATCTTGCAGGGTTTGCCATAATTCTGAGATGTTAACATGGCCAAAAAATCACTGCAGGACTACATGATGCAATTGATAAACCTTAAATATTGACTTAAATCCCAACTGATAAAGACCCAAGATATCTTTAGAAGAAAGTAATACATCATTTTGGAGCAAGTTGCATACCTGAACATCCATCAGTTGTGACAAACATGCTAGAGCTTTTAAACTTCCCTCTACTTTTAAAGTTGGTCTTCGGAAAATCGCCTGGGAAAGGAAAAGTCCCACCTCTGAGTATACTTCAGGTATGAGTAAAGCTGGAAATTTACCCACACTGAGAGACCAATTATGGAAGAATGAAGGTTGGTAGGCAGGTCCTTAGGCTTAGTATACAACAAAGCCCTAGGAGACAGACCAGCTGGAAGCAGTCTGTTCCTGCTCTATGGTCAGCCAAATTGGGGAGTAGCCTGAGGAGCTGCCCTCTGGCAGCATATCACACCACTGCAGATACTTACTGATATGACTAGCTAAATAATATATAGTGAGATGTGGAAGTTTTAAACCACTGTGTTCATTTGTTGCCGCTAATTTATTATAAGCCACCCATGGGGTTTTACCCAAACAAATGGAATCTGAGATTAAACTGTGAAGACTTTTAAACCAGGAAAGGGGAAGCCAGGTATTAAGCATATTGAGTGGGTCAAAGATATGTAGTAATATATTCATTTTAACAAAATTGATCCTGCCCCAGAGTCACAAGGGCAGAAATCTCCATTAGCATAAATCCTGCTGCAAAACAGACATCAAATTGTTAAGATTGAGCTGCTTAGCCGGCCCGTCGGCGCAGCGGTGGGATTTCCACTTGCGACGCCGGCGACCCGGGTTCAGAAACGGATCCGGATCATCGGAGGGCCGGCCGGGGAGTAAGATTGAGCGTCCGATGGGCAGCTCTCCTACTCGGGGAGGGTGGGCAGTCTCGTGCGCTGGGGACCCTGGTGGAGACCAGGAGTTCCACACGCCGACACTCAGCATGGATGGAGGCGGGCGACGCTGGCGTCATTGTCGACCCGCCTCCCGGGAAAAACCAGAAAAAGGAGGAGGAGCTGCCCGCCATCATGGATGAAGCTCGCTGCGGCTTCAATGTGCTTCAGGCCAGGCCCCGACTAGCTCCAGTGCCCAGCGGCATATATGAAGAGGTACCCTTGGACCCCACCGTGGGGGTAAGCCACTTTGAGAGTATCGGGGGTGGTGGCCGATCTGGAAAGCAGAAGCGGCTGACCCGTGACCGAGTGGAAGGATAGGGCAGTGGGTGGCTCCGGAGGAGTAAAAAGTTATATATAAAAAAAAAAAAAGATTGAGCTGCTTAATTTTAGATTCACTATATTTATTTATTTATTTAAAACTGGTGATCAGGAAAGGCACGCTGAGCTGAGACTCATTTCCAGGTGTGATCTAGGTACAAAGTGTCCAATGTGGAAGGCAGAGAAATACAAGCAATATCAAGTTTCAGATGAATAATATAGTATAAGGACATTTCATAGTATTAGGCAGTAAGGTTACATTTTTTCTTGAGAGGTAGATGCTTAATTTTTTAATTTTTTTAGTAGACCAGGAAAGGCCCAAGGAATGGATGTCCAACTTAACTTATAATTCAAGAGGGCACTGAACTGCTGGATCATTGATAAGGCTGCAGGAATAGCCAATTTGGGATGGAAGACGTAGTAAGATATCGTCTGCATAAGCGGAAAGCTTTAAGTCCCAGGTACCAGTTGGTACTCCAGTTAGGTCTGGCTTGACCTTCAATTTCCAAAGGAGGGGTTCTAAATAAAGATTGAATAAAAGGGGAGATAAAGGACACCCCTGCCTAGTACCAGAAAAAAGGGGGAGGGGAGAAGAAAACATCCATTACAATAGATACGGGCATTCAGAGAGGAGTATAAAATTCAGACCAGGCAAAGAAAGGATAAGGGAAAACCTAAACGTTACAGAGTGGAAAACATAAAATTCCAGTTAACTCTATCAAAGGCCTTTATCACATACAGGGAGATCAAGGCCACTGAAGTCATCGAGTCCTTAGACATGGCAAAGATATGAGCACGTTTCTAAAGATGGTTGCTAGAGGAGCAGGAAGGCATGAAGTCTACTTCCTCACAACTTATGAGGTCAGATGAAACTCAGTTAATCCTTGCGGCCAGGATTTTAGCCAACGATTAAACATCGTAACTAACTAAAGAGATGGGACAATAACGTAATACATTGTCCAAGGCCTTCTCCTGTTTAGGTATTAGGACAATTATGGCCTCAGGGAAGGACCTAGCTGAGATCCCATCTGTGTGTAAATAGTGAAAAAGGCTGTATAACCATGGAGCAAGCTCTGCCACATAAAGCTTGTAAAGATTTTGTGTAAATCCATCATGACCCAGTGTGTTATCTGAAGGCAAAGCTTGAATGGCTGCTAGAATTTCAGACTCAGTTAAAGGGGTTATCAGAAAAGATTGCTGAGCTTCGGTCACAGTAGGAAGTGGAACAGAGGTCAAGTAGTTGTGAATGTCAGAAAGGGAGGGAGGAGAAGGCAAGAGGCCATAAACATTACAGTACTATTTTTCAAATTCGCCTACAATGTCTTTCAGTGATATTTTAATGGAACCATCATCAGGTGATTTAATAGCTGTAATGAGGCAGAAGGCCTCCTGTTACTGAAGATAAAGTGCCAGGAGACAATCTATCTTCTCCTGATGATCAGTATATTGAGAATGAGTTTTAAAGATGACATACTCCCCCTGCTCACAATGATACTCAACATATCTATCCACATAAGGGGCCTGATTTTCAAAGGGCTCCTTAGACTGATGTAAGCTGTGACAAACAACAGCTTGCTATACAGACTCTTGCACCAGGGACCCTGCACCTGATTTTGTAACAGGTGGGATCTTGGAACCACAGTTGGCACAATTGCTGCAAGTGCTCTCTTGCACTGAACAAAGGGCACATGGGAGGGGACTGCCACAAGTTCAGGGATCAACATGTGACAGGCTTTTGAGAGACACAGCCTATTGGTCATGTGCCCAGGAGGGTAGCACAGGCTGTGGCACTGCTGAAGATTGGGTAGATTGTGGGGTTAGCATGGCCCCAGTGGAGGGATGGGTGGGTAAGCCAATCTTGGAGGACAGGCAGCACTCTGACCTGCACTGGGGAGACACTGGAGGTCACCTCCAACAAGAGTAGCAGCAAAGATTGTGGCCACCTGTTGCCCTGTTGCTGAGCTCTGTGGCAGCTTGCTGCCAGCCCACCATATACTATCATGCAGTTGACTGCCTCTTTGCCTTCCTGTACACCGCTGCCCCATTGTTTAGGACCCATTAATCCAGGTCTGGGCTGGTCTAACTCCAGGCTGATTCTGAAGACTTAGGGGGTCTTTGAAAATCCCACATTAGGGATAGGGAAGCAATGTTGTGGTGCATGGCCCCCTGCACCATGGTACACCCTTGTGCTGTGCTCAGGGCTGATACAAGGCCTGTCTGGCACAGCAGCACCTGATTTCAAAGCTGTGTTCAAAAATCAGGATTGCCACAACTTTTGATGCAAGGTTGTCTTTGTATCAATTTCAGGGCTTTGAAAATTTAGCCCAAGGTTCCTCAGTGGGGTGGCATGTGATCTGTCAGTGAGGGAGGGTGTTGCCTAGTAATATCACTCTTTCCTGTCAATTTGCTATGAATATTGCATCACATCATGTGTCACTACATGTGCTGGGAATAGTGTTGTGCAAAATTGAAATATTTCACCTGGCAAAATATTTCACATAATTCTGCAATTATGCAAAATGTTTCACCTGGGCAAAGTGAAATTTCACCTGTTTTCACAATTTTGTGTAATGGAAAAATTTCGCATAAAATGCCTATATGAAATTTTTCACCTAGCCAAAGCAAAATTTTGCTTGGTTTTACGATTTTGCATATTGGCGAAATTTCACCTAAATGCATTGGTCTGCCAATTTTGTCCATTGATGCTCAAACTTTTGCCTTATGGCACAATTTCACTGGCATAACTTTAGATTTCTCCAGTGAAATTTTGCTCCAAAAGTGAAATGTGCAATGCATTGTGGGTAAAAAAGGTCAAATATCACATGCAGCTTGTTTGCAGCTCATTCTGTTGCAGGTTGATTCGAAAAGGAGTCTGTTGTGGTGCATCAGAGCCAAATAAAGCCTTTTAAAACCTTGTGAAAACTTGTTTTGGGGAGCTAATTGCTCCAAAATATAATGTTTTTTTCCTAGTGCTGCTAGGGAACATTTTCTAATGTTGTGGATTTTTGCATAATACTTAGGTAATTAGGTATTACTTTTGTCTGTGTCTTTGCAGGAGTTGAATGGGGTAGGGTAGGAGTGTAAAGCAGTGCAGGCTATTTCTAGCCTTTTACACACAGATTATTCACAAGCTATATATTTACTGTTATTTCTTATTAATTTTGTTATGTCTTGCCATTTTTTTCTCTGAAGTTACTCGGTCCTGTCTGAGAGAGTTCCTGCCACTGTCAGCCTGTGTGATATATTCAGAACCATTCTTCCGCTTTTTGTTGTGATTGTGAATTCTAATGTTTTAAACATACAGAGCTGATCCATTATTTTGTTTGTGGTTAGTTCTGTTTGTTGGAGTGTTAACTTGTGCCCCTTAAACTGTGAAAACCAACAGTGCTATATTTTTTGTGTGTTTACTGAAGTACTATTACTTGATCACTTGAACTTGTCCATTTACAGTGGCATTGCTTTGTTGAATTGCCCTCCTGTATTTTGTTGCTGGAGTTTGCCTCTGCACATTGTGAGGTGTTCCTGTTTTAGTTGACTTACCTTATCCTTTCTCTGTTACAGCACTGTTTGTTTAACACCTGGTGCGCACATTATAAAAAACTATATATTAATACAGTCTTTTGTTAAGAGCTTGCTTGGCGATCCCTTCCATCCAGACTATTACCATATTGTGTGGTACTCGCCTTTGTTGAGGTTTTATGGTTGTCTCTGCCCTTATATAATAAACAACACTGTGGTATTAACTAAGTGATAACACATTATAGTACTCTATTTGTCCAGACACAGGTGACCTGTATTTAAAGTTGGTCACGTGTGTCTTTTTTCTTTGTGTGTGTTTCTTTAATTCCTGTGTGGGGAAAGAAAAAAGTTACCTTTTTGTTTTAACTAGAATAGGCTATCTACCATATATGGTATTAGTTGTACTCTTAAGTGCTGCTACCTGTCCTGAATGTGTTTGTACTTGTAAAGAAGACAGTACTTTAGGTGTGACGTCAAACGTAATGTGTTATTCACACAGTTAGTAATACTTGTACATGCTTTGACCCAACCTGAAGCTCCTGAGACTTACCAGTAATGTCACTCCTGCTCTAATCCAGCTCCAAGACTGTCTCCTCTTCCCCTCCCCATATTTTTCCTTCTCTTTGTAACTTCTTGACTACTAGCTCTCTTCCTTCTCGAACCTTGTTGCTGACCATCCTCTGTTGTTTTGCCAATTACAACCCCTGACCTTCCTTCTGTCAGTCTTTCTTGTTATGTTTGAACATTCCTCACATTTCTCTCTATATAACCTTATTATCTTATTAACCCTTTCACTCTACAGGTCGGGTCCATGGTTTCTGCACTAATTATATGTCTTACTGCCATTATCTGTATAATGCTTGCCATTATTTTTTGTTGTTTCTACCCATTGTATTTTTGTAGCACTACTGTACTGTTCCTCTGTTTGTATTATTGTACCCATGTTGCTGCTGTTCAACTGTTCTCCTTTTGTTGTACTCTCCTGGGTCGTGCCTGAAAATAGTCATTTTATAGCTAGTGCACCTACCTGGTTAACAAAAACTAAATAAATACATAAAAATCCTTTCTTCAAATACTCCCGGAGAAAGGCAAAGCTTTGAAGAAGCAGCCAGCAAAAATGCCTGGTAAGAGATGGCCCAGTACAGGGGGGAAGCGTGGCAGTGGGGATGAGGGCACTTAGAAGTCTACTGAAAAGAGTACAACTTCAGTTCCAGTTCCCATAGCAGTGAAAGCACATGTATGTCTGCATCAGTGTCTTCTGATGTGGGCTCTGGTGGTCCGGCAGGAACCAGCAAAGGAGTTGTTGGCAGAACCGGGTCAGGCATATCTGTGTCTTACTTTTTAAAGCTAAAACTGTTGCAGCCATGCTAGTGGGAGATGATGGCAGTGAGAAGAAGGGAGGCACTGACACCAGCACAGAAACAGTGGCCCAGGAGGAGGGTGATAAGTCTGTCATTATGACTGTCCCTGTTCCTGCAGGAGTTGGTGATGATAGTGTTCAACCAGAGTCTGATGATCCTGGAGATAGGGATAGTCAACCCTCTGAGATGGTTGTACAAAAAGAAAAGAGTGCCGTACTACAAGAAGACAGTGATGAGGAGGAGGAGGCGGAAGACAAGGACATCATCACTACTGGTGGTGATGATGACAACTGGGATGATCCCTCATGGGAGCCTGAGTTAATAAAGGTTAAGGGTGATGTAGGCCATTTACATGCAGAGCCCCTGGGTCAGTCTGTCACCAAACCTATATACAAACCACCAAACAGGCAAGTAACCCCCTTCCAAAATGTAGCCTTATGGAAGTGATGTGTGCATCCCAAAAAACACACACTTCCACACCTGTTTCTGAATTATCCCAGTCCTAGAAGCATCTGAAGTCCAGAGGTCGAAAGTCCATAGTTTGGGACTGTTATGTGCTTGATCCTGCTGATGACACCATAGTAATATGCCAACTTTGTCAAGCACGTGTTAGTCGAGGGGAAAAAAGGAAGCCACATAGACATCAGTGGCCAACACACCCACGTGAAAAACAAGCACCCACTGAGATGGCAGCAACACCAGAAGGATGCCAGAGCTGTTGGTGCATCTCCCTTGGCAAGTTAAATGTAGTAGAGCAAGAGCAGGAGGAGAGAAGGCAGAGTGGGTCGATGGTGGAGGAGGAGGATGAGCAATTCTCTGATCTCCTGAGTAGTGGGCATAGCAGTGGAGGTGCCAGTCCCAGTGCCTTGAGTCTGCAATGTACACCACCACACCCACAAGCAACCAAAATAACTGGTTTCATGTGGTCTACACAGCCCCAAGATTCAAGTGTTACCCCTAAAAGAACATCATTGCTGCTTCAAGTACAGCGTTCTGGTTGAACAGCCCCAAAGATGCAGCCCACTCTGAAGACCATCATTGAGTGGCAGACAAAGTACCCTCCCAATCATGCTGCAGTACGAGAGTTAAATGCTACCACTGCTGAAATGCTGGCCATCGATCTGTTGCCATTCTCGTTCATGGAGAATGCTGGTTTCAGCAGGTTGCTGGCCCATGCCTGTCCCAAATGGCAAGTTCCATCACAAACCTATGTTACTAAGTGTGCCATGCCAGAGCTGAATAGTAGAGCTGCTGATTCCATTAGACATGCATTGAAGCATAGTGCATCACAATATAACCATCTTGGCATGGATATGTGGACCAGTGGACAAACAGCAGCAAGCTTGTATCTGTGCTTAACAGCACACTGGGCATAGTTGTCTGGGGCAGTACTTGATTTTGGACCTCGCAAAACCTGCATGAAGCAAAATTATGGTGGTAGCAACTGACATTCGGCAGCATGCAACCCCGAGTATGACAAGTGTTATTGGTTCTCACACAGCTGCAAAAATGCTTAATGTTCTGCTGGATGAGCTTGATGGGTGGCTACACACACAGTCACTCATAGCAGGATTCATCACAAGTGATAATGGCTGCAATGTAGTGAAGTGC
Organism: Neoceratodus forsteri; assembly: GCA_016271365.2. Classification (NCBI taxonomy): domain Eukaryota; kingdom Metazoa; phylum Chordata; order Ceratodontiformes; family Ceratodontidae; genus Neoceratodus; species Neoceratodus forsteri. The sequence goes on from JADMNL010000035.1 coordinate 13,925,159, forward strand.
ATTAGCAATGTTTTTTTTTTTTTAGGGTGCCCTTCCTGACACACTGCCTCACTCTTGTTGTTGAGCAGTTTTTCAACTGTGTGGACATTAAGGAAATGGTTACTGTAACCCATCGCATCTGTGTCCACTTGGCCCATTCTGCAAAGGCCCATGATCATCTACATGAGCTCCAGTGCAATAGCCATCTACCTCAGCACCAGATGAAGTCTGATGTTGTGACCAGGTGGAACTCCACACTGTACGTGCTCGACCGGCTGTATGAACAGTATAAGGCTGTGTCAGAATACCTGATGCTACACACCACCCGTGACAGTGATGGAGTTTCCATCGCTCTAACAACAGAGCAGTGGCACCAAATGGATGGGATAATATGCATTCTCCATCCATTTGAGCATGCTACTCAGGCAGTGAGTGGGGACACTGATTGTATAAGTCAATCCATACCCCTCATACATGTACCGAGGCAGATACTAGTTAATGTCCAACACCAGATGGAGACAAGTGGGGATCATGGCAGTTGTGATCTAATGGCTCACATAGTCCATGTGCTGGGCACAAATACCCATATATACGGCATTTTACAGTCGTCTAACTTTGCAATTGCCACCATATTGGATCCACGCTACAAATGTGGCCTGCCCTCTATAATTGAAGGAGGTCATCCACGAGTACAACAGTTGACAGAGAATCTCATTAGAATGGTACATGCTGCACACATGAAAAAGGCACGCATTGCTACCACCACCAGCAGCTCACAGGTAACTCAATCAGAGAAAATTGGCAAGGCACAACAGAAAACAGCAAGCAATCCCATTTGGGATGTTCTCTTTCAGGTAGGAGTAGACAATATGGAGGAAAAGGAGGAGGAGGAGGAGGAGACAGATGAGGCAACTGGCAGCTGAACGAATGGTGGAGGCTTACATGGGGGACCCAAAGCACCTTTCCATTACTGATGAGCCACTGCTGTACTGGAGCAGCAAAATGTCTTACAGGCTAGCACTAACATCGGTTGCTGTGAAATACCTTTGCTGCCCACCATCCAGTGTCACTGTGGAATGAGTGTTTAGTGCAGCTGGGGCCATTGTGAGTGACTGTAGGACCAATTTGTCACCTAAGAATGTGTCCATGCTAACATTCATCAAAATGAATGAAAGGCACATTCCACACAACAGAATGATGCCAGTGGTGTTGCCATAGAGACTGTGCCTCAGTGATGATGATGACAATCCCTCGACTAAGGCATCCAACAGCAGCAAGGTGGATGAAGCAGCAATGGTGAGAGAATTCCCACCTGGTGAAAACTCCAAGCTTGAAGATTGTGAGGGGTGCTTCTTGGATGATGTGGAAGTGGAGAAAGGCTGACTTTACTCAAAGGCCTCCCCTCCCAACCACTTTCAGCTCAGTATGGTGTGTTATATCTTATTTCTAGCTATGTATCATTGGATTGCATATGGTGATGTGTTATCTGCTGCAGTGTGTATAAGTTTCATTTAATCACCCTTTGACGTAAGCCATTGTTTGGTCACCACCAGTCCCCAGCCTACGTAGAGCAGCAGCAATGTAATTACCATAACCATAACGATTTTGCAGTTGCATGATTACAGTTATAATGTTTTGCTGCCAAAAATATTTTACTTTTCATGTCGACTATCAACCTCATCTATCAGCAAGATATGTTGTCTTGATGTCCTTAAAAGTGCCCATTCTGGCAAATACCACACTGCCTCCCCATCCCCTCTCACCACCTGGCCTGACACACCCATGCATTCCATGCAACAACAAAAAAATTCTGCCACTTACTATCTGTGACATGTACAAGAACCCTGGCTCCTAGTACAAGTAGCATATGAATGTAACAAGCTCATTCAACTGTTAACACCACAAGTTGAACAAATTTTGAAAAATGGTGAATGGTGGCCATCTTTAATGATGGGAGTCATTTATTACAAAAGTAATCATGAAAAGACTTAACAACTTATAACATCAAATTCCCCCCAGAAGGTTACTTATGTTATACTACCAGGTTAAAGTTCTTGTACTGAAACTGTGATGTTTCCTGGGAGGGGAGGTAGGGAGGTGATATTTGTCCTCAGTTTTGATTTAAAATTTTAATTACTGCTGCTATGCCACCTCAAATGATTAGACAAGACATTATCCCCCTCCACCTAATTATTTGCAAAACACCATCTCAGCCATCCATTTCTGCATATATTTCCTCCATGTATGTGGGTGGTGCTCACTCATACACCAGTCCAGTGGCCAACATTGCAGTTCTAGCAACACCCCCTGTCTCCTACGCAACACAGCTACTGCAGGACCTGGCAGGATGTAATCATCACACAGAGATATAATGAAACCTCAACAGAGGAAAATGGCTTAAGCAAGGCGAAAGATGACAAAATGATGAAAACTCGTCAATCTGCATACCTGTTTTTAGCAAGCAAGTTGGAACAAGCAGAGAAAACAAATGTATACTTACCATACCCCTTGAATGGATGTCATTAAACTGGGGAAACTGCCCCCAGGAACATGCTGTGTGGGGCACAGGATTCCATAAGAAGGTCCATGATGAAGCACAGTAGCAGGCATTCCGCTTCCCCTAGCAGTACTGTGTACCTGGAAATACGATAAGAAGAACACATTTTGAGGATTGTAAAACATTCCCATCTGCCACACCACCACCACCACCACCACCACAGAAGACCATTAAAAATGAAGGAATACTTACCTCAGGGAGTGTGAAAGTGGAACCATTATACAATTAAATAAATCCTCCAGATCTGGTTAAGCAGCAGTAGCAGCAAGAACGAGAGTTAATTTTGCTGGAATTCCTGATGTTGACAAAAGCAAAAAAAGAACACAATTACTATCAAACTCAGACATTCAGATGGCAGAAACAGACATACCACACTAGTAATGAAAATTTCAATACGTACCATCTGCATTGGGAACTTCAGAAATGTGATACATTCAAACATCCCTAGATCCTAATAATTCTGTCCTGGCATAATGATGCCATCCACACAGCACACTGAAAAATAATGCAAAAGCAGTACAAACATTAGAACTCAAGGTGCCATAATACCAACCCACTAACACCCTTATCTTGCACAGGAAAAAAAAATGAAGACATATTTATGTGTCTAGCAGCATCAGTATGGACTGTGTGAAGATGACCCACCATCAACAGTACTTCTTGTGGCAACTTCACAAGCAGTAGTCAGAGACAGCAGCAGGCAGCAAGCAGCAAGCTACAGTACAGTGCCCCAAAATGTCATTGACTCCCCACCACCAGGCAAGCTACAACCACAGAGTCAGTCACTCAACACAGCCAGCCAATCAGGAAGCAGCAGCATAGGGAAATGATAATTGGAAGGCTTGGCCTATAGTTCAGTGTTTAAGCAGCCAGCCACTTACACTTCCTGAGCTATATAAGCAGTTCCTCTCAGCCTCCTTCTGAAGCACATTTTTATCTTTGCCAGCTGGAAGCTTTGTTGGTCTGTCCTCTGCACTGACTGGGGCCTACCCCCCCCCTTGCTGTTTCTGTTTGTCTCTGTTGGACTTCAGTGTTTGTTTTCCTGCTTCAGGTTTGTATTTTGCCTCCGGCAGTGTGCTCCTTTCTGTTCTTTCTGGTCTTGCTTTCTATGTTTTTTGTGTGTTTTTGTTTTTGTTTTGGGCCCTTGTTCCCTGTTTTCCATGTTTATGTGTTTCAGTTTTGTCTTTGGGCTTTGTTTCTAAGCTCCTAGCATACTGCTACTCCAGTGCTCATACTACTTGCTTTCAGTTACTCCCAACTCTCAAATTACTTGCAATGCTACTGCAAACATTATTTGTGTGTTTCAGCTCAACCATAGCTGCTTTTCATGTTGCATATTTAATTGTTTTCACCTGATTCAGGCTCACTCTGAACCCTATCTATGCAACTCAATCATGCTCTCTCAACTCATTCCACTTACCTCATTGTTGCAGTCTCATTGCACTGCCTTGTGACTGCTGCTTTCATAGCATTGTGCCTCCTTTTATTTTATGTTTATTGCAGTTTTACAACTCTGTGTACTCAGTACAGATGCTGCTTCTATGTTTGTACACCTTGTTATTCTTTGAGGTCAGCTAAGCTACTGCTGATGCTGTAAATTAGTTTCAATAATGTTGTAAATCCTGTCTCCGCCAGCAAAAAAAATCCTTGGAGTACTTATCACCTTTATTGGCTTTCCATGCCTGGCTGGCTTGCCCCACTATTTCGAGTGCTGCTCCTTTACTGCTACATTTTGCAGACCTACGTGCAGGTCCACTCTTGCTTATGCAATCATTGCTTCATGCCTACCTCCATCCCCTCAGCTTCAGCCTCTGGGATGTCTGCTGCACTCACTACTGCATTCAACCTTTGCAAGGTCTCAGCACTTCAATGCTCATTAAGGTCTCAGCACACCAGTGCTCATTCTGCTGCTCAACAGTTTTTTAGCTCCCTATCAGTCCTTCTCACCTGGCCCATAGTGGGAATATCCTCACTCTGGGTGTGGCTTTAGCTGTTCACTATGCAACAGCAGCTCCTGGTGTAGAATTTAAGACTAGCTGTGAAGGGTGGTTACTCTGATCTCTTTTGGATCAAGTGGTTTCACTATAATGGTTATCCATTGGCCTTATTGGTTTCTCTAGCAAGGCACCTTCATCACATTCCCCCTACAACTGCCTCTGGTTCACCTGGTTTGAGTTTAGGGTGAGTAGACCAGGTGAGTGCCTCAGCAGTTATTGATCTCCTCCTCCTGCCTTGGTTGCCCCCGATGTTACAGACCACTCTCGCAACCTTCCACAGCATTCCCGCTAGAGGGATTGAGTGAGGGCCTTCCTCCAACCTGGAATGTTTTCCACCTCCCTTAATTGAGTTTCCAAATTGCAGCCACAGAGCCGTCACTAAATAAAAATATCCCAAGCCTGGAGGGAAGGCGACTTAGGCCTTGGATCCTCAGAGATTTCCTCCTCATAGGATTTTTTTTCTCTCCTCCGTGCCACAGGTCAGAACTGTTAGCATAGTAGTGTTCCCTAGTTTCTTTAGGTAGGTTCTGTTGTTGGATGGTTTCCCTTCCATTCCCTCTCTTCTTAGAGGATCTCCTCATTCTCAATGCAAACCATCAAAATCATGCCACTCAAATCTGTGCATTACATTACATTATCAACCTGAGCATCTCATTACGTTATCAAACTGCCTGATGCTTATCTACTACTGTGTCACAGCTACTGCTTGCTTATATGCTTCGTACTGCTTCATTTTTGGGGGGATCCTTCCTAAGGTACCTTTAGCCATGGGAATCATCCTGTGGTACCTCCAGGGGTGGAACCGTCTTCAAGGGTTCCTTGCCTTTAGTACCCCTACAGGCTGGTAATTCCTCTGAATAGAGAGTACGAAAGGCCGATGGGAGTCATTTATAACATCAAATTCTCCCCAAAACCAAACTAACACAATAGCACAAGCAGAACACAATACTGGCTATGTAGGACATTGAATTGGAAGGCTAGGCCTGTATTTCAATGGACAAGTAGCCAGCCACTCCCACTTCCTGAGCTATATAAGCTGTTCCTTTCAGTCTCCCTCTGAAGCATTTTTTCTTTGCCCTGCCATCCTCCCTTCCTCCTTCTGCGGCAGCACCTCTCTCCTTGGGATCCAAACTAACACAGTTGCACAAGCATAACACTATTCTGGCTGTGTAGGCTATTAAATTGTACATTTCTATCTCAACCAATTGAAAAAGCAGCAGCAGGAGGAAACAATTGCAAGTAGCAGCAGCAGCATTTTGCAGGAGGAATTAATTTTCTCTGTATGGGCTGGCACCTCTTTTCAGGTCCGTGTGGTGGTGGCACAGCATGTAACATCATGACTGACAGCACATTTCAGTCTCAATTTGATGTAACATTTCTTTGGAAACATTTTTGGACTTTTAGGCCCTGTTAGTCACCAGCAGCACTGACCCAAGCATTGACTTTCATGCTGAAATCATTGGTAAACAGGGCCCAAAATAACAAAATAATGTCTGGGTATTGTTGGGGGTGGGGGCACCATCTACATCATGACTCTTCTTTATGTACCATTTTTTTTGTAACATTTCTGGAAATTTACAGCCAGTTCTACTGTCGTAGAAACAAGATTCAGCATGACATCAATGAAAACAGTGGACCAAAGACCATGTTTTGGTTTGGGCGGTGGCTTGGGTGCCTCTCTATCACTCTGTGTCCTGTAGGTGAAACCGCCCATTGGGGCTGCCCCTGGATCTGAACCCTGGCTTGGACTGCTGCCAGCTGAGCGCACTCACCCACAGACCAAAAGCCAAATTTGCAGAAAGGTGAAACCACAACTGGGGGCTGTTCCTGGATCTGTACCCCAGCTTGATCTGCTGCCAGCTGAGTGCACTTGCCCTAGGAAGACCAGCCAAATTCCTAGAAAGGTGAAACCACCTCTGGGGCTGCCTCTGGATCTGCACCCTGGCTTCTTCTGGTGCCAGCCAAGCACACTCGCCCAAAGACCACTCACCAAATTCACAGAAAGGAGAAACCACCCCTTGGTGCTGCCCCTGGATCTGTGCCTCAGCTTGGTCTGTTGCCAGATGAGCTCACTCACCCATGGACTGCCCAATAAACTCACAGAAACGGTGAAACTGCCCCTCTGTGCTGTCCCTGGATCTGCACCCTGGCTTGTTCTCCTGCCAGCCAACTGCACTCACCCTTGGACTGCCCACTAAATTTGCAAAAAACTGAAATCACCCATCGGTGCTGCCCCTGGATGTGTGCCTGAACTTGGTCTGCTGTCAGCTGAGTGCAATCGCCCATGGACCGCCTGCCAAATTCGCAAAATGGTGAGACCGCCCCTTGGGCCTGCCCCTGGATCTGCACCCTAGCTTGGTCTGCTGCTAGCCCAGCACACTCGGCCACTAACCACCCGCCAAATTTGCAGAAGGTTGAAACTGCCCCTCGGGGCTGCCCCTGGATCTGAGCACCAGCTTGGTTTACTGCCAGTCAAGTGCACTTGCCCTCGGACCATGTACAAATTAGCAGTAAGGTGAAACCATGCCTCAGGGCTGCCTCTGGATCTGCACCCCGCTTGTTCTTCTGCCAGCTGACTGCACTCACCCTCAGACTGCCCACTAAATTTGCAAAAAGATGAAATCGCCCCTTGGTGTTGCCCCTGGATCTGCGTCCCAGCTTAGTCTGCTGTCAGCTGAATGCACTCATCCATGGACCACCTGCCAAATTTGCAGAAAGATTAAATCGCTCCTGGGGGCTGCCCCTGGATCTGCGCCCCAGTTTGGTCTGCTGCCAGTTGAACATAGTCACCAATGGACAGCCCTCCAAATTCACAGAAATGTGAGACTGCCACTTGGTCCTGCCCCTGGATCTGTGCCCTGGCTTGGTCTGCTGTGAACCGAGCACACTCACCCACAGACTGCCCACCAAATTCGCAGAAAGGTGAAACCACCCCTTGGGGCTGCCCCTCAATCTGTGCACTGGCTTGGTCTGCTGCCAATCAAGTGCACTCTCCCACGGACCACCTGCCAAATTAGCAATAAAGTGAAACTGCCCCCCAAGGCTGCCCCTGGATCTGTGCCCCGATCTGCTGCCAGATAAGGGCACTCGCCCCCGGACTGCCCACCAAATTCACAGAAAAGTAAAACCTCCTCTGGGGGCTACCCCTGGATCTGTGCCTTGGCTTGGTCTGCTACCAGCCACGCGTATTCACCTATTGACCATCTGCCAAATTCACAGAAAGGTGAAACTGCTAATTGAGGCTGCCTCTGGATCTGCACCCCATCTTGGTCTGCTGCTAGCTAAGCGCACTCACCCACGGACCACCCACCAAATTCACAGAAAGCTGAAACCATCTCTTGAGGCTGTCCCTGGATTTGTGCCCTAGCTTGGTCTGCTTCCAGTCGAGCACACTCACCCACGGACTGCCTGCCAAATTAGGAAAAAGGCAAAACCACCCCTCATGGCTGCCCCATCATTTGTGCCCCGGCTTGTTCTGCTGCCAGTTGAGTGCACTTGTGCACAGACCACCTACCAGATTCACAGTAAGGTGAAAACACCCTTCAGGGCTGCCCCTGGATCTGCACCCCAGCTTGGTCTGCTGTCAGCTGAGCACACTCACCCATGGACCATCTGCCAAATTCACAGAAAGTTGTAACTGCCTCTCCAGACTGCCCCTGGATCTGTGCCCTGGCTTGGTCTGCTGCCAGCTGAGCACAGTCGCCCATGGACCACTCACTAAATTCGCAGAATGGTGAGACCACCCCTTGGGCCTGCCCTAGATCTTAACCCAGGCTTGGTCTGCTGCCAGCCCAGCATACTCACCCAAGAACTGCCCGCTAAATTAGCAGAAAGGTGAAACCGCCCCTTGGGGCTGCTCCTGGATCTGCGCACCGGCTTGGTGTGCTGCCAGTCAAGTACACTCGCCCACGGACCACCTGCCAAATTAGCAGTAGGGTGAAACCACCCCTCAGGGCTGCCCCTGGATCTGCACCCCAATTTGTTCTGCTGCAGCTGAGTGCACTCGCCCTCAGACTGCCTGCCAAATTCGCAGAAAGATGAAACCTCCCCTCGGCGCTGTCCCTGGATCTGCGCACTAGCTTGTTCTGCTGTTAGCAGAGCACACTCACCCATGGACCACCCACCAACTTCACAGAAAGGTGAACCCACCCATTGGGGCTAGGGCTGCCTCTGCATCTGTGCCCCAGCTTGGTTTGCTGTCAGTCGAGCACACTCACCCATAGACTGCCTGCCAAATTATCAAAAAGGTGAAACCACCCCTCGGGGCTGCCCCTGGATCTGTACCCCAGTTTGTTCTGCTGCCAGCCGAGCTCACTCACCCACTGACCTCCTGCCAAATTCACAATGAGGTGAAACTGCCCCTCAGGGCTGCCCCTGGATCTGTACCCCGGATTGGTCTGCTGCCAACCCAGCACACTCATCCACGGACCGCCCTTCAAATTCACAGAAAGATGAAACCGTCCCTCAGGGCTGCCCCTGGAAATGCACACCGGCTTGGTCTGCTGCCAGTCAAGTGCACTCGCCCATGGACCACCTGCCAAATTAGCAGTAAGGTGAAACTGCACCTCGGGGCTGCTCCTGGATCTGCACCCTGTCTTGGTCTGCTGTCAGCTGAGCACACTCACCCATGGACTGTGTGCCAAATTCACACAAAGGTAAAACTTCCCCTGGGGCTGCCCCTGGATCTGCACAGCACCTTGTTCTGCTGCCAGTCAACCGCACTCACCCACGGACTGCCCACCAAATTCGCAGAAAGATGAAACTGCCCCTCAAGGCTGCCCCTGAATCTGCACTCCAGCTTGGTCTGCTGTCAGCCAAGCACAATCGCCCATAGAACATGCTCCAAATATGCAGAAAGGTGAAACTGCCACTGGGGGCTGTCCCTGGATCTGTGTCTCAGCTTGGTCTGCTGCCAGCGAAGTGCACTCACCACGGCCCACCTGGAAAATTCACAGAAAGGAGAAACTGCCCCTCGGGACTACCCCTGGATCTGCACCCAGGGTTGGTCTGCTGCCAGCCGAGCGAACTCGCCCATTGACCGGCCACCAAATTCACAGAAAGATGAAACCGCCACTCGGGGCTGCCCCCTGATCTGCACCCCGGCTTGGTCTGCTGTCAGCTGAGTGCACTTGCCCATGGACCACCCTCCAAATTTGCAGAAAGTTCAAACTGCCCCTGGGGGCTGCCCCGGGATCTGTGAACCAGCTTGGTCTGCTGTCAGCAGAGTGCACTCACCCATGGACCATGAACTAAACTCACAGAAAGGTGAAACTGCCCTTCGGGGTCACTCCTGGATATGCCTCCTGGCTTGGTCTGCTGCCAGCTGAGTGCAGTTTCCCATGGACCACCTGCCAAATTCACAGAAGGGTGAAACCACACCTTGAGACTAAACCTGGATCTGTGCCCCAGCTTGGTCTGCTGCCAGCCAAGTGCACTCACCCACGGATCACCCACCAAATTCACAGAAAGCTGAAACCATCCCACAGGGTCCCTGGATCTGTGGCCCAGCTTGGTCTGCTGCCAGTTGAGGGCACTCGCACACAGACCACCTGCCAAATTAGCAGAAAGGTGAAACCACCCCTGAGGGCTGCCCCTGGATCTCTGCCCTGGCTTATTCTGCTGCAAGCCAAGCGCATTCGCCCATGGACTGCCCACCAAATTTTCAGAAAGATGAAAGGGCCCCTGGGGGCTGCCCCTGCATCTGCGCCTTGCGTTGGTTTGCTGCCAGTCGAACTCACTCACCCAATGATCACCTGCCAAATTTTCAGAAAGGTGAAACTGCCCCTTGGGGCTGCCCCTGGATCTGTGCCGCAGCTTGTTCTGCTGCCAGCTCAGCACACTGTCCCTTGGACTGCTCACCAAATTTGCAGAAAGATGAAACCTCCCCTCAGGGCTGCTCCTGGATCTGTATCCCGGCTTGATCTGCTGCCAGCTGAGCACACTTGCCCACTGACTGCCAGCTAAATTCACAGTAAGGTGAAACTGCACCTTGGGGCTGCCGTGGATCTGCACCCTGGCTTGGTCTGCTGTCAGCTGAATGCACTCACCCATGGATCACCCACTAAATTTGCAGAAATGTGAAACCGCCCCTTGGGGATGCCCCTGGAACTGCTCCCTGACTTGACCTCCTACCAGCTGAGCACACTCGCTCACCGACCACCCGACAAATTTGCAGAAAGGTATGGCTTAGCATGGTTTGAAAGCCAAAAATTTCATTGGATTCAGTAAATAACTTTGGCTCCCAATTGGATGCCTCTAGCTACTGCAGTCTAAAGACTATCGGCTACTCCTCTGGCACCAAATTTAAATTAGACTACTGTTGTCTGCAATCACTTGCTTGCTAGATCACTATCTGTGGCAGCCTTGAACCGAATTTAGATGCAAGTCTTAAAATCAGCACCGAGACCAGTATTCAGGGCCCTAAGCTGAGATCCCGGGAGCTTGGAGTTCTAGTGCAGAACAGCTACCAAGGATTTCTGCTAGATCATTCCTATTTTAGGTTCTGCAATGCTTCCTTTGATCTTAAGGCTGCACTCAATTTCTAGACACTGATTATAAGCTGAATTTGTTAGTTAACTCTCTTATTTTATTGGAAAGTCTTTGCCTGGAGTTCAGTGGCCAAACAGCCAGCCAGTCCCACTTTCTGAGCTATATAAGCAGTTCCTCTCAGCCTCACTGTGAAGCATTTTTTCTTTGCAGCTGAAGGCTCTGTCAGTTTGTCCTCTGAGCAGCTTGGGCCTCCCTGGCTGGCTGGGGTCTGCCCCCCCCTTGCTACTCCTTGTCTCTGCTGGGCTTCTGTGTTTATTTTCCTGCTTCTGGTTTGTATTTTACCTTTGGCTGTGTGTGCTTCCTTCCTTTTTTGGGGGGAGGGGGGCTTTGTTGCTAAGCTCCTAGCTTACTGATACTTAGAGCTCCTGCTACTGCCTTTAGTTACCAACAACTGTAGCCACTGCTGCTGTTTATTTTAATTACTATTGTACCCAGTGCCTGTGTTTTTACACTGTGTTCACCATGCTCAAACTACTGCAATGCAACTGCAATCATTATCTGTGTGTTTCAGCTCAGCCATAGCTGCTCCATGTTGCATACTCGATTCTTTTCACCTGTCACAGTTTACTCTGACCCTAGCTGTGCTGCTCATACCTGTTCTCATTCTACTTGCAGTTTCATTGCATTGCCTGGCTACACCTGCTTTCAAGCATTGGCTGCCTGATTTATTGCACTTACAACTCTGAGGTCCGCCAACTAAGCTCCTGCTGAGGCTGTTAATATAGCTTTAATATTATAATTGCCTCGCTGCAGAAAATCCTCAGAGTGTTTGTCACCTTGATTTGGCTATTCAGGTTTGGCTGGCTTGCCTCCAATTCAGCGCTGTTTAATTGCTATACAGTATGTCATGCAGGTTCACCTATCACTACTACTGCTTATTGACCTATGGTGCAGGTCCACACCTGCTTACGCAACTGTTGCTCCTTGCTTACGCAAACCATTACTTCATGCCTACTGCCATCCCCTCTGCTTCAGCCTCTGGGATTCTGCTGCACTCAATATTTTATTTTTTATTTTATTTTTTGTTGACCGGGTAATATGCATTCGACCTTACAAGGTCTCAGCACTCAATGCTCATTATGATCTCAGCACGCTGTGCTCCTTCAGCTCAACAGCTTTTCAGCTCTCAATCAATTTCTGGGGCATGCCAGCTACTCTATTCTGGCACATGGTCTCGCTCTGCATTTCATCTGCATCTTTAGCGTGTCCAACTTGGGTCGGGATTCTTCTCACCTGGTCTATAGCTGGGAATGTCCTCACCCTGGGCTTAGCTTTAACTGCCTGCTATGTGACAGCAGCTCCTGGTGTAGAATTTAAGACTAGTGGTGAAGGGTGGTTACGACAATCTCCTTTGGCTCTAGTGTTCCACTATAACGGTTAGCCATTGACTTTAGCAGTTTCCCTAGCAAGGCATCTTCACCGCATTCTCCCTACGACTGCCTCTGGTTCATCTGGCTTGATTTAGGGCGGGTAGGCCAGGTGAGTGCCACAGCAGTTGTTGCTCTCCTTCTGCACCTTGGATGCACGTATTGTTGTAGAGTTTTCTCACAACCTTCCACGGCGTTCCTGCTAGAGGGTTTGAGTGAGAATCTTCCTCCAAATTGAAATATTTTCCCCCTCCCTTTGATTGGGTTTTCCAAATTGCAGCTGCAGAGCCACCACTAATTAAACTATCCCAAGCCTGGAAGGAAGGCGACCAAGGCCTTGGATCCCCAGAGATTTCCTCCTCATAGGGTTTTTTTTCTCTCCTCCATTGCCTCAGGTCATAATATTTAGCATAGTTGTTTCTCCTAGTTTCTTTAGGTAGGTTCTGCTGTTGGATGTAGGTGGAGGATGTCCTGCCATTCCCTCTCTCCTTAGGGGAGCCCCTAATCTCAACGCAAACCATCAGTATCATGCTACGCAAGCCTGGGTATTCATTATGTTATCCAACTGAGCATCTCATTGCATTATCAAGCTGCCTCTGCTTCTCCACTACTATGTTACAATTACTGCTCCAATGTCACAGTTACTGCTTGCTCATATGCTTTGTGTTGCCTCCTTTTTGGGGATGATACTACATTTCTTTAGGGGATTCCTAAGATACCTTTAGCCATGGGAATTATCCCATGGCACCTCTAGGGGTGGAACCCTCTCCGGGAGTTCCGTGCCTTCGTACCCGTACAGGGTGGTAATTCCTCTGGAATAGAGAGTGCGAACGGCCAAAACCAAACTAACACTGTTGCACAAGCATAACACTATACTGACTGCATAGGTCAGTGAATTGGAAAGGCTTTGCCTGGAGTTCAGTGGCCAAGCAGCCAGCCACTCCCACTTCCTGAGCTATATAAGCAGTTCCTCTCAGCCTCACTGTGAAGCATTTTTCTTTGCCCCACCATCCTCCCCATTTCCTGCAGCAGCAGCAGTCTCTCCTTAGGGGGATTCCTAAGGTACCTTTAGCCACGGGAATCATCCCATGGCACCTCTATGGGTGGAACCCTCTCCAAGAGTTCCTTACCTTCATACCCCTACAGGATGGTAATTCCTCTGGAATAAAGTGCGCGAACAGCCAAAACCAAAATAACACAGTTGCACAAGCATGACACTATACTGACTGCATAGGTCAGTGAATTTGATTTACTGCTCTGATTCATTTGTTAGCTTACTCTCTTATTTTTTGATTTACTGCAATAATTGATGTGTTGTCTTAAATCTGCACTGAACTACTGGATATTTCTTACCAAACTGTTTCTGTGGGAAACTTGCTGTTATGAGTTCTACTGCTTGCTAAGAGTACTACACTAATCTCTGTTGCAGTTCTGATTGGGCTTACCCCTGGCTTCACTTTGAAGTGTTTTTTAACCCTTCTGCTTTACTTAATTCACTTCCCTGCACCCAACTAAAACCTGATCTTACACTTTACACCTCAAATTGCTACCTCCCATCCTTTCTCCTTTGTCTGGTGAAATCGCCTCTGGTGCCAGAACTTGACACCCCCCCCGACCTTCTTGCTATCCAGCTCCCTTGCCTCACCCCTTAACTTTACTGTATCTCTCCTCTCCTGCCTTTGTTCAGCCACTCTCAGGACACTACCCCTGCTCTAAATGGTGCCTGCAATTAATCCTGTTTAATCCCACTCTTGTACTTATTCCCCTCTCTTCATCTCTTTCTCTCTCCTGTAGTTGAAACTGCTCCTCGGAGCTGCCCCTGGATCTGTGCTCCAGCTTGGTCTGCAGCCAGTCAAGCACACTCACCCACAGTCTGCCTGCCAAATTCATAGAAAGGTACAACTTGGCTTGGTTTGAAAGCCAAAGATTTCATTGGATTCAATAAATTGCTTTGTCTCCCTATTCGATGCCACTGGCCGCTGCAGTCTAAAGACTTTCAGCTGCTCCTCTGGTTCCAAATTTAAATTTGACTTCTGTAGTCTGCAATTGCCTCCTTGCTGGATCACTGTCTGTGTCAGCTTTAAGCTGAATTTAGCGCAAGCCCTATAATCAGCCCTGAGACCTGTGTTCAGGGCCCTAAGCCAAGATCTCGGGAGCTTGGGGTTCTAGTGCAGATCAGCTATCAAGGATTTTCTCCCCCCCCCTCCTTAACTAAATACACTAGTGCTCCAGCCCTTAATCTTACCTACCCTATCATTGGCTCCTGACCTAAGTACCCCTCAAACCTATCAGGTATAAAATTGACTACTTGAGTTTCTGCCCTCCTACTCTCTTCTGCTTGGTGAAAGTTAAATTATTTGACACTACCTCCTCTAAAGGTGAACTCTTCCTATCCCTTGGCTATCTCCCTTTCATCTTGTACCGCATGCAGCTGCTATGCTCTGCATATAGTCCTGCATTAACCACACAAGCCACATCTGGTGCACAGAATCTGCTAGTGGCCATAGTAGAAGTTTGGGCAAGTGCAATCCAGCTAAGTCTGTAGCAGTGGCCTTGATACCCCTATTCCACTGAGTAAATTATAAACTGCCCTCAACCTGGTCACCACAATACTTACCTAAGGCTGTTTGCCCTAGACTGACCCTTGCAACTGGAAAGCCTGGTATGGCCTGGCTAGCAATTCTATATCTCCCCTTCTGCTTACTGTTCCTCTACTCTTCTGACAACTTTATATCCCTGGCCTTGAAACACCCTCCACCACATCATGCCACTGTCCTACCCCAACACCCCACGAATGATGTAATGGTATACATGATTCCCTTTGTCCCCTGCTTGCCAAAACGGGATGTTGCCTACCTTGGACTATGGATTTCCAGAAAATTATCTGTCTATCTAATTCAGCCACTATTCTCCTCAGGAAATGGGACACAACCTATAACAACATTTGTAGGTATGCTTCGGCCTCTCCCTGGTCAAAACACCATTGTCAGCTCTATGCTAACTTAAATTGGCTACCCCCTGCATCGACTTGAACTCTTGCCCTTGGCTCACTGACTGATAATTTCATTAGATCAGGGATCCCTATCTCACTGGCCTCCCTACTTACTCCACTGTTCTCTTCTCATGGTCTCCGATCCTCTGACAAATTGCTTCTATAAATACCTAGATGTAAATCAAACAAAGGAACCCTCGTTTTCTCTCATTCAGTGGCTAAATTCTGGAACTCTCTGCCTCTTGATGTTCGCATAGCCCCTAGTCATGCCCAGTTTAAAACTAACTGCTGCTCCTACCTCTTTAGCCAGGTTTCCCTTGTCTGCTTCAACCCCCCCCAAATCTGCATTTACACTCTGTCTCCACTGCTGCATACTGCTCTCCAATCAATCTACCCATTCCCAGATAGGTTATTAGGCACTTATATCTCCATTGTTTTTGTTTTAGCTGCTCTTAACCCTTTGTGCTTAGATACATGTGATAGGTATCTCTGTTTTTGTTGCTATGTGCAAACTCTGACCCAAACTTGTTACCTACTTATGTAATTGCCAAATTATGGACTGACTCTAGTATTGTCTAATCCTGTTTTGCTCTGTATTTTTAATCCTGTTTTGCTCCGAACCTTTGTCTTTACCTGTTTCAAATGTAACTCATGCCTATCTACTGTAATCTCCTGGATCATGCCTGAAAATAGTCATTACATGGCTATGGTACTTACCCGGTAAACAAAAACTAAATAATTCCTTGTCTTTTGAAACTACACTGTTTTGCTCCACTGCTAAATTGTCTCATCCACATGCTATAACTTTACTACTTATTCAGTACCCTACTTTCAAAGCCTTTGTATATAATTTGTGTTGCATAACCTGCTGTGAAACACCATTGTTTTATACCTTGCTGTAACTACATTTTATGGTATCTCTGTACTGTTTTTACCATGTAACCTCCTGGGTCGTGCCTGTAAATAGTCATTTTGATGGCTAGCGCACCTACCCAGTTAACAAAAACTAAATAAAATATAAAATTTATGCTAAGAGCATGAGATGGCCCTTGCTCTCTTCCCCAAGTCATGGTTGTCACTTCTCCTCTTGCTAACCCTCACTGGTGACATTGAGTCCAACCCTGGAACTGTGAGCAATACCCCTGCCTCTACCCTACTGTCACCATCTATGCCTCTACCAAAGGGACTGAAAATAGCACACCTAAATATCCATAGTATAAGACCCAAAATGCCAGAACTGGAAGCATGGGTCAATAGTCACACTTCTGACATCCTGGGTATCGCTGAGACCTGGCTGAAACCATGCATCAGAATGCATGAGGTTGCCTTGCCTGGATGTAAATGCTTCCGGACAGATCATCTGGGGAAAAAAGGTCAGTGGTGTCATCATGTATGTAAGGGACAATCTGGTTGTTGCCCAAATGACTATGCTGTGCCCTGCTCCAGCAGGGATTGAATCAATATTCCTTACCATCACCTTAGGGTCAGTTAAAAAACTCCTGGTTGGCTGTGTATACCTGCCCCCTCAAGGTGGTTGCATCTTGCCTCCACTCATTTATTACTTCCTGTGCAAACCTTCCACATCAGGATATTGAGATCGGGGTGACTTTAACAGATTGACCACCTCCCTGTCAGACTCTAACCTGGTTCAAGTCATCAGCAACCTTACTCGCATCAACTCGAGTTTGGGCAACCATACCCTCCTGAACTGGGAGGTCATCAACAGCCCCTCCAAAATAAAATACACTACTGTGCTCTCTGACAGCATAAGTGACCACTCCCCAACACTGTGCATCTGGCGCAACAACTCCCCCAATCCCCCACCTAAAATCATAAAAACTCTGGATATGTCAAAATTCAACCCTAACTCTTTCATGGACACGATCTGTACCACTGACTGTGCCCCATAAATATCCTACTAGACTTAATGTCAGCCCTTGACTTCTTTGTCTCAAAACTCACTGACATTGTCAACTCCCATGCACCAATGAAGAACTGCAGGATAAAAGGGGTCAGAGCCCCATGGCTGTCTTAGGAGTTAAGGCAGCTCATGATGACCTCATTTAATAAAGCCTGGAGGGTTTTTAAATGCAGCGACCTACCTGCTGGCTGGCAGTTGTACAGGAATCTACATAATAGCTGCAAAAATTCAATTCAAAAAGCTAAATGCTGCCATTTTAAGAGTCTCCAGACAGAGCACCTAAGAAATCCAAAAGAATTCTGGAGGCAGGTCAACACACTTTTAAAGGGTAACACCTCTGAGGACCCAAACTCCATTGATGCCCAGGGTACAATCCATGCTAACCTTCCCTCCATTGCATCCCACTTTAATGAATTCTTCACTGATCTGCACAGGTATACCTCTCTATTCTCTAACCCCTCCACCCCCGACCCCATGTCTGCAGATGAGCACATGACCCTCCGCTCCTTCCATCTAAAACTGGCTGCTCTTAAAGAAGTCTGCTGTCTACTTATGAATCTGAAGGCAGACAGCTCACCAGGGCATGACTCGCTAGAACCAAGATTCCTCAAAATCAGTACGGATGCACTAGCCCGTCCTATCTGCAACCTATTTAACAAATCCTTCCTCACCTGCTCCATCCCTGATAAATGGAAGGTAGCAATGGCTGTCCCTGTACACAAAGGTGGTTCAAATGCTGTCATGGAAAACTTCCATCCCATATCCATACTCTGTCCTTTAGTTAAGATACAGGAGCGGATATTGTATAACCACTTCCAAGGTTACCTTGAACACCATCAACTCCTCTTATCTTCCCAACATGGATTTAGGAAAAACTATAGCACCACCACTGCTTTGATCAAGGTCACCTCAGACATATAACATGCAATGGACTCTGGCCTTGTCACCGGTGCAATATTCATAGACTTGACCAAGGTTTTTGACTTGGTCAGCCATGACCTGCTCCTACGCCAACTGCATGACCTGAGCCTAGATGAGGATGCACTTACATGGACCCATAGCTATCTCTTTGGCCATATTCAGCAGGTCAAATGGGCGGGTTCCCTATCTGAGCTGCAAACCATCACTCATGGTGTACCTCAGGGCTCTATACTGGGCCCTTTGCTTTTTCCTTATTTATTAATGAGCTTCCCAAAAACTGTGGTGGTGCCACATTCCATCTCTACAAAGATGATGCCATCATTTACCGATCCTCCTCTGACCTTGGGTGGCTTAACCTAATGCTAGCATCTTATTTCCTCACCCTTGAGGACTGGTTTATCCACAAGCAGCTGGTTCTTAATACAAAAAAAAAAGTGCATGCTCTTTACCAACTCAGTTTCACATACGCACTCCCCTCTGGCCGTATAGTAATGAACTGGAGCCATCCTAGAATCAGTTAATTCATTCAGATACCTGGGTATCATCTTGGACCCCTCTTTTTCTCTGGATGCTCATGTTACAACCCTTACAAAAACTCTCAACCAAAGGCTAGGAGTCCTCTACAGAATCCACCCGTATCTCACCATGGCATCATGTCACAGTGCCACTCTTTTACCTCTCCTCATGAATGGAGCCCCATTGCTGGTCTCTGCATCCTCAACTATTCAGTCTCACCTATCCCAGATATATCATAGAGTGGGTAGGTTTGCCCTGGGTACCAATGCTAGGCATCATCATTGTGATATACTGTCTACCTTGGGATGGCTACCCTTTGAATCTGAGCTACACTATGTTACTCTAAGCTTACTACACAAGTTTGTCTACCATTTCATCCCTCCTTGCCTATCCGAGGTAGTCCAATGCAAATGCCTCCAGCATGCCCTAAGGTCAGCCTCTTTACCTCTGCTAACGGTTCCCAACCTGAGATTCTCCTCAACCCAGACATCATTTGACTACTCAGCTGTGTCCTCCTGGAACTTTCTGCCTCCACCTATCCTGATCTGCTCCTCCATTTCTCAATTTTATAGTGATCTGCTAAAACACCTTGCTGCCCCCTGTTCGTGTTTTTGGTAATACCTGTGTTTCCAATCTCTCTTCTGACCGCTATAATGACCTGCAAGATCTTCTGTATCATGTCTACCCCCCCATCAATTTCAAGAACTATTGTGTAAGTAATTATCTGTGGCCAGTATGTAGTCCTGAGTATACTGTGTCGTACAGGACAAAATTGCATAATCTGTGTATCCCTGCCCGAAGTGTTGTTATTGCTTGATGAAATTGTGCTGTCCTGATGTACTGTCACATGTATCTACTGTTGTGCTCATTTTCTGTATGAATTTTCATGTCCAACTGTTGTATCAAATGCTGCACTTTCAACTGTACTGCTCCTTCCGGGTCACCCCTGAAAAGGGACTGTCATGTTTCAGTGGTCTTACCTGAGACCTGATTTCAGTCTTAATTTACTGTAACATTTTTCTGGAAACATTTCTGGACTTGTACTGCCTGTGCTGCACTCAAAGAAACAAGATGTGGCCTAAAACCAATTGTAAACAGTGGCCAAAACAGCATTTTAATCTCTGGGTGCTTGGGGGGGCACCATAAAACATCAAGACTGACACCACATTGTAGTCTCAATTTGATGTACCATTTTTTAGAAAACATTTCTGGACATGTACAGCCTGACCTGTGCTAGCAGAACATAAATTCAGCATGAGATGACTTGTAAACAATGGGCAAAAGACCATGTTTTGGTTCAGGTGGTTACTTGGGCACCATTTAAGAACATGGCTGAGACCTGATTTCTGTCTAAATTTAATGTAACATTTTTTGGGAAACATTTCTGGACTTGTAGGCCCTGTTTGGCATTGTCAGTGCCATGCTTCTGGCTGAAATACTTGGCAAACAGCCCCCAAAACTGCTATTTAATATCTGGTTCTTGGGGGGGGGCACATCACATCTAACTCAGACCATATTTCAGTCTCAATTTTATCAAACTGTTCTCCTGTCATATTTCTCCTTTTACCATGGTTGCTCTGCACAGTATGGTGGCAAGAGGCTGTGTTAAACTGTGGCCAAAGTGCACATTTTGGACTGGGTCACCTGGACCGTGATTGTGTGGTGGTGGTGAGGCACTAATAAAACATTATCATGATGGGAGATGGGGAGGGACATAAAGGTAACATTTCTGAAGGTGGCAAGGTCAGTGGGACACATGATGTTCAGCAGAACAAAACATATTCATGTTTAACTTCGTAATAAAAATGCTTACTTAACTATTTATATGACTGTTGTGTACATATTTGGACTGATACTGCAGAGACACAGCCAAAGCAACTGCCACCAGCCCCTAGCCATGCACACAACAGACAACAGCATCACATAGCTTTGGGAAAAAATGTATGTTCATACAAACAAATTACAGTACTTGACATTGTGGATAGGAGGAAACAAATAAAGGAGTAACATTAAGCAAGCAAGAAGGTACACAGTTTACAGGCATAGTTCTTTTGGGGACATGCAGGGTCAGACTCAGGATAAGGGTATTCCACCATATGAGACAGAGGGGGAAAAGGAGGGAGTATAAACATTCCATAAAAGGAGGGAGCATAAACATTCCATAAAACATAACATATAAGATAGAAAACCACCTGACAAGAAAAGAGCAAAGAAGATATATATATTCAATGACTTATGTAGCCAGTATAGTGTTATGCTTGTGCAACTGTGTTAGTTTGGTTTTGGCCATTCACACTCTATTCCACAGGAATTACCACTATGTAGGGGTGCCAGAGGCAAGAAACCCTCGAAGAGGGTTCCACCCCTAGAGGTGCCATGGGATGTTTCCCATGGTTAAAGGTACCTTAGGAAGGATCCCCAAAGAAGAAATGTAGTACAAAGCATATAAGCAAGCAGGAGCTGGGACACAGTAGTAGAATAAAGCATCAGACAACTTGATGACATAGTGAGATGCTTAGGTTTGTGTGGCATGATTCGATGTTGTGTTGAGAATGAGGGGACCTTCTAAGGAGAGAGGGAATGGCAGGGACACCATCCACTTCCATCCAACAGCGGAACCTACCTAAAGAAACTAGGGAACACTACTATGCTAACTAACAGTTATGACCTGAGGCATGGAGGATGGGAAAAAAAAACCTTATGAGGAGGGAAATCTATGGGGATCCAAGGCCTAGGTCACCTTCCCTCCAGGCTTGGGATATTTTATTTAGTGATGGCTCTGCAGCTGCAATTTGGAAACCCAATTAAAGGAGATGGAAGACATTCCAATTTGGAGGAAAGCTCACACTCATTCCCTCTAGTGGGAACTCTGTGGAAGGTTGCAAGAGTGCTCTGCAACATCGGGGGCAACCGGCAGAGGAGGAGAGCAATGACTGCGGAGGAGCTCATCTGGCCTACTCACCCTAAACTCAAACCAGGTGAACCAGAGGCAGTCATAGGGAGAATATGGTGCAGGTGCCTTGCTAGGGAAATCACTAAAGCCAATGGATAACCATTATAGTGGAACCACTAGAGCCAAAGGAGATCGGAATAACCACCCTTCACAGCTAGTCAGGAGCTGCTGTCACATAAGGAACAGCTAAAGCCGAGCCAGAGTGAGGACATTCGCAGCTATGGGCCAGGTGAGAAGGACCCCCTTCCCAAGTCGGGCACGCTCAAAATGTGGTCTTAGAATGCAGAGTGAGACCATCAGTTGCAGGGAAACCTGTGCCAGAATGGTACAGCTGGCATGCTTCAGAAACTGATAGGGAGCTGAAAAACTGGTGAGCAACCGAATGAGCAGTGGTGTGCTGAGACCTTAATGAGCGTTAAGTGCTGAGACCTTGCAAAAGTCGGATGCAGTAGTGAATGCAGCAGACATCCGAGGGCTAAATTCAAGGGGATGGCAGTAGGCATGAAGCAAAGATTGCATAAACAAGAGTGGACCTGCACGTAGGTCTGCAAAATGTAGTAGTAAAGGAGCAGCACTGGAAATAGTGAGGCAAGCCAGCCAGGCATGGAATGCCAATAAAGGTGACAAATACTCTGAGGATTTCTCAGTGGTGGAGACAGGATTTAGAACATAATAATTAGCCACATGGGGCCACAACTCCCCAAACACCTCCAAGTCCCCGCTGTAAGAAACAACAGGAAAGTGATGGAACAGCCGAGACCCACATACAGATATTGAAACTAATTTACAGCATGAGCAGTAGCTTAAGCCGATCTCAGGGTATAACAGGGTGTACAAACATAGAAGCAGCATCTGAACTGAGTACACTGAGTTGTAAACTGCAGTAAACATAAAATAAAAGGAGGCACACTGGTTTTAAAGCAGCTGTCACCAGGCAGTGCAATGAAACTGCAGCAATGAGGTAAGAGAGTGAATTGAAAGCGTATGATTGAGCTGCATAGCTAGGGTTCAGAGTGAGTCTGAATAAGTTGAAAACAATTAAGTATACAACATGGAGAGCAACTATGGTTAAGCTGAAACACACTAATAATGTTTACAGTTGCATTGCAAGTAATTTGAGAGTTGTAACTAAAAGCAAGTAGTATGAGCTCTGGAGTAGCAGTATGTTAGGAGCTTAGAAACAAAGCCCCAAAGACAAAACTAAAACTCATAAACACAGAAAACAGGGAACAAAGGTCCAAAACAAAAACAGAGACACACAAAAAGACAGAAAGCAAGGACAGAAAGAAGCACACAGCCAGAGTCAATATACAGACCAGAAGCAGGAAAACAAACACCAAAGTCCAACAGAGACAAACAGAAACAGCATGGTGGGAGAGGTGCGTAAGCCCCAGCCAGCTCAGAGGACAGACGAACAGAGCTTCCGGCTGCAAGGAAAAAATGCTTCAGGAGGAGGCTGAGAGAAACTGCTTATATAGCTCAGGAAGTGGGAGTGGCTGGCTGCTTGTCCATTGAAATACAGGCCCAGCCTTCCAAATAGAAGAGAAAGAGGACAGAAAATATTGTTTTGTGTTTTTTTTTTCACTTTCTTTATTTTTTTTTTTGGTGTTTTTCTTATTTTTAGCATGTTACAGAGGAAAAAAGAGCAAGACTTGCAAAAGAAAGAGGAAAGAAAAACAAATTGGTGCATATATAGCACTAATCCATTGCACAAGTGCCACTGCCTCCGACAACACCGCCACCACTAACCCCCCCAACAATGCAGCTCTGCCAGGAGATCCAAGACCTTCTTTTGGTCCTCCCTTATTTTCTCAAGTTCTCCCCTGACCTTCTGGCAGAACTGGTCCACCTGCTGCTGGAGACTTTGCACGTCCATGCGCACTGCCAGCATATCTTGGTGCATGGCCTCAAGGTCCTCTGTCCTTATGTTACCTGCTGGGGGAGCTGCTGCAGTCTGTAATGCTGAACTAGTTGTAGTTGAAGCATGGCTGCACCAGTGGGTGTGGTGGTGTATCACTTCTCCTGCTGCTGTTACTGTGGCATCTCCCTAGGCCACTGAATGCCCTGATGCTCGCACCCACTGCTGCCTCCTGCTGCAGCTTCTTGCTGCTTGAAGAGCCACTCTACAGTGTGGTGGTACAGCAGGTAGCTCCTCTGTGCACCCTTCCCAAAGTGGGACCCTCATTTTCCATGCCACACATCTTTGCCACAAAGGCTGCAAATGACAGCACTGTCATCTCTAACCTTTGTGGAAATAAAAGTCCAAACTGGAGAGACCTTGTTGGGAGGGGGCTCATCAGCCCATCTCTCTTTGGTGGCCACCTCATCTGACACCAAAACCTGCTGCTGCTGCTGCTGCTGCTGCTGCTCTTGCTGGGGGGGAGAGGCATGAGCTGCACATGCTTCTGGGGGGTGCGACGGGCTCCTGCTGCTCTTGTTGTGCGGGGGGCACATGCTGCTGGGGTGGGACGCATGGTGCTCCTGCTGGTGGTGGAGGATCTGCTACTGCTGGGGGGGCAGGAGCACATGCTTCTCTTGGGAGGTGCTTGGGAAATGCCTGCCTGTTAAGGTGGACAGCAGATCCTCCTGCTGCTGGTGGCGCACTACCACTACCAGTCTCCAACTCCCTCTCCATCATAAATAAACTTTTCTTAGTATAAAAGTAAAGAAAATAAATCAAAAAGAAAGAAAGATACAAGGAGAGACTGGGGGGCAAGGAGTCAAACACACACACACACACACACACACACACACACACAAACACACTATAAAGACAGACAAATATAACACTGAAGAAAAGCCCTAACAGAAAATATTTACTTTTTTTTTTTTGTGGCCCAAGCTCTGGTCCCTGACCCACCCACTGCTCCCCTCATCTCCAGGCTTCTCCCCCAACCTGGATGGGTGACTTCTCCATGGAAACATGAGCTGTGAAGCCTGGCTTGCCCCCTTGGTGGGATCATGATAGCAAGACCCCCTTGGCAGACTTTGGTCAGAGTGAGGAGCAGCAGCAGAGCAGGGCCATCATTAGTGGCCATTTTTTTTGCAGTGTTTTTTCCCCCTGTGGGTGGGGACATGCAGTGATGCCAGCATCCGCTCCCCGATACATGTGGTGCTGGCTGCACAGGACCCCCAGGCTCCACCAGGGTTCCTCATTGCACCAGACACTTGTCCCCCTTTCCCCCTGGAGAGGGAGAGCAGTCTGTAGAATGCTCAAGCCCTTCTCCCCCTCCCGGCCAGCCCTCTGACACCTGGGTCCATCCCTGAACCTGGGATACTGGCACTGCAGACAGATGCCTTGCTGCTGTGCCAGTGGGCCAGGCAAAAATATTTACTTTTTAAAATAAAATGGGGAAGAGATCACAGACAAACAAACACACATACAAACACTATTTTGAATAAATAAAGCTCCCCGTCCTGCTCACGCTCTCCTATTATGCTGAAAAAGCGCTAAAGGAAGTAGAGTTAGTCACCCATGTGATCAGCAGTCTGCTAGAGAGAGAAAGTCATGTGACAAGCATTTTTTCCACAATTTCACCTGTTACTAACGTACAGAGAAATGTGGACGGCAAAATTTCACCAGAAATTTACCGGCAAAGTTTTGCCATAAAGGTCCAATTTCACTAAATGTTTAACATGGCAAAATTTGCGATTTTGCCTTCAAAATTAAATTTCACTGCATCCCTAGCTGAGCACGAGTGTCAGTGGACATTTAGAATCATTAATGACTATCGTGATTCATCATTGTTAGCATCCAGTGGTGACTACATCATGTCATCACTATGTTCTATGCATGTAGAAAGCAAGACAAAAAGAACAGGAGGAGAAAGCGATGCAAGGGGAAGAAAGGTACAGTTGAATGTTTAACCATGCCAGTTCCACCAAGTACAAGTTAGGCAATTAGTGATGGTGGTGGACAGGAGATGGTCATGGTTGGACAGTGGCGGACAAGGGCTGCTGGGTGAATGAAAATAACAGTTGAAGGAACTATGGTTTATTAGTACCCAGAAATCCACTGCTTCCACTCACACTGCAGTGCAAGCAGACTTCCCTGGTTATCCAGTGCATCTGGTGATGATACCTTCCTGCGCAGTCCACTGCACACCAGTTTCCCTTCTTCCTCCTTCAAGTGCTTTCAGTTCATTTACTCAGAATAGAAATGTTCCATCTAGAAATGTAAAGGCCAGTTACCGAACAGAAGTCACTTTGCATTTGTTGAACAAATTCCTCAAAGCCCCCAACCCCACTTGTCACTAGTGGATTCAAAAAAAAGCATGAAGGTAGGAAGTCAAGTGGGATGCCCAAGTCACAACTTCAGTTTCCCGATTCAGGTTTTCATGACACATAAAAATATTAACTAACAAAAATGATCATATCATATCATATATCATATCATGTTTTATCAGATTATACAATCTTCTCATGTGGCATATCTTGTTATTTTATCTTCTCAAATATTATATCAGATTATATTACTTTCTTATTTATCATATCGTATCGTATCATATCATATCATATCATATCATATCAATCATATCATATCATATCTGCTGCCCTGCCAGTACAATCCCTAAGAACATCATTCCACAGCATCAGAAAAAAATAAATCATCTTGCATTCACCATGCTGGCCTGGTGGCACAGAGGGCTGAGGCACTATGCCATACCTCACGTCACACCAGTGACCCAGGTTCAGGAAAGATCTCAGGTTATCAGAGATCCAGTATGGAGGGATGGTAGGAGTAGGATTGAGTGGCTGCTCTCCTCTCCTGGGGAGATTGTTGCCCCCATAGTTCCACTGCCACCGGGTGGAGGTCCAGTGGCTGCATAAGTAGGAGGGAGTGGCAAGTAGAGGGAAGGTGCCTTGGAATGCGACATGTGCCTCCACATGTGTGTGTGCGTGTCTGAGGAGGAGGAGAAGAAAATCATAGAAAAACATCAGGGGTTAAACATAATAAAAAAAAAATATTGCAATCACCGCCCAATTTCTTTGAAGTATCCCTCAGCCCCCACCAACAGCATGAATCATTTGTGCCAAAAACCAAAAAACAAAAAAAAACAAAGCATCGGGTCCCAATGTTTCATTTCCCTGCTTTTGTGACTTCAACCTTAACTGACGTATTAATGAAGTTTTTTGCAATGAACATACATAAATACACTTTCTTATTCTGTACCCATATTACCTTACTTATTCTTGGAATGAGGTGAGCATTAAGATTGAAATGCCATGGTACACCCATCACACCTGTTCCTGCATGCAGGGTTGGGATGAGGTCTTGTGACTGAAAGTCAAGGATGTGGGTGGGGTGTTGGGGTTGGGAAACCTAAGTTACCCTCATGCTTGCTCATGCATGTGCAGTGGGGGTGAGGCCTTATGCTCGGCAACCCTAAGTTTATATTTCCCTACTTTGAACTGTTCAGCCCTAATGGTGCATTAAATGTAGTTTTTGCCATGAATTTCCTTATGTTTTCAGATTTTTTTTGTATTCTGATTGGGGCTGGCAGAACTTGAAGTGGTGGCCCTTATTAAATAAGAACCGCAGTTTCAAGCATGCGAACCGAAATTGCAATGAATGTAAATTACCAAAGCTAGGCACCTGTGTAGAAAATGTGCATCGCACGATCATCAAACAGCCATTTTAAGGAATTTTTTCACCAAATTTTCAACATGGGATTTTTGTGTCCCCACTTCATTTTCACTGGCACTGTCATCTCACTAATTGGTCCCAAAAGGTGATTCCACACAGCGAATGCAAAATCACCATTCAGGATCCAGTAACGAAATGACAATGTCAGTGTTGATGAGGTGGGGCCACAAAAAGTCCATGTTAAAAATGTGGTGCCAAAAGTGTTAACAATGACCTACATATCAAGATAAGTTCAAAACACCACTGACTGGCATTATATGGTACTTACTGTACCTTTATTCTTCAGTTTATGGTTTGACTTTGAAGAGTGCAGACATGTCCTGGTCTCAAAAAGCTAAAACCATTTCTGAGATTCAGGTAGGCAAAAAAAGTGCCAAAACCCCAAACCTTCTTTATCTTCAACACTCTGTATCTCTGAAATGGATAAAGCTATTGAGACACAGTTTCCCACATACACACACCTATGCAGGGCAATTATACGTGCCAAATTCCATAGCAACCCCTTCAACCTTTAGAAAGTTAATAAGGTCCACAAATTGCCCATTAATGTTAAACACGCTCATCAACCCTAATATACATGTCTGTATAATACTATATATATATATATATATATATTAAGATATGTATGTTAATGCATTAGTTAGAGTTTTTATTAAAGCATAAAAAGCTGTGAAATTCAAAATTAGGGTTACCGACCCTACCACCACCCACCACTCAACCCTCCACACACCAACAGGCATTGGGGTATGCCTTGTGGTCATTGGCCCTAGTTCTCACCCCATTCTGTGTGTAAACAAAATGAAATGGTACAGTATTGGACAATGGGGTGAGATTTAGGCCCAGTGACGCCAAGGCACACCCCAATGCCTGTTGGTGTGTGGAGGTTGGGGGGTTGGTAGGATTGATAACCCTAACATTAAATTTCCTAGCTTTTTATGCTTTAATAAAAACCCTAACTTTCCTAGCTTTTTATGCTTTAATAAAAACCCTAACTGATGCATTAACATAGTTTTTTGCAATGAATGTCCCTTCTTTTTGAAAAAGTGTAATTTAATTAGTATGTGGTTGTGGGAGCCCTGCACTCCCCTTGCACTACCCATTGTTGCATAATGATATGCAAAACCACTTACACATAAGTACGGACATACCGCAGCCCTATAGTCATGAAAAGTGACCTTTGTAACACTAATTTGGCAATATCTCAGTAACCATGGCAACTATGGAAAAATCTCCACTAAAGTTGTAATCATGACTTTGAAACATCCTCGGGTGCTTAGTCCAAGGTGAACTAAACTGCAGAGAGTACAAAATCCGTATCTCAAATAGTTTTCAAGATATGGGCACCACAGTTCAGTGGACACACATAACTTGGGCATTTTTAGGATTTATTTCACCCAATTTTCAACATGGCATTTTGGGGACCCCACTTCATGAACAATGTCACTGCCACTTCATTAATCTGTCCCAAAAGTTGAGTTTGCACAGCGAATATGCCATTCTGCACCACAGGTGGGAAATCATGTTTTGGGCAGAATGTGAAAAATTATAACTGTATACTGTTCATGAGGAGATGTGAAAAAGGGTAATGTTGAATATCAGGAAGGTAAATATGGAAAATTGGTGAAGGTACGAGTGTGCATAGAAATTGCACAACGCACGCTCATAACGTGGCCATTTTGGGGACTTTTCTAACCACATTTTCAACATGGGCTTTTTTGAAAATCCCCTAATGAACACTGGCACTGTGATTTTCTTAATACAGCTTAATACAGCAACCGTGTCATTCTGCACCATAATTTACCACTGAAAGAGAGGACACAGTTACACCATAGGAAATACCTAAAAGCCTTTCTCAAATGTCTTTTACTACTGTTGCTACTTCTCTTGGGCAATATTCACCCCAAACCTGGCTCTCCACAACTGGCATCAAGGAAGTTCGACAGCTCTACAACTCTATCCTTAGCAACTATAAATATCTGCAGCCTCATTCCGAAACTTGATACCATCACTGCCTGGATCTCTCAACACAACCTGGACATACTATCAGTCATTGAGACATGGCTATCCCAAAAGATCCCTGACTCCACTATTGCCATTCCTGGTTACACAGTCTTTAGGCATGACAGGCTGACTAAGAAAGGTGGCGGATGCACCCACTACCTTAAAGACACACTTGTGGATCATGTTCTAGTCCTACCTAGCACTGGAAATGATATTCAGATTCTAGCCATTAAGTTACTACTTGGTGTCCACAATAAGGCATTGACCATTGTATCAGTATATATAATACTTAAGCCAACTAACCAGGGACTTCCCTCCCTCCCTCCTCAACTACATCAACTCCTGTGGGTGAAACACAGAAGTGATTCTGCTTGATGACTTCAGTATCAACTGACTGGCCCCCTGTGCAAGCACATATAAGGGGAAGCACCACAGAGCAGTGACAAACACCCAGCTGACATCCCCCACAGCAACACCAGGAGAATGCGGAAAACAGCCCCGATGTAAAGAATACCAACAGACAGGCCACCAACACAGCACCTGACATGGACACGATAACAGGTACTGACACAACTGGCCACAGTATAGTGCACCACAGACCGAAGCCACCAGTAGCACCACGGCACAGCGAGCGACCCCCCCGAATCCCAGACCACACCGATGACCATGCTGACATGCTTGGAGGCAGGTAGACAGCAGCAGGATGCACAGCATTCCACAGGGCAAAGCAACAGAGCTGACCACTGCACAGCAAGGCAGAAACATACACTGGACCACTCCCAGAAAGAATTGTGCCCAGTGGTGACATGGCTGAACACACAGTGAGATAGCAGGGCAAGCAAATGCCAGCTGAGGCACATGGATCATGACACAGGCCCCCATAGACACATGGCAGTGGCATGGCCGACACCCCTGGCACAGTCATGGATGGGGTGTCATGGGATGGAGCAACATATGAAGCAGGTGCCAGCCATGGGGGGTTGCACAGGTGGCCGGTGCCAGTGGCCCACTCCCCACACCAGTGGTCAGACCTGGATGCTGATATTGAGCACCATGAGGTAGTCCCTGTGGCTATGGGTGCCATACTGGGGGACAAGGTCAGCGATCCGGTGGGTGCATTCCCTCCAATTCCTACAGGAGTGCCCCACCACTGGTCTGGACACCGCCTGTTGCCTCTTCACCTCAGTTAGCAGCTGTTCCCCCTGCAGGACCTCCAGGAAACACCATAGGGTGGGGTGTGCCGTGCCAAGCATGGCACTGAACTCCCTGTGCCAGCCATCAATGGAGTTAATTGTGTGGGACATCCCCTCAGAGACAGAGGCATGGCAGTTCCACACCAGGATAGGGAACAGTAGCTTGTGGTGGTGGCCACTGCGGACAGGACAGCCCAACCCTGTGTCCTCGAAATAATTGAGGACTGGCACAAGGGTCTTCTCATGCTCCGTGAAATAGAGCCAGCTGTGCAGCTCTTAATATGTAGCTACAACATCCTCAGGGGGCACAAAGGCAAGTGCAATAAGCATGCAGAGGTGTATGGCACACCCACTGTCACCTATGTACAGGCGGATCAGCTCTGCAGTCTGCTGATTGTGCCACCACACACACTGGCACAGGTGGAAGAAGCAGCCATGCACCTCTGCCTGTGGGAACACTGTCCTCAGTGCCCTGTAGGTGGCCATCTCGTAGTCGATCAACATGTGCATTAGGCCACCTGCTGGACATACTGTAGCTCCACCACCTTAATTAATACTGCCGTATAGGCAGCCACGGTCCTCTTGGTCATCAGCACGTACATGACGGGCAGGACAGTGGCACCATTAATCCCATGCAAGGTGTATAATTTCTGGAATGGGCATGGACAACACTTGAATGTGCCATCACCAAGCCAGGTGTGGCAGTGGGCCAGGTAGTCCAAGTTCCCGGTGGTGCTGTACAGCAGGAACCTGTGGTCACTAGTGCCCTCCGAGTCATACAGCAGGAATGGCTTCCCCTCTTCTGTCCTGTGGAACACCTCCAGAATCACCAGCTCTGTTAGTGTCTGGGGGTCCACTGGTGCCCGCCGGGGTGCTGCGCCACATGTGTTTGGCTGCCTGTTTCAGGAGGAGTACAGGTGGTAGGCTGACCCCCATGGCCTTGTTCACACCTGAGCAGCAGGTGATGACTATCTGCTGGGACATCTCATTCGTGTCCCTGGCCCGCCTCTTCACTGCTGCATGCACACTTTGGACACCCACCGAGGCTGAGTCTGGCACATGGTTGTGGGTGCCTGAAATGGTAAGGTCACTCCCTGCGACAGTGACCACTTGGCCCTTGCACCGGGTTGCTGCATAGTCACAGCACTTCCACTAGGTTCTCTTTCCCACAGCTTCTTTCTCACTGGTATGTGTTGCCCTCTACCACTAGCAGTCTATTTCCTTTCGCACTCTCGATGAATCCCGACTCCATCCTCCCTGAGGTCACAGAGATGGTGTTTGCGGGCGCAGCTGGTGCTTTTGTGGTCCACCGGCGCACCTACTGACACTTCAGGGGTGTGTTACTTTGGTTCCAACTTCACTGCAGTGGCTATCAGCATTCAGTACCGCTCCTTAGTGGTGTCACTGTGGTAGTGTCACCATGACTACATGCTTCCCATATAAGGATGCCTTGACAGCTGCCAACCTTGCACGAATCATACAGTCACCCACCAGGATAAACTACAGGTTGGGTACCTCCTCTCTCCTGGACTGGGTCCACACTAATCAACCTGAGCATATCACTAAAAGTGAAGTACTCCCGGACTCCATAAATGACCATTCTCCTGTCATTTCCCTCTGATCTAACAAATTCAACAAACCCCCACAAAATTCATTGTCAGTAGAATACTTCTACCTGGTCGACTAGGTCCATTAAAATTGCACCTGTGATCACTCGACTGGTCTCCAGTTGATGATGCTCAGGATGTGAACTCAGCCCTAGAATACTTCATCACTACCTTTAACACAGTGTGTGATGTTCATGCTCCATACAAGAAATGAAAGATTAGGGGATCAATAAACTCATGGGAGACTGATGACCTCCTAGAACTGATGAAATCCCATGACCAACTATGGTACCGTGCTAAAGCATCCAACACCCTAGGGAATACTCAGGCCTACAAATCAGCATGGAATGCATGCACAAGA
This sequence comes from Neoceratodus forsteri, assembly GCA_016271365.2. Classification (NCBI taxonomy): domain Eukaryota; kingdom Metazoa; phylum Chordata; order Ceratodontiformes; family Ceratodontidae; genus Neoceratodus; species Neoceratodus forsteri. The sequence continues at coordinate 13,957,720 of JADMNL010000035.1, forward strand.
GCTATCCACCAGGCAAAAGCCTCCTATTACAGGAATGTCATTGCAAACACCTGGAATGACAGGAGGACCCCCCAGTCTGTTCAGGTGTACCACAAGGTTCCATCCTTGGCCCCCTATTCTTCAGCATCTTCATAAACAACCTCCCTGCCACTTGCCATGACAGAATTCTACTCTATGCAGATGATGCAGTCATTTTCTCTAGCCACTCCAACCCCCATCACCTCCAGCAACAGCTACAGTGTTGTTTCTCAGAAGCTGAAACCTGGTTCAGGTCACGTTAACTCATCCTAAACTACTCAAAAACCAAATCAATGCTGTTTCATGGTACTCACAACAAATACAAACTCCAACTGCTAATCTACAATAGTGGTAGCACTGAGCTGGAACAGGTAGGACAGTTCAAATATCTGGGAGTGACCCATGACTCCACTCTTTCATACTCCACACATATAAACAACCTTGTTAAAGCTGTGAATACCTGCATAGGTCTCCTATATAAGCATAGGCACTGTTTGACAGATGAAGCATTAAAACTCGACATCCAGAGATCAGTCACCTCTTTAATTGACTATGGCTTGTAGTTTATGGATCAGCTACCAACACTGTTCTCCAGCATGTAGCCATAGCCCTAAACAAGGCCTGCTGGCTCCTCACCACAGCCTACAGACTCACACACACATGTGATCTCTATGAACAGGCTAACTGGCTACAGCTTAAATGCAGAATTAAGTATCTGACCTTCTTACTTACTAAGAAGACAACAGTAGACCTCCTTCCACTAGGGGTTCAGTCTATTCTTTAGTCTCACTGGGCCACCCACCTTACCAGGAGTTCTGGAACACTTGTCTTCACAGTTCCCTGCTGCTGGACCACTCAAGGACAGCGTTCCTACAAAGTTAGGGCCTGTAACTGGCTCACACACTTCCAGTGGATATCACCAATACACTGAATCTCAGCTCCTTTAAGCACAAACTATGACAGCACTTGCTGGCCAGTGCCTACTTTGGTGTTAGAAGTTGGATACTGGCTGAGCGTCTGAGGGATACCAGACAGAACTCAGTCAGGGGTGCCAGACTTGGTACCAAAGAGGGTAATGGCAGTAAGTGCATGGCGCCAGAGATGAGGATCATGGAAAACGTTGGTGGCTTGTGCGAAGCACCAAGGAAGGAGTATGGAAATCAAGTGGACGAGCTGATGTGGCTGATAAACCGGCTCAGCATAAGATGGCTTGAAGTGGACCAGCACTGGAGGGAGGCTGAGCACCGGTACCAGGTGTTGCCAATGTTGCCAATTTTTCCCAGCTGTTACTTGGTGGAAGGTGAGACACAAGTGGAGAAATCCCCAGGTAAGACTGTCTCTGGACTTGTGCCTCCTGGAGAGAAGAAGCCAAGTAACTGTGAAGAGGCTGATAAGGCTGAAGGGACTATTAATTGTTGTGAACCCCCTGTCATAAAACCTGAGTGTGTTTTTGAGCCTGATTGGAAGCTGTTACAGGGGAGGGATCCTGAAGTTACCCATTTAGGGGGATATATTAAGGTGCAGGATGGGAGACCAGTTAACAGTGGGGTAGAAGATAGGCTCTGGTGGTATGAATAGAGACAGGGCATGCTCTACCATATAAGGCCTGACCCCCAGACAAAAAAAGTGGATGTCAGGGTTGTGGTGCCTGTAGTCCTTAGGGAAAGGATACTGGAAATGGCAAGTGGTAGTCCAAAGAGATCTTTAGACCAAGGAGAGGTCTTATCTCAACTAACCCCCTGTTATTACTGGCCTGGGTTGCATAGACAGGTGGCTGACTACCTCAGGGATGATACTTGATACAGTCAGAGGGGTGCACCAAAAAGATATAGGGGAGGAGGTGCTCGATGGGTAGAAGGCCAACACAAATGGCACCCTTGGAAGCGTGAGAGACTTCATCCATGGGGCAACCAGAGCTAGATGGTAACCCTTGATGCACTGGGTTATATGGAATGTTTAAAGTTTGTGTTTCAATAACAATGACTGTTTAAGTGGGATGTATATGCCCAGGAAATATGTTATAATGTGAGCATATTAACAACTAGAAGGCAGCATAAAACTGCTGAGAATTGCTTACAGATAAGTACTGCAGATGATACACTAGGAAGGTAATTATATAGTGTCTCAGGGTAATGTAATGTAAAGAGTAGAATGAATCTGATTTGCAAAAATAAGTATAGAAAGTATTTTCAGTTAAGTGACCCTGAGATGGAGCTTATGGCGAGGGCGGGCCACAGCTCCATCCCCTTTCCAGGAAAGAGAAGGTGGATACTACCTGCCACAAAAATATGGGCCATCTGTTCTCATCTAAAAACACTGCTGTTGAAACAGTTATCTTCTATTGAATTTATTTATTTTTTTCTCTATCTTTCACAAGTCTGGATGGTTGGCTACCTTTGGGCAACTTTGTCTCTCTCTTTAAATCTATTTTCTTAATGTTTGATCTGTTTTATCTTTCTTTTTCTGGTCCAAACAAAGCATTATCCAGGATGTAGCTCTGAAAGTATACCTAAAGGTGCTTTAAATGAAAATGGATGCCTAAATGCAACGTGGGGACGTGAATCCTAGAAAGGATGTTTCTGGGCCACATTGGCTGGTATCAGTGATTGTTATGTAGGGATAGTATCTGTTACTTAGATGTATACTAGAGTATCAGGATATTAATTGCCCCAGGGTAAATGTTATTTCAGAATTGTTATGTACGGATGTTTAGCACTTATATTCTGATTGAAGGGATCCTGGGGTGGAGCTATATGGTGAGGGAGGGCTGGAGCTCCACCATGCCCTCTTGGGTTGATAAGACTGCAGGGTAAGACAGTATTGGACAACCAGTAGACGGTTGCTCTCTTAAGTGGAGAGGTATGTGACAGAGTGACCTCTGTCAGGAGAAGGTGCCCGGTGATGGGATAGGTGTCCCTGGTCCTCTTGTTAACCTTTTCCCCAAAAATATAAAATAAAGTGTTGTCAAGCCTTAAACTAAATGAAACATGGAAACTCCCAATTATCTTGCATCACGGCCTATGAAAATTCCCCATTATGTAATGCCACAGCAAATGGGAAATCCCCTTCAGAATTATGATGTAATCCCTAAAGTATAAAAGCTTCCATTAGGGACAGAAATGTTCGATAGGAAGTCAGTCTTGTACTGATGGAGGTAGGAGAAAGGCATCCAAGTGGTATGAGCTCATGCCAGAGAGTGTTTGGCTGGGCTGCGAAAGAAAAGCCACGCAACCCTGCTGAGACAGAGCAGTGGTTCCTATTTCTAAGTTTATTTCTTTATTCTTCTCAATTGAGTTTAACTTTCATGATTTTCTTGATTTCTGTACATATATCCTACTGATTGCTGAAGATGGAATAAATTGATGAATGCCTCAAGGCATTTTTTTATGCACTAAATCCTGAGTCTGCCTAGTTGTGTTACTCAGAAATCCCAAACCTGCTACAATATGTACAGACTAAGTATCATTGTATGAAGAAGGTATGCCAGCAATATCATCATACTGTGCTGGCACTATAGAGTTGATGGTACTGTATTTGTTTTATCATTACACAGTGTTAGGAGAAATAAGTACAGTATTGTGATTATTGTGGTTGCAAATGTGACGGAGTGGTATAGTGTCTTACAATCTTGCATGTGTCTTGCATGTGTGTGTGTGTGTGTGTGGTGGAGAATGTGGAGTTAGGGTTTTGAACTCTAACAGCACATTTCCAAACTTTTGTTGCTGTACTATTAACCTTTACCAATGCATTAATGAAGTTTTTTGCAATTAATTTCCCTTTTTTGAGAATGTGTAATGTAAGAGGCATGTGTTAATGGGAGCACAGGCCCTCTTGGCGCTGCGCTCCCTTCACATTGTCCATTTTTTGTATAATGCTATGCATATGTGGGTCTGCGCTCCCACTTATACATAACTACGGAGAAATACAGCAGCCCTATAGGGCAAGAAACCCTTGTAACACTAATTTGCCAATATCTCAGGAACCGTAGAAGCTAGGAAAAAAATTATAGTGCTGCTGTAGTCATGACAGCGAGTACTTCATGCAACATAAGTTGACCAAATCAATATCTCACATTATTTCTGAGACACGGACACTGAAAAACACTGGAAAGGCACTCTTGGAACCCTTGAAACATGTTTTTGTCAATATCTCTGTAACAGTAGCAAGTAGGAAAAAAAATTAGTTGCAGTTGTCATCTATGATTTCCAAACTTGAGTTTGCAGATTAGGTCACCTAAAGGTGAACTAAGTTGTTAGTATCGAAAACTCCATATCTCGCTTCGTTTTCGAGATATGGGTGTTGAAAGGTGTCGCAGATGCCGCAATATTATCCTAAGAGAAATTTCTCAAATTTGGAATGCTGTAACTTTGGGTCGATTGAATGTTGGTAACACCAAACCACCAAAAAAGGCACATCTGTGGGTACAGGGCCTTGCCACCATGCAAATTTCATCCCAAAAGATCTAACTGTTTTGTTGCAGGAGGATGGCAAAGATTTGCAGTTTTTTTCGCAAAATCCTTTCGCAAATGTAAAGTTTCACAAACAGCATGAAACTTTCACATTTGTGAATCTTTCACAAATGCTTTTGTGAAAGTATATTTTCTCTGATGTTAAAAATGGTATTTCTGGGAGGTTTTACCCTCAATAAAGATAGGGCTGGCATCCTCAAGACTCAGCTAGGTAAACCCAACAATCAGTATTTACCTAGAGGGTCCCAAATTTAAGCACCAGGCATTTTTCTCTCTCACTAAGTGAAAACAAGATGGCAGCAGCATGTAAGTAAAAGGGCCATTTGTGAAAGCAAAGTTGCATTTGTGAAACTTTCATGATGCACATATATTTTTTCCCCATTGACTATAATGGAAATTTGTTTTTTGAATAACTTTGAACAATTTAATATTTTTACACCAAATCTTTGAAAGGCACATTGGTAACCCAGACTGCATCTTCCCTGAAGATTTCATATGAAACAGTCAAATTGCAAGGGCTGTGGGTGTGAGCAAAGAAATGAGCAAAAAGTCAGTATTTTGTATTTTTGGGAGTTCTATAGCTCCGCAAACGTACATCTGACCGTAATGCAATTTGACAGATCCAGAGATCTATGGTACCAGACCATGCATGCAAAATGTCAGGTAAATCTTGTCTTATGGTGGCAAAGTTATTAAGGTTCAAAACTTGAGTTTTTTTGTTTTTTTTTAAATTCATCTTTATTAAAATATTTGGGTACACAGGTTATTACATTCCATCAGCTTCACATTCAATAGCGTCAGAAATGTCACTTTTCAAAGTTTTAATGCAGTTACGTAATATCTGTTCTCACAGTTTTGTAGTCTGGACAGTTTTTGTGTACATACTGTAGATTGGTTTGAGGAGACACCTTTCCTATCATTCATTTCCTGGCATCTCCATATCCCTTTATTAAGGAAGCTCCTAGAACCTGGCCTCCTGTCTATTGTTAGGCCTTTTGGCTCCATTTTCTGGGTGCACATCTGACCACATCTGCCATCTGGTCCACTTTCTAATATATATGTGTGACTTCAGGTTTACCCTGTATGCTAACTCTTCCATACCTGAAATTTCTTGCACTATTTTTAGCCAGAGGTTAAGAGTTGGGGGCTCTCTTTGCAGTCAGTTGTGGGTGATTGCCTTATGAGAGGCTGGCAATAGTAGATTCTACAGGTAAAGGGAGTCAGGGCCTTTAATTTCTTTGGGGGAGTAGCCCCAAGACCCTGCCCGCCATACCTAGTAGGGTTTCTAGGTTGAATAGTTTTTCCAAGGCCCTTCTGACCTCCAGCCAAAAAGGCCAGAGCTTCAGACACTCCCAAAAGATGAGCGTGTGGTGTGCAACTGCTTCTCCACATGCCCTCCAGCAGGTACATGAGTGAGTTGGATCTATTTTGTTTTGTATTTCAGGTGTGTAAAAGAACCAGACCCTGATCTTCCAAGCAAACTCCTGCCACAAAGGTGAGGAGGTAGTTTTTGTTGCTGCAAGAAAAATCCTGCTCCAATCGTTCTCTGTTATATTTAACCCCCCCCCGGGACCATTTAGTTTTTATATGTGCTAAATTTTTATCATTAAGATCTCTAAGGGCCCCCATATAGCTTGGAGATCAAGTCATCTTTGATATGGCCCTGTAAGATGTTCCAGAGAAGCCTCAGTAGTGGTAATGCCTTTTCTTGGATGTGGTCAGTGCTTTGGCAATGGTTAATATGTGCGCAAAGTTGTAGATACTGAAAATGGTCTGAATTGCAGAGTGTAAATGTTTCTTTTATTGTCCTAAATTCTGCTACTGTTTCCCCTGAAATGAATTGACCCAGCCAGCGGAGTCCCAGCCTATCCCACCTACAGAAAGTATCAAAACTTGAGGTTTAACATTAAAGTGCTTACTCAACCCTAACTATACTGGCACTGCTGCACCAGTATAATATATATATATATATATATATATATATACACACACACACACACACACACACACCACGGGAGTGAGAGCTTTCTCAGTAGGTTATCCCATGTTATTTCCACTGCAGTGAGGATAAATCCTGATGACATAAGCAGAGTGAGGATATCAACATTTATCCACACACTCTGTTGATGTCACCAGAGTGAGAATATCTGCACTGCAGCTTGCATTCTAAAAGAAATTGCTTCAGAAAACAATTTATCTTTCTCACTGAAACTGCAACTTACTCAGTTAGCTTTGGAAAACACTCTCACCTGTGTCCCATTGTGTTTCTAACACTCCTAGCCCATTACTGTGCTGATTTCAGCTTCAAAACAACCTGAATTCTAAATGAAACTCTTTTACAAAGCAGTTTCTGTCTCTCAGTGCTACCTGCAGCAGTTTGTCTTTCTCACTGAGCCTCTGACTCACACAGTTAGCTTTGCAAAACACACTCACCTGTGTTTCTGACTCCCAGTCCATTCAGAACACACACACACACTCACAGCATACACAGAATGAGCAGGAAACACACAGAATCAGAAAAAAAGGTCCTAAAGCTCTCACCCCTGTGGTATAAATCACACACATGATGAGCAGGTCATGGGATATGGAAAATATTTTCAGTCCTGCAGAGTGAGCTGTGCATTCTCACTCTGCAGGAGTAAGAATATTTTCCATATCCCACTCCTGCCCATCATGTATCATATATCTATATATATTTATCTATATAGATATATATATATATATATATATATATATATATATACACACACGTATATGCATATGTACATATATGTAAAAATATATATAATGTATGTTAGAACGCTGTTAACCTTGGGAAATCATCATTTCCTAAGGTTGTTAACCTATCGATGTGACGTAGAAATGTCATTAACCTATCAATGCTCACGTACATCGTAGTAGATTAACTTCTTTAGATTGAATGCACGCCGCTTTTTTAGACGGACCACGGCTGAACAGCGTTAGCTAAGGACTGAACGGCCGCGGCAGTGACTTTTTCAGAAAGTAAGAAGTCGCTTTTACTTATTAAGTGGACCATACACTATAAAATAATGTATGGTCCATCTATGAGCAGCCAGTCATCGTTAATGTCTCTGAGGTTGTCATGGTCAAACCTCTCGAGCTTCGCTCTCGAGGTTTACACGGTTGCCTGGCAACCTCTCGACAGTTAACAGACCAGTTATCCATAGAGAACCATATGTTATCCTCTATATAGTTAGGCAATAGGAGTGAAGATAAACAGAGTGTGATAATAGGATATACGAAGAGCTGTCAGATACATGATTTATCTACTCAAGTGCTGTTAGACCTTGGGTAACCTCAAGAGTGGCATATGCCACAAGTGAGGTGTCCAAGGTCAAACAGCACAAGTGTAGATAAAGCATTTATCTGACAGCTCACCATTGTATATTTCATTTATGCAACAGTGATGCTTTCTGTTAGTGCAGGGACATTTCCTTTTGATTGCTTATCTTTTTTTTGCATATGTTTGTCAAAAAAGTGAGCAAAACATTGCATTTTCTGCTCTTTTTTGCTAATTATAAAAATATATATATACAGTATCTATAAATGAAACACCACTCATTTTGCAAATAGTTTTGTGCTGAACAACTTTCATGCTCACAGTATCATGCTATCTTTTTCGTTTCAAAGTTATTCACATTTGAATACTGCTACTGAGGTTGAACATTCTAAATGAGTTCTGGAGTGATTGTGACATAACTACTGTATGGATAAATTTTATTTATACAATGAGCGTGATGGAAACTTCAGGCAGATAAAAGCTGTATCCTGCCTGCTGACATACCTAATTCAGAGATAAAAAAAAAATTATCTTATGACTTGAGAACGTCGTGCCTGTTATTTCCACTATCCGCTACATCACAATGATACCATGTGGATGCCTACTCACGCTACAGAGGACCCACTGCTTCAGATGCAACAGTAAAATTATTAAAAAATAGATGTAGGCAATTTTATTTCCATCACGCTCATTGTATAAAGCAGACATGGAATGAGTTAGTGTGTCATATGCTTTTTAATCTTCACTCAAGGTCTGAGCCCTCTTGCTCCCTCACTTGTGGCTATGCCACTCATGAGGGATCAAGAGCTCACAGACCTCTCGTGAATAAAAAAGCATATGACACGCTAACCCATGCCATATTCCCTATTTATTCAATGGCTGTGAAGATAAATTAATTTATTCAGTGAGTTCTATGCCCACTCCTATTGCATAAATCAGCTTATCTGAGTAACTGTGTACATAAACTTCATATAATATCTGGGAAGCCTTTTCTCTCATAGGGAAACATGGTTATAATTCACTGTTATATCCCATGGGTTATAATGATGAACACGCACCGGGTTTCCCTCACCCACGTATGCATCTGCCACTGCTCTCCCCCTACGCAGTGCAGGAAAGCTTGCCATCTTGCTCCACTTGGTGATAAGGCAAGTTGTTATTTCTTTAAAAAAAAACTTCAGCAGATTACTTCACCAGTACATGGTAACTGGCGATTTTCAGGAGAACCATTGACTGGTAAAATGAAAAAAAATAAAGATCTTGGCAGCTGCTCATTCTACAGGCTGCAGACAGCAGGTTAATCCAGCGACTGAACTGATGCAATGACTGTTTTATTTTATATAATTGCTGTGGCGAGAAAAGGCTCCTCAGCAATTATATAGAATAAAACATGGGGTAGTGTGTTTAACTTGAGTGTTTACACACACCCCTCAGTGTTTGATGCTTAAATAAACCCCCTGAGCTTCGCTCTCGGGGTTTATATAGCATACAACACCTCAGGGTTTGAGTAAAAACTCGTTAAGCACACCACCCCATGCATTATTTTATATTTATGTATACAGTGCTTACCGTATCTCATCAGCCATTATACAATGGCAAGAAAAAATCCTGGACTCTGATTGGTCAGTCTTGGGTTGGAACCATGATGTTATCCCAGTACAACATCACGGGTCTAGTCTCAGCCTCACTGTGAACCTGCAGATGAGCATTTTATGGAGCTTTTGATTGATTGTTTCATCTTCTCTTAAAAAACAAAAATATTTTTCCACACAAATACATCTTTCAAATTATTTTTTTTATTCTGTATAACAACGAGCCATTGTATAATAGCAATAATGCCCTCCAAGTGTGTGTCGTTTGGGATAACATCGCACCTCAGTCATTGGATGCACTCGGCCTGTGGTCTCATGCCCAGCCACCTGAGGCATGACGTTATCCCAGCATGACACACACCCTGTCAGGCATTATTACTTCATTTATCCACACAGTGCTTATGTCATCAGCCATTTATCTATACAATGCTTATGTCATTTAAAATGTTTGACCTCAGTAGCAGTATTAACCATATTCAAATTTGAATAACTTTAAAATGAAAAATGATGGCATAGTACTGTGAGCATGAAAGCTCTTCACCACAGAGGTATCTACAAAATGAGTGGTGTTTCATTTATTGATACATTTTAGATTTTTTGATTATTAGCAAATAACAACAGAGAAATCATTTTATAAGCAAACAAACATAAATAACTTTAAAATGAAAAATTATAGTATGGTACTGTGAGCACAAAGTTTATTCAGCGCAGAAATATTTACAAAATGAGTGATGTTTCATTTATAGATACCCTTTAGTTTTTTCATAAATAGCGAAAAACAGCAGAAAATTCCATTTTTGTGCACTTTTTCATCAAAAACATACAAATAACTTGAAAACAAAATCTGATAGTATGGTACTTTGAGCACAAAAGTTGTTCATCATGAAAATATTTACAAAATGAAAGGTACATCATTTCTAGATTCCTTTTAGATTTTCTATAATCAGCAAAAAATATCAGAAAGCTTAATTTTTATTCACTTTTTTGACTAGCAAATGCCCCCTACAAAAGCAAAATGAAAAAACTGCATAAATGGAATATGCAGTGGAAAACTCATGTAATAATTGATTTATCTGCACTAAAGCAGCATGACCTTGGACACCTCACTAGTGGCTTACACCACTCATGAGGTTACCCGAGGTCAAACTATATTCATGCAGATAAATAATTTATTATACTTGCTTTCATTGGTATATATATATATATATATATATATATATATATATATATATATATATATATATGTGTGTGTATGTTATAGTGGTGTGGCAGTGCCACTATAGTTAGGGTTAAATAAGCAGTTTAATGTTAAACCCCAAAAATTGCACTTTAATAGCTTTGCAACAGTTTGACAGCTTTGCACAACATTTGGTATGCTTGGCCTTGTGCAGGAAGATCTCCTGATGTATCAAGTTTTGTTTCAATCAGATGTGCAGTTTTCTTGCAGCATATAGTGAAAAAATGTGCTTTTCACTTTTTTTTTTCGCAGTTTTTGCTGTTTTTTACCCATCACACTGCAACCACACCATTTGGAAGTCTGACCTGATATTTTCAGGGTAGAAAGAGGTTACCCCAAGGAACAAGACATCATTGATCTGTTAAAAAAAATATTAATTCCCTAGAGGGTCTCAAATTTAAATGCCAAGAATTTCTGTGGCCACTAACTGAAAAAACAATGGCTGATTCATGACAATACAGGGGTCATTTGCGACACTAAAAACTGGATTTGCGACACTGTTGAATTTTTTTGTTAACTTTTCCCATTGACTATAATGGGAAACTTGTTTTCTGAATAACTTTTGAACCATTTAATACTTTTTCATGAAATCTTCGAAAGGCACATCAGTGACCCTGGCTGCAAGTTCCCTGAAGTTTTTGGACTGATCACGCAAACTATGCAACCTATAGGCATGAGCAAAGAATGTGCAAAAAAGAGTAAATGTGCTATGGAATGTCACTTTATAACTCTGCAGCCGTATATCTGATTGTTAGAAAACCTGGTAAATCCTAAGATCTATGGCATTGCTCTGTGCCTGCCAAATTTCAGGCAAATTTGTCATATGGTGGCAAAGTTATTAAGCTGCAAAATTTCACACTTTAATCTTAAATGGGGTACGGTAGTGCCACTATAATTATATATATATATATATATATATATATATATGCAGCTATAGTTAGGGTTGCCCAGCCACTTCAGTACTAAGCCCTAAATTTTGCACTTGAATAACTTTGCCACCATATAATGGATTTGCATGACATTTTGCATGCATGCTGAGGCACCATTCAAGTTGCATTAGGAGTCAGATGAGCAGTTGCAGAGTTGCACAGCATAAAAAAAATGCAAAAATGAGTTTTCATGCATTTCTTTACTCATGGCTACAGCCCGCACAATTTGTCTGACTGGTCTGAAATCTTCAGGAAGGATGCAGTCTGAGTCATGGATGTGCCTTTTGATGATTTGGTGAAAAAATATTAATCCATTCAAAAGTTATTCAGATTTAATTTTCCCATTATAGTCAATGGGAAAAAAATATATGTGCCTCACGAAAGCAGCCACCTGTACATTTTACAGTTGCTAATGGCCCTTTTACCGTCATGCTGCAGACATCTCATTTCAGTTAGTGGTGAAGAAAAACATTTGTAATTCATATTCAACTGCCCATAGGTAAACACTGACAGTTGTGTTTGCCTAAATGAGACTTGAGGAAAACAGTTGTGCCATAATTGTTTTTCTAGGACCCCTAGAAATACTTTTTTTAAAATAGTGTCCCCCCATAGTGTTGCAAATCATGACAGTACATTTGTGACACTGTCACAAATCATAACACTGTCACATCTGTATTGTAGCAATTTGTGACACTGCTGCACCAAAAAATACCATTTCTGCTATACCACTGCACCTAAAAGATTGGGTTTTTTGTCTGGGATCCATGAAGGGTGCTTGACAAAATTTTTGTCGAACGCCCCATCAGCGACACCGGCAGGCCATCCACATTCTGCAGTCAATTGCCAGTTCCCACTGGCTGACTGTGTTTTCTTCAGGAGCTTGGCCCCCAGAACCCCCACATGGGGGGCTGTGCCCCCCCGCACCTCCTTCTTTAGGATTATGAACTCTGAGTCAGAGCTGATTGGGGGTGCAGGACCCCCGACAGACAGCACCTGGTGCCAGTGGGTTTCCCACAGCAGCATGGCACTGTAGTCACTGTGGGGGACCTCGCTGGTGAAATGTCGCTGTCCGAGGTAACCGTTTTGGCTGAACTTTGTGTGGTGGCAAGCCCTGGCTCAACAGATGTGTCTTTTGGTGGTTTGGTAAAAATATATAAAGCATTTACAAAGTTACTATGCCCCAAAGTTGAGAAATTTCTGATAGGATAACATTGTGGCACCCGAATCTTGAAAACATTTCAAGATACTGATTTTTCACTACCTGCAGCTTAGACTAAGCACACATGGAGGTTTGGAAGTCATGATTAAAACTGCAGTGGAATTTATTTTATGGTGGCTACGGTTAATGAAATATTGCCAAATATGTGTTACTAGGGTTCCTTTTGAGTTGTGCGGGACTGCTGCATGGCACCGTACTTTTGTGTAAGTGGAAGTACAGGGCCCAGAGGGCCCATGCTCCCACATACACATACAATTATGCAAAAACTGGGCAACGTGAAGGGAGTGCAGGGCCAGTGCTCCCACTAACACCAACCAGTTACCAGCTACATTACACTTTCTCAAAAAGAAGGGGAATTCATTGCAAAAAACCTAACTAATGCATCAGATAGGGCACAGCGGCAAAAGCATGGAAATGTGATGTTAGAGTGACCCCCAAAACACCTCACCCACCAACAGATGTCAGGGTGTGCCATGGGGTCATCAGGCATAACTCTCACAGTCTCCTATACTGTAGCAAGTCATCTTGCTTACACATGGAATGGGGAGAGAGTTGGGCCTGATGACCCCATGGCACACCCTGATGACTGTTGGTGTGTGGATGGTGGGGGTGAGGTGGTGGTGGGGTAACCCTAACATCATATTTCCATGCTTTTTCTGCTGTGCTATCAACCCTAACTGATGCACTAATGAGTTTTTTTGCAATGAATATAGATACATACACACACCCACACACACACGCACATATGTGTGTGTGTGTGTATATATATATATATATATATATGTATATATATATATACACACATATATTCTTTTACAAATAAATCCATTAATGCATCAGTTAGGGTGAATACAATAGTGACAAAGGCAGGGAAATGATGTGTTAGGGTTTCTAATCCTAATGCCATACCCCCAGGAGTCCCACCCCTACATCCCTACCCCACCTCCCCACCCTCCACACACTAACAGACATTGGGGTGTGCCATTGGTTAATCAGGCCAGCTCTCACTCCATTCCACATGTAAATAACCTCACACACCACAGTATAGGACAATGGGATGAGAGATAGTCCTGATGACCCAATGGCACACCACAATGCCTGCTGATGTGTGGACAGTTGGAGGACGGGGGATGGTGGAAGGGGTGGGAACTCTGGGGGTAGGGCATTACGGTTGGAAACCATAATGCCTCATTTCACTGCTTTTGTTGCTGTGGTATTCACCCTAACTGATGCATTAACCCTTAGGCTGCCGGAAGATTTAGAATGCATAGGTTTTTAGGACAAGATATCTTGTCGGCGGCAGCCTTAATGGAGTTTTTTGCAAAGAATTTCCTTAATGTTTAAGATAGTGTAATTGTATCCTCATTTTATTGTGGGAGCACAGGGTCCTTTGGACCCTGCACTCTCATTCTTCCATCCAGATAGTACAACAGTGTCTATATATCACTGTGGGAGCACAGGGACCTTTGGACCCTGCATTCCCATCCCTCCATCCAGATACTAGAACAGTGTCCATATGTGATGGTGGGAGCACAGGGTCTCTCAGACCCTGTGCTCCCATCCCTCCACAGATGCACATATATATGCAGCTGTGGAAGCACAGAGGACTCTGGCCCCTGCACTTCCACACATAAAGTTATCGGCAGGCATAGACAGAAAGCAACAAATAGTCATGACTGTGCCCTCTAAATTGACATTCACCCTGAATGTTCAACCCAACCTTCTTAGCACCTCATCACATGTACCCAGTATAGCAAACTTTCATATCCCCATCAAAATATAATTCTACACAACTGTAACACCATTTTTGCACCACAGTTGCAGGAAAACATTTTTAGTAGGATTTGAAAATTGAAAGCTGTACTATTCATAAGGTGGTGTGATAAAATGGCTATGTTTAAAATCTGGAATGAAAATACCAAAAATTGGCAAAGCTATGAGCGTGCATAGAAACTGTGAAACACATGCTAATAACATGATCATTTTCCGGAATTGTTTTTCCAGATTTTCAACATCGACATTTTGGGACCTCCCCTTATGAACTGTGCAACTGTGATTTTGTTAATCCATGCCAAAAGTTGATTTTGCACAGCAACAGCACTATTCTGCATCACAGGTAAGAAAACATGTTCTGAGCAGGATGTGCAAAATGAGAGCTGTATTGTTCATAAGGAACTGTGAAAAAATGGCACTGTTGAAAATCTGAAGTGAAAACATTAAAAATGGTAGAATTGCATGGTGCCAAAAGGCCTCTCGCACAGTTTACAAAGGATGCTAACAAATGACATAGACACATGTTTCGTCCTACCAGGACTCATCAGTATGTTTCATCTGTTTGACACACCAGTGGAATGAACCAGCTACCCTAAGACGGTCTATCTGGGTTATATTGTGGTGAACCCCATTAAAACAAAAAACTATTTAAAGTTGCATAAAGTTGAACCAGCATAATATTCTGTGGTGATTTGCATATGCAGCCCATGATGCTTTGCATTGTGTGGGCATCTGTGATTTTGTATTTTATGTATATACTATATCTATACACACACCCACACACATACACACAGTTATACAATCCTCTACAGTGTCCCTCTGTACAGGGGACATCCCTCTGTGTTCCCCTCACTGTAGCCCTAACCTGCATTCATCCCTCCTGGTAACAGTGGTGCAGACCTAGACATTCAAGCAGGGAGTTATATTATTCTATGGTGCTACATTACTCTTACCCTGTGTACATGTGGAGGTAATGGTTTCCTCCATGTCCTGAGTTTGTATCTCCATATCTGCTGATGTGTCTCTCCTTATGGGGATCAGTGTCCCTCTTTGTTCCACATTCAGAGTGTCTGTGTCCCTCATTTCAGTGCTGATTGGGTGGGAGGTATGTGCTGCCTATGCCTGGTGACACCCATGGCCTGCAGCTCACAAACAGTTTCTCAAGTGAAGCTGTGTGCACACCGTAGCCTATGGCATTTAGATTGTAACATAGAAACATAGACTTTGATGGCAGATAAGGACTGCTTGGCCCACTTAGTATGCCCATTTTCCCACCTACTGGATAAGCTACAGATACTAGTTAACCAACAGCCTATTTCTTCCTATCCCCAACAAGAACTGAGTTTGTCTGTCCTATGCATTCTTGAATTATCCCACAGTTTTAGACCCCACAACCTCCTCAGGAAGGTGGTTCCATGCGTCTAACACCTTCTCTGTGAAAAAATACTTCCTCACATTGCCCCTGAGTCACCCCCCTCTATCTTCAAATTGTGTCCCCTTGTTCCTGCACATATCTTTTTCTGAAAAATGCTAACCTCCTGGACTTTGTTGATTCCATTGTAGTACTTAAAGGCCTCTATCATGTGCCTCCTTTCCACAACGGTATAAATATTAAGCTCCTTGAGTTTCTCCTCACATGGCTTCTGTTACAGACCCTGTACCATTTTAGTTGTCCTCCTCCGCACTGCCTCCATCCTGTCTGTGTCCTTGCAGAGATGGGGTCAGCAGAACTGGATGCAGCACTGGAGTCCCACCAACTGTCTGTACAGAAGGATGACAACTTCCTGTTTTCTACTGGTGATTCCTCTCCCTCTACATCCCAGTATCCCCCAAGCCCTCCCTCCCTACTGCCTGCTCACATTGTTTGCTAATCTTAAGGTCATCTGATATGATTACCCCAAGATCCCTTACCATTTTTGTTGCTGTTACTACCTCCCCCCATTGTGTACTCTTCCCTGGGTTTTTGTTTCCCAGGTGCATTGCTTTGCACTTCTTTGCACTGAATCCAAGCTGCCAAACTTCTGACCATTCCTCCAACCTTGCCAAGTCTCTTCTCATCCTTTCCACTCCCCCTTGTGTGTCAACCCTGTTGCAGATCTTTGTGTCATCTGCAGAGAGGCATACCTTTCCTTCCAGTCCCTCTGCAATGTCACTTTTAAAGACATTGAAAAGGACTGGACCCAGTACTAAGCCCTGCAGTACCCCACTAGTAATCCCCCTTTCTTCAGAGTGGACTCTGTTTACTATTACCTTCTGTGTCCTGTTGTCCAGCCAATGCTTTACTAGGCTATCACCCTGGGACCCACTCTCAGGCTGGCTAATTTATTAATCTTTTGTGTGGGACTGTGTCAAATGCCTTGCTAAAGTCTAGGTAGGCCATGTCCACAGCCCCTCCCTGGTCTACTACTTTGGTCACCAAGGCAAAGAAATCTATTAGATTCATCTGACATGACCTTCCCACTGTGAATCCATGCTGTCTTGGGTCCTGTTCCTCACTGGCCTTTAAGTACTCAACAATTCTTTCCTTCAGAACTGATTTCATCATTTTCTCTACCACAGAGGTCAAACTGACGGTCTGTAGTTTCCTGGCTCTGTCTTGCTCCCACTTTTGTGAAGGGGAATCACCTTCACCCTCCTCCAATCCTCAGGTACCACACCATCCTACCACGATTTGTTAAAAATGGTGATCAGTGGTATCACTAGTTCTCTCCTTAATTCTTTTAGAATTCTGGGGTGAATCCCATCAGGCTCCATTGCTTTGTCCACCTTCAGTTTTAGGAGTTCTTTCAGAACCTTTTTTTCTGTGAAAGGACTGCAGTCGACCACCCTATCCAAAGTGCTTCTATTGATTGGATTAGGTCCTTCCCCCTCCTCTTCTTTTGTGAATGCTAAGCAGAAGCATTCATTCAGTATTCCTGCTTGTTCACTGTCCCTCTCTGCCCACCCCCAGCCCCCTTTATTCAGCCTCACTATCCCTTCATTTGTCTTTCTATGCTCCCTAATTTACCTATAAGGTGTTATCTCCCTTCTTAACTGAGTTGGCTATATTTTCCTCAGTTTTGGCCTTTGCTATTCTGACTGCCTTCCCTGCTTCTTTCAGCCTTAACTGGTACAGTTCTCTGTCCTGCTCCTTCTGTGTTTCCTTATACTTCATAAATGCTATCTTTTTTCCCTAACCTTCCCCTCAACCTTTCTTCAGAACCATAGTGATTTTTTTTTTCATTTTGATTTTATTTGCTTCACACAAAGGCTTGTTGCCTCTGTGATGGCAGTTTTGATGTTTCCCCATTGTTGCTCCACCCATCCTTCTTGCTTGTTTGCTAGTGCTTCTCTGAGGCACTCTCCCATTTTGACAAAGTCAGCCCTCCTAAAGTCCAGTACCATCACTTTTGTATGGCTTGACTCTGCAACAGAGTTTATCATGAACCACACTGTTTCGTGATCACTTGTTCCCAGATGGCTACCCACTTCTAGATCTGAGATCCTCTCTTCATCCCCATTTTAGAGTACCAGGTCTAAGATTGCTCCCTCAGAAGTGGGTTCTAACACAAGCTGTCTGACGCATGCTCCCTTTAGGGCATCGAGAATGGCCCTGCTCTTGAATGTGGCTGCAGCAAAGATGCTCCAGTTAACATCTGGCATATTGAGGTCCCCCATCAACAGTATCTCCCCATTCTCTGACATCCTAAGGATGCCTTCTATCATATCATTGTCCATTTCCTCCCCCTGAGATGGGGGTCTGTATACAACCCCTGTGCGGATTGTGGTGCCATTTCCAGTCTCCAGGGTGACCCACAGTGCCTCCTCTCCTCTCTGTTTACTCTTTTGTTCCATTGCTTTTATCCCTTCCCTTACATAGAGAGCTACTCCTCCTCTTCTGCCTTCCCTGTCTCTCCTGTAGATTGTGTGCCCTGGTATGTTGATATCCCAGTCATGGTTCTCTGTGTACCATGTTTCTGTGATTGCCATGATATCCAGGCATCACTCTTCCATCAAGGCCACCAGTTCAGGGAGCTTTTACCTAGACTACGGGCATTGCTACTCATGTCCCTCCATTTTTTGATGGCCTTATCCCTTTTTGTCCCATCTCTGTACATACTGCCTTTGCCTTTTTCTCCATTTACCCCTGCCTTTCTCCCTATCAATGTCTCTGTCTTGGTGTTTACCTCAATAACTACCCTGATTTTTTTTGGAGGGGGGCTAGGATTTCCCTGTTGCTTTTCAGTGCCTCCCAATTGGCTAGTTTAAATGATTATTAATGAATCATTTAAACCTGTCAGCTAGGATCCTGGTTTCCCTCCTGGACAGATGCAGACCATCGTGCCAGTATAGGCCTACATCTCTCCAGGAGAACCCTCAGTCCTCAATGAAGTCAAACCCTGAGCTCTGCAACAGTTTTTCAACCCTTGATTGAATCCCATGGTGTGGAGCACCCTAGCCTCACCCATGCCATAGACAGGCAGCACCTCCGAGAAGGTTACCATGGGTGCTACTTGTCTGAGGCCCCTCCCAACTCCAGAAACTCCTCCTCCACTGTTCTGATCCCTTTCTCAGCCAGGGCATTTGTCCCTGGGTGGACAATGACATCCAGCTCCCTCCCCCATGCAGCTGGTCCCACGATCCTACGGATTTTCTCCCTATCCCTCCAAGCCATTTTGCCAGGCAGGCACCTTACCTCCCTCTCCCATCCTTCCCCCAGTTCTACCCTTCTAACAATGGATTCCCCCACCAGGAGTTGTTTTCTTCCCATATGGGGTCCCATTCCACCCTCCGGTGGGTTTCCTTTGTATAGTTTCTCAACATCCTCCTTGGTCTCCATGGTGGGTGCTTGTAAAGAGGTACCACATTCTTCCAGTATGGTATACAACTTGTGGAGAGGTACAACTGGAGAGATGCACCTCTGTTCCACCACCCTCACCCTTCTTGAGCACACCGTGGTCCAACTGATCCTCTTTCTTGGCAACCTCTGAGGCAGGGGCGGTGGCCCTGCTGGTCACTGGGTAGGAGAGGAGGTCCCCAAAATCCTGGCCAACTCAGCCTGAAGATGAGCAACCTCCTCCCTCAGCCCAGAGAGTTGCCTGCAGATGGGACAACACAGCATTCTTCTGAACATCTCCTGGAAAACTGCTGCTCCACAGCCACTGTACTGCACCATTCCCTTCATGTCTTATTTGTGTACCATCTGTCTGACCTACTGGTGGAGCTGTGGGCACCATCCAGCCTGTGTTTCTTGACCCTGTAGTTCCAGGCTGACCTACAGGTGGAGCTGTGTGCACTGTGAAATAGCACCGGGCAATCATCATGCTAATGTATGCTAAACAGGCCTTAATGAGATGCTAAAGTGGCTGTGTGCACATGGATTGGCTAAGTAGGCTCATTTGCATAGGAGCTTTGAATATAGCAGACTTTTGCCCCAGGCTCACATGTTTCCACCAGGCTGATATGTTAGCACTGTGCAATCAGGTTAGTCCCAGGCATGCCTCTCAACAGAATAGCACAGTTCTGCAGTGCGTGGCCTGCATCGTTGATTGCAGTTGATGTGCAACACTTCATTGCTATTACACATTGTCCTCCAACTTCATTCATTTGTAAAATTGTATTTTCATACAGGAAACTTTTGTTAGGGAGTGACCCCCATTTACAACAAAGACCTGTGTTCCATAAATAAAACATTCAAAATCCAAACAAACATACATACAACATAGAATGTGAAAATTAATTAAAACATGTACATTTGAAATATAAATGCTCAAACAATATTTTTTTAAAAACAGTAACATTTTGCACGGGTTTCAAACTATATGGTAGCTCATTCCAGTATTTTGATAAACTGTTTTGTAACATGACACTGCCTAATCTGTTATTTGATCTTTCCGCTGGGATTTTTTACTTACTTCTCCTGAATTTTTCTGTTTTAAATTCTGAGGGTAGTGTTGTTATCAGATGTTTTACTGGATGTATGCCTTTAAGGAAAATCAGTTTGTGACACCACACTAACCATAAACATGTTTGTTTAAATTTAGGTTGTAACTAATTCAATCTTTCAAATAGAATACAATGATGAATTCCATGATTGCTTTTTGGTATAAATTTCCCTAATCTATAATAAGCATGGTCTATACGCTATAAAGCAGCCTGGGTGGAACACATACTGTATATAGAAAAGAACCATATTCCAAGATGGGAATAATCTGTTGGACCACAAATTTACCCCGGTTTCCACACTAAGACATCTAGCAACCCTCCTCAAAGCCCCTAAACACTGATTTACTTTTTTAACTTGCTGATTAATGTGTTTACTATAAGTTAATCTAGAGTTAAGACTCCCCAAAATTTATATTGTTCAGTGTTCCTGATAGATGTACCATCTGCCAATTTCAGTTGCGTATCCGACTTATTATTTTGGTTTGTTCCCAACCCAGACATCAAGCTCTGAGTTTTCTTAGCATTTAACACTAGACCTGCATCTATAAACCAATCTTCCAATGCTAATAAATCTCATTGCAATTGTATCTTAAGATGTTCTTCACTATCAGCTGATGAGACTAACATGGTACCGTGCACATAAAGCCTCACCTCACTATGTAATATGGCAGATGGTAGATCATTCACCAACACACTGAACAATAAAGAGCCTGAAGGACTCCTCTATTTATTTGTATTATATCTGAAAGAATATTCCCATATGAAACACATTGAGACCTGGTTGACAAATACGATTGAAACCACAATAATTCCTTCTTCGGAACCCCTATGTTACCCAATCTAACAATTTACTATAGTCAACCAAGTTAAATGCTTGACTTAGGTCCACAAACACTGCACCTGTCTTCTGTCCTGCATTTAAAGATGCAGCCACTAGATTATTAAAATTGACTAGGGCAGTTTTTGTGGAACTTCCTTCCCTAAATCCATGTTGGTGGTTTGTCAATAGCCCCTGTTGCTCTAGATACTGATAAAGTTTATTATAGACTTGTTTCTCTAATAGTTTTGACAATGCCAGAAGTAATACTATTGGCCTACAGAGGGATAAGTATTATTTCCACCTTTAAAAATTTGAATAATTTTACCAGTTTTCCAAATTTCAGGAACAACTGCGCTCTTTAAACTCCAATTAAAACAGTAAGTAATCATGGGTGCTAAGATGTCTACTCCTAATTTTTTTAAGAATCTTGTTTCCAGGCCATCTAATTCCCCTGCTTTAGGAATATTTAATCTAGATGGTTCTCTTTTAATTTCCCCTATCATTATATCATGGAAATTAAATCATTTACCAAGGAGATTTATTAACCCTTTCCTTATTCATTGTTCTTTTCCCTTTATTAACCTAGTGAGGGGTTCTGAAGTCCTAAACTGGGGTTGAGACACATTAAGATCCGGCAAATCTCTAAAATATGTATTTAATATAATAGCTACTTTTATTGGTTCTTATATCAAAATATTATCCTGTGTTACTGAAATTTTATTCTTTGTTTTGACTAGATTTTGCAAATCAGATACACATTTCCAGAATTTTTTTGGATCATTAGCTTTGCTAATATCATTCTTATAATAAATATCCTTTTCCAATTTAAATTCCCTCTTGCAATTAGTCCTCCACTATTAAACTTATCCCAATCTTCTTCTATTTTTGTTTTTCTGGCTTTTTTCTATAGTCGATTTCTTATTCTTAGATACTTCTTTAACCTATCTGCTAACCACCCAGCATCTTTATCATTTTTCCTTTTTATGTTGTCTTGCACATGCAGCGCAGACAACATATTGGGGTTGCTTGAAGTGGAAGAGCAGGTTTTGGAGGCATGGTCGTGTTGTGGCCTGTGGTGCCACTGCTTTCTAGGGCTGGACTACGTGGCATGAATTAGATTGCATGCTGTCTATGACAGCAGTTGCAAAATGTGCCACCAACTTGAAATGTTTTAGCCACTGCAATGAAGCAGTGGCCCCTTACTGAAGGGGGTGTCTTGCCTGGTGTATCATTTCAATAAACATGGCAGGTGCTGGCTCAACACCTGCTGCTCACAGTCCCTAGGAAGCCAACATGGGGGGGTGCCCAATCCCCCATTGGCATATGTGACCCCTTTACTGATTTGGTCTGCTGAGGGGGTGCCCAGTCCCCCTCGGCATCATGCCTCTGAATACAGATATGCTTGTTGACAGGGGTGCCCAATCCTCCTGTTAGCATGTTAATCCCCCCATTTTCCTGCTGCTGTCCCACCCTGATTGTGTGCCACACGAGGAACCCACTCCAGTGTGGTTAACATGCCTCCCTCAAATAAATGTGCCACACTGGGAGCCCACCCCAGTGTGGCTAAACCTGAAAAAAAAAAAAAGAAAACAGTCCGCAATTAATAATTTTTTATTTGGTACCTGAAACAAAGGAAATGGTCCCTCACTGTCCTGTCCCCTCCCCCAGCCTGCACCATTCTCTGTGCACCTCACCTCCCCACACACCCCATAAATACCTCTGGAGCCTGGTGCAATGATCTTCGGTGGATCAGGAACACGTCTGCACTCTTTAAAGCCAGCCTCTAACTGAAGAAAAGCCAGTAAGCTCTATAATGGCATAAATTCATTTTTTTCAACTTTGAAGCATATCTTGGCCAGTTTTTGTGAATTTTGGCACCAAATTTTCAACATGGGGTTCTTGGGACACCACCTCATGAAGTCAGACACTGTCATCTCATTATTCGGTCCCTAAAGGTGATTTTGCTGTCACTGTGTGGAATTACCTTTCAGGACTGATTAACAAAATGACAGTGTATTGTTCATGAGGTGGGCTCCCAAAAAGCCTATGTTGCAAATCTGATGAAAAAATTCCAAAAAATGACCGTGTTGCGAGCGTGCGTTGCATAGTTTCCATGCACACTTGTAACTTCGAGACTTTTTAATATTTTTACTCCAGATTTTCAACATTGCCATTTTTTCACACCTACTTATGAACAGTACAGCTGTCATTTTTCACATCCTGCTCAAAATGTGTTTTTGCACATACAGCGCACAGTGGTGCTGTCGCTGTAGGAAAACAATGTTCCAGACAGAGTAAGAAAATTACAGTAACACTGTTCATAAGCAGAGGTCCCAAAATGCCTATGTTAAACAGCTGGTAAAAAAAATTCCACAAAATGACTAATATGTTACAAGTGTGTGTTGCGCAGTGTCCACGTACAGTTGTAAGTTCGAGAATTTTCATTATTTTCACTCCAGATATTCAACATTGCCATTTTTTCACACCTTCTTATGAACAGTACTGCTGTCATTTTTCACATCTTGCCCGAAATGTGGTTTTGCACATCTGGCGCACAATGGCGCAGTCGCTGTGGAAAATCAATGTTCAGGACAGATTAAGAAAATCATACTGCCACTGTTCATGAGCAGAGGTCCCAAAATGCCTATGTTAAAAATTTGGAGAAAGAATTCAAAGAAAAGACTGTTACGAGCGTGTGTTGCATAGTTTTCATGCATGCTCGTAACTTCAAAATTTTTAATATTTTCACTCCAGATTTTCAACATTGCCATCTCTTCACAGCTCCTTATGAATGGGGCAGCTGACATTTTTATGTGGTGCAGAATGACACAGTCACTGTGGGAATCAACATTCAGGACAGATTAACAAAATCACAGCAACGCTGTTCATGAGCAGAGGTCCCACATGCTTTCATGAGGTGGGGTCACAAAAAGATCATGTTGAAAATCTGGACTGCAAATATCAATAAATGCTCAGGGTGTTACGGTTTCTAACCATAATATTCCACCCTGTACAGACTAAGAGGCATCAGGGTGTGCCTTTGGATTGTTGGCTGTAATGCTCATGCCATTGCACCCACACCCCTACCCTGCAGCCACTGACAGCCATCCAGGTGTGCCTTGGACTCTTCGGCCCCAAAGTTCACCCCATTCTCCAATGCTGCACCTATCTCAACATACTTCCTTATGAAATGGGGTGAGCATAAGGCCCGATGACCCTAAGGCACAATGCAACACTTGTCAGAGTCTGCATAGTAGGGTTAGGTGAAATGGCATGAGGGTTATAGCCAACAACCCAAAGGCACACCCCAGTGCCTGTCACTCTCTGCAGGGTGGGGTGGTGTTGACGTCGGTTCTATACTTCACTGCCATTCCTATTATGTAACTCTCTAATGCCTGCACTATTAATGCCAACACCAGCAAGACAAAATTCAGCATTGACAAATGCTTGTTAAAACTTGTGGTGCATGAAAATCAATTACTACTGTTACTGATTTATTAAATTCTTGCAATGCTAGTTCCAGATCTGGTATTAGCAAGACTCTATCCCATCGTATGGCTCTCAGACTATTCTAAAACCTTCTACATTAAACTTCCTCAGGTCTCTAAACCAATATGTATCATTTTGCTTACTTATTGGTATTTGTAAATCTACATTACATTTTATAGGATTATAGTCTCCTAAATTCAGTGGCATAACTTCCCAATTGGTGACTTCTAAACTGGAGAAACAAAAAACAAATCAAGTATTGTTCCCTGTTCTTTGTTTTTTGAGCATCGAGTGGGGGATTTAATCATTTGTACTAACCCCAAAATTGCAAGCCTATTTTTCAATTTCCCCCTTTTTCTGGGACTAATCTGCATAAAAGTCTGATAAGATTACCTTTTTATCCTTTCATTTTTCCTTTAAAATACTTGTTAATGTATAAAATTGCTTAATTTTTATGTTTGCTTATGAGCATGTGCAAGAAACATTACACCACAGCTTAGGAGAGATGTGAGATGTGGGTTTGAGGTGCGGCAATTGTGGTGGCCAATGCCCCAGTACCTTTGAGGCTTGGCTCACTTTCCCCAATGCAGTGGCATGCTGCTGCTGACACTAGTTCAGCCAATGTGCCACCAACTTGAAATGAATCCACCACTGCAATGAAGGAGCTACCCATCATTGCAGGACAGTGCCTTGCCTGGTGTAAGATTTCATGTAACATGGCGGAGATGTCACCCACCTCAGAGTTCCCATGAAAGATGACTTGGAGGTTCCCAATCCCCCTGTCAGCATGCCGCCTTCCCCAGTTAATTTGCCGATGGGGCAGCCCAGTCCCCAGCGGCATGATGAGCCTCCCATTTATGTGTCAAGGGGGTGCCCAATCTCCTTCAGCTCATGTTCTCCTACTCCCCCCAGCACACTGCATGACCGATGGGGGTGCCCAATCCTTGTTGGCTCCAGTACCCATCCCCCAACAAACACCTGGCCAGGTGGCACGCTGGGAGCCCACCCCATCATGCCAAAAGTGTCCTGCATTGTCTGTTTTTTAATCCTGTAAAAAAAGAAAACAGTCCCTCTTTGAGCCCCATGCCCCTTCCCCCTACCCACACTCACTCTCTGCGCACCCCACACTTACCTCCGAAGCCTGGTGTGACAATCTTCTGTGGACCGGGAACATGTCTGCACTCTTCAAAGCTGATTGTGAACTGAAGAAATACCAGTAAACTGTATAATGGTGTAAATGTGCTTTTTTTCAACTTTAGCGCATATCTCGGCCATTTTTTCAAATTTTGGCACCACATTTTCTGGCACAGAATGGCACGGTTGCTGTGGGAACTCGCAGTTTGGGACACATTAACAAAATCACAGTGCCACTGTTCATGAGAAGAGGTCCCAAATGCTTTCATGATGTGGGGGTCAAAAAAAGGTAATGTTAAAAATTTGTAGTGCAAATACCAACACACGCCCGGGGCGTTAGGGTTTCTAACCATAAAGTCCCACCCTGTACAGACTGACAGGCATCAGAGGTGTGACTTTGGATAGCTGGCTTTAATGCTCACACCATTCACCCCCACCCCCACCCTGAAGCCAGTGACAGGCATTGAGGTGTGCCTTGCACTCTTCAGCCCCAGTCATCACCCCATTCTCCTGTACTGCACCCATTTTGGTGTATGTCCTTATGAAATGGGGTGACTGTGAAGCCAAACACCCCAAGGCACACCTCAACACTTGTTGGTCTCTACAGGATAGGGCGAGGTGAAATGCCGTGAGCATTATGGGCAACAACCTACAAGCACACCCCAATGCCAGTCCATCTCTGCAGGGTGGGGGTGGGGTTGGCGTGACTTCAGTACTTTACTGCCACTCCTATTCTGCATCTGTCTAACTCTTACACATCCATTGCTAATATCAGCAAGCTAACATTCGGCATTGACAACTGCAAACAATCTTTCCACAGGTCCAATATATATTGGACCTGTGGAAAGATTGTTTAGGGTGGCTAATGAAATTTGCAGCTGGCACAAACATAGGGAACACTGTATCAATGAGGAACAAAGAAAATCAATGCAAAATGATTTGGACCAACTTTCAATATGATTGATAAAAATAAAATGTATTTTAATGCAATAAATATATGTGCAAATATTAATTCTATTAAAATAACTGTAGGCAGTATCACCATATGAACAACATTAAAATAATTGTTTCTGAATCAGAAAGAGACTTGGGAATAACAATTGCTGAAAAGTAAAATCATAAAATGCAATGCAAGGAAGCAGTAAAGAAAAGTAAAAAATCTGGGTATTAGGATAACATTTATCAGCAGATAGATCTGTGCTGTTGCCACTATATCAGGCTCTGGTTAGTTCTCAGTTGAAGTTCCGTGCTCTGCATTTTAGAGGTGATGAGGATCAACATAGAAACATAGAAGTTGACAGCACATAAGGACCGCAAGGCCCTTCCAGTCTGCCCATTTCCTTTTTTTTTTTTTTATTTAGTTGTTTAACCAGGTATAGCACACTAAGCTGGAAGCTTTTTTACAGGAGCGACCTGGGAGCACAAGGAGGTTAAGTGACTTACTCAGGGCCACACAGTATGCAAGTGGAAGCTGTGGGATTCAAACCCAGGTCTGGTCTGCTGGATGTCACCAAATTTGCAGCTCAGAGCCTTAGACCACTGCACTATACTGCCATTGGCCCTTGCTCTATCAATGGCCTATCTATTCATACTCATCTGTATTGCTCCCTTATGCCTACCCCATGCCTGTTTGAAGCCCTGCACTGTATTCATATCCACCACTTCCTGAGGTAGGCCGTTCCATGCATCCACCACCCTTTCTGTGAAAAAGAACTTTCTCCTGACCTTTGTCCTGACCGGCAATAACAGGCCTCCTATCTCTCTCTCCTTCTGCAGCTGTGAACCCTCCAGGGCTCCAGCTCATCCGCCACAGGATTCGCTGCCAGCGGGTGGTCGGCGCTGTCATAGCTGATGCCCGAGACCACTTCCCTGGACTCTTCCAGCCCAAAGCTATGGCTAAGCCATACTTTTTCACCCACCCACACATCCCCCCTTCAGGTTTTTGCTTTATAGACCATCCTTCCCTGCCCTTTCCTGCCATTGGTCTATCTCCTGCCTAATTGACAACCTCTTTGTGTGATGTGGACTTAAGCTACTAACGTTCTCTACCACCTCTCCTAGTGGGTAGATCAATTATTGCTGCTGCCATAGACAAAACTCTACCTACCTCCATGCGATTTTGACCTGCTAGAAACCCCTGTTGCTGACCCCCCCCAACATCTACCAGCTAGTACTCTCACATGGAATCGGCCCTATGGAATCCCTGTTGTTGACCCTTTTCTAACATTTCCCACTGGGTACTGTGCGCTCTAACACTTCTTTCTATAATTACCTGAGTAGCGTATCCCCAAACCACTATTATACCTATTATTTTAAATTGAATCATGTCTGCCACACTCTGGCTCAGTCTCCTTACCATCTCTTTGATGGGACCTAGGATCCTTTTCCTCCCAGGCGATATTTATCTTCATAAGGAGGCGTGCCCTTAACCCCCATTCTGCTTACATCTAATACCACTTTGTAGTTCGGGCTGCTCCCCTGTTCTTCCTCATGTACACTCACTTGAGCTTCTTCCACAATGAGGGACCAGCACCGAGTCTCCTCCGAAAGAAATACCGCCTCAACATCCTGGACCTAATATGTGCTGGTGCCATATGTATCATTAGGACTATACAAGGCAAGTATTAGTACCCAGTGTCACTGCACTCAATACCCATCTAGCTGCTCAAAGTCCAGAGCTCTCAAACTATCTTTTGCTGCTCTGTGGAAAATTGTGCTTCTCCTTCTCCTATGCTCAGGCAACGTCGAACTTAATCCCAGCCCAGCAAAAGCCCTCTCTTCACCGTCAGAGCTCACAAGTCTTAAAGGTATTAGCTTCATGCAGGTAAATGTCTGCAGCCTCCTAAAGAAGCTCACTTCTATTGAAGCTTGGGTTTTTCACACTGTACCAGATGTACTTGTGATCTCAAAATCTTG
Organism: Neoceratodus forsteri; assembly: GCA_016271365.2. Taxonomy (NCBI): domain Eukaryota; kingdom Metazoa; phylum Chordata; order Ceratodontiformes; family Ceratodontidae; genus Neoceratodus; species Neoceratodus forsteri. The sequence goes on from JADMNL010000035.1 coordinate 13,986,542, forward strand.
GCTTCGGCCTTCTACTCCCGATAAGGAGGTTAACATTCCCAACTATTTGCTGTTCAGACCTGATGGACAGTCGAGGGGTGGTGGGGTTGCCATCTATGTTAACAATAAGTTTACTACCTCTATTATTGACTCCTCCTCTGTTGCAAATGAATTCGAATGCCTGACTATCAAAATTGAAATTTCACCTGTACTGGCCTTCTGTGTCATAGGATGTTATAGACCTCCTTTAGCGGGGTCCCAGCTCCTGTCTCACCTCTCTATCATCGTGGGCTCCGGTTCCCTTGAAACTATTATCTTGGGGGACCTTCACTATGACTGTCTGTCTAATGCTTCCTTACCTCTCAAATCTTTCTGCGACTTGTATGGGTTTACTCAACTTATCAATGAACCGATGCGTGTCAATAAGAAAAATCCTCAGAATAGTGCCTTACTGGATGTCCTTCTTGTAAGTAAACCATACTCTTTCTGTCATGCAAGAATATTCTCCGTGGATGTTAGTGACCACTGCTTTATAGCAGGGGTCAGGGCTGATTCCAAACCTCAGTCAGCAGCCAGGTTCCTGACTAAAAGATCCAGATGGAACTTTGATTCAGTTGGTTACATTAATGATTTAAAAACCTCCCAGCTCTGGCAGAGCTTCTACCTAACTGAAACAGTAAGCACTGCTTACAAATTCTTCCACAAAATTGTAATGAATGCCCTTAATACCTACGCTCCAATGGTAAAAACCCGTATAAAGGCCAGACCTCAATGTTGGTTCACTAAAGACCTCAAGGCTGCTCTGTCAAATAGAGATAAGCTTTGGAAAAAAGCACGCCAGTCTCATTCCCCCATAGACTGGTGCCGCTTCAGAGCAGCCAGACATCACTGTACTAAATTAATTAGAGAGGCTTAGGCTAATTTCTACCGCTCAGAACTGGACTACCTTAAACTGCACTGCTAAATTTTGGGCCACAATAAAAGATCTGTCTGGTCAGACTGCAGGCAATGTGTTTCCCTCAAAAATCAGCTCTGACAATGGTACTATCCAGTACAGAAGGGAGATTTAACAGTCCTTTAACAATCATTTTGACACTGATGGCCTTACATTCGATAATTCTCCTGCTTGTACGCTACGCGCACCAGCCACAGCACAGCTGCCAGCACGTAGTACATCGAACACTACCTTTTCGTTTTCACCCACCTCCTTGAAAGATGTTGAAGATCTCATTCTTCAGCTGGATATAAAGAAAGTGCTGGTGCTGACTCCTTCGATCCCTTCTTCTTAAAGATTGCTTACCATGTCCTCGCAGTACCAATAACCCATTTGTTTAATCTGTCCTTATCACAAGGGTCCGTTCCCCACTTATGGAAAACTGCTTATGTCATTCCACTGTTTAAAGCAGGGGACCCTAGCGATCTAAACAACTACTGGCCAATTTCCCTACTACCCGTTTTGTCAGAACTCCTGGAAAAAGTCGTACATGCCCAGCTGAGAACTTTCCTTGAAACAACGAATCTCCTAAATCCAATGCAGTCCGGGTTCAGAGCTAATCATAGCACTATCTCAGCGTTGGCTAAAGTTATGAATGATTAGCAATGTGAACTGGATAACAAAAAATTTGCCTGCACTGTTTTCTTGGACCTTAGCAAGGTTTTCGACACCATAAACCATGGCCTTCTACTCTCTGCATTATATTCAATTGGCCTGGACCCACCTTCTCTACGCTGGTTTAATGACTATCTTACTGACAGACAACAGCAGGTTATGGCTGGAGGTCAGTTTTCCCCTCTTAAGCCTCTGACAAGAGGGGTTCCTCAGGGTTCCATCTTAGGGCCCCTGCTCTTTACCATTTATATGAATAGCATTGATGCTGACATCAAGGAGGCAAACATTCATCTGTTTGCAGATGATACTGTGCTATATTTAAGCCGTACATCTCATGTAGCTGCCTGTGAAGACATGCAAAGTGAATTTAATCTGCTACAACAACAGCTTATTAACAAAAAACTTCTCCTAAATGTAAAGAAAACTAAAGCGATGCTACTTACACCGGTCAATTGTGCAACATTTCCTGCTTCCATTAGCATGCTTCTCCCTATTACCACTTTATTAAGAGAGAACTTGGAATTCGTAACAAAGTTTAAGTATTTGGGGGTCTGGCTTGACTACAAACTCTCCTTTATTGACTACATAGAGGACCTGCTAAAACAACTGAGACAGAGACTCGGTCTCTTCTTCAAGATAAAACATTTTCTAACCTCTGATGCTAAAAAGCAACTAGTCCAGACGTCGTTCCTCTCCTTAATTGACTACGCTGACTTTATCTATAGCCAGTATACTGCCTCTCATCTTGGCAAGCTGGATACACTATATCACAAAGCATTGAGATTCATTACTGCCCTTCCCTTCTCCACCCATCACTGCTCCCTGTATATAGCAGTGATATGGACTTCTCTCCAGCACAGGTGGAAAAAGAATACCGCACTTTGGGCGTACAGAGCCATTACCAATAAACTCCCGTATTACATTGCCAACAGGCTGTCATTAAATTTGATAGGTAATTACACGTCGAGAAGTAACTCTTTGATCACCTTGAAAGTGCCTAGGGTCAGCACATGGTTTGGGAGGTCGGCCACAAGCTTTGTACTGCCCTCGCTCTGGAATAAGCTCCAGAAATCCTTAAAATTAAGGAACCCAGTCAGTCTTGCTGTGTTTAAGTCTGTGTACACCAAAGCTGTCTCTGTAATTTGCAACTGTTTCCACCACCCTTAGTTGATCGCCAACTGCCTACTGCCGACTGCCTTTATACACCAACCTCCTTTCTCTGTCTAATGTCATCCACTCAAAGCTTCTCCCCTTCCTTGGTCCACAACTGCTCATTTACCCTCCCATCCTTTGCGCCAGTCAGGGCACTCCTGGGCTTCCTGCACTTATCTGTCCTTGTCCAAACCCCTACCTTTAAGTGTAATTATAATTGCTCCTTTCCCCCTTCTCCTTCCTACCCCATTCTTTGGCCATCAGCTATGTTACTATGCATATGTGTATATATATATATGACTGCTTATGAACATGTATCTTAGCTTTGTAAACTTTTTTCTATGCGTGTATGTAAAATTTTACAATTGTAATAGTTTTTTTTGCTTCCACCTGTGTGATGCAGGTCTACCTTGTAAATGAGCTTGCTCAATGGTGATTCGCCTGGATAAATAAAGATTTGATTGATTGATTGATTGAATCGGCCTCCCTCTAATCTCATGTTGTGTCCTCTTGTCCTGCTATTTTTTATGTTGATTGCGTGCATGTGCAAGAAACATATTGCAGCAGCTTGCTCGAGAAGCAGGTTGTGGAGGTGCAGCACTGTTGTGGTCAATGCACCCTCTGCCTTTTGAGGCTTGACCCCTGTTCCTCAATGGGGTGGCACGCTGCTGCTGACACTAGATCAGCCAGTGTGCCACAATCTTGAAACATTTCAGACCACTGCAATCAGGGCTGCCTCATCATTGCAGCGTCAGCGATTAAGCTGCAATGAAGAGCTGACCCATCATTGCTGGGCGGAGCGTTGCTACTGTAATATTGTTTGTGAACATGGCGGTAGGCTGCCATGTGTCCAAAACAATATTAACCTCCCCTGCCGAGGGGTGCCCAATCCCTCGGCATCATGTCCCCCACCGTGTTTGTTTGCGATGGGTCCCCAATCCCCATCGGCTTCAGTGGCCGAGTGATATTGCTGAAGGGGCTCACTTCCCATCTGCATTATGTAACACCCCACTTTTGCTGTGTGCTGACAGGGTGCCCAATCCCCATTGGCATAATATAACCCACCTTTTGTTGTGTGCCGATGGGTGCTAATCTGTCAGCTAGCTGCCTCCCAAAAGAGTTTGTTGGCACACTGGGAGTCCACCCCAGCATGCCACATGCCCCTGTTAAAAAAAAAAAAAGGTCCTGCAATGTTTTTTTTTTAACGCTGTCAAAAAATAAAATGGTCCCTCATGGCCTCCCCACCCCTCTCACACAACCCGCGCACACCCACTGCAGACCCTGCCTCCCCACACCCCCCTCACCCCATACTTATCTCTGGAGTCTGGTGCGGTGATCTTTGGTGGACCAGGAACACGTCTGCACTCTTCAAAGCTGACCCCCAACTCAGAAAATGCTGGTAAGCTGTATAATGGAATAAATAGGGTTTTTTCAACTTTGCTGTATATCTCAAGCATTGTTTGGAATTTTGGCACCAAATTTTCAACCTGGGGGTTTGGGGACCCCTCCTCTTGAATTATGGCACTGCCAAGGTGTTAATCTGCCACGAAAGGTGATTTTGTGGTCACTGCACAAAATCAGCTTTTGGGACCGATTAACAAAACGACAGTGCCAGTGTTCATAAGGTGGGCTCTCAAAAAGCCTATATTGCAAATTTGGTATAAAAATCCAAAAAATGACTGTTTTATGAGCGTACGTTGTGCAGTTTGCATGCACGCTCGTACCTTCACAACTTTGCAATATTTTCACTCCAGATTTTCAACATTGCCATTTTTCTACACCTCCTTATGAACAGTGCAGCTGTCATTTTTCACATCCTGGCCGAATTGTGTTTTCGCTCTTCTGGCACACAATACTGCGGTTGCTGTGGGAAATCAGTGTTCAGGACACATTAAGAAAATCACACTGATGCTGTTCATGAGCAGAGGTCCAAAAATGCCTATGTTGAAAGTTTTGTGATGAAACTCTATAAAATGACTGTGTTATGAGCATGCATTGTGCAGTTTCCACGCACTCTTATAGCTTCGCAAATTAGTAATATTTTCACTCCACATTTTCAACAGTGGCATTTTTCCACACCTCCTTATGAACAATACAGCTTTCATTTTTAACATCTTGGCTGAAATGTGTTTTCACACTTACGGTGTAGAATACCATGGTCACTGTCGGAAATCAGTGTTTGGGACAGATTAGGATCGAGCGAGTAAGGGGGGGGAGTGACCAAGCTCAACTGAGCTCTGTCAGGACTGCTGCAGATTTCTTTGTGGGCATGAAAAGGCACCAACGCAGGCAGCAGCCCAGTGCAAAAGGGCAGCCTGCAGCACTGGGAGACACAGAACGAGCAAGTGAGGGAGGGGGAGTGAGCGAGCTCAACGGAGCTGTACCATGACTGCTGTGGATTTCTTTCTGTGGCAGAAAAGAGCGGCAATGCAGGCATGAGCCCAGTACAAAAGGGCAGCCTACAGCACTGGCAGAAATGGAACGAGCGAGTGAGGGGGGAGTGAGTGAGGTCAACGGAGCTCTGTTGGGACTGCTGCAGATTTATTTGTGGACAGAAAAAGGTGCCAACAGAGGCAGGAGCCTAGTACAAAAGGACAGCCTGCAGTTCCAGGAGAAACAGAATGAGCGCATGAGACAGCAGGAGTGAGCGACCTCAATGGAGCTCTGTCGGGACAGCTGCGGATTTCTTTGTGGGCAGAAAAAGGTGCCAACACAGGCAGGAGCCCAGTGTAAAAAGGCAGCCTGCAGCACCAGGAGAAACACAACGAGTGAGTGAGAGAGGGAGAGTGAGCGAGCTCAACGGAGCTCTATCATGACTGCTGTGGATTTCTTTGTGGGCAGGAAAAGGTGGCAATGCAGGCAGGAACACAGTACAAAAGGCCAGCCTGCAGCACCAGCAGAAATGGAATGAGCGAGTGAGAAAGGGGGAGTGAGCAAGCTCAACGGAGCTGTGTTGGGACAGCTGCAGATTTATTTGTGGGCAGAAAAAGGCAGCAATGCACACAAGGGCACAGTACAAAATGGCAGCCTGCAGCAGTGGGAGAAACAGAATGAGTGAGTGAGAGAAGGGGAGTGAGTGACCTCAGTGGAGCGCTATCATGACTGCTGCATACTTCTTTGTGGGCAGAAAAAGGCGGCAACTCAGGCAGGAGCCCAGTACAAAAGGACAGCTTGCTGCACCTGCAGAAATGGAACGAGCTAGTGAGAGAGGGGGAGTGAACAAGCTCAACAGAGCAGTATCGGGACTGCTGCAGATTTCTTTGTGGGCAGAAAAAGCCACCAATGCAGGCAGGAGCCCAGTACAAAAGGGCAGTCTGCAACAGTAGGAGACATAGAATGAGCGAGTAAGTGAGGGGGAGTGAGTGAGTTCAACGGAGCTCTGTTGGGACTGCAGCAGATTGCTTTGTGGGCAGAAAAAGGCAGCAATGCATGCAGGGGCCCAGTACAAAATGGCAGCCTGCAGCAGCAGCGGGAGAAACAGAATGAGCGAGTGAGAGATGGGGAGTGAGCAAGCTCAATGGAGCTCTATCGTGACTGCTGCAGATTTCTTTGTGGGCAGAAGAAGGTGGCAATGCAGGCAGGAGCCCAGTACAAAAGGGCAGCCTGCAGCGCCAGGAGAAACAGACTGAGTGAGTGAGACGGGGGTGAGCAACCTCAACTGAGCTCTGTTGGGACAGCTGTGGATTCTTTGTGGCCAGAAAAAGGTGCCAATGTAGGCAGGAGCCCAGTACTAAAGGGCAGTCTGCAGCGCTGGGGTAAACACAGTGAGCAAGTGAGAGGAGGGTGGCAGTATACGAGCTCTGTCATGACTGCTTCGGATTTCTTTGTTGGCAGAAAAAGGCGGCAACGCAGGCAGGAGCCCAGTACAAAAGGCCAGCCTGCAGCACCAGCAGAAATGGAATGAGCAACTGAGAGAGGGGGAGGGAGCAAGCTCAACTGACCTGTGTCAGGACTGCTGCAGAATTCTTTGTGGGCAGAAAAATCCACCAACGCAGGCAGAAGTCCAGTACAAAAGGGCAGCCTGCAGCAGCAGGAGACACAAAATGAGCGAGTGGGGAGTTCAATGGAGCTCTGTGACTGCTGCAGATTCCTTTGTGGGCAGAAAAAGGTAGCAATGCACCCAGGGGCCCAGTACAAAAGGGAAGCCTGCAGCAGTGGGAGAAACAGAATGAGTGAGTGAGTGAGTTCAATAGAGCTCTATCGTGACTGCTGCAGATTCCTTTGTGGGCAGAATAAGACAGCAACGCAGGCAGGAGCCCAGTACAAAAGGCCAGCCTGCAGCGCTGGCAGAAATGGAATGAGTGAGTGACAGAGTGGGAGTGAGCAAGCTCAACGGACCTGTGTCGGGACTACTGCAGATTTCTTTGTGGGCAGAAAAAGCCACCAACAGAGGCAGGAGCCCAGTACAAAAAGGCAGCCTGCAGCGCCAGAAGAAACAGAATGAGTGAGTGAGAGAGGGGGAGTGAGTCACCTCAATGGGGCTGTGTCGGGACAGCTGCGGATTTCTTTGTGAACAGAATATGGTGCCAATGCAGGCAGGAGCCCAGTACAAAACAGCAGCTTACAGCACCGAGAGCAACAGAGCAAGCGAGTGACAGACAGGCAGTGAACGAGCTCAACGGACCAACGCAATCAACATTCAGAATTGGCAAATTCTTGACATATTGAAACATGGTAAACCCTTTTTCCTTGTTAATGCCCTTAAGGTGTTTGAATGTTTTGATCATATCACCTCTCTCCCTCCTTTGCTCTAGGGTATACATATTGAGCTCTGTTAATCTGTCCTCATAAGTTTTCTGATGCAGTCATTGCACCATTTTGGTTGCCCTTCCCTGGACTGCCTCAATTTGGTTAATGTCCTTGTGAAGGTGTGGCCTCCAGTACTGCATGCAGTACTCCAGATGGGGCCTAACCAGTGTCTTGTAAAGAGGATTATTACCTCCTTCTTCCGACTTGTGATACCCCTACTAATACACCCCAGCATCCCCCTAGCCTTACCTACTGCTTTAGTGGTCAGCTTGGATGATTTCAGGTCATTGGTGATGATGATGCCCAAGTCTCTTTCTTCCCTCGTGACTGCCAGCAACTCCCCTCCCAGCCTATAGGTGGCTTCAGGGTTTCTCTTCCCTATGTGCATGATCTTGCACTTCTTTGTGTTAAACCCCAGTTGCCAATCTTACGACCATTTTGCCAGTTTATCCAGATCTCTTCTCATTCTGCCCATCCCATCTGGATCATCTGCTCTGTTTCAGATCTTGGTGTCATTTGAAAACAGACAAACCTTACCCTCCAGTTCATCTGCAATGTTACTGATGAAGATATTGAAGAGGACTGGCTCCAGAACTGATCCCTGAGGTACCCTACCTGTGACTTGCATCTCTTCTGACTGTATACCGTTTACCACCACTCTCTGGTTTTCTGCCCATCAACCAGTTTGCCACCCAGCTGACCAACTTCTGACCCCACCCTGAGCCTACCCAGCTTATTAATCAATCTTCTATGTGGAACAGTATTGAAAGCTTTGCTGAAGTCAAGGTCGGTGACATCAACTGCTCCCCCTTGGTCCACCACTCTGGTTACCCAGTCAAAGAAATCTATGAGTTTAGTTTGACAGGATCTTCCTGTTTTAAACCCATACTGTCTTGGATCCTGTGTTTCTATGGATTACAGGTGTTGCACTATCCTTTCCTTAAGGAGTGCCTCCATAATCTTGCCCACTACTGAGGTAAGACTGACTGGTCTGTAGTTCCCTGCCTCCTCCCTACTACCACTCTTGTGGAGCGGGATCACATGAGCCCTTCTCCAGTCTTTTGGGACCTCTCCTGTGCTCAGAGACTCACTTAACAGTTCTGATAATGGCTTTGCTAGTTCCACCCTTAACTCCTTTAGTATCCTGGGATGTATGCCATCAGGTCCCATTGCCTTGTCTACCCTGAGCTTATCGAGCTCTTGTAGGACCCTTTCTTTTGTGAAGGGGCTAGCGCACACCTCCCTTCCCCCTTTGTGTCCATGGTGCTGAGCTGTGGGCCCTGCCCTACCTTCACTTCAGTAAATACTGAACATAAGTATCTATTTAGGATAGATGCTTTTACATGGTCCTCCTCCTCACACACACCCTTATCTCATTTGATCTTAGCAATACCCCCTCTGGACTTTCTCCTTTCACTAATGTATCTATAGAAAGTCTTGTCACCTTTCATTGTTTATGCTAGTGTTTCCTCGGTTTGGGACTTTGCCTGCCTTACTGCCTTCCCTGCTTCCCTTAGGGAAGTTTGTGATGCCTCCCTATCTTCATCCCACTGTGTTCCATTATATTTCCTGAAGGCCAGCCTTTTGGCTCTGACCTTTTCTGCTACTGTTTTTGAGAACCAAAGTGGTTTCCTTTTTCTTTTGCACTTCCTTTTCTCTCTAACACAATGGGATGTTGATTCAAATATTGCATCCTTAATGCTTGCCCACTTTGCCTGTAACCCCTCACCTGTATTTTTTATTTTTTTTGCCAGGGCTAGATTAACTCTGTTGGCCATCTTATCAAAGTCAGCTCCTCTGAAGTCCCATATTTTTGCCTTGGAATGGGATGATTTAGTTCTAGCGGCCAAATTGAACCATACCATGTGATGGTCACTGGCCCCCGGGTGACCTTCTACCTGGATATCTGTGATACTTTCCCTGTTAGTCAGTACTAGATCTGGGATAGCCCTGTCTCTTGTGGGTTGTTACATACATACATACATAGATGCATAGACAGTGTCGGCAGATAAGGGCCTATGGCCCACCCAGTCTGCCCATTTGAGCTTGAAAGTTTAGTTTATGTTTTCCAAGAAGTCTGTTGCCCCTTACCCCTGGCCTCCAGAATTCCTTTATGTCTATCCCATGCATTCTTAAATCCCATGATTGTTTCAGCCCCCACCACTTCCTCTGGCAGGGTGTTCCACTTATCTACCACCCGTTCTGTGAAGAAATTCTTCCTCACGTTTCCTCTGAATCATCCTCCCTCCAACTTCATCCCATGCCCTCTAGTCCTGGAACATCTTTTTCACTTAAAAATAGTGTATTCCTGCACCCTGTTCCTCCCTGTAAGATACTTGTATGTTTCTACCTTATCCCCTCTCTCCCTCCTCTCCTCCAGGGAGTACATGTTCAGTTCCTTCAACCTGTCCTCATAGGACTTGTGATGCAATCCATGCACCATCTTTGTTGCCCTCCTCTGAACCTTCTCTACCCTGTCTATGTCCTTACGTAGGTAAGGTCTCCAGAACTGTACAGTGTACTCTAGGTGGGGCCTCACTAGTGTCTTGTATGGTGGAATTATGACCTCCTTTTCCTGCTGGTGATGCCCCTGCCTATGCATCCCAGCATCCTATTTGCTTTACCTGCTGCCTTGTCACACTGTTTCTACCTTGAGGTCATCAGAGATGATAACCCCAAGATCCCTTTCCCGCTTGGTGCATGCTATATCCTCACCCCCCAACTGATATATTGTGCCAGGGTTTTTGTGCCCCATATGCATTATCTTGCACTTCCTTGCATTGAATTTCAACTGCCAAACCCCTGACCATTCTTCAAGTTTCTGCAGGTCCCTTCTCATTCTGTCTACACCCTCTGGTGTGTCTACTGTGTTACAGAGCTGTGTGTCATTAGTGAACAGTGAAATTCTGCCTTCTAGGTCCTATGCAATGTCACTGATGAAGATATTGAATAGGACCGGTCCCAGCACTGATCCCTGTGGTACCCCACTGGTCACTCTTCCCTCTGTGGAGTGACAGCCATTTACCACCACCCTCTGTGTCCTGTTGCCCAGCCAGTTACCTACCCACCACACTACTGTCCTGTCCACACCCATATTCCCCAGTTTGTGTAATAGTCTTCTATGTGGCACAGTGTCAAAGGCCTTGCTGAAGTCCATATGGGCCATGTCCACTGCCCTCCCTGATCCACCTCCCTAGTCACCCAGTCAAAAAATTCAATGAGGTTGGTCTGACATGACCTCCCCCTAGTGAAACCATGCTGCCTTGGGTCCTGCAGTCCATTGACAGCCAGATATTCCACCAATCTCTCCTTCAGTAGTGCTTCCATGATCTTCCCCACTACTGAGGGAGGCTGACTGTCTTGTGTTCCCGCTTTCTCTTTGTTCCACTTTTGTATAAGGGGACTACATCTGCTATCCTCCAGTCTTTGGGTACCTCCCCTGTTTCCAGTGATTGGCTAAACAGGATAGACAGAGGTTCAGCCACCACCTCTTTTAGTTCTTTAAGGACCCTGGGGTGCACCCCATCTGGCCCTGTTGCTTTATCAACTCTTACTACTTCCAGTTCCTTCAAGACCCTTTCTCGTGTAAAGGGACTTGTGTCCATTTCTGCACCATTCTCACCTCTTGTACTCCATTCAGACCCATTACCTCTTTCTTCCTCAGTAAAGACTGAGCAGAAATACCTGTTCAATATGTCAGCTTTACTGTTGTCATCCTCCACACAGTCCCCATCCTCCCCTTCAGTCTCACTATCCCTTCCTTTGCCTTTCTTTTTCACTTATGTACCTGTAAAGGTTTTGTCCCTCTACCCACTGATTTTGCAATGTGTTCTTCTGTCTGAGCTTTGGCTTCCTTACTGACCTCCCTGCCTCCCTTTGCTTCTCCTGGTACTTCTCCCTATCCCCTTCTGCCTGTGTCTTTTTGTATTGCCTGAATGCAATCTTTTTGGCTTTCACTTTCTTTGCTACCTCTTTGGAAAACCATAATGGTCTCCTCTTCCTTTTCCTCTTGCTAACCTGCTTAATACATAATTCTGTTGCTCTTGTAATCCCCATTTTAAATACTGCCCACTGTTCCTCAACCTCTGATTCCTGCCCCATTCCCCTTAATGCCTCTTTCAAGTATCTCCCCATTTCCCCAAAGTCTGCCCCCTAAAATCCAGGATACTTGTTTTTGTGTGGTTTGGTTCTGCTCTTTCTGTGATTTCAAACCACAGTGACTGGTGGTCACAGTTCCCCAGGTGCTTCCGCACTGTTACCTCCATCACACTGTCCCTGTTTGTGAGCACAAGGTCCAGTATTGCCTTCTGCCGAGTTGGTTCCATGACCAGTTGCTTGAGAAGGCACCCTGAAGGAGTCCAGGATAAATCTGCTCCTAGTTGATGCTGCTGCTGGGATGCTCAGTCCACGTCTGGAATATTGAAGTCTCCAACAGTACTACCTCACCCTTGTCTGCCATCCTTTGGATGGCTAGCATCAACCCATATCTGTTTCTTCCTCCTGGGCTGGTGGTCTATAGACCACACCTGTGCGGATGGCTGGCCCCATTTTTCTTTCCAGCTTAACCCACAGTATCTCTCCCCCATTTTGTTCCTCCTGGATCTCTGTGGCCCTTATGTCATTTTCCACATACAGTGCCACCCCTCCTCCCTTCCTGCCTGCCCTGTCTCTTCTGAATATGTTGTAGCCAGGTATGGCCAACTCCCAGTCGTGGTTATCATTACACCAGGTTTCAGTGATGGCCACAATGTCCAGGTCTGACTGCACCATGACATCCTCCAGATCTTACATCTTGTTGCTAAGACTTCTCACATATGCACACATGGTTTTCCATGATTTGACCTCCCTAGACTGTTTTGCTGTTCTACTCCAGCCCCTTCCTTGGTTGTCCTTTTTCCCTGGTTCTCCTTGCTGTCTGTCCTTCTACTGAATTTGGCCCCTTTTCTGCCTATCCACCTCCTGGGCGCTAATCTCCATCTTTTGCACACTGCTTTGTAGAGACAGCAACTCCTCTGGCTCACTGGTTCCACTGCTAGCTGTGGGGGGTGAGCAAGTAGGTACCCTCCTTGCTGACCTGCCACCCCACTTTGCTAGTTTAAATGCTTGTCAATGTAGCAGTTAAACTTATCATCGAGTGCTTAGATTCCCCTGCAGGATGGATGCAGGCCGTCAGGCTTGAACAAACCTCCATCCTTCCAGGTGGGTCCCCAGTTGTATCAGTTGTTTGAGGCCCTCCCCCTGCAGGGAATCCACCATGTGTCTAGTTCTGCAGAGGTTCCTGCTGGTATTGACCAATCTGTATGTGGCATGTTGAAGTCTCCCATTATCACAACCTCCCCATTAGCTGTCGTGTTTTGTATATCTTCTAACACTAATGTCTATGTCCTCCCCCTGGTCTGGGGTCCTGTAGACAACCCCAGTTCTTATGGCTGTCCCATTTCTTGTTCCCAGGATGACCCACAGTTCTTCCTGCTCCTTATGTGTATTCTGAATTTCTGTAGCTTTGATATTTTTTTTTGACATACAGGGCCACTCCACCCCCCTTTTTGGCACCTCAGTCTCTTCTGAACAGTACATAGCCAGGTACTGAAGTCTCCCAAGTGTGGTTACTGGTAAACCACGTCTTGCTAATTGCCACTATGTCCAGTTTAGATTATGTCATTATTGCCTGCAGGTCTGGGATCTTGTTTCCCAGACTGCGAGCATTTATGTACATGATTTTCCATTCCCAGATTTCGATGTGTTAGTTGTTGGGTGAGGTCTGGCATTTCCCCTGTGCATCATATGGGGGAGCCGGACCTTTTTCCTTACCTGGTGATGCAAATGAACTGCAAAAATGCTGGACTCCTGTTTGACTACTAGCTGAGGGGGGAGGGGTGTTCTTCCCATTCGATGTATGGGGTGCTGCACCCCCTGCCCATTTGCTAGTTTAAATGTTCTACAAAGATGTCAAACTTCTTCCCCAACTGGAGAGAGAGAGTGCAACAGACAGCCTCAACAGTGGTAAATGAATTAAATGGATCTATCACATGAGGGCAGACTTAAATAATTAAATCTCTTCACACTGGACAAGAGACAATGGAGAGGAGGGACATGATACAGATATATAGGGCTGTCTCTGAGAGAACATTACTTACATCCATAAACTTGACAATTAAATATAAAACAACATTTATTAGGGGACACAATTTAAAGCTGATAGGAAGCCATTTCCGAGCTGAATAATGGAGAATAATTTTTACAGAATGTGTGATTGACTCCTGGAATGAAAGCACAACAAGAAAGCACTCTGTTTGAGTAGCTACAAAAAATCCAAAGGAAGGTTCAGTGCTTATCTCCCATTTAAGTGTAGCAAGGAGCGCTGGCACTTCAGGTCTAGCGTGACTCTTCCTCAGAAAGTATCTGGCAAAGGGTCAAATTCATGCCAGACCCAAAGCACCAGGACTCCTTCCTACACTTTTATCCACATTGTCATCTTTTGAAGTGCACTGACTGCAGGACTCAGAGCGCATGTGCCCTTTTGTTTTCTCTGTTGCCTTGAATGGTCTACCAGTATACTGTATGTGTTAGTTAGTAAAAATATACTTTCTTTCAAACACACATTGAATGATTACATATGCATGGCAATGGCTATAACCAGGGAGAAACAATGAGCCTCTAGCCTCCTACCATCTAAATTTCATATGTGCTTGTGTTCTGCTGCTAATGTGGAGGAGCACAGTGTGTTTGGGGAAGCAATGGAAATATCAAGTGATGCCCTGTATGGGGGGTGGTGGCACTATACATCAGGGAGGGTATTAGTGCCACTAGAGAGGAGATGGGGGAGGAACAGTAGAGATGCTATGGGTACAGATCCAAAAGTCAGCAGGAAGGAAATTGAGACTGAATGTAGTTTACAGGCCACCTAATCAGGTCAAGGACAATGATAGAGAGTTGGGCAACATAATCAGGATGGCAGCAGAAAGGGGTGAAGTGGTGGTAATGGGGGACTTAATTCAATTTGCCAAAGGTGGATTGGAGAGTCCTGTCCACCACCTATGCAGAAGACAATCGATCCTGGATACAGTCCTGGATGGGTTCTCACTTCAGGGGGTCACTGCACTGACATGAGAGTGGCATCCTGGACCTTGTAGTATTTATTTATTTTTTATTTAAGATTTTGTTAACCAGCTAAACAGTGTTGGGCCACATGGCCCTTTCACAGACTTAACCTGGTTTTAAAATGCATACTATAAAATCATTATACAATTAACACATATAACTATTCAATTACTCATATGCCTTGCACATATTTATCAGTGTCAGTGGCTCAGCAGGTAGCACACTTGCCTCTGAGGCTGGGAGATCAGCAGGCTGTGGGTTCTATCCCCACACCAGGCACTTGGGTTAAATCCCAATACTGACACTGCAGTGTAGCGTAAGAGGGGTGCTGCAGTCCTGAGGTGCTGTCTTTCAGATGAGATGTTAAACTGAGGTCCCGTCTGCCTGTTCTGGTGGTAGTTCAGGTGGATGTTAAAGATCTCATAGCACTTCTTGAAAAGAATAGCGGAAGTTTATTGAAAAAGAATCATAACATCATAAGAAAAACAATAATACATCATAAATACTCAAGTATACAAAGAAAAATGTCTGTAAAAAATAACAGAACAAAATAACAATATATACATAACTTAGAAGAAAAAAAATTTCCATTAAGTATCCACTTTATCTTTTGAAAATATATGAACATCATTTTCTTTAACAAAAAGCAAACCATCTTCAATTTGTGAAATAATGGTAGTATTCAAAACTTGCTGTTGCTGTAATAGAAATTGACAATGTGTCTGCCATAAAAATTATTGGACATATGAAAAAAAACATTCAAAGTACTTTTATGGTAAGGCTTCCACACCCCAGTATAATCACCTAAAACAATGGTTTGATAAGAAATACGAGTTAGAAAAGGCAAACGCCAATGTGAAGCTGTGTCCTGCCAAAATAGCTGACTATGAGAACAAGTAATAAAAAAGTGAAGTATACTCTCTTCTATATTAAGACACGTAAGTCTAGGGCAGAACCTCTCAGCCTGGGGTTTATATTTTAAATTGCCTCAAACACCCAGTCTTCCCTGAATTGAGATCCACACAATATCCCAAATGTGATGATGGACTCTAAACTCTCTCAATTTATGCAAAGCAAATATCATTTTAGTAGGTATATATTCAGGAAACAGCAAAACTATTTTTTGAACATCATAAACAGCACATGTGTAAAAAGACTTTCTATGTAAAGACATCAGTATAGGGAAAGAAACTTTCCATTGTTGCATTTTTTTGATAGAAGATAGGCCATAAGTAGGTAAAGATTCCGAGAATAGAATTTTAGTGGGTAATAATGTCCATTTAACAAAATAATGAGACCAAAGAAATTGGGACCACAACTGCCCGGATAAGGTAGCAGAAGTCCATAAATAATTAAAGGAGCTAAAAATAAACAGGGAATGATAAAAAACAATAGGATTAATCATAGATACCCCATCTTTATTAATCGGCAAATAAGTAATGTCCCTCTTAACTGGATTCAATCTATTGCCCCAGAGCATTTGAAAAAAGTGACTAAGGATTCTAGTTTCAAAATGCACTGGAGGAGGGAAAACATAACATAAAAATAAGAATACAGGAAGCAAGAACTGTTTAATAATCAAAACCCGTTTCTTCTTCCCAAATTTCCAACCTTTCCATCTAGGAACCTTATCTTCCCCTATTTGTAACTGTTTATCCCAATTATAAGTAGCTAAATCACCCAGACCAAACCAAATTCCCAAAATTTTGTGAGGGGTAAGAACTACCGGAATCCCTAATGTGTTTAAAGAGGTAGGCCTTGCATGATCCAAGGAAAAAATAAAACTTTTTTCCAACATTAAGCACAGCTCCAGAAAAAGAGCCAAAGTTGGAAAAATATGCAAAGCCTTAGTCAAGAAGGAAACATCCTGAACTAATAAAGTAACATCGTCAGCATAAGCCGTAATCTTTTCATGTGGCAAAAGGGGGAGGGGGCCAAGCCTATAATGCTTCTGTCCCAATGTAGTTACCTAATCACAGGATGCAAAACAAAGGAATATAAAACAGGGCTTAAGGGACATCCTTGTCTGACACCAACAGTGAGAGGGACATCAGTTCCAAAAAAGACCATTAACCATAGGGATGATAGTAGCATTAGCATATAACAAGGATATACAATATACAAATGGTTTAGGAATACCATACTGCAATAAAAGGGGAAAAAGATATTCATGGCACACTTTGTCAAAAGCTTTAGTCTGATCTAAGGCTACCACAAACCCAGAAAGATTATGTCTAGTACTAGCTTCAAACAAATCCCTCAAAAAATATAAATTGTGCTATATTAGTCTTTTTTGGAGTAGCACAGGTCTGAGCTAGATGAATAAGGATGTCAGTAACTGTCAGCAATCTATTATTAATAATCTCAGCCAAAATCTTATAATCACTATTTAAGAGACTTAGAGGCCTCCAATTGGATAAAAGGGTCCTATCTCCAGATTTATACAAAAAATGTAAAAGAGAAGTATTGAAATAATGAAGGGGAGAAGAAGTCAACATAGAGTTGAAAACTAAGGGCAAAAAATGGGACATATATGGCAAAAAGGTTTTGTAAAAATCATTGGGTATGCCATCCACTCCAGGAGAGGTTCCAGTACTTAACTGGGAAATAGCAGCCGCAACCTCTTGAGATGAAATAGGCTGTACTAAACATTCTGCCATGGATTCAGGTATTTGGGGAAATGGTGCGGTAAACCCAGAAAACAAGGAGATATTAGTAGCAGAAGTAAGATTAAACGTGGAACTAACAAACTGCTGTACTACTGCTAACATTTCCAAATCAGTAGATACCACAGTACCATCTAATGTGGAAAGGTGAGTCATCAGGGTTTTATCTAACAGTTGTTTACATGCCGCATATGGATCTGATGTTGGTGTTTTCTTCATGCCAAATCTAAATTCCATCTCCAAAGATTTAGCCCTATCATATTGATAGAGTTTCATTTGTTTCTTAATTTCAAAAATCTGAGATTTAAATCCTACTTTATCACAAAGTGGGAAAGACATTAATTTATATAATTGATTTCTTAAAAGAAGATAGTTCAAATAATGAGAATTGGCTTTGTGTCTGTCAAAGGAAAGTAGAAGTCATTTAAGCTCCATTTTGGTATCTAACCACCAATCCAACAAAGAATCATAGGAATGCATAATAAAGTCCCGGGCTGCAAAAGAACCTCAATGCGAGAAAAAAGATGACGGGAATCTAAAAGGGACATATTGAACCGCCATCAATGATGTGGGGAAAATATTTTTGGAGGGACAGTAGATAAACTTAAAGTGCAAAATAAAACATTGTGGTCTGAAAATTCCGAGGGTTTAGATATACAAAAAATAGGAATAAGATATTTTGAAATAAAAAACATCAATATGGGTTGCATAAATATGCCTATGATAAGTAGCCACAGTCCCAGTTTTATGTAAGGTACGGAAAGTATCCCTTACACTGGCTCCAGAGGTAATATATAACAAGGCATGTGAATCACAGTACATTTTCTTTTGTGTGGCACCAGTAACTTCAGTATCCACAGTACAATTAAAGTCGCCCCCCCAAATAGTATATTTTTTAGTATATAAAAAAGGTTTAATTTCATCAAATAGTTAAATTCTAGCAGTTTTAAGCTGAGGAGCATAGAGGTTAATAAGACGGAAAGAAAAGTCTCCAAGAGAACAATCAAGCACTAAAGCACGACCAGGCCAGATATCAATAAGTCTGGTAACATGAAATTTAGTAGATTTAAATAATATGCCAATCCCATCTGCGGTCTCTAGACCAAAAGTCCAAAAGGAAGGGCCCCAGTGCCATTGTCTTTTTATTTGTTCTACCTCAGCAAGAGAGGATAGGCGTGTTTCTTGAACAAATAGGATGTCTACATCAAGGGAGTCAAAAAAGGAAAGTAGAGATATCTGTTTTTTGTAAGCCTTTAAACTACAGACATTAAAAGACCCCATTCTTTAAGTAGCCATCTAATTTGTATGAAAATTAAGGCCCTCCCTTTAGACTGCTACTAGCCTTCCTTTTCTTCCCTTTTTCCCCTTTTTTTCCTTAAATAGCTCAGTAGATTTACTTTCCTCATCCTCTGTAACCAGCTCAGACCTGTGAGAGGTATCTGACTCTAAATCAGAACCCCCCAAGTCATCTTGAAGGGGAGAAAAAATATTCTCCGTAAGAATGGGACAAGGAGAGGGAGTTTTAAGAGAGGACCTAGTGAATCTGTGACTTTTAACAGTTTCAAATAAGGGAGGGGGTATAGAAGTCTCAACAGGTTGATTGTGAACAGTAATGGAAATGTCAGTTCCTAAAATAGGAGGAGGAGGAGCAGGGTCCTGAAAGGTAGATAAAGAAGGCTGAACCATAGGGGAAAAATTATCAGTAGGGTGTAATAAGGGAGAATCCTCAAAAGGGGCAGACTAAGGTTGTGAGACAGAAGGAGCAGAAAGGGTGGACTCCCGTTGTTTTTCCCTGGGCCCTACAAACTAGATCATCCTGATCCCATCCTTCAGCCCTATTCCATTTGGCCCAAGGACACTGATGAAATGCATGTCCTTTCTCATCACACAAATTACATTGAAAAATGTTTTCACATAGGTCAACAGAATGTCCATAGCCCCCACACAGAGAGCATTTTAGCATGTCACAAGAACTGCTAATGTGCGTCCGAGAGCCACATTTATAGCAAGCTCTTGGTTGTCCTCTATAAAAACAAATTCCTCTGTCTTTACCAAGAAAAAAAGTATTAGGTAAATGAATGATATCTGAATTAATCTGAAAGAGTTTCACTTTAAATTTCCACCCTCCAGTCCAAATACCTACTAAATCCAGAAGAGCTTCAGGAGGGCCTAGAATATCACAGCGATTTTGTAGCCAGTGATAAATATCATTGACATTTACCCCTTCATTACGGAACATGATGGTCACATATCTAATCTGTGGTCTAGTAAGAGGGATAGCAAAAAAGGGAATCCATAAGGGAAGAGTTTTAAGAACTGAATATTTCTCCCAAAACTTTTCCAATCTGCTATTAAGTCGAAAACTTATGTCAAAAGAATCCTCCCCAGAGACATGAAAAGGCATACAAATCAGAAGGATAGAAGTGCATAGAAACATAGAATTTGACGGCAGATAAGGACCACTTGGCCCACCTAGTCTGCCCATTTTCCTACCTAACAGATAAGCTGCAGATCCTAGTTAACCAACAGCTTACTTCCTCCTACCCCCCACTAGGACTGCCGTATGCCTGTCCCATGCATTCTTGAATTTCTACACTGTTCTTGACTCCACGACCTCCTCAGGGAGGCTGTTCCATGCATCCACACCCTCTCGTGAAAAATACTTCCTCACATTACCTCTGAGCCGCCCCTCTATCTTCAAATTGTGCCCCTTGTTCTTGCACATCTCTTTTCTGAAAGATGCTACCCTCTTGGACTTTGTTGATTCCTTGAGGTACTTGAAAGTTTCTATCATGTCCCCTCTCCATCTTTCCTCAAGGGTATACATATTAAGCTTCTTTAGTCTTTCTTCGTATGTCTTCTGGTGCAGACCCTGCACCATTTTAGTTGCCATCCTCTGGACCGCCTCCACTCTGTCTATGTCTTTGCAGAGATGGGGTCTTCAGAACTGCACACAGTACTCCAGATGGGGTCTCACCAACTGTCTATAAAGAGGGATAACAACTTCCTGTTTTCTACTATTGATGCCTCTTCCTATGCATCCCAGTAGTATCCCCCCCCAGCCTTCCTTACTGCCTTCTCACATTGCTTGCCCACCTTTAGGTCATCTGATATAATTACCCCAGGTCCCTTTCCATTTTTACTGTTGTCAGTATCTCACCCCCCCATTGTGTACGCTTCCCCTGGGTTTTTGTTTCCCATCTGCATTACCTTGCACTTCTTTGCATTGAATCTCTGAGTGACTGATTAGCGATATAATATCTGTCAAGATGAGTAGAAAGCCCCCCCCCCCATATTGCAACCTCACAGCATTCCTCTTAGGAGCTTGCTCTAATTTGTTTTTAAACAAGTCAGCCATAGGAATACATGTATTTCTGTCAGAAGTGCCTGACCTTGCTTCATTTTAGCCAACTCCCCCCACCGAGGATGTACTAGGGCCAGAAGAGGCCACAGCATTATTCTGAACCTGGTGCACACATTTTTTTTAACAGTATTTTGAGCAAAAATACTGTATCTCCAGACTGTGTACCTGAGCTCAGGTCGGTGGCATGCATCGAAGTAGAGGTGGTAGGCCCACTGTCCACCCAGTCTGGGGCAGGAATCCATTTCCCTGATGCATGTGAGTCCATCCTGATTTAGAAAGGGAAGCGTCTGCTGACCAATCCAAAAGAAAGTCCGATGAGTCTTTCATCAGTCCAAACTGTTTACGCACCATTTGCGAGGTAGAAGAGGCTGTAACGGCTGTTGATACTCCAGTAGTCGGATCACTCCAACCAGTCCCCACGCCCGGAAGTTCCAGCGGAGCAAAAGGATCTGTAACAGCAACAGAACCCACAGAAATGGGAGCAATAGGTTTCTCTGGTGCAGAAGCAGGTAGTAAAGGACGTTCGACCGCAATACTCATTTCTGCCTCAATCTCCCATACTGGCAATGTACCAGTAACCTCGTAGACCATACCATCAAAAATAATAGCACAAGATATCCCAACCTCAGGGACAGCATCCAAAATATCCATCGTCGTTACCATTGAAATCGCAGCAGGAGCCGTCAACAGCACATCCTGCTCCATACAAAGCTGTGCATCATCTGCCATCCTGCAGGCCTGGCGCAACCCCTACCAGGCCACAACGCAGTAGGGTTTCCTCTGAGCTCTGGTCAAACTTCCCCCATTCATTAAAAAACAACAGCTTAATCTGGTTCAAGGTCAGTTGGCATTCATCTGTATCCCTCCCCGGGTCCGCCTGAAAATAGGCAGAATTTGTCTAGTGCACTTACCAGTCAACAAAAACTAAATAAACTAAAAAAAAATATTCACAATCATGGAGGCAGGCTGGAGACATATATATATATATATATATATATATATATACACACACACACACACACACACACACACACACAGTGATACAATTAATGGCTTTGCCTTTTTCCCATAGAGAAACTGTGGCATGATTTGCCGTTTTATAGGAGTATTTATAATGGCACATACAAGCTTGGTTTCCCGCACTGTGCGCATGCTTGCTGCACCTTTTCCCTTTAGAAAGCTGGCCACATGTTTTCCTCTGGAAGACTGAACTGCCACTCAGAATTGCTCTCATTCTTGCAATTTATGTAGCATCTAACTCCTCGGGTGAGTGTAAACTTCTCGTTACACACACCGACCCATACTTTATTCAATATATAATGTACATACATATATTAACAATATACTGTTAGTATTATAAGTGAGATCTGGAGACAAACCAAGGATCGTGTCAGGGACATCAAAGTTCAGGAAACCCTGAGGAGTAGTGACCACAGAACAGTGTGGTTCTGAGTCAATATGGGGAAGGAAACATCAAGCACAAAAACAAGATTGCTGCATTTCAGGAAGGCCAACGATGGCAAGATGTGTAGGATACTTAGGGGACATCTAGTCTTAAGGAAGATATGGCAGTGGATCAGCAGTTGACAAGAATCAGGGAACAGATTGCAGCAGCCACTAACATGTGCCTTAAGCAGAAGGGGAAAAATGCTAAAGCCAGGAGACCAAGATAGTTCAATGGGGAGGTGTGTCAGGCAGTGAGGGACAAGATGGAATACGGGAAGTGTAGGAAGTCCCAAAAGAATGAGAGGGCCTACTTGGAGAAAGCTAGGGAGGCTAATCAGGCAGTCCAAGGCTAGGAAGGAGCTGTCAGTTGCTGAAGGGATTGAGGGGGAGAAGGCTTTCGGATACATTAGCAATAAGAGGGCTACAAAGGCAGCACAGTGAAGTTAAAAGAGAGGAGGAGGAGGAGGAGGAGGAGTAGGTGGAAGGCAGTAAAGAGAAGGTGAAGGTATTGAATGAACACTTCTGCTCTGTCTTAATAAAGGAAAAAGATGAATCAATGCCATATGGGAGGATGGAGGGAAGGAAGAGGAAGAGGAAGAGGAAGAGGAAGAAGGGGGACATGGCTGATGACAAGATAACAGAAGACAGGGTTAGGAAGGGTCTCATGTCCCTGAAGTTGAATAAGTCCCTGGGTTCAGATGGCATGTACTCATAGTGCTGAGGGGACTGAGGGCAGAACTGGTGAGTCCTCTGGCAGATTTGTTCAACAGCTCATTAGATATGGGGGAGGTACAACAGAAGTGGAGAACTGCACGTATGGTACATCTGCACAAGAGTGGGCCTAAAGAGGACCATGGGATCTACAGGCTGGTCAGTCTGACCTCCATAGGGGGGAAACTGATGGAGGCCATTCTGAAGGAAAAGCTATTTGGGTTCCTTTAGGCAAACTGGCTCCTGAGCAAGAAACCACATGGATTCGCGTCAGGGAGGTCCTGTCAAACCAACCTGATTAGCTTCTTTGATTGGGTAATGAAGACATAGACAAGGGTCAGGCAGCTGACATTCTATACTTGGATTTCAGCAAGAACTTTGACTAGGTACTCCACAAGAGGTTGATCAGGAAGCTGGAGGGTCTACGAGCAGATAGCAAATTAACCAGGTGGGTGGCAAATTGACTCAGTGGTAAGACCCAAAGGGGTTGTGGGGGAAGCTCTCAGGTATGAGGGAAGTTAGCAGTTTAGTCTAGCAGACAGGATCTACAGGAAGACCTAGTGAAGCTGGAGAGGTGATCTGGCATCTGGCAGCTGGTGTTCAATGCTAAGAAGTACAAGTTCATGCACATAAGAGAAAAGAACCTAAGGGTTGAGCACAGGCTGGGGGGGCAGGGTCCCTATAGTGGCAGAGGAAAAGGACTTGGGGATAACCATTACCAGCAACCTAAAGTAGGCTTTGCAGTACAGAAAAGCAGTAACCAAGGCTAACAGAATGCTGGCCTATATTGCTAGCGGGTTGATGGGCAGAAGGGAGGAGGTTATCCTGCCACTGTATAGATCCTCGGTGGAGCCGCACCTGGAGTACAGTGTGCAATACTGAAGTCCCTATCTATGGGAGCATACCAAACAGATTCAGGCAGTACAGATGACGGTGATAAAGGTGGTTCTGGGACAGCAGAATAGGGTGTATGAGGACAGAGTGAAAGAACTCAATATGTGCTTACTCGAGGTGGGGAAGGAGAGTGGAAACATTCAAGTAAGTGAAAGGTATAAACTAGGTAAATATTGGGGACCTGTTTCATCTTAGTGAAAACAAGACCACAATGGAACACTGTTACAGGGGGAAGGTCCAAGAAGGAGGTCAGGAGACACTTCTTCACAGAGCGTATGGCGTCAGGGTGGAGTGAAAGCTCATCTAAGATCATCAATCAGAAAACGGTGAGGGGGGGTTCAAGAAAGGGTAGGACAGAATGATGGAAAAGGTCAGGTTTCACTGGGTGCGAGGCCAATGGTAATTTATGGATCAGGGGCTCTGCAACTGAGCAGACTCAGTAGACCAAACAGCTTTGTTCTGCTGGCTAATTTGTATGTTGTAGGTAGTGCCAAGTGTTACTTTTAAATGTGTATGTAGTCAACTGCGTTGACAGGTGGCCTTTGCCTTTCTCACTTCATTCACAACAGCTTGCAAAATTGATATTTGGCAGAACTAGCATGGTGACACCTTTCCCTGACTCCTTTCATTCCCTGCTTCCATTTCTCCTCCAGTTCTTCTCCTCATGGATTATATACACCAGCACAACAGCAGACGCTCACAGATGTGCCCGTTGCCCACTCTGATACACCCCTGAGTCCTCCTTCTCAACCACACTGAGAGACTTAGTGTCTCACTGCAACAGCCTAGTTCTTTCAGTTTTTGCTTACAGGAAAAAAATATAAGAAAATAAAGATGGATGTCTATGCCCAGTACACACCACCAGAAGTCATATTATTTCTCAAATAAATCCTCCAAACCGCTTTGGACATTGACACCGCAATTAACCACTTCATTGACACCTTCAGTTCTGCCTGTGACTGGTAAGCATCCCAAAGCAAACAGGTCATCAAAGGGGTTGACACACCTTGGATATCACAAGCCCTATTAGACCAAATGCGCGATCTTGACAATCTATGGCATATTGCCCTGGAAACTGGTAAACCCTCTGCTAGACAGCACTACCAAGAGGCACGTAATAAATGTTCTTGGAATATTCGGAAGCCCAAAGCTGAGTACTACTGAGCCTCATTCACTGCCACTTGGGGCTCAGGGATGCAGGTTCTGGGACTCTGTCAAAGAGCTCAGTGGCAAAGCCTCCTCTGAACCTCCCTCCCAACTCTGGGCAAATAGATCTATCACCACAGACCCTGCCCTGATTGCAAATACTTTTAATACCTCTTTCTCCGACCTTAGTAGTGTTCTCCTCCCCAATTTCTTCTCCCCCTCCCTGCCAACACCCCCAGCTCTCCCACCACCCCCCTCTTTCACTTTAAAACAATATTGCAGCTTGAAGCTGCCCCCCTTCTCCTCAAGGCCCTCAGCAAGTCACGATTCAGCAGTGACACACTAGATCTTAAGCTGCTTAGGCTCACCTTTAATGAAGTTCTTCTCCCACTCACCATGCTCCTGAACTGCTCCCTGTTGCTGGGTCAGTTCCCCTCTAAATGGAAATCAGCTCTCATTACACCCATCCTTAAAAGCGGTGATTGCACCCAGCCTGGGAACTACTGCTCCATCTCAATCCTGCCCTCCTCTCCAAAGCTTTGGAGAAAATTGTGGCCACTCAGCTTACAGACTACCTCTCCAAATACAGCCTTCTGTGTCCTGAGCAGCAAGGCTTCTGGCACAACCACAGTTTTACCACAGCTCTCCTGGAGTTCACTAATGCCCTCCACACATCTCTGGATACAGGCCACATTGCTGGTGCCGTTTTTATAGACCTTTCCAAGGCATTTGATATGGTGCACCACCCACTACTACTGTATTCTCTCACACAAATTAGCCCGTCCTCTGAGACCACTGGCTGGTTTACCAGCTATCTGTAAGAGAGAACTCAGACAGTCAGTCTTGCCCAAATCCAGTCCTTCCCCCCTCAAAGTCAGGTCAGGAGTCCCTCAGGGCTCTATCCTTGGCCCCCTACTTTTCTCCCTGTTCCACAACTCCCTACCTAAGGATTGCTCTGGGAAACTACTCCTGTATGCAGATGATGCCATCCTCTACAGCTCCCACACTGATCCCACCGCTCTCTGCAATGCACTCCAAAAATCTTTTACGGAAGCAGAATCCTGGTTCATTCAGCATAGGCTAGTTCTAAACTACAAAAAAATGAAGTCTATAGTGTTTTCCCACTCCCAAAGCAGGAACAGTGGGCTACCCCTGTGCATACTGAACTCCCTCAATGACCCCCTTGAGCAGGTTACCTCTTTTAAGTACCTGGGTATCACCCTAGACTCAGGGCTAACCTACCATGACCACAATCAAAAACTGAGCACCGCCGTTAATGTGCATGTTGGTTTACTGCACCGGTACAGCACTGCCTCCCACATGAAGCCCTCCACCTAGCTGTCTCAGCTTCAGTACTGTCACTCATAGATTACGGTATCATAATCTACGGGGCAGCTGACAACACACACCTAAGCAAAATCAGGTGGGCTCTTAATAAGGTCTGTAGACTAGCCTCCGGTTGCACCAGACACACACACCTGCGCCCTGTATGCCTCCACCAACTGGCTTAACTTCAACGGGAGGCTCAAATATCAGACATGTCTCTTTGCTAAAAAAATAATTGCAGGTCTACTCCCACCTGCCCTTACCCCCCTACTCCAGGCACCCTTGTCCTCCCGCCACACCCAGCAATCTACAACAACCCACTCTCGGGTACCCCTCTGCAAGACCTCCTCGGGTCAAAGAATATTTAGGTACCAGGCCTCTAGCTGGCTTAATATAATAATAATAATCATAATAATATTGTTATTTCTAAGGCACCTTTCAAATGTCAAGGTGCCGTACAAATTAAAATCAGAAACAGATCAGAATAAAAACAGTCTTTAAATTAGAAACAGACATCATAAAATAACATTACACAAACTAATTAGTCACCATATGCGTGGTGCCACAGAAAAGTCTTTAGGGCTGATTTAAAACCCTCCACGGTCATGCAGTCCTGTAACTGACGAGGTAGAGAATTCTAGAGTGTGGGAGCCATGAACATAAATGATCTGGTCCCTGAAGATTTCAAGTGTACCTTAGGACTCTCTAGCAATCCCTCACCAGCTGAGCTGAGCGATTGCCCACGGCAATAAGAAACTAGGAGCTCTTTCAGGTAGTCCGGGCCTAGTCCATGTAGGGCTTTGAAAATCGGCAGTTGGCTTAACTCCCTCCCTAACTCCCTCCTCTCAGAACCCAGACTTGGCCGGTTCAAGTCCCAAGTACATGACCTAATCTCTCAAGGCTCAGCCTGCGACTGTCCTTGATTTTTGGCTCTACCCATGTCCCCCCTCATATTTGAAACTCTAGCTGGTCCTACCACCCCAGAGTGTGCGTATACCTGGACAATGGACACCCCCAGTCCAGCCTAGACTACTAAATTATGACCAGTGCATGGCTGGTGCCACCGTCCTGCAGTGTATGTACCCTGCTAACTGATTACCGTCTTTACTCTGTTACTGTTTTTGTAACTTTCTGTAACCACTTTTGCTGATGTACAAGCTTCTTTGTAACTATTGCGTCTTATTTGTTGCCATTCTATCTGATGTCTCTGTATATAATGACGTGGAACCTTTGTAAAGGAGTCTTTGATTCAAAGGTATGTTATCCGATATCTTCAATAAAGAAATAAATAAATAAACTCCCCCTGTACCTTTTCCAGTATACTAAATTCACTCTGCCCTGCTAACCAATCAACTACTATGTTGTGAGGGTTGGTGACAAGTTTACGACAAGTTCCATGCCAGAGCACAAGATGGACTGCTACAGGAAGAGCAGTAACTACTGGCAGGGTACACAGTCAAAAGCTATTTCAAACACAGGCATTATTTTTATGTTTGCTTGCACAAGAAACATAATGACAGCTTAGGAGAGAAGCAGAGTTTTGGAGGTGCAGCACTGTGGTGGCCAATGCCCCCACTGCGTTTAGAGGCCTGGCCCCCTTTCCCCAAATGTGGTGGCATGCTGCTGCTGACACTAGTTCAGCAAGTGTGCCACCAACTTGAAACAAAATTGCTGCTGCAATGAGGGAGCGGCCCGTAATTGCAGGGTGGTACCATCCCTGGTGTAACATTTCCAGTAACATGGCGGTGGCTGTCGCCGTCTGCCTCAGAGTCCCCATTAAAGCCAACGGGGGTGCCCATTCTCCCTGTTGGCATGCCCCTTCCCCAGTTAATTTGCAGACAGGGGAGCCCACTCCCCGTCGGCATAATTTCCCCGTAGATCTTGTTTGCCGACAGAGGTGCCCAATCCCACTTGACATCATGCACCCCAACACAGATATTTTTTCCTTTTTTTGTTGACAGGGGGCCAATCCCCATCAGCTCCAGTCCTCCCAAAAGAATCACACAGGTGGCACACTGGGAGCCCACCCCAGCATACCAAATCTACCTGCAAAAAAGAAAACCTTCCCGCAATGTTTTTTTACCTGAAAACAGAAACGGTCCCTTGTTGTGACCTGTGCCCCTCCCCAACCCTCCCCACATCCTCACACCCCCTCACCCCATACTTACCTCCAGAGCCTGGCAAAATGATCTTCAGTGAACTGGGAACATGTCTGCACTCTTCAAAGCCGACCGCGAACTGAAGAAATGCTGATACGCTGTATAATGGCAGAAATTTTATTTTTTCAACTTAGGTGGCTATCTTGGCCATTTCTGTGAATTTTGGCACCGAATTTTTAACATGGGGTTCTTGAGACCCTCCCTCATGATTTCAGTCACTGCTATGATGTTATTCAGTCCTGAAAGTTGCTTTTGCGGTGACGGCACAGAATCACCTTTCAGGACAGAGTAACACAAAGGTAGTGTTACTGTTCATGAGGTGGGCTCCCAAAAGGCCTATGTTGCAAATTTGGTGACAAAATTCAAAAAAATGACTGTTACAAGCGTGCATTGTGCAGTTTCTACACATGCTCGTAACTCCAAGAATTTTTAATATTTTCACTCCAGATTTTCAAAAATTGGCATTTTTCAACACCTCCTTACGAACAGGATAGCTGTCATTTTTCACATCCTGCCCGAACTGTGTTTTCACACATCTGGTGCAGAATGGCCCGGTCCCCATAGCAAATCAACATTTGAGACAGATTAACAAAATCACAGTGCCACTGCACTGTTCATGAGCAGAGGTACCAAATGCTTTCATGAGGTGTGGGTCGCAAAAATGCCATGTTGAAAATTTGTAGTGCAAATACCAACAAGCACCCAACAAATAGAAGCATTCTGTGCAGGGGGTTGATACCAGTCCATTTAGAGAAGAAAGGGTCCTGAAAGAACTCCTAAAACTCTAGGTGGACAAAGCAATGGGGCCTGACAGGATTCACCCTAGAATCCTAACAGAACTAAGGGGGGACCTAGTGATACCACTGACCACCCTTTTTAACAAATCATGGGAGGATGGGTTGGTACCTGAGGACTGGAGGAGGGCAGATGTGATTCCCCTTCACAAAAGTGGGAGCAAGGCAGAAGCAGAAAACTCCAGACCTGTTAGTTTGACCTCTGTGGTAGGGAAAATGATGGACTCACTTCTGAAAGAAATAATTTTTGAGTACCTAGAGGCCAGAGGGGCACAGGACCCAGGGCAGCATGGATTCACAGCAGGAAGGTCATGTCAGATGAATCTAATAGATTTCTTTGACTGGGTGGCCAAAGTAACAGACCAGGAAGGGGCTGTGGATATGTCCTACCTAGAATTTAGCAAAGCATTTGACACAGTCCCGCACAAAAGATTAATAATCATGTTAGCCAGCCTGGGAGTGGGTCCCAGGGTGGTAGCCTGGGTAGCAAACTTGCGGCACTACAGGACACAGAAAGTACTAGTAAATAGAACTCACTCCAAAGAAAGGGGGGTTACTAGTAGAGTACCTCAGGGTTCAGTACTGGGTCCAGTCCTCTTCAGTGTCTTTATAGGTGACATTGCAGAGGGTCTGGAAGGAAAAGTATGCCTCTTTGCAGATGACACAAAGATCTGTAACAGAGTTGATACACAAGGGGGGGTGGAAAGGACGAGAAGGGACTTGCAAGGTTAGAGGAATGGTCAGACGTATGGCAACTTAGATTCAGTGCAAAGAACTGCAAAGTAATGCACCTGGGAAACAAAAACCCAGGACAAGAGTACACAATGGCATGGAGGTACTAACAACAGAAATGGAACGGGACCTGGGGTAGTCATATCAGATGGCCTAAAGGTGGGCAAGCAATTTGAGAAGGCAGTAAGGAGAGCAGGGGGGGTACTGGGATGCATAGGGAGAGGCATCACAAGTAGAACAAGCATTTTTCAATGCCGAATGCTGATTGCTTATATGTGCTGTTTAGGTATTTGGAAGTGAAAGTACCATGCCTAAGAACTGTCATGTGCCCTCTCCTCCCCAAGACATCCTCTGTGTCTTTCTATTCAGTATTCACAGAAGAGGGGGAGGGGCAAGGGTCACAACAGTACAGCAGTTGCAAAGGCTATAGGCCAGTCAGCCTCACTTCAATAGTGGGGAAGATCATGGAGACATTGGTTAAAGAAAGGATAGTGGGGCATGTAGTAGCCATCGGATCCCAGGACCATAGGCAACATGGATTAACAGTGGAGAGGTCATGTCAGACAAATCTGGTTGATCTCTTTGACTGGGTGACAAAGGAACTAAATCAGGTTGGGGCGGTGGACAACGCTTACCTTGATGTAAGCAAAGTCTTTGACACCGTCCGATATAGAAGGGTGATAAACTAGCTGAGTAGGCAGGACATGAGGGGAAGGGTGGTAAACTGGGTTAGAAACTGAGTAGCAGACAGGAGGAAAAGAGTGGTGGTAAATGGGGTGCAGTCTGGGGAGAGGGGGTGACCAGTAGGGTGCCGGAGGAATTGGTCCTGGGGCCAGTCCTGTTCAGTGTCTTCATTAGTGACATTGCAGAAGGGCTGAAGGGAAAGGTCTGCCTGTTTGCAGATGACACCAAGATCTGTAAGGCAGTAGATACCCCAGAGGGGGTGGAGAAAATGAGGAGGGACCTGGGGAAGGTTGAGAAATGGTCTAAGGACTGGCAACTGAAGTTTAATTCACAAAAGTGCAAAATTATGCACCTGGGACACAGAAACCCTGGGTAAAGGTACAGGATTTGGGGGGGGGAGGGAGTTGCTGACAGTCACAAAGAAGAAAAGGGACCTGGGGTTGTTATTTCAGATGACCTGAAAATGTCAAAGTGGTAAGGCAGCTGGGAGGGCCAGTGACATGCTGGGGTGCATAGGCAGCGGTATCACCAGCATAAGGAGGGAGGTAGTGAAGCCATTATATAAAACCATGGTCAGGCTTCATATGGAGTACTGTGTGCAGTTCTGGAGGTTGCACCTTCATAAGGATATTAACAGGCTGGAGATGGTCCAGAGAAGGGCAAATGAGATGGTGCAGAGTTTGCAACACAACACTTATGAGAAGAAATTAAGGGACCTCAATATGTACTGAGTGGAAAAGAGGAGGGAAAGAGGGGGATAGGATAGAAACATTCAAGTACCTCCGGGTATAAATATAACTACTGAGAAGCAGGAGAGAGCTGCTATAGGCATATGTGCCAGCTTCTGTGTGATATTCTTTTGTTCTTCTAAATCCGTTATCTCCAGTATTTCAGTAACCATATGACCACGCTGCCTTCTGTAGGCAGTTTTATGCTGGTTGACGCCTGGTGTCAGATGGCAGACAGAGAGCTCACCAGATTGTGTTGCCATTTGAACAACTTCATAGAGTGTTCTTTTGCTGGTAAGCATTTTGGAAAGCTGGTGAAGGGCTCACAGTTTTTATTATGACAGTATCTTCTTATGTCTGTCCCCTTTGGGCCCCCATCCCCACACCCCAACAGTCATCAGTGGCCACAGCTGCAGCCTTCTTCTTGCCAAGATGGTGGGTGAGAAACATAGAATTTGAAGGCAGACAAGGACTGCTTGGCCCACCTAGTCTGCCCATTTCCCTACCTGATGGATAAGCTGCAGATTCAAGTTAAACAGCTTAATTCCTCCTACCCCTCAGTAGAATTGCCTTGTGTCTGTCCGTGAGCAGGTGCCTTCAGAGTCTGTGAAGTCTGATGTCTTTCAAGGCAGCTTATTGATCATCTTCCAACACAGGCAAGGCATTGCCAGCTGAAAGGTAACTCAGGACAAGCAGGTTTCAAAGTGGGGAAGACATGGAGTGAGCAAGAATGAAGTACTCATTCAGATGCGGTGTCGATTTTAAGATCAGCATACTGGTGAGGATACTGCAAATAGAACCCCAGCTCTTTAAGCAGCCTTATGAAGAGTAAAGGCTTCTTGAAGCACTGGGGTTGTGTTTATTGTGTGGGCTGCATCTAATTCGGTAATTTACTGTATCTTACATCTGGATGTATGGTAGGGCCAACTTTAAATAAATACTGCACCTGAATTAACACATAATGCCACAGAAACATAGAATTTGTCAGCAGAAAAGGTTCGCTCAGCCCATCCAGTCTGCGCAAGTGTTCTCTACCAACTTGTAACTTATGCCTGTATATGTTACTCATGTCTTTTTCTGCCTGTCCATCAGGACCTCCTTGTGAATGAGCTTGCTTAATGGATTTTTCCTGCAATGAACCTGAATCTACTCCACCTCCATAGCCCTATTGATCTCCGTTGACCCCCTCCTTCCCCTTTTTCTAATATACCCCATATTTATCCCATGCATGCTTCATGCCCCCTACCATTTTAGGTTCCACCACTTCTCCTGGAAGTCTGTTTAAGGTGTCTACCACCCTTTCAGTAAAGAAATATTTCTTTACATTTGTCCTGAATGCCCCCCACAGCTTCATTGTATGTCCCTTGGTTTGGGTGATCATCCTCATTTGAAGGAAACTCTCTAACTGTACCCTCTGTACTAATGTGAGGTACTTTGTAGGTCTTGATCATGTCACCTGTCGCCCTCCTCTCTTCCAGAGTGTAGATGATGAGATTCTTCAGCCTTTCCTTGTAGGGATTCCTGTAAAAATTCTGAAGCATTTTAGTTACCCTCCTCTGTAAAACCTCCACATTATGTCCTTTCTGAAGTGTTGACAATAAAACAGGACACAGTACTGCAGCTGAGGGTATACCGCAGAGTGAGACAATGGCAGCACAACATCCTCCTCCTCCTACTGGAGATGCCACTCCTTATGCACCCCAGAATCCAATTTACGCTGCCCATAATCTTGTGACACTGTACTGCCATCTTGAGGTCCTCTGATATAATGACCTCAAAGACCCTTTCATGTCTAGTGAGTATCAGTACCTCCCACCCAGCATCGGGGTTCCTATGTCCTAGGTACATGATTTCACACTTGTTGTCATTGAACCCCAAATACGTAAGAAAATGGAATTGATTTGAATGAATTGCAGGCTTTTAAGCAGCTTTTCGGGGAGTGTATATATGTGCATGTGGGGGGGGGGGCTCTGCTCCTATAAGTATTTGCTTTTGATTTGGTATAATGTGCAAACAGACTAACCCTGCCCCCCACTCCGTGTGCTATGTCGGAGATAAAGAGCCCAAATAGCATTGGGCCAAGCATTGAGCCCTGCGGCACTACGCTTGTTCACTGTTCTGGGTGCCAAGAGCTATACCACCACCACCACCACCCTCTGCAACCTCCCCTGTAACCAGTTCTCTATTCATTTAGTCAGACCACCTTCCACCCATACCTCTCCTTCTCCTCATTCTTCTCCTCCTTGGCCTGTGTCCCTCCTCCCAGTAGTCCGCACACTCTCTCTCCTCCTTATTCTTACCAGGTGGTGGTGCCTTCTGTATTACACTCTGACCACTCTGCCTGCCCCCTTCCAGGGTTACTACACCTCCGCCTCTACCTATATCTAGGGTGTTGAGCTCATCAGGCTCCCCTGTCTGGACCTTTCTACCAACCTCAGTCTTTTGATCCCTTCCCCCATTTGTTTAAATCCACCTTGGTAGAGATATACCTCTAATCCTGTTTTTTAATTTTTTTTTGTTTACATATTTTCTCACAGGGCTACAGTCAGCTTGGTCATCCCGACCGACCCCCCAGCCCTTCCCCGACATCAGGCCTACCTGCTCACCTCCCGGATTATCCCCATGCTGGGGTGATGAGGAGCTTCCCAGTGTAGACCCACCGAGCAGGATCCGTTGAGGAGGCACCATTCGGGTGGGCGGGGGTTTGGAAGCTCATGCCCCTGACGTAGCCCATTTTCCACTTTTATCCACTTTGCAGAGTGCAGGTGTGCAATGATGCTTAGGCACAGCATGCCAATGTCCGCCACACTCCACCACCCTTTACCACACTGCTGTACTAGCATCCGCAGTCTTCACCAGGGGCCGCTACAGAGTGGTGGGTCCCCGAATCCTACCCCGGGATACATGAACAGTACTCAGGATGCTCAATCCTATCCCTCCCTTGCCAATCCCTGGCAGCCCGGGCTTGTGTCCTAACCCGGGTCACCAGCATGGCGCGAGGTGTGGCGTTGAGCGCCTCAACCCTCAGTGCCAGTGGCCCAGCAGCAATGTTGCCTTTAATACTCCCCTCCCCTTCCTGCTCCAGTGTACCCTGTCCCCCACGTACAAGTCACTATTCCCCCCAGACCCTACCCCAGTTAGTCACTAACCCATAATGTTTCATGTGGCACCAATCACTTAGCCACTCGAACTCCTCAAGCCTATCCTTCCTCCGCATGCTTGCTATGGTACCAGCAGTACCTCCAAGAATGCTACTGACTTCCCCACCCCCTCACACTGCCTGCCCAAGTACTCAAACCTCCCCCTTACTACTTCCACAGTGTCCCCCACCAAGTGGTTTGCACCCACATGCAACAGTAAATGAGGTTTCTTCCTCCCCCTTGCTGCATGCTTGAGCAGTGCCTGCCCTGCCCCTCCTGCAGTCAACCTGGGGACAGCTTCAACCCAGATATGGCTGTACCTTTCCCTCTTTCTGCCCCATCTCACCCATTTCAGTATAGAATCCCCCAGGACGAGTACCCCCTGCCCCTTACCCCTTTCCCTTCTAATGCCCCTTCCACCAGCCCCAGTATTCGTTCTTCCCTGTCCCTTACTCCTGCCAACTGCACCCTCTGTGACTTCTGTATCTGTACCCCCTGCTTCCGCCTCACTCCTTTTCTCTGCCTTATTCCTCCCGTCCCCCTTGAACCCCTTCCCAGCCTGACTACTTCCTACTGGGCTTCCTATGTCGACCTCCCCTTCTCCCCTGCTGATTTCCAACCCCTCTCCTATCCCCACTGTTGTCGATTTAGAGCCCCCATTCCTTTCTACTCAGATAGTGATGCCCCTCCCATCCTTCCCCCTTCCCATAGCCTTTTCTCCTTCAGTCTTCAGTCACCACCCCTCCTTTCTTACTATCCCCTTCTACCCCTTTGTCCTCTCTAGCTCTTCCCCTACCTGTTGCCATCCCTCTCATGCCCCGCTTGTCCACCCCTTCAGTATGTTCCTGCTCCCCCTCTCTGTCCGATAGCAGAGTTTCAAATCTATTCCTAGTCGATACCTGTCCTACATCTCTTCCCCCTATCAGTTCCCCCCTCCTAGTTGTTCCCCTCCGTGCCACCCCTGGTCCCTCCCTACCTGCAGCCATCTGCTCTCTCCCCTGGTACTCCTCATAGTCTCTTCCTCCCCATCAGAGGCCCCCACCCTCGCCTCAGGCACCCCCTTCCCTCTCCTCTCTTTTCTGCTAGTGCCTCTGATACTGGGGTCAGTATCAGTCACTAGTCATTCTTCCTCCATCCCCTTTTGCCATCCCCTATTCCCCCCCCTCAGGATGCCTACCATATTCATCTGCCCTACCACTTATACTCCTCCCTAACCTCCACAGTTCCTCCTTCAAACTAGCCAGTCATCTACAGACCATACACCCCCTCATCCTCCAAGCCCAGTCCAGGATCATGGCAGACCTACACCCTGTACACCCCTCATCCCTTCCAAAAATGCCCGCCCTATTGACATGTGGCACCTGCCCGGTTTTGACCCCCATCTTTTCTTATGGGGTCTTACTCACAGATTCTGCACCCTTCTACAACTGTTTGGCCCCTATTTACTCAATTTCCTGTCCCCCCCACACTAGTCCCCCTACTTAGCCCTTGACAACTGGGGTAATTCAGTCTCAACTCTCATCCATTAGATACTGTATTACTGTAGCAATCCTAAAGCCTCCGTGTCCGTTTTTCACCCCTCAGCTACTATTCTTTTTGTCCTCAGCTGTCATATAGTTTCAGTTAGTCCAGTTGGAAATCCTATTGCACTCAAAGTATTACTCAACTCAGTTAGAGAAATAAACAGAACAAATAAATATGTATTATTACAGCAATCATAACAGTATAGCTCTGTACTTAGCTCAGTTAAAGAAAGAAACAGAACAACTAAATCTGTATTATTACAGCAATCCTAAAGTATCCAATCATTGCCTGGTCTCCACTCCAGAGACCTTGCTGTGATATAGGACCACAGAGGACCATGGGCAGGAAGATGGACAACTGTAAAGTCCCGGCAGAGCTCCATTGAGCTCGCTCACTCCCCCCCCTCACTCATTCATTCTATTTCTCCCGATGCTGTAGGCTGCCCTTTTGTACTGGGGTCCTGCTTATATTGGTGCCTTTTCTGCCCACAAAGAAATCCGCAGCAGTCCCTACACAGCTCCGTTGAGCTCGCTCACTCCCCCTCTCTCTCGCTCTCATTCTGTTTCTCCCAGAGCTGCAGGCTGCCCTTTGTACTGGGGCTCCTGACTGCATTGGCACCTTTTTCTACCCACAAAGAAATCTGCAGCAGTCCTGACAGATCTCAGTTGAGCTTGGTCACTCCCCCTCTCTCACTCGCTTGATCCTAATCGGTCCCAAACACTGATTTCCGAAAACGACTGCAGTATTCTGCCCCAGAAACGCGAAAACACATATTGGCCGGGATGTAAAAAATGACAGCTGTACTGTTCATAAGGAGGAGTGAAAAAATGTCAGTGTTGAAAATCTGGCGTGAAAATATTACTAATGTGCAAAGTTAGAAGTGTGCATGGAAACTGCATAACGCACGCTCGTAACACAGTCATTTTATGGAGTTTCATCACAAAATTTTCAACATAGGCATTTTAGGACATCTGCTCATGAACAGTGTCACTGTGATTTTCTTAATGCGTCCTAAAGACTGATTTCCCCCAGAAACTGTGGTATTCTGTGCCGGAAGTGCGAAAACACATTTCAGCCAGGATGTGAAAAAAGACAGCTGTACTGTTCATAAGGAGGTGTGAAAAATGACAATGTTGAAAATCTGGAGTGAAAATATTGCAAATTTTCAAAGTTACGAGCGTGTGTAGCAACTGCTCAATGTACGCTTGTAAAACAGGCATTTTGGGGATTTTTCCCCACCAAATTTGCAACATAGACTTTTTGAGAGCCCACCTCATGAACACTGGCACTGTCGTTTCGTTAATTGGTCCCGAAAGGTGATTCTGCTCAGTGACCGTGAAATCACCTTTAAGGACTGATTGACGCCATGTCAGTGGCTGAATTCATGAGGAGGGGGCCCAATAACCCTATGTTGAAAATATGGTGCCAAAATACCAAAAAATGCCTGAGATATGCATCAAAGTTGAAAAAACCCTATTTATGCCATTATACAGCTTACTGGCATTTCCTCAGTTCACGGTTGTCTTTGAAGAGTGCAGACGTGTTCCCGGTCCTCGAAGATCGCGTGACTGGGCCCGGAGGTAAGTGGGGGTGGGGTGTGGGGAGGCAGGGCACGAGAGGGTGGGTGCAGGTTGTGGGAGGGGGCAGGGAGACCGTGAGGGACCGTTTTCTTTTTTACAGATTAAAAAAAAAAAATACATTGCAGGACTATTTTTTGTTGTTTTACAGGGGCTTTGGCTCCCAACATGCCAACCAAGTGTTTTTTGGGGTGGGCGGCTGTAGCCAATGGGGATTGGACAACCCCTCAGCACAAATCTACTGTTTTTTGGGGTGCATTATTCTGACGGGAAGCGGGCTCCCCCATTGGCAACATGAACTGAGACAGGGACTCAAGTCAATGGGGATTGGGGCCCCATCAGCAAGCAAACACTGTTGTTAGCACATGCTGCCGAGGATTGCACTTCATAGTGGCTGGAGACATTGTGAACACGGGCGCAAGCTGCTGCCATCTTCACAAACAATATTACAGTACCAACGCTTTCACCCAGCAATGACAGGTCGCCCCTCATTGCAGAGAATAGCTGACGCAGCACTGACGAGGCAGCCTCTGATTGCAGCGGCTGAAACATTTCAAAGTCGTGGCACACTGGCTGAACTAGTGTCAGCAGCAGTGTGCCACCCCATTGGGGAAAGCAGGCCAAGCCTCAAAATGCAGTGGGGGCATTGACCACAACAGTGCTGTGCCTCCACAACCTGCTTCTGCAGCAAGCTGCTGCAATATGTTTCTTGTGCATGCATGCAATCAACATAAAAAGGGAAGTGGTTATCCCTCCGTACAGACAGTTGGTGGGACCCCTACTGGACTACTGCCTCCAGTTTTGGATACCCCATCTAAACTAAAATGGTGCAGGGTCTGCATCAGAAACCATATGAAGAGAGACTGGGAGAGCTTAATATTATATCTTTGAGGAAAGGTGGAATGGGGGACATGATAGAAACTTTCAAACACCTCAAGGGAATCAACATAGTCTAGGAGGGTAGCATCTACAGAAAAAGAGATGTGCATGAACAAGGGGGCACAATTTAAAGATAGAGAGGGGGGACGGCTCAGGTGCAATGTGAGGAAATATTTTTTCACACAGAGAGTGGTGGACGCATAAAACTGCCTTCTTGGGGAGGTTGTGGGGTCTAAAACAGTGGAGAATTCAAATAAGCATGGGACAGACATCAGGCAATTATAGTGGGTGGTAGTAGGAAGTAGGCTGTTGGTTAACTAGAATCTGCAGCATATCCAATAGGTAGGGAAATGGGCAGACTGGACAAGCCAAGTGGTCCTTATCCATCAGAGTCTATGTTTCTATGTTCTATGGGGTGTTATGGTTCCTGGCCATAGCATCCCACCCTGTGCAGACTGACAGGCATCAGGGGTGTGCCTTTAGATTGCTGGCTGTAATGCTCATGCCATTCCACCCCCATCCTGCAGCCACTGACAGGCATCGAGGTATGCCTTGGACTCTTTGGCCCCAGACTTCACCCATTCTACTATGCTGCACCCATTTCAGCGTATGTCCATATAGAATGGGGTGACTGTGAAACCGAATACCATAAGGCACACCTCAACACTTGTCGGTGTCTACAGGATAGAGTGAGGTGAAATGGCATGAGCATTATGCACAACGACCCAAAGGCATACCCCATTGCCTGTCCTTCTCTGCAGAGTGGAGGTGGGGTTCGCATGTAAAGTTCAATACTTCACTGCCATTCCTATTCTGCATCTGTCTAACTCTTGCACTTCCAATGCTAATACCAGCAAGCAAACATTTGGCATTGACAAATGCTTGTTATTTTTGGGGGGCATAAATTACACCTACCATAACTTTTGTGGCTAACAAGTCTACTAATAGACAGTTCATTCCCTCTATATGTTGTGCTAGTATACTTTTGTAGGGGCCTAAAGGGTTTTCAGTGTACAGCATAACTCCCTCTTCCCTTCTTTCTCTGTCTATTCTCAAAGAGCTATACTTATTTATTTGAGTCTCTTCATTCCGTACTCCCAAATGGAGCCAGATTTCTGTAATTGCTAATAATTCTGTTTTTTCAGTTTCTACCCAAATTCTGTATTCATCAATTTTTTTAACCAAGCTTCTTACATTTTCATGTATTATGGTTATCCCAGTGTGAGTTTTTGGACCTGGGTTTGACTTTATGTCCCCACTTTGTGCCAACACCGATACCACCCAACAATCTTTTTATTCCTGACCAACTCACAATGATACAGGTCTGCAGGGCAAAGGGTCTATTAAACAATTTCCTCTCATATGAAAAACAGTTCTGTCTCCTAGTTATTGAACAACTTACTAACTGAAAACAATTTTGTGTAGCTATAAAGCTTGGCTATTATTATTTCTCTATTGTAATCAGTATTCAAACCCTGTATGCATATGATATAGGAGCCCAATAATACCCACCCACTCAAAATACTGATCAGATTCATCATGCTTATAAAAACAATAATTTGTTTTACAATTGCAATCCCCAATTTTTTTTATCTAATACTTCTATAAGAATTTATCAAATTATACAATACCCAATATGTCCACTCCAAATCCCCTTCAATACAAACAAATCAAACTTTAATTTTTGCCCTTTCTTTGTCCAAGTTCTCAGTCTGCTCATGCCACTGCTTTCTCACCTGGGCGGCACAAGACTTTGAAGTGTGTGAAAACCCCGCCTCCCCTGGATTCGGCTCTCCATTAGTCTTCCGCCGGACCTCCACAATCAGCCTTTCAGCAAACAGTCAAGTAAAGTGCAATTTAGAGCAAGTTATTGCTTGGCAGGAAAGTAAACAGTCTAATTCAGTCCCTGATGACCTTTCAGCAGTTCTCACCTTCAGCTGCTTGTTCTTCTTGGGACTCAGCTGTGCAATATCTTCTGCTGGTGGTGCAAGACTTTGAAGTGTGTGAAAGCACCACCTCCCCTGGATTCAGCTTTCCATTGGTCTGCCTCCGGACCCCCTCAGTCAGTCTTTCAGCAAACAGTCGGGTAAAGTGCAATGTACAACAGGTTATTGCTTGGCAGGAAAGCAAACAGTCTAATTCAGTCCCTGACAGCTTTCCAGCAGCTCTTACCTGCGGTCGGTTGTTCTTCTTAGGACTCAGCTGTGCAATATCTTCTGCTGGCGCCGCAAGGCTTTTAAGCATGTGAAAGCCCCACTTCCCCTGAATTTGGCTGTCCATTGGTCCACCGCTGGACCCCCTCAATCAGCCTTTCAGCAAACAAGGTAAAGTGCAATGCAGAACAGGTCATTGCTTGGCAGGAAAGCAAACTATGAAATTCAGTCCCCAACAGCCTTTCAGCAGTTCTCACCTGCGGACGCTTTTATTCTTCTAGAGACTCTACCTTACTCCACCTCTGAGTCCACTGAGCAGCTGTTGCATTTTGCACTTCCCTGTTGCTATATTCAGAACTGTCTTATTTCCCAGGCTATTTTAGCACTGCACTCCCAGTCCTGTTTGCACTGCTTCCTTTGCATGCTATAGTCATCAGGTTTAGCCCCAGGACTGTTTCTTTGAATAGCAAACAATAGAGAAGTCGCTCCACTGCAAAACTGCGCCATACAAACTGAGACAACTAGCAAAAGATACGGCACCAAAAGCAGTGTAAAAAAGGTTTATTCAGTATCCAAAAAACTTACAGTTCTGTACAGTAAAGGTGCAAAATGAAAAACACATGATACTGGCAAGGGTACAGCCTCGACCTGGTTTCACCATGCTGGACTTTCTCAAGGGACTAAGGGGTCAGTGCTAACCAGTATACTAAAATAGTACTCTGGCCAAGTCACATGGTGCAAAACAATAAGTGATTTAAAGGCCCAATGCCTTTCTAATGTGCTACCTGTGTATACCAAACAGGTACAATACTAGATGCATAGTAGAATTAAAAAGAGACTTACTGCATGTCAGAGTAGGGTTTGATATATGTAGATTAATACTAGTGCCAAACATTTCAAACACAATATATTTTAGCCCAAGGTGTTTAGCTACTAGACTCCTGGTTGTACCATCATTGACACTAATAAAGTATGTATGGTATATCTCATTAGAAAAAGAGAGAGACAACTCCATATGACATAGCAGTATTTACAACACTTTAGGAAAATGGCACATATGTTTAACAAGTTTTTTTAAACAAACTCAGTTCTCTGTAAAAATGAGATGAAATGTTACTTGATTTTTTTCTAGAGTTAAGGAGGTGCTGCCCTCTCATGGCAGGCCACTCTATTCCACTCCAAATGTTGTTAGTGGTATGAAGTACAGCTATAACAACATCCAGTGTTTATAGTATCTAGGACCTAGAGGAATACATCACAGAAAAAGAGAACTATGGGCCTGATATTCAATACTTTGCCCCGGGGGGCTAAATTAACACTGCCCGGCATGCTAAAGTAGCCCGGAACCAATAACTCACTATATTCAAAAGGGATAATCCTGGTGCTAAACCTGCTGAATATAGCATGCTAAGGAAGCCGGGCAAACTGGGCTGGGAGTCCAGTGCAAAAATAGCCTGGGAATAAGACAGCTCTGAATATAGCAACCAGGAAGTGCAACCCACAACACCATCCCAGTTCACTGCAATGTGAAGGAAGGTAGAGGTGAACTATGTGGCCAATGTGTGTGCTAGTGAAGGAATGGAGGCAGTAAAGTTGCAAGCTGCAGCGCATGAGAAATTACAGTGCGCAAAAATGTACAACGTTTCTGAAACATTTTCACGGCGCAAACACATTTGCGCAGGTTTAGTGTGGAGCTAAGCCATTTGCCTGGTGCAGTCATGTTTGCCAGGGGGCAAAACTTTGCTATATTCAAAAGTGACATGCAAATGAATCTACTTAGGTAGTCTGTGAGCCAACATACAGATTAGCATCTCATTATGATCTGATTTGCATGCAGCTTGCCCAGCGCTGTTACAGGATCCCACAGCTCCACCTGTAGGTCAGTCTGGAAGTACAGGGGATGGCTGGGTCTGCACACAGCTCCACCTGTAGGTCAGTCTGGCAGTGCATGGTGGTAGCTGCAGGCTTCATTTGCACATCATAGAATATTGTACCCCAGGGGACTACACAGCACAGGCACAGGTGGTGGTGCTGCATGCAATTGTCAAACTGTAGTTCATGCTACAGTGCACAACAGACACTACAGCAGCATGGGGACCAGTAGTATGAGGAACACAACAATGCCTATGGTGTGTAGGGCAGTGATGATCACTGAACTCTGCTCAGTGACATGCCCAGCTTGCAGGTGTTTACTGACAGTGGACATTACTGTTATGCGACCCACAGACACTGCATCAGTGGCATGGAATGCTCACTGTGACATATACACAGCTGGTTATGTGTGCTGTAGTCTGTACAGATGTGCGGTATGTAGCTGGGGGCGCATATACCATCAGACAGGCACACTGGTGTAGGAGTATTCCCAACACTGGTCCATGTGCACTGCATGGCTTGTCCCAGCCTTGTGGCCATGCTCAGTCTGTGTTGCAGCCTGGCCACTTGTACACCATCCCCTCAACACCCTTCATGCCCACAGTTCTGCATGTGTGTGCTGGTGTCTGTTGGCATCCACCAAAAGGTGGTCTGCAGATGCATGCAGTACGGCCGCACTGCCATGGTGTCCACTGGGAGCCGGGTCACCACTTACTGCCTGGCATGGCTGGGACTGATGGCAGAATGATGGCATCATAGGGATGCCATCTGTGAACAGCATGTTTCCTTTCTGTCTGGCTTATTTCTGTGTCATACTTACTGATTAGGGTCGAGCAAAGCAGCACAAGAGTCACGCAAAGCCACAAAATTGTGAAAAGCTGGTTTGACCAGAATTAATACTACCATTTCCTGAGCGGTACTTTGCACCATGCAAAGTGTTGCACAAAGTTGCACAAAAGCACTGTGTACAGCGCTAGTCACTGAATATAGCATTGTTCCTGTATTCATGTACATGCCCCTCAGTTTGCCCTTTCCATACGTTAGAATTCTGCCTGGCACTAATGGAGTTTGCATGTGCTATCTGGCCTTTTGAATATAGCGGATCCACACAAACCTGGCGCTAACCCTGTGCAAAAGGTTTGTGCCCAGCACAAAATTTTAAATATCTGGCCCTATGCCAGTAATAGGAAAAATCTAGAAACCAAATCAACAATAATAGCAGACCTAAGATAACAACTTCACTCATGTACAAACCCTGGTTTTATTTTATTGATTAGGGGCACAACTTCTAATCTTCCATTAAGACCTGGGGAATATGTCCTCAGCTGGAAGATCCAGAGACTTCCTTTCCAGAATTAGGCTTTTTAAATCACCACCTTTTCCCCAAACAAACTTTCTCCAAGCCACAACATTTAAAACTATGTGCATTTCTATTTGTGGCCTGCATCACATGGGAGGTTAGTGAATTTTAAGATCCCACATTCTATGGCTCGCATGTGTTCACCCACTCTCACTTTCAGAGCCCTCGTGGTTTTGCCCACATAAAATGCTGAACAGCTACACTTAGCCAGATACACTATATTTGTTGAATCACAATTAATGAAACTACAGATAGTGAACAACCTGGAAGTATTTCTTGTTTCAAACACCATAGTGTTCTCCACCACCTCACAATATTTACAATGACCGCACTTAAATGTCCCTTGTGGTAGTGCCATTAACCAGGTATTAACCCTCTTAAAAAGTGGTTGGTAGCTGTGTGTTAAGATATCACCCAGTCTTTGTGTCCTTCGGTAGCTAAATCTTAGGGGGTTGGGAC
The DNA here is from genome assembly GCA_016271365.2 of Neoceratodus forsteri. Taxonomy (NCBI): domain Eukaryota; kingdom Metazoa; phylum Chordata; order Ceratodontiformes; family Ceratodontidae; genus Neoceratodus; species Neoceratodus forsteri. Next base: position 14,030,746 of record JADMNL010000035.1, read on the forward strand.
AGTAATTCCTAAGGATAGGGTCAGAACGGATAATCCCCCAGTTCTTAGTTATGATTTGCCTAACACTTGCTGACCATGTTGTGCAGGTGCTGACAAAATTAAGGATCTGTTCTGTACCATCTCTGCTCCTATCTTTTGGGTTCAATATGTCACTTCTTACCATAGTCTCAACTTCCTTTCAGCCTGGTCAAAATTTCCAAGCCATATCCAAGTTGGAACCTAGCACGCATCTCACCCTTTCTAATTTCACAATCTTCAACCACACTGCAGTTTCTTTTAATATGCATATATTGGGATTTTGGAATATCCTTAATTGTCTGGGGTAGCAATTTGTAGCATGGAGAATGTTATTCCTGTCACTTTCTTTTCTACAGACATGTTTTTATAGTATCATCCCCTTGCACAGTGATAACCAAGTAAAGAACATGTACCTCATGCTATTTAGCATGAACTGTAAACCTCAGATTCGGATTAGTGCTTTCCATCCAGTTTTTGAATACCTCCAGCTCTGCCACCCCCCCCTCCGGTCCACACCAAAAGTATATTGTCTATAAAATGCTTCCAGAGGTCAATGCTGTGGTAGAAAGGATTGACCTCCGAGCAGTAGACTTTTGTTTTTTCCCATACCCGAAGTACAAATTTGCATAAAAAGTTGGTCCCATAGCCATACCATTGACTTGCAAATAGTGCACGTCCTGGAGAAGAAAGGTGTTGCACTCAGGACCCACCTGGCCCTTCACAGAAACTCAATCTGTCAGTCTCAAGGTCAGTACAAGATTCTAACCAGAATCACATGGCTTCAATACCCTCCTGATGAGGTATGTTAGTATATAGTGCTTCAATATCTAGGGACACTAAATACCAATATTTATTCTAACTGTAAATCATCCAACAGACATAAGACCGGAGTGGTATCTTTTAAATAAGATGGTAATCTGGAAACAAGGTCTTTAATATGGGCATCAATGAACTGTGATAGGGATTCCAAAAGGCTCACAATTCTTGACACTATGGGCCTACTAGGGGGTGCTACTAGACTTTTATGTACTGTAGGGAGTGTATAAAAGCACACCCTAATAGGATATAAAACAGTCAGGAAATTAAAGGTGTCTTGATTAATGATCCCCATATCTAAAGCACTATCCAACAATGCATAAACTCTTTGTTTGAACACTAGAGATGGATTAGACTTTAAAGTAACAATGTTCTACATTACCAAATTGTCTATTGCATTCCATAACAGACAGTTCAGTGTCCTGGATAACAATGGCACCCCCTTTATCTACCTTTTCAAGGGTAATAAAGGTGCCTTGCTGTAAGTTTTTCAAGGCAGTTCTTTCATCAACAGTCATATTACTGTGAAAATTGCCTTTGCTGTGAAATACGTTGGTTTAGTTTATACTCACAGACCCTTTTGAATGCTGCCACACTGCTGTTGTATGGGGATTGAAGGTGGATTGAGGTTTAGAAATGGTCTTTCTAACATCCTCATAATGTACCAAGATTGTGTCCCCTCCTTCCACATTCATATCTTCCAGTGCCAGTTCCACAGGTTCTGTTTCCAAAGGATAAAGGGATAAATCCAATAGTTCAACCATGGCGGGGGACACATTTCCCCCTAATAAACTTCCACATGTGGCGTTGTCCAATGAAAGGCCAGAGAAATCCAAAATTGTCTCTGATGGTGATGAAACATTTTTATTTCTTTTTATTTAGTTTCAGTTTCAGAATTACAACCTTTAAGCCAAGGAGGCTTTTTTTTACAAAGACTCCATGTCATGGACATAAACATAATACACAACAGAAAAAAAAACTTGCAAAGGCAATAATAGGGTAGGCAGTTGTGATTAAAACTGTTGGTCATAAGAGACAAAAGCAGAACAAAAAAACATATGCAGATTTGTGTACAAGTAGGATAAGTAACTTAACAACAGAACAGTAGACACATATAAAACAAAATATTACAATCCAACTCATACGCCATGCTGCTTGAAGGTCCTGCCTCATTTCTGTGCCTATTCCAGAAGGCCTTTAGGTTAAGGTTTCTAGTTAATCTTCTCAGCTCTAAATAAAGTTCATATTTGTTGGAATCATAGCTTGGTATAAAAGAAAGTACTTTCTGTTATAATCTTAACTCTTCATCTGTTAAGATTCTTTGGGAGAGGTTTATTACATTTACTGTGGATTCAAGTTCTTCTTCCCTCTGCCCTTCACTGTTTGAATGTTTGTGTTTTTCCCACCTCTTCCCTCCTCATATGGTCTTCTTGTGGGTGGTGCTGATTGGAAGCTTACAGTTCTGGGGCTCCTCCATGGGTCTATCACCTGTTCCTCCTCTTCCTCCTCCTCTTCTAAACAATAATCAGAGAGGTCACTATTTGAACCACTGGGAGAGGTATCCTATCTTTTAAGAATAGATTTTGGTTGCCTTGCTTTTTACAGCTGCAGTAGGCAAAGCCTGAAGATATTTTGCATGTACAAAAGGAGTTATGTCATGTTTTCTGTCCATGGAACTGACTGAAGGTGTAAATAGTCCCTTCCACCTTACCCTCCTCCAAGCAATGTTTTCTGCTCTCAAATAAATATGCTTCATGTTAGTCAATGGTAGCAGGGTACTGTTTTCTTTCTTAAATGGGTGGTACAAGAACTGGAACCTGAGTAGTGGGAGGCAGCATTAGGTTTTTGGGGGAGTAAGATCTGCCCCACCTCCATCCAAGAAGCTCCTAAAGATCCTCCCCACCTTTTTTATTCATGTAGGAGGGGCATGAGGTGGCTCTATCATGCTGTAACAAGACACACTAGTTTGGGACCTGTATCAACCAACAGAACAAGTCTGTGCAGTGGAGAACAGAAGATACTTAATGCCTTTATTAAGGACTAAGAGAACATAAGTTATTTAATGTCTTCAAACTTGACTTAAAAAACCTTTGGAACAAATAATTATCAAAGCCACTTGGAGCCTCAGAAGGAGACCTAGACACACATTCTAATTGACAGTCAAGAGCCACAGGTTTTTCTTAAATATTTTATATATATATATTGTTTATATACAATTTGTCTTTTTAGTAGTTTCAAAACTTTGAAAGCATCGGTGTTTGGAATGCATTTAGAAATACATTTTTTTCAATTGTCTTTACAGTTAAACATGCACTTTCATGTCAGGGCACATATTTTGGGGCAGGGGGTTCAAATTATTTTAATAATGGGCTCAGTACTTGCTGAACACAGACTTTGATGATAAAGTGTGTTTTTTCTTTTAAGTTTGAGATGTATTAGAAAACATTGAACAAGAAAACAATTGGTGATTTTAAAAGCTATTCTAATCAGAGCTGACATTAAAAAAGTCTCAACTGTATTTTCTATTTTATTTTATCAGGGACACTAGAAACAGGATGTTAACATTTACTCCATGGAACCTGTTATTCAAGTTTTTTTTATTGTATCTTGTCCCAGGCAATATTCCCACAGTGCAGTTTGTCGGGGCACATTTTTTGGGGGAGGGGGTTCAAATTATTTTAATCATGAAGCATTGGTGTTAGTAATGCATTTAGAAATACATTTTTTAATTGTCTTTACAGTTAAACATGCAGTTTCATGTCAGGGCACATTTTTGTGGGGAGGGGTTCAAATTATTTTAATCATGGGCACTGATTGTAAACACACACTTTAATGCTAAAGTGTTTTTTCACTTTTATTGTTGAAGAAATAGAGAACTCCCTGTTGTGGTGGTGCCAAGTTCAAAATTAGAAATGCTGCTATGACACACAATGGGACAGCACACATCTCATTTCAATGGAGTAAGCAGACCTCCTTCATTTTCTATTTATGTGGATTCAGTGATTACCGTTGGCACATCTTGTGATACTAGTGCTAAGACAGCTCTTTATTGAAAATAAAGGTGTCTCAATACAAGATGATAAAGAGCAGCTAGAAAAAATAACATCCATGTAGAATTCTTACATATTTGTTTAAGACACCAGCTCAGCATTCAGCTGTTAAAATTCCTAACTGATGTTTTACATTTTGTGCATCCTCAAAGTACTGTGCAGCAATTTGTTAGCTATAATTTAAGTTCTACCAGTGTGTATGATAACCTGGCAATGGCCTTTTATTGATCCAGTTCTTGATTACATGCCTACATTGCTTTGGCATACAATTGTTAGGTAACCATACATAAAGTGTGTTTTTCACACCTTTTACACATTCATTCTTTGGCTCCTAAATGGCAAAACAGTCCATTATAACACATAAAACAGGCATTTAAAATATGCTCTTTTCAGGCTAGAACAGGAGACAAGATCAACATGAAATTTTTTCCATTTCAAAAATGGAAGCTGCAGTCCCAAACAACTCTTTCCCCCCCCCCCCGGCAAGTGTTGTAACTCTGCATGTCTTGTTGGTAGAATGACTGATCTGTGTGTTTTTTCATTTTTATTTTTTTGTATAACAGCCTACTTCTCTAGCCAGCAAAGGAGCACACCTTGCTCCTGGGGACACTTAGCATATCTCTAAACCACTGACTGTCATCATTTACATTAGTCCAGTCAGAAGAAAGGTGCTACTTCTTTTATCATTAAATTAAAAAAAAAAAAAGAGGAAAGGCCTAATATCTTGAAACAGATTTTAGAAAAATTACTCTGTACTTACTTAGAGACACATTTTTTCAGCTCTCCTCTTTATGATCAGAGCTGCTGATGCCACAGTGAAAACTTTTAAAACACTAATAATTTGGTACAACTCAGTTTACATTTTAAATATAGTCTGTAGATTTCTCTTGCCTATCTTTTATTACAGAGGAAATTTGGATGAATATATGATCTTTACCTGTTAGAGTTCATCTGCCTCTATAGCTTACTCCCTACTTCAAGTCATAATGCTATGTTGTGACATCACAGTCTGCTGTCATGGGAGTAACTGTGATGTCACAAGCCATGCATTATGACCTCAGGTAGGGAGAAAGCACCAGGAATATATTAACACTTCAGGAGCAGCAGTCCTGTTCTCATGCAACTGGCCTCAGTAAAAAATAATGGGGAAATACAGAACTAAAGTGAAATATAAACTGAACTGTGTCTAAATATTATGTTTTGTTTCACTTATCCTGAAGGCATCATATGCTCTTAAGACTGGCACTCTGCTTGGGGAGGGTGCTCATTGGGGCAAGGTGGCAACATGTATGTTACATGTGTGTTTCAGACACAATTGCTTTCATTGTTTTTCCTGTACTATAACTGTTTTAAGACATTCCAAAATATGCTTAACTCCATAGGCTCTTACTGACAGCAAAATAGTGCTGCTTGAAAAGTTTTTCAACTCAAGTTAGTGAACATGATGGTGATTTCAACCCAAATTAGTGAACATGACTGTGACTGTAGGGGCAGTTGCCTCTCCAAAGACTGCCATGACCATAACTTCTCCCTCTTTCTGTCTGTCTATCTGTATATCTATCTATGTAATTATCTATATTTCCATCAATTTCATCTATCCCTATTTTTACCTACTGTATATGTAAAATAAATCTGCAGAAGAAGCCAGAAGGTGAAGGAAGGAAACATATTCAATTCAGTGCTTCAGAGTAACTGGTAACTGGTATTTTTCTTTTAAACTTAGATTGTAGGCTTGTAGTGACACTATACTTTCTTTCTGTGTTGGCTTTACTTATAATTGTTTTTGGGCTGTTGAAAATTGAAAAAATAGAGGTGGTGTAATTCTGTGCTGTCTTTAATTGCTGCAAATTTTATCTTGGCTTGTCTGACTGTCCTGTAGCTGGGTGAAGGGTGTTAAATGTCTGGCCTCTGACCTCAGCTACGTGATAACTGGAGGTGGGGCTTAGTCACAGTTAAAGCAGCAAACAGAAGTTCATCTTCTCAGAAGAAGCCAGAAGGTGAAGGAAGGAAACATATTCAATTCAGTGCTTCAGAGTAACTGGCAACTGGTATTTTTCTTTTAAACTTAGATTGTAGGCTTGTAGTGACACTATACTTTCTTTCTGTGTTGTCTTTACTTATAATTGTTTTTGGGCTGTTGAAAATTTAAAAAATAGTGGTGGTGTAATTCTGTGCTGTCTTTAATTGCTGCAAATTTTATCTTGGCTTGTCTGACTGTCCTGTAGCTGGGTGAAGGGTGTTAATTGTCTGGCCTCTGACCTCAGCTACGTGATAACTGGAGGTGGGGCTTAGTCACAGTTAAAGCAGCAAACAGAAGTTCATCTTCTCAGAAGAAGCCAGAAGGTGAAGGAAGGAAACATATTCAATTCAGTGCTTCAGAGTAACTGGCAACTGGTATTTTTCTTTTAAACTTAGATTGTAGGCTTGTAGTGACACTATACTTTCTTTCTGTGTTGGCTTTACTTATAATTGTTTTTGGGCTGTTGAAAATTTAAAAAATAGTGGTGGTGTAATTCTGTGCTGTCTTTAATTGCTGCAAATTTTATCTTGGCTTGTCTGACTGTCCTGTAGCTGGGTGAAGGGTGTTAATTGTCTGGCCTCTGACCTCAGCTACGTGATAACTGGAGGTGGGCTTAGTCACAGTTAAAGAAGCAAACAGAAGTTCATCTTCTCAGAAGAAGCCAGAAGGTGAAGGAAGGAAACATATTCAATTCAGTGCTTCAGAGTAACTGGTAACTGGTATTTTTCTTTTAAACTTAGATTGTAGGCTTGTAGTGACACTATACTTTCTTTCTGTGTTGGCTTTACTTATAATTGTTTTTGGGCTGTTGAAAATTTAAAAAATAGTGGTGGTGTAATTCTGTGCTGTCTTTAATTGCTGCAAATTTTATCTTGGCTTGTCTGACTGTCCTGTAGCTGGGTGAAGGGTGTTAATTGTCTGGCCTCTGACCTCAGCTACGTGATAACTGGAGGTGGGGCCTAGTCACAGTTAAAGCAGCAAACAGAAGTTCATCTTCTCAGAAGAAGCCAGAAGGTGAAGGAAGGAAACATATTCAATTCAGTGCTTCAGAGTAACTGGTAACTGGTATTTTTCTTTTAAACGTAGATTGTAGGCTTGTAGTGACACTATACTTTCTTTCTGTGTTGTCTTTACTTATAATTGTTTTTGGGCTGTTGAAAATTTAAAAAATAGTGGTGGTGTAATTCTGTGCTGTCTTTAATTACTGCAAATTTTATCTTGGCTTGTCTTACTGTCCTGTAGCTGGGTGAAGGGTGTAAATTGTCTGGCCTCTGACCTCAGCTATGTGATAACTGGAGGTGGGACTTAGTCACAGTTAAAGCAGCAAACAGAAGTTCATCTTCTCAGAAGAAGCCAGAAGGTGAAGGAAGGAAACATATTCAATTCACTGCTTCAGAGTAACTGGTAACTGGTATTTTTCTTTTAAACTTAGATTGTAGGCTTGTAGTGACACCATACTTTCTTTCTGTGTTGGCTTTACTTATAATTGTTTTTGGGCTGTTGAAAATTTAAAAAATAGTGGTGGTGTAATTCTGTGCTGTCTTTAATTGCTGCAAATTTTATCTTGGCTTGTCTGACTGTCCTGTAGCTGGGTGAAGGGTGTTAATTGTCTGGCCTCTGACCTCAGCTACGTGATAACTGGAGGTGGGGCTTAGTCACAGTTAAAGCAGCAAACAGAAGTTCATCTTCTCAGAAGCAGCCAGAAGGTGAAGGAAGGAAACATATTCAATTCAGTGCTTCAGAGTAACTGTTAACTGGTATTTTTCTTTAAACTTAGATTGTAGGCTTGTAGTGACACTATACTTTCTTTCTGTGTTGGCTTTACTTATAATTGTTTTTGGGCTGTGAAAATTTAAAAATAGTGGTGGTGTAATTCTGTGCTGTCTTTAATTTGCAAATTTTATCTTGGCTTGTCTGACTGTCCTGTAGCTGGGTGAAGGTGTTAATTGTCTGGCCTCTTACCTCAGCTATGTGATAACTGCAGGTGGGGCTTAGTCACAGTTAAAGCAGCAAACAGAAGTTCATCTTCTCAGAAGAAGCCAGAAGGAAGGAAGGAAATATATTCAATTCAGCGCTCAGAGTAACTGGTAACTGGTATTTTTCTTTTAAACTTAGATTGTAGGCTTGTAGTGACACTATACTTTCTTTTCTGTGTTGGCTTTACTTATAATTGTTTTGGGCTGTTGAAAATTTAAAAATAGTGGTGGTGTAATTCTGTGCTGTCTTTAATTGCTGCAAATTTTATCTTGGCTTGTCTGACTGTCCTGTAGCTGGGTGAAGGTGTTAATTGTCTGCCTCTGACCTCAGCTACGTGATAACTGGAGGTGGGCTTAGTCACAGTTAAAGCAGCAAACAGAAGTTCATCTTCTCAGAAGCAGCCAGAAGGTGAAGGAAGAAACATATTCAATTCAGTGCTTCAGAGTAACTGTTAACTGGTATTTTTCTTTAAACTTAGATTGTAGAGCTTGTAGTGACACTATACTTTCTTTCTGTGTTGGCTTTACTTATAATTGTTTTGGGCTGTTGAAAATTTAAAAATAGTGGTGGTGTAATTCTGTGCTGTCTTTAATTGCTGCAAATTTTATCTTGGCTTGTCTGAACTGTCCTGTAGCTGGGTGAAGGGTGTTAATTGTCTGGCCTCTACCTCAGCTATGTGATAACTGCAGGTGGGGCTTAGTCACAGTTAAAGCAGCAAACAGAAGTTCATCTTCTCAGAAGAAGCCAGAAGGTGAAGGAAGGAAACATATTCAATTCAGCGCTTCAGAGTAACTGGTAACTGGTATTTTTCTTTTAAACTTAGATTGTAGGCTTGTAGTGACACTATACTTTCTTTCTGTGTTGGCTTTACTTATAATTGTTTTTGGGCTGTTGAAAATTTAAAAAATAGTGGTGGTGTAATTCTGTGCTGTCTTTAATTGCTGCAAATTTTATCTTGGCTTGTCTGACTGTCCTGTAGCTGCGTGAAGGGTGTTAATTGTCTGGCCTCTGACCTCAGCTACGTGATAACTGGAGGTGGGGCTTAGTCACAGTTAAAGCAGCAAACAGAAGTTCATCTTCTCAGAAGAAGCCAGAAGGTGAAGGAAGGAAACATATTCAATTCAGTGCTTCAGAGTAACTGGTAACTGGTATTTTTCTTTTAAACTTAGATTGTAGGCTTGTAGTGACACTATACTTTCTTTCTGTGTTGGCTTTACTTTTAATTGTTTTGGGCGGTTGAAAATTTAAAAAATAGTGGTGGTGTAATTCTGTGCTGTCTTTAATTGCTGCAAATTTTATCTTGGCTTGTCTGACTGTCCTGTAGCTGGGTGAAGGGTGTTAATTGTCTGGCCTCTGACCTCAGCTACGTGATAACTGGAGGTGGGGCTTAGTCACAGTTAAAGCAGCAAACAGAAGTTCATCTTCTCAGAAGCAGCCAGAAGGTGAAGGAAGGAAACATATTCAATTCAGTGCTTCAGAGTAACTGTTAACTGGTATTTTTCTTTTAAACTTAGATTGTAGGCTTGTAGTGACACTATACTTTCTTTCTGTGTTGGCTTTACTTATAATTGTTTTTGGGCTATTGAAAATTTAAAAAATAGTGGTGGTGTAATTCTGTGCTGTCTTTTATTGCTGCAAATTTTATCTTGGCTTGTCTGACTGTCCTGTAGCTGGGTGAAGGGTGTTAATTGTCTGCCTCTTACCTCAGCTATGTGGATAACTGCAGAGGGGCTTAGTCACAGTTAAAGCAGCAAACAGAAGTTCATCTTCTCAGAAGAAGCCAGAAGGTGAAGGAAGGAAATATATTCAATTCAGCGCTTCAGAGTAACTGGTAACTGGTATTTTTCTTTTAAACTTAGATTGTAGGCTTGTAGTGACACTATACTTACTTTCTGTGTTGGCTTTACTTATAATTGTTTTTGGGCTGTTGAAAATTTAAAAAATAGTGGTGGTGTAATTCTGTGCTGTCTTTAATTGCTGCAAATTTTATCTTGGCTTGTCTGACTGTCCTGTAGCTGGGTGAAGGGTGTTAATTGTCTGGCCTCTGACCTCAGCTACGTGATAACTGGAGGTGGGGCTTAGTCACAGTTAAAGCAGCAAACAGAAGTTCATCTTCTCAGAAGAAGCAGAAGGTGAAGGAAGGAAACATATTTCAATTCAGTGCTTCAGAGTAACTGGTAACTGGTATTTTTCTTTAAACTTAGATTGTAGGCTTATAGTGACACTATACTTTCTTTCTGTGTTGTCTTTACTTTTAATTGTTTTTGGCGTTGAAAATTTAAAAATAGTGGTGGTGTAATTCTGTGCTGTCTTTAATTGCTGCAAATTTTATCTTGGCTTGTCTGACAGTCCTGTAGCTGGGTGAAGGGCCTTAATTGTTCTGGCCTCTGACCTCAGCTACGTGATAACTGGAGGTGGGACTTAGTCATAGTTAAAGCAGCAAACAGAAGTTCAACTTCTCAGAAGAAGCCAGAAGGTGAAGGAAGGAAACATATTCAATTCAGTGTTTCAGAGTAACTGGTAACTGGTATTTTTCTTTTAAACTTAGATTGTAGGCTTCTAGTGACAGTATACTTTCTTTCTGTGTTGTCTTTACTTATAATTGTTTTTGGGCTGTTGAAAATTGAAAAAATAGTGGTGGTGTAATTCTGTGCTGTCTTTAATTGCTGCAAATTTTATCTTGGCTTGTCCGACTGTCCTGTAGCTGGGTGAAGGGTGTTAATTGTCTGGCCTCTGACCTCAGCTACGTGATAACTGGAGGTGGGGCTTAGTCACAGTTAAAGCAGCAAACAGAAGTTCATCTTCTCAGAAGAAGCCAGAAGGTGAAGGAAGGAAACATATTCAATTCAGTGCTTCAGAGTAACTGGTAACTGGTATTTTTCTTTTAAACTTAGATTGTAGGCTTGTAGTGACACTATACTTTCTTTCTGTGTTGGCTTTACTTATAATTGTTTTTGGGCTGTTGAAAATTTAAAAATAGTGGTGGTGTAATTCTGTGCTGTCTTTAATTGCTGCAAATTTTATCTTGGCTTGTCTGATGTCCTGTAGCTGGGTGAAGGGTGTTAATTGTCTGGCCTCTGACCTCAGCTACGTGATAACTGGAGGTGGGGCTTAGTCACAGTTAAAGCAGCAAACAGAAGTTCATCTTCTCAGAAGAAGCCAGAAGGTGAAGGAAGGAAACATATTCAATTCAGTGCTTCAGAGTAACTGGTAACTGGTATTTTTCTTTTAAACTTAGATTGTAGGCTTGTAGTGACACTATACTTTCTTTCTGTGTTGGCTTTACTTATAATTGTTTTTGGGCTGTTGAAAATTTAAAAAATAGTGGTGGTGTAATTCTGTGCTGTCTTTAATTGCTGCAAATTTTATCTTGGCTTGTCTGACTGTCCTGTAGCTGGGTGAAGGGTGTTAATTGTCTGGCCTCTGACCTCAGCTACGTGATAACTGGATGTGGGGCTTAGTCAAAGTTAAAGAAGCAAACAGAAGTTCATCTTCTCAGAAGAAGCCAGAAGGTGAAGGAAGGAAACATATTCAATTCAGTGCTTCAGAGTAACTGGTAACTGGTATTTTTCTTTTAAACTTAGATTGTAGGCTTGTAGTGACACTATACTTTCTTTCTGTGTTGGCTTTACTTATAATTGTTTTTGGGCAGTTGAAAATTTAAAAAATAGTGGTGGTGTAATTCTGTGCTGTCTTTAATTGCTGCAAATTTTATCTTGGCTTGTCTGACTGTCCTGTAGCTGGGTGAAGGGTGTTAATTGTCTGGCCTCTGACCTCAGCTACGTGATAACAGGAGGTGGGGCTTAGTCACAGTTAAAGCAGCAAACAGAAGTTCATCTTCTGAGAAGAAGCCAGAAGGTGAAGGAAGGAAACATATTCAATTCAGTGCTTCAGAGTAACTGGTAACTGGTATTTTTCTTTTAAACTTAGTTTGTAGGCTTGTAGTGACACTATACTTTCTTTCTGTGTTGTCTTTACTTATAATTGTTTTTGGGCTGTTGAAAATTTAAAAAATAGTGGTGGTGTAATTCTGTGCTGTCTTTAATTGCTGCAAATTTTATCTTGGCTTGTCTTACTGTCCTGTAGCTGGGTGAAGGGTGTAAATTGTCTGGCGCTGACCTCAGCTATGTGATAACTGGAGGTGGGACTTAGTCACAGTTAAAGCAGCAAACAGAAGTTCATCTTCTCAGAAGAAGATAGAAGGTAAGGAAGGAAACATATTCAATTCAGTGCTTCAGAGTAACTGGTAACTGGTATTTTCTTTTAAACTTAGATTGTAGGCTTGTAGTGACACTATACTTTCTTTCTGTGTTGGCTTTACTTATACTTGTTTTTGGGCTGTTGAAAATTTAAAAATAGTGGTGGTGTAATTCTGTCTGTCTTTAATTGCTGCAAATTTTATCTTGGCTTGTCTGACTGTCCCGTAGCTGGGTGAAGGGTGTTAATTTCTGGCTCTGACTCAGCTAGCGGATAACTGGAGGTGGGGCGTAGTCACAGTTAAAGCAGCAATCAGAAGTTCATCTTCTCAGAAGAAGCCAGAAGGTGAAGGAAGGAAACATATTCAATTCAGTGCTTCAGAGTAACTGGTAACTGGTATTTTTCTTTTAAACGTAGATTGTAGGCTTGTAGTGACACTATACTTTCTTTCTGTGTTGTCTTTACTTATAATTGTTTTTGGGCTGTTGAAAATTGAAAAAATAGTGGTGGTGTAATTCTGTGCTGTCTTTAATTGCTGCAAATTTTATCTTGGCTTGTCCGACCCTGTAGCTGGGTGAAGGTGTTAATTGTCTGAGCTCTGACCTCAGACTACGTGATAACTGGAGGTGGAGCTTAGTCACAGTTAAAGAAGCAAACAGAAGTTCATCTTCTCAGAAGAAGCTGAAGGTGAAGGAAGGAAACATATTCAATTCAGTACTTCAGAGTAACTGGTAACTGGTATTTTCTTTTAAACTTAGATTGTAGGCTTGTAGTGACACTATACTTTCTTTCTGTGTTTCTTTACTTATAATTGTTTTTGGGCTGGTGAAAATTTAAAAAATAGTGGTGGTGTAATTCTGTGCTGTCTTTAATTGCTGCAAATTTTATCTTGGCTTGTCTGACTGTCCTGTAGCTGGGTGAAGGGTGTTAATTGTCTGGCCTCTGACCTCAGCTATGTGATAACTGGAGCTGGGGCTTAGTCACAGTTAAAGCAGCAAACAGAAGTTCATCTTCTCAGAAGAAGCCAGAAGGTGAAGGAAGGAAATATATTCAATTAAGTGCTTCAGAGTAACTGGTAACTGGTATTTTTCTTTTAAACTTACATTGTAGGCTTGCAGTGACACCATACTTTCTTTCTGTGTTGGCTTTACTTATAATTGTTTTTGAGCTGTTGAAAATTTAAAAAATAGTGGTGGTGTAATTCTGTGCTGTCTTTAATTGCTGCAAAGTTTATCTTGGCTTGTCTGAATGTCCTGTAGCTGGGTGAAGGGTGTTAATTGTCTGGCCTCTGACCTCAGCTACGTGATAACTGGAGGTGGGGCTTAGTCACAGTTAAAGCAGCAAACAGAAGTTCATCTTCTCAGAAGAAGCCAGAAGGTGAAGGAAGGAAACATATTCAATTCAGTGCTTCAGAGCAACTGGTAACTGGTATTTTTCTTTTAAACTTAGATTGTAGGCTTGTAGTGACACTATACTTTCTTTCTGTGTTGGCTTTACTTATAATTGTTTTTGGGCTGTTGAAAATTTAAAAAATAGTGGTGGTGTAATTCTGTGCTGTCTTTAATTGCATGCAAATTTTATCTTGGCTTGTTCATTGTCCCAGCTGGGTGCAGGGTGTTAATTGTCTGGCCTCTAACCTCAGCTACGTGATAACTGAGGTGGGCGTAGTCACAGTTAAAGCAGCAAACAGAAGTTCATCTTCTCAGAAGAAGCCAGAAGGTGAAGGAAGGAAACATATTCAATTCAGTGCTTCAGAGTAACTGGTAACTGGTATTTTTCTTTTAAACTTAGATTGTAGGCTTGTAGTGACACTATACTTTCTTTCTGTGTTGGCTTTACTTATAATTGTTTTTGGGCTGTTGAAAATTTAAAAAATAGTGGTGGTGTAATTCTGTGCTGTCTTTAATTGCTGCAAATTTTATCTTGGCTTGTCTGACTGTCCTGTAGTGGGTGAAGGGTGTTAATTGTCTGGCCTCTGACCTCAGCTACGTGATAACTGGAGGTGGGGCTTAGTCACAGTTAAAGAAGCAAACAGAAGTTCATCTTCTCAGAAGAAGCCAGAAGGTGAAGGAAGGAAACATATTCAATTCAGTGCTTCAGAGTAACTGGTAACTGGTATTTTTCTTTTAAACTTAGATTGTGGCTTGTGTACACTATACTTTCTTTCTGTGTTGGCTTTACTTATAATTGTTTTTGGGCAGTTGAAAATTTAAAAATAGTGGTGGTGTAATTCTGTGCTGTCTTTAATTGCTGCAAATTTTATCTTTGGTTTGTCTGACTGTCCTGTAGCTGGGTGAAGGGTGTTAATTGTCTGGCCTCTGACCTCAGCTACGTGATAACAGGAGGTGGGGTTAGTCACAGTTAAAGCAGCAAACAGAGTTCATCTTCTCGAAGAAGCCAGAAGGTGAAGGAAGGAAACATATTCAATTCAGTGCTCAGAGTAACTGGTAACTGGTATTTTTCTTTAAACTTAGTTTGTAGGCTTGTAGTGACACTATACTTTCTTTCTCTGTTGTCTTTACTTATAATTGTTTTTGGGCTGTTGAAAATTTAAAAATAGTGGTGGTGTAATTCTGTGCTGTCTTTAATTGCTGCAAATTTTATCTTGGCTTGTCTTACTGTCCTGTAGCTGGGTGAAGGTGTAAATTGTTCGCCGCTGACCTCAGCTATGTGATAACTGAGGTGGACTTAGTCACAGTTAAAGCAGCAACAGAAGTTCATCTTCTCAGAAGAAGACAGAAGGTGATGGAAGGAAACATATTCAATTCAGTGCTCAGAGTAACTGGTAACTGGTATTTTTCTTTAAACTTAGATTGTAGGCTTGTAGTGACACTCTACTTTCTTTCTGTGTTGGCTTTACTTATACTTGTTTTGGCTGTTGAAAATTTAAAATAGTGGTGGTGTAATTCTGTGCTGTCCTTAATTGCTGCAAATGTTATCTTGGCTTGTCTGACTGTCCTGTAGCTGGGTGAAGGGTGTTAATTGTCTGGCCTCTGACCTCAGCTCGCGTGATAACTGGAGGTGGGCGTAGTCACCCAGTTAAAGCAGCAATCAGAAGTTCATCTTCTCAGAAGAAGCCAGAAGGTGAAGGAAGGAAACATATTCAATTCAGTGCTTCATAGTAACTGGTAACTCGTATTTTTCTTTTAAACGTAGATTGTAGGCTTGTAGTGACACTATACTTTCTTTCTGTGTTGTCTTTACTTATAATTGTTTTTGGGCAGTTGAAAATTTAAAAAATAGTGGTGGTGTAATTCTGTGCTGTCTTTAATTGCTGCAAATTTTATCTTGGCTTGTCTGACTGTCCTGTAGCTGGGTGAAGGGTGTTAATTGTCTGGCCTCTGACCTCAGCTACGTGATAACTGGAGGTGGGGCTTAGTCACAGTTAAAGCAGCAAACAGAGTTCATCTTCTCAGTAGCAGCCAAAAGGTGAAGGAAGGAAACATATTCAATTCAGTGCTTGAGTAACTGGTAACTGGTATTTTCTTTAAACTTAGATTGTAGGCTTGTAGTGACACTATACTTTCTTTCTGTGTTGGCTTTACTTATAATTGTTTTTGGGCTGTTGAAAATTTAAAAAATAGTGGTGGTGTAATTCTGTGCTGTCTTTAATAGCTGCAAATTTTATCTTGGCTTGTCTGACTGTCCTGTAGCTAGGTGAAGGGTGTTAATTGTCTGGCCTCTTACCTCAGCTATGTGATAACTGCAGGTGGGGCTTAGTCACAGTTAAAGCAGCAAACAGAAGTTCATCTTTTCAGAAGAAGCCAGAAGGTGAAGGAAGGAAATATATTCAATTCAGTGCTTCAGAGTAACTGGTAACTGGTATTTTTCTTTTAAACTTAGATTGTAGGCTTGTAGTGACACTATACTTTCTTTCTATGTTGGCTTTACTTATAATAGTTTTTGGGCTGTTGAAAATTTAAAAATAGTGGTGGTGTAATTCTGTGCTGTCTTTAATTGCTGCAAAATTTTATCTTGGCTTGTCTGTTCGTCCTGTAGCTGGGTGAAGGTGTTAATTGTCTCGACTCTGACCTCAGCTACGTGTTAACTGGAGGTGGTGCTAGTCGCAGTTAAAGTTAGCAAACAGAAGTTCATCTTCTCAGAAGAAGCCAGAAGGTGAAGGAAGGAAACATATTCAATTCAGTGCTTCAGAGTAATCTGTAACTGGTATTTTCTTTAAACTTTAGATTGTGTGCTTTGTAGTGACACTATACTTTCTTTCTGTGTTGGCTTTTACTTTAATTGATTTGGGGCGGTTGGAAAATTTAAAAAATAGTGGTGGTGTAATTCTGTTGTCTTTATTAGCTGCAAATTTTATCTCGGCTTGTCTGACTCGTCCTGTAGCTAGGTGAAGGGTGTTAATTGTCTGGCCTCTTACCTCAGCTATGTGTGATAACTGCAGGTGGGGCTTAGTCACAGTTAAAGCAGCAAACAGAAGTTCATCTTTTCAGAAGAAGCCAGAAGGTGAAGGAAGGAAATATATTCAATCTCAGTGCTCAGAGTAACTTGTAACTGGCATTTTCTTTAAACTTAGATTGTAGGTTGTAGACACTATACTTTCTTCTATGTTGGCTTTACTTATAATAGTTTTTGGCTGTTGAAATTTAAAAGTAGTGGTGGTGTAATTCTGTGCTGTCTTTTAATTGCTGCAAATTTTATCTTGGCTTGTCTGTCTGTCCTGTAGCTGGTGAAGGTGTTGACTGTCTGGCCTCTGACCTCAGCTGACGTGGATAACTGGAGGTGGGCTAGTCATAGTTGTGTTGCTAACAGAAGTTCATCTTCTCAGAAGCAGCCGAAGGTGAAGAAGGGAAATATTCAATTCAGTGCTTCAGAGTAACTGGTAACTGGTATTTTCTTTAAACTTAGATTGTAGGTTGTAGTACACTATACTTTCTTTTCTGTGTTGGCTTATTTATATAATTGTTTTTGGCTTTGAAAATTTAAAAATAGTGGTGTAATTCTGTTGCTTTACTTTTGTTGCAAATTTTTATCTTGCTGATCTGACTGTCCTGTAGTTGGGTGAAGGTGTTAATTGTTTGGCCTCTGACCTCAGCCACGATAACTGAGGTGGGCGTAGTCACAGTTAAAGCAGCAATCAGAAGTTCATCTTTCTCAGAAGAAGCTGTGAAGGTGAAGGAAGGAAACATATTCAATTCAGTGTTTCGGTAGAGTAACTGGTAACTGGTATTTTCTTTAAACTTAGATTGTAGGCTTGTAGTGACACTATACTTTCTTTCTGTGTTGGCTTTACTTATAATAGTTTTGGGCTGTTGAAAATTTAAAAATAGTGGTGGTGTATTCGAGGGTGTCTTTAATTGCTGCAATTTATCTTGGTTTGTCTGACTGTCCTGTAGCTGGTAAGGGTGTGACTGTCTGGCCTCTGACCCAGCTATTGATAACTGAGGGGGCTTAATGTTGTTAAAGCAGCAAACAGTAAGTTCATCTTCAGAAGAAGCCAGAAGGTATGAATGGAAATATATTCTAATTCAGTGTTCAGAGTAACTGGTAATCTGTATTTTTCTTTAAACTTAGATTGTAGGCTTGTAGTGACACTATACTTTCTTCTGTGTTGGCTTTACTTTTTAATTGGTTTTGGTGGAAAATTTAAAAAATAGTGGTGGTGTATTCGTGCTGTCTTAATTGTTGCAAATTTTATCTTGGCTTGTCTGACAGTCCTGAAGGGTGAAGGGTCTTAATTGTCTGGGCTCTGACTCAGCTACGTGATAACTGAGGTGGGACTTAGTCAGTTAAAGCAGCAAACAGAAGTTCAACTTCTGTTAGCCAGAAGGTGAAGGGGAAACATATTCAATTCAGTGTTTCAGAGTAACTGGTAACTGTATTTTTCTTTAAACTTAGATTGTAGGCTTGTAGACAGTAAACTTCTTTCTGTGTTGTCTTTACTATAATTGTTTTTGGGTTGTTGAAATTGAAAAATAGTTGGTGTAATTCTGTGCTGTCTTTAATTGCTGCAATTTTATCTTGCTTGTCCGACTGTCCTGTAGCTGGGTGAAGGGTGTTACTGTCTGGGCTCTGACCTCAGCTACGTGATAACTGAGGTGGGGCTTAGTCAGCGTTAAAGCAGCAAACAGAAGTTCATCTTCTCAGAAGAAGCTTTTATGAAGGAAGGAAACATATTCAATTCAGTACTTCAGAGTAACTGGTAACTGTATTTTCTTTAAACTTAGATTGTAGGCTTGTAGAGCACCATACTTTCTTTCTGTGTTGGTTTTCCATTTATAATTGCTTTTTGAGCTGTTGAAATTTAAAAGGTGTGGTGTAATCAGCTGTCTTTAACTGCTGCAAATTTTATCTTGGCTTGTCTGACTGTCCTGTAGCTGGGTGAAGGTGTTAATTGTTCGCCTCTGACCTCAGCTACGGATAACTGGAGGTGGGGCTTAGTCATCAGTTAAAGCAGGAAACAGAAGTTCATCTTCTCAGAAGAAGCCAGAAGGTGGATGGAAGGAAATATATTCAATTCAGTGCTTCAGAGTAACTGGTAACTGCATTTTCTTTAAACTTAGATTGTAGGCTAGTACATCATACCTCTTCTGTGTTGGCTTTTACTTATAATTGTTTTGTATGTTGGAAAATTTAAAATAGTGGTGGTGTAATTGTGTGTCTTTAATTGCTGCAAATTTTATCTTGGCTTGTCTGATCTGTCCTGTAGCTGGTGAAGGTGTTAATTGTCTGGCCTCTGACTTCAGCTACGTTGATAACTGGAGGTGGGCGTAGTCACAGTTAAAGCAGCAATCAGAAGTTCATCTTCAGAAGAAGACAGAAGGTGAAGGAAGGAAATATATTCAACTAGTGCTCAGAGTAACTGTTAACTGGTATTTTCTTTAAACTAGATTGTAGGCTTTGTAGGATACCTATACTTCTTCTGTGTTGGCTTTACTTATAATTGTTTTGGGCTGTTGAAAATTTAAAAATAGTGGTGGTAATTTGTGCTGTCTTTTAATTGCTGCAAATTTTATCTTGGCTTGTCTGACTGTCCTGTAGCTGGGTGAAGGGTGTTATTGTTGGCTTGAGCTCAGCTACGGATAATCGAGCTTGGGCTTAGTCACAGTTGTAGAAGCAAACAGCTTCATCTTCTCAGAAGTTAGCTGAAGGTGAAGGAAGGAAATATATTCAATTCAGTGCTCAGAGTAACTGGCAACTGGTATTTTCTTTAAACTTAGATTGTAGGCTTGTAGTGACACTATACTTTCTTTCTGTGTTGGCTTTACTTATAATTGTTTTGGGTTGTTGAAAATTTAAAAATAGTGGTGGTGTAATTCTGTGCTGTCTTAATTGCGTAAATTTTATCTGGCTGTCTGACTGTCCTGTAGGTGTGAAGGGTGTAATTGTTGGTTCTGACCTTACGCAGGATAACTGGAGGCTTAGTCACAGTTAAAGCAAACAGAAGTTCATCTTCAGAAGAAGTTTAGAAGAAGGAAGGAACATATTCATTTAGTGCTTCAGAGTAATTGGTAACTGGTATTTTTTTTTTAAATTAGATTGTAGGTGTAGTGACACTATACTTTTTTCTGTGTTGGCTTTATTTATAATTGTTTTTTGGCTGTTGAAATTGAAAATATGGTGGTGTAATTCGCTGTCTTTAATTGTTGCAATTTTATCTTCTTCTTGTCCGACTGTCCTGTGTTGGGTGAAGGTGTTAATTGTCTGGCCTCTGACCTCAGCTACGTGATAACTGAGGTGGGTTGTCACAGTTAAAGCAGTAAACAGAAGTTCATCTTATCGAAGAAGCCAGAAGGCATGAAGGAAATATATCAATTCAGTACTAGAGTAACTGTAACTGGTATTTTCTTTAAACTTAGATTGTAGGTTTGTAGTGACACCATACTTTCTGTGTTGGTTTACTATAATTGTTTTGAGCTGTTGAAAATTTAAAAATATGGTGGTAATTCTGTGCTGTCTTTAATTGCTGCAAATTTTATCTTGGCTTGTCTGACTGTCCTAGCTGGGTGAAGGTGTTAATTTCTTTGCTCTGACCTCAGCTACGTATAACTGGAGGGGCTTAGTCGTAAAGTAGACAGAAACAGAAGTTCATCTTCTGTATAGCTTGAAGGTGAAGGAAGAAATATATCATTCAGTGCTCAGAGTAACTGTAACTGGTATTTTCTTTAAACTTAGATTGTAGGTTAGTGACTATAATTTCTTCTGTGTTGGCTTTACTTATAATTGTTGGGGCTGTTGGAAAATTTAAAATAGTGGTGGTGTAATTTGTTGCTGCTTTAATTGCTGCAAATTTTATCTTGGCTTGTCTGACTGTCCTGTGGTTGTGAAGGGTGTTACTTGTTCCCTGACCTCTGCTACGATAACTGAGGTGGCTTGTCACAGTTACTAGTTAAAGTAGTTCATCTTCCTGAAGAAGGTGAAGGTGGAAGGAACATATTCAATTGGTGTTTCAGAGCAACTGTAACTGGTATTTTCTTTAAACTTAGATTGTAGGCTTGTAGTGACACTATACTTTCTTCTGTGTTGGCTTTACTTATAATTGTTTTTGGCTGTTGAAATTTTAAAATAGTGGTGGTAATTTGTGTTGTCTTAATTGCATGCAAATTTATCTGCTTGTCTGGCTGTCCTGTAGCTGGGTGTAGGTGCACTGTCTGGCTCTAACTCAGCTACGTGATAACTGAGGCGAGTCACGGTTGAAGTATAAACAGAAGTTCATCTTCAGAAGTAGTCTGGAAGGTGAAGGAAGGAAATATATTCAATTCAGTGCCAGAGTAACTGTAACTGTATTTTTTTTTAAACTTAGATTGTAGGTTTGTAGTGACACTATACTTTCTTTTCTTGTGTTGCTTTTTTTATAATTGTGGCTGTTGAAAATTTAAAAATAGTGGTGGTGTACTTTGTGCTGTCTAATTGCTGCAAATTTATCTTGGCTTGTCTGACTGTCCTGTAGGTGAAGGGTGTTAATTGTTCCCTCTGACCTCAGCTACGATACTGAGGTGCTTAGTAAAGTTAGAAGTAACAGAAGTTCATCTTCTCAGAAGAAGCTAGAAGGTGAAGGAAGAAATATGTTATTCAGTGCGTTGAGTAATTGGTAACTGGTATTTTTAAACTTAGATTGTAGGTTTGTAGACATTATTTTTTCTTGTGTGGCTTACTTATAATTGTTTTTTCAGTTGAAAATTTAAAAATAGTGGTGGTGTACTGCTGTCTTTAATTGTTGCAATTATCTTGCTTGTTTGACTGTCCTGTGGCTGGGTGAAGGTGCATTGTCTGGCCTCTACCTCAGCGCTGTGGATAACAGGAGGGGCGAGTCATTCAAGCAGCAACAGAAGTTCATTTTCTGCAAAGCTTTGTGGTGAAGGAAGGAAACAGTTCAATCAGTGCTTCAGAGTAACTGGTAACTGGTATTTTTCTTTAAACTTAGTTTGTAGGCTTGTAGTGACACTATACTTTTTTCTGTTGTTCTTACTTATATTGTTTTGGGCTGTTGAAAATTTAAAATAGGGTGGTGTAATTCTTGCTGTCTTTAATTGCCGTTTTATCTGCTTGTCTTACTGTCCTGTAGCTGGTGAAGGGTGTAAATTGTCTGTCACCTCAGCTATGATAACTGAGGTGGGACTTTGTCACAGTTAAAGCAGCAACAGAAGTTCATCTTCGTGAAGAAGACAGAAGGAAGGAAGAAATATATTCAATTCAGTGCTTCAGAGTAACTGTAACTGTATTTTCTTTAAACTTAGATTGTAGGCTTTAGTGACACTATACTTTCTTCTGTGTTGGCTTTACTTATACTTGTTTTTGGGCTGTTGAAAATTTAAAAATAGTGGTGGTGTAATTTTGTGCTGTCTTTAATTGCTGCAAATGTTATCTTGGCTTGTTTGACTGCCTGTAGCTGGGTGAAGGTGTTAATTGTCTGGCCTCTGACCTGGCCACGTGATAACTGGAGGTGGGTTTAGTATTGTTAAAGCAGCAACTGTAGTTCATCTTCTCAGAAGAGTTTGCAGTAGGGAAGAAACATATTCAATTCAGTGCTTCATAGTAACTGTAACTCGATTTTCTTTGGGTGAGATTGTAGCTTGTAGTTACACTATACTTTCTTCTGTGTTGTCTTTACTTATAATTGTTTTTGGGCAGTTGAAAATTTAGTAGTGGTGTAATTTGTGCTGTCTTTAATTGCTGCAAATTTTATCTTGGCTTGTCTGACTGTCCGTAGGGGTAAGGGGGTGTTAATTGTCTGCCTCTGACCTCAGCTACGGATAACTGGAGGTGGGGCTTATCACAGTTAAAGACAAACAGAAGTTCATCTTCTGTAGCTGTTTAAAGGTGGTTGAAGGAAACATATCAATTCAGTGCTTCAGAGTACTGGTAACTGTATTTTCTTTAAACTTAGATTGTAGGTTAGTGACACCACTTTCTTTCTGTGTTGGCTTACTTATAATTGTTTTTGTGTTGGCAAATTTAAGTTAGTGGTGGTGTAATTCTGTGCTGCTTAATAGCTGCAAATTTATCTGGCTGTCTGACTGTCCTGTGCAGTGAAGGGTGTTAATTGTCTGCCTCTACCTCAGCTATGTGATAACTGCAGGTGGGGTTTAGTCAGTTAAAGTAGACAGTAGTTCATCTTTCAGTAGTTGAAGGTGAAGGAAGGAATATATTCAATTCAGTGCTTCAGAGTAACGGTAACTGTATTTTTTTTTTAAACTAGATTGTATTTGTAGTGACACTATACTTTCTATGTTGGCTTACTTATAATAGTTTTTGGGCTGTTGAAAATTTAAAAATATGGTGTGTAATCGTGCTGTCTTTAATTGCTGCAATTTATCTTGGCTTGTCTGTTGTCCTGTAGCTGGGTGAGTGTTAATGTTGGACTTGACCTCAGCTACGTTTATCTGGTGGTGGTGGTCTTGTTAAAGCAGTAAACAGAAGTTCATCTTTCAGAAAAGCTGTATGTGAAGGAAGGAAACATATTCAATTCAGTGCTCAGAGAACTGGAACGGTATTTTCTTTAAATTAGATTGTGTTTGTAGACACTATACTTTCTGTGTTGGCTTTACTTTAATTGATTTGTGTGTTGAAAATTTAAAAATAGTGCTTCCGTGCAACTGGTAACTGGTATTTTTCTTTAAACTTAGATTGTAGGCTTGTAGTGACACTATACTTTCTTTCTGTGTTAGGCTTTTACTTATAATTGTTTTTGGCTGTTGAAAATTTAAAAAATAGTGGTGGTGTAATTCTGTGCTGTCTTTAATTGCTGCAAATTTTATCTTGGCTTGTCTGACTGTCCTGTAGCTGGGTAAGGGTGTTAATTGTCTGGCCTCTGACCTCAGCTACGTGATAACTGGAGGTGGGGCTTAGTCACAGTTAAAGCAGCAAACAGAAGTTCATCTTCTGAAGAAGCTAGAAGGTGAAGGAAGGAAACATATTCAATTCAGTGCTTCAAAGTAACTGGTAACTGGTATTTTTCTTTTAAACTTAGATTGTAGGCTTGTAGTGACACTACACTTTCTTTCTGCTTTGGCTTTACTTATAATTGTTTTTGGGCTGTTGAAAATTTAAAAAATAGTGGTGGTGTAATTCTGTGCTGTATTTAATTGCTGCAAATTTTATCTTGGCTTGTCTGACTGTCCTGTAGTTGGGTGAAGGGTGTTAATTGTCTGGCCTCTGACCTCAGCTACGTGATAACTGGAGGTGGGGCTTAGTCACAGCAATGCTAGCAAACAGAAGTTCATCTTCTCAGAAGAAGCCAGAAGGTGAAGGAAGGAAACATATTCAATTCAGTGCTTCAGAGTAACTGGTAACTGGTATTTTTCTTTAAACTTAGATTGTAGGCTTGTAGTGACACTATACTTTCTTTCTGTGTTGGCTTTACTTATAATTGTTTTGGGCTGTTGTAAAATTTTAAAAATAGTGGTGGTGTAATTCTGCGCTGTCTTTAATTGCTGCAAATTTTATCTTGGCTTTCTGACTGTCCTGTAGCTGGGTGAAGGGTGTTAATTGTCTGGCCTCTGACCTCAGCTATGTGATAACTGGAGGTGGGGCTAGTCACAAGTTAAAGCAGCAAACAGAAGTTCATCTCTCAGAAGAAGGCAGAAGGTGAAGGAAGGAAACATATTCAATTCAGTGCTTCAGAGTAACTGGTAACTGGTATTTTTCTTTTAAACTTAGATTGTAGGCTTGTAGTGACACTATACTTTTTTTCTCTGTTGGGTTTACTTATAATTGTTTTTGGGCTGTTGAAAATTTAAAAAATAGTGGTGGTGTAATTCTGTGCTGTCTTTAATTGCTGCAAATTTTATCTTGGCTTGTCTGACTGTCCTGTAGCTGGGGAAGGGAGTTAATTGTCTGGCCTCTGACCTCAGCTACGTGATAACTGGAGGTGGGGCTTAGTCACAGTTAAAGCAGCAAACAGAAGTTCATCTTCTCAGAAGAAGCCAGAAGGTGAAGGAAGGAAACATATTCAATTCAGTGCTTCAGAGTAACTGGTAACTGGTATTTTTCTTTTAAACTTAGATTGTAGGCTTGTAGTGACACTATACTTTCTTTCTGTGTTGGCTTTACTTATAATTGTTTTTGGGCTGTTGAAAATTTAAAAAATAGTGGTGGTGTAATTCTGTGCTGTCTTTAATTGCTGCAAATTTTATCTTGGCTTGTCTGACTGTCCTGTAGCTGGGTGAAGGGTGTTAATTGTCTGGCCTCTGACCTCAGCTACTTGATAACTGGAGGTGGGGCTTAGTCACAGTTAAAGCAGCAAACAGAAGTTCATCTTCTCAGAAGAAGCCAGAAGGTGAAGGAAGGAAACATATTCAATTCAGTGCTTCAGAGTAACTGGTAACTGGTATTTTTCTTTTAAACTTAGATTGTAGGCTTGTAGTGACACTATACTTTCTTTCTGTGTTGGCTTTACTTATAATTGTTTTTGGGCTGTTGAAAATTTAAAAAATAGTGGTGGTGTAATTCTGTGCTGTCTTTAATTGCTGCAAATTTTATCTTGGCTTGTCTGACTGTCCTGTAGCTGGGTGAAGGGTGTTAATTGTCTGGCCTCTGACCTCAGCTACGTGATAACTGGAGGTGGGGTCAAGTCTTAAAGCAGCAAACAGAAGTTCATCTTCTCAGAAGAAGCCAGAAGGTGAAGGAAGGAAACATATTCAATTCAGTGCTTCAGAGTAACTGGTAACTGGTATTTTTCTTTTAAACTTAGATTGTAGGCTTGTAGTGACACTATACTTTCTTTCTGTTTTGGCTTTACTTATAATTGTTTTTGGGCTGTTGAAAATTTAAAAAAATAGTGGTGGTGTAATTCTGTGCTGTCTTTAATTGCTGCAAATTTTATCTTGGCTTGTCTGACTGTCCTGTAGCTGGGTGAAGGGTGTTAATTGTCTGGCCTCTGACCTAAGCTACGTGACAACTGGAGGTGGGCCTTAATCACAGTTAAAGCAGCAAACAGAAGTTCATCTTCTCAGAAGAAGCCAGAAGGTAAATGAAGGAAACCTATTCAATTCAGTGCTTCAGAGTAACTGGTAACTGGTATTTTTCTTTTAAACTTAGATTGTAGGCTTGTAGTGACACTATACTTTCTTTCTGTGTTGTCTTTACTTATAATTGTTTTTGGGCTGTTGAAAATTTAAAAAAATAGTGGTGGTGTAATTCTGTGCTGTCTTTAATTGCTGCAAATTTTATCTTGGCTTGTCTGACTGTCCTGTAGCTGGGTGAAGGGTGTTAATTGTCTGGCCTCTGACCTCAGCTACGTGATAACTGGAGGTGGGGCTTAGTCACAGTTAAAGCAGCAAACAGAAGTTCATCTTCTCAGAAGAAGCCAGAAGGTGAAGGAAGGAAACATATTCAATTCAGTGCTTCAGAGTAACTGGTAACTGGTATTTTCTTTAAACTTAGATTGAAGGCTTGTAGTGACACTATACTTTCTTTCTGTGTTGGCTTTACTTATAATTGTTTTTTGGCTGTTGAAAATTTAAAAGATAGTGGTGGTGTAATTCTGTGCTGTCTTTAATTGCTGCAAATTTTATCTTGGCTTGTCTGACTGTCCTGTAGCTGGGTGAAGGGTGTTAATTGTCTGGCCTCTTACCTCAGCTACGTGATAACTGGAGGTGGGGCTTAGTCACAGTTAAAGCAGCAAACAGAAGTTCATCTTCTCAGAAGAAGCCAGAAGGTGAAGGAAGGAAACATATTCAATTCAGTGCTTCAGAGTAACTGGTAACTGGTATTTTTCTTTTAAACTTAGATTGTAGGCTTGTAGTGACACTACACTTTCTTTCTGTTTTGGCTTTACTTATAATTGTTTTTGGGCTTTTGAAAATTTAAAAAATAGTGGTGGTGTAATTCTGTGCTGTCTTTAATTGCTGCAAATTTTATCTTGGCTTGTCTGACTGTCCTGTAGCTGGGTGAAGGGTGTTAATTGTCTGGCCTCTGACCTCAGCTACGTGATAACTGGAGGTGGGGCTTAGTCACAGTTAAAGCAGCAAACAGAAGTTCATCTTCTCAGAAGAAGCCAGAAGGTGAAGGAAGGAAACATATTCAATTCAGTGCTTCAGAGTAACTGGTAACTGGTATTTTCTTTAAACTTAGATTGTAGGCTTGTAGTGACACTATACTTTCTTTCTGTGTTGGGTTTACTTATAATTGTTTTTGGGCTGTTGAAAATTTAAAAAATAGTGGTGGTGTAATTCTGTGCTGTCTTTAATTGCTGCAAATTTTATCTTGGCTTGTCTAACTGTCCTGTAGCTGGGGAAGGGAGTTAATTGTCTGGCCTCTGACCTCAGCTACGTGATAACTGGAGGTGGGGCTTAGTCACAGTTAAAGCAGCAAACAGAAGTTCATCTTCTCAGAAGAAGCCAGAAGGTGAAGGAAGGAAACATATTCAATTCAGTGCTTCAGAGTAACTGGTAACTGGTATTTTTCTTTTAAACTTAGATTGTAGGCTTGTAGTGACACTATACTTTCTTTCTGTGTTGTCTTTACTTATAATTGTTTTTGGGCTGTTGAAAATTTAAAAAATAGCGGTGGTGTAATTCTGTGCTGTCTTTAATTGCTGCAAATTTTATCTTGGCTTGTCTGACTGTCCTGTAGCTGGGTGAAGGGTGTTAATTGTCTGGCCTCTGACCTCAGCTACATGATAACTGGAGGTGGGGCTTAGTCACAGTTAAAGCAGCAAACAGAAGTTCATCTTCTCAGAAGAAGCCAGAAGGTGAAGGAAGGAAACATATTCAATTCAGTGCTTCAGAGAGTAACTGGTAACTGGTATTTTTCTTTAAACTTAGATTGTAGGCTTGTAGTGACACTTTACTTTCTTTCTGTGTTGGTTTACTTATAATTGTTTTTGGGCTGTTGAAAATTTAAAAAATAGTGGTGGTGTAATTCTGTGCTGTCTTTAATTGCTGCAAATTTAACTTGGCTTGTCTGACTGTCCTGTAGCTGGGTGAAGGGTGTTAATTGTCTGGCCTCTGACCTCAGCTACGTGATAACTGGAGGTGGGGCTTAGTCACAGTTAAAGCAGCAAACAGAAGTTCATCTTCTCAGAAGGCAGAAGGTGAAGGAAGGAAACATATTCAATTCAGTGCTTCAGAGTAACTGGTAACTGGTATTTTTCTTTTAAACTTAGATTGTAGGCTTGTAGTGACACTATACTTTCTTTCTGTGTTGGCTTTACTTATAATTGTTTTTGGGCTGTTGAAAATTTAAAAAATAGTGGTGGTGTAATTCTGTGCTGTCTTTAATTGCTGCAAATTTTATCTTGGCTTGTCTGACTGTCCTGTAGCTGGGTGAAGGGTGTTAATTGTCTGGCCTCTGACCTCAGCTACGTGATAACTGGAGGTGGGGCTTAGTCACAGTTAAAGCAGCAAACAGAAGTTCATCTTCTCAGAAGAAGCCAGAAGGTGAAGGAAGGAAACATATTCAATTCAGTGCTTCAGAGTAACTGGTAACTGGTATTTTTCTTTTAAACTTAGATTGTAGGCTTGTAGTGACACTATACTTTCTTTCTGTGTTGGCTTTACTTATAATTGTTTTTGGGCTGTTGAAAATTTAAAAAATAGTGGTGGTGTAATTCTGTGCTGTCTTTAATTGCTGCAAATTTTATCTTGGCTTGTCTGACTGTCCTGTAGCTGGGTGAAGGGTGTTAATTGTCTGGCCTCTGACCTCAGCTACGTGATAACTGGAGGTGGGGCTTAGTCACAGTTAAAGCAGCAAACAGAAGTTCATCTTCTCAGAAGAAGCCAGAAGGTGAAGGAAGGAAACATATTCAATTCAGTGCTTCAGAGTAACTGGTAACTGGTATTTTTCTTTTAAACTTAGATTGTAGGCTTGTAGTGACACTATACTTTCTTTCTGTGTTGGCTTTACTTATAATTGTTTTTGGGCTGTTGAAAATTTAAAAAATAGTGGTGGTGTAATTCTGTGCTGTCTTTAATTGCTGCAATTTGCCCACCTCTTCCCCAACTCTTAATTATATGCCCTGATAAATCTGATTGACAGGAGCTAAACACAGGGTATAGTAAGAGGTGTGAAGTAGGAGGCATAAGGGGAAGAAGACCACCTCAGCACGACAAGTGTTTTGACTCATTTATTTATTTATTGGTTTCTTTTCCTAAAAAAATATATATCTGAGGATCAGTTACAGGATTTTAGTACTGTAAATAAATAAAAAGAGAACTAAGAGAGCTTCAGTAGCAGATAAGTAGTGGAACTGCAGTATAATGTGGGGAGTGGTGCAATGCAGTGGCTGTGGGGCAGCCATATTCATGCAGACCTTCTGGACACTGAGGTGCTGCCCTATCTGCATACATCTCTCGGCACTGCGGGATGAGGTAGCCAGACTCAGAGCGGAAGTAAACTGGGTCAGGAGTACCGTCACCCCTGTCCAGGAACCACCCAGTCCAATGCAGCTGCCTCAAAGGATGCCGAGAACTAGGAGCACTTGGATGACAGTGGGCTCAGGGAGGGTTAGAGCAGTCAGGCAGAGGCACATCCCAGATCCTATTCCTCTCAAGAACTCATATGCCACACTGGCAAATGAGGACAACCAAATAGAGGTACCCAGGGAAGTGGAAGGAAAGGATGGGGAGGTTAGGCAAGGAGGTGACCTCAGTGGGAAAAGCAGTGGACCCCAGAGGAGGAGGAAGTGAATCCTGGTGGGGGACTCCATCATAAGAGGGATCCAGCTAGGAACACAGGAGGGGGAGGACAGGGAGGTGAGGTGCCTACCAGGTGCCACGGCATGGAGGGATGGAAGGAAGATACTGGGGATCACTGGGAAGGCAAGACAGGAGGGTGAGCTGGATGTCATTATCCACCTAGGTACTAATGACTTGGCAAATGGGGAGCCAAAGGAAATTCAGGAAGAGTTTAGGAAACTGGGGAGGGGTCTCAAGCAAGTAGCTACTTCTGTCACTTTCTCAGAAGTACTACCTGTGAGAGGCAAGGAAGAGCATAGAAGTGCATGCACCAGGAACTTTAACTCATGGTTGAAGAACTGGTGCTGTGAGGAAAGGTTTGGATTCATTGGTGACTGGGGACCCATCGGGAGGGATGGAAGTTTATTCAAGCCTGACGGCCTGCATCCATCCTGGAGGAGAATCCAAGCACTCAATGATAAGTTTAAATGCTACATTGACAAGCATTTAAACTAGCAAAGGGTGGCAGGCCAGCAAGGATGGTACCTACTTCGCTCACCCCACAGCTAGTAATGGAACCAGTGAACCAGAGGAGTGGCTATCTCTGCAAAGCAGTGTGCAAAAGATGGAGATTAGTGTCCAAAAGGTGGATAAGCAGAAAAGGTGCAAATTCAGCAGAAGGGCAGACAGCAAGGAGAACCAGGGATAAATGACAACCAAGGAAGGGCTGGAGTAGAACAGTGAAGCAGTCTAGTGAGGTCAAATCATGGAAAGCCATATGTGCAAAATGCCAGGAGCCTTAGCAACAAGATGGAAGATCTGGAGGCTGTCATGGTACAGTCAGATCAGGACATTGTGGTCATCACTGAAACCCGGTGTAATGATAACCATGACTGGGAGATGGCCATACCTGGCTACAACATATTCAGAAGAGACAGAGCAGGCAGGAAGGGAGGAGGAGTGCACCTGTATGTGAAAAATGACATAAGGGCCACAGATCCAGGAGGAACAAAATGGGGAGAGATACTGTGGGTTAAGCTGAAAGGAAAATGGGGCCAGCCATCTGCACAGGTGTGGTCTATAGACCACCAGCCCAGGAGGAAGAAACAGATAGGGAGTTGATGGTAGCCATCCAAGGATGGCAGACAAGGGTGAGGTAGTACTAGTTGGAGACTTCAATATACCAGACGGGACTGGAGCATCCCAGCAGCAGCATCAACTAGGAGCAGATTTATCCTGGACTTCTTCAGGGTGCCTTCCTCAAGCAACTGGTCATGGAACCAACTCGGCAGAAGGCAATACTGGACCTTGTGCTCACAAACAGGGACAGTGTGATGGGGTAACAGTGGGGAGCACCTGGGTAACAGTGACCACCAGTCATTGTGGTTTGAAATCACAGAAAGAGCAGAACCAAACCACACAAAAAATATGTATCCTGGATTTTAGGGGGCAGACTTTGGGAAAATGGGAGATGCTTGAAAGAGGCATTAAGGGAATGGGACAGGAATCAGGGATTGAGGAACAGGGCAGTATTTAAAATGGGGATTATAAGAACAACAGAATTATGCATTAAGCAGGTTAGCAAGAGGAAAAGAAAGAGGAGACCATTATGGTTTTCTCAAAGAGGTAGCAAAGAAAGTGAAAGCCAAAAGATTGCATTTAGGCAAACAAAAAGACACAGGCAGAAGGGGATAGGAGAAGTACCAGGAGAAACAAAGGGAGGCAGGGAAGTCAGTAAGGGAAGCCAAAGCTCAGACAGAAGAACACATTGCAAAATCAGTGGTTAAAGGGGACAAAACCTTTTACAGGTACATAAGTGAAAAAGAAGGACAAAGGAGGATAGTGAGACTGAAGGGAGGATGGGTAGCCGTGGAGGATGACAACAGTAAAGCTGACATATTGAACAGGTATTTCTGCTCAGTCTTTACTAAGGAAGAGGGGTAATGGGTCAGAAGGGAGTACAAGGGTGAGAATGGTGCAGAAATGGACACAAGTCCCTTTACACGAGAAAGGGTCCTGAAGGAACTGGAAGTAATAAGAGCTGATAAAGCAATGGGGCCAGATGGGGTGCACCCCAGGGTCCTTAAAGAACTAAGAGAGGTGGTGGCTGAACCTCTGGCTATCCTGTTCAGCCAATCACTGGAAACAGGGGAGGTACCCAAAGACTGGAGGACAGCAGATGTAGTCCCCTTATACAAAAGTGGGAACAAAGAGGAAGCAGAGAACTACAGACCAGTCAGCCTCACCTCGGTAGTGGGAAAGATCATGGAAGCACTACTGAAGGAGAGATTGGTGGAACATCTGGTTGTCAATGGACTACAGGACCCAAGGCAGCATGGTTTCACCAGGGGAGGTCATGTCAGACCAACCTCATTGAATTTTTGACTGGGTGACTAGGGAGGTGGATCAGGGGAGGGCAGTGGACATGGCCTATCTGGACTTCAGCAAGGCCTTTGACACTGTGCCACATAGAAGACTATTACACAAACTGGGGAATATGGGTGTGGGCAGGACAGTAGTGTGGTGGATAGGTAACTGGCTGGGTGGCAGGACACAGAGGGTGGTGGTAAATGGCTGTCACTCCACAGAGGGAAGAGTGACCAGTGGGGTACCACAGGGATCAGTGCTGGGACCGGTCCTATTCAACATCTTCATCAGTGACATTGCACAGGATCTAGAAGGCAAAATTTCACTGTTCGCTGATGACACAAAGCTCTGTAATAGAGTAGACACACCAGAGGGTGTAGACAGAATGAGAAGGGACCTGCAGAAACTTGAAGAATGGTCAAGGGTTTGGCAGTTGAAATTCAATGCAAAGAAGTGCAAGATAATGCATATGGGGCATAAAACCCTGGCACAATATATCAGTTGGGGGTGAGGATATAGCATGCACCAAGCAGGAAAGGGATCTTGGGGTTGTCATCTCTGATGACCTCAAGGTAGGGAAACAGTGTGACAAGGCATCAGGTAAAGCAAATAGGATGCTGGGATGTATAGGCAGGGCATCACCAGCAGGAAAAGGAGGTCATAATTGCACCATACAAGACACTAGTGAGGCCCCACCTGGAGTACAGTGTACAGTTCTGGAGACCATACCTACGTAAGGACATAGACAGGGTAAAGAAGGTTCAGAGGAGGGCAACAAAGATTGTGCATGGGTTGCATCACAAGTCCTGTGAAGACAGGTTGAAGGAACTGAACATGTACTCCCTGGAGGAGAGGAGGGAGAGAGGGGATATGATAGAGACATACAAGTATCTTACAGGGAGGAACAGGGTGCAGGAAAACACTATTTTAGCGAAAAAGATGTTTCAGGACTAGAGGGCATGGGATGAAGTTGGAGGGAGGACGATTCAGAGGAAACATGAGAAAGAATTTCTTCACAGAACGGGTGGTGGACAAGTGGAACACCCTGCCAGAGGAAGTGGTGGGAGCTGAAACAATCATGGGATTTAAGAATGCATGGGATAGACATAAAGGAATTCTAGAGGTCAGGGGTAAGGGGAAATAGACTTCTAGGAAAACAAACTGAACTTACAAGCTCAAATGGGCAGACTAGGTGGGCCATAGGCCCTTATCTGCTGACACTGTCTATGTATCTATGTATCTATATTGCATTTGTCTGCACTCTGAATACATACAGTACTTATGATACAGTGCATATCTGTACTCCACTCCTGTATAGACCTCATACTGTCCTGATATCAGAGGCCCATTATCACAGGCATAACTACCTTAACCTTATCAACAGCGACCCCTTATAAAAGTTAATATCACATTTTCTCTCCTAATGAAGTCCATCATTACACCTGACTGCCTGACATCAACACATTACTTAAATAGAACTTACAGCACCGCATGGACAAACCTGCTGTTTTTCTCTATAAAACTGTGTAAATAATCCCGAGACTGAACATATGCCTGCCATTACTTTTTCATGTACTGCCACCTGTTCTACCTGTCAAACCTATATTGCTTACCATTCCTTCCATTGAAATCTACACCTCCATATTGTTTCCTAATAATGTGTCTGCCTTCCTTAGAATGCAAAATAAAAAAAACCTCTCACTAGTTAAAAATTATTGTGTTGTTCCTCCATGTCTCCTGAACAGTTCCACACAACCTCACTAACTTCATTATGCAGCCGTGGTGGATCTGACCAAAAATTTACTGTTGTTATTGTTGGGAGTGTGTTTCTGTTGCTCCCTTGATTTTCTACTGCTGTATTTATTTTGGTGTTTAGGGTTCTTGTTCCAATTAAAGGCTATGCCTTTTGCATAGTTGTTTCTGTCCCTCTCAAATTAATAAGCTTCTGTGCTTTAAGTTTTGCATCTTGTTTGTCAGTTTTATCCTTAAATTTATTTTCTAGTATCAGAATCAATTCAGATTCTTTAAACCGTACCACTCGTCTTCTTTTGTCTTTAAATCCTTCCAAATAGCAGGCTGCCGATTATTATAGTCTTTAATGGCACATCTAGTTAATGCTTCAGAACCAGTTTGTATGGCTGCTTCCCAATCCTTGTCATAAGATTTCCCCATCTTGTCCATAACCTAGCCTTCAAACAACATGAAGTCTTGTTGTATTCTGACATATGCAGTGATCCCCTGCCTTTGAACTGCCCCGGAGAACAAAGAGTTAACTTTCTATACAGAGCATAGAGTGCTGAGCTCGAGCTCAGTTGGAGTCTCTGTCTGGAGTGTTTCAAACTCAAACCGTCAGATTCTTTACTCTTCCTCACTGAACAGTCACTCCGGAGATTTCTCCTTCAGCTCGGTTCTAAAGTCAGCTAAAGTCTCAGTTTTCGTAGGTATTTAAACTGAAAAAGTTATCCGCATCGTCGGTTCAATCTCTGTCTGTGGTGCTGTGAATACTGGATAGGAATTGTTCTGTTTTCTGTGTGGAACTTGTAAAAGTGCAGGTTGGTTTGGCTGAAATGACCATTTGATAGTGAAATTTTGTGTTTTACTTAGTGTGTGTTTTCCGGTTCTGATTGGTGCTAAAAAAACATGTTTTACTACGGTTTTTTCCAATACCTGTGACACGGTTAGGAACCGATAAGGGTGTCTTGCCTGGCGGTTGCCATAAAAAGGGTAAGTTGGTTAGGTTGGCCATGTCTGAGAAACCCAAGAAAAAAACTGGGCCCACTGCGTTTCAACACTGCAATGAGTGTCGGGAGGTCTTTGCTAAGGCCAATCTCCACACCACCTGTGTTTATTGTCTGGGGTTTGACCACCTCAGTTCAGACTGCCAAATATGTAAACATTTTCCCAAATCTACCCTTGAGAGAGAGATTAGGTAGACTGAGGGAAAAGGAGGCTGAGAAGTCCGCTGATCGGATGGCTAGCCTGTTCGGTTCCACCTGAACGGGAGTGCCCTCTGACCAGGGTGATACTTCTTCAGGCAGAAGGAGAGCTGATTCCAGGGATCAGTTCCGACAAAAGAAAGTGCAAAGATAAATCGACAGGCTCGATCCAGAGGTTCATGTTCCGACCGCCAAAGAGATAGCAAAGTGATTCAGATTGTGAAATCGCTTCACTCAATTCCTACCGATCCAGCACCTTCTGGCAGGGGTTCCGTTTGGTTGGATCCCTGGTTCAAGATTATACCTTGAAGATTTTTATGAACTGGAATTTGAAGAGGAAGGGAATTTGAGGATGATGATGGTGAAAGTGAGGGTCTGGATGTGCCTGTGGAACGGACATCTCCCAGACAGACCTTCAGGTGTTTCCTCTCCTAGGTTTCTGAGTCCCTTCTCACCTTATGTTCTACAGAAAGGTGGCTGAAACCCTCCAGCTTCCTATGGAGAAGGCATTGGAGGATCAAGAGGAGCCTGATTATGTAGAAATGATGGACATCCCAGAGTCCAGGAGACTGTCTATTCCCCTCCACAAATACTTTGGGAAGCAGACACAAAATATTCTAAAGTCTCCTAACACTGTACCTCCTGTGGATAGAAGAATGGACAAGAGGTATACACTTTCAGGCTCAGACACGGAGTTCTTACACCAGCAATGCAGCCATCTTGGGGTAGTGCAGGCTGCTGCCTGTGACAAGGCAAATATTCCCTTGGCTTCACACACCCCAGACAAGGACTCCAGGAAGATTGATGTCATGGCAAAGAAACAGTACATGGCATCTTCTTTGGAACTCAGACAGGTGAATTATATGGCCTATACAGCCAGGTACCAGAAGTCCAGGTGGGACACTGTACTGGCACTGGCTAAACAGGCCTCCCCCCAGCTAGCCAAGGAGCTGGAGGAGGTGGCTGCAGATGGAATCGAGGCATCAAAAGTACAGTTTCATGCTGCTGTGGACTCCAATGATGTGTCATCAAGAGTCACGAGCTACATTTGTGGCTCTTTGGAGAATGGCTTGTCTCAGATGTACTAGCCTCACAGGATACTCAGGCTAAGGCCATGGATTTTCTGTAGTGGGTAACTCTGTTTGGGGAGCAGACAGAGAATTACATGAAGAAAATGGACAAGTAGAGGACCACTTATAGGAGTGCTCAGGCCAAGGAAAGGCAGGCAACTCCTCGAGGCAGCATTCTAGAGGCAGGGGCAGGCCTTCTATATGCCCTTACAAGCACAGGCCTCTTCTCTTTTTCGCAGAGGGGGTTCTTCAGAGGAGAGACAGAAGGATGAGTGGGGCTGCATCCACTCCTCAGCCTAAGGCCTGCCAAGCAGACACCCTGATGTGCCTGCTGGGGTCGACTCTCCTATTCCAGTAGGGGCAGAGGCTGGCTTACTTTGTCCAGGACTGAGGTTCTACTACATCAGACAAGTGGGTCCTGGAACTAGTAAGCCAGGGACTGGTTCTCAGCTTCAAAATATTTCCAAGATGAGAGCCAGATCTTTTCCACTTGTAAGTCTCTCAGAAACCCTTGCCCTAGAGGCAGAGGTTTCATCTCTTCTGGCCTTAAGAGCCATAGAGAGAGTTCCTACCCTACACAGAGGCAAAGGCATGTACTCCAGGTACTTCCTTACCACAAAAAAGACAGGGGAGTGGTGAGTCATCCTAGACCTATGATACCTGAACAAACATCTTTTAAAACCAAAGTACAAGATGGTAACTCTGGGAATAATTCTTCCCTCTCTAAGGTCAGGGGACTGGCTAGCCTCCCTGGACCTCAAAGATGCCTATTTTCACATTCCCATCAGGTGCTCCCACAGAAAATACCTCAAGTTCGAGTTGCCCTCAGGCCATTATCAGTTCAAAGCAATGCCCTTTGGTCTAACATCAGCCCCATGAGTTTTCACAAAGTGCTTGGCAGTAGTCGTTGCCTTTCTAAGAAGGCAAAAGATTTACATTTTTCCATATCTGGAGAACTGGCTCATAGTGGGCCAGTCTCCAGACCAAGTCAAGTCAGACCTGCAAGTGACCCAGCAAGTGCTCACTTCTCTAGGATTTCTTCTCGACCTTCCCAGGTCAGTTCTT
Source organism: Neoceratodus forsteri (assembly GCA_016271365.2). NCBI lineage: Eukaryota > Metazoa > Chordata > Ceratodontiformes > Ceratodontidae > Neoceratodus > Neoceratodus forsteri. Next base: position 14,067,337 of record JADMNL010000035.1, read on the forward strand.
GAGCCTGTACAGCTCCTTAGCTTTATAGGGGCAGAGCTGGATACTGTCAAAGCAAGAGCCTTTCTTCCCTTGGAAAGGGCAAGAGTTCTTTTTTTTTTTTAATTCAATATATTTTATTCATTTTAATTGACATCAAAAAGAACACACACATTATTACAGTATGAAGAACCATAACAAAATAAAGATACAATAGGAACTTGAACGGCCATAACTGGCCATGTACTATAGAAGTCAGCAGAAAATAGAAAAACCCTAAATAAGCCCGCTAAATGTGACCCTCCCCCAAACCCCTGTCCCCCCACCCTACCATAGCATCCACACCCTCAAGCTCTACATAACAGAGAAATGCATATAATCATAGAGTACCGAACAAAAGGAGACCCAATTATTGGGTACTTTGACTAGACCACGTAGAGAGAGCGGTACTCAAAGCCTCCCAAGTGGTATCACCTATATGTCCCATACGATTCATTTTAGCAATATGAAGTTCAACTTGCAGCGCAAGGACCATCTCTCTGTGCCATTCTATGACTGATGGAGGGCTCGGGTCCTTTCAGTGCCTTAAGATTACTGCCTTTGCTGCCGCTGAGATAATGCCCATGTACAACTTGGTTCTCTTAGTCATGCCCTCCTGATGCCTATTCAACAGGCAGACCTCAGGGGTGAACAAATCAGGTATGTCAGGTATCTGTGACAGGGACAATCTGATTGTTCGCCAAAAGGGTTGAACTTGAGTACATTCCCATAGAATATAGTAAAGGTCCCCTTCTGTAACCCCACATCTATTGCAAAGGGCCGACCTTAGCCTGCCCATTCTACAGAGTTTAACAGGGGTATAATAGAGATTGTGCAATATATTAAATTGTTGCAATCTATATTTATCTTGTCTAATACACTTATAGTTGTTAGCCCATATCCGTTTCCAAGTGCTAGGATTTTCCATTATCCTTAGTTTATGAGCCCAATAGTAGCAGACCCCCAAAGGAAGACCTTCATCCAAATTTAGTAACAACTTATAGATTTTGGAAATAGAGTGAGGCTGATCAGCCACCTTAAGCAGAGAGGACAATTCAATTTTATTTTGTATCCACTGTGCTCCTTTAAGGTGAGCCTTTATCGCCTCTCGAACTTGACAAAATTTAAAACTGTATGGTTTTATCTCTGGAAACTTAGAACAAGCCTGTTCATATGATAAGGTCTTCCCTTGAGGAGCCAAGTCCCCTAATTTTAGACCTTCTAATGGACCTAGAAAACCAGGCGGGATCGAAGTTTGCTGAATTAGAAAATGCATATTCTGCATCACTGTTTGTTCTAATGAATTTCTGCCAGTCAACTTTAAGGAAGCCTTGGGCTTGCTGTAACACTTTAAGGACCATCCGATAGGGGTATCTCGAATGGTTTAGGAAGGAGTTTAAAGTTGGTATAGGAATTGAATTCAAATGAATCAAATATCTAAGCACCAGCCCTCTCTCTATACTTAACCAAGAAGGGACATAAGAACCCGAGACTGGAGGAGAAGTCGGTTTGCACCATTGTATTATCTTACAAATATGTGTAGCAATATAGTATTTATAAAAGGAAGGCAGAGCGAGACCTTCTGCCTCTCTTGAGGTCGTGAGTTTCGAATAGGCACGTCTAACCGACTTCCCCTTCCATAAATATGCATTAATTTCTCTCTGTAAGGCCCTGAACCATGTCTTGGGCAAGTAACATCCCAGCATATTTATGGGGTAAAGGATTCTGGGTAGAATATTCATCTTAATCAGATGTATTCTGGCCCTAGTGATAATGGCATTGCATTCCATCTTGCTAGGTCTTGTTTACAACCTTAATTAACCCATGAAATTCTCTCTAATCATAGAAGTCATTACCTCTGGTAATTTTAATTCCCAAGTATGTCATGACTTTCGGTTCCCATGTCAACCCATATTCTCTCGCTATCCCCGGGTAGCATCGGGCATTGAGTGGGAAGAGTTTAGTTTTAGAGACATTAATCTTGTAATTAGAGACTCTTGAGAATTTTGCAATCTCTCTAAGTATTACTGGGATACCCTGTTCCAGGTCTTCAAGGTGTATAAGAAGATCATCAGCGTAAGCCGAGACTAAATACTGGTTAGCGTCCAACCGGATCCCTCTGATTTCCCGGGAAGCGGTTAGTCTGCGTAAGAGGGGCTTGAGATATAAGTTAAACAACAGTGGGGACAGTGGGCATCCCTGTCTCGTACCACACCCCATTGCGAAGGGGGCCGATAGTATACCATTGCACCAAATCCGTGCAGACGGTGCCCTATACAAAATCCGAACCCAATTTAGGAAATCCTTAGGTAACCCCACATTATCAAGTACTGCAAACAAAAATTCCCAGGACACACGATCGAATGCTTTTTCAGCATCAAGTGCCAAAAGTGCCATGGGAAGAGTGGTATTTTGTGCGTATGAAATTATATGGTGAAGCTTACACAGATGATCGCAAGACAGTCTACCATTCATGAACCCCAGTTGTTCGTTGCAGACTAGATGGCCCATTAGTAAGCTGAGCCGGTTGGCAAGAATTTTGGCCAAAATCTTAATATCAACGTTCAAGAGCGATATAGGACGGTAACTGCTCGGTAGCACAGGGTCTCATCCAGCTTTAGGAATGAGGACAGTCAGAGCTTCCAAAAAGGAGGTCTCCGAGAGCCCCTCATTAAACCAAAAATTGAATACTCTGGTTATAATAGGAGTAATTATAGGTTCATATATCTTATAGAAGTTGGTAGATAGGCTGTTGGGCCCAGGAGATTTGTCTCCAGTCAATTGAGAAATCGCTGCCTTTACCTCTCTCTCCTGTATTGGTGATCCTAACCCCCCTGCATCAGAGGGTACACACCTACACATATGTGTCGAGTCTAAGAAATCCTGAATTTCTGCAGTGGTTATCCCTTCTGATAGTCCAGTAGAGTATAGCTGTTGGAAATATTCTCTGAACACGTCGGATTTCTTTGGGGTCCCGGACCACAATGCCACCACTGCCTTTTGAATAGCGGCAATATGCAGTAGATACCATCTGCTTTAATCTAGAGCAAAAGCTTACCCGCCCTATCCCCAGATTCCGATATTTTATTTTAGTTCTACGGAGGGCTAACTCTGCCTTCTGCATCATGATTGCTGAGTATTGAGCTTGGAGTTGTTGTAATTTCACCCATTCCGCTTCATTGGAGTGCTGCGAAATATTAGTTTCGGCGGACTTTATAGCATTTAAAATCTGGTTCAAATGTTCTCTGGCCTTCCTAGCTCTAGTGGAGGCAAGCCTAATGCATTCTCCTCTAAACGCACATTTAAGGGTTGCCCAAATAATATCCAGTTTAGTGGAAGAACTAAGATTAAAACTGAGGAAATCAGATAGAAAACTCTTCAAGCGCCCTTGGGTGAAAGGATCGTGAAGCAACTGATTGTTAAGCCTCCACATAAAGTCCCTTTTAATGGTGCGCCCAGGCTCAAATATTATAGTGATTGGGGAGTGATCCGATATAACTCTGGGGTTAATACTGGCCGCTAGCACAGAGGGAATCAGACCCGTACCGACTAGAAAATAATCTATTCTAGAAAGGGACCTATGCGGGGTAGAGAAAAAGGTATACTGCCTCGCTTTCCCATTAAATAACCTCCATATGTCTACCAGCCCTAGGCATTCCATCATCTCCTTCAGTGCTCTCTGTGCGGGAGAGAGTCCCACTCTCTTGTTGTCAGACCTATCCAATTGCAGAGTGGGTGTCAAGTTCCAATCCCCTCCAATAATCAAATTCGAGGAGACATAATTATTTAATGTGTCAAGTAAATGTGTAAAGAAAAATGAGGAATCTGAGTTGGGGCCATATACTGAGCCAATAACTACTTGCTCAAGTCCTAAAGACCCAACTATAAAGATGTAACAACCTTGAGTATCCCAGATTTCTTTTTCCAGTAGAAATGGGACCCTTTTGTGAACTAAAATGGCTACTCCCCTTGGCTGTGAAACCCCAGAACCAAAGGCTTGGCCTACCCAATATCTCTCAAAAAACTTAATGTCTTGTCTGTGCAAGTGCGTTTCGTGCAAACATACTATATCACAATTAAGGGTGGATAAGTGTTTCAAAATGACTTGTCTTTTGCACCTATCCCGGGCCCCTTTGACATTCCAGCTTATAAAATTAATGCTGCCCTTTTTCATTTTTCGGCAAACAAAATAAAGTTAGTATCGCCCTACAAATTACCAGCTCACGTAGGGTGTGGATGCTAAACCTCCCAAATCCCCTAACCCACTTATAGAACCAATCAACCTCCCCCCCACAAACACCCCCAGTTCGAACAACTGTATATTAAGTACTGAACCACCTTGCGATGACTCTATCAGCCTAGCTGCAAGCTAACTCATTCGCAGCACAGCTCCCAGACTTATTGCTCACAGCCATCCAACTACGCCCTTTAGTCATTGTTTCTTGAGGGTAGGGGAAGCCCATTAAATAGTACGAAGCTTCCTCCTATTAGTTAAAATAATAGATTACTGCCAGACAACAACATATCTCAATGGAGGGCTGGAGAAAAAAAAAAAAAAAAGGAAAGGGGGGGACCTTTGTAAAAAGCCCCCAAGTAGTTTAGTAATATCATCAATTTGATATAGTCAATATAGATTTATACTCCTGTTATAATTAATAGTTATAGCAAGGAGGCTTCCCAAAGATGAACCATACACGTGTTCTTTCCACAGTACATCTAGCCAGAAGAAGCAGCTGTTAAATCGCATCATCCCTCTCTCGGATTACAACAAAGCCAGATATATATGTCACCTCCTGTTGTATATAGCACTATGAATTCCCCAGGTGTACACATTCTCAGAGTCAATACTTAGGTGCAGGCATCGATCTCCGTAGCTCCAGTAGATGGGAGCCAGATGGAACCAGGTGCTTATTATTTACACGCCCCTTATATTTATTCCAGCCTTGCTACATTAATGAATACTTGAGAGAACATGCCGAAACACCTTCGTGAACTTGTGCGACTGTATCACAGCCAGGACAATCAAGGCATTACTTCCTGCCAGGGCATCAAAATTGACAATAATACAGAGCCGGCAATAGGAAGAAATCTCAGTCTGTTGAGGACTATATTAGGTTCGCACTTTTGTTTTAACTGCCTCTATTGTAGCCAGATTATGCTTTGGGAAGCCCCTAAATTGAAGCTCCGTGATGCCCGGGTTTGCAGCACATAAGGGCACAAGGGGGGGTCGTCCTACATCGGACTTAATGTCGTTTCTTATTCACTGTGCTCGTAAACCAAAGCAAGAGCAAGGAAGAAAAAAAAAAAAAACAGTTCTTCCCCAGTTCTCCTCTGTTAAGTTTAAAGCAGATAATATTGGGGTCTCCGATCTAAATCCTTTAATGCAGCATAATGAAACAATAATTCCAAACGTCAGCCCTGGTGAAACACAGGAAAAAATGAACAGCAGATTACAGGGCAGAGCTTAAAAGTCATTGCGCTACACAAAGCGCCCGTAGTCCTCTGAAACCAGTATTCCTAAGTCAATTCCCTCATGGGGCTGCGGCATGCTCATTATACCACCGAGTTCACTTGAACAGGTCTGGAAGTGTTTTCTTGAGCTCAACTTGAGCAATTTTCGCCGTTTCATAGGAAAACCATTGATCTTTAATTTTAACTTGAAGCAGGGCTGGATAACGAACTCTGAATTGAAAACCTGCAGCAATTAGTTTCGAAATGACTGAGTGCAGCTCTTGCCTTTTAAGTCGCACCGAGTGGGGGAGGTCATTAACGATTCTGATTTTCTTGCCATCCCAAGTGATCTCCTGCAGCCCCTTGATCTTACTCATAATGTGGTGTTTATCCAGAAAGTTTAAGAGCTTGCAGATCATCGGCCTTGGTGGAGCATTCAGGAGGGGGGGGTGGACGCAACGATCTGTGTGCCCTTTCCACCACATAGGTGCCATTCGGAGAGGGGCCTGCAATCTTTTCAAAAAGCTTCTGGAGGAACTGTATAGCCAGAGCCTTCTTCCTTCTCAGGAATCCCAATGATGACCAAATTGTTTCTCCTTCTACTCCCTCAGGTCTTCCAGCTTCTCTTCCATTTTTAATCGTTTAGTCAGGGAGGCGCTCAAGGTCCTGCTTGTCCACTCATTTTCTAGCGACTGGATCCACTTCATTATCCCCAACCCTAACAGTTAGGGCATTTAATGCTCCTTTGAGCTTTGTATCTCAGACGAAATTTCCTGGATAGGCGCTTGCAATGGGCGAAGAATTAGAGAATCTCTCTTCCGTTAATGCAGAGGGGCCCAGGGTAGATTTACTAGATCCCTGGCGTGGGCGCTTAGTGGCCTGCTCTTTTTCGGGAGAGGATGGCGGGGTATGTCTCACTGACTGTTTCTTGACAAACGCTTCCATTTTATCACTGGACCGCTGACAGACAATTACTCCGGAGCAGTATCGGTATTTTGAGCTCAAAAAAGAACGAAAAAATCTCAGGGTAGAGAAAAAATTGACTTAGCTGCGAGCTGAGCTGTTCAGATGCGCTGCTCACTCTAGGCTGCCATCACGTGGTCTACCAGGGCAAGAGTTCTTATAGAACTGGCTTCTTCCTTCAGCCTTCAGGTGTCTCGACCAGCAAGGCATTTCCTCCAGCTCTTGGGCCACATGGCAGCTTCTACAGCAGTGGTCCAAGGGGCAAGATTCCAGAGGGATATTCAGTTCCATCTGAAGGCCTTTTGGTCCCAAAGGTAGGATTCCCTTACCAAATTGATTCCTGTGACTTGGACCCTGATCCAAGCCCTTCAATGGTGGCAGGATCAGGACAACTTAAGGCAAGGGGTTCGATTTGCCACACAGCCTCATTCAGTGGTCCTAACCACGGATGCTTCTCTTCTCAGCTGGGGAGCCCATTTGGGGGCCCTCACTGCCCAGGGACTGTAGTCCCCTCAGGAATCCCTTCTCCATATCAATCTCCTAGAACTCAGGGCAGTTTTCTGGCCCGAAAGCTTCTCTCAGTCAGTGCGGAACAAGGTGGTTCAAGTCAGAACAGACAGCACCACCCCCATGTGGTACATCAACAAGCAGGAGGCACTCAGTCTACGGCCTTGTGCACAGAAGCCATGAAGTTGTGGTCCTGGCTTATTCCTGCAGGCCTTTCTGATAGCAGTTCACCTTCCAAGGAAGGACAATGTCTTAGCAGATGCACTGAGCATGATCTCTCAGGGCCATCACGAATGGTCCCTAGACCCTCAGGTGTTAAAGTGATTTTTCAAGGTGGGCTCCAGAGATAGATCTCTTTGCAGCCCCAGACAATCACAACTTCTCTCTTTGTTGCATACCCCAGTCTTGGGCTCAGTCCGACTGGATGCTCTGATTCTGAATTGGGAAGGGAAATTTCTGTATGCCTTCCCTCCCTTCCCACTCCTGTTCAAGGTTCTAGTCAAGATAAGGTCTCAACCTTGCAAAGTGATTCTAATTGCACCAGATTGGGCCAAACAGCCTTGGCACCCCCTGTTGTTGTCCCTAGCAGTCCATCTTCCCCTGTTTCTTCCCAGGAATTACAACCTGTTAACATCCTCTCAGGGAGGATTTGGTACCCCAATCTTCAGTCTCTCAATCTCAATCTCAATCTCAAGGCATGGCTCTTGAAGAGTTAAATTTGCAGACTTGCATCTTTCTCAGGGGGTTCTGGATATTCTCAAAGCTGCTCAAAAGCCCTCCACCAGAAAGACTTATAACTCCAAATGGAAACGATTTAGCATTTGGTGTTCCAAGAAGCATATTACTTCAGACACTGCTGAATTGCCTACAGTTCTGGATTATATGGTCCATTTTAATGGCCTAGGCCTCAGACCAGCTACTCTCAAGGTACACTTGTCATCTGTTTCTGCTTTTCTGTCAGTGGGAAAGTCTTCCTCACTATCTTCTGATCCTGTGTTCTGTAATTTTTTAAAGGATCCTTCACACTCATCCTCCTTTAGAGACCCTGCCCTGCTTGGGATTTGAATGTTGCATTGCTCAGTTACGCAACCTCCTTTTGAGCCTATGTCCTCAGCAGAGCTTAAGTACTTGACTTGGAAAACCTGTGTTCTTGGTAGCCATTACCTCTGCCAGGTGTATCAGTGAATTGCAAGCCCTGTCAGTGGAACCTGATTTTATCTCCTTTCACAGGGATAAAGTGGTCCTTAGAACCAATAGAAGGTTCTTGCCCAAAGTGGTTTCAGACTTCCATTTGAATCAGTCTATGTCTCTTCCTGTTTTCTTTACTGATCATTCTTCCTCAGGTGAGAGGAGGCTTCACAGTTTAGATGTTAAAAGAGCCCTTAGTTACTATGTAGAAGCATACCAAGGGTCACAGGTTTGACTCCTCCAGCTGTTCCTCACTTATGGAGAAGTGGGAAAGGGCAAACCTGCCACTAAGAGAACTATTGCCAGGTGGTTTGTATCGTGTATACAATTCTGCTATGAAAAACTGGGAAAGAGTCCTCTCTCAGGCCTGAGGGCTCACTCCACCAGAGGTACAGCTGCTTCCCTGGCTTCTGTGAGGGATATTCCTCTCTTAGAAATCTGTCAAGCAGCCACCTGGAAAACAGTCCATACCTTTACCAAGCCTTACTATCCAGGCTAGGACTGATGCTCAGTTTGGCACAACAGTACTTCAGAGCCTATTCCCAAAGTAGGTTCTGTCCCTCCTCCATGGAGGTACTGCTTGGTAGTCTGCATATGTCAGAATACAGCAAGACTTAATGTTGTTTGAAGAAAAAATTACTCACCTTAGTAATTGTGTTTCTTTTATTGGAGTCTTGCTGTATTCTGACCTCCTTCCCTGCCTCCCCTCTCAGAACCTGTTTTTGGGAAGTGGGTGGGCAGGTGCAGTGTTGCACCCAAGGGGTGCTTTTTGTTTACATCTTCTCCCTTTTGTTTGGGTGTTGATTTATTATTGTTATTGTATTACATTGGGTTTGGGTTTTTGGGTTTCCTGACTTGAGTCTTCCTTTGGGGACCCAAAACTTTTTACTATCAGTTGGCTAGTAGGAATTTTACAATTTCCACATATAATTTTTTAATTAGTAGGCTCTTAAGAATCTAGCGGTTTGAGTTTGAAACACTCCAGACAGAGTCTCCAACTGAGCTCGAGCTCAGCACTCTATGCTCTGCATAGAAAGTTAACTCTTTGTTCTCTGGGGCAGTTCAAAGGCAGGGGATCACTGCATATGTCAGAATACAGCAAGACTCCAATAGAAGAAACACAATTACTAAGGTGAGTAATTTTTTCTTTTGGTAACTCTACGTCCTCTTGGAATTCTTCCCACCTTTAAACTAGTCTTCAAGTAGGTTTTATGCCAAAAATGGCATCTGATCTTAAGGGCAACTTTTTCTAATTCAGAATAGGCTATTTCAATGTTTGATACCTCTCTTGTAGGTCTGTTACTTCATTCACTTGTGTCACTAGTTGTCCATACCTCAGTTTCTGTAAAAAGTGATGATTCACCCCTTTCTTCAAAATCCCAACTCTGTAAGCCATTTCCTTCTTCCAGTCATGGTCTGACTTGCTCTTCATCTGACATCCCCAAATTTATTCCACAACACAGAAAAAAAGAAGATTCCCAAGTCACCACTAAAAGTGCCGCACTTCTGGGTTGATAAGGAGAGTTAGATATGCAAAGTCACATACGCTAAATTGTGAATCAATAAAAAAAAACAGTGCTAAAAATAATTTTAGTAATAGAGCGCCACTGCACTGCTACACAAGCATTATTAAGTGCGTGAAAGACTGAAGGACAGCAAGATCCCCAACAAAATGGTCTAGCTGAATCACACTGTGCAGTGAGCTGACTCCAAAAAATCAGGTGTATCAAACAAAAGAGAAGTTGCTCTACTACAAAACTGTGCCACACAAACTCAAACAACTAACAAAAGATACAGCACCTAAAGCAGTGTAAAAAAGGTTTATTCAATATCCAAAAAAACTTACAGTGATGTGCAGTAAAGGTGCAAAATGAAAAACACACTATATCGGCAAGGGTGTAGATCCGACCTGGTTTTGCCATGCAGGGCTTTATCAAGGGACTAAGGAGTCAGTGCTAAACAGTATACTAAAGTAGTACTCTGGCCAAGTCACATGATGCAAAACAATAAGTGATTTAAAGGCACAATGCCTATCTAATGTGCTACCTATGTATACCAAACAGGTACAATACTAGACGCATACCAGGATTAAAAATAGGCATGTTGCATGTCAGAGTACGGTCTAATATATGTAGATTAATACTGGTGTCAAACATTTCAAACATAATATCATTAAGCCCAAGGTGCGCAGCACTGTATGTTTTTTTGGAGATTGAATACAAAATTTTGGGGATATTGAATAAACCTTTTTTATAATGCTTTTGGTGCCTTATCTTTTGCTAGCTATTTCTTTGAATGTAACTTGCTACTGGTTCAGGGCTAATTTAGCATACCGTGTAGTGATAATTTAGCTCTGGGGCTATGTTTTGTGTAACCCCTATTTGGCACTATCCCCAGGGATACTACTACTGCCTGCATGACTAGGAACAGGTTGAGGGGCCTGAGCTCGGTGAATGGGTGCCTCCACCCAGAGGAATGGTTTTGGGGTAGAGTAACTGCTATGGGTACAGTCCTCTAGGCCAGCATAACCCCCACCAACCCTTCTAGTGACCTAAACAGATAAGCAGATCAACATTCACATATACCATATAACATCAGTACTGAACCCTCAGTCAGTGCACTTACCACCAGGGCTGGATCAGCAGCAAAAGCCTTGGACACCCCCTGTAAAATGAGATCTGCAATATAACAGTTCAATGACAATGCAATATCCCCTCCACAAAGGTACACATTAGACAGGTTAAATGCAGAAAGAACAAAATCTAATTTATTTGGGGGAATTGCACAGGGGTGGGGCAGTAAATCTAGCAGATGATTATCTGATCTGATTGATTCAGGCTGATATGGCATACACTAAGATTCTCTTAGTCACAGTCACACACTCTGGGTACCCAGTTGTTGTACAGGCTACCCTGAAATGTTGCCTGGGGTAGGTTGGCCTTGCAGTTGTAGTTAGGGCCCTTAGGAAAGAAAACAATTAACATGCACTTCAACCCAGAATTTGTATTCCAGAGCCAGATGGTTCAGTTCATTGTGATAAACCCAAACAATTAAATCAGATGACACACAATGATTGCAGCTTTGTTGCAGGGAGCTACCCTGTTTAGTACTCACGTGACCCAGACCAGGAGGCAGGACTGAGGAGATGAAGACCTCTAGATGTTGTTCTGGCTTGCCAAGGGAAGCAGGGGCCACACAATGCACCATGGTGGTCGATGCCTGTTTGATGGTATTGAGCAGTAGCTGAATCCCGAGCATGTCTTTCATCAGAAAAGTTTCTGCAGTAGGAGCAGCAGTGACCAGACCAGAGCAAATAGTTCAGATTTAGTCATATATAAGTGCTGAAGCAGCTTCCAGCTGGCATAACACATTCAATGGATGGGGAACACAGCACATTCAGCACACTTATATGTAGTAAACTATAAGCCACAGATTGGATGAATTCCATTTGCAATTTAACAGGGTCTCTGCACAAACCTCTCATTCTGAAGCTCTCTCCTGTACCTGACAGACCGATTGCTTCTGGAGCAAGTCTTCAGTCCATACTCAGGCAAAATTCACTCTCTTTCAATTCAGGATTCAGGTTCCACAATGATATTAGGATTTATTCTGATTCAGTTTTGCACTAACTTCTTCACACTGGAAGATGGCAGCAGGCAGGCACAGCCTTCCTGCCGAATCCCTGCACTACGACACAGGAGCAGTTGCTCGAATGGCTTGAGCTGTTCACTCTCCAAACTCCAACTCTCGACTAACACACTGCTGCAGGCAGCTCTGGGATGTCCCAGAGATCCAAAAGGTTTGGTTGCTTGATGAATCTCTCTGTCACAGAAAGGGCTCCTCCTCCAGGTCCATTCAGGTGCCAAACAGTAAAAACTTCATTTCCTACAGAAATTCAATCCCACAAGACCCCTGGGGACAGTCTCCATTTATGGGTCCCCTGAGGTTCCAATTGATCCAACTCTGGCAGTCCAGAACCAAAATGGTGGCTCTAAGCAGAAAGTCCATGGTGCAAAGGAAAGCAGGTTAGACAAACTCCTATATTATTATTAAAGTGGATAAACAACAAACAATCACAAATCCCCAAAATGCTCCCTCTGCGCATATAGTGATGGCAGAATGGAGCATAAATACCATTCCCTGAGTTGGACACGAGCCTTAAACCACTTTGTCCCAACCCAGACTGATTATCCCATACAGATAGATAGCTCTTAAAGAGACAGGCATGGAGGCTAACACTGCACTGTCATGCAAACATATTCAAAACTGATTGAGATTCAGAACACCAACCTGGCAGTGGCATTAGGCAGGCCCTGGAAGATATTTTAGGAACCCCCATTTATAGGAGGGTTACACCCTTCTCTGCCTGGAAAGAACTTGGTGTCTGTGTCAAGTCTATACGTACTATAACATTATATAAAAGATATTACTCTACACAAGACTTGTTTGTTTCATTGGTATACCATATAAAAATAAAGCTCATGGATCAGTAAATGTAAATACTATAATATTACTATACTCATTCACAATGTCATTGATTCTCTGTAATAACAGTATTTATGCATTTGTCATACACGTAATAGATTGCACTATGATTCAAACAGATACTTACTTTAATCATTCTAGTCTGTACTGTTTCCTGTACTCTAAACAACATAGATGATGCTCATCCCTATCAGCTACATTGGAACTAGATGGGGCAGGGGCACCATGTTTTGAAGGGTGTACAATCAACTTAGAGGTAGCAGAGAAACAATTTGGGAAGTGAGCTTTCAGAAATATAGACTCTTTTATGGGCAACATGTACGAGGAGGTCCATGGGCCTCCCGAGGAGTCATAACTGAGACGGATCACTGGTTTAGTAGCATTCCAAGACTTCTAGGGGAACAGACACATGCTCTGGAGTTTCAACACTTGCAGGGAGGGTACCTCTGCACTGGTTGAGAATCAAAATTGAAAGCACTGTCTGCTCCTTGCTCTGTTGGCTCTGGTTCCACAAGATTGCTGTCTTTATTGGATTCTGTAGAAGGCCCAGATTGACCATCCAGGAAAAGCCCTGCAACATTTAGATCTTGTAACACTTGACTGCCCCTTTCAGCATCAGGGATTTCACTACTGCCATTTATCACAGCAGGGAGGGAATCATTATGTTTGTACAGTTCATTAGTTTCTGGTATGTCACCAGGAATACTTGTAGTATTAGGCTCTCTTTCTGGTAAATCAAACAGTTCAACCAGACACAATGAATCAGCTACTTTGAAAGTTACACTTTGCACCTCACTTTCAGGGGGCACAGGTTTTGAGGAGAAGGCTGGAGAGTTAGGTAGCCCTGAAGGCCCAGCTTCATTCCCACAATTTTACATAGGATTACCTTGAAATAATTGACTCGGTTCATAAGATGGATAATATGAAGCTTCACACTCACTGTTATCAGACTCAGACTGGCAATCAGTGCCATTTGGGCCTGCCTGGGGAAGGCCTTTGTCCTTGACAGTGGGAGAAGGATGACTCTGTCTCTTTTTGGCAGCAGCTCTAGTCACAGGCAGTATCTGAAGGTTCAGAATCAATAATCACTTGACCAGTAAGCAGCAAGTGATTTCTGTGCAGTCTTGGTACCTCGAGGATCATTCTCTGCATGCACTTTATATACTGGCAGGTCATCTAGCTTGCTGACAATGATGTATGGAAGATTATGCTACCTATTGGCAATTTTATGCTTTCCATGTAGTCCCAAATTTCACAACAACACACCTTTTCCAGGTAACAACTCCCTGCTTTTTTCATGTTTGGCATGCCTTTCTTTGTTTGCCAGGTTTCTTTTGGCTGCCATAGTTTGTGCTGAGTTGATAGGCATGATTTAGCTGGGCCTTTAACTTCTGAACATATTGCAAGTCATTTTGGCTCAAACTCCATTCGGGGACACACGAAGCATTTGTCTATAGGTAACTGGGCTTCCTGGTCAAACATTCGATGGTAAGGGGAAAACCTGGCAGTATCACTCTTGGTGCAATTATAGGCATGTACCAGGGTGCTGATCAGTTGGCTCCACTTGGGCTTGTCTTTAAGAGCATGTCTTTAGGGTGAAGTGTACAAAGCATATCACGGAGTGTCCTGTCGAATCGTTCAGGTTGTGGGATCCCTTCAGGATGGTAAGAAGTAGTTCTGGACTTCCTCACTCCCCACAAAGAGAGCTTTTTCTTTATCAGCCGGCTTTCAAAGTCTCTCCCCTGATCAGAATGAATTCTCTGAGAGGCAGCATAGTGGACAAAAAACATCTCTACAAGAACCTTGGCCATTGTGGGTGCTTTCTGGTCTTTAGTGGGGTAAGCTTGGGCACATCTTATGAAAGGATCGGTCACAAGTACATTCCCAATATTCTTTTGGTCAGGCTCAAGATACAAGAAGTCAATACACACCAGCTCCATGGGTGCACTGGTAGAAATATTGACTAGTGGATCAGCCCTTAAGGGTGGGGCTTTCCTTTGAAGGCAGGGACTGCATGTTTGAATATGGGCCTCAGCATTAGCTCCCATATTTGGCCAGTAGAACTAGGAATGGGCTAAATCAGGGGGTCAGATCACAACCTAAATGTCCCATTTGATTATGGAGGGCCCAAAGTACTAAATATTTGAAGGCTGTGGGCAATACCAGCTGCTGTTTATCCAGTTGACCTTGACGATTTACGGTCTCTCAATATAGATACTGATTATGTTACTTAAGTCTGGGACCTTCTCTAAACAATAGTGCAGTCTGTGGGTCAGAAGAACAAAGTTTAGACAAGTCCTTACCATCATGCAGAGCGTCAAGCACAGGTCTAATCATGGGATCTTGGGTTTGAGCCCACTGTATATTTTTATTGCCAAGCTGGAATAATACACTGAGGTCTAAAGCTGCAAAGTGGCAGTAGGCTGCAGGGATGCAGGTTTCTGGAGGCCCAGGCAGTCCACTAGGCAATCAACAGTTTCAGAAGAAGGGTGTTCATCTTTGTTAAACTTTTGACACAAGGCTTTGATAGACAGTTCAGACAGTTTCACCCAGTTCTCATTGGAGTTCAGCCTTCTTCAGAGGGCATCTGCATTGATGTGGATTAGGCTGGGATGATACTCCACTGCATAGTCATATGTGGAAAGGACAGATAACCACCGATGCCCAGTGATGTCTAGCTTAGCTGAGGTTTGAACATAGGTAAGTGGATTTTTGTCAGTCTTGACTAAGATCTTGGCCCCATAAAGATATTCATGAAACTGGTTCATCACAGCCCACTTGAGAGCAAGAAATTCAAGCTTGAGTACTGGATAATTTCATTCAGATAGGGTTAAAATTCTACTAGCAAATGCCACTGGGTGCAGGCCTTCTTCATACTCTTGATACAGAACAGCTCCCAGCCCCTTTAAGTTGGCATCCGTGTGCAGTACATAAGGTTTAATGGGGTCAGCATATGCAAGCACCAGTGCCTGAGTGAGTTGATGAATAATTTCATAAAAAGCAGCTTTACATTCAGAAGTCCACCTGGCTCCGAAAAGTTCATGCATCTTGAAATAGATCTTATTCTCCTCATTGACAGAGTTCTTCTTCTTCTTTATTTATTTATTGAATTGTTTCACCAGGAAAGATACATTGAGCAACTTAATGCTCATCTCACAGTATGTCCTGGGGGAATGGGGAGAGGGATATACAGAGTGAGAGTTTGCTGGGACTTTGTATTGTGCCCCTCCATATTGGGCCCGGACTGTGTGAGAAGGAGTCCAATGGGGGCTGAGGGGCATTGGAGGTGACCAATCCAGAATCCGGACCCTGTCTGGAGCCAGCTAACTAAATGGGACACAGCTTATAATTCCTGGATGTGGCATTATGGGTCACAGTGCCTTTTCGCACCACTGAGGGCTAGAATAAGTGACTGGCATGTGTAACCAGCCAATGAGATCAGGTAGCGCCCGAGCTGTAAGGATTGTCCCATGCTGCTAGAGGCAGAGGCATTGTGACTGTGAAGGAGAAGGCAGCTTTGAGCTTCTGCACCATTGAGTGTTCACGCTGGAAGTGTGTGAAAGGCCTGAGGTGCTGTTTTGCATTTGTCCACGTTCCATGAGTTAAACCGCAGGCTTGCAGTCAGAGGAGGCTGTGTACAAGCACAGCTACCTACCAGGCTTTACCTGAAGAGGACTGGAGAATCTGCTGAATCATGCTCGGTCTGTCAGGACATTGAAGCTGCAGTGAAACACCCACATAGCTGAGAGTTCGGTCGGGTCCTGGAAGCAGCTGCCTGGTATGGTACCCCTCTGCTGCTTCCATATAAATGTGTGAAGAGGCCGCTGAAGTTCAGGTTCAGCCCTGCAAGTGGAGGAAGAGTGGTTCTCTGCTGGGGTTGTGAGTACTGGATCAGGGTAGCTCCCTGTTAAAGCTTATAAGCAAATGCAAAAATCGTTTTGTTGTATTGCTGACTGCACCAATTGAGCTTTCTGGCCCCATATGATCTGCTTAGGAAGTGAATGCTTGCTTGTGTCTGGGCCCCAACCAGCTGCATTGAGGAACTAGCCATTAGGGCTTGGGTACCCATAGACAGCAATTGATAGGGTAGGCCTGTGCACAGAGCCATTGATAGATTTTCATATACTGTAGTGGTAAGCTAATCACCCTGATTCCCCCTGGTCCTTGTTATTCCCCCTCAAATAAATCAGATTGCCTGTTTTGCAAAAGTACACTGGCTAGTCTGCTTATTAATGGTGAAATACTGCACATGAATGTGGTGTAGCTGTACCTTACTTCCTAGGGGTCCCCGGAGAGAGCTGACTGGATCAAACTGGGGGTAAGTGTATATGGTAAGGGCACTGAAATTGAACTGTGTGGGCCACTAGTGGGAAGACAGGGGTTGCAGCAACCCAGAGGGCTGTGACTGAGTCAACCTCAACTGTTCTACCCCGACCTCTGGGTGGAGGCACCCGCTGACGGATCTGGGCCTCACCCTACTACAGTTAGGAAAGGCAGGGTAGTAGCCTTAGGATAGCGCCCTGGGGCTACACAAGATGACAATGCATACATTACAGACAGTTCACTAGTGATGCAGATGCAGCAGGGTGAACACATAGGATCCAGTCACCCTTTTAAGAGCTAGTCAAAAGGGGTAGTATGTGCAGGTGGGGTGGGGGATGAGAAAGGAGGCAGAGGAGAGAGAGAAAAAGGAGAGGGAGACAGGTATGCAAGGGAGGAGTCAGGAGGCAGGTGCAGGTAGGTGTCAGGTAATTGTGCAGAGCAGAGGTAAGGGAGTATAGGGAGGTGGAGTGGCGGATTTGAGGAGGGAGTGCATTCTACATTTTAGGCAAGCGGTAAGAGAAGGTTTTTGGCCAGAGGACGTGGTTCTGCAGAGGACTGAGAGGGTACAAGTGTTGGCCTGGGATCTCAGGGAATAGATGGAGTGGGTAGGGGTGCCAAGAGAGGAGGAGATACATGAGGGAGAGATCCAAGCCAGAATTTAGAGATGAACTTAGCACCATGTAGCGCATGCTGGGGGTGAAGGGGAAGGAAGCTGAGAGAACGGTAGAGGTCACAATGATGGGTGAGGGGAGGGGCATCAAGAGCAAAACAACAGAAGGAATTGAAGAGAGAGTCCATTATGGATAGATGGGACTGTAGGGCAGCATCGTAGACTATTTCGCAGTAGTCAAAAATGGGCATAATCATCTTCTGTACCAGCTCACGCCTGGTGGCGAGCGGAATGCAGCTGCAGTTTCTGTAAAGTGCCCCAAGCTTGGGCCTTAGTTTTTTCAGAATGGCATCAATGTGTACAGAGAAGTCAAGGTGTCTGTCCAGCCAGATGCCGAGATACCTGAAAGAGGAGGAGTCCTTAAGAGCAGTCCCATCAAGGATGTGAAAGGTGTGGAGGTGAGTTAGCCTAGCGAGTCTCTGCCTGCGCCAAAGAACATGGAGACTGTCTTCTTGGCATTTAGAAAGAGTTGATGAGAACTAAACCAGAGTTGGACTTTAGTGAAGTCAGACTGGAGCATGGTAGTGACATCAGCAGCTGTATAGCCAGAGGTAAACAATACTGTCCGCATACATGTGGATGCTGGATGCAGAGCAAACCAGGGGGAGGTCACTTAAAAAGATGGAGAACAGAATGGGGCCTAGCACTGAGCCTTGGGGGACTCCAGTGTTATAGGCAGGTGTGGTAGCTAGATAGCATCAGCTATTCATACTGATTGTGACCTGCCGGACAGGTAAGCACTGAACCATCCTGTAGCAGAAGGCGATTGTCCAGCACCTGAAAGGCTGTGAAGGAGGAGGGGTTGAGAGACAGGGTCAAAGGCTTTGTCCAGGTCTAAAAAGATAGCTGAGGTAATGTGCTCTTTGTCAAAGCCTGAGGAGATGGTGTCAGTTAACCTTAGGAGAGAGGTGGTGGTAGAGTGGGATTTCCTGAAGCCAGACTGTAAGGGGGTGAAAAAAGTGGAGTCAGAGAGAAACAAGGAGAGTTGGTTGAGGGCTATGTGTACTTGTAATTTAGCTAAGGTTGGCAGTAGAGACAGGATGATAGTTCCCAGGAGAAGAGGGGTCACCCCCCTTAGGGAGGGGGAGTACAACAGCATGTTTCCAGACAGAGGGCACAGTGGCAGTCTCAAAGGAGAGGTTTAGTAACAGGGAGAGTGGAAAGGCTATGGCAGGAGCAGAGAGGTAGAGGAGCTTAGGGTCAAGGCCATCAGGCAAGGAGCCTTTGGTAGGGTTGAGTACCAGGAGAGCATCAAGAGTAGTGTCAGGAGAGACAGGAGAGAAAGGAACAGGGAGGGAGGTGTAAGAGGTTCGGAGGAGGGGGATGGGGCAGAGGAGCAGAGGGGAAGGGGACAGGATGTCGGGGTGACATGGGATGGAAGGAAGAGCAGTGGGGGTGTGTGTCAGTGTATGAGGCATAAAAGGGGGCCAACGGATCAGAGGATGGGCTTGGGAGGATGCTTAGCTGAGAAGAGGTGTAGGTGGCAAAGTGGGAGCTGAAGCATTCAGCAATGGTGATAGGTTCAGAGTACAGAGTGATTGTGCCTGAGGATGGGAGGCAGAGGAGTAGAGGATGGCGAGAAGAGGGAGTGAACGACCTTCCAGAATTTAGAAGGGGTGTTTGTATTAGCTTGGAAATTAGACTTGAAATGCTCTGCTTTGGCAAGGTGGATTGCTTTAGTGCAGCCATTCTGAAGTTCATGGTAATGTTGGTGATCACCAGGGCAGTTGGAGGCTTTGGCTTTGCACCATGCAAGGTTGTGAGCATGTTGGCAGGCCAGAAGCTCAGGAGTGACCCAGGGGAGGTGCCCGCCATCTACCCTGGTTTTACAGTGCGGGGCACAGAAGTTTCAAATCTGAAGAAACTTAGAGGAGAAGTAGGCAAGGGCCTTGTCAGCTGAAGCTGCTGTGATGAGGGGGGACTAGTCAACTTGAACAAGGTCATGGAGCAAGGATTGCAGATCAAGTGATGCGAAGGGCCTAGTGAGAATAGTTTTAGCTGGGAGTTTAGGCCTATGTATTTTCTGCACTACGAAGGTCATGTGGTGGTCATTGATAGAGTCTGGTAGTAGCTCTGAGGCCACTACTCAATGGGGATGGGAGGTGAGGACCAGATCCAGCAGGGAGTGGTTTAGTGTTCTAAGGTTTAGATGAGTGGGTTCCAGTATCAGCTGATGGAGATTTAAGGCTTCGATAGTGGAGTGGATATTAGCCAGCGATGGGGCCAGCCAGTTTAGATTTAGGTCACCCAGGATGAATAGTTCACTACCGCTGGCAAGAGAGGTGAGCTATGAGACCAAGTCAGTGACATTGGAATTTGGCTGACCAGAGTGACAGTAAACTCCAGCAGTGAAGATGGGGACTGTGTGAGGATAGGCGATTTTCAAAGGAGAGCCTCATGGGATGACTGAACAGAAGTTGTGAAGGAGGGAGTGATCTGGAGGGTAGAGGAGGTATAGATAGCTACACTGCCACTCACCCGGTCCTGTCCTGTCTAGATATAGTAAAGCCAGGGATAGCAATAGCATGGTCAGGAATGGTTTTAGACAGCCAGGTTTCAGTGATCACGATGATGTCAGGGGCGTAGACATATACCAAGGATTGCAATAGGGAGATTTGGGGAACAAGACTTCTTATGTTTAGGTGGATGATTTTAAGACCATTTGGTAGTGAAAGTGGATTTGTGGCTGGGTGGGCACCAGCTAGTGGATGGACAAGTGCAGGATCAGGGTCTGGGTGGATATCACCGGATGCTGGAAGGAGCAAGAGAATAAGGAGCTGGGGTAACCTGCATCCCTTGGGTGAGCGATAAAGTAATCGTTTACTAGTTTTAGGGGAGAGATAGAATGATACATGAGGATGCTATCTTAAAGAGGGTAATAAGCTGAGTGGGCACTGAAGTGATCATGGCACAGGGGAGTGTAGGGCAGTAGGGGAGTAAAGTAGCAACTGGTGGAGCATTGTTCCAGTGGGGTAGGGCAGGCAGTCAGCCACCGCCGGGGCACTAGCAGACTAGGTTGGTCTATCGGCAGCTCAGTGCAAGAGTGAAATAAGTATGAGTGGAATGAAACAAATTTCTGAAGTCAGGCAGGCCTCCATAGCACACACAGTGAGGGCGAGAGAACACTGGAGGGTGATGTAAGGAGTTAGCAAGCTGCAGCTCTTGTGGGGGAGCCACAACCAGATGTGCCTCTAGTGGTAGAAATATAAGGAGCCAATGGGAAATTGGGTAGATACAAAAAGCCAATTAGGTGATCAGTGTTGATTATAAATATAAGTGTCGATCTGGAGGGTGGGGCGGGGAGCAGGTGCACAGCGCCAGTGGGCCAGAAATGCTGGTGGCTAGTGCCGTACCTGGAAGGTTGAGAATCCGGGCAGGAGGACTGAGGCGGTGGCTTGAGGTGTGCCGTCGGTCCGGGGGCCGAGCAGGTCACGTGTATGGAGCCTGCAGTCCCTCCGAGGGGGGTCCCAGCTGGAGAAAGAAGAGAGGGGGAGAGATTAAGTAAGCTGGCCAATGCAAGAGGTGCAGTCAGCGCAGCAGGGAGCTCAATTTGCAGAACAGTGGGACCAGTAGTTTGGGTGCCAAAAAGTCTAGGCTTGAGTGAAGCAGCACCAATTCCCTGAGAGAACTGTAATCACAGCTCTTTTTTGAATACTTTAACACTTAAAACTCTAAACAATTTGAACTTGGCATACAATTCAGTAGGAAAAAACCTGAAATGTTTTACAATTGTCGGTTTAGAAAGAGCAGACTCAAGGAGACCTTATGACTAATCGGAGTGGCTTAGATCAAGGTCAAGCACTGAAAACCCCAGGCTCCCATTAAGGCAGTCAAGGGCGTCCTGGATATGGGGCAAAGTGTATTGAGCAGGTAATGTCCTTTGGTTCAAAGTCTGGTAATCCACACACATCCTTAATGATCCATTTTTCTTGCATACTACCACAATCAAGGAAGCATAGGGACTTCTCAGCTCTTGGATGATCTCTGCAGCCAACATCTCTTGACGGTGCCTCTGTACATCACCTATGTCAGCCGGGGCAAGGTGATGGGATCTCTCTCTGAATGGCCTCTCATCATGGAGTCGAATGTGATGTTCAGCCCTAGTGACATGACCCATGTCCCATTCCTTCAAAGAAAATACTTGATTTCTCTGGGACAGCTTCTGGCTGATCTTGGTTTTTCATTATGCAGGTAGGGGAGACTCCCGAAAACAAACAGGTCAGGAGTCACCTCATCATTCTCAACAGGGCACTTCTTGCTGGGCAGCATGGCAGTGTCCGCACAGTACACAGAGGCTAGAGTACACCACCGATTCACTCGAATTTCTCGATTAGACATATTCTGAACCTGCACCACCACCCGTCGGGCATAGGTATGAGCTCGGGCTGGTAAGAAGTTGGGGCTTCACCAACAATCCCTCAGGCAGCTTTCCTTCTTCTGGGGCACTGAGCATGAGGATTTTGTTCTTCACATCTGTCTTGAGATGCACTTCACTATGGATAGTGTATTGAACATTGGGAGGTAACACCAAAGAATCAGGATCTTTCTTCCACACTGTCCCCATTGGTTCATCTTTCTCCATCTCCTTACTCTACTTCCTCAACTCACAAGCTTGCTTTACCAAGGTTGGAATGTGAAAGGCCCATCCAGTTCACTTGGCGTGCTTCTCTTGACACAGTTGAGCCAACAATCTGAACATTGGTACCAATTAGTAAGGAACACCATCATACAGCCCCATCGGTGGGCACACCAGAGCCAAGGTCTCCACTTGCTCATCCACACCTGCTACAGCTCTAGGGAAAGATAACCAGAGCTGGACATATCCTAGATAAGGGTAGTGTTGGTTATACCAGTCTTGAAATACAATAGTCACTTGTGACCCACTACTAACACAGCATAAGTAGAGATACCATTCAGTCGCAGTAGTTTCCATGGAAGGGCCCACCACTTCGGACCATTCTGGGGAAGCTGGCTTGGCAGTCTGTCCTGCAGCAGTTATTGAGGAATAAGATCTTTTTGTTGGGCCATCTCAGGCTTTATGTTACTCTAATGAGCCAGGTTTAACAGCCAGGAGGTGACCTTTGACAAATTCTCTGGGAGGGTGCAACCTGCCTGGGTGTGTCCGTCCTCCCCACAGTGATAGAAAACACTTGTTCCTTGAGATCTCAGGAATGTGAAGGTTCATCTCTCACTTTGGCTTGATTACAAGGGTCTTGAGGGTCCTCTTGTGGCTTGAGTTTGGTCTCCCTATCTTCATGGCTTCCTCAATGGCCAGTAGTATGAGTGGCCCAAATAAGATCTACCACCAGGGCTCTCAACTCTTTCACATCTTCCATTAATTGAGTTTCAACCCAGGGATTCAGGGACAATGGCATGAACCCCCACACCCCCAGGTGAAGCCTCACTTCACACGATGCACCGTGGTGGTCGATGCCTGTTTGATGGTGTTGAGCAGGCAGCTGAATCCCCGAGCGGGTCTTTCATCAGAAAAGTCTCTGCGGTTGGAGCGGCAGTCTAGGCCGAGACGTCAGTGACCAGATCAGAGCGAACAGTTCAGATTTAGTCCGTACGAGTGTTGGAGCAGCTTTCAGCTAGGGTAACACATTCGATGGTGGGGAACCAAATCGTAACCCACACCGCACATTGAGCACACTTATACATAGTAAAGCTATAAGCCACAGATTGGATGAAGTCCATTTGTAATTTAACAGGGTCTCTGTGCAAACCTCTCATTCTGAAGCTCTTTCCGGTACCTGACAGGCCGATCGTTTCTGGAGCAAGTCTTCGGTCCACACTCTGGCCAAATTCACTCTCTTTCAATTCAGGATTCAGGTCTCACAAAGATATTCGGATTTAGTCCGATTCAGTTTTGCACTAGCTTCTTCACACTGGAAGATGGTAGCAGGCAGGCCAGGCACAGCCTTCTCGCTGAATCTCCACACAACCACGCAGGAGCAGTTGCATAAATGGCTCAAGCTGTTCACTCTCCAAACTCCAACTCTCGACTGACACACTGCTGCAGGCAGCTCTGGGATTCCCCAGAGATCCAAAATGTTTGGTTGGTTGATGAATCTGTCTGTCACAGAAAGGGCTCCTCCTCCAGGTCCAAGCGCCAACCAGTAAAAACTACAATTCATACAGAAATTCAATCCCACAATACCCCTGGAGACAGTCTATATTTTATGGTCCCTCGAGGTTCCAGTTGGTCCAGCTCTGGCAGTCCAGAACCAAAATGGTGGCTCTAAGTAGAAAGTCCATGCTGCAAAGGAATGCAGGTTAGATAAACTCCTATATTATTATTATTATTATTAAAGTGGATAAACAACAAACAATCACAGATCTCAAAAGGGCTCCCTCTGCGCATATAGCAATGGCAGAATGGAGCAGAAATACCATTCCCTGATTATCTCACACAAATAGATAGCTCTTAAAGAGACAGGCATGGAGGCTAACAGGGCCCTGTCATGCAAACATATTCAAAACTGTTTGAGACACAGAACACCAACCCGGTAGTGGGCATTAGGCAGGCCCAGGAAGACATTTTAGGAATCCCCATTTATAAGGCTGTTACAGTTGAATATCTGGACCCTGGTGTCTAGTGATCCTCTCCCACTGGCTGATCATCAGCAACAACTCATAAAATCCCTGTTGGGTTCTAGTTCCCCTCCACCTGTCAATTGAGGGTCCAATTGTAAAAAAAACCAAAAAAACATTTAAATAAGTTTCCCTACCTGGTGTCCAGTGGACTCCCCTCCCTCTCCCTGAACCCCTTCATAAAACATTTCCCACCTCAAGTAAGTCATTCCTAATCCCTGCTGTCTAGTGGACCCCCACCCTGGCAAGTAGTTCCCCAAAACTCCACTCCCCCATTCTGACTCAGATTGGACCATGGGGACCCAGTACAACCCTCTTCTCTCCTCCATAGCTGGCTGCCCACTGAGCTGTCAATGAGTGAGCACATCCTTGTACACAAGCGAGTGCTCATTTATTGACAACTCAGTGAGCAGCCTGCTGCAGAAATGATAGTAGGTTTGTTCTGGTCATCCACAGGCTTCTGTGGTTTGTGATGGGGGGTGGGGTGATGGGGACTAGCTGCCTGGGGAGGTTGAGGTCCACTAAATACCAGGGATTGGGACTGGCTTACTAGAGGTGGGAAATGTTTTACAAAGGGGTTTGGGGATTAGGAGGGGGTCCACTGGACACCAGGGAGGAAAACTTATTTAAATATTTTTTTTTCTTAAACTGGACCCGCAATCAGCAGGTATGTGGGGGGGTGCTAGACTCCGGCGAGGATTTTATGAGATGGTACTGGTGACTGATGGGTTGGGAGGGGACCACTAGACACCAGGGGAAAGATATTCAAAACTTGGTCCCAGGGCTAAACTAGCACTGCATGGCATGCTACATTAGCCAGGAAGAAAAAATTACTTACCATAGCAATGTTGTTTCTTCTAATGGAGTCTTGCTGTATTCAGACATACTGCAGTTAGCCCCAGCACTTGAACTGCCCCAGAGAGGAATGAGTTAACTCTATGCAGAAACATAGAACGTTGAGCTCGAGCTCGGTTTTCAAACCTTTGTCTGTGATACTCCCAGTGTAACCATAAGATTCTTACGAGCAAACTAACTAATATACTATAGTATGGAAATTGTTCAAACATATAGCGAAGGGCAAAAGATGCTTTTGGGCCCAAAAGACTCAAGTCGAGAACCCAGGAAGGAAAGGTAGTGACAATATTTAAGTATAAAACACCAGAAAAATAACAGCACATCTACCCACCCAAGAGGAGGGTACAAAGTACACCCTGAGGTGCAACACTGTACCAGCAACCCACTTCTCAAAAAACAAGTTCTGAGAGGGGAGGCAGTGGGGAGGTCTGAATGCAGCAAGACTCCATTAGAAGAAACAACATTACTATGGTGAGTAATTTTTTCTTTAAACAATATGAATCTTGCTATATTCAGACATAATGCAGACTACCAAGCAGTTCCCTATGGAGGAGGGAATGCAGAACCTACTTTGGGAAGAGGCTCTGCAGTACTGCTGTGCCAAACCTAGCATCACTCCTAGCCTGGATGTCCAGGCGGTAAAGCTTGGTGAAAGTATGTACTGTTTTCCAGGTGACTGCTTTAACGATCTCTAACAAAGGTATATCTCTGGCTGCAGCTAGAGAAGCAGCTATACCCCTAGTCGAGTGAGTCCTCAGTCCTGAAGGGGGCGTTCTACCCAACTTGTCATAATATAATTGTATACAAGAAACAATCCACCTGGCAATAGTTCATTTAGTGGCAGGCTTACCTTTCCCCACTTCACCATGAGTGAGAAACAATTGAAGACAGTCATTTCTATGTGCCTTAGTATGCTCAATGTAGTAGTTAAGGGACCTCTTAACATCCAAACTGTGTAACCTTCTTTCACCTGAAGAAGAATGGTCAGTGAAAAACACAGGGAGAGATATAGACTGGTTCAGATGAAAATCTGATACCACTTTGGGCAAGAACCTCCTATTGGTTCTTAGGACCACTTTGTCCCTATGGAAGGAGATGAAGTCAGGTTCAACTGACAGAGCCTGTAACTCACTAATCTGCCTAGCAGAAGTAATAGCTACTAGGAACACAGTTTTCCAGGTCAAGTACTTCAATTCAGCTGAAGCTAGAGGTTTAAAGTGTGGCTGCATAAGCTGAGCTATGCAGACATTAAGATCCCAAGGCAGAGTGGGCTCCCTAAAGGGAGGGTTAATGTGAACCAGACCATTGAAAAACTTTCTGAAAACAGGATGAGATGCCAGGGAAGAGTCCTTCCCTGCTGAGAGGAATGCAGAGACTGCTGCTAGATGAACCTTCAGAGTGGCAGGCCTAAGGCCTAGACCATTCAGATGAACTAGATAGTCTAAGGCTGTGGACATGTCAGCAGAATCAGGCAGGATGACTTTCTGAGAGCACCAAATACTGAACCTTTTCCATTTGGAGTTGTAAGTTTTTCTAGTGGAAGTTTTCCTGGAGACCTTCAAAATATCCAGAACTCCCTGAGAGAGATGTAGTGCTGCATATTCTAACTCTTCAAGAGCCATGCCTTGAGATTGAGAGACTGGAGATTGGGGTACCAGATCCGCCCCTGGGAGGAGAACAGGAGATTGTATGTCCTGGGCAGAGACAGGGGACATGACACTGACAGGGACAGTAGTAGAGGATACCAAGGCTATCTGGCCCAGTCTGGAGCCACCAGTATCACTGTGCAGGGTTGAGTCCTGATCTTGATCAGACCTCTAAACAGCAGAGGGAAAGGGAGGGAAGGCATAGAGAAATCTGCCCTTCCAGTCCAAAATGAGAGCATTCTGGGAGCCGTCCCCAGGACTGGAGGTCTGCAACAAAACAGGGGAAGTTGATGATTGTCTGATGCTGCAAAGAGATCTATCTCTGGAGTGCCCCACCTGGAGAAGATGACCTTCAGGATGTGAGGATCCAGGGGCCATTCGCAATGTCCCTGTGAAATTCTGCTCAGAGCATCTACTAGTATGTAAAACTGCTACCAGAGAAGTCTGAAGGGACTAGGCCAGAGACCACAGCTTCATGGCTTCTATGCACAAGGCTGAGGACCAAGTGCTTCCCTGCTAGTTGATATATCATATTGTTGTGGTGTTGTCCATTCTGACTTGGACCACCTTGCCCTTGACTGAATCTGAGAAGCTCTGCAGGGCTAGGAAAACTGCCCTGAGTTCTAGGAGGTTGATATGAAGGAAAGACTCCTGTGGGAGACCATACACCTTGAGCTGTCAGGGCTCCCAGGTGGGCTCCCCACCCTAGGAGAGAAGCATCCGTAGTTAGAACTACTGGTGAGACTTGAGGGAGGAATGGAACCCCTTGTCTTAGGTTGTCCTGGTCCAGCCACCACTGGAGAGCTTGGACCAGAGTCTGAGTCACTGGAATCAGTTTGGTAAGTGAATCCTTCTTTTGAGACCAAAAAGACCTTAGATGAAACTGAATGTCCCTCATCTGGAACCTTGCTCCCTGCACCACTGCCGTGGAAGCTGCCATGTGGCCCAGGAGCTAGAGGAACTGTCTTGCTGGGCAGGAGACCTGAGGTCGAAAAGAGGAAGCGAGATTCACTAGGGCCTTCACCCTTGCCAGGGAAAGGAAAGCTTTTGCTTGTACAGTGTCCGACTCTATGCCTATAAAGGTGAGAAGTTGAACTGGTTCGAGGACAGACTTAAGAAGATTGAGAAGAAACCCCAGGGAACTGAGGAGGTCCTGGGTAATTTGAAGAGCTGACTTGACCTGTAAAGATGACTGACCCACTAAGAGCCAGTCATCCAGATACGGGAAGATGGTGATATCCTGTCTTGTGAGGTAAGCCACCACTACTGCAAGGCACTTTGTGAACACCCTTGGAGCTGATGTTAGGCAGGATGGCATGGTTCTGAATTGGTAATGGCCTGAAGGCAACTCGAACCTGAGGTATTTTCTGTGGGAGCACCTGATAGGAATATGGAAGTAGGCATCCTTGAGGTCCAGAGATGTTAGCCAATTCCCTGGCCTTAGAGAGGGAAGGATTATTCCCAGAGTTACCATTTTAAATTTTGGCTTTACTGTGTGTTTGTTCAAATACCTTATGTCTAGGATGGGTCGCCACTCCCCTGTTTTCTTTGTGGTAAGGAAGTACCTGGAGTACAGTCCTTTTCCCTTGTGCTGAGTAGGAACCTTCTCTATAGTTCTGAGAGCTAGAAGAGAGGAAACCTCTGCCTCTAGGGCAAGGGTTTCTGAGATTGATGCAGGTGGAAAAGACTTGGCCCTCTTTTTTGGAAATTGTTTGAAGCTGAGGGCCAGCCCCTGGCTTACTACTTCCAGAACCCACTTATCTGAGGTCACAGACTTCCAGGCCTGGAAGTAGTAAGCCAGCCTGCCTCCTACTGGAAATGGGGAGTCGACCCGGGCTGACACATCAGGATGTTTGCTTGGCAGAAGCCTTGGACTGAGAGGAGGAGGGAGCAGCCCTGCTCATCCCCCTCCTACCCCTGCCTCTGAAGAACCCCATCTGTGGGAAGGGAGAGAAGGCCTGGGCTTGGTAAAAAGGCATTTGAAAGGGCCTGCCTCTGCCCCTAGACTGCTGCTTGTGCAGAGTGGCTTGCCTTTCCTTGGCCTGTGCACTCCTGTACGTGGTCCTGTATTCATCCATTTTCTTCATGTAAGCCTCTATCTGCTCCCCAAACAGAGAGTTACCTACTACACTAAAATCCATAGCCTTAGTCTTAGTCTGCGAAAGGCTAGTACATCTGAGCCAAGCATGTCTCCTGAGAGACACAGATGTAGCCATGGTTCTAGATGCCACATCATTAGAGTCCACAGCAGCATGAAATTGCATTTTGGAAGCCTTAATTCCATCAGCAGCCACCTCCTCCAGCTCCTTGGCTAGCTGGGGAGATGTCTGTTTAGCCAGTTCCAGAACCGTATCCCATCTGGATTTCTGGTACCTGGCTGTGTAGGCAATATAAGTAGCCTGCCCGAGTCCCAAAGAGGATGCCAAATACTGTTTTTTGGCCATGGCATCCACTTTCCTGGCGTCCTTATCCAGGATGTGTGAAGCCAAAGGAATGTTACCCCTGTCACAGGCTGTAGCCTGCACTACCCCAACATGGCTGAAATGACTATAAAGGAACTCCACAGCTGAGCCTGATAACAAATACCTCCTGTCCATTCTCTTATCCACAGGAGGTATTGAATTAGGAGTTTGTAAAATTTTGTGTTTCTATTTCCCCAATGATTTATGAAGAGGAATAGCCTTTTGGACTCTGGGATGTCCATCATTTCCACAAAATCAGGCTCTTCATCCTCCTCTGTGGCTTCAACCAAGGGAAGCTGCAGGGTTTGTGCCACCTTTTTATAGAACAAACTGTGTGAAGGGGACTCAGAGAGCCTGGGAGGAGAGACACCTGACAGCCTGTCTGGGGAGATGTCTGGTTCAACAGGCACCTCCAGACCCCCCTGGTCATCGTCATCATCATCACTGTGACAGTCTTCGTCTCACTCCCACTCCTCATAATAAGCATCTGGATCATAATCCAGAGGAGATGGATCCAACGAACTGACCGCCTAGCTGGTGGTACAGGTTCGGACAGAACCGGTCTAAGTGATTGAACAATGCTAATCGCTTTGGCTATTTCATCCACGGTTGGAGAGTGCGATACAGAATCCGAACCGGCAAACTTATGCTTCTTTTTTTGATGGAACCGACCCCTCAGGGTCGGCTCTCCTTTTGCCCGAGGAGGTATCGCCTAGGTCAGTAGGCATCTCCTCAGGTTCAGCTGCAACTGAACCGGGCTGGCCATCTGGATCTATGGGCTTCTCGGCCTCCCTTTCCTTCAGCCTACTTAGTCTTTTGTCTAGAATGGATTTAGGAAAGTTTTTACAGATTTGGTAGTCTGACTTGAAGTGGTCAAACCCCAGACAATAAACACAGATGAGGTGGGGGTCAACCTTAGCAAAGGCCTCCCCACACTCAGTACAGTGTTGAAACCCAGTGGGACCAGTTTTCTTCTTGGGTTTCTCAGACATGGCCAACCTAACAAATGACCCTATTTGCAGCTTTCAAGCCAGGTAATACAATAACCGATCGGTTACAAACCGTGTCATGGGCTTTTGAAAAGAACCGAAGGCCCGGTTCTTTTTAAACCAATCGTACCGGAACACCACTCTAATCCCAGAAATAAAATTAAAATTAAACAGAATGTAAGAAGGTTGGTTCCAAACCGGACCGACCGGAGAGAAACTGAGGAAAAGAACAATTTTCACTTTTCCACAAAAATATAACACAGTCACTGCCTATCTACACATGACCTGTACTGTAGACAGAGGCTGGAAATCCGAAAATACCAGAAAAATATACGGTTTAAACCGAATGCTTTACTTTTACCGAACCGAGCAGAGGAAATGTCTGCAGAAACTTCACTGTTAGGCGGAGTAAAGAATCTGACGGTTACACTGAGGAGTACCACAGACAGAGGTTTGAAAACTGGGCTCGAGCTCAATGTTCTATGCTTCTGCATAGAGTTAACTCTTTCCTCTCCAGGGCAGTTCAAGTGCTGGGGAAAACTGGATTATATCTGAATACAGCAAGACTTCATGTTGTTTGAACCAGTAGCAAGTTATATTCAAAGGAATAGCCCCAGGGCCAAACCTGCTGAATATAGCATTCAAAAGAAGCAGTGCAAACAGGGCTGGGAGTGCAGTGCTAAAAGATCCCAGGAAATAAGACAGCTCTGAATATAGCAACAGAGGAATGCAAAATGCAAGAGCAGCTCAGTAGACACAGAGGTGGAGTAAGGCAGAGTGGGAGTTGGTTGACAAAGTGTATGATAGCAATGAAGTATTGCACAACTACTGCAAACAGCAATGCAGACCACACACTGCAGAACTGTGCTATGTTTATGAGAGGTTTGCCCGCAGGCCCAGTGTCAGTACCCAGGCCACCCGGTCAATTGCCCAGGGCCCCAACACCAGAGTGGGGCCCACCATCCAGCTCCTGACCAGCATCTCGTTTTTCCGAACTGGCTGGCTGCCACATGCCACTGCTGTGCTGCTCAGCTCAGGCTCTACACCACCTCCATCTGAAGCCTGTGGTAGTGTGTGGTACAGATTATTATTTTATTTAAATTAATGTTATTGCCAAATGCTGAGTCGATGCCGAACTCGGGTCCGGTGCCACGTGAAATTACATTTTTAAATCCCTCCCCCCCGGGCCCTGAATGAATGCTACTAGTCCTTAGCTAACTTGACTGGCAGGACCTCAATTCAACTAGGGTGTGTTTTGTGGCCATGGGGCAGGGTGTGGGTGCAAGCGGCCAATGGCTGAAGTCAGAGCGTTGAGAAGGGGTTGGCCTGAGGAGGGGCTGAGCTACCCAACCATAACTGTTATCATCTCTGACTGTTATTGTGGGAACCAGGTGGGAGTCAGATGGCCGCTGCATGGTGGTGGAGTGCACACTAGTCTAGAGACGGTGATATCATTACTTGTGAGAGGCGACGAGCCTGGAGGACAACATCACAACCCGTTGTGTTTTGGGGGCTGGGGGAGACAGAGCTGTGAAATGGCTGGGCTGGGCATGGGTTGGGTCGTGGTCATGGATGTGTTCATGGTCACCAGAGTTGGCAGGCGGGCAGCACGTCACCTAACAACAAGGATCCGGCGGGATGGTTAGAGCAGCTAGCAGCGCAGCGGAGTCAGACTTGAGCATCTGGAGGAGGAGGAGTTGAGTTGTGGCAGGCAGCATCAGCAGGTCAGTCATCAACAACTTACTCAGCAAATTTATATGATTAAATTATACTTGTGTTAATTTTTTTTTTAATGTAGAAAAGCAAGGGATGGGTTCATGGTTCAACCGTGGATGGTTCAAATCGTAAAAAAAAAAAGATCCTATTTTAATCCGATTCCTAAATAAGTAACATGCAGATAGACAACTGTAACAAAAATGGGCAATGGCAGAAGGGTCTGTGTCAGGTCGGGATTTGTGAGCCCTCTGTGCTGGCCTGGAAAGCCACTCCAGCTGTTTGTGGGGGGGGGCAGTAATAAAAGTAATTGTTGCCACCACTGAAAACGCCTGGCTCGAGGGGGGGGCTGCCTGCATCTCTCTGCCAAGTGCTAGGGCTGGGCCTGTGCCAGGTTTTGTGGTTTGTCTATTTTTTTTACAAGGACAGATGGATGGGCATGGGTCTGACACTGAGGGGGCCCACTGATAGTGCATGGCCTGGAGCTTACAAAAACCTGGAGCTGGCCCTGTTTGCCCAGGGCAAACTCAATTGCACAGTGCTAACACATTAACCCGGTGTAAACATGTTAGCCCGGGGAAAAGGTTTGTTATATTCAAACATCCTATTCAAATGAGCCTACTCAGGCAATCCGTGGGCAAACAGTCACATTTGCATCTCATTATGGCCTGCTTTGCATGCACTCCCATGTACTTTGTCTGGCACTATTGCATACAGCACACAGCACCACCTTTTAGTTGGAATGGACGTGCAGGCTGGAAGCTGCAGGCCAGGGTGTGCACACAACAACCCCCTGTTGGTTGGAATGGAAGTACAGGCTGGATTCTGCAGGAAATGGGTGTTGGTAGGCTCATTCAGTGCATACCACTCACCCGTGCAGCACTGTAATGAGGGACACAGACATACTGACTGAGGAGTAGTGAGGAACATTGCTCCCTAGAAGGTGGGACACAGCCTCACACATAATAATGTAACTGTGTAGCACGATAAATCTGTGTGTAAATAAATAGCTAAAAGGACATACGTATGTACGTGCACAGATAGCACCGATGACTATGTACAGATATCTTGCAACACATTCATACTTGCCTGTCTTCTTGTGTGTCCTGGTAGTCTAGTGCACCCTCCCATCCCCCGTCACAAACAGCAGCTAAGTACACAGTCCCCAGCTCCTGTAGTCATATTTGCCAATCATTTCCCTGGTAGTCTAGCAAATACCTCACAACCTTTTGTTCCCCAAATGTGGAACATTGGCTCTCAAAATGTGGAACAAATGGGCAAACTGTGGAACACTTATTCAAATCTTAACATAAGAAACTCAGAGCACTGTTACAATGTTTGCCATTATGTTCAGAACATTTGTTGTTAATTTAATAATATAGTTGCTGCATCTCTTACCACATATTCTTGCTTTAATACCAGCAAAGCGATCTTTATTTTTATAACGCCTTTCTTAAAACCAAGGCGCTTTACAAATTAACCATAAAATTTAATAAATGCAAATAAATAACTGTAAATTAATTCAAATCATCTGGGAATGCCTTTTGAAAGAGATACATCTTCAATTCCGACTTAAATCTCTTGACGGTCAGGCATTCTCTCAACCGACGAGATAGAGAATTCCACAGGGCAGGGGCTGCAAACAAAAAGCATGTGAACCGGATGTCTTCAAACGTACCCTGGGAACCTCCAGCAATCCCTCATTGGTGGATCATAGAAAACAGAGGGGATGGTAGGGAGTCAGGAGATTTTTTCATGTAGGGCATTAAAAGTCAGAAGACTGACCTTAAAGGTGATCTGTCACTGAACAGGCAGCCAGTGCAGTCTGCACAGCACAGGTGTAATATGACTGGTCCCACAGTAGGTGTGCCAGTCAATAGCCTGGCTGCCGCATTCTGTACTAGCTGCAGGCGGCGGATATCAACCCTAGGAAGCTCTAGGTAGAGGGCATTGCAGTAGTCAAGGCAGGTGGTGATGAAAGCGTGAACCAGTATTGGAAGATCATCTGGCCGAGCCAGGTGTTTCACTCAGGCGATGTTCCTCAGATGGTATAAAGAGGATTGACAAAGGCAGACACCTGAGATTTCAGGGTCAAACCATCATCAGAAACAACACATAAAGTTACCCACCAGGTCAGAGGTAGTGAGATGGACACCATCGAGCCACATGCCTGACGCGTGCCCAGCCCCCAAACCTGCCTCAGGATGGCCAGGGTAAACCATCATCACTTCAGTCTTGTCCGGGTTCAGTCTCAGCCAGCTGGTGCTCATCCAGTCCTTGATCTCAGTGAGACAGTTGTCAAATACAGCGACCGCATCCCTTTGTTCAGGTAGAAAGGACAAATACAGTTGAGTATCCTCTACATAGCAGTGAAAACTCAAACCGTATTGCCTAATACTATCTCCTAATGGCAGCATATACACTGTGAACAACATGGGCACCAGTATGGAGCCCTGCGGGACCCCACAGGACAGGGGAAGGGAGTCAGAGGAATAAATTCCAGTGACCACCCTCTGT
Organism: Neoceratodus forsteri; assembly: GCA_016271365.2. Classification (NCBI taxonomy): domain Eukaryota; kingdom Metazoa; phylum Chordata; order Ceratodontiformes; family Ceratodontidae; genus Neoceratodus; species Neoceratodus forsteri. The sequence goes on from JADMNL010000035.1 coordinate 14,101,715, forward strand.
GACCTGCCCTTGAGAAAAGATCAAAGCCATTCTAGGACTGTCCCTGACAGTCCACAGAGACACTGCAGGCACTCCAAAAGCACACTATGGTGCACAGTGTCAAATGCTGCAGAGAGATTGAGAAGAACAAAAATGGTATGTGCCTTTTGATCCCTCGCTATTAGGAGGTCATTCAGTACCCAAACAAGTGCAGTCTCGGTGCTATGTCTCTTCCAAAATATGGACTGGAGAGCATCATTGACATTGTGGATCAAAAGGTGATTGTTCAATTACATTGCAACCACCTTCTCAGTAACCTTTCCGACAAAAGGAAGGTTAGAGACAGGCTTGTAGTTAGCTGGAGAGTCTGGGTCCAAGGATTTTTATTTTTATTTTTTTTTATCATAGAAGATTTTATTGAATTTTACCATTTACAAAGCAAGCATACTGACAGCAACAGTGTACTAGGCGTATAGATATAATGTACCATTAATACAGGTGCTATAAAAGGAAACATACACTGCAAATACTAATATAGAGTATATCTAAGGTCTTCTACGTCAGTTATGATCAATGAAAAATGACATTCCAGTTGTCTCGACATGTGACAGTCCCAGAATACTATACAAAATCTAAAGTGATTCTGAGTAAAACACTAAGGCACAGCAGCATGCTATCAATCTTACTATCCTTAGTATTAATTAGCATCATTCTCTTTATACAACTTACAGTAAACACAGTAGAACAAGCTCCTTAAGACAAATGTGAAACAAAGTGAAAAGATAGAGAAAGGTAAAATGTCAGAATGTTACTAGCAGGGTGAGATAAGGACTCCTTTTTCAGTCACAAGGGCAATAGAAGAGGGGATATATAGCAAATCTCATAACATTGGGGAATTTTTTGGAGAGGAGGGTCGAACTGCACAGATGTGTAAATGTAGATAGGCATCCCACTTCTTTTGGTATTTAGGGAGGTGGCCTTTTCCCACCACAGTGAGCCTCTCAAAAATAGCCATGGTTGCCATGGTTGCCCACCAAGCAGCAGCTGAGGGGGCTGTGGGCTGCTTCCATTTTATCAGGATGCCTCCATTACTGCCGCAGAGGTCCATATTTTCATTAGGAGAGGCAGGGGGTCCAGAATGGCGATGTCTCCTAATAGGAGGGAGTCCTGGGAATAGGAAAGCCTTTTTCCAATAATCTTTGAGCAGCCATCTAATACATGAGTCCAGAAGTTTTGGAGGGCTGGACATGTCCAGAGGATGTGGAACAGATGAGCAGGGGAGGACTGGCACCTCCAGCATCTGTCATGTTTCAGTACTTTAAGTTTACAAAGCATAGCGGGTGTCCTATAGCATCTAAGAAGAATTTTCAATTGTATCAGCTGACTCTTAGCATCCTCATATGCTGTATGAGCAATCTTTAAGCAGTCAGACCATTACTGGAAAGTGATAGGGCGCTGAAGTTCCTTCTCCCATGCTACTCGACATGTGGAGGTAGTGTCCAGCTGTGAGTCTCTGAGTACTCTATAAAAGATTCCAACCAGTCCCTGGCCTTTTCTTGGCTTGTGGAGAGTGTTCAAGCAACTCCATCCACCCACATCCAAGGGTGCGGTTAGAAGAGGGATGAGGATGCTTTGTATCTGGAGGTATCTCCAGAAGTCTTGGGCTTTCAGATCAAAGCAGCCCTGCATTTGCTCAAAGGACATCACAGTTTTGCTGTCGGGTAAAAGAAGATCCCCCACAGTTCGAATGCTCTTGGATGCCCAGTGGGACCAATTCAAGGGCCTACGGTCTACCATAATAAGCTTGTTGTTCCATAAAGGGGCATAAGAAATTGGGGAAAGGGAACCCTTACTTGGGACCCCAGTGAGGGCCATTGCCAGATATCAGGTTTTACAAGTCTCCCTCATAATTGGGGTAATCTGGTCTCCATAGAATTTCCCGTTGGTTAGCAGAGAGAAGAGAGAATTGCCTGGTATAAGAGTAGCTTCTAGAAGTACCCATTGACGGGGGGGGTAGTTTTAGGGACAAACCAGGCAGCAGCTTGGGCTATATAAAAAGGCTAAATGGTAGCCTGCAAACCATTGGAGCCCAAGTCCACTTTTTGACAAATGTACCCTCAACTTCGTACGTCCCCAGCGTGCAGCTTTGCCATCCCATAAGAAAGAGGAAATGAGTTTATCCAAGGTGGAAAATAACTTGGGGGAAAGGGGGATTGAGAGGTTACTTAAGACATAGGAAACCCTTGAGAATATGAACATGTAACCCAAAGGTGGCGCTATCCCAAGGGCTACTACCCCTGGCTGCTTGACTACTAACAGGTTGAGGGGCCTAAGTTCTATGGTGGGTGCCTCCACCCAGAGGTCAGGGTTTGTAGTGGTTACACTAGCTTGGTCACAGCCCCCTGGGACACTGAGACCCTGTTTTATTCCCTCTAGTGGCTCACACAGTACACAGGAGTTACAGCCCCACTACCCCACGTATACACACTGTTCACTCATAAAGCACCACTTACCCTCGAGACTGATTCTGCAGCATGTCTCTGAGGCCCCCCGTTAAATAGGGTAAAACAACATACACAGCAAAATACAATACTGTTTCCATAAGTACCAACACGACAGACAGTATATAGTATAAGTACAACAAATCTGCTTTATTTAGGGGACAGTAACATGGGAGGGGGAAGTCAGATTAATTGGTGGCATTAAATCACAGTACTGTGCACACATACAGGGTCTGAAAAGTCACGCTCTGGGTACCCAGGTTGGGGGGGCTAGCCAGGTCCATTGCACGGGGTTGGCCTGCAGGTGCAGATGGATGGGGCCCTGTAGAAGAAAATATATGTACGACACCCAATTGTAATCCAGAGCCAGATGGCTCAGTCTATGAAGCAGTGAAACAACAAGAATTAGATGACACACTTGTGATTGAAAACAGGCTGCAGGGGAATACCCTGATTTGTACTCACAATACCCAAGCTGAGAACTGGATGGTGGATGTTCTTCTGGATTGTCAGCAACCACATGGCATGGAAACAAGGTCCTTGTGACAGGACCCCACTGCAGGTGATAGAAAATGGATTTAGTCCGAGACAAGCTGGGGTTTGCTTCCAGCTTCAACACACAGCACACAGTACAGGGGATTGGAAATAGAGATTCCCCACAAGCACTACGCACATTCATATGTAAAAGGAAACTATACCAGGCAGGCTGCTCCTTGATCCCGATCACACTTACTGCAAAATACCCGGGAGCGCACACAGCAGCTTCAGTTCCTGACGGACCGAGCGCGATTCAGCAATTTCTCCCGTCTTCTACAGGGTCAGCCTGGTTTCCACACTTCTGGTGCTTCTTTCTCCTCACAACTCGGATTCAGTCCAAACTGGCAATCACAACAGCTGCAGGCCAAATCTCAGGGCCTCACACGCACTTCTCGCGCTAAACTACACACTGCAGAAGCACATAGATCCTTCTCTCTTCACTGTCACAACTGATCTGAGCTTTCCAGTCACAGAGCAGGGCATTTCCTTTAGCTCTACATTATTCTGTTGGCTGATTCAGCTGTCATTCACAATAAGACTCCCTCTGTTGGTAGAAAAAGGTACCAAGGTCAAAGCTACATTTCCCAGAGTCACTGCCCATACAATCCCCTTGTGGCTGGCTCAAATTAAGAGTCCAAGTTCTGATTTGTCCGCAGGCTTCATTTTAGGGTTCCTTAACCCAATTGGCCAGCACAGCAGTTTAGGTCCAAAATGGAGAGGTAACACACACAGAGTCCAGCTGCAATAAAGGCAGGTTAGACAAACTACAATTTTGCTAATGCTTTAAATGATTACAGGCAAACAGTTACAGCTTTCAGATGGGCTCCTTTGCACCTTCAGCGACCGCAAAATGGAGTGATTACTCCGCAGCTTGGGGAGATTTGAGCATTAAATACACAGTCCCCCCATACAAACTAATTAAGTCTGCAAGCAGACAGCTCTTAAAGAGACAGTACGTGGAGCTCAAATAGCACTCACTTGCAACCACATTTAAGCAGCTCAGATGCCGAACACTGCCAAGACTTGGAGCATTCAGGCAAGCTCCTGGAAGACTTTTGGGAACCCCCATTTGCAGGGGGGTTACAAACATACAAACTGCTTCTATTTTGGCATTCAAAGACAGCTGCAACTTTCACCATCTCTGAGCCTCAGCTGTGAGGGGTGCTAAGAATGGGGAGAAATTGGCCTTTTCCAGGTCACTCCACGCAAAGGGGATATAAATCCCAAGGTAAGAGAAACCTTGAAGGGCCCAGGTGAAGTCAGTACCTGCTAGGTAATGTCTACCACACTTTGTATTCAGCGGGGAAAGAATTGTTTTCTTTTGATTGATTACCAGGCCAGAGAGGGAGGCAAACTCATTTAACACTGGAAATACTATAGGTAGGGAACATTCTGGATTGGACAATGTAAGTGCATGTCATCAGCATATGCATTAACCAGAAAGGATTGTTTTTTAACAGGAATCCCAGTGATGTCTGGAGTACACAGAAGTTTCCTGATTAAAGGGTCCAGAGCTATAATAAAAAGAAGGGGGGAGAGGGGACAACCTTGCCTGGTACCCCTTTGGAGAGGGAAAGGAGAGGAAATGTCTCGGTTAGTGATAATTCTGGCTGTTGACAGGTGGTATAACGTGGAGACCCAAGAATGAAAGTGGGAGCCAAATCCATAAAGGTGGAGAATGTTATGAAGATAACCCCATTCTAAGGAGTCGAATGCCTTGGCAAAGTCAATTGTCAAGGCTGCCATAGGAGTCTGAGAGTGGAGTGCTAACTGTTTCAAATTGAGGACAAGTCGTAGGTTGTCTGCTCCTGACTTACCCTTCGAGAAACCAGATTGTGAGGGGTGTATTAGGGTGGGAAGAACCTGAGCTTGTCTATTTGCCAAGACTTTGGATAATAGTTTGGTGTCCACAGAGAGCAGTGAAATAGGCCAAAACCTGGCACAGTTCAGTGCATCTGAGGACTTCTTAGGAATTTAAGTTATTAGGGCTTCCCTCCTGGGTCTGTGTGGGTGGTTGTTTGTGTTTGTCTGTGTCTGTAGCTTAGTTTTTGGGGATTTAATGATTTTCTGCTTGGAGTAACTATACCATTCTTGCTCTCTACATCTGTGATGGTGTCCTAGACTGGATTTCTGCAAAACATCACCAGCAGGTATTTGCATTTTCAGTTTAAAATCAACTTTTTGGAAGCTATCCCAAGCAAAATAGAAGTCAAGCAACAAAGTCTGACAAACTCAGTGACTCTGGGTCCTGCTCAAATCCACATTTTCGTCTGGCTTGCTCCTAAGGCATCTATTTGTGGGCTTTTAAACAACCTCTTTAAATAACAAAGGAAGCATAAGGACAAAAGAATTTCACATCCTGCACTTGTACTTGAGTAAGTGTGCCCCAGGCTTTCAATGTAATGGGGCTGGGGAGTGTATGCCTGCAAGGTCTTGCATAGCCAAAGCCTCTTGTCACATCCCTGCCTAGCTGTGACCCTGGGTGACCTCTGTCATAAGTTATACTAATAGCCCAGATGGCAGAGAAAGAAATTGGACTGTGCATTTGTTTTTGCTGTTCTATCCTCTCCCTTAATTAAATCTTACTTGACACTATGTTCATGCCTAACATTGCTGCCCTGCACCACATTTTTATCTTCTTCTTCTTTATCAGTCACTCTGGAAACACTATACCTCACTGGACTCGACCCTGGATCCTTGTGGCAGGAATTAGCCTCCACTACACTATAGGCTGGACTTCTGGGGATTATTTTTCCATCTCAAATAGGCCCTGGTCTCCCCTATTTTTCCATCCTCAACATGATTGTTGGGTTTCTACTTATCCACCTACCTGCATCATAACCACCTCGGGACCTATTATCTTCCACTTCCTGGGCGTGAAAGTGAATGCGAAATCATTGCATAGCTCCAGAATGGCTGCTAAACAAACATCCAGACTGATTAGAGAGTACCTCTTAGGGCTCACCCTCCTGCTACTTCTGGTATCAGGTAACATCCACCCCAACCCTGGACTACTGCACCTTATTACAAAGGATAATCACCAGAAACAGGGAACTCTTCAGCTGGCCTCTATTAACATTTGCAGCCTCCTGTGCAAAATCAACCTCCTTAAAGCCTGGGTCTTGCTAAACAACCCCAACATACTCTCTGTCGTTGAAACTTGGCTATCTCCCAAAATACCAGATGCAGTGGTTGCCATACCTGGCTACACTACCTTCAGATTGGATAGATCGACTAAAAGGTGGTGGTTGTGTTATCTATCTAAAAGACGCTCTAAGAGGACTGGTCTTGCCTGTTGCCGACCTTGGGTGCCCCACCCAGGTACTAGCGATTAAAGTGCTACTGAGGGCCCACCACAAGACTCTCACAATCCTATCAGTTTACATACCTCCCACCAACCCTACCACTGGTCTTCATAAAGTCCTGGACTACCTGAGAGCCCAAAATCACATAGCTGAGACAATATTACTTGGTGACTTCAACATAAACTGGCTGTCTGCCTCCAGTGGCCACATAAAGGATGCACTAGCGGCTCTGCACCTTACTCAGCTGGGCAGCTCCCCCACTAGAATTAACTATAAGACTGGGACGAGCACCATTCTTGACTGGATAATCTCTAATCGCCCTGGCCGTGTCACCAACGTAAGTGTGCACCCTGACTCACTCAGTGACCACTCCCCTGTTACTTGCAATTGGACCAACAAATTCCATGCCACACCACCTCTAACTATCTACAACAGAGTGCTAAGACATGGGAACCTGGAACTCCTAAAACAACACTTGCGCTGTCAGGACTGGTCGCTACTTGACTCCTCTACAGACATTAATGTATCACGCCAACATTTTATCACTATGTTCATTGCTGTCTGTGATGTTCATGCACCCCTCAGGAAAATGAAGGTGCGTGGCACTGTTCATCCCTGGATTACTCCTGCACTGATAGACAGTATGAAACGGAGAGACCACCTCTGGTACTATGCTAAATCTTCTGGCAAGCTACAGGACTGGCAAGCCTATAAAGCTGCAAGGAACTCCTTCACTTGGGAAATCCATAAAGCAAGAAGCAATCACCACAAGGAGCAACTTACCAATACCTGGGGTGACAGCAGGAAATTCTGGGCAAATATCAATGATGTTCTGGGGAAAGACCCAAAAAAGGCTCCCGCAATGTTAAACCTTGATGGTACCCCCATACTTGACCCACTCACAATAGCGAATACCTTTAATGATGCCTTCATTGACCTAAGTAGTGCGTTACCACAAGACTTCTTTGATGATACCACCTTAATGACAGCACATCATCCTGAGACCAAGACAAATCATCACCCCCCCTTCTACTTTAAATGTGTCTCAGTGGCCCAGGTCAGAAAACTACTAAACAATGTGCTGGGCAAGTCCAGGCACAGTGGTGACTCTTTAGACTTCAAGCTAATTGCACTCACTACGGAGGAAGTACTTCCACCTATTACTAAATTACTTAACCTCTCCCTAACCCTCTCGCAATTCCCACAGGTATGGAAAACAGCCATTGCTACCCCAGTTCACAAATCTGGAGACCGTGCACTAGACAGCAACTACAGGCATATATCAATCCTCCCACCCTTGTCTAAAATACGTGAACGTATTGTTGCCAACCAACTTGTGGACTACCTAGATAGATACTCCCTACCATGTGAACAACAGCATGGCTTTTGAAAAGGACACAGCACCACCACCGCACTCTTAGAATTCACCAGCTATGTCCAGCAATCTAGTGACCAAGGCAGTCTTGTGGGTGCAGTCTTTATAGACTTAACCAAGGCCTTCAACACGGTTAATCACTGACTCCTCCTTAAACAACTCTCACAAACTGGTCTCTCCCCTGATACACTGCCCTGGTTTAGAAGCTATCTCGGAGACAGATCTCAATGCTTGAAAATTTCCAATGCTATCTCTGACCAGAAGCCTGTTCGGTCCGGGGTGCCCCAGGGCTCAATCCTGGGTCCACTCCTTTTCAGCATCTTCCTTAACAATCTACCGACTGCCTGTCACCAGTGAACACTGCTCTATGCAGATGATGCTGTCATTTTTGCAAGCCACCCTGACCCTTACCTCCTTGAAAGTAACCTTCAAAAGGGCTTCACAGAAGTTGAGCACTGGTTCCACAACCATACACTAGTACTAAACTACAAGAAGACAAAAGTCCTGTTGTTCTCCTCAGCCCTCAGTCAACATAAAGAGCATGCTCTTACCATCCAAAATTTCCAAGGTGACACCCTTGAACAAATACAGCACTTCAAGTACCTAGGAGTTACCCTTGATAGACATCTCACCTATTCACTGCACATCGATAATGTTGCCAGAGCCGTCAATACCAGGAATGGGCTCCTCCATCGACTGAGAAAGTCTCTAACACCTGAAGCCCTAAATCTTGCTGTCCACAGTTTGGTGCTCTCCTTAATCGACTATGACCTTGTCATTTAAGGAACTGCTTCCACCACTGCACTCAAAAGGCTCACTGTGGCACTAAACAAGGCCTGTAGACTCCTAATTGGTGCACCACACCTCACCCACACCTGCGATGTCTATATGCAGGCTGGGTGGCTCAACTTGCCTGGGAGAATTAAATACCACACCTGCTTACTTGCCAAAAAGATTCTCCTTGGACTTATGCCTTCAGGATTAGGATGCTTACTTCACAAATCCCCCAAGACCCAACATAAACGCACCTCATCTTCTGCACTCCTACTAGTCTTGATGTGCTGGACCGCCCAATACCAACACTCCTTTTGTATCAAAGCACCATACTGGTTAAATGGCCCCCACAATGGTTTGGCTAACCTTACTAGTCTCGGTGAATTCAAACTCAAACTTCGTCGGCACATCCTAACTGAAAACTCCTGTGATTGCACCACTTAACATCCTTGTCCCTCTTCCCAGGACCTCACCCCCCCCACCATTCTTCCACTGTTCTCTCTACTTGTCTTGCCCTCTCACTCTCCTCTCCTCTCCTCTCCTTCCTTCCCTTCCCATCTCCCCCTCCCCCCCCACTGTCTTCCTTGCTCTTCGTCCCTTTCTATCCTAGCTGCTACTTGACAATGCCGCCTGGTTGCTCTCCCCTTCCTTGATCTGGCTCCCCTCCTAATTCCCTCCTCTTCTCACCCGCTGCCTTGAATCATGTGCTAAACTAATGTGTATTTATTTGCTGTTCTCTTATCCTGTATGTTGTAATACAAATTGCTTAATTGTTTGTGAAACCAGTCTGTTTTCTATTATGGATCTGTTCCCATCCGCCCATTGACGTGGAACCTTTGTAAATTAGCTGCTTGGTGCTCAAAGGTACTTGTAGTCCTAGATTGAATACATACATACATAAATAAATAAATAAATAGAAGGGAGGAGAGCAGCTGTATTCTGGGCTTCCTGCAAGGCCTGTAGTGGGGGGTGATGATCTCAGCCTTAAGGAGTTGACAAAGTTCTACTGTAATTCCTTCTGGTCATGGAGCCGTCCCCTTCACCATTTGAGACAGGGCAGACTGGCGTTCTTCAGGAGTGACAGGGGCGTCTATGGTATTACAATCCTCTTGCGAGAGTTTGGGAAGGGAGATCCCTCTACATAGCTCGGATATGCATGTGGAAAGCTCAGCAGCTGAGAATTTAGACTGGGTCTGGTAAAGTTCTTGGTAAAAAAACTGCATAGTTTCATTAATAGCCTTGGGCGTCAAGACTACTTTACCCTGTTTATTCTTCAGTGCGAGAATCCTGGATGAAGCTTGCTGCTTATGGAGGTGATAAGCTAGCAACTTACCTCCCTTGTCACCCCCTTCCATGATTTGTGTTTAGAACGTAATAGTTGCCATTCCCCTTTTTTATTTAGCAAAGTGTTTATTTGATATTTGAGGCCTGTGATAGTGGATAGGAGGGGAGACTTGAGTGGATTATGGGCTGAGGCTTTAAACTACCTTTCCAAGGTTGTGAGTTTGTCTTGCATAGAGCATAGAGTTTCTGCATGAGCCTTATTTTTGGCTGCTGTGAAGGAAATGATCCTCCCCCTGATAACAGCTTTGAAGGCTTCCCATATCATGGAGGCCGTGACTTCCTCGGAGGTATTAAAAGAGAAATAGGAGCTTGATTCCTCTTTTATATAGGTTTAAAAGGTTTTATCCTGCAGTAGCAGAGGGTTACACCTCCATCTTGTGGCAGGGGCTCCCTGTCCCAGTAGAGAAAATAGAATTGGTACGGGGGCATGATCAGAGATCACAATGATGCCAATTGAGGTGTCCAAGATCCCCAGTGCAGCCACATACTCTGCAAGCCAGAAATCAAGCCTGCTGTGAGTGTGATGCACCATCGAATAAAAGGAATAATCATGCCCTTGCGGGTTATTCCTTCTCCAGGGGTCACATAAGCTCCACTCTGCCATCAGATCAGTGAGGCCTGCCAGAACCTTGGGGTGGGTTTGCAGAGTAGGGAGGGATTTATTGAGAAAAATGTCCAGGACCGGGTTGGGGTCCCCTTCTAGTAATATCAGAACATCCAAGAGACCCTCTGTAAGGTCTGTAAAGGCTTGGCTTAAGTCAGGGTACACCTCCCCTGAATCTGTATTGTGGCCGTAAACATTGGCCACCACTACCTTGCCCCGCAGATAGGAGAGCCTGATTGCCACCCATCGTCCTTGGGAGTTCAAGTGTTTATCTTCTATCACCCAAAGCCCAGATTTACGTAGTAAAATAGCACCCCCCCTGGATTTAATAGTGGCACAACTAGCAACAACTGTACCCAACCATAGCTTCCTGATCCATTGCACAATGTGATTGGTGAGGTGTGTCTCCTGGAGGAGGGCTATATCAGTACCCATAGAGTTCAGAAATTGTAGTACTTTAGTGCATTTTGTCAGGTGATTGAGCCCTTTGACATTCCAGGAGACACACTTCCAACCTTGGGTGATACCTCTCAAGTGTCCCTGATTTTCAGGGATGTCCCTGATTTGACCTCAAAATTTTACTCTGTCCCTCCTAAAATCTGCATTTCCCTGACTAAACAGTGATGATTGTAAGAATAAAATGATGTCAAACAATAAAACTGCAGACTTCTTATTCTTCAGAAAATGTATTATACACTGAGTCCCTTATTCTGCCAGCTTCCTGAGTGGATATCACCAATTTTAAAAATCTGTCCCTGATTTTGGGCCTTTGTCCCTGATGTTTTTAAGCCTTGTCCCTGATTTATGAGGCAGGAGGTTGAGAGGTATGCCTTGGGTCATGGGGGAGGTGGTGGCCATTGTTATCTTCTAGGTGACTAGCTGGAAAGAAAAAAAGAAAAGGAGTACTCACTCAATAGGAAGTAAGGAAACCAGACAGCAGACAATTAGAGAAAGTCACCGGATTATTAGCTCATACTTAGGGGCTTCAAACCCGGTATATGAAGAGAAGGAGCAACTGTGTGGAGAAGAGTAAGAAGGCAGGTGCAACGCTTGTCACCAAGTATAAGAAGCCTGGTCAAATAGGAAGAAGAGGATTATGCACTGTATTATAAAAAAGTTAACAGTAATCCAGCTTCCAACAACAGAACTAGTGTAACAAGTATGAACACACTAAACAATATGTATTATTTAATGATGCTGAGGTGAACGTGTGAGAAGGGGCGTCAATGCGCTCTACACCACACTGCTTCAAGCACCAAGCAAGAAAGGGGTGATATCACACCAAACAAGGGTGAACTGTCTCAACCTGTCCTCATAGAACCATTTAAAACTAGGTCTGGAGGGACCAGGAATACTTTATAGCAACCTGCCGATAGGATACAGAAATAATAGGTAGCAACTGAATGGGTGGGGAACATGAGGGGGGGAGGGGGTACGGGTAGATGGAAGAAAGGGGAGGTGGACATTGTTGTATGAGGGAAGAAACATGGGGGGGAATACCTCCTTCAGCCGATTAATAACAAGGCTAACTGGCAGGCTAAAAGAGCCAATGGTGGGGTAGGGAGGTTGAGGGTTGCCAATTAGCAGTTGTCCCAGACCACAACGGGCTCCCCGTTGGGTATTTTTAGCCCAAACCCCCTATGTAAGCAGGTAACATTGTGGAATTATGCAGAGGCTGAAGCACTTTGAAAAGCAAAAAAAAGGGGATTGGCGATACATCCCTTCACACAAACGCAGTGTGTATCTCTATTCGACTGGTGAGTTTAGCAGAGCTGGGGGAAATAAGGGAGAAGAAGGGTGGGTGCAACAGCGAAGGTATTCAACTATGCATGCCACTCATGTTCAGCCAGGAGAAACACCAGCCAAGGGAGAGGGAATGGGCAGAGCAAAATATTAAGGCAGCATTTCCAAACTGTGAAGCTGAGGAAGTGACACGAAGGGAAAACCATTTTTAGCCATAGTTCAGCAGTATTGCAGTTCATCCATCTTTCCCAGATTTGGCATGTTCTTCAAGTCGAATCTTTTCAGTTCTGGCAGCTCGACGGGAAAGCGATCAGGGCTTCTTCGAAGGATTTAGTCCCTGGTTTAATTAATGCAGCTGCTAGAGCAAGTTCTTCTTCATTTTCCTCCACAGTGGTGGCCCAATCCAGTGGGCAGCATCGTTCATAGGCTCTTCGCTTTCTGTGTAGAGGGAGTCCACTGTTTCAGCTGTTGGCAGTGATGCTGCTTCCACCCATGGAAAGTTGGCGGGGGGGGAGGCCAATGGTTTTCCAGCAGTTGAGTGATTGGGGCTTCTGGTATGCTGACGTTATCAGCTGGTGTGTAGTTGTTTAGTCTGGTCCTGTTGTCCTGTCATTTCCAGCTCAACATTAGGATGCCCAATTCCGGAGGGTAGGCTGTCTACTTGGCAGTGCCTGGCATCCCTAGGTTTTAACGAAGCGGACGAGAAGAGCAAGGGGGGCACCTTTGTGTCAGGACCAGTCTGACTGGAATTGTCAGCCCCCTGAAAACGTCTCTCTTTTTTATCTGTCCTTTTCATCATGTGTTCCTTCGGGGCCTAAAGGTGCCTGGGAGATGTATTTTGTGTTATTAGGCTTGGCCAATGATTATGAATCCAGGCTTTGGTGTCTCTTGGTGATTCGGTGAGGAAAGCTTTTCCATCTTTGGAGAGGTGCAGCGCGGTAAGCTTTTTAATATGATAATGGAAGGAATTGGCTATTAGGACCTTCTTTAGAGGGACATATGCCCTTCATTTGGCAGCTACCTCCTGAGTGAAATAACGATAAAAGCATATAGTAAGGCTCTTCTATGTAATTTCTCCTATGTCCCTTGTAATGAGAAGCAATTTCTCTTTGACTGAGTATCTTAGGAGGTATGCTATGATTGTTCTGGGAGCATTTTATTTATTTTATTTTTTTATTTAGTTGTTTAACCAGGTATAGCACACTAAGCTGAAAGCTTTTTTACAGGAGCGACCTGGGAGCACAAGGAGGTTAAGTGACTTGCTCAGGGTCACACAGTATGCAAGTAGAAGCTGTGGGATTCAAACCCAGGTCTGGTCTGCTGGATGTCACCAGATTTGCAGCTCAGAGCCTTAGACCACTGCACTAGCATTAGCACTGTCCAGTCTACCCAACACCCTGTGCACCCTTTCCACACCAGCCGGCTCCCTCCATCTTTCCCCCAACAGGTATAGCAGCCAGTCATTAAGAAAATGTTTCATATTTGGGCCTTCAGTTCCTTCCAGGACCCCTAGGATTCTTATATTGTTCCTCCGGCTCCTGTTCTCCTGGTCCTCGGCTCTGTACCAAAGTCTAGACAGCTTAGCTTCATGGTCCCTGAGATGTTGCAGTACTGTGATGTACTGCCTTTCCAGTTCCTCAGTTCTCTGCTCTAAGACATTTTGTTTGTCCTCCAATCTATGCACGTCAGCCACATTCCCCGCTAAGGATGCTCCAATGTTGTCCACTCTGGTTAATAGTGCCTCCAGCATCTTTGTAATATTGGAGAGGGCATCTCCTAGCTGAGCCTGATCATGAGGCGGCTTAGGAGTTTGTGTACCAGATCCTGGCACTTTGTCCCCCGAGGCATCCATCATCCCTTCTAACACTGCGTTTATAAAAGGGAGTATTGCTGAACAGTGACTTACAACTTTTCCCCCACACCCTCAGTTTACCGGAGATCATGACCCATTATATTCTGAGTCAGGCACTAACACACTGGTGGATGTACTCGCAGGCGAGTCCGTATCCCCGTGCTCGGGCCTACATGCCTATCTCAGCAAATCGGCTCCAAAATATGTGTGTTGCAATAACAGCAGAAAGAGCGTGGCTTCCCTCACCAAAAGCATCAGGCTGATGGTGACAGATATATGGGTGAGGTTTCCAGTTGCTAAAAATACAGTTCAATCCGGAATTTCAACGGATTATGTACGATTTGGTGCCGGGCTGGTGCAGAGTGAGAGAGCTATGCTGCCATCTTTGCCGGGTCCAAGCCAAGCCACCACTCCAAGGATTTTTTTTTTAGGAGTGGTCATATGACCACCTCCTTAAGGGGATCTGGAAAGACACCCCCTCTCCAAGGATCCCCATACAGTTTTAGCTAGGATCAGGCAGATGACATCTACACAACCCACTAATAGGGGTGTAGGGCCAGGATCCAAACTACAGCTGGTTGCGCGCAGTGTTTGGACGATCTGCACTATGTCCATGAATTCTGGCCAGCTAAAGTCCGCCTAGACAGACTGAGTGCTCATCACCTCTCACTGACCTCCACAGTCCCTCATAGTGAGAGTAGAGCCAATACTAGACCGGATGCCGGCAACCTTATCCCCAAAGAATCGAGCAAGTCTCACATTTCACCTGAGAAAATGCCCTTCCGGGTTGGAGACAGACTGGATTGCATAGTCTGTGCACGGTCCGGAAGAGCTGAGCCGGTCACTTCCTTGAGGCAGAAATCTCCCTGGACAGGAATTCTGCCTACTTATGGATCCAGAAGCAAATGATTTGATTCCTTTTAATGGACCAACATAGATGTAACAACAAGAAAAAAGTGCTCTAGCTTTTGGACCAACCAGTCCTTCGTCAGAGGCCTAATGGCAGCCTTTATAATGTTCTATCAATCTAAGCCTGCCGGCATCCAGGCCAGACATCTGCCATCCTCTCTCTTGCCTTCAACCAACTCTTCTCGACTCCTTCAAGGAACCATCAAACCATGTGGTCCTTAGGCAATGAGTGAGTGGTTGAGCATGAACTGGAGCAATCTTGTTCAGGGCCTCTCCCACCGATCTAATATAGGCCAGCATGAGGTCCCCTAGATTCATGCATTCACTCGACACACCCGATAGGTCCAGCACTGCCAGCAGACCTTCTGGGGTAACACCCTTTAAAGGGCAGTACCGGACCATCTCCATAGGGGCAGGTCCATTTACTTCTACATTATGTGCCCATTCATAACACAGTGGGGTACATACTCATGCATCATGCAGGTCCATTTAGGGGGTCCATGAAACTGAACCCTATGGTGTGATGGTCAGACCAACTAACTGGTTCCTCCCCCAAGTCAGTTATCTCCATTCCCAGGAAGAACACCAGATCCAATGAGTGAACTACCATATGGGTCAAGAAGGTAACCACCTGTGTAAGGCCCAGCATAGTCATTAGCTGGAGGAGATTCTGATCAAACTGCGAGAGTTCATTGTCAACCCAGGCATTGAAGTAACCCAGAATTAACCATCTGGGGGACTCCAATGCCATGTCAACGATGAAGTCCACTATCTCCTGCAGGAATTCTCCACCATCACCAGGTGGACAGTAAATGAGGAGTATCCAGCAACCTACACCTTTACCCAGGATACACTCAAAAGATCTGGTAGGTCTCACTGGCACATCCATATCATAACATTGAATATGGGACAAGTCCTCCTAATGTGGAACAGGAACCTTTTGTGAAGTACTGTACAATGAGGATCTGTTCCTCGTACTGTTGGACAGTAGAGAGGTATGGTCTAGTGGCCCCCCCACCTCCCACATCATGATCGCCAACACCTATAGTAAAATATTCCACACAGTTCCCTGGTAGTCTAGTGGCCCCCAACCCCCTCACAATCCCCAACTCCCATAGTGAATAAATCCACACATGTCCCCAGTAGTCTAGTGGCCTCCCAACCCCCATTATAATTGCCAACTCCGTAGTAAGTAAATCCACACATGATCCCGGCAGTCTAATCCGCCCCTCACCCCCCATCATGATCACTGACACCTGTAGTAAATAAATCCATACATTTCTCTGGTAGTTTAAGTCCCCACCCGCCATCACGATTGCTGACACTGGTAGTACAAAAAAAAAATCACCTCATTAATCTGAAGTCAGTGCTGACTCGCCCCAACCATCCCAAAATGGAGCCGACCACTGGCTCAGCCCTCCGCTCACTTCCATGGCAGGCTACCGACTGACTGATGAATGAGTGTGTACCGCAGGGTGTAATGAATGAGCAGGTACTTCTACAGTATGTGCCCATTCATAACACAGTGGGGTACATACTCATGCATCATGCAGTTGGTGGCTGGCCACGGAGGTGAGCGGAGGGTTGAGTCAGTCACCGATTTCATTCTGGGATAGCTGGGGGAGCAGTGGGTCAGCACTACCGGGTGGGACGGCCAGTGGACTACTAGGGAAGTTAGGTAATTTTATTACTACAGGTGCCAGCAATCATGATGGGGGGCCACTAGACCACCAGGGACATAAATGGATTTATTTACTACAGGAGTCAGGGATCATGAAGAGTGGTGAGGAGGTCACTAGACCACCAGGGAAATGTGTGCATTGTTATACTAAGAAGTTGTGGATTGGGATGGGGGGGCAACAGTTTGCGCTGAATTACTGCATGGTTTTTGCTGGCAGTATTCAGTGCCATGCTATAGGTGGCGCAACACCCTGTAGCACTGCCCTATTCTTTTGAATATGTCAATGAGCCGGCATTCATGGCCCCTCCTCTCATTCGCTGCAGTGCATATGTTTACTTTTAGTATTGGTGCTATCACACAACGCCGGTGCTAATTGTGCTTTTGAATGTTGCAGTCATGCACAAATTTGGTGCTATTCCAGAGCAATGGCTTTGCACCAGATGCAAAGCTTTGAATATCTGGCCCCAGGGATTTTATTTTTATATGGGGCTGATGATTCGTGAGTGGGAGGGAACCACTAGACATCAGGGACCAGATATTTAAAACTTTGCCCCAGGGCTAAATTAGCACTGCCCAGAGTGCAAAATTAACCTGGAACCATTAGCCCACTATATTCAAAAGGGATAGCCCCAGTGCTAAACCTGCTGAATATAGCGTACTAAGAAAGTTGGGCAAACGGGGCTGAAAGTGCAGTGCAAAAACAACCCGGAGAATAAGACAGCTCTGAATATAACAACCAGGAAGTGCAAACCACAACAGCAGCCCAGTGCACAGTGACGTGAAGGAAGGTAGAGGTGAACTATGTGGCCAATGTGTGTGCTTGCAAAGGAGTGGATTCAGTAATGCTGCAAGCACCAGCAAATGTGAAATACTGCAGGTATTTTGCAGAAATTTACCATGTTTCTGAAATGTTTGCAAGGTGCAGACACGTCTGCCCAGGTTTTGCATGGAGCTAAGCCGTTTGCCTGGCGCTATCACGTTTGCCCAGAGCAAAACTTTGCTGTATTCAAAAGTGACATGCAAATGTCTGCTTAAGCAGTCTGTGGGCAAACATCCAGATTAGCATCTCATTATGTCCTGAATTGCATGCAGTTTGCCCAGCACTATTGCAGAGTCCTACGGCTCCACCTGTTGTTTAGTCTGGAAGTGCATGGTGGTAGCTGCAGGCTACATTTTTGCAGAACTGCATAGAATATTGTGCCCCAGGGGACTACACAATACAGGCACGGGTGGTGGTGGTGCATGCAATTGTCAAACTGTAGTTCTTGTTACAGTGCACAGCAGACACTACAGCAACAAGGGGGCCAGTAGTGTGAAGGACACAGCAGTGCCTATGGTGTGTAGGGCATTAATGACTGCTGCACTTTACACAGTGACAGACCCATTCTGCTGGTGTGTCCTGACAGGGGACAATACTGTTATGCTGTTGTGTGACCCACAAATGCTGCACCACTGGCATGGGATACTCACAGTAGACATATACATGGCTGGCTGTGTGTGCTGTGGTGTCTGTACAGATGTGCGGTATGTGGCTGGGGGGCACGTACCATCAGACAGGCACACTGGGGTTGGGGTATTCTCTACACTTAACCATTTTCACTGCGTGGATTGTTCTAGCCTTGTGGCAGCACCCACTATTTGGTGCAGACTGGCCACCTGTGCACCCTCTTCTCAACACCCTCCATGCCCCCAGTGCTGCATGTGTGTGCTGGATTCTGTTGGTGTCCACCAAAGGGTGGTCTGCAGGTGTGTGCTGTATGAACATACTGCCATGGTGTCCACTTGGTGCTGGGTCACCACTTAATGCCTGGCATGGCTGGTACCGGTGACAGATGATGGCAACATAGGAGGTGCCATCTGTGTGCAGCATGTTTCTTCCATGTCTGGTTTCTTTCTATGTTTAATATTTACTGGTTAGGGTTGATAAACCACTGCTGGCAGACCCTTGCAAACTCTATAATCCACATTTGTGAGTTACAGAGTTCCATTAACCATGGTTCAATGTCGCACAAAGTCATGCAAAGCCGCAAAAAGCTGCGCAAAGCCACAAAATTGCACAAAAACTGGTTTGCCCAGAGTTAAGACTTACCTTTTCCTGGGCAGTAATTTGCACCATGCAAAGTGTCACACTAAGTCATGCAAAAGCACTTTGCGTGGCCCTAATGCATTGAATAAAGCATTGTGCCTGTATACATGTACATACCCCATCTTTTTGCACCTTGCATACATTATACTTTTACCTGGTGCTAATACAGTTTGCCCATGCTATTTGGCCTTTTGAATATAGTGGACCTGCACAAACCCAGCGCAAACCAGGTGCAAATGATTTGCGCCCAGCGCAAAGTTTTGAATATCTGGCCCTAGGTATTTTTTATGTTTGCTTGCGTGCATGCGCAAGAAACATTGTGTGGCAGCTTAGGAGAGAAGTGGGTTGTGGAGGTGCAGCAGTGTGGCAGCCAATGGAGGCATTGCATTTAGTAGCTTGGCACTGGTGGACCAATGGAGGCACAGTGTGTTGATGACACTGTCTTCCAAAAGTGCCACCAAGATGTAATGTTTTTCCCGCAGCAATCAGGGGCCACCTCGTCATTTCAGCATCAACCATTCTGCTGCAATCATGGAGCAACCAGTCATTGCAGGGTGGAATGTTGCCTAGCATAATATTGTTTGTGAATGCGGTGGCAAGTCGCCACCATGTTCACAAACAATATTAGGCAGCTCCCAGTGCTGAGGGAGTACCCAATCCCCCTTGGCATCATGTGCCAACCCAAAACAGTTTTTGTTTGCTGACGGTGGGCCCAATCCACATCGGCTTCATTCCTCCTCCTTCCCAGTGTAATTTTCCAATGGGGGCGCCCACTCTCCATTGGCATAATGTTCCCCCCAAAATGTTGTTTTTTTCAGAGGGGGTGCCCAATCCTCCTCGGCTCTTGCCCCCCCATATGTGCCGACAGGGTACTCAATCCCCATCAGCAACAGCCCCCTCAAAAAAACAACACTCGGGTGGCACGCTGGGAGCCCACCCCAGTGTACCGAATGTCCCTAGTAAAAAAAAGTCCTGATTTTTTTTTTTTTTTTTTTTTTTTTTGCTCTTGTAAATCAGAAAATGGTCCCTCGTTGAGTCCGGTGACCCTGACCCCCAACTCATACCCACCCTCTGCGCACACTGCCTCCCCACACCCCCCCTCACCCCATACTTATCTCTGGAGCCCAATGCGATGATCTTCAGTGGACCGGGAACATGTCTGCACTCTTCAAAGCCGACCTTGAACTTAAGAAATGCTTCTAAGCTGTATAATGGCATAAATAGGGTTTTTTCCAACTTTGGTGTATAATTCAGGCATTTTTGGGAATTTTGGCACCAGATTTTCAACATGGGGTTAATGGAACCCCTCCTCATGAATTCAGCAACTGTCATGGCATTATTCAGTCAAGAAAGGTGATTTCACGATCACTTTGCGGAATCACCTTTCAGGACTGATTAATGAAACGACAGTGCCAATGTTCATACGGTGGCCTCTCAAAAAGTCTATGTTGCAAATTTGGTGGAAAAAATCCAAGAAATGACTGTTTTACGAGCGTGCATTGCGCAGTTGCTATGCACGCTCTTAACTTCATGAATTTGCAATATTTTCTCTTCAGATTTTCAACATTGCCATTTTTCTGCACCTCCGTATGAACAGTACAGCTGTCATTTTTCGCATCCTGGTCAAAATGTGTTTTTGCACTTCCAGTGCAGAATAGCACGGTCGCTGTGAGAAATCAGTGTTCAGGACACATTAAGAAAATCACAGTGACACTCTCCATTAGCAGAGGTCCTAAAATGCCTATATTGAAAATTTGGTGACGAAAGTCCATAAAATTACTGTGTTATGCTTGTAACTTCACACATTTGTAATATTTTCACTCCATATTTTCAAAATTGCCATTTTTCTATACCTCCTTATGAACAGTACAGCTGTCATTTTTCACATCCTGCTTGAAATGTGTTTTTGCGCTTCCGGCACAGAATAGCATGGTCGGTGTGGGAAATCAGTGTTTGGGACAGATTAAGAAAATCACAATGACACTGTTCATGAGCAGAGGTCCTAAAATGGCTATGTTGAAAATTTGGTGATGAAAGTCCATAAAATGGCTGCGTTATGCGTATGCATTGTTCAGTTTCCACGTATGCTCAGAAGTGCAAGCATTTTTAATATTCCCACTACAGATTTTCAACATTGCCATCTCTTCACACCTCCCTATGGATGGTACAGCTGTCATTCTTCACATCCTGCCCAATCTGTGTTTTCTTACATGTGGCGCAGAATGGCACGGTCATTGTGGGAACTCAAAGTTCGGGACACATTAACAAAATCACAGTGCCACTCTTCATGAGAAGAGGTCCCAAATGCTTTCATGAGGTGGGGTCACTAAAGGCCATGTTGAAAATTTGTAGTGCAAATACCAAGAAGTGCCCAAGGCATTAGGGTTTCTAACCATAACATCCTACCCTGTACAGACTGACAGGCATCGAGGTGTGCCATTGGATTACCGACAGTACTGCTCATGCCATCCCACCCCAACCCCCCCAGCCACTGACAGGCATCGAGGTGTACCTTGGACTCTTCGGCCCCAGACTTCACCCCATTCTCCTATGCTGCACCCATTTCAGCATATGTCCTTATGGAACGGGGTGACTGTAAAGCAAACCACCCTAAGGCACACCTAAACACGTGTCGGTGTCTGCAGAATAGGGTGAGGTGACATGGCATGACCGTCATGGGAGACAACCCAAACACTTACCCAAATGCCTGTCCTTCTCTACAGGATGGAGGTGGGGTTGGCGTGAAGTTCAATACTTCACTGCCGTTCCTATTCTGCATCTGTCTAACTCCTGCATTTCCACTGCTAATACCAGCAAGAAAACATTCGGCATTGAAAAATGCTTGTTTTATATGGGGATGGTGATCGGTGGGGGGGGGCACTAAATACCAGGATTTTTTTTGTATATGGTGTCAGTGATCGGTGGGTCAGGGGACCACTAGAATCCAGGGATTTGTTTTATATGGGGCCCACATTTGATGGGTGGGGGGCCACTAGACACAAGGGGTCAGGGGAATATACAAGGGGCCGGTGATCGGCAGGGGGGCTGTATTACAAAGTACTACATTAAACTGCTAGTGGAATAAATTCCACAGTTTATTGTATTATTCTGCAGTTCAGCAAAAAGTCCACGGAACAGGGCAAAAATCCGCTGAACACAATTGGAAGATTCCAATCTCGCCAATGGAGGAAGATCAGAAAATTACACTAAATTTTTGAATTTTCCTGAATGTTCTACAAGAAAAAATTACTCACCTTAGTAATTATGTTTCTTCTAGTGGAGTATTGCTGTATTCTGACTATTGCAGTTAGGTCCTGCCTTTCAACTGCCCCGGAGAACAAAGGGTTAACTTTTCTATGCCTTGCATAGAATTTATTTATTTTATTTTTATTTATTTAGATTTTGGTAACCGGGTAAGCCCACTCAGACCAGAGATCCCTTTTTCAGGGGCGACCTGGAATTAGTTACAGAAAAAGACACATAATAGCATTATTTACAGTAGTTACAATAGTTACACAAATATACATTAGCAACAGTTTACAGAAGTAGAATCAGGTTCACATTCAGGCTCTTATTAGCAATACATGACGTCAAGTTACACACCAATTAGTAGGAAATTAAGACAACAACAGAAAATTGACATCATCATTTTGGAGATACATCCAGGACAAAGGGAGGTTCAAGGCAGTGTGATGGAAATGAGACCTGGACTAGGGAGCTAATGGTTGCAGCAACAGAGGCTGAGATTGAGAAGATATGGTTTGAGTCCAGACTTGAACTGGTTAAGGGTGGGTGAGTCAATCAAGCTAGCTGGTAAGGATTTCCATAGGTGGGAGGCAGCAAATTTGAAGGAGCGTTTGTCTTGGTTGGAGCGTATCTGAGGGATGTATAGGGGGTGATTTGCAGAGGATCGCAGGGTTCAGCATTGCACTTTGGGGGAGAGTATTCCACTAAGATGGGGAGGGGGACCAAGG
Organism: Neoceratodus forsteri; assembly: GCA_016271365.2. Taxonomy (NCBI): domain Eukaryota; kingdom Metazoa; phylum Chordata; order Ceratodontiformes; family Ceratodontidae; genus Neoceratodus; species Neoceratodus forsteri. Next base: position 14,124,379 of record JADMNL010000035.1, read on the forward strand.
GTAGAGAACTTGAAGGCAAGGCAGGCAACGGGGTAGGCTAGTTTTGTTCATCACGAGCTCGGTTGAAGCCTCTGCCTGTTGTTTTTTGAACTGCAACCGTCAGATCTTTACGAGCAAAAACTCAATAGGTGTTCTGTGTGGAAACTGTAACATTTTTACTAGCCAACTGGCAAATATATAATGTTTTTGGTTCTCAAAGGAAGACTCAAGTCAGGAAACCCAAAAACACATCCAAAAACAACAATCCACCCAAAGAAAAAAGAGTGTATAAAATGGACACCCCTAGGGTACCAACACTGCTCCTGCCCACCCACATCCCAAAAACCTAGGTTCTAAGAGGGGAGGCGGGGGGAGGTCAGAATACAGCAAGACTCCACTAAAAGAAACATAATTACTAAGGTGAATAATTTTTTCTTCAAACAACATGAAGTCTTACTGTATTCTGACTATTGCAGACTATCAAGCAGTAACTCCATGTAGGAGGGACATAACCTACTTTGGAAATAGGCTATGAAGTACTGCTGTGCCAAACCGAGCATCACTGCTAGCCTGGATATCCAGAAAGTAATGCTTGGTGAAAGTATGGACTGTTTTCCAGGTGGCTGCTTGACAAATTTCTCAGAGAGAAATATCCCTGGCAGCAGCCAGGGAAGCAGCTGAACATCTTGTGGAATGAGCTGTCAGGCCTGAGGGTGGAGTTCTACCCAGTTTTTCATAGCAGAATTGTATACAAAAAACAATCCACCTGGCAAAAGATCTCTTAGTGGCAGGTTTGCCTTTACCAACTTCTCCATAAGTGAGGAACAACTGGAGGGATTCAAATCTGTGACCCTTGGTACACTCTATGTAGTAGCTAGGGGCTCTTTTAACATCCAAACAGCATAGCCTCCACTCTCCTGAGGAAAAATGATCAGTGAAGAAAACAGGGAGAGATATAGACTGGTTGAGGTGGAAATCTGAAACCACTTTAGGCAAGAACTTTCGGTTAGTTCTAAGGACCACTTAATCTCTGTGAAAAGAGATGAAATCAGATTCCACTGACAGGGCTTGCAATTCACTGATACGTCTGGCAGAAGTAATGGCTACCAAAAACACAGTTTTCCAAGTCAAGTACTTAAGCTCTGCTGAGGACAAAGGCTCAAAAGGGGGTTGCATAAACCGAGCAATGTAAACATTAAGGTCCCAAGCAGGAGCAGGATCCCTAAAGGGGGGATTGGTGTGAAGCAATCCCTTGAAAAACTTACAGAATACAGGATGGGATGACACAGAGGAAGACCTGCCTACAGACAGGAAAGCAGAAACAGCTGCCAAGTTTACCTTAAGGGTAGCTGGTCTGAGGCCTAGGCCATTAAGATGGACCATATAATCCAGAACCATAGGCAATTCAGCAGAGTTTGGAAAAATATTCTTCTTAGAACACCAAATGTTGAATCTTTTCCATTTGCAGTTGTAAGTCTTTCTGGTGGAAGGCTTTTGAAATGCCTTAAGGATATCCAGAACCCCTTGGGAAAGATACAGATCTGCAAACTCTAACTCTTCAAGAGCCAAGCCTTGAGCTTGAGAGACTGAAGATTCAGGTACCAAATCCTCCCTTGAGAGGATGTTAACAGGTTGTAATTCCTGGGAAGAGACAGGGGAAGATGGACTGTTAGGGACAGCAACACGGGATACCATGGCTGTCTGGCCCAGTCTGGAGCAACCAGAATCGCTTTGCATGGTTGAGACCTTATCTTGACTAACACTTTGAACAGGATGGGAAGGGGGGAAAATCATACAGAAATTTCCCTTCCCAGTTCAGAATCAGAGCATCCAGGGGAACTGAGCCCAAGACTTGGAGTCTGCAACAAAAGAGAGGAAGTTGGTGATTGTCTGGGGCTGCAAAAAGATCTATCTTTGGAGTGCCCCATCTTGAGAAAATCACTTTAAACACCAGAGGATCTAGGGACCATTTGTGATGGCCCTGGGATATTTTGCTCAGTGCATCTGCTAGGACATTGTCCTTCCCTGGGAGGTGAACTGCTATCAGAGAGGTTTGCAGGGAATAGGCCAGGGACCACAACTTCATTGCTTCTGTGCACAAGGCCATAGACCGAGTGCCTCCTTGCTTGTTGATGTACCACATTATGGTGGTGTTGTCTGTTCTGACCTGAACCACCTTGTTCTGTACAGATTTGAAAAAAGCTTGTAGTGCCAGAAACACTGCTCTGAGTTCCAAGAGATTGATGTGAAGCAGAGATTCCTGAGGCAACCACAGTCCTCTGGGTGGTAAGATCCCCCAAATGGGCTCCCTAGCCCAGCAGGGAAGCATCTGTGGTGAGGATCACTGAATGAGAATGAGTTACAAATGGAACCCCTTGTCTCAAATTGTCCTGATCCTGCCATTATTGCAAGGCTTGGATCAGGGTTCAAGTCACTGGAATTAGTTTGGTAAGGGAATCCTTTCTTTGGGACCAAAAAGCTCTTAGGTGGAACTGAATGTCCCTCATTTGGACTCTGGCCCCCTGGACCATTGTGGTGGAAGCTGCCATGTGGCCCAGTAGCTGAACGAAATACCTTGCTGGTCGAGACACCGAAGGCTGAATGAAGAGGCCAGTTCCATGAGGGTCCTTGCCCTTTCCAGGGGAAGGAAGGCTCTTGCTTTTACCGTATCCAGTTCTGCACCTATGAAGGTGAGGAGCTGCACTGGTTTGAGAACTGACTTTGGTAGGTTGAGAAGGAATCCTAAAGAAGTGAGCACTTGCTGGGTCACTTGCAGGTGTGACTTGACTTGGTCTGGAGACTGACCTACTATGAGCCAGTCATCCAAGTATGGGAAAATGAAAATCTTTTGTCTTCTTAGGAAGGTAACAACTACTGCCAGGCACTCTGTGAAGACCCTTGGGGCTGATGTTAGGCCAAAGGGCATTGTTGTGAACTGATAGTGGCCTGAGGACAACTCAAACCTGAGGTACTTTCTGTGGGAGCACCTGATGGGAATGTGAAAGTAGGCATTTTTGAGGTCCAGGGAGGCTAGCCAGTCCCCTGGCCTTAGAGAGGGAAGGATAATTCCCAGAGTCACCATTTTAAACTTTGGCTTTAAAAGATGTTTGTTCAGATATCTTAGGTCCAGGATGGGTCGCCATTATCCTGTCTTTTTGGGGGTTAGGAAGTACCTGGAGTACAATCCTTTGCCCCTGTGTAGGGTGAGAACTCTCTCTATAGCTTTGAGAGCTAGGAGAGAAGAAATCTCTGCCTCTAGGGCAAGGGTCTCTGAGAGATTTGCAGGTGGAAAAGATCTCGCTCTTATCTTTGGAACTTTTTTGAAGCTGAGAACCAGTCCCTGGCTTACTACTTCCAGGACCCACTTGTCTGATGTAAGAGACATCCAGTCCTGGACAAAGTAAGCCAGCCTGCCCCCTACCGGTATAGGAGAATCGACCCGGGCAGATCCATCAGGGTGTCTGCTAGGCAGGGGCTTTAGGCTGAGGGGTGGATGCTGGCCTGCTCATCCCCCTTCTTCATCTCCCTCTAAAGAACCCCCTCTGAGAAAAGGAAGAAGAGGAGGCCTGAGCTTGGTAAAAGGGCCTTTGGAAAGGCCTGCCCCTGCCCCTGGACTGCTGCCTTTGAGGAGTTGCTTGCCTTTCTTTGGCCTGAGCACTCCAGTAAGTGGTCCTGTATTTGTCCATCTTCTTCATGTAATTCTCTGTCTGCTCCCCAAACAAAGAATTACCAATTACAGGAAAATCCATGGCCTTAGCCTGGGTATCCTGTGAGAGGCTAGTACATCTGAGCCAAGCCATTCTCCGAAGAGCCACAGATGTAGCCATGACTCTTGATGATACATCATTAGAGTCCACAGCAGCATGAAACTGTACTTTCGATGCCTCAATCCCATCTGCAGCCACCTGCTCCAGCTCCTTGGCAAGGTGGGTAGGAGCTTGTTTAGCCAGTGCCAGTACAGTGTCCCACCTGAACTTCTGGTACCTGGCTGTATAGGTCATATAGTTAGCCTGCCTGAGTCCCAAAGATGCTGCCATGTATTGTTTCTTAGCCATGGCATCAATCTTCCTGGAGTCCTTGTCTGGGGAGTGTGATGCCAAGGGAATGTTTGCCTTATCACAGACAGCAGCCTGTACAACCCCAACATGGCTGCATTGCTGAAAAAGGAACTCAGTGTCTTAGCCTGAGAGTGTGTACCTTTTGTCCATTTGTCTGTCCACAGGAGGCATAGAATTAGGACACTTAAGAATGTTTTGTGTCTGTTTCCCAAAGGATTTGTGGAGGGGAATAGACAGTCTCCTGGACTCTGGGATGTCCATCATCTCAACATAATCAGGCTCTTCCTGATCCTCTACTGCCTCCTCCACAGGAAGCTGGAGGGTATCAGCCACCTTTCTGTAGAACATGTAGTGTGAAGGGGACTCAGAAAGCCTTGGAGGAGAAACACCTGAAGGTCTGTCTGGGGAGATGTCTGGGTCAACAGGCACATCCAGACTTTCACCATCACCATAATCATCCTCATATTCTCCCTCCTCCTCAAACTCCAGTTCATAAAATTCTTCCAAAGTGTAATCTGGAACCGGGGGAACCGACCGAACTGAGCCCCTGCCAGATGGTGCCTGTTCGGTCAGAACCGAACTAAGCGATTACACAATCCTAATCACCTTGGCTATCTCATCGGCAGTTAGAGTATGAGATTCTGGGTCTGAACCAGTGGATTTGTCTTTCCTTTTTCTTTTTGTCGGAACCAACTCCTCGGAATCAGCTCTCCTTTTGCCTGAAGAAGTATCGCCCTGGTCAGAGGTCACTCCTTCTGGTTCAGTCAGAACCAAACCAGGCTGGCCATCCGGGTCAGCGGACTTCTCGGCCTCCCTTTCCCTCAGTCTGCCTAATCTCTTTTCCAGGGTAGATTTGGGAAAATTCTTGCAAATTTGGCAGTCTGAATCGAGGTGGTCAAACCTCAGACAATAAACACAGATGGTGTGGGGATCTGCCTTAGCAAATACCTCCCCACACACACTGCAGTGTTGAAACCCAGTGGGCCCGGTTTTTTTCTTGGGTTTCTCAGACATGGCCAACCTAACCAAAAACGTACCCTTTTTTCGGCAATCCACCAGGCAAGACTCTCCTATCGGTTCCTGACCGTGTCACGAGTCTTGGAAAAAAAACGTAATTAAATCCATTTTTTTAGAACCGATATGGACCGGTAACCACACTCTAAAGTAAAGCACAATTTTTTTTTACTTCAAATCGATCGGTTCAGCCAAACTGATCCACAGTTTACATGTTCCATGTAGAAAACAGAACAAAAACTTATCTAGTACTCACGGTACCACAGACAGAGACTTGAACCGATTATGCAGAAACAACAATTCAGAAGAAACCGACACTTCAACAGACACTTCAACCGACTTTTGAACCGAGTAGAAGAAGAAATCTCCGGAGCGACTGTTCAGTGAGGCAGAGTAAAGAATCTGACGGTTGTAGTTTGAATAACAACAGGCAGAGGCTTCAACCAAGCTCGTGATGAATATTCTATGCAAGGCATAGAAAAGTTAATCCTTTGTTCTCCGGGGCAGTTGAAAGGCAGGACCTAACTGCAATAGTCAGAATACAGCAAGACTTCATGTTGTTTGAAAAGCAGAATTCACAGCTTTTGACCACCTCTACTCCTAAGAGCCATATCTCCTCAAAGTCACCACTGAGGTTAGATTTGCTAGGAGCAGGTACAGGTGGATCAGGTTCAGTATGTAAAGTTGAGGGATAAAACGGTTCTTTGATGTAATCAAGCCACCATTCTACTGATGTATCCCTTGGTACTAAGCCAGTTCTGTGTCACAAAGTCTCCAGCAGCCATTAGCCAGTGCCAGGTTCAGCAAATACACCCTAGCAGGTGTGGAATGTTTTGTAGAAAAAATAAATTATGCTGCCTTAGTCATTATATGCCTGTGCCAAACTGTCCAGCTCTCATCCTGCTTCTTCACATACTGACAGTTCCAGAGACATCTTGTTTTGAGTCTGGCTTCAAAAATCAACACATCCATTAGGCCAGAACGTCGGCACAGTGGTTGGATTTCCACTTGTGATGCCGTCAACCTGGTTCGGGAACAGATTCAGATCGGAAGAGGGCTGGCTGGGGGGAGAAGGATGGAGCATCCCATGGATGGCTCTCCTCCAGGGGGGGAGGGGGATAGTGTCTGGCATAAGGAGGACCCTTGGCAGAGGCCTGAGATTCACTCAAGCTACCGGCGCTTGAAACATAAGAGAAGTGAGGTGGACACTGGCGTCATTGCACGTCCCCACCTCTGAAACAGAAAAACAGAAAAAGAGGTAGGTGGGTGGATCCACTGTCTAGGTGAAGCCCTCCCTGGGGCTTCGATTAGCCACCATCGCCATCACTCCCCCGACCAGTCACTAGTTCCGCGGCTCGGATACGGGGGTCCGATGCCGCAGCCCCACCCTCCGGGGGTAAGCCGGGGGTAACTGGAGGAGAATGATCATAGATGGCGGTGGAAGTCCCAGGGGCCATAACCAGGGCTAAGGGTCGACAGTAGGGACCCACCAAATAAAGAATAAAAAAAAGATCAGCATATCCCTTTTATTGCCCTCCTTCCACTATCACAAATCATATTTCTTCAGAATATAAAGGAAAATTTAAGGATAATGATACCTAATAGTAATAATTATATAATAAACCCATAGAAGTTAACAGTTTCTGAAAGTAACACATTATTTTCATCATCTCCCTCCTCTCTAGGCGTTTACATAAAGAAAAACAAAAACAAGTGCAGTGCACAGTTCATAGAAACCCCATTCACATCTGAAGCTTAGGACATTTGGAATTAGCCTGAGGCACGTCAGTAGCTTATTCAGGAATTGAGGTGTAAGGTAGGCAGATGATTTATGATGGCTCTACGATGCCAGTTTGACAACACTTTTGTCGACCTTGTCGACCGCAAGTTGTGGTCAACATATATCCTGTTTGTCTCCCGGTTCTATTTTCTCATTGGGTGGCTTCTTTAATTACTTAAGTAATTAGGATTCTCAACTCCCATCAGAGTTGATTCAGGGAGAGGTGCAGAACTGGGAAACAGTGTGCCCCTGTGTCAGGTGCACCAACACAGCGACCTGTCAGCAACCTGTCAATTTTGTTGATGGGTTGGTAGGTCACTGTGTTATTGTCACTGTCGGGGGGCCATACTATTTATGACATAGGGGCCCAACATTCAGAAAGATACAAAGCAGAGCGAAAAGGTATACACTCTGCTTTGCAGTTGCCAAAGAGTCTGAGGATGCTGTATTCAGTCACGGTGCACTGTGCTATCCAACTGAATATAGGGCCATTCTGGCCTTGACAGGTACCCCTGTGGTGCAGGGAAGGCAGCCGCCAGAAAGGAAAGTGTCAGAGTGCTATTTGTGCTATTCAGAGGGATCCATGAATATGAGATCATTGAGCATGCAAGGCTCTAAGTGGCTATTTGCATTACCATTATGGGCCCAATTGCATGGGTAGCAGTAGCAAGTTAGTGAGGTGGTCTCTCTCCTCTCCCAGGACCCATGCATGTGCAGATGTTCCTGGTGCCCAGTGGTCCCCCCACCCTCTGATACACAGCCTGACATTCAGTAACCCAATCCTTCGATTCTAGTGGTGACTCCACCCTCTGATACACAGCCTGACACTCTTTAACCTGATTTCTGGTGTGTACTGGTCCCCCAACCCTCTGGTACACAGCCTGACATACAATAACCCATTTCCTGGTACCTAATGGTCCCCCTACCCTCTGATACACAGCCCAACATTCAATAGCCTGATCCCTGGTGCCCAGTGGTCCCTCGTGGCAGCCACACATATATAGCTCCCCAATTGTCCAGTGTCCCACCACCCAGTCCAATTGCACTACAGGTAGTAGATATCCCTGGCTTCCAGTGGTCCACGTCACTGATCCATGGTCCCATTCCAGCAACCAGTTCTGTACCCAGGCTGTAGAGTACCCATCAGGTGCAGGGACAGACTAACAGGATTCCTAGTTGTGTCCTTTCCCCTCCTCTTATCACCAGAAGCGCTAGTGTTTAGGCAGCAATCCCTGTCACCTAGGGTCCTCCTGCCTCACCACAGCACTGAATACCCACCCACCTCATCCCCTTACCAACATCTTTGGTGCCACAGGAGTGCATATGGAAACTGGCACAACCCTTCACCCACTTCTTCAGCTGGCTGCCATGTGTCCATTCAGGGGGCACACATCTTATTTGTAGGGCAGGGTACTGTGTGTCACCCAGTCCTATAAATAAGATGCATGTTCCCTGCATGGACACACAGTGGCCAGCTGAGGAGGTGCACAGAGGGCTGTGCCATTTGTTGTATGTACTTCCATGACACCAGAGATGTTGGTAAGGGGACAAGGGGTTGGATTTGTGTTAGGTGCCGCCATGGGGTGGGGAAGCATGCTAGACATCAGTGATTGCTGCTGAAATACTGGTGGTACTGGTGAGTGTCGAGTTGAATGGGACACACTGAAAATCCTGTTTGTCTGTCCCCCTCACTGGATGGGTGCACTACAGCCTGGGAACAGAACTGTCTAGTTTTGCTGTAACAGGGCTGGGGATTGGTGATGGGGACCACTGGATGTCAGGGATTATCTACTACCTATAGTGGGATGGGACCAGGGGTGGTGGGACACTGGACAATTGGGGTGTTTCGTATTTGTGTGCCTGCTCACTGATTGGTGGGTGGGAACCACTTGGCACCAAGGATTGGGTCACTAAATGTCAGGCTGTGTTGGAGGGTGGTGGGATCACTAGTCATCAGGGATTGGGTTGCTGACTATTGAGCTGGGCCTCAGAGGGTGGGTGGACTACTAGGCACCAGAAGTCAGGTTACTGACTCTTGGGTTGTTTGGCAGAGGGTATGGGGACTACTAGGCACCAGGGATCAGGTTACTGAATGTTAAACTGTGTCTCAGATGATAGAGCAACCATTAGGCAACAGGGAGACCAGCCATGGGCATAAGGAGAGCAATTGGTGGGAATGGGACTCCTAACCATCAACAATATGCTTTTGCATACCCAGCTCAGTGCCCAGGGGGTGCCATGGACCACAGGGGGATGGGGTGCTCCCCCTCCGGATACCTGAGTCCTTTGCTGCAGTACCTCTGGCATCAGCTGGAACTGCATAGAGTAGAAGGGGGGTTAGCGGTATTTGCACTGCACAAAATGACCTCACTAAAACCTTTTGCATGGTTCAAATCTGCTGAATATTGACTTGCATTAATATTTCTGTCCCTGCTCCCCCATCTGCAAACCCCCACTCACTGTGGTTTGCATGAGCGCTAACCCTGTTGGCTGGCGCAACTAATCCATTTGAATATTGGACTTTGGCACAAAACCTGGTTTGCACGGGCAAGCACTGGTTACTGCCTGTGCAAATTTTGGAATACTGGGTCCATGGAGTTAACACCATTTAGTACACAACAGAGTATTGTGTCTATGGGTCTAAAGCTCTAGACTGATACAGCCTTGGCTATGTATTCAGTCAGATAAGTTCAAGTTCAAGTTTACTGCAGGAAAAATAACTCCATTGAGCAAGCTCATTCACAAGGAGGTTCTGGAATATATATACATACAAGACTAACATAAACATACAGTAAATGCACACGACGGGAGTACAAGCGCTAATACGGTACATATGTGACAAGTGTTCAGGCAGTACTCTATATCACTTGAAGTAGGTCATCACACTCTTACATAAAGTGCAGGTTCTGTCCATGTAGACCTTAAGGCTAACAAGAGGCTTGAACAATCATAGAAATAATAATATTAATGACAGCTACAGGCATCTTTTATTTTTTCAGTAGTTAACTTTTTAAAGAGACTAATAGAGACAACTTTGGGTGGTTTCAGAGACAATTGTAGCTGGTTCCAGATAGCAGGGAGGGTAATGGAGATGGCGCACTTGCCAAAAGAGGTGCGAATCTTGGGGACATCCAGGAAGATAAAGTCCGACTACCTGAGTGAGTAAGTACTGTGTCAGGTGTGGATGAGGGAAGTTAGGTAGCTCAAAAGCTTGTTAAGGAGAAGCTTTGGGGTCCAGGTACCAGCGTGGAGAATATGTCTAGTAGTAAGGGACGTCCAACCTATGGCTGAGTACAGGTCGCAATGGTCTGGAATGGGGAGTTTGTAATGAAGTGCAGAGCACAGTGGTAGAGGATGTCCAGTTTATTTAGATTTGAGGTTGAAGAAGAGGTATAGATTATATCCCTGTAGTCTAGTAGCAGGAGGGATGTGGCTTGGACTTGTCTAGTTCTGATCTCAAGTGAGAAAAGTGACCTGTTGCGGAAGAGGAAACCTAGCCTTATTTTAAGTCTTCTAGATAGGTCATCAAGGTGACCAGTGAAGGTGAGCTTGCTATCTAACCAAAATCAAAGGTATTTAAATTTAGGGGTGACTTCCAGTGACTCGCTGTGGGAGGTAACTATCAAGTCCTTCAGCAGGGTGGTAGGTACGGAGGGTAATGTATTAGGGGAAAAGATCATAGCTTTGGTTTTCATAGCATTTAGGAGAAGTTTGGCATTAATGAGATTGGATTCAAGCTGAGCAAACTCAGCTTGGACGACATCCCTAACCTCAGGTAGTGATGCATCGTATGTATAGAGAACTGTATCATTGGCAAAAAAGTGAAGTTTTGACTTGGATATGTAACAGTTAAGGTCATTAATGTATAGGGAGAACAGGATGGGACCTAAGATGGAGCCTTGCGGGACTCCCCTGGTGATTGGTAGGGGGGAGGAGAATAGGCCACAGGCTTTGATTTTTTTGCATCCTTCCTGAAAGGTAACTGTTAAACCACTGGAAGGGAAGGTGGGGTGGCACCTATTTTAGCAAGACTGTTTTCAATTAGGGTGTGGTCTATGGTATTGAATGCTTTGCTAAGATGTAAGAAGACAGCTCCCATGATCTTCTTTGAGTCCATAGCAGAGAGCCAGTCATCGGTTACTTTAGCCAATGCAGTGTAGGTGCTGTGGTTAGATTGGAAGCCAGATTGGGCTAGGTTCAAGAGTGAAAAGGTTTCTATGTGGTGTTTGAGTTGTGCATAAATCAGTTTTTTGAAGACTTTGGAGAGGACAGGTAAGATAGAGATGGGTTTGTAGTTATTTAAATCGCATGGATCCCCCGATTTAAATAGAGGGATGATGTCGGCTGATTTCCAGCATGAAGGGACTATGGAAGATGAAATAGAAAGGTTGAAAATATGGAGAATTGGGACTGTAAGGTAAGGGTACCCGAGTTTTAGGAAAAGCGGTTCAATTCCATCATCCCCTGCATTTTCTTGATGTCTAGGTTCATGAGAGCATCTTCGACTTCTTTAAAGTTAAGGGGGAGAAACTGAAAAGGACAGACCACTGCAGTGGGAGTGGAGTTTGCACTGCCCTGGCTATTAACACGTGCAGCATAAGGGGATGAGTCAAAGGTTTAACCAGCAGTGACAAAGTGAGAGTTGAATTCTTCGAGGATTTGGCTGTTGCTTTCCACAGTCATATCTTTTTTGATGATCTTGGGTGGTGGTGGGGGCACCGGTCGCCCTTCAATGGACTTGAGGGTCTTCCAGATTTTCTGGGAGTCCTCTTCAGCCTGCTGTAGTGTGGAGACATAGAAGTTGGCTTTGACAGAGTGAATTCATTTAACGCAGGCATTCCTGGCAGTTCTAAATGCCTGGCAATCCACCAGGCTCTTGGTGTGTCTAGCCTTTGTTCCATAGTTTATCATGGGTGGAGAGAGCGGTCTTAAGCTCAGATGAGAACCAGAGGATGGAGGTGTTTTGCATCCTGACCTTGATAAAAGGTGTGTGTTTGTTTGCTATGGTATTGAGATTATTATTTAGGACTGTGACCACCTCATCAGGTGTTTTGAAGAGGTATAGAGCTTGAATTCTAACCTTACTAAGGTCATTCAGGAAGTTCGACATGCTGAATTTATGGAAAGACCATTTGGTTATAAGCCTAGGCTGGTGGCGAGTTTTAGCTTGTAATCTTGTACAGACTACAATTCTATGGTCGCTCATATCATTATGAAATACTGCCAAGTGAAGAATTTTATGGGGATGGGTAGATAGTATAAGATCTAGAAGAGAACTATTCACTATGTTTACCTTGTTGATCCTAATAGGTTCTGAAACTAGTTGGGCAAGGCCAAGTTCATCGCAGAGAGACTTTAGACTGTGCTATTTGTGTGAGAGCCAGTCCATGTTGAAGTCCCCAAGGATTAATACTTCGGAGTTGGCAGCGGTAGTTAATGATTTGAGGATATTAAGGAGGTCAGTGCCGCCACTAGGAGGACTATAACCACCTATAATAGTAATGCATTCCGTAAAGGGAAGGTATAGCTTTAAGGACACTATTTTGTATTCCTTTTGTTTTGAATTGCAGTAGATATCACTAACTGAGAACTTGGTTTTAGTGTAAATAACTACTCCCCCTCCCCTGGGTCCTCTATCTGCCCTATACAGCTTATAGCACAGAAGGGTAACTTGTTGGTCCGAGTTAGATTTTTTTTAGCCAGGACTCTGTGATAATGATGAGATTGGGCTCTGTATGTAGAGCCCACGCTTGTAATTGATCGACTTTTTTGGGCAGACTTAGAATATTAACTAACCTTATTTTAAGACCTGAGGCTGATGCAAATTCAGTAAGTGAAGTAAGCATGGTGGGCACGCCAGGGTTTAACTCCACATTTCCTGAGCATAGAAGTAGCAGGAGAAACAATTTCTTAATTATACTCAGCAAAGACCTGAATGCTTTGTCCCTTTTGCCCCACATATTAGTGGGTGGCAATCATGGTCTACTGTTGCTGGTATGTGTTAAGGTAGTGTGACGTTGTAAAGATAAGAGAGGAAGTGCTCTGAGTGACAAAGATGAGGGGAGCAGGAAGTCTATGAGGGGAATGGTGAAGTGTAGACAAGTGAAGGAAGGAGCACAAGATAGAATGAGGTGCACCGGCAGAGGGCAAGGCTAGCTGAGAATGAGGGGACGAAGAATGGACTGGGTCCTAATACATTGTTCATGCGAAGGACAATAGGTGCACAGCAGAAGAATAGCATAATACTCTAGGTGCAGTATGCCATGGTTCCAGAAGGAGGTGAGGTATTAGGGCAGATAGAAAGAACACCTTATCCTATTGCGTGGTGATGAAGCACTAGGATTGTCTCAGCTGAGGGCCAATGGAGAGGCAGCAATGCCAGCTAAGGGTAGGACTAGAGCATATTTAATGGGAGCCTGGGAGGGGGTGGGCTGAAAAAATAGAGGAGAACTGAGTCCTTTTGGAGGAAAAAGCCCAGTTCAAAAGGTCGTATCTCCTGGCCAATCAGGGCTGTTCACTAAGAGGTGCACAAGTTCTGATTGAATGGTTAGGGGCCATACCTTTGCTGAAAGAGAGTCTGGGCTTGGCGATGTGGTCGGCAGCTTCAGAAGCGCCGGCAGACTGGGGGGATGGATCTGGCAGTGGAGCGAGGGCTTTCCCCTGTCACAAGGAGCCACTGGAAGGAGAAAGAAAAGGGCAGAATTTATAGGTAACTGGGGCAGGGATAGGCAGGGTTATGTGGCAAAGGGAGAACATTAGCAAGACAATAGAGGTACTTGGTTTAGGCACCAAAAAGCGGATGGGAGCAACTTAACAATTTTAAGTGAAACTGTGTTAAAGTGATTACAGCTCTGTTAAGTCAAGATAAAATTGTTAACTTGTTCCAAGCCGCTTTTTGGCACCTAAACTAAGTAACCCTATTGTCTTAATTTTCTCCCTATGCCATAACCCTGTCTGTCCATGACGAAGCTGCCTATGAATTGTGCCTTTTTCTTTCTTTTTTCAGCAGCTCCCCTTGACAAGGGAAAGCCCTCGCTCTACTGCCAGATCCATCCTCCCAGTCTGCCAGTGCTTCTGAAGCCGTCGACTGCATTGCCAGTCCCAGACTCTCCTTCAGCAAATGTACGGCCCCTAACCATGCAATTGGAACTCTGGTGCCTCTTTGTGAACAGCCCTGATTAGCCAGGAGATACGGCCTTTTGAACTGGGCTTTTTTTTGCCCAAAGGACTCAGCTCTCCTCCGTTTTTTCCCCCTAACAGTACTTGCCTCGTCTGTTTTCTGCAAGAACTGCTTTTTATTTACAAGTGTTTTACAGTGAAACTGTGTTAAATTGATTAAGGATCTATTAAGTCAAGTTAAAACTAAGGTGCTCTCAGCCGCATTTGGTGCCTAAACTAAGTACCCCAATTTTGTTGCTAATTTTCTCCCTGTGCCACGTAAACCTGTCTGTCTCTGCCGAAGCTGCCTATATATTATGTTTTCTTTCCCCTTCCAGCGGCTCCTCGTGACAGGGGAAAGCCCTCACTCCACTGCCAGATTCATCCCCTGGTGTTTTGGCACTTCTGAAGCCACTGACCACTTCACCAAGCCTGGACTCTCCTTCAGCAAAGGTGTGGCCCCTAGCCATCCAATAGGAACTCGGGGGCCTCTTAGTGAAGAGCCCCAATTGGTCTGGAGATATGGCATTTTGAACTGGGCTTTTTTTGGCCCAAAGGACTCAGCTCTCCTCTGTTTTCTCATGTAAAAGTACTTGCCTCATCTGTTTTCTGCAAGAACTGCCTGTTATTTACAAATGTTTTACTGTGAAACTGTGTTAAAGTGATTACAACTCTGTTAAGTTAAAACTGTTAAGTTGCTCCCAGCCACTTTTTGGTGCCTAAACTAAGTACCCCAGTTGTCTTGCAAATGTTCTCCCTGTGCCACATAACTTCTGTTATTTACATGTATTTTACAGTGAAGCTGTGTTAAAGTGATTACAGCTCTGTTAAATCAAGATAAAATTGTTAAGTTGTTCCCAGACGCTTTTTAGTGCCTAAACTAAGTAGCCTTATTGTCTTGCTAATTTTCTCCCTGTGTCACGTAATTCTGTCTGTCCCTGTCAAAGCTGCCTATAAATTCTGCACTTTTCATTCTCCTTCAAGTGGCTCCTCGTGACAGAGGAAAGCCCTCTCTCCACTGCCAGATCCATCCCCCCTGTCTGCCGGCTCTTCTGAAACCACTGACCACATCCCCAAGCGCGGACTCTCCTTCAGCAAAGGTACAGCACCTAAAAATCCAGTCGGGACTTGGGCACCTCTTAATGAACAGCCATGATTGGTCAGGCAATATGGCCTTTTGAACTGGCCTTTTTTCCACCCAAAGGACTCAGCTCTCTCCTCCATTTTTTCTCATAACAGTACTTGCCTCATCTGTTTTCTGCAAGAACTGCCTGTTACTTTCAAGTGTTTTACAGTGAAACTCTGTTAAAGTGGTTACAGCTCTGATAAGCTGAATTAAAATTGTAAAGTTGCTGGCAGAAGCTTCTTGGTGCTTAAACTAAGTACCCCTGTTGTCTTGCTAATTTTCTCCCTGTGCCATGTAACCCTATCTGTCCCTGTTCCAGGTGCCTACAAATTCTGCCTTTTTCTTTCTTCTTCCAGACGCTCCCTGTGACAAGGGAAAGCCATCACTCCACTGCCAGATCCATCCCCCCAGTCTGCCGGCACTCCCAAAGCCACCGACCGCATTGCCATGCCCACCCTCTCCTTCAGCAAAGGTACAACCCCTAACCTTCCAATCGGAACTCAGGGACCTCTTAGTGAACAGCCCCGATACGCCAGGAGATACGACCTTTTGAACTGGGCTTTTTTCTGACCAAAGGATTTAGCTCTCCTCTGTTTTTTCCCATAAAAGTATTTGCCTCATCTGTTTTCTGCAAGAACAGCCTGTTATTTACAAGTATTTTACAGTGAAATCGTGTTTAAGTGATTACAGCTCTGTTAAGTCAAGTTAAAATTGCTGAGTTGATTTTCTTTCAGCACTCTTAAGTGTACTCTTATTGTCTCTGTTATTTCCTAGCATAATTCTGTCTGTCCCTGCCGAAGTTGCCTATAAAGTTCGTTCTTTTCTTTCTCCTTCCAGGGGGAAAGGAGAAAGAAATGGGCAGAACTTGTAGGCAGTTTGGGAAGGGACAGACAGGGTTACGTGGCACAGGGAGAAAATTAGCAAGACAATAGGGGTACTTAGTTTAGGTGCCAAAAAGTGGCTGGGAGCAACTAAACAATTTTAACTTAACTTAACAGAGCTGTAGTCACTTTAACACAGTTCCACTGTAAAATACTTGTAAATAACAGGCTGTTCTTGCAGAAAACAGATGAGGCAAGTACTTTTAGGAAAAATCAAGGGAGAGCTGAGTCCTTTGGGTGGAAAAAAGCCCAGATCAAAAGGCCTTATCTCCTGGCCAATCTGGGATGTTCACTAAGAGGTCCCCGGATTCCGATTGGATGGTTAGAGGCCGTACTTTTGCTGAAGGAGAGTCCGGGGTTGGCGATGTAGTCGTCAGCTTCAGAAGCGCTGTCAGACCTGGGGGATGGATCAGGCAGTGGAGCAAGGACTTTCCCCTGTCATGGGGAGCTGCTGGAAGGAGAAAGAAAAGGGCAGAATTTATAGGCAGCTGGGGTAGGGACAGACAGGGTTACGTGGCACAGGGAGAAAATTAGCAAGACAACAGGGCTACTTAGATTAGGCACCAAAAAGCAGCTGGGAGCAACTTAACAATTTTAGTTGACTTAACGGAGCCATAATCACTTTAGCATAGTTTCAGTATAAAATACTTGTAAATAACAGGTTGTTCTTGCAGAAAACAGAAGAGGCAAGTACTTTTAGGGGAAAAATCAAAGGAGAGCTGAGTCCTTTGGACTGAAAAAAGCCCAGATCACAATGCCGGATCTTCTGGCCAGTTGGGGCTGTTCACTAAGAGGCACCCGAGTTCCAATTAGATGGTTAGGGGCCGTACCTTTGCTGAAGGAGAGTCCGGGTTTGGTGAAGTGGCCAGCAACTTTGGAAGTGCCGGCAGACTGGTGGGAAGGATCTGGCAGTGGAGCGAGAGCTATCCCCTGTCACAGGGAGCCGCTGGGAGGAGAAAGAAAAGGGAAGAATTTATAGGCAGCTGGGGCATGGACAGACAGGGTTATGTGGCACAGGGAGAAAATTAGCAAGACAATAGGGGTACTTAGTTAAGGCCCCAAAAAGCGGCTGGGAGTATCTTAATAATTTTAACTTAACTTAACAGAGCTGTAATCACTTTAACACAGTTTTACTGTAAAATACTTGTAAATAACAGGCAGTTCTTGTAGAAAACAGATGAGGCAAGTACTTTTAGGGGAAAAAACAGAGGAGAGCTTAGTCCTTTGGGCGGAAAAAAAGCCTAGTTCAAAAAGCCGTATCACCTAGCCTATCAGGACTGTTCACTATGAGGTGCCCAAGTTCTGATTGGATGGTTAGGGGCTGTACCTTTGCTGAAGGAGAATCCGGGCTTGGAGATGCAGTCAGTGGCTTCTTAAGCACCGGCAGACCTGGGGGATGAATCTGGCAGTGTAGCGAAGGCTTTCCCCTGACAGAGGAGCTGCTGGAAGGAGAAAGAAAAGGGCAGAATTTATAGGCAGCTTTGGTAGGGACAGATAGGATTACGTGACACAGGGAGAAAATTAGCAAGACAATAGTGGTACTTAGTTTAGGCACCGAAAAGTGGCTGGGATCAACATAACAATTTTCTCTTGACTTAACAAAGCTATAATCACTTTAACACAAATTCACTGTAAAATACTTGTAACTAACAGGCAGTTCTTGCAGAAAACAGATGAGGCAAGTACATTTATGGGAAAAAACAGAGGAGAGCTGAGTCCTTTGGGCAGGAAAAAAGCTCAGTTCAAAAGACCGTATCTCATGGCCAATCAGGCTGTTCACTAAGAGGGGCCGAAGTTCCAATTGGATGGTTAGGGGCTGTACCATTACTGCAGGAGAGTCTGGGCTTGGCAATGCGGTTGGCTGCTTCAGAACAACCAGCAGACCAGGGGGATGGATGTGGCAGTGGAGTGAGGGTTTTCCCTTGTCCAGGGGACCGGCTGGAAAAAGAAAGAAAAAGGCAGAATTCATGGGGAACTTCATCAGGGACAGACAGGGTTACATGGCACAGGGTGAAAATTAGCAAGACAATAGAGGTACTTAGTTTAGGCACCAAAAAGTGGCTGGGAGCAACTTAACAATTTTATCCTGATTTAACAGGGCTGTAATCACTTTAATACAGCTTCACTGTAAAATACTTGTAAATAACAGGCAGTTCTTGCAGAAAACAGATGAGGCAAGTACTTTTAGGGGAAAAAACAGAGGACAGCTGAGTCGTTGGGGGGAAAAAAGCCCAGTTCAAAAGGCCGTGTTACCTGGAAATTATGGCTGTTCACTAAGTGGTGCACGAGTTCCAATTGGATGGTTAGGGGCAGTATCTTTGCTGAAGGAGAGTCCAAGCTTGGAGATGTGATCAGTGGCTTCAGAAGCATCGGCAGACCGGGAGAATGGATCTGGCAGTGGAGCGAAGGCTTTCCTCTGTCATGGGGAGCCGCTGGAAGGAGAAAGAAAATGGCAGAATTTATAGGCAGCTGGGGCAGGGACAGATAGGGTTATATGGCACAGTCTGAAAATTAGCAAGACAACAGGAGTACTTAGTTTAGGCGCCAAAAAGTGGCTGTCAGCAACTTAACAATTTTAACTTAGTTTATCAGAGCTGTAACCACTTTAACCCAGTTTCACTGTAAAATCCTTGTAAGTAACAGACAGTACTTGCAGAAAACAGATGAGGCAAGTACTGTTATGAGAAAAAACAGAAGACAGACGAGTCTTTTGGGTGGAAATAAGCCCAGTTCAAAAGGCTGCATCGCCTGGCCAATCAGGGCTGTTCACTTAGAGATGCCCAATTTCTGACTGGATTTTTGGGTGCTGTACCTTTGGTGAATGAGAGTCTGGGCTTTACGATGTGGTCAGTGGCTTCGGAAGCACCAGCAGACCGGGGCGATGGATTTGGCAGTGGATCGAGGGCTTTCCCCTGTCACAAGGAGCCACTGGAAAGAGAAAGAAAATGGAAGAATTTATAGGCAGCTTCAACAGGGACAGATAGGGTTACCTGGCACAAGGGGAAAATTAGCAAGATGATACAGGTACTTAGTTTAGGTCCTAAAAAGCAGCTGGGATCAACTTAGCAATTTTAATTTAACTTAACAGATCTGTAATCACTTTAACACAGTTTCATTGTAAAATACTTGTAAATAACAGCCAGTTCTTGCAGGAAACAGGTGAGGCAAGTACTGATAGGAGAAAAAACAGAGGAGAGCTGAGTACTTTGGGTGGAAGAAAGAACAGATCAAAACGCCATATCCCCTGTACAACTGGGGCTGTTCACTAAGAGGTGCCCAAGTTCCGATTGGATGGTTAGGGGCCGTACCTTTGCTGGAGGAGAGTCTGGATTTGTCGGCGCAGCCAGCAACTTCAGAAGCACTGGTAGACCCGGGGGGGTGGATCTGGCAGTGGTGCAAGGGCTTTCCTGTGTACAAGGAGCCACTGGAAGGAGAAATAAAAGGGCAGAATTTATAGGAAGCTTCGGCAGGGACAGACAGGGTTACGTGGCACAAGGAGAAAATTAGCAAGACAATAGTGGTACTTAGTTTAGGCGCCAAAAAGCGGCTGGGATAAACTTAACAATTTTAACTTGACTTAGCAGAGCTGTAATCACTTTAACACAAATTCATTGTAAAATACTTGTAAATTACAGGCAGTTCTTGCACAAAACAGATGAGGCAAGTACTTTTATGGGAAAAAACAGAGGAGAGCTGAGTCCTTTGGGTGGAAAATAGCCCAGTTCAAAGGCTGTGTCTCATGGCCAATCGGGACATTCACAAAGAGGTGCCCTAGTTCCGATTCGATGGTTAGGGGCTGTACCTTTGCTAAATGAGTGTCCTGGCTTGGCAATGTGGTCGGCAGCTTTAGAAGCACCGGTGGACCGGGGAGATGGATGTGACAGTTTAGTGAGGGCTTCCCATACAGAAAATGAAGGCCTTCAAATTCAATTCAGGTATTCTTCAATTTTTTATAAACTGGTCCAGTTGCCATCATTTTTTTTGAAGTAATTCAAATTGACTTCAATTTTACCAGAAACACCAGTTTTTATCCATTGAAAAATGTCTCTGTGTGTTCTCAAATGCCCTTCAAAAAGTGCACGGAAAATGCTAATTAACCTTCAAAAAGAAGGGAAAGAGAGTGGTAAAAAAACGTTCTGAACATACACTTCAATTGTGCCTTAAAAAACCTTCTTTTTCACCTAAAATGAATGCCTTCAAATTCAAGTTTTCTTCAGTTTTTGTAATTGGTTTTGAAGTATTTCAAATTGCCTTCTATTTTACTT
Organism: Neoceratodus forsteri; assembly: GCA_016271365.2. NCBI lineage: Eukaryota > Metazoa > Chordata > Ceratodontiformes > Ceratodontidae > Neoceratodus > Neoceratodus forsteri. Next base: position 14,144,640 of record JADMNL010000035.1, read on the forward strand.
GGACCACCAGTTTTTATCCAGTGAAAAATGTCTCAATTTGTTCTCAAATGCATTTCAGAAATTGCACAAAAAATGCAAATTAGCCTTCAAAAACAAAGAAATACTGGTAATAAACTAATAACCTACTAAAGCACATGCAAGGAGATATGTAAATGAGTATGTTTTTGATTTGAATGTCTTTTTAGAAACATTGTTTACAATGTAAATAGAATCTTTCTAAAAAGAAATCCAGTAACAAAACGTGCTCATTTACATAATAGTGCTGCATGTGCAGCCAAATCTAAGGCATCAACAATCCATTAGGGGTTCTTTTTGACTTAAAAAACAAGTCTACCTGTACCTTCTCATGTGCACTTTCTTTGTGCAACAATACTCCGCCAATTACCATATGAATCCCAGTTACTTTGGATGCATTTCAGGTATACCAGATGGCAAACACCACATTAAAATCAACGTGTTCAAAGGCAGAAGGAAACTGTATTTAGTTACTGTACTGGTAAAACACATATTTAGTTTATGCTATTCTTTACTGTTACTATTTTATACTGTCTGTCTGTTCTTCAAAAGTTATGCAACCATAAACATTCTCTGTTACAGTCACTGCACTGTTATAGCTCACTCATTTAGTAAAGATACTAAGCAGGGGATCACTTACCTGGGTCCTATGAAGCCTGGGATGGGGTCTCGGGATGGTGTCCAGTTGTACCTGTAAAATAACAGTGACATGGTCAAAATGTATGGGGAGGTACACACTGGGAGGAACAAGAGTTAAAGTGTGACACCAAAAATGAAGTAAAAGTTAATTTAGAGAAGTAAGTGTTTAAGTCAAAAATGAGGGAGAGAGTGAAAAAAACATCAAAAGGTAAAAAAAACCCAACAAGAACATTTAACAGAGTTGTAATCACTTTCACACAGTTTCATGGTAAAATACTTTGTAAATAATAGGCAGTTTTTGCAGAAAAACAGATGAGGTAAATAATTTTAGGAGAAAAATCAAAGAAGAGCTGAGTCCTTTGGGCGGAAAAAAGTCCAGATCAAAAGGCCATATCTCCTGGCCAGTTGGGGCTGCTCAGTAAGAGACGCCCGAGTTCTGATTGGATGGTTAGGGACCGTACCTCTGCTGAAGGAGAGTCCGGGCTTGGTGATGTGGCCAGCATCTTTAGAAGTGCCTGCAGACAGGGTGTGGGTGGATCTGGCAGTGGAGCGAGGACTTTCCCCTGTCACAGGGAGCCGCTGGAAGGAAAAAGTAAAGGGCAGAATTCATAGGCAGGTCTGACATGGACAGACAGGGTTACGTGGCACAGGGAGAAAATTAGCAACACAATAGGGGTACTTAGTTTAGGCACCAAAAAGCGGCTGGGAGCAACTTAACAATTTTAACTTAACAAAGCTGTAATCACTTTAACACAATTTCACTGCAAAGTATTTGTAACTAACATGCAGTTCTTGCAGAAAACAGATGAGACAAGTACTTTCAGGGGAAAAAAATAGATGAGAGCTGAGTCTTTTGGGTGGAAAAAAGCCCAGCTCAAAAGGACGTATCTCTTGGCAATTGGGGCTGTTCACTAAGAGGTGCTGAGTTCTGATTGGATGGTTAGGGGACGCTCCTTTGCTGAAGGAGAGTCTGGGCTTGGCGATGCAGTCGGCGACATCGGAAGCAGTGGCAGACCGGGAGGTTGGATCTGGCAGTGGAGCAAGGACTTTCCCCTGTCATGGGGAGCTGTTGGAAGGAGAAAGAAATGGGCAGAACTTGCAGGCAGTTTGGGAAGGAACAGACAGGGTTACGTGGACAGGCAGAAAATTAGCAAGACAATAGGGGTACTTAGACTAGGCGCCAGAAAGCAGATGGGAGCAACTTAACATTTTTTAGTTGACTTAACAGAGCCGTAATCACATTAGCACAGTTTCAGTGCAAAATACTTGTAAATAACAGGCTGTTCTTGCAGAAAACAGATGAGGCAAGTACTTTTAGGGGAAAATTCAAAGGAGAGCTGAGTCCTTTGGACGGAAAAAAGCCCAGATAAAAATGCTGGATCTCCTGACCAGTTGGGGCTGTTCACTAAGAGGTGCCCGAGTTCCGATTGGGTGGTTAGGGTCCATACCTTTGCTGAAGCAGAGTCTGGGTTTGGCGATGCGGCCAGCAACTTTGGAAGCACCGGTAGACTGGAGGGAAGGATCTGGCAGTGGAGTGAGAGCTATCCCTCGTCACAGGGAGCCGCTGGAAGAAGAAAGAAAAGGGAAGAATTAATAGGCCGCTGTGGCATGGACAGACAGGGTTATGTGGCACAGGGAGAAAGTTAGCAAGACAATAGTGGTACTTACTTTAGGTGCAAAAAAGTGGCTGGGATCAACATAACAATTTTCTCTTCACTTAGCAGAGCTATATTCACTTTAACTCAAATTCACTGTAAAATACTTGTAAATAACAGGCAGTTCTTACAGAAAGCAGATGAGGCAAGTAAATTTATGTGAAAAAACAGAGGAGAGCTGAGTCCTTTGGGCGTAAAAAAGCCCAGTTCAAAAGACAGTATGTCATGGCCAATCAGACTGTTCACTAAGAGGCGCCCAAGTTCCAATTGAATGGTTAGGGGCTGTACCATTACTGAAGGCGAGTCTGGGCTTGGCAATGTGGTTGACGGCTTCAGAAGCACCGGCAGACTGGGGGATGGATGTGGCAGTGGAGTGAGGGCTTTCCCTTATCAAGGGGAGCGGCTGGAAGAAGAAAGAAAATGGCAGAATTTATAGGCAGCTGGGGCAGGGACAGATAGGGTTACATGGCACAGGGGTAAATTTATCAAGACGATAGGGGTACTTAGTTTAGGTCCTAAAAAGCGGCAGTCAGCAACTTAACAATTTTAATTTAACTTAACAGATCTGTAATCACTTTAACACAGTTTCACTGTAAAATACTTTTAAATAACAGCCAGTTCTTGCAGGAAACAGGTGAGGCAAGTACTTATAGGGGAAAAAACAGAGGAGAGCTGAGTCCTTTGGGCGGAAAAAATCCCTGTTCAAAAGTCCGTATCGCCTGGCCTGTCAGGATTGTTCACTAAGAGGTGCCCGAGTTCTGATTAGATGGATAGCATCTGTACCTTTGCTGAAGGAGAGTCCGGGCTTTGTGATGTGGTCAGTGGCTTCAGAAGCGCCGGCAGACCTTTAGGATGGATCTGGCAGTGGAGCGAGGGCTTTCCCCTGTCAAAAAGGCTGCTGGAAGGAGAAAGAAAATGGCAGAATTTATAGACAGCCTTGGCAGGGACAGACAGGATTACACGGTACAGGGTTGAACATTAGCAAGACAAGAGTGGTACTTAATTTAGGCGCCAAAAAGTGGCTGGAAATCAACTTAGCAATTTTAACTTGACTTAGCAGAGCTGTAATCACCTTAACACAATTTCATTGTAAAATGCTTGTAAATAATATGTACTTCTTGCAGAAGACAGATGAGGCAAGTAGTTTTAGGGCAGAAGCAGACTAGAGCAGAGTCCTTTGGGCGGAAAAAAGCCCAGTTCAAAAGGGCGTATCTCCTGACAAATTGGGGCTGTTCACTAAGAGGCTCCTGAGTTTCGATTGACTGGGTAGGGGCCATACCTTTCCGGAATGAGAGCCCAGTTTTGGCAATGCAGTCAGTGGCTTCAGAAGCACCAGCATACCGGGGGGATGGATCAGGAAGTGGAGTGAGGTCTTTCCCCCGTCATGTGGAGAGGTTGAAAGGAGAAAGAAAAATGCAGAATTGATGGGCAGCTGAGACAGGGACAGACAGGGTTATGTGGCACGGGGAGAAAATTAGCAAAACAATAGGGGTACTTAGTTTAGGCACCAAAAAGAAGCTGGGAGCAACTTAACAATTTTAAGTTGACTTCATAGAGCCGTAATCACTTTAACACAGTTTCACTGTAAAATACTTGGAAATAACAGGCTGTTCTTGCAGAAAACAGATGAAGCAAGTTCTTTTATGGGAAAAATCAAAGGAGAGCTGGGTCCTTTGGGTGGAAAAAAAGGAAAGATCAAAAGGCCGTATCCCCTGTCCAATTGGGGCTGTTCACTAAGAGGTGCCCAAGTTCAGATTGGATGGTTAGGGGCCTTACCATTACTGAGGGACAGTCCGGGTTTGTCGATGCGGCCAGCAACTTCAGAAGCACTGTCAGACCCGGGGGGGTGGATGGATCTGGCAGTGGTGCAAGGGCTTTCCCTTGTCAGAGGAGCCACTGGAAGGAGAAATAAAAGGGCAGAATTTGTAGGAAGCTTAGGCAGGGACAGACAGGGTTACGTGGAACAGGGAGAAAATTAGCAAGACAATAGTGGTACTTAGTTTAGGCGCCAAAATCGGCTGGCATCAACTTAACAATTTAACTTGACTTAGCAGAGCTGTAATCACTTTAACACAAATTCACTGTAAAATACTTAGAATTACAGGCAGTTCTTGCACAAAACAGATGAGGCAAGTACTTTTATGGGAAAAACAGAGGAGAGCTGAGTCCTTTGGTGGAAAGCCCAGTTCAAAGGTCGTATCTCATGGCTAATCGGATGTTCTACAAAGAGGCTCCGAGTCTCGATTGATGGGTAGGGCTGTACGCTAAATGAGAGTCCGGCTTGGCAATGCGGTCGGCAGTTTGTGAAGCAATCAGCGGACCGGGGGGGATGGATGTAGCAGTTTAGTGAGGTCTTCCCATACAGAAAGTGAAGGCCTTCAAATTCAATTCAGGTATTCTTCAGTTTTTTATAAACTGGTCAAGTTGTCGTCATTTTTTTGAAGTAATTCAAATTGACTTCAGTTTTACTGGAAACACCAGTTTTTATCCATTGAAAAACGTCTCAATGTGTTCTCAAATGCCCTTCAAAAAGTGCATGGAAAATGCTAATTAACCTTCAAAAAGAAGGGAAAGAGAGTGGTAAAAAACTGTTTTGAACAAACACTTCAATTGTGCCTTAAAAAACCTTCTTTTTCACCAAAAATGAATGCCTTCAAATTCAAGTTTTCTTCAGTTTTTGTAATTGGTTTTGAAGCATTTCAAATTGCCTTCTATTTTACTTGGAACACCAGTTTTTATCCAGTGAAAAATGTCTCAATTTGTTCTCAAATGCCATTCAGAAATTGCACAAAAAATGCAATTAGCCTTCAAAAACACAGAACTACTGGTAATAAACTGATAACCTAATAAAGCACATGCAAGGAGATATGTAAATGAGTATGTTTTTGATTTGAATGTCTTTTCAGAAACATTGTTTACAATGTAAATAGAATCTTTCTAAAAAGAAATCCAGTAACAAAATGTGCTCATTTACATATTGTGCTGCATGTGCAGCCTAATGTAAGGCATCAACAATCCATTAGGGGTTCTTTTTGACTTAAAAAACAAGTCTACCTGTACCTTCTCATGTGCGCTTTGTGCACAATACTTTCTACATCACTATATGAATCCTAGTTACTTTGGATGCATTTCAGGTATACCAGATGGCAAACACCACATGAAAATCAATGTGTTCAAAGGCAGAAGGACACTGTATTTAGTTACTGTACTGGTAAAACACATATTTAGTTTATGCTATTCTTTCCTGTTACTATTTTATACTGTCTGTTCTTCAAAAGTTATGCAACCATAAACATTCTCTGTTACAGTCACTGCACTGTTACAGCTCACTCATTTAGTATAAATACTAAGCAGGGGATCACTTACCTGGGTCCTATGAAGCCTGGGATAGGGTCTCGGGATGGTGTCCAGTTGTACCTGTAAAATAACAGTGACATGGTCAAAATGTATGGGGAGGTACACATTGGAAGGAACAAGAGTAAAGTGCACCCCAGAAATGAAGTAAAAGTTAATTTAGAGATGTAAGTGTTTAAGTCTAAAATGAGAGAGAGAGTGAAAAAAAGATCAAAAGGTAAAATAACACCAACAAGAAGACTTAACAGAGTTTTAATCACTTTAACGCAGTTTCATGGTAAAATACTTTGTAAATAATAGGCAGTTCTTGCAGAAAAACAGATGAGGTAAGTATTTTTAGGAGAAAAATCAAAGAAGAGCTGAGTCCTTTGGGCGTAAAAGAGCCCAGATCAAAAGGCCATATCTGCTGGCCAATTGGGGCTGCTCAGTAAGAGGCGCCCGAGTTCTGATTGGATGGTTGGGTCCATACCTCTGCTTATGGAGAGTCCAGGTTAGGCGATGTGGCCAGCAACTTCAGAAGCGCCGGCAGACCGGGTGTGGGTGGATCTGGCAGTGGAGCGAGGACTTTCCCCTGTCACAGGGAGCCGCTGGAAGAAAAAGGTAAAGGGAAGAATTCATAGGCAGGTTGGACACGGACAGACAGGGTTACATGGCACAGGGAGAAAATTAGCAACACAATAGGGGTATTTTAGTTTAGGCGCCAAAAAGCAGCTGGGAGCAACTTGACAATTTTAGTTTAACTTAACAGAGCTGTAATCACTTTAACACAATTTCCCTGTAACATATTTGTAACTAACATGCAGTTCTTGCAGAAAACAGATGAGGCAAGTACTTTTAGGGGAAAAATAGGGGAGAGCTGAGTCTTTTGGGTTGAAAAAAGCCCAGTTCAAAAGGCTGTATCTTCTGACAATCGGGGCTATTCACTAAGAGGTGCCCAAGTTCCGACTGGATGGTAAGGGGCCGTTTCTTTGCTGAAGGAGAGTCTGGGCTTAGCGATGCAGTTAGCGACATCGGAAGCAGTGGCATACCGGGGGGTTGGATCTGGCAGTGGAGTGAGGGCTTTCCCTTGTCATGGGGAGCTGTTGGAAGGAGAAAGCAATGGGCAGAACTTGTAGGTAGTTTGAGAAGGGACAGACAGGGTTATGTGGACAGGCAGAAAATTAGCAAGACAATAGGGGTACTTAGACTAGGCACCAAAAAGCAGCTGGGAGCAACCTAACAATTTTTAGTTGACTTAACAGAGCCGTAATCACATTAGCACAGTTTCAGTGCAAAATACTTGTAAATAACAGGCTGTTCTTGCAGAAAACAGATGAGGCAAGTACTTTTAGGGGAAAAAAACTGAGGACAGCTGAGTCGTTGGGTGGAAAAAAGCCCAGTTCAAAAGGCTGTATCGCCTGGAAATTAGGGCTGTTCACTAAGAGGTGCCCGAGTTTCAATTGGATGGTTAGGAGCAGTACCTTTGCTGAAGGAAAGTACAGGCTTGGAGATGTGATCGGTGGCTTCAGAAACATCGGCAGGCCAGGAGAATTGATCTGGCAGTGGAGCGAAGTCTTTCCCCTGTCACGGGGAGCCACTGGAAGGAGAAAGAAAATGGCAGAATTTATAGGCAGCTGGGGCAAGGACAGACAGGGTTATATTACACAGGGAGAAAATTAGCAAGACAATAGGGATACTTAGTTTAGGTCCTAAATAGTGGTTGGGATTGACTTAACAATTTTAACTTGACTTAGCAGAGCTGTAATCACTTTAACACATTTTCACTGTAAAATACTTGTAAATGACAGGCAGTGCTTGCAGAAAACAGATTAGGCAAGTTCTTTTATGGGAAAAAACAGAGGAGAGCTGAGTCCTTTGGGCAAAACAAAATCCAGTTCAAAAGGCAGTATCTACTGGACATTCGGGGCTGTTCACTAATAGGTGCCCGAGTACCGATTGGATGGTTAGGGGCTGTACCTTTGCTGAAGGAGAGTCCAGGCATGGCAATGCAGTCAACAGCTTCGGAAGCACCAGTAGACCGGGGGGATGGATCTGGCAGTGGAGTGAGGGCTTTCCCTTGTCACGGGGAGCGGCTGGAAGAAGAAAGAAAATGGCAGAATTTATAGGCAGCTTGGGCATGGACAGATAGGGTTACCTGGCACAGGGGTAAATTTAGCAAGACGATAGGGGTACTTAGTTTAGGTCCTAAAAAGCGGCTGTCAGCAACTTAACAATTTTAATTTAACTTAACAGATCTGTAATCACTTTAACACAGTTTCACTGTAAAATACTTTTAAATAACTGCCAGTTCTTGCAGGAAACAGGTGAGGCAAGTACTTATAGGGGAAAAAGCAGAGAAGAGCTGAGTCCTTTGGGAGGAAAAAATCCCTGTTCAAAAGTCCGTATCGCCTGGCCTGTCAAGATTGTTCACTAAGAGGCACCCGAGTTCCGATTAGATGGATAGCATCTGTACCTTTGCTGAAGGAGAGTCCGGGCTTTGTGATGTGGTCAGTGGCTTCGGAAGTGCCGGCAGACCATTAGGATGGATCTGGCAGTGGAGCGAGGGCTTTCCCCTTTCAAAAAGGCTGCTGGAAGGAGAAAGAAAATGGCAGAATTTATAGACAGCCTTGGCAGGGACAGACAGGGTTACACGGTACAGGGTTGAACATTAGCAAGACAAGAGTGGTACTTAATTTAGGCGCCAAAAAGTGGCTGGAAATCAACTTAGCAATTTTAACTTGACTTAGCAGAGCTGTAATCACCTTAACACAATTTCATTGTAAAATGCTTGTAAATAATACGTACTTCTTGCAGAAGACAGATGAGGCAAGTACTTTTAGGGAAAAAGCAGACTAGAGCAGAGTCCTTTGGGCGGAAAGAAGCCCAGTTCAAAAGGCCGTATCTCCTGGCAAATTGGGGCTGTTCACTAAGAGGCACCTGAGTTTCGATTGAATGGGTAGGGGCCATACCTTTCCGGAATGAGACCCCAGTTTTGGCAATGCAGTCAGTGGCTTCAGAAGCACCAGCATACCGGGGGGATGGATCAGGAAGTGGAGTGAGGTCTTTCCCCTGTCATGCGGAGAGGTTGAAAGGAGAAAGAAAAATGCAGAATTGATGGGCAGCTGAGACAGGGACAGACAGGGTTATGTGGCACGGGGAGAAAATTAGCAAAACAATAGGGGTACTTAGTTTAGGCACCAAAAAGAAGCTGGGAGCAACTTAACAATTTTAAGTTGACTTCATAGAGTCAGAATCACTTTAACAAGTTTCACTGTAAAATACTTGGAAATAACAGGCTGTTCTTGCAGAAAACAGATGAAGCAAGTTCTTTTATGGGAAAAATCAAAGGAGAGCTGGGTCCTTTGAGTGAAAAGAACAGATCAAAGGCTCAGATCCCCTGTCCAATTGGGGCTGTTCACTAAGAGGTGCCCAAGTTCCGATTGGATGGTTAGGGGCTTACCATACTGAGGGACAGTCCGGTTTGTCGACGCGCCAGCAACTTCAGAAGCGCTGCCAGACCCGGGGTGGATGGATCTGGCAGTGGTGCAAGGGCTTTCCTTGTCAGAGGAGCCACTGGAAGGAGAAATAAAAGGGCAGAATTTGTAGGAAGCTTAGGCAGGGACAGACAGGGTTACGTGGCACAGGGAGAAAATTAGCAAGATAATAGTGGTACTTAGTTTAGGCGCCAAAATCGGCTGGCATCAACTTAACAATTTAACTTGACTTAGCAGAGCTGTAATCACTTTAACACAAATTCACTGTAAAATACTTGTAAATTACAGGCAGTTCTTGCACAAAACAGATGAGGCAAATACTTTTATGGGAAAAAACAGAGGAGAGCTGAGTCCTTTGGGTGGAAAAAACCCAGTTCAAAGGCCGTATCTCATGGCCAATCGGGATGTTCACAAAGAGGCGCCCGAGTTCCGATTGGATGGGTAGGGGTTGTACCTTTGCTAAATGAGAGTCCGGGCTTGGCAATGCGGTCGGCAGCTTCAGAAGCACCAGCGGACCGGGGGGATGGATATAGCAGTTTAATGAGGTCTTCCCATACAGAAAGTGAAGGCCTTCAAATTCAATTCAGGTATTCTTCAGTTTTTTATAAACTGGTCAAGTTGTCGTCATTTTTTTGAAGTAATTCAAATTCACTTCAGTTTTACTGGAAACATCAGTTTTTATCCATTGAAAAACGTCTCAATGTGTTCTCAAATGCCCTTCAAAAAGTGCACGGAAAATGCTAATTAACCTTCAAAAAGGAGGGAAAGAGAGTGGTAAAAAACTGTTTTGAACAAACACTTCAATTGTGCCTTAAAAAACCTTCTTTTTCACCAAAAATGAATGCCTTAAAATTCAAGTTTTCTTCAGTTTTTGTAATTGGTTTTGAAGTATTTCAAATTGCCTTCTATTTTACTTGGAACACCAGTTTTTATCCAGTGAAAAATGTCTCAATTTGTTCTCAAATGCCATTCAGAAATTGCACAAAAATGCAATTAGCCTTCAAAAACACAGAACTACTGGTAATAAACTGATAACCCAATAAAGCACATGCAAGGAGATATGTAAATGAGTATGTTTTGATTTGAATGTCTTTTCAGAAACATTGTTTACAATGTAAATAGAATCTTTCTAAAAGAAATCCAGTAACAAATGTGCTCATTTACATATTGTGCTGCATGCAGCTCAATGTGAGCATCAACAATCCATTAGGGTTCTTTTACTTAAAACAAGTCTACTTTGCACCTTCTCATGTGCGCTTTGAGCAACAATACTCTGCTAATTACCATATGAATCCTAGTTACTTTGGATGCATTTCAGGTATACCAGATGGCAAACACCACATGAAAATCAACGTGTTCAAAGGCAGAAGGACACTGTATTTAGTTACTGTACTGGTAAAACACATATTTAGTTTATGCTGTTCTTTCCTGTTACTATTTTATACTGTCTGTCTGTTCTTCAAAAGTTATGCAACCATAAACATTCTCTGTTACAGTCACTGCACTGTTACAGCTCACTCATTTAGTATAAATACTAAGCAGGGGATCACTTACCTGGGTCCTATGAAGATGGGATAGGGTCTCGGGATGGTGTCCAGTTGTACCTGTAAAATAACAGTGACATGGTCAAAATGTATGGGGAGGTACACATTGGAAGGAACAAGAGTTAAAGTGCGACCCCAGAAATGAAGTAAAAGTTAATTTAGAGATGTAAGTGTTTAAGTCTAAAATGAGAGAGAGAGTGAAAAAAAGATCAAAAGGTAAAATAACACCAACAAGAAGACTTAACAGAGTTGTAATCACTTTAACGCAGTTTCATGGTAAAATACTTTGTAAATAATAGGCAGTTCTTGCAGAAAAACAGATGAGGTAAGTATTTTTAGGAGAAAAATCAAAGAAGAGCTGAGTCCTTTGGGCGTAAAAAAGCCCAGATCAAAAGGCCATATCTGCTGGCCAATTGGGGCTGCTCAGTAAGAGGCGCCCGAGTTCTGATTGGATGGTTGGGTCCATACCTCTGCTTATGGAGAGTCCAGGTTAGGCGATGTGGCCAGCAACTTCAGAAGCGCTGGCAGACCGGGTGTGGGTGGATCTGGCAGTGGAGCGAGGACTTTCCCCTGTCACAGGGAGCCACTGGAAGAAAAAAGTAAAGGGAAGAATTCATAGGCAGGTTGGACACGGACAGACAGGGTTACATGGCACAGGGAGAAAATTAGCAACACAATAGGGGTATTTAGTTTAGGCGCCAAAAAGTGGCTGGGAGCAACTTAACAATTTTAGTTTAACTTAACAGAGCTGTAATCACTTTAACACAATTTCACTGTAACATATTTGTAAATAACATGCAGTTCTTGCAGAAAACAGATGAGGCAAGTACTTTTAGGGGAAAAATAGGGGAGAGCTGAGTCTTTTGGGTTGAAAAAAGCCGAGTTCAAAAGGCTGTATCTTCTGACAATCGGGGCTATTCACTAAGAGGTGCCCAAGTTCCGACTGGATGGTAAGGGGCCGTTTCTTTGCTGAAGGAGAGTCTGGGCTTAGCGATGCAGTTGGCGACATCGGAAGCAGTGGCATACCGGGGGGTTGGATCTGGCAGTGGAGCGAGGGCTTTCCTTGTCATGGGGAGCTGTTGGAAGGGGAAAGCAATGGGCAGAACTTGTAGGTAGTTTGAGAAGGGACAGACAGGGTTATGTGGACAGGCAGAAAATTAGCAAGACAATAGGGGTACTTAGACTAGGCACCAAAAAGCAGCTGGGAGCAACCTAACAATTTTTAGTTGACTTAACAGAGCCGTAATCACATTAGCACAGTTTCAGTGCAAAATACTTGTAAATAACAGGCTGTTCTTGCAGAAAACAGATGAGGCAAATACTTTTAGGGGGAAAATCAAGGGAGAGCTGAGTCCTTTGGACGGAAAAAAGCCCAGATCAAAATGCTGGATCTTCTGGCCAGTTGGGGCTGTTCACTAAGAGGCGCCCGAGTTCCGATCGGATGGTTAGGGGCCGTACCTTTGCTGAAGGAGATGCTGGGTTTAGCGATGCAGCCAGCAACTTTGGAAGCATTGGCAGACTGGGGGGAAGGATCTGGCAGTGGAGCAAAAGCTATCACCTGTCACAGGGAGCCACTGGAAGGAGAAAGAAAAGGGAAGAATTTATTGGCAGCTGGGGCATGGACAGATAGGGTTATGTGGCACAGGAAGAAAATTAGCGAGACAATGGGGTACTTAGTCAAGGCGCCAAAAAGTGGCTGGGAGGAACGTAACAATTTTAACTTAACTTAACAGAGCTGTAATCACTTTAACACAGTTTCACTGTAAAATACTTGTAAATAACAGGCAGTTCTTGCAGAAAACAGATGAGGCAAGTACTTTTAGGGGAAAAAACAGAGGAGACCTGAGTCCTTTAGACGGAAAAAAGCCCCAGTTCAAAAATCCGTACCGCCTGGCCTATCAGGACTGTTCACTGTGAGGCTCCCAAGTTCTGATTGGATAGTTAGGGGCTATACCTTTGCTGAAGGAGAGTCCAGGCTTGGTGATGTGGTCAGTGGCTTTTTAAGCACTGACAGACCTGGAGGATGGATCTGGCATTGGAGCGAGGGCTTTCCCCTGTCAAAGGAGCTGCTGGAAGGAGAAAGAAAAGGGCAGAATTAATAGGCAGCTTTGGCAGGGACAGACAGGATTACATGGCACAGGGAGAAAGTTAGCAAGACAATAGTGGTGCTTAGTTTAAGTGCCAAAAACCGGCTGGGATCAACATAACAATTTTCTCTTGACTTACCAGAGCTATAATCACTTTAACACAAATTCACTGTAAAATACTTGTAAATAACAGGCAATTCTTGCAGAAAACAGATGAGGCAAGTACATTTATGGGAAAAAATGGAGGGGAGCTGAGTCCTTTGGGTGGAAAAGAGCCCAGTTCAAAAGACCATATCTCATGGCCAATCAGGCTGTTCACTAAGAGGCGCCCAAGTTCCCATTGGATGGTTAGGGGCTGTACCATTACTGAAGGAGAGTCTGGGCTTGGCAATGTGATTGACGGCTTCAGAAGCACCGGCAGACCGGGGGATGGATGTGGCAGTGGAGTGAGGGCTTTCCCTTGTCAAGGGGAGCGGCTGGAAGAAGAAAGAAAATGGCAGAATTTATAGGCAGCTGGGGCATGGATAGATAGGGTTACATGGCACAGTGAGAAAATTAGCAAGAAAACAGGAGTACTTAGTTTAGACGCCAAAAAGTGGTTGTCAGCAACTTAACAATTTTAACTTAGTTTATCAGAACTATAACCACTTTAACCCAGTGTGATTGTAAAATACTTGTAAGTAACTGGCAGTACTTGCAGAAAAGAGATGAGGCAAGTACTGTTATGGGAAAAAACAGAGGAGAGCCGAGTCCTTTGGGCAGAAAAAATCCCTGTTCAAAAGGCTGTATCTCCTGGCCTGTCAGGACTGTTTACTAAGAGGCGCCCGAGTTCCGATTGGATGGATAGAGTCTGTACATTTTCTGAAGGATAGTCTGGGCTTTGTGATGTGGTCAGTGGCTTCGGAATCGCTGGCAGACCATTAGGATGGATCTGGCAGTGGAGCGAGGACTTTCCCCTGTCACAAAGGGCTGCTGGAGGAGAAAGAAAAGGGCAGAATTTATAGACAGCTTCGGCAGGGACAGACAGGGTTACATGGCACAGGGAGAAAATTAGCAAGACAATAGTGGTACTTAGTTTAGGTGCCAAAAAGCAGCTGGAAATCAACTTAGCAGTTTTAACTTGACTTAGCAGAGCTGTAATCACTTTAACACAATTTCACTGTAAAATCCTTGTAGGCAATATGCAGTTCTTGCAAAAGACAGATGAGGCAAGTACTTTTAGGGGAAAAAACAGTCTACAGCTGAGTCCTTTAGACGGAAAAAAGCCCAGTTCAATAGGCCGTATCTCCTGGCAAATCGGGGCTGTTCACTAAGAGGTGCCTGAGTTTCAATTGAATTGTTAGAGGGCTATACCTTTCTATAATGGGAGCCCAGATGCAGTCGGTGGCTTCAGAAGTGCCTGCATACCGGGGGGATGGATCAGGAATTGGAGCGACGTCTTTCCCCTGTCATGGGGAGAGGCTGAAAGAGAAAGAAAAGTGCAGAATTGATAGGCAGCTGAAGCAGGGACAGACAGGGTTACGTGGGACTGGGAGAAAATTAACAAAACAATAGGGGTACTTAGTTTAAGGGCCAAAAAGTAGCAGGGAGCAACTTAACAATTTTAAGTTGACTTCATAGAGCCGTAATCAATTTAACACAGTTTCACTGTAAAATACTTGGAAATAACAGGCTGTTTTTACAGAAAACAGATGAGGCAAGTTCTTTTAGGGGAAAAATCAAACAAGAGCTGAATCCTTTGGGTGGAAAAAAGCCCAGATCAAAAGGCCGTATCCCCTGTCCAATTGGGGCTGTTCACTAAGAGGCACCGAGTTCCGATTGGATGGTTATGGACCATACCTTTGCTGAAGGAGAGTCCGGGTTTGGCCATGCGGCCAGCAACTTCGGAAGCACCGGCAGAACCGCGGGGATGGGTCTGGCAGTGGTGCAAGGACTTTCCTGTGTCAGAGGAGCCACTGGAAGGAGAAAGAAAAGGGCTGAATTTGTAGGCAGCTCCGGCAGGGTCAGACAGGGTTATGTGGCACAGGGTGAAAATTAACAAGACAATAGTGGTACTTAGTTTAGGTGCCAAAATGCGGCTGGGATAAACTTAACAATTTTAACTTGACTTAGCAGAGCTGTAATCACTTTAACTCAAATTCACTGTAAAATACTTGTAAATTACAGGCAGTTCTTGCACAAAACAGATGAGGCAAGTACTTTTATGGGAAAAAACAGAGGAGAACTGAGTCCTTTGGGTAGAAAAAAGCCCAGTTCAAAGGCTGTATCTCATGGCCAATCAGGACGTTCACAAAGAGGTGCCCGAGTTCCGATTGGATGGTTAGGTGCTGTACCTTTGCTAAACGAGCGTCCGGGCTTGGCAATGCTGTCGGCAGCTTCAGAAGCACTGGCGGACCGGGGAGATGCATGTGGCAGTTTAGTGAGGGCTTCTCATACAGAAAATGAAGGCCTTCAAATTCAATTCAGGTATTCTTCAATTTTTTATAAACTGGTCCAGTTGTCATCATTTTTTTGAAGTAATTCAAATTGACTTCAATTTTACCAGAAACACCAGTTTTTATCCATTGAAAAATGTCTCAATGTGTTCTCAAATGCCCTTGAAAAAGTGTATGGATAATGCTAATTAACCTTTAAAAAGAAGGGAAAGAGAGTGGTAAAAAAAGTTCTAAACATACACTTCAATTGTGTCTTAAAAACCCTTCTTTTTCACCTAAAATGAATGCCTTCAAATTCAAGTTTTCTTCAGTTTTTGTAATTGGTTTTGAAGTATTTCAAATTGCCTTCTATTTTACTTGGAACACCAGTTTTTATCCAGTAAAAAATTTCTTAATTTGTTCTCAAATGCCCTTCAGAAACTGCACAAAAAATGCAAATTAGCCTTCAAAAGCACAGAACTACTGGTAATAAACTGATAACCTAATAAAGCACATGCAAGGAGACATGTAAATGAGTATGTTTTTGATTTGAATGTCTGTTTAGAAACATTGTTTACAATTTAAATAGAATCTTTCTAAAAAGAAATCCAATAACAAAATGTGCTCATTTACATATTGTGCTGCATGTGCAGCCTAATGTAAGGCATCAACAATCCATTAGGGGTTCTTTTTGACTTAAAAAACAAGTCTACCTGTACCTTCTCATGTGCGCTTTCTTTGTGCAACAATACTCTGCTAATTACCATATGAATCCCAGTTACTTGGATGCATTTCAGGCGTCAGATGGCAAACACTACAGAAAATCAACGTGTTCAAAGGCAGAAGGAAACTGTATTTAGTTACTGTACTGGTAAAACACATATTTAGTTTATGCTATTCTTTCCTGTTACTATTTTATACTGTCTGTCTGTTCTTCAAAGTTATGCAACCATAAACATTCTCTGTTACAGTTACTGACTGTTGACTCCTCACTCATTAAGTATAAATACTAAGCAGGGATCACTTACCTGGGTCTTATGAAGCCTGGGATAGGGTCTCGGGATGGTGTCCAGTTGTACCTGTAAAATAACAGTGACATGGTCAAAATGTATGGGGAGGTACACATTGGAAGGAACAAAAGTTAAAGTGCGACCCCAGAAATGAAGTAAAAGTTAATTTAGAGAAGTAAGTGTTTAAGTCTAAAATGAGGGAGCGATTGAAAAAAAGCAACTTTGGAAGCATTGGCAGACTGGGGGGAAGGATCTGGCAGTGGAGCAAGAGCTATCACCTGCCACAGGGAGCCTCTGGAAGGAGAAAGAAAAGGGAAGAATTTATTGGCAGCTGGGGCATGGACAGACAGGGTTATGTGGCACAGGGACAAAAATTCGCAAGACAATAGGGGTACTTAGTTAAGGCGCCAAAAAGTGGCTGGGAGGAAGGTAACAATTTTAACTTAACTTGACAGAGCTGTAATCACTTTAACACTGTTTCACTGTAAAATACTTGTAAATAACAGGCAGTTCTTGCAGAAAACAGATGAGGCAAGTTCTTTTAGGGGAAAAAACAGAAGAGACCTGAGTCCTTTGGATGGAAAAAGGCCCCAGTTCAAAAATCCGTACCGCCTGGCCTATCAGGACTGTTCACTATGAGGCTCCCAAGTTCTGATTGGATGGTTAGGGGGCCGTACCTTTGCTGAAGGAGAGTCTGGGTTTGGCGATGCAGTCAGCATCTTTGGAAGCATCGGCAGATGGGGGGGAAGGGTCTGGCAGTGAGCAAGAGCTATCACCTGTCACAGGGAGCAAGACAATAGGGGTACTTAGTTAAGGCGCCAAAAAGATGCTGGGAGGAACGTAACAATTTTAACTTAACAGAGCTGTAATCACTTTAACGCAGAAAAAAGATGAGGCAAGTACTGTTATGGGAAAAAACAGAGGAGAGCCGAGTCCTTTGGGCAGAAAAAATCCCTGTTCAAAAGGCAGTATCGCCTGGCCTGTCAGGACTGTTTACTAAGAGGTGCCCAAGTTCTGATTGGATGGATAGAGTCTGTACCTTTGCTGAAGGATAGTCTGGGCTTTGTGATGTGGTCAGTGGCTTCGGCAGCGCCGGCAGAGCATTAGGATGGATTTGTCAGTGAAGCGAGGGCTTTCCCCTGTCACAAAGGGCTGCTGGAGGAGAAAGAAAAGGGGAAAATTTATAGACAGCTCCGGCAGGGACAGACAGGGTTACATGGCACAGGGAGAAAATTATCAAGACAATAGTGGTACTTAGGTTAAGTGCCAAAAAGCAGATGGAAATCAACTTAGCAATTTTAACTTGACTTAGCAGAGCTGTAATCACTTTAACACAAATTCACTGTAAAATACTTGTAAATTACAGGCAGTTCTTGCACAAAACAGATGAGGCAAGTACTTTTATGGGAAAAAACAGAGGAGAGCTGAGTCCTTTGGGTAGAATAAAGCCCAGTTCAAAGGCTGTATCTCATGGCCAATCGGGACGCTCACAAAGAGGTGCCCGAGGTCCGATTGGATGGTTAGGGGCTATACCTTTGCTAAATGAGCGTCCGGGCTTGGCAATGCTGTCGGCAGCTTCAGAAGCACTGGCGGACCGGGGAGATGGATGTGGCAGTTTAGTGAGGGCTTCCCATACAGAAAATGAAGGCCTGCAAATTCAATTCAGGTATTCTTCAATTTTTTATAAACTGGTCCATTTGTCATCATTTTTTTTAAGTAATTCAAATTGACTTAAATTTTACCAGAAACACCAGTTTTTATCCATTGAAAAAGTCTCAATGTGTTCTCAAATGCCCTTCAAAAAGTGCACGGAAAATGCTAATTAACCTTCAAAAAGAAGGGAAAGAGAGTGGTAAAAAAACGTTCTGTACATACACTTCAATTGTGCCTTAAAAAACCTTCTTTTTCACCTAAAATGAATGCCTTCAAATTCAAGTTTTCTTCAGTTTTTGTAATTGGTTTTGAAGTATTTCAAATTGCCTTCTATTTTACTTGGAACACCAGTTTTTATCCAGTGAAAAATTTCTCAATTTGTTCTCAAATGCACTTCAGAAATTGCACAAAAAATGCAAATTAGCCTTCAAAAACACAGAACTACTGGTAATAAACTGGTAACCTCCTAAAGCACATGCAAGGAGATATGTAAATGAGTATGTTTTTGATTTGAATGTCTTTTTAGAAACATTGTTTACAATGTAAATAGAATCTTTCTAAAAAGGAATCCAATAGCAAAATGTGCTCATTTACATATTGTGCTGCATGTGCAGCCTAATGTAGGGCATCAACAATCCATTAGGGGTTCTTTTTGACTTAAAAACAAGTCTACCAGTACCTTCTCATGTGAGCTTTCTTTGTGCAACAATACTCTGCTAATTACCTTATGAATCCCAGTTACTTTGGATGCATTTCAGGTATACCAGATGGCAAACACCACATGAAAATCAACGTGTTCAAAGGCAGAAGGAAACTGTATTTAGTTACTGTACTGGTAAAACACATATTTAGTTTATGCTATTCTTTCCTGTTACTATTTTCTACTGTCTGTCTGTTCTTCAAAAGTTATGCAACCATAAACATTCTCTGTTACAGTCACTGCACTGCTACAGCTCACTCATTTAGTAAAGATACTAAGCAGGGATCACTTAACTGGGTCCTATGAAGCCTGGGATGGGGTCTCGGGATGGTGTCCAGTTGTACCTGTAAAATAACAGTGACATGGTCAAAATGTATGGGGAGGAACAAGAGCTAAAGTGTGACACCAAAAATGAAGTAAAAGTTAATTTAGAGAAGTAAGTGTTTAAGTCAAAATTGAGTGAGAGAGAGAGAGAGAGAGTGAAAAAAAGATCAAAAGGTAAAAAAACACCAATAAGTAGATTTAACAGAGTTATAATCACTTTCACACAGTTTCATGGTAAAATACTTTGTAAATAATAGGCAGTTCTTGCAGAAAACAGATGAGGCAAGTACTTTCAGGGGAAAAATCAAAGGAGAGCTGAGTCCTTTGGATGGAAAAAAGCCCAGATCAAAATGCTGGATCTCCTGACCAGTCGGGGCTGTTCACTAAGAGGCGCCCAAGTTCCGATTGGGTGGTTAGGGTCCGTACCTTTGCTGAAGCAGAGTCCGGGTTTGGCGATGCGACCAGCAACTTTGGAAGCACCGGCAGACTGGGGGGAAGGATCTGGCAGTGGAGTGAGAGCTATCCCCTGTCACAGGGAGCCGCTGGAAGGAGAAAGAAACGGGAAGAGTTTCTAGGCAGCTGTGGCAAGGACAGACAGGGTTTTGTGGCACAGGGAGAAAATTAGCAAGACAATAGGGGTACTTAGTTAAGGCGCCAAAAAGTGTCTGGGAGCAACTTAACAATTTTAACTTAACTTAACAGAGCTGTAATCACTTTAACACAGTTTCACTGCAAAATACTTGTAAATAACAGGCCGTTCTTGCAAAGAACAGATGAGGCAAGTACTTTTAGGGGAAAAAACAGAGAAGACCTGAATCCTTTGGACAGAAAAAAGCCCCAGTTCAAAAATCCGTATCACCTGGCCTATCAGGACTGTTCACTATGAGGCACCCAAGTTCTGATTGGATGATTAGGGGCTGTACCTGTGCTGAAGGAGAGTCCGGGCTTGGTGATGTGGTCAGTGGCTTCATAAGCAGCAGCAGACCTGGTGCATGGATCTGGCAGTGGAGCGAGGGCTTTCCCTTTTCAGAGGAGCTACTGGAAGGAGAAAGAAAAGGGCAGAATTTATAGACAGCTTCAGCAGGGACAGACAGGATTACATGGCACAGGGAGAAAGTTAGCAAGACAATAGTGGTACTTAGTTTAGGTGCCAAAAAGTGGCTGTGGTCAACATAACAATTTTCTCCTGACTTATCAGAGCTATAATCACTTTAACACAAATTCACTGTAAAATACTTATAAATAACAGGCAGTTCTTACAGAAAACAGATGAGGCAAGTACATTTATGGGAAAAAACAGAGGAGAGCTGAGTCCTTTGGGCAGGAAAAAAGCCCAGTTCAAAAGACCGTATCTCATGGCCAATCAGGCTGTTCACTAAGAGGCGTCCAAGTTCCAGTTGGATGGTTAGGGGCTGTACCATTACTGAAGGAGGGTCTGGGCTTGGCAATGTGGTTGACGGCTTCAGAAGCACCGGCAGACCGGGGGATGGATGTGGCAATGGAGTGAGGGCTTTCCCTTATCAAGGGGAGCGGCTGGAAGAAGAAAGAAAATGGCAGAATTTATAGGCAGCTGGGGCAGGGACAGATAGGGTTACATGGCACAGTCAGAAAATTAGCAAGGCAACAGGAGTGCTTAGTTTAGACGCCAAAAAGTGGCTGTCAGCAACTTAACAATTTTAACTTAGTTTATCAGAGCTGTAACCACTTTAATCCAGTGTCACTGTAAAATACTTGTAAGTAACAGGCAGTACTTGCAGAAAACAGATGAGGCAAGTACTGTTATGGGAAAAAACAGAGGAGAGCCGAGTCCTTTGGGCAGAAAAAAATCCCTATTCAAAAGGCTGTATTGCCTGGCCTGTCAGGACTGTTCACTAAGAGGCACCCAAGTTCCGATTGGATGGATAGAGTCTGTACCTTTGCTGAAGGAGAGTCTGGGCTTTGTGATGCGGTCAGTGGCTTCGGAAGTGCCGGCAGACCATTAGGATGGAACTGGCAGTGGAGCGAGGGTTTTCCCCTGTCACAAAGGGCTGCTGGAAGGAGAAAGAAAAGGGCAGAATTTATAGACAGCTTCGGCAAGGACAGACAGAGTTACATGGCACAGGGAGAGAATTATCAAGACAATAGTGGTACTTAGTTTAGGCACCAAAAAAGTGGCTGGAAATCAACTTAACCATTTTAACTTGACTTAGCAGAGCTGTAATCACTTTAACACAATTTCACTGTAAAATCCTTGTGAATAATACACAGTTCTTGCAGAAGATAGATGAGGCAAGTACTTTTAGGGGGAAAAGACTATAGCTGAATCCTTTGGAGGACAAAAGCCCAGTTCAAAAGGCCATATCTCCTGGCAAATCGGGGCTGTTCACTAAGAGGTGCCTGAGTTTCAATTGAATTGTTAGGGGCCATACCTTTCCAGAATGAGAGCCCAGTTTTGACAATGCAGTTGTTGGCTACCGAAGCGCCAGCATACCGGGGGGATGGATCAGGAAGTGGAGCGTGGTCTTTCCCCTGTCATGGGGAGAGGCTGAAAGGAGAAAGGAAAGTGCAGAATTGATGGGCAGCTGAAGCAGGGACAGACTGGGTTACGTGGGACAGGGAGAAAATTAGCAAAACAACAGGGGTACTTAGTTTAGGCGCCAAAAAGCAGCTGGGAGCAACTTAACAATTTTAAGTTGACTTCTTAGAGCTGTAATCACTTTAACACAGTTTTACTGTAAAATACTTGTAAATAACAGGGTCTTTTTGCAGAAAACAGATGAGGCAAGTACTTTCAGGGGAAGAAACAGAGGAGAGCTGAGTCCTTTGGGTATAAAAAAGCCCAGTTAAAAAGTTTGTGTCTCCAGGCCAACAGGGGCTGTTCACTAGGAGGCGCCCGAATTCTGATTGGATGGTTAGGGGCTGTACCTTTCCGGAAGGAGAGTCCAGGCTTGGTAATGTGGTTGGCGGCTTCAGAAGTGTCAGCATACTAAGGGGATGGATCAGGAAGTGGAGCGAGGGCTTTCCCCTGTCACAGGGAGAGGCTGGAAGGAGAAAGAAAAGTGTAGAATTTAAAGGCAGCTGAGGCAGGGACAGACAGGGTTACGTGGCACAGGGAGAAAATTAGAAAGACAATAGGGATACTTAGTTTAGGTGCCAAAAAGTGGCTGGGAGCAACTTAACAATTTTAAGTTGACTTAACAGAGCTGTAATCACTTTAACACAGTTTTATTGTAAAACACTTGCAAACAACAGGCTGTTCTCACAGAAAACAGATGTGGCAAGTACTTTTAGGGGAAAAATCAAAGGAGAGCTGAGTCCTTTGGGTGGAAAAAAGCCTAGATCAAAAGGTCATATCACCTGTCCAATTGGGGCTGTTCACTAAGAGGTCCCCGGGTTCCGATTAGATGGCTAGAGGCTGTACCTTTGCTGAAGGAGAGGCCGGGGTTGGTGATGCAGTCGTTGGCTTTGGAAGCACTCTCAGACCTGGGGAATGGATCTGGCAGTGGAGTAAAGGCTTTCCCCTGTCATGGGGAGCTGCTTTAAGGAAAAAGAAAAGGGCAGAATTTATAGGCAGCTGGGGTAGGGACAGACAGGGTTACGTGGCACAGGGAGGAAATTAGCTAGACAATAGGGGGACTTAGATAAGGTACCAAAAACCAGCTGGGAGCAACTTAACAATTTTTAGTTGACTTAACGGAGCCGTAATCACTTTAGCACAGTTTCAGGAGAAAATACTTGTAAATAACAGGCTGTTCTTGCAGAAAACAGATGAGGCAAGTACTTTTAGGGGAAAAATCAAAGGAGAGCTGAGTCCTTTGGACTGAAAAAAGCCCAGATCAAAATGCCGGATCTTCTGGCCAGTTGGGGCTGTTCACTAAGAGGCACCCGAGTTCCAATTGAATGGTTAGGGGCCGTACCTTTGCTGAAAGAGAGTCTGGGTTTGCCGATGTGGCCAGCAACTTTGGAAGCATCGGCAGACTGGGTGGAAGGGATCGAGCAGTGGAGCGCAAGCTATCCCCTATCATACGGAGCCACTGGAAGGAGAAAGAAAAGGGAAGAATTTATAGGCAGCTGGGACATGGACAGACAGGGTTATGTGACACAGGGAGAAAATTAGCAAGACAATAGGGGTACTTAGTTAAGGTGCCAAAAAGTGGCTGGGAGCAACTTAACAATTTTAACTTAACTTAACAGAGCTGTAATCACTTTAACACAGTTTTACTGTAAAATACTTGTAAATAACAGGCAGTTCTTGCAGAGAACAGATGAGGCAAGTACTTTTATGGGAAGAAACAGAGGAGAGCAGAGTCCTTTGGATGGAAAAAAGCCCAGTTCAAAAAACCGTATCTCCTGGGCTATCAGGACTGTTCACTATGAGGCACCCAAGTTCTGATTTGGATGGTTAGGGGCTGTACCTTTGCTGAAGGGGAATCCAGGCTTGGTGATGTGGTCAGTGGCTTCTTAAGCACCAGCAGACCTGGTGGATGGATCTGGCAGTGTAGCGAAGGCTTTCCCCTGACAGAGGAGCTACTGGAAGGAGAAAGAAAAGGGCAGAATTTATAGGCAGCTTCAGTAGGGGCAAATAGGATTACGTGGCACAGGGAGAAAATTAGCGAGACAATAGTGGTACTTAGTTTAGGCGCCAAAAAGCAGTTGGGATCAACATAACAATTTTCTCTTAACTAAGCAGAGCTATACTCACTTTAACACAAATTCACTGTAAAATACTTGTAAATAACAGGCAGTTCTAGCAGAAAACAGATGAGGCAAGTACATTTATGGGAAAAAACAGAGGAGAGCTGATTCCTTTGGGTGGAAAAAAGCTCAGTTCAAAAGACCGTATCTCATGGCCAATCAGGCTGTTCACTAAGAGGCGTCCAAGTTCCAGTTGGATGGTTAGGGCTGTACCATTACTGAAGGAGAGTCTGGGCTTGGCAATGCAGTTGGCTGCTTCAGAACAACCGGCAGACCAAGGGGATGGATGTGGCAGTGGAGTGAGGGTTTTCCCTTGTCCAGGGGACTGGCTGGAAAAAGAAAGAAAAAGGCAGAATTCATAGGGAACTTCATCAGGGACAGACAGGGTTACATGGCACAGGGTGAAAATTAGCAAGACAATAGAGGTACTTAGTTTAGGCGCCAAAAAGTGGCTGGGAGCAACTTAACAATTTTATCCTGATTTAACAGGGCTGTAATCACTTTAACACAATTTCACTGTAAAATACTTGTAAGTAACAGGCTGTTCTTGCAGAAAACAGATGAGGCAAGTACTTTTAGGGGAAAAAACAGAGGACAGCTGAGTCGTTGGGTGGAAAAAAGCCAAGTTCAAACAGACGTATCGCCTGGAAATTAGGGCTGTTCACTAAGAGGTGCCCGAGTTCCAATTGGATGGTTAGGGGCAGTACCTTTGCTGAAGGAGAGTCCAGGCTTGGAGATGTGATCAGTGGCTTTAGAAGCATTGGCATGCCCGGAGAATTGATCTGGCAGTGGAGCGAAGTCTTTCCCCTGTCACGGGGAGCCGCTGGAAGGAGAAAGAAAATGGCAGAATTTATAGGCAGCTGGGGCAAGGACAAACAGGGTTACATGACACAGGGAGAAAATTAGCAAGACAATAGGGATACTTAGTTTAGGTCCTAAATAGCGGCTGGGATCAACTTAGCAATTTTAACTTGACTTAGCAGAGCTGTAATCACTTTAACACATTTTCACTGTAAAATACTTGTAAATGACAGGCAGTTCTTGCAGAAAACAGATTAGGCAAGTACTTTTATGGAAAAAACAGAGGAGAGCTGAGTCCTTTGGGCAGAAAAAAATCCAGTTCAAAAGGCAGTATCTACTGGCCATTCGAGGCTGTTCACTAAGAGGTGCCTGAGTCCCGATTGGATGGTTAGGGGCTGTACCTTTGCTGAAGGAGAGTCCGGGCATGGCAATGTGGTTAGCAGTTTTGGAAGCACCAGCAGACCGGGGGGATGGATCTGGCAGTGGAGTGAGGGCTTTCCCTTGTCACGGGGAGCGGCTGGAAGAAGAAAGAAAATGGCAGAATTTATAGGCAGCTAGGGCAGGACAGATAGGGTTACATGGCACAGTCAGAAAATCAGCAAGACAACAGGAGAACTTACTTTAGGCACCAAAAAGTGGCTGTCAGCAACTTAACAATTTTAACTTAGTTCATCAGAGGTGTAACCACTTTAACCCAGTTTCACTGTAAAATCCTTGTAAGTAACAGGCAGTACTTGCAGAAAACAAATGAGGCAAGTACTGTTATGGGAAAAAACAGAAGACAGACGAGTCCTTTGGGCGGAAATAAACCCAGTTCCAAAGGCTGTATCACCTGGCCAATCAGGGCTGTTCACTTAGAGGTGCCCAAGTTCCAACTGGATTTTTGGGGGCTGTACCTTTGGTGAAGGAGAGTCTGGGCTTGGTGATGTGGTTAGTGGCTTTGGAGCACCAGCAGACCGGGGCGATGGATCTGGCAGTGGAGTGAGGGCTTTCCCCTGTCACAAGGAGCCACTGGAAGGAGAAAGAAAAGGGCAGAATTTATAGGCAGCTTCGATAGGGACAGATAGGGTTACCTGGCACAGGGGGAAAATTAGCAAGACGATTGGGGTACTTAGTTTAGGTCCTAAAAAGCGGCTGGGATCAACTAAGCAATTTTAATTTAACTTAACAGATCTGTAATCACTTTAACACAGTTTCACTGTAAAATACTTTTAAATAACAGCCAGTTCTTGCAGAAAACAGGTGAGGCAAGTACTTATAGGGGAAGACTGGGAGACTTCAATGTCAACTGGCTATCCCCTACCTCGTCCAGCTATAAGGACGCAGCTCTGGCATATGACCTAACCCTAATAGTCACCTCTGCTACCAGAAGGGCACTAGAACTGGGGCCTCCACCCTCATAGACCTTATATTCACAAATAGACCTCGGAACCTCTTCCCAAGCCTCAGTGCTCCCAGACTCAATTAGTGACCACTCTCCGGTGACCAGCTGGTGGACTGGCAAACTTCCCCAGCCCGCCTCAAATCTCCATGCAGAGACAGCTAAAAAGGGGTCTCGTAAACTCATAGCCCATCTAGATACCTGCAACTGGCTCCACATTTACACCACGCAATCTGTCGACATAGCGCTCGATCACTTCATTACCACTTTTAATAAGGCCTGTGACATTTTTGCACCCCTCACCAAACAATTACGTGAATCCAGAACCACACCTTGGTTCTCACCCAATCTACTTAACATGCTCCAATCGAGGGATAAACTGTGGCATAAGGCCCTTGATTCCCAAAGCACACTTGATAGACAATTGTACCGAGCTGCCCGCAATAAATGTACCTGGGCCTTACAACAGGCTAAGGCCTCATACTACCACCAAACTCTTACCTCCTCCTGGGGAGACGGGGAAAAAATTCTGGAGAAACATAAAAGAACTAAATGGGAATTCCCGCCCCCCCAACTCTCTGTAAATGGAGAAGTCACCCAAAACCCCACCGCTATAGCAGAAGCCCTCAACACCACATTCTCGGACCTATCCCATGTCCTCCCTCCTAAATTCTTCCACCCTGTCCCCCCCTCCCCCTGACACTCCTTCTAGCTCAGGTTCACTACCCTTCAGGATGAGAATCATCTGCAACCTGGAAGCAAAACATTACATTTCCAACGCCATTTCCAATTCCCGGTACAGCAATGACTCACTAGATCTTAAACTTCTTCGGCTGACACTGGATGTCATACTTCCCCACCTTACAAAAATTCTCAATATCTCTCTCTCTCTGCCTGGGTCAGTTCCCCTCAACCTGGAAGAGTGCCTTAATCACTCCCATCCTGAAGAGTGGTGACCCCATGCTCTCAAGCAACTATAGACCCATCTCTATACTCCCTCCTCTCTCTAAAGCACTTGAAAAAATAGTCTCTGACCAGTTTACTGAACACCTTACTAGATATAACCTTCTAAGCCATGCACAGCACAGTTTCCGGACAGGTCACAGCACCGTCACCGCACTTTCCGAACTCACCTCGTTCATACACGAGGCCCTAGACCAAGAAGCCATTGCAGGTGCAATCTTTGTGGACCTTACCAAAGCCTTTGACATGGTTAGTCACGACCTGTTGCCTAGTGTTATGCCACAGCTACACGTTTTCCCCGAGACTATGGCCTGGTTCAAGGACTACCACTCAGGCCGGTCTCAGCAAGTAAGGTTAAATACTACCATCTCCACTCGCAAAGCGGTGACCTCGGGGGTCCCTCAGGGGTCTATCTTCGGCCCTCTTCTCTTTTCCCTCTTTTAAACTCCTTCCCAATGCTTGCAGTGGCCACTTGCTTCTATGCGGATGATCGCGTACTTTTTGGAAACACCCAGGCCTAACGCCCTGCAACATGCTCTACAGGCTTCTTTGGGGAGCTTGAATCATGGTTTGATGAGCACCGACTAATCATCAACTATACTAAAACAAAATCAATGTTATTTACGCATAGACAAAGCCCACATAACCAATCGACACTACTAATTAAAAACACACATGGAACCCCCCTTGAACATGTCTCTAATTTCAAATACCTGGGTATCACGTTAGATACCTCTCTCTCTTACCATAGCCACATTCAGCTGCTTTCCAACACAATTAATACTAGAATGGGAGTCCTCTATAGAGTTAAACACTGTTTATCCCCCCAGGCCTTGCACCTAGCTGTATCCACCTCTGTCCTCTCCCTAATTGACTACGGGATTACAATATATGGATCAGCAGAACCCACCGCTTTATACAGTATTAACACTGCACTAAATAAAGCCTGCCGACTAGTCACCGGCAGCGGCCGTCTTACTCATACATGTGACCTTTATGCCCTGACCGGTTGGCTAAATTTCCAGCAAAGACTTCAGTACCACACCTGCATACTAGCAAAAAAAATACAACTCCAGAAAGCCCCACTTGGTCTTCTCCCCATAATCAAAACAGCCCCCAGGCGCAATCGCCTCGCTACTAAACTCTCATTCCAAGTCCCCCTCTGTAGGACATCAATGGGTCAAAGATCGTTCCGGTACCGAGCTCCCAAATGGCTTAATGCTCTACCTCCTCGACTCACTCAGACTCTCAGCTTTTCCCTGTTCAAAGCAGGCCTCAAATCCCACCTAACTGAGTCTGCAACCAGTAACTGCGGCTAGCTCTGCCCTCCTAAATATGCTACCTAACCCCATTAACTTCAGACACAGGGTCTCTTGAGACCCTAAGACTGCGCCCCCCCCCCATTTTCTCTAACAATTGATGCCACGAACACTGATCACCTCTGCCTATGCAAATCTAAGTTAGAACCTGGTAAAAAATGCCAGTACTGTTTGTCCAAAATGAGTGTGTGTTATTTTCTTGTATACAGCTTTACTACTTATGTATCCCTGTATTATGTTTCCCCTCCACCCCTGTAACCGACGTGGAACTTTGCAAATGAGTCTATGACTCAAAGGGTTGTAATTCCGATATTTTATGCACTAAATAAATAAATAAAAAACAGAGGAGAGCTGAGTCCTTTGGGTGGAAAAAATCCCTGTTCAAAAGTCCATATCTCCTGGCCTGTCAGGATTGTTCACTAAGAGGCGCCCGAGTTCCGATTGGATGGATAGCATCTGTACCTTTGCTGAAGGAGAGTCCGGGCTTTGTGATGCAGTCAGTGGCTTCAGAAGTGCCGACAGATCTTTAGGATGGATCTGGCAGTGGAGCGAGGGCTTTCCCCTGTCACAAAGGCTGCTGGAAGGAGAAAGAAAAGGGCAGAATTTATAGACAGCCTTGGCAGGGACAGACAGGGTTACATGGCACAGGGTTGAAAATTAGCAAGACAAAAGTGGTACTTAATTTAGGCGCCAAAAAGTGGCTGAAAATCAACTTAGCAATTTTAACTTGACTTAGCAGAGCTGTAATCACTTTAACACAATTTCATTGTAAAATGCTTGTAAATAATATGCACTTCTTGCAGAAGACAGATGAGGCAAGTACTTTTAGTGGAAAAAACAGACTAGAGCTGAGTCCTTTGGGCGGAAAAAAACCCAGTTCAAAAGGCCGTATCTCCTGGCAAATTGGGGCTGTTCACTCAGATCACTTCATTACCACTTTTAATAAGGCCTGTGACATTTTTGCACCCCTCACCACACCTTGGTTCTCACCCAATCTACTTAACATGCGCCTGAGTTTCAATTGAATGGGTAGGGGCCATACCTTTCCAGAATGAGAGCCCAGTTTTGGCAATGCAGTCAGTGGCTTCAGAAGCACCAGCATACCGGGGGAATAGAAACATAGAACATAGAAACATAGACTTTGACGGCAGATAAGGACCACTTGGCCCACCCAGTCTGCCCATTTCCCTACCTACTGGATAAGCTGCAGATTCTAGTTAACCAAGAGCCTATTTCCTGCAACCCCCCACTATAATTGCCTTATGTCTGTCCCATGCATGTTTGAATTCCTCCACTGTTTAGACCCCACAACCTCTCCAGGAAGGCGGTTCCATGCATCCACCACTCTCTCCGTGAAAAAGAATTTCATCACATTACCCTGAGCCGTCAGTCCTCTAACTTTTAAATTGTGCCCTTGTTCTTACACATCTCTTTTTCTGAAAGATGCTACCCTCCTGGACTTTTTTGATTTCCTTGAGGTACTTAAAAGTTTCTATCATGTCCCCCTGTCCCTCCTTTCATCAAGGGTATACATATTAAGCTCTCTCAGTCTCTCTTCATACGGTTTCTGATGTAGACCCTGCACCATTTTAGTTGCCCTCCTCTGGACTGCTTCCATCCTGTCTATGTCCTTGCATAGATGAGGTCTCCAAAACTGCACGCAGTACTCCAGATGGGGTCTCACCAACTGTCTGTATAGAGGGATAACCACTTCCCTTTTTCTACTTGTGATGCCCCTCCCTATGCATCCCCTGGCTTTCCCTACTGACTTCTCACATTGCATACCCACCTTTAGGTCATCTGATATGACTACACCCAGATCCCTTTCCATTATTGTTGTTGTTAGTACCTCCCCTGCTATTGTGCACTCTTCTCCTGGATTTTTATTTCCCAGGTGTATTACTTTGCACTTCTTTGCATTGAATCTAAGTTGCCATATGTCTGACCATTCCTCCAACCTTGCCAAGTCCCTTCTCATCCTTTCTACCACCCCTTGTGTATCAACTCTGTTACAGATCTTTGTGTCATCTGCAAAGAGGCATACCTTTCCCTCCAGACCCTCTGCAATGTCATCTATAAAGACGTTAAAGAGGACTGCACCCAGTACTGAGCCCTGAGGTACTCCACTAGTAACCCCCCTTTCTTCAGAATGTGTTCCATTCACTATTACCTTCTGTGTCCTGTTGTGCAGCCAGTTTTCACCAGGCCACCACCCTGGGACCCACTCCCAGGCTGGCTAACTTGATTATTAATCTTTTGTGTGAGACTGTGTCAAATGCCTTGCTAAAGTCTAGGTAGGCCATATCCATAGCCCCTCTCTGGTCTATTACTTTGGTCACCCAGTCAAAGAAATCGATTAGATTTGTCTGACATGACCTTCCTGCTGTGAATCCATGCTGCTTTGGGTCCAGTGCCCCTGGCCTCTAGGTACTCAACAATTCTTTCTTTCAGAAGTGATTCCATCATTTTCCCCACCACTGAGGTCAAACTAACAGGTCTGTAGTTTCCTGCTTCTGCCTTGCTCCCACTTTTGTGAAGGGGAATCACATCTGCCCTCCTCCAGTCCTCAGGTACCACCCCATCTTCCCATGATTTGTTAAAAAGTGTGGTTAGTGGTGTCACTAGGTCCTCCCTTAGCTCTTTTAGGATTATAGGGTGAATCTCATCAGGCCCCATTGCTTTGTCCACCTTGAGTTTTAGAGTTCTTTCAGTACTCTTTCTTCTTTAAATGGACTGGTATCAACCCCACTATCCAGAGTGCTTCTACTGTTTGGTTTAGGTAACTCCTCCTCTTCTTCTTTTGTGAATACTGAGCAAAAGTATTCATTCATTATCTCTGCCTTTTCACTGTCTCCCTCTTCCCACCTCCTCTCTCCTTTATTAATCTTCCCTATCCCTCCCTTAACCTTTCTATGTTCCCTAATGTACCTATAAAAGGTTTTATTCCCCTTCTTAACTGAGTTGGCTATCCTTGCCTCGGTTTGGGCCTTTGCTTTTCTGACTGTCGTTCCCAATTCTTTCTGCTTTAATTGATACAGTTCCCCTGTCGTGCTCCGTCTGTGATTCCTTATACTTTTTGAATGCAGCCTTTTTCTCCTTAACCTTCCCTGACACGTCTTTTGAGAGCCATAGTGTTTTTTTATTCCGCTTTGTTTTCTTTATTTGTTTCACACAAAGGCTTGTTGCCTCCATGATGGCAGTTTTGATTTTTCTCCATTGTTCTTCCACCCCTCCTTTCTGGCCATATGCTAATGCATTCCTCAGGTATTCATCCATTATGCCAAAGTCAGCCCTTCTAAAGTCCAGTATCCTTGTATTTGTCTGGCTTGTCTCCATGGTTGTGTTTTTTGTGAAGCACACTGTGCAGTGGTCGCTTGTTTCCAGGTGTCTACTGACTTCTAAGTTTGTGATCCTCTCTCAATTTGAGAGTACCAGGACTAATATTGCTCCCTCCTGAGTGGGTTCCACCACTAGCTGTCTAAGGCATGCTCCCTGTAGGGCATCGAGAATGACCCTGCTCTTGGATGTGGCTGCAGTCCATGTTGCCCAGTTAACATCTGGCATATTCAGGTCCCCCCATCAACAGTATCTTCCCTTTTTCAGCCATTTTGAGAATGCCCACTATCATTTTCTTGTCCATTTCCTCCCCTTGAGACGGAGGTCTGTATACAACCCCTGTGCAGATTGTGATGCCATTCCCTGTCTCCAATGTGACCCAGAGTTCCTCTTGTCCTCCCCCTTTACTTTTTAGTTCTGTTACTTTGATCCCTTCCCTTATGTAGAGAGCTACTCCACCTCCTCTTTTACCCTCCCTGTCCCTTCTGTAGATTGTGTACCCTGGTATGTTGACATCCCAGTCATGGTTCTCTGTGTACCATGTTTCTGTGACTGCCACAATATCCAAGTGTTCCACTTCCATCAGGGCTACTAGCTCTGGAAGCTTGTTTCACAGACTATGGGCATTGGTACTCATTGCCCTCCATTTAATGTTGGCTTTATCCTTTTTTACCCCATCCCTGCTCTTATTGCCCTTGTCAATTTTCCATTTACCACTGTCCTGCCCTCTGTCAAGCTCTGTACCTCAGTGTTTACCCTACTACCTGGCATGCTTTGCGGGGGGAGGCTTGAACTTTCCTGTTTCCTATCAGCACCTCCCTAACCTGGATCAGGAAGTGGAGTGAGGTCTTTCCCCTGTCATGGGGAGAGGTTGAAAGGAGAAAGAAAAGTGCAGAATTGATGGGCAGCTGAGGCAGGGACAGACAGGGTTACGTGGCACAGGGAGAAAATTAGCAAAACAATAGGTGTACTTAGTTTAGGCGCCAAAAAAGCAGCTGGGAGCAACTTAACAATTTTAAGTTGACTTCATAGAGCTGTAATCACTTTAACACAGTTTAACTGTAAAATACTTGGAAATAACAGTCTGTTCTTGCAGAAAACAGATGAAGCAAGTTCTTTTAGGGGAAAAATCAAAGGAGAGCTGAGTCCTTTGGGTGGAAAAAAAGAACAGATCAAAAGGCCGTATCCCCTGTCCAATTGGGGCTGTGCACTAAGAGGTACCCAAGTTCTGATTGGATGGTTAGGGGCCATATCATTACTGAAGGACAGTCCAGGTTTGTCGATGCAGCCAGCAACTTCAGAAGCGCTGTCAGACCCGGGGGGGATGGATCTGGCAGTGGTGCAAGGGCTTTCCCATGTCAGAGGAGCCACTGGAAGGGGAAATAAAAGGGCAGAATTTATAGGAAGCTTAGGCAGGGACAGACAGGGTTACGTGGCACAGGGAGAAAATTAGCAAGACAATAGTGGTACTTAGTTTAGGCACCAAAAAGCTGCGGGGATAAACTTAACAATTTTAACTTGACTCAGCAGCGCTGTAATCACTTTAACACAAATTCACTGTAAAATACTTGTAAATTACAGGCAGTTCTTGCAGAAAACAGATGAGGCAAGTACTTTTATGGGAAAAAACAGAGGAGAGCTGAGTCCTGTGGGTGGAAAAAAGCCCAGTTCAAAGGCCATATCTCATGGCCAATTGGAATGTTCACAAAGAGGCGGCCGAGTTTCGATTGGATGGTTAGGGGCTGTACCTTTGCTAAATGAGAGTCCGGGCTTGGCAATGCGGTCGGCAGCTTCAGAAGCACCGTCGGACTGGGGGGGATGGATGTAGCAGTTTAGTAAGGGCTTCCCATACAGAAAATGAAGGCCTTCAAATTCAATTCAGGTATTCTTCAGTTTTTTATAAACTGGTTGAGCTGTCGTCATTTTTTTTAAGTAATTCAAATTGACTTCAGTTTTACCGGAAACACCAGTTTTTATCCATTGAAAAACGTCTCAATGTGTTCTCAAATGCCCTTCAAAAAGTGCACGGAAAATGCTAATTAACCTTCAAAAAGAAGGGAAAGAGAGTGGTAAAAAACTGTTCTGAACAAACACTTCAACTGTGCCTTAAAAAACCTTCGTTTTCACCTAAAATGAATGTCTTCAAATTCAAGTTTTTTTCATTTTTTGTAATTGGTTTTGAAGTATTTCAAATTGCCTTCTATTTTACTTGGAACACCAGTTTTTATCCAGTGAAAAATGTCTCAATTTATTCTCAAATGCCCTCCAGAAATTGCACTAAAAATGCAAATTAACCTTCAAAAACACAGAACTACTGGTAATAAACTGATAACCTGCTGAAGCACATGCAAGGAGATATGTAAATGAGTATGTTTTTGATTTGAATGTCTTTTCAGAAACATTGTTTACGATGTAAATAGAATCTTTCTAAAAAGAAATCCAGTAACAAAATGTGCTCATTTACATATTGTGCTGCATGTGCAGCCTAATGTAAGGCATCAACAATCCATTAGGGGTTCTTTTTGACTTAAAAAACAAGTCTACCTGTACCTTCTCATGTGCACTTTCTTTGTGCAACAATACTTTCTAATTACCATATGAATCCCAGTTACTTTGGATGCATTTCAGGTATACCAGATGGCAAACACTACATGAAAATCAACATGTTCAAAGGCAGAAGGAAACTGTATTTAGTTACTGTACTGGTAAAACACATATTTAGTTTATGCTATTCTTTCCTGTTACTATTTTATACTGTCTGTCTGTTCTTCAAAAGTTATGCAACCATAAAAATTCTCTGTTACAGTCACTGCACTGTTACAGTTCACTCATTTAGCATAAATACTAAGCAGGGGATCACTTACCTGGGTCCTATGAAGCCTGGGATGGGGTCTCGGGATGGTGTCCAGTTGTACCTGTAAAATAACAGTGACATGGTCAAAATGTATGGGGAGGTACACATTGGAAGGAACAAGAGTTAAAATGCGACCCCAGAAATGAAGTAAAAGTTAATTTAGAGAAGTAAGTGTTTAAGTCCAAAATGAGGGAGAGAGGGAAAAAAAGATCAAAAGGTAAAAAAACACCAACAAGAAGACTTAACAGAGTTGTAATCACTTTAACTCAGTTTCATGGTAAAATACTTTGTAAATAATAGGCAGTTCTTGCAGAAAAACAGATGAGGTAAGTACTTTTAGGAGAAAAATCAAAGAAGAGCTAAGTCCTTTGGGCGGAAAAAAGCCCAGATCAAAAGGCCATATCTCCTGGCCAATCGGGGCTGCTCAGTAAGAGGCTCACGAGTTCTGATTGGATGGTTAGGGGCCATTCCTTTGCTGAAGGAGAGTCTGGGCTTGGTGATGCAGTCGGTGACATTGGAAGCAGTGGCAGACTGGGGGGTTGGATCTGGCAGGGGAGTGAGGGCTTTCCCTTGTCATGGGGAGCTGTTGGAAGGAGAAAGAAATGGGAAGAACTTGTACGCAGTTTGGGAAGGGACAGACAGGATTACATGGACAGGCAGAAAATTAGCAAGACAATAGGGGTACTTAGAGTAGGCACCAAAAAGCAGCTGGGAGCACCTTAACAATTTTTAGTTGACTTAACAGAGCCATAATCACATTAGCACAGTTTCAGTGCAAAACACTTGTAAATAACAGGCTGTTCATGCAGAAAACAGATGAAGTAAGTACTTTTAGGGGAAAAATCAAGGGAGAGCTGAGTCCTTTGGACGGAAAAAAGCCTAGATCAAAATGCTGGATCTCCTGGCCAGTCGGGGCTGTTCACTAAGAGGCGCCCGAGTTCCAATTAGATGGTTAGGGGCCGTACTCTTTGCTAAAGGAGAGGCTGGGTTTGGCGATGCAGCCAGCAACTTTGGAAGCATCGGCAGACTGGGGGGAAGGATCTGGCAGTGGAGCAAGAGCTATCACCTGTCACAGGGAGCCGCTGGAAGGAGAAAGAAAAGGAAAGAATTTATTGGCAGCTAGGGCATGGACAGACAGGGTTATGTGGCACAGGGAGAAAATTAGCAAGACAGTAGGGGTACTTAGTTAAGGTGCCAAAAAGTGGCTGGGAGGAACTTAACAATTTTAACTTAACTTAACAGAGCTGTAATCACTTTAACACAGTTTCACTGTAAAATACTTGTAAATAACAGGCAGTTCTTGCAGAAAACAGATGAGGCAAGTACTTTTAGGGGAAAAAAACAGAGGAGACCTGAGTCCATCAGAGGAGACCTGAGTCCTTTGGATGGAAAAAAACACCAGTTCAAAAATCCGTACCACCTGGCCTATCAGGACTGTTCACTATTCGGCTCCAAAGTTCTGATTGGATGGTTAGGGGCTGTACCTTTGCTGAAGGAGAGTCCGGGCTTGGAGATGCAGTCAGTGGCTTCTTAAGCACCGGCAGACCTGGAGGATGGATCTGGCAGTGGAGCGAGGGCTTTCCCCTGTCAAAGGGGCTGCTGGAAGGAGAAAGAAAATGGCAGAATTTATAGGCAGCTTCGGCAGGGACAGACAGGATTATGTGGCACAGGGAGAAAGTTAGCAAGACAATGGTGGTACTTAGTTTAAGTGCCAAAAAGCGGCTGGGATCAACATAATTTTCTATTGACTTAGCAGAGCTATAATCACTTTAACACAAATTCACTGTAAAATACTTGTAAATAACAGGCAGTTCTTGCAGAAAACAGATGAGGCAAGTACATTTATGGGAAAAAATGGAGGAGAGCTGAGTCCTTTGGGCAGAAAAATGCCCAGTTCAAAAGACCGTATCTCATGGCCAATCAGGCTGTTCACTAAGAGGTGCCCAAGTTCCAATTGGATGGTTAGGGGCTGTACCATTACTGAAGGCGAGTCTGGGCTTGGCAATGTGATTGACGGCTTCAGAAGCACCGGCAGACCGGGGGGATGGATGTGGCAGTGGAGTGAGGGCTTTCCCTTATCAAGGGGAGCGGCTGGAAGAAGAAAGAAAATGGCAGAATTTATAGGCAGCTGGGGCAGGGACAGATAGGGTTACATGGCACAGTGAGAAAATTAGCAAGAAAACAGGAGTACTTAGTTTAGACGCCAAAAAGTGGTTGTCAGCAACTTAACAATTTTAGCTTAGTTTATCAGAGTTGTAACCACTTTAACCCAGTGTCACTGTAAAATACTTGTAAGTAACTGGCAGTACTTGCAGAAGACAGATGAGGCAAGTACTGTTATGGGAAAAAACAGAGGAGAGCCGAGTCCTTTGGGCAGAAAAAATCCCTGTTCAAAAGGCCGTATCGCCTGGCCTGTCAGGACTGTTTACTAAGAGGCACCCGAGTTCCGATTGGATGGATAGAGTCTGTACCTTTGCTGAAGGAGAGTCTTGGCTTTGTGATGTGGTCAGTGGCTTCGGAATCGCTGGCAGACCATTAGGATGGATCTGGCAGTGGAGCGAGGACTTTCCCCTGTCACAAAGGGCTGCTGGAGGAGAAAGAAAAGGGCAGAATTTATAGACAGCTTCGGCAGGGACAGACAGGGTTACATGGCACAGGGAGAATATTAGTAAGACAATAGTGGTACTTAGTTTAGGTGCCAAAAAGCAGCTGGAAATCAACTTAGCAATTTTAACTTGACTTAGCAGAGCTGTAATCACTTTAACACAATTTCACTGTAAAATCCTTGTAAATAATATGCAGTTCTTGCAGAAGACAGATGAGGCAAGTACTTTTAGGGGAAAAAACAGACTAGAGCTGAGTCCTTTGGATGGAAAAAAGCCCAGTTCAATAGGCCGTATCTCCTGACAAATTGAGGCTGTTCACTAAGAGGTGCCTGAGTTTCAATTAAATTTTAAGGGGCCATACCTTTCCGGAATGAGATCCCAGTTTTGACAATGCACAGTTGGTTGTCGAAGCGTCCAGCATACTGGGAGATGGATCAGAAAGTGGAGCATGGTCTTTCCCTGTCATGGGAAGGCTGAAATGAGAAAGAAAAGTGCAGACTTGATTGGCAGCTGAGGCAGGGACAGACAGGGTTACGTGGCACAGGGAGAAAATTAGCAAAACAATAGGGGTACTTAGTTTAGGCACCAAAAAGCAGCTGGGAGCAACTTAACAATTTTAAGTTGACTTCATAGAGCTGTAATCACTTTAACACAGTTTCACTGTAAAATACTTGGAAATAACAGTCTGTTCTTGCAGAAAACAGATGAGGCAAGTTCTTTTGGGAAAAATAAAGAGCTGAGTCACTGGTGGAAAAAGCCCAGATCAAAAGGCCGTATCCCCTGTCCAATTGGGGCTGTTCACTAAGAGGCGCCTGAGTTCTGATTGGATGGCTAGGGACCGTATCTTTGCTGAAGGAGAGTCCGGGTTTGGCGATGCGGCCAGCAACGTCGGAAGCACTGGCAGACCTGGGGGGATGGGTATGGCAGCGGTGCAAGGGCTTTCCTGTGTCAGAGGAGCCACTGGAAGGAGAAAGAAAAGGGCAGAATTTGTAGCCAGCTTTGGCAGGGTCAGACAGGGTTATGTGGCACAGGGAGAAAATTAACAAGACAATAGTGGTACTTAGTTTAGGTACCAAAAAGTGGCTGGGATAAACTTAACAATTTTAACTTGACTTAGCAGAGCTGTAATCACTTTAACTCAAATTCACTGTAAAATACTTGTAAATTACAGGCAGTTCTTGCACAAAACAGATGAGGCAAGTACTTTTATGGGAAAAACAGAGGAGAGCTGAGTCCTGTGGGTGGAAAAAAGCCCAGTTAAAAGGTTGTTTCTCATGACCAGTCGGGATGTTCACAAAGAGGCACTCGAGTTCCGACTGGATGGTTAGGGGCTGTACCTTTGCTAAACGAGAATCCGGGCTTGGCAATGCGGTCGGCAGCTTCAAAAGCACCGGCGGACCGGGGGGATGGATGTGGCAGTTTAGTGAGGGCTTCCCATACAGAAAACAAAGGCCTTCAAATTCAGTTCAGGTATTCTTCAGTTTTTTATAAACTGGTCGAGTTGTCGTCATTTTTTGAAGTAATTCAAATTGACTTCAGTTTTACCGGAAACACCAGTTTTTATCCATTGAAAAACGTCTCAATGTGTTCTCAAATGCCCTTCAAAAGGTGCACGGAAAATGCAAATTAACCTTCAAAAAGAAGGGAAAGAGAGTGGTAAAAAACTGTTCTGAACAAACACTTCAACTGTGCCTTAAAAAACCTTCTTTTTCACCTAAAATGAATGTCTTCAAATTCAAGTTTTCTTCAGTTTTTGTAATTGGTTTTGAAGTATTTCAAATTGCCTTCTATTTTACTTGGAACACCAGTTTTTATCCAGTGAAAAACTTTTCAATTTGTTCTCAAATGCCCTTCAGAAATTGCACAAAAAAATGCAAATTAGCCTTTAAAAACACAGAAATACTCGGGGATCACGTGATGCAGGGTACCGAGTAGAAGCTCTGCATAGCTCCAACCTCCTAACTGCAAATAATCGCTATTTTGGTTATTATTTCTCCCTAAAAACCAGCAAGATTACAGATTATTGCCTTCTTAATATTCTGGGCTCCTGCTTGCTTGTTTCCATTGATTATGGAGCTCTACATGAAGAAGCCTCCGCAGACGCATACACCACCGGTCACTCCCCAGAAGGCCCCAAAAAAATCAAGGTCCTCGAGTGCTGTGGATAAGCCAGAGCTTCAAAGCCTGATCACTGAGCAAGAACCCCTAACACTGAGCAGATTTTTGGAAGAGTTCAAACCCTCCCGGGAAGAAATTAAAGACATCTCAGCTGAAATTAAATCTCTTTCTAAAAAACTTGAGGAAGTCACGATGAAAACTTCAGATAATGCAGCTCGAATCTCTTCTCTTGAGAAGCAAATGGAAAAAATCGATCCCGGTCTCATAGTTTTGCGGCAAAGGATTTCTAGTTTGGAAGCTAAATTGGAAGATTTGGAGGGCCGCAGCTGAAGAAACAATGTAGTTATCTTGGGCCTTCCAGAAGGAGAGGAAGGCCTGAACATGCTTGTATTTTATCAGAAGCTGATTGAAAAGGTTACTGGTCCCTCTCCCTTCAGTGCAAAGTACATCATTGAAAGGGCGCATAGGTCCTTGCGACCCAAGCCATCTCCAGGAGCAATGTCACATCCCATTATTTGCCATTTTTTGAATTACCTAGAGCGACAACATTTTCTGGCAAGAGTGAGAGAGCTGCAAGAAGTGAAATGGGAAAATGCCTGGCTCAGAATTGCCCAAGATTTACCGGAGTCGGATAGGGTGAAGCGCACTGCTTTTCACCCTATTGTATCAAAAATTGTAGCTGTAGGCCTTCGCTTTAAAATGGGGTATCCAGCTAGATTACAGGTACTAGTGGATGGTACCTGGTCATTATATCTAGAATCCTGAAGCTGCTCTCTCGGGACTGAAGGTGGCTCTGCCCTGATCTGTTTCGGACACTTGATCTGGTTGGTTGGTCTTATCCCACCCTGCTAGAAGGAGAAGAATGTTGTGTTGCTGTACCAAAAGAGGAAATGGAATATCAGTCTGGTTTCAGGAATCTTGAATGTCACGACGGAGGGACTATCCTCAGCGGAATCTTGATCTTTTGCATTTTCTCATTTCAGCACTCAATGTTTTGGAACAACTTCTATCTCGGACTTCTCTCTAG
Source organism: Neoceratodus forsteri (assembly GCA_016271365.2). Lineage (NCBI taxonomy): Eukaryota > Metazoa > Chordata > Ceratodontiformes > Ceratodontidae > Neoceratodus > Neoceratodus forsteri. Next base: position 14,184,587 of record JADMNL010000035.1, read on the forward strand.
GGGTTGTGTCTTAGTCTGGGAGGAAGCCCTTTTTTCTCACACAGATCACATTCTCCAGTTTCTTTTTCCAAGGCACTTAATTACCTCTCATGATCTAGTTAATATAACGGAAAACCCTTAGGCTTGATATGTTTTGATTACTGGGGCACTAGGTCAAGAGAGAGCGACTCCTTCTGGTCTCAACGTTTTTGGATATTATCATTTGGGGCGCTTTTGTTGTATTTTGTTGGATCAACCCCCTTTACTTATTTGTCTCTGGAATTTATTTTCCCGGGTATAGATAACAGTGGGGGCTTGGAAACAGATGGAGATCCACTACTTGGTAGCACTTAGTTTACTAGCTAATATATGTTTCCGGGAAAGTTTTCAATTTTGCTAGTGGTAGCAGTTACAAGAGCATATTCTGCTATTACGCTTTACATTGTGTGTTTTCTGTTTTTCCTCAGGTATTTGGGTTTTCTGGATTGCTCCCAAGTAGGGGTTGCTCTCTTCCCCATTTTTCATTCTCGCTCTTTATGTTTCTGGATTTCAGGAGTCCAGTGCTAGCTTATCATCACTTACATTACCTTTATCTTTGATTAGATATTGCTGACTACTGTTTGTATCAGAAGGTTCACATATTAGGGCAGGGTTTTTGGTACATGGGAGGTTGGTGGGGAGGAAGGAAAGCGGTATTGTGCTGAACGTTGCTCGTGACAGTTGGGGTGGGGGGGGGTGGTGTTGTGTTTAGACTGTCATTTTACTTGCTTGTTGGATGGGTTGGAATATATTTGGGTGGGTGGGAGGGAATGATGTTGGGCTGGTGACATATACAGCAGCAAACAGGGGTTTGGAACATTTAAGTCTGACTGTTGTAATTCCTAGACTTCATATAAAATCCTTTTTCCTTTTCTTTTAGATGGCCAGTAGTATACATTTTGCTACATGGAATGTGAAGGGGATAAGGAAAAGAGTTAAACAATACCAAGTGTTAAAACATTTAAGTTTATTATCTTCAGATTACATTCTTGCAAGAATCTTCATTTACTGAAAGGAATCTCTGCAACTTAGGAGGCAACAAATTTGGCAGGTGTTTACTGCCCTGGGTCCACTAACAGCTGTGGGGTTATGATCCTGGTCAATAGAAGCATTTCCTTTATTTCTAAACAAGTTCTCAGGGACCCGGATGGTAGATATTACTTAGTTCAGGAATCTCTGGTCTATGCCTATTTTACTTGTAGCATTTATGGCCTAACGTAGATGATCTAGGCTTCTTTATGAAGCTTACTCCATACTCCTTCCCATACATCCCATTGGTGTATTATGGGTGGGGACTTCAGTTTGGTTCTTGATCCTGAAGTGGATAGGTCTGGTAGTGGGTTGAGGGGTTTGTCACCTGGACAGAGGGCCCTTAGGGACTTTCTGGATCAGTGCGGACTGTGTGATGTGTGGCATGTATTACACCCTAAGGACAGTGAGTATACCTTCAATTTCCAGTACATAGAACCCAGTCTAGCATTGACTATCTTTTTCTCTCTCAGGTCTTCTTGCCGGGGGTCTTATCTGCCTCGATCCAGCCAGGTCCATGTCAGATCATTCTCTGGTAACATCCAAATTGGCTTTCCTTAACATTCCTCATAAAGAAACCCGATGGAAATTAAATGGTCAACTGCTCAAAGACATCAAATACTGTGACCTAATAAAGGAGCTGATTGATTTCTTTTTCTCCACTAATTCCTCTGAGGACATGGCACCTGATATTTTGTGGGGTGCTTTCAAAGCATACATGAGAGGGATTATTATCAGCTTAGCCACAAAAAGGAAAAAGACTCGAGAGGTGGAATTACTAGCTTCATTATTCTAATTAGGTCTTTGAAACCAAGTTATCCTCTAATGCCTTGGAAGAGGATAATGAGGAGGTTGTTGCTAAAGATAAATACTTAGATCTGTTGAGGGAAAAGAAACTATCTATTATTTGCACCAAAGCAAACTACACCAATCAGGGGAAAAGGGTCGCTTGCTAGCTTTAAGGTTAAAGCAGCAGGAATCAGCTAGATTTATACCTCCAATTAGGGCAAGGCGGATGAATCCTTGAAGGTATCCCCTTCTAAGGTTGTGCAGGAGTTTGCCTCTTACTATGAGCATTTACATAGGGACATGGACAACCCTCCTTCCTTAGAAGAGCTTGAGGCCTACCTGAGGGATTCCTCTCTAGCCTCTTTATCTGAATCACAGAGGAATTTCCTATCCTCACCAATATCTCTGGGGAAATATCAGAGGTCATTGGGCTTTGCCTCAGATAAGGTCCCAGGACCAGACGGTTTTTCCGCTTTATTTTATAAAACATTTCGATCACAATTATTGCCAGTTCTTCACCGGTTGTACTGTCACATTCTTTCTGGTGCAAAAATAGATACACATTTGTTTGAAGCCCTGATTATTCTCCTTCCTAAACCCGATAAAGACCCAGAATTAGTGCAAAGTTACAGACCAGTCTCTTTATTGAACCAAGATGTTAAAATTCTCTCGAAGATATTGGCCGATAGAATAACATGGATCCTTCCAGACCTGATTAATATGTCTCAGGTGGGGTTTATGAGGGGTCGTTCATCAGCTGACCATCTACGTACCCTGTCACACGTTGTCTCAGTGTCCAGGGACGCTGCCTTTCCTGCGGGATTGGTCTCCTTGGATGCTGAGGAAGGTATTTGATCAAAGGCCAATTGGAATTCTGTTTCAGGCCTTAAAGTATTTGGTTTCCGCTAAGTTTATAGATTGATTTGAGCTCTTATATCAAACTCCATCTGCCAGAGTCTCCGGCAATGGAGCTTTCTCCAAACCCTTTCTTTTGTCTTCTCTGACCAGTAGGATGCCCTCTTCCCCTTTCTTATTTAATTTATTCTTGGAGCCTTTATCCAAATATTCTCAATAATCCGGAGATAAGTGGTATCCCGGAAGGTAATCAGGTGGTGAAGATTAGGCTTACGCTGATGATCTCCTCCTTCATTTATCTCACCCAAAAACATCTATTCCCATCATGTTACAGGAAATCGCCAAGTTCAGTGCTTTCTCAAATTATAAGTTGAATATAAATCAATCCATTTTACCTCTTAATCATAAGGTTTTAAAATGATTTGTCTCCTTTGCTCTCGGGTTGGTCTCCGCTGTCTCAGATACCTTGGTATTAATTTCTGACACGTAATCCCTCTCCTCCTGGTTTAAAGAAAATTTGGGGCCTCTTTTCCAAGTGATAGTTCTAGGATCTCAATAGATGGTCTAAACTCCCTTTCTCTGTCTGGGGTCGCATTATATCATCAAAATGAATATTTTTCCTCGCTTATTTTATCCCTCTCACTTCTTAACTCCCTTCACTCCGCTGCTATCATGGTTCCAGAAAATGCATAGAATTTTCACAAATTTTATATGGTCTAATAAATGTGGCCAGATTAGCATATTATAAGCTAGCTGCTCAGAAAACGGAGGGAGGACTGTGGATTCCCATCTGGTAATTTACTATTGGGCTAGTCACATTGCAAAATACATGCGGTGGGTGAACCCAGGTCCGAATAGTTAAGACTGGTCTGGCTCTAAAATTGAGTTAGATTTATTCAGTCCAAGAACACTGACCCCCAGACGATGTTCTATCTTGAAATAGCGTCCCTTCCTGATGCCATTAGTTATCCCACTATCTGAACGTCCCTCAGAGTTCATACACAGCTTTGTTCATTTCTACGGTATTCCCCAGACTTGGACCTGTCTCAGTCCATTTGGAATTCCCATCTTTCACAATAAACAAAAAAATGATATCTCATAAATGGTTGCCCCAGATTGGGATGGGATAATCTTACTTTTGATGACGCAGGGAATGGCTCTCAGTTTCTAATATAATTCTGCAAGTTTGACATCCTGTTAGCTTTTCACTTCGGGTGGTCCAATTGAAGCATCTCCCTCTACAGCATTTGAACATCCTCATCGTCCACCTGCCTTTCAGTTTATATCAGATCTCCTCCTTATTGGGGTCACTCAGGCCTATTTCCAAAATATATCATGTCCTATATTATTGGAAATATGGAGACCTGAAGGCCCCACTAGGCTCTGGTCTCTTTTTCTCAATATACTCCTAATTGGTCAGCTTTATGGAAGTTCTGCCATACGATCGTCTCTAGGATAGACTCCACCTATATGCAATACCCGCAATACAGTATAATACGTATTATACCCCTGTGATGCTGAGTGGAAATGGGTCCTATAAGTCTGGGGCCTGTACTAGAGGATGTCAAGAGGACGGCGTGCTTCTTCACATCTTTGGTCATGCCCAAGATAAAGTCATTGTGGGTAGCCACACAGAAATAACCTAGATCCTATTCTGGGTTTGCAGGAGTACTTTTACCCCAGACGTATGTTTGTTGGGGATCTATCTCTATCAAGGTGAGAATCAGGATATATCTTATCTCCATGATTGCACTAAAACTTGAAGCCTGCATTGGAGGGATACACAGCCCACATATCATGTGAATGGGTTAATGAAATTCTGGCTAACCTATGTGATAGAGAAAGCTTATAGCAAGCTCCATAATAAGTTGCAGTGGTACAAGAATACTTGGGATCTCCTTCACACGCTAATTATGGCCAGATTAGCTAAATGAGTCACTATATCCAGTGATTCTCGCTCTGGATACTATATACTATATTCTTATTATTGTATTGACTCTGCTGCTGTGTATGGGGTGGGGGAAGGGGATGGGACAGCATGTAACATTTTGAGTACAGGCATTGTATGTTGTAAGTCTCTGTCCCCAGTAACAGGAATATTTACTAATAAAATATGAATAAAAAAACACAGAAATACTGGTAATAAACTGATAACCTCCTAAAGCACATGCAAGGAGATATGTAAATGAATATGTTTTTGATTTGAATGTCTTTTCAGAAACATTGTTTACAATGTAAATAGAATTTTTCTAAAAGAAATCCAATAACAAAACGTGCTCATTTACACATTGTGCTGCATGTGCAGCCTAATGTAAGGCATCAACAATCCATTAGGGGTTCTTTTTTACTTAAAAACAAGTTTACCTGTACCTTCTCATGTGCGTTTTCTTGTGCAACAATACTCTAGCTAATTACCATATGAATCCTAGTTACTTTGGATGCATTTCTAGGTATACCAGATGGCAAACAATTACATGAAAATCAACGTGTTCTAAAGGGCAGAAGGAAACTGTATTTAGTTACTGTACTGGTAAAACATATATTTAGTTTATGCTATTCTTTCCTGTTACTATTTTATACTGTCTGTCTGTTCTTCAAAAGTTATGTAACCATAAACATTCTCTGTTACAGTCACTGCACTGTTACAGCTCACCCATTTAGTATAGATACTAAGCAGGGATCTCTTACCTGGGTCCTATGAAGCCTGGGATGGGGTCTCAGGATGGTGTCCAGTTGTACCTGTAAAATAACAGTGACATGGTCAAAATGTTTGGGAGGTACACATTGGGAGGAACAAGAGTTAAACATACCCCAGAAATGAAGTAAAAGTTAATTTAGAGAAGTAAGTGTTTAAGTCAAAAGTTAGGGAGAGAGGAAAAAAGATCTAAAGGTAAAAAACAAGAAGAAGAAAAGAGAAAGAAATGAAGCAAGTGCTGTGGGGTGGTTTTATTTAAATATAATTTAGCCAGTGGTTCAGTAAGTTAGTGTAGGTTTGGGCTATAAGCCCATTCCTTTAAAATGGAGTATCTCTGGCATCTGTTGGGTCCAACAAGGGCTTCTTTCCCCAGACTGCTATGGCTTCCTGTTGTCCTCCTCCATGGTATCAGAGCAAGTTACCAAAAGCCAGATAAACAATGAAGGCGCCACCGGTGATAGCATATGTGGAAGCCCAATCAATAAAAAGGAGCCACCAATAGTGGTTAGTAGGAAATCAGAGCAGCAAGCAATTAAGTAGCAGTCATTGGCAAACATAGAAGTAAACTATAGGGGGAGATACTGTGCTGGAGGAATGCCATAGCAGAGGGCTAAGTGAGGGTAGGCACTGTAACCTAGAGAGAGAGAGGACTTACTTCTCTTTTTCCTGGAAGCCAGACAAGCAGTGATCAGAGGATAACTTATATAAAAACAAAGGATTACTTATACAGTGTCTGTGGAAAAGCCCCACTCAGGAGCCCAAGGCTGGGACTAGGGAATATGGGATGGTCCTCCAGGATGTAGGCCCCCATGGAAAGGAAGCAGGGAACCCTGTGTGGAGGGAAGCCCTAGTGGTGGACTATTGTCTGGGGAGGAGCAAGGAATACCTAACAATGGGGAGACAGGGAGGTCAAGTGCCTCCCCAGCAAATGCTGCATGGTAGGATGGGAAGTGGATCCACAGGGATCACTACAGCAGTAGCTAGGAGGGAGCAGCTGGATGTCATTGTCCACCAGGGTACCAATGACCTGGCCGGAGAAGGGTGGAGTTAAGAGTCCTGAATGATTTCAGGAAGCTGAGGGAAACCTGAAATGGATAGCACGCTCCATCTCATTCTTGGAGGTGTTACCTGTCTAGGGCACAGGGGAAGCTAGGGTACTCCACATCCATACTTTCAACTTCTGGTTGAAGGATTGGTGTGGAAGAGAGGGTTCTGGATTCATAGGGGGGACTGGGGCTTAACCTGGCCAGATGCAGGCTTATATAAGGAGGACAGCCTGCATCTGTCCGAGAAGGGGACCTTGATCCTTTGTAAGAAGTTTAAATGCTTCAGCAGGGAGCATTTAAACTAGCCAAGGGAGGACAGCCAGGAGACTTAGGAACACCACCCGTGGGAATATAAGTTGACTACGGGTACAGTTAAAGCAGGCAGGTGAAGAATGTATAATGAATTATATGGGGGGGCAAGAGCACACGAAAGGAAACCGGAGGGTGGATAGAACATAAAATATGGAAGATCATGCCAATAAATGCCGTGAGTCCTAAGAAATAAGGTTCCAGACCTGGAGGCCTAGTTGGAAGATGCAGACCTTGGACATAGCATCAATAACAGAAACATGGTACTCTGCTAATCATTGCTGGGAAGTCAATATATGTTGTTCAAGAGGAACAGGAGGGTAAAGGATGGGGGAGTAGCCCTGTACATCAGAGACAGTATAAAGGCTACAGAAGTTCAATGGAAGACAGGGAGGCCAAGGCAATGTGGCCAACCTGGGAGCAAGAGTAGGGAGGAGGTGGGGAACTACAGGGCCAGTCAGCCTCACCTCAGTGGTGGGAAAGATCACTGAGACACTGCCGAAAGAAAGGATAGTGGAACATATGGAAATCAGTGGTGCCTCAGGAGCTGAGGCAACATTTATTCACAGTAGGAAGGTAATGTCAAATGAATAAAATATTTTTTTTATTGGGTGACTAGGGAACAATCAGGGAGAGGTGGCAGAGGTCGCCTACCTAGATTTCAGCAACGCCTTTGACACTGGGCCCAACATAGAAGGTTGATTAACAAGATGGGTAGTCTGGGCATGGGAGACAAGGTGGTCAACTGAGTTAAGAACTGGTTAACAGACAGGAAACAGATGGTGGTGGTAAATGGAGTACAATCTGGGAGAAGTTGGAGGTGACTCATTGGGGACCTTAGGGATGAGTATTTGGACCAGTCTTATCTCAATGTCTTCATTGGATGACATTGCAGAGGGTCTAGAGGAAAAGGTCTGCCCATTTACTGATGACACTAAGATCTGCAACATACTGGATATCCAGAAGGGTGCAGAAAATGAAGAGTGACCTGAAGAAGCTTGAAGATGGTTGGAGATGTAGCAACTGAGGTTCAATGCAAAGAAGTACAAAATAATGCATATGGGCACAAAAACTCTGGAGCAATATATCAGTTGGGGTGTGAGGATAGAGCATGCACCAAGCAGGAAAGGACCTTAGTGTTATCATCCTGATGACCCAAGGTAGGAAAACATGTGGACAAGGCAGCAGGTGCAAAGCAAACAGGATACTGGGATGACAGGGCATCACCAGCAGGAAAAGGGAGGTCATAATTCCACTATACAAGACACGAATGAGGGCCCCACCTGGAGTACAATGTACAGTCTCTGGAGACCAACCCTACGTAAGGCGATAGACAGGGTGGAGAAGGTTCAGAAGGCAACAAATGGTACAGGGATTGCATCACAAGTCCTATGAGGACAGGCTGGAAGTTAGATTTAAATATGTACTCCTGGAGGAGATGAGGGATGGAGAGAGGGTATGCTAGACATACAAGTACCTTACAGACAAAACAGGGTAGGAATAAACTATTTTCCAGCAAAAGATGTTGAGACTAGAGGAAGGTAGATGTGAGGAGGCAATTCAGAGGAAATGTGGGAGAATTTTCACAGAAAGGGAGAAAATTAGCAAACAATAGGTGTACTTAGTTTAGGCTAAAAGTAGCTGGGAGCAACTTAACAATTTAAGTTGACTTCTTAGACAATCACTTTAACAGTTTAACTGTAAAAATACTTTGAAATAACAGTCTGTTCTTGCAGAAACAGATGAAGCAGTTCTTTTAGAAAAATCAAAGGAGCTGAGTCCTTTGGGTGGGGAAAAGAACAGATCAAAGGCGTATCCCTGTCCAATTGGGGCTGTGCTAGGTACCCCAGTTCTGATGGATGGTTAGGGCCTATCATTACTGAAGGACAGTCCAGGTTTGTCGATGCAGCCAGCAACTTCAGAGCGTCCGACCTGGGGATGGATTGGCAGTGGTGCAAGGGCTTTCCATGTCAGAGGAGCCACTGGAGGAAATAAAGGGCAGGGTATAGGAAGCAGGCAGGGACAGACAGGTTACGCGGGCAGGGAGAAAATTATGACAATAGTGGTATTTCTAGTTTAGGCACCAAAAGCTAAGTGATAAAACTTAACAATTTAAATTCTGACTCAGCAGCGTAATCTTTAACACAAATTCACTGTAAAATATTTGTAAGTACAGGCAGTTCGCAGAAAACAGATGAGCAAGTACTTTTTCGGAAAAACGAGAGAGCTGAGTCCTGTGGTTGGAAAAGCTCAGTTCAGGCCATATTCATGCCATTGGAATGTTCACAAAAGGCGGCCGAGTTGATTGGATGGTTAGGGCTGTACTAAATGAGATCCGGTTGGTAATGCGTCGGCAGTCAGAAGCACCGGGTGATTGGGGATGGATGTAGCAGTTTAGTGAGGGCCCATACAGAAAATGAGGCCTTCAAATTCAATTTGTATTCTTCAGTTTTTTTATAAACTGGTTGAGCTGTCGCATTTTAAGTAATTCAAATTGACTTCAGTTTACGGAAACGGTTTTATCCATTGAAAAGCGCTCAATGTGTTCTCAAATGCCCTTCAAAAATTGCACGGAAAAGCATTAACCTTCAAAAGAAGGAAAGAGTGGTAAAACTGTTCTGAACAAACACTTCAACTGTGCCTTAAAAACCGTTTCACCTAAAATGGTGTCTTCAAATTCAAGTTTTTCATTTTGTAATTGGTTTTGAAGTATTTCAAATTGCCTTCTATTTACTTGGAACACCAGTTTTTATCAGTGAAAATGTCTCGATTTATTCTCAAATGCCCTCCAGAAATTGCTAAAAATGCAATTAACCAAAACACAGAACTACTAGTAATAAACTGATAACCTGCTGAAGTATCTGAGAGATATGTAAATGAGTATGTTTTGATTTGAATGTCTTTCAGAAACATTGTTTCGTATTAAATAGAATCTTTCTAAAAAGAAATCCAGTAACAAATGCCTGTTTACATATTGTGTTGTATGTGCAGCCTAATAAGGCATCAACAATCATTAGTTCTTTTTGACTTAAACAAGCTCCTGTACCTTCTGTGCACTTTCTTTGTCTTAATACTTAATTATATATGATCCCAGTTACTTTGGATGCATTTCAGGTATGATGGCAAACACTTCATGAAAATCAACATGTTCAAAGGCAGAAGAAACTGTATTTAGTTACTGTACTGGTAAACACATATTTGGTTTATGCTATTCTTCCTGTTGCTATTTTATACTGTCTGTCTGTCTTTTAAAAGTTATGCAATATAGTACTTCTCTGTTGCAGTCACTGCACTGTACAGTTCACTCATTAGCATAAATACTAAGCAGGGATCACTTACCTGGGTCCTATGAGCCTGGATGGGGTCTGGGATGGTGTCCAGTTGTACCTGTAAAATAACAGTGACATGGTCGAAATGTATGGGAGGTACATTTGAAGGAACAAGAGTTAAATGCTACCCTGAATGAAATGTTAATTTAGAGAAGTAAGTGTTTAAGTCAAAATGAGGAGAGTGTGAAAAAGATCAAAAGGTAAAAACACCAACAAGAAGACTTTACAAGTTGTTAATCGCTTTAACTCAGTTTCATGGTAAAATACTTTGTGGTCATTAGGATTCTCAGAAAAACAGATGAGGTAAGTACTTTTGGAGAAAAATCAAAGAAGCTTAAGTCCTTTATGGAAAAAGCCCAGATGTGCGGCCATATCTCCTCAATCGGCGCCAGTAAAGTCTACGAGTTCTGATTGGATGGTTAGGCCATTCCTTTGAAGGAGAGTCTGGCTTGTGATGCAGTCGGTTATTGGAGCGTGGCAGACTGGGGGTTGACTGGCAGGGAGTGAGGCTTTCCCTGTCATGGGGAGCTGTTGGAAGGAGAGAAAATGGGAAGAACTTGCGCAGTTTGGGAAGGACAGACGGGATTATATGACAGGCAGAAAATTAAAGACAATAGGGTTGCTTAGGTAGGCGTAAAAAGCAGCTGGGAGCACCTAACAATTTTAGTTGACTTAGAGCCATAATCCCATTAGCACAGTTTCAGTGCAAAACACTTAAATAACAGGTTGTTCACAGAAAACAGATGACATGTAGTTTTAGGGAAAAATCAAGGGAGAGCTGAGTCCTTTGACGGAAAAAGGCTAGATCAAACTGCTGATCTCCTGGCTAGTCGGGCTGTTCACTAAGGGGCTCGAGTTCCAATTAGATGGTTAGGGCCGCTCTTTGCTAAAGGAGAGGCTGGGTTTGCGATGCAGCAGCAACTTTGGAGCATCGTAGACTGGGGAAGGATCTGGTAGTGGAGCATTATCTGTCACAGGGAGCCGCTGGAAGGAGAAAGAAAGGAAAAATTTATTGGTAGCTAGGGCATGGACAACAGGGTTTGTGGCACAGGGAGAAATTAGCAAGCAGTAGGGGTATTTAGTTAGGTGCCAAAAGTGGCTGGGAGGAACTTAACAATTTTAACTTAACTTAACAGAGCTGTAATCACTTTAACACAGTTTCACTGTAAATACTTACATAACAGGCAGTTCTTGCAGAAATAGTTGAGGCAAGTACTTTTGGGGAAAACAGAGGAGACCTGGGTCCATCAGAGACCTGAGTCCTTTGATGGAAAACACCAGTTAAAATCTGTACCACCTGGCCTATCAGGACTGTTCACTATCGGCTCCAAAGTTCTGATTGAGGGGGCTACCTTTGCTGAAGGAGAGTCCGGCTTGAGATGCAGTCAGTGGCTTTTCACAGCAGACCTGGTGGATGGATCTGGCAGTGGGCGAGGCTTTTCTGTCATAGGAGCTGCTGGAAGGAGAAAGGAAATGGCATAATTTGTAGGTGTGCTCGGGAGGGGACAGACAGGATTATGTGGCACAGGGAGAAAGTTAGCAAGACGTGGTGGTAGTTTGTAGTTCCATGTCAAAAGCGGTTGGGATCAACATAATTTTCTATTGACTTAGCAGAGCTATAATCACTTTAACACAAATTCACTGCTTAAAATACTTGTAAATAACAGGCAGTTCTTTGCAGAAAACAGATGAGGCAAGTACATTTTATGGGAAAAAATGGAGGAGAGCTGAGTCCTTTGGGAAAAAATGCCCAGTTCAAAGACCGTATCTCATGTTGAATCAGGCTGTTCACTAAGAGGTGCCCAAGTTCCAATTGGATGGTTAGGGGCTGTACCATTACTGAAGGCGAGTCTGGGCTTGGCAATGTGATTGACGGCTTCAGAAGCACCGGCAGACCGGGGGGATGGATGTGGCAGTGGAGTGAGGGCTTTCCCTTATCAAGGGGAGCGGCTGGAAGAAGAAAGAAAATGGCAGAATTTATAGGCAGCTGGGGCAGGGACAGATAGGGTTACATGGCACAGTGAGAAAGTTAGAAGAAAACAGAGTGCTTTAGTTTAGACGCCAAAAGTGGTTGTCAGCAACTTAACAATTTTAGCTTAGTTTATCAGAGCTGTAACCACTTTAACCCAGTGTCATTCTAAAATACTTGTAGTAACTGGCGGTACCTGCAGAAGACAGATGAGGCAAGTACTGTTATGGAGAAAAACAGAGGAGAGCCGAGTCCTTTGGGCAGAAAAAATCCCTGTTCAAAGGCCGACGTCTGCTGGCCTGTCAGGACTGTTTTCTAAGAGGCACCCGAGTTCCGATTGGATGGATAGAGTCTGTACCTTTGCTGAAGGAGTCTTGGCTTTGTGATGTGGTCAGTGGCTTCGGATGGCTGGCAGACCATTAGGATGGATCTGGCAGTGGGCGAGGACTTTCCCTGTCACAAAGGGCTGCTGGGAGAAAGAAAAGGGCAGAATTTATAGACAGCTTTAGCAGGGACAGACAGGGTTACATGGCAGAGGAGAATATTAGTAAGACAATAGTGGTACTTAGTTTAGGTGCCAAAAAGCAGCTGGAAATCAACTAGTAATTTTAGCTTGACTTAGCAGAGCTGTAATCACTTTAACACAATTTCACTGTAAAATCCTTGTAAATAATATGCAGTTCTTGCAGAAGACAGATGAGGCAAGTACTTTTAGGGGAAAAAACAGACTAGAGCTGAGTCCTTTGGATGGAAAAAAGCCCAGTTCAATAGGCCGTATCTCCTGACAAATTGAGGCTGTTCACTAAGAGGTGCCTGAGTTTCAATTAAATTTTTAGGGGCCATACCTTTCCGGAATGAGATCCCAGTTTTGACAATGCAGTCGGTGGCTTCAGAAGCGTCAGCATACTGGGGGGATGGATCAGAAAGTGGAGCAAGGTCTTTCGCCTGTCATGGGGAGAGGCTGAAATGAGAAAGAAAAGTGCAGACTTGATTGGCAGCTGAGGCAGGGACAGACAGGGTTACGTGGCACAGGGAGAAAATTAGCAAAACAATAGGTACTTGGTTTAGGCACCAAAAAGCAGCTGGGAGCAACTTAACAATTTTAAGTTGACTTCATAGAGCTGTAATCACTTTAACACAGTTTCACTGTAAAATACTTGGAAATAACAGTCTGTTCTTGCAGAAAACAGATGAGGCAAGTTCTTTTAGGGGAAAAATAAAAGGAGAGCTGAGTCCTTTGGGTGGAAAAAGGCCCAGATCAAAAGGCCGTATCCCCTGTCCAATTGGGGCTGTTCACTAAGAGGCGCCTGAGTTCTGATTGGATGGCTAGGGACCGTATCTTTGCTGAAGGAGAGTCCGGGTTTGGCGATGCGGCCAGCAACGTCGGAAGCACTGGCAGACCTGGGGGGATGGGTATGGCAGCGGTGCAAGGGCTTTCCTGTGTCAGAGGAGCCACTGGAAGGAGAAAGAAAGGGCAGAATTTGTAGCCAGCTTTGCTTGGGGTCAGACAGGGTTAGTGGCACAGGGAGAAAATTAACAAGACAATAGTGGTAATTTGGTTTAGGTACCCAAAGTGGCTGGGATAAACTTAACAATTTTAACTTGACTTGTAGGAGCTGTAATCACTTTAACTCAAATTCACTGTAAATACTTGTAAATTACAGGCAGTTCTTGCACAAAACAGATGAGGCAGAGTACTTTTATGGGAAAAACAGAGGAGCGCTGAGTCCTGTGGGTGGAAAAGCCCAGTTAAAGGTTGTTTTTTCATGACCAGTCGGGATGTTCTAAAGAAACCTCAGTTCACGACTGGATGGTTGGGGCTGTACCTTTGCTAAACGTAGCGTCCGGCTTGGCAATGGTGTCGGCAGCTTCCAGCAAGCAGTGGCGACCGGGGATGCGATGTGGCAGTTTAGTGAGGCTTCCCATACAGAAAACAAAGGCCTTCAAATTCAGTTCAGGTATTCTTCAGTTTTTTATAAATTGGTCGGTTGTCGTCATTTTTAGTAATTCAAATTGACTTCAGTTTACCGGAAACACCAGTTTTATCCATTGAAAACGCTCTCAGTGTGTTTCTCAAATGCCCTTTCAAAAGGTTACGGAAAATGCAAATTAACCTTTAAAAGAAGGAAAGAGGTGGTAAAAATCTGTTCTGAACAAACACTTCAACTGTGCCTTTAAAAACCTTCTTTTTCACTAAATGAATGTCTTCCAAATTCAAGTTTCTTCGGTTTTGTAATTGGTTTTGAAGTATTTCAAATTGCTTCTATTTTACTTTGGAACACCAGTTTTATCCAGTGAAAACTTTTCAATTTGTTCTCAAATGCCCTTCAGAAATTGCACAAAAAATGCAAATTAGCCTTTTGAAACACAGAAATACTCGGGATCACGTGATGCAGGGTATCGAGTGAAGCTCTCATAGCTCAACCTCCTAACTGCAAATACTCTTATTTTAGTTATTATTTCTCCTATAAAACCATAAGATTACAGATTATTGCCTTCTTAATATTCTGGGCTCCTGCTTGCTTGTTCCATTGATTATGGAGCTCTACATGAAGAAGCCTCCATGAGCACATACACCACTGTCTCTCCCAGAGGCCCCAAAAATCAAGGTCCTCGAGTGCTGGTGGATAAGCTAGAGCTTAGCGGCGTGATCACTGAGCAAGGACCCCTAACACTGAGCAGATTTTTGAAGAGTTCAAACCCTCCCCTGGAAGAAATTAGGACATCTCAGCTGAAATTAAATCTCTTTCTAAAAAAACTTGAGGAAGTCACTGTGAAAACTTCAGATAATGCAGCTCATCTCTTCTCTTGAGAAGCAAATGGAAAAAAATCGATCCCGGTCTCATAGTTTTTGGCAAAGTTTCTAGTTTGGAAGCTAAATTGGAGATTTGGAGGCCGCAGCTGAAGAAACAATGTAGTTATCTTGGGCCTTCCAGAAGGAGAGGAAGGCCTGAACATGCTTGTATTTTATCAAGCTGATTGAAAAGGTTACTGGTCCTCTCCCTTCAGTGCAAAGTACATCATTGAAAGGCGCATAGGTCCTTGGGCCCAAGCCATCTCCAGGAGCAATGTCACATCCCATTATTTGCCATTTTTGGATTACCTAGAGCGACAACTATTTTCTGGCAAGAGTGAAGAGAGCTGCAAGAAGTGAAAATGGGAAATGCCTGGCTCAGAATTGCCCAAGATTTACCGGAGTCGGATAGGGTGAAGCGCACTGCTTTTCACCCTATTGTATCAAAAATTGTAGCTGTAGGCCTTCGCTTTAAAATGGGGTATCCAGCTAGATTACAGGTACTAGTGGATGGTACCTGGTCAACATACTAGAATCCTGAAGCTGCTCTCTCGGGACTGAAGGTGGCTCTGCCTGATCTGTTTCGGGACACTTGATCTGGTTGGTTGGTCTTATCCCACCCCGCTATGGAAGGGAGAAGAATGTTTTCGTGTTGCTGTACCAAAAGAGGAATGAATATCAGTCTGGTTTCAGGGAATCTTGAATGTCACGACGGAGGGGACTATCCTCAGCGGAATCCTGATCTTTTGCATTTTTCATTTCAGCACTCAATGTTTTGGAACAACTTCATATCTCGGGACTTCCTCTCTAGGGGGTTGTGTCTTGTCTGGGAGGAAGCTCCCTTTTTTCTCACACAGATCACATTCTCCAGTTTCTTTTTTCCAAGGCCACTTCATTACCTCTCAAGGATCTCAGTTAATATAACGAAAACCCTTAGGCCTTTATGTTTCATTGGGGCACTAGTCAAGAGAGCTGACCTTCTGGTCTCAACGTTTTGGGATATTATCACTAGGGCCTTTTTGTATTTTTGTTGGATCAACCCCTTTACTTATTTGTCTCGAGATTTATTTTCCCGGTATATAGATAACAGTGGGGCTTGGAAACAGATGGAGATCCACTACTTGGTAGCACTTAGTTTACTAGCTAATATATGTTTCGCGGAAAGTTTTCAATTTTGCTAGTGGTAGCAGTTACAAGAGCATATTCTGCTATTACGCTTTACATTGTGTGTTTTCTGTTTTTCCTCAGGTATTTGGGTTTTCTGGATTGCTCCCAAGTAGGGGTTGCTCTCTTCCCCATTTTTCATTCTCGCTCTTTATGTTTCTGGATTTCAGGAGTCCAGTGCTAGCTTATCATCACTTACATTACCTTTATCTTTGATTAGATATTGCTGACTACTGTTTGTATCAGAAGGTTCACATATTAGGGCAGGGGTTTTGGGTATGTGGGAGGTTGGTGGGGGAGGAAGGAAGCGGTATTGTGCTGAGCGCGTTGCTCGTGACGGTTGGGGTTGGGGGAGGGTGATGTTGTGTTTAGGACTGTCATTTACTTGCTTGTTGGATGGGTTTGGAATATTTTGGGTGGGTGGGAGGGAAGCTGATGTTGGGCGGTAGGACATACAGCAGCAAACAAGTTTGGGTCATTTTAAGTCTGACTGTTGTAATTCCTAGACTTCATATAAAATCTCCTTTTTCCTTTTCTTTTTAGATGGCCAGTAGTATACATTTTGCTACATGGAATGTGAAGGGGATAAGGAAAAGAGTTAAACAATACCAAGTGTTAAAACATTTAAGTTTATTATCTTCTCAGATTACATTCTTGCAAGAATCTCATTTACTGGAAAGTGAATCTCTGCAACTTAGGAGGCAACAAATTTGGCAGGTGTTTACTGCCTCGGGGTCCACTAACAGCTGTGGGGTTATGATCCTGGTCAATAGAAGCATTTCCTTTATTTCTAAACAAGTTCTCAGGGACCCGGATGGTAGATATGTCCTAGTTCAGGGGAATCTCTGGTCTATGCCTATTTTACTTGGTAGCATTTATGGGCCTAACGCAGATGATCTAGGCTTCTTTATGAAGCTTATCTCCATACTCCTTCCCATACATCCCATTGGTGTAATTATGGGTGGGGACTTCAGTTTGGTTCTTGATCCTGAAGTGGATAGGTCTGGTAGTGGGTTGAGGGGTTTGTCACCTGGACAGAGGGCCCTTAGGGACTTTCTGGATCAGTGCGGACTGTGTGATGTGTGGCATGTATTACACCCTAAGGACAGTGAGTATACCTTCAATTTCCAGTACATAGAACCCAGTCTAGCATTGACTATCTTTTTCTCTCTCAGGTCTTCTTGCCGGGGGTCTTATCTGCCTCGATCCAGCCAGGTCCATGTCAGATCATTCTCTGGTAACATCCAAATTGGCTTTCCTTAACATTCCCCATAAAGAAACCCGATGGAAATTAAATGGTCAACTGCTCAAAGACATCAAATACTGTGACCTAATAAAGGAGCTGATTGATTTCTTTTTCTCCACTAATTCCTCTGAGGACATGGCACCTGATATTTTGTGGGGTGCTTTCAAAGCATACATGAGAGGGATTATTATCAGCTTAGCCACAAAAAGGAAAAAGACTCGAGAGGTGGAATTACTAGCTTCATTATCTCTAATTAGGTCTTTGGAAACCAAGTTATCCTCTAATGCCTTGGAAGAGGATATGAGGAGGCTTTCGGTTGCTAAAGATAAATACTTAGATCTGTTGAGGGAAAAAGCAAAACTATCTATTATTTGCACCAAAGCAAACTACACCAATCAGGGGGAAAAAGCGGGTCGCCTGCTAGCCTTAAGGTTAAAGCAGCAGGAATCAGCTAGATTTATACCTCCAATTAGGGCCAAGGCGGATGAATCCTTGAAGGTTTCCCCTTCTAAGGTTGTGCAGGAGTTTGCCTCTTACTATGAGCATTTACATAGGGACATGGACAACCCTCCTTCCTTAGAAGAGCTTGAGGCCTACCTGAGGGATTCCTCTCTAGCCTCTTTATCTGAATCACAGAGGAATTTCCTATCCTCACCAATATCTCTGGGGGAAATATCAGAGGTCATTGGGGCTTTGCCCTCAGATAAGGTCCCAGGACCAGACGGTTTTTCCGCTTTATTTTATAAAACATTTCGATCACAATTATTGCCAGTTCTTCACCGGTTGTACTGTCACATTCTTTCTGGTGCAAAAATAGATACACATTTGTTTGAAGCCCTGATTATTCTCCTTCCTAAACTCGATAAAGACCCAGAATTAGTGCAAAGTTACAGACCAGTCTCTTTATTGAACCAAAGATGTTAAAATTCTCTGAAGATATTGGCCAGATGGGGCAACATGGATCCTTCAGACCTGATTAATATGTCTCAGGTGGGGTTTATGAGGGGCGTCATCAGCTGACCATCTACGTACCCTGTCACACGTTGTCTCAGTGTCCAGGGACGCTGCCTTTCCTGCGGGATTGGTCTCCTTGGATGCTGAGAAGGCATTTGATCGCGTCAATTGGAATTCCTGTTTCAGGCCTTAAAGTATTTGGTTTCCCGGCCAAGTTTATAGATTGGATTTGAGCCTTATATCAAACTCCATCTGCCAGAGTCTCCGGCAATGGAGCTTTCTCCAAACCCTTTCTTTTGTCTTCGGTTGCCAACAGGGATGCCCTCTTTCCCCCTTCTTATTTAATTTATTCTTGGAGCCCTTATCCGAAACATTCTCAATAATCCGGAGATAAGTAGTATCCCGAAAGGTAATCAGGTGGTGAAGATTATGGCTTACGCTGATGATCTCCTCCTTCATTTATCTCACCCAAAAACATCTATTCCCATCATGTTACAGGAAATCGCCAAGTTCAGTGCTTTCTCAAATTATAAGCTGAATATAAATAAATCCTCCATTTTACCTCTTAATCATAAGGTTTTTAAAAATGATTTGTCTCCTTTTGCTCTCGGTTGGTCTCCGCGTGTTCTCAGATACCTTGGTATTAATTTGACACGTAATCCCTCCTCCTGGTTTAAAGAAAATTTGGGGCCTCTTTCCCAAGTGATAGTTCAGGATCTCAATAGATGGTCTAAACTCCCTTTCTCTGTCTGGGGTTGCATTAATATCATCAAAATGAATATTTTTCCTCGCTTATTTTATCCCCTCTCACTTCTTAACTCCTTCACTCCGTTATCATGGTTCCAGAAAATGCATAGAATTTTCACAAATTTTATATGGTCTAATAAACAAGCCAGATTAGCATATTATAAGCTAGCTGCTCAGAAAACGGAGGGAGGACTGTGGATTCCCCATCTGGTAATTTACTATTGGGCTAGTCACATTGCAAAATACATGCGGTGGGTGAACCCAGGTCCGGAATAGTTAAGACTGGTCTGGCTCAAAATTGAGTTAGATTTTATTCAGTCCAAGAACACTGACCCCCAGACGATGTTCTATCTTGAAATAGCGTCCCTTCCTGATGCCATTAGTTATCCCACTATCTGAACGTCCCTCAGAGTTCATACACAGCTTTGTTCATTTCTACGGTATTCCCCAGACTTGGACCTGTCTCAGTCCATTTGGAATTCCCCATCTTTCACAATAAACAAAAAAATGATATCTCATAAATGGTTGCCCCAGATTGGGGATGGGATAATCTCTACTTTTTTGGATGACGAAGGGGAATGGCTCTCAGTTTCTAATATAATTCGCAAGTTTGACATCCTGTTAGCTTTTCACTTCAGGGTGGTCCAATTGAAGCATCTCCTCTCTACAGTATTTGGTAACATCCCTCATCGTCCACCTGCCTTTCAGTTTATATCAGATCTCTCCTCCTTATTGGGGTCACCAGGCGCTATTTCCAAAATATATCATGTCCTATATTATTGGAAATATGGGAGACCTGAAGGCCCCACTAGGCTCTGGGTCTCTTTTTTCTCAATATACTCCTAATTGGTCAGCTTTATGGAAGTTCTGCCATAAATACGTCTCTCAGGATAGACTCCACCTTATGCAATACCACATAATGCATAACATGTATTATACCCCTGTGATGCTGAGGAAATGGGGTCTCATAAGTTCGGGGGCCTGTACCAGAGGATGTCAAGAGGACGGCGTGCTTCTTCACATCTTTTGGTCATGCCCCAAGATAAAGTCATTGTGGGTAGCCATACAGAATAACCTAGATCCTATTCTGGGTTTGCAGGAGTACTTTACCCCAGACGTATGTTTGTTGGGGGATCTATCCTCTATCAAGGTGAGAATCAGGATATATCTTATCTCCATGATTGCACTAAACTTGTGCTTCAGCATTGGAGGGATACAGTAAGCCCAACATATCAGGAATGGGTTAATGAAATTCTGGCTAACCTACGTATAGAGAAAGCGATAGCAAGCCTCCATAATAAGTTGCAGTGGTACAAGAATACTTGGGATCTCCTTCACACGCTAATTATGGCCAGATTAGCTAAATGAGTCACTATATCCAGTGATTCTCGCCGTGATACTATATACTATATTCTTATTATTGTATTGACTCTGCTGCTGTATGGGGTGGGGGATGGGGATGGGGACAGCTCATGTAACATTTTGAGTACAGGCATTGTATGTTGTAAGTCTCTGTCCCCAGTATCAGGAATATTTACTAATAAAATATGAATAAAAAAACACAGAAATACTGGTAATAAACTGATAACCTCCTAAAGCACATGCAAGGAGATATGTAAATGAATATGTTTTTGATTTGAATGTCTTTTCAGAAACATTGTTTACAATGTAAATAGAATTTTTCTAAAAGAAATCCAATAACAAAACGTGCTCATTTACACATTGTGCTGCATGTGCAGCCTAATGTAAGGCATCAACAATCCATTAGGGGTTCTTTTTTACTTAAAAACAAGTTTACCTGTACCTTCTCATGTGCGTTTTCTTTGTGCAACAATACTCAGCTAATTACCATATGAATCCCAGTTACTTTGGATGCATTTCAGGTATACCAGATGGCAAACACCACATGAAAATCAACGTGTTCAAAGGCAGAAGGAAACTGTATTTAGTTACTGTACTGGTAAAACACATATTTAGTTTATGCTATTCTTTCCTGTTACTATTTTATACTGTCTGTCTGTTCTTCAAAAGTTATGCAACCATAAACATTCTCTGTTACAGTCACTGCACTGTTACAGCTCACTCATTTAGTATAGATACTAAGCAGGGGATCTCTTACCTGGGTCCTATGAAGCCTGGGATGGGGTCTCAGGATGGTGTCCAGTTGTACCTGTAAAATAACAGTGACATGGTCAAAATGTTTGGGGAGGTACACATTGGGAGGAACAAGAGTTAAACTGCGACCCCAGAAATGAAGTAAAAGTTAATTTAGAGAAGTAAGTGTTTAAGTCAAAAGTTAGGGAGAGAGTGAAAAAAAGATCTAAAGGTAAAAAAAAACCAAGAAGAAGAAAAAGAGAAAGAAATGAAGCAAGTGCTGTGGGGTGGTCTTATTTAAATATAATTTAGCCAGTGGTTCAGTAAGCTAGTGTAGGCTTTGGGCTATAAGCCCATTCCTTTAAAATGGAGTATCTCTGGCATCTGTTGGGTCCAACAAGGGCTTCTTTCCCCAGACTGCTGGCTTCC
The DNA here is from genome assembly GCA_016271365.2 of Neoceratodus forsteri. Lineage (NCBI taxonomy): Eukaryota > Metazoa > Chordata > Ceratodontiformes > Ceratodontidae > Neoceratodus > Neoceratodus forsteri. The sequence continues at coordinate 14,206,054 of JADMNL010000035.1, forward strand.
TGTTGTCCTCCTCCATGGTATCAGAGCAAGTTACCAAAGCCAGATAAACAATGAAGGCGTCACCGGTGATAGCATATGTGGAAGCCCAATTGGACAAAAAAGGAGCCACCAATAGTGGCATAGTAGGAAACCAGAGCAGCAAGCAATTAAGTAGCAGTCATTGGCAACATAGAAGTAAACTATAGGGGGGGAGATACTGTGCTGGAGGAATGCCATATAGCAGAGGGCTAAGTGAGGGTAGGCACTCAAACCTAGAGAGAGAGAGGACTTACCTCTCTCTTTTTCCTTGGAAGCCAGACAAGCAGTGATCAGAGGATAACATATATAAAAACAAAGGATTACTTATACAGTGTCTGTGGAAAAAGCCCCACTCAGGAGCCCAAGGCTGGGACCAGGGAATATGGGATGGTCCTCCAGGATAGGCCCCCATGGAAAGGAAGCAGGGAACCCCGGTGGAGGGGGAAGCTTCTCCTAGTGGTGGACTATTGTCTGGGGAGTGGCGCGCGAGTCACCTAACAATGGGGAGACAGGGAGGTCAAGTGCCTCCCAGCAAATGCTGCATGGTAGGATGGGAAGTGGATCCATAGGATCACTACAGCAGTAGCTAGGAGGGAGCAGCTGGATGTCATTGTCCACCAGGGTACCAATGACCTGGCCCGGAGAAGGGTAGAGTTAAGAGTCCTGAATGATTTCAGGAAGCTGAGGGAAACCTGAAATGGATAGCACGCTCCATCTCATTCTTGGAGGTGTTACCTGTCTAGGGCACAGGGGAAGCTAGGGTACTCCACATCCATACTTTCAACTTCTGGTTGAAGGATTGGTGTGGAAGAGAGGGTTCTGGATTCATAGGGGGGACTGGGGCTTAACCTGGCCAGATGCAGGCTTATATAAGGAGGACAGCCTGCATCTGTCCGGAAGGGACCTTGATCCTTTGTAAGAAGTTTAAATGCTTCAGCAGGAGCATTTAAACTAGCCAAGGAGGACAGCCAGGAGACTTAGGAACACCACCCGTGGGAATATAAGTTGACTACGGGTACAGTTAAAGCAGGCAGGTGAAGAATGTATAATGAATTATATGGGGGGGCAAGAGCACACGAAAGGAAACCGGAGGGTGGATAGAACATAAAACATGGAAGATCATGCCAATAAATGCCCGTAACCTAAGAAATAAGGTTCCAGACCTGGAGGCCTAGTTGGAAGATGCAGACCTTGACATAGCATCAATAACAGAAACATGGTACTCTGCTAATCATTGCTGGGAAGTCAATATATGTTGTTCAAGAGGAACAGGGAGGTTAAAAAGGATGGGGGAGTAGCCCTGTACATCAGAGACAGTATAAAGGCTACAGAAGTTCAATGAAGACAGGGGAGGCCAAGGCAATGTGGCCAACCTGGAGCAAGAGTAGGGAGGAGGTGGGGAACTACAGGCCAGTCAGCCTCACCTCAGTGGTGGGAAAGATCACGGAGACACTGCCGAAAGAAAGGATAGTGGAACATATGGAAACCAGTGGTGCTCAGGAGCTGAGGCAACATTTATTCACAGCAGGAAGGTAATGTCAAATGAATAAAATATTTTTTTTTTATTGGGTGACTAGGGAACAATCAGGGAGAGGTGGCAGAGGTCGCCTACCTAGATTTCAGCAACGCCTTTGACACCGTCCAACATAGAAGGCTGATTAACAAGATGGGTAGTCTGGGCATGGGAGACAAGGTGGTCAACTGAGTTAAGAACTGGTTAACAGACAGGAAACAGATGGTGGTGGTAAATGGAGTACAATCTGGGGAAAGGAGGTGACCATTGGGGGACCTCAGGGATGAGTACTAGGACCAGTCTTATTCAATGTCTTCATTAGTGACATTGCAGAGGGTCTAGAGGAAAAGGTCTGCCCATTTACTGATGACACTAAGATCTGCAACATACTGGATATTCCAGAAGGGGTGCAGAAAATGAAGAGTGACCTGAAGAAGCTTGAAAGATGGTTGGAGATGTAGCAACTGAGGTTCAATGCAAAGAAGTACAAAATAATGCATATGGGGCACAAAAACTCTGGAGCAACATATCAGTTGGGGGTGAGGATAGAGCATGCACCAAGCAGGAAAGGGACCTTTAGGTTATCATCTCTGATGACCTTAAGGTAGGAAAACAGTGTGACAAGGCAGCAGGCAAAGCAAACAGGATACTGGGATGACAGGGGCATCACCAGCAGGAAAAGGGAGGTCATAATTCCACTATACAAGACACGAATGAGGGCCCCACCTGGAGTACAATGTACAGTTCTGGAGACCAAACCTACGTAAGCACATAGACAGGGTGGAGAAGGTTCAGAGAAGGGCAACAAAATGGTACAGGGATTGCATCACAAGTCCTATGAGGACAGGCTGAAGGATTTAAATATGTACTCCCTGGAGGAGATGAGGGATGGAGAGAGGGTATATGCTAGACACATACAAGTACCTTACAGAGACAAACAGGGTGCAGGAATAAACTATTTTCCAGCAAAAAAGATGTTGGAGGACTAGAGGGCATGGGGTAGAGCTGGAGGGAGGGCAATTCAGAGGAAACGTGAGGGAGAATTTCTTCACAGAAAGGGTGGTGGACAAGTGGAATACTCTGCCAGAGGAAGTGGTGGGGGCTGAAACAATCACAAGATTTAAAAATGCATGGGATAGACATAAGGGAATCCTGGAGGTCGGGGGTAAAGTGCAACAGACTTCTAGAAAAATGTAAAGGAACTTCCAAGCTCAAATGGGCAGACTGGGTGGGCCATAGGCGCCTTTTATCATCAACGGTATCTATGTAACAAAAGAAAAATAGGATTTCTCTGTTTGGCAAGTCTGTATGCTAACAAGCCACTTACAATTCTTTTTTTTTAAGCTAATTTGTTTCTCCTTGGGTCCCCACCAGTCAGCTACCTTCTTTCAGCCACCCACCAAGCCTTGCACTCTACATCAGACAGCTGTGCCCTTCTTTGCCCATCATTTACCCTCCATGACAGGGTATTGAGGATCCCCCCCCACAGCTTGACTCATCTTGAACAGGATCCAGTTCCGGGGAAGTGCCATTCAGAGTCGGGGCCTGCGGAGGGTGGCTGCTTACATCCTGCTCGACCTGGGACCTCTGTTTTCCTGGTTCAGTTCCCTTGAGTGGAGCGTGCAATGGCCATACTGTGTGTGCTTCTGCCCACAGCACACCAGCTGACTGCATCCCCCCTTGTGTGTGACAAGCTCAAGGCGCACCCTGCCACTGCTAGGTGTCAGGGAAGCACTGAGCCTGTACTTCCCACCACCCCGCAAGAGGAGAGCTGTCCTTTGGATGCTCAGTCCTCTCCCTCCCCAGCTGACCCACTCGCACCAGGAACACAAGTCACTGGAATGGCAGGAGGTAAGGCACAGATGCCTCATCCCTCCATGCCACTGTGCCAGCTAGCCACCTACAATTCATAAGATAAACATTAATAAGAACAAGTTGAAGACATACTTACTATGAACACACTGCAGCACCTTCACTAGAAACCAGCAAACTCCACCAGCAGCATCCAGGCAGAGCCCACACTGCAAAACAAAAACAAATGGATGTTTAACACTCAGAGACTAACAAGGTTAATGCAAAGTACAGTAATAAGAATAACCACTCCAAGGAACCAGCAGACAAAGTCAAGAACAACATGAAGATGACGGAAAACCACAGACCTGCTCAATGGTGTTTTTTTGTTTTTTTTGAATAGCCATATCTTAGTCCTCAGACAGTGAACTGATTCCCTCCTTCAAGGCTCATGCTTGCCCATCCAGTATGTGTGTCTGTTTGCATACCACTACCACCCAACTATGCCCCAGCTTGATCACACAACTTCCTCCCACTGCAGCACTTTCCACCTACCTCCTAAATGTCCTGACCTAGTATCATTCATGTTCCTGTGTCCAGTGGAAACTCTGACCCCTCCCTAATTTGCGCAGTCCCTGGTGCCTAAGAATAGGCTCACTCACTCTCCCAGACCGACAAACAGCAGACATTGGTGTCCACCAGTCCACTCTCCCTGTCCCTGACCTATTCCAAGCAGACCCTGGTGTTAAACATAGAAACATAGAATTTGATGGCTTTTATTTCAGCAGGTAAATCCTCTTCCCTTTCAGCTCATCCTGTATTTTCCAAGTTTTTTAAGGGGTTGTTTTACACCAACCCTCCATTCAGGGATCCTGCCCCTGCCTGGGATCTTAATGTTTGCATTGCTCAGCTTATGTAACCCTCCTTTGAGCCCTTGTCTTCAGCTGAGCTCAAGTACTTGACTTGGAAAACTGTGTTTTTGGTAGCCATCACCTCTGCCAGATGCATAAGTGAATTACAAGCGTTGTCAGTGGAGCAGGAGTTTATCTCTTTTCACAGATATAAGGTGGTCCTTCGACCTAACAGAAAGTTCCTGCCTAAGGTGGTTTCAGATTTCCACCTTAATCAACCTATTTCACTTCCAGTGTACTTCACTGACCACTCCTCCTCTGGGGAGAGGATGCTGCACAGCCTAGATGTGAAGAAAGCCCTTAGTTACTACATAGAGCGTACCAAGGGTCATAGGTTTGACTCCCTTCAACTGTTCCTCACCTGTGGTGAAGCTGGTAAAGGGAAGCCAGCCACTAAAAGATCCATTGCCAGGTGGATTGTCTCTTGTATCCAATTCTGCTATGAGAAGTTGGGTAAAGTTCCCCCTCAGGCCTGAGGGCTCACTCTACCAGAGGTACAGCTGCTTCTCTGGCTGCTGCCAGAGACATTTCTATTATAGAAATATGTCAAGCAGCTACCTGGAAAACAGTTCATACTTTTACCAAGCATTACTCCCTGGACATCCAGGCTAGGAGTGATGCTGGTTTGTACACAGCGTGCTTCAGAGCCTATTTCCTAGGTAGGTTCTGTCCCTCCTCCATGGGGGTACTGCTGTGTAGTCTGCAATTGTCATAATATAGCAAGACTTCATGTTGTTTGAAGAAAAAATTACTCACCTTAGTAATGTTGTTTCTTCTAATGGAGTCTTGCTATATTATGACCTCCCTCCCTGCCCCTCTCAGAACCTCTGTTTTGGGATGGGTGGGCAGTACAGGGTTGGCAATTTTTTGATGCTCACCTTGTTGTTTTTCACCTACCTTTTGGGTGAATTGGTGTTATGTTTTGCATTTTGGGTCTCCTGACTTGAGTCTTTGTTTTAGGCCAAAAATGAGTGTTTTTGTTAGTAGCCAGTTGGCTAGTGTAGGTTTACAGCTTCCACACAGAACCTTAGTGAGTTTTAGCTCGTAAAGATCTGACAGTTTGCGTTTGAAGCACAACAGACAGAGTTTTCAACTGAGCTCACGCTCTAAGTTTCATGCCTGCATGGAACCTTAACTATTTCACCTCCGGAGCAGTGCTAACCTGCGGTCATACTGCAATTGTCATAATATAACATAGAAACATAGAAACATAGAAGTTGACGGCAGATAAGGACCGCAAGGCCCATCCAGTCTGCCCATTTCTTTTTCTACCTTATAAATGTGCCATCGGCCTTTGCTCTGTCAGTGACCTATCTATTCATAGTCATTTGTATTGCTCCCTTATGCCTATCCCATGCCTGTTTGAAGCCCTGCACTGTATTCATAGCCACCACTTCTTGTGGTAGCTATTCCATGCATCTACCACCCTTTCTGTGAAAAAGAATTTCCTCACATTCCCCTTAATCGACCTCCTCTAATCTCATGCTGTGTCCTCTTGTCCTGCAATTTTCTTATATTTAAACATGTTAGACTCTTTCACCTTGTTTATGCCCTTAAGGTGTTTAAATGTCTCGATCATATCACCTCTCTCCCTCCTTTGCTCAAGGGTATACATATTGAGCTCTGTTAATCTGTCCTCATATGTCTTCTGATGCAGTCCCTGCACCATTTTGGTTGCCCTTCTCTGGACTGCCTCAATTTGGTTAATGTCCTTGTGAAGGTGTGGCCTCCAATACTGCCACAGTACTCCAGATGGGGCCTAACCAATGTCTTGTACAGAGGATTTACCTCCCTCTTACGACTTGTGATACCCCTACTAATACACCCCTAACACCCCTAGCCTTACCTACTGCTTTAGAGGTCTGCTTGGATGATTTTAGGTCATCAGTGATGATGATGCCCAAGTCTCTTTCTTCCTTTGTGACTGCTAGCAACTCCCCTCCCAGCCTATAAGTGGCTTCAGGGTTTCTCTTTCTATGTGCATGATTTTGCACTTCTTTGCATTAAATCCCAGTTGCCACTCTTCTGACCATTTTGCTAGTTTATCCAGATCTCTTCTCATTCTGCCCACCCCATCTGGATCATCTACTCTGTTGCAGATCTTGGTGTCATCTGCAAACAGACAAAGCCTTACCCTCTAGTCCATCTGCGAGGTCACTAATGAAGATGTTGAATAGGACTGGCCCCAGGACTGATCCCTGAGGTACCCCACTTGTGACTTGCATCTCTTCTGACTGTATACCATTTACCACCACTCTCTGTTTTCTGCCAGTCAACCAGTTTGCCACCCAGTTGACCAACTTCTGACCCACCCCGAGCCTACCTAGCTTATTTATCAATCTTCTATGTGGAACAGTGTCAAAAGCTTTGCTGAAGTCAAGGTAGGCGACATCAACTGCTCCCCTTGGTCCACCACTCTGGTTACCCAGTCAAAGAAATCTATGAGATTAGTTTGACAGGACCTTCCTTTGTAAACCCATGCTGTCTTGGATCCCTGTGCTATGGATTCCAGGTGTTGCACTATCCTTTCCTTAAGGAGTGCCTCCATAATCTTGCCCACTACTGAGGTAAGACTGACTGGTCTGTAGTTCCCGCCTCCTCCCTGCTACCACTCTTGTGGGCCGGGATCACATAAACCCTTCTCCAGTCTTCTGGGACCTCTCCTGTGCTCAGAGACTCACTAAACAATTCTGCTAATGGCTCTGCTAGTTCCTCCTTTAGCTCCTTAAGTACCCTGGGATGTATGCCATCAGGTCCCATTGCCTTATCCACCCTGAGCTTAGCAAGCTCTTGTAGGACCCTTCTTTGTGAAGGGAGTAGTGCTCACCTCCCTCCCCTGTGTCCATGATGCTGAGCTGTGGGCCCTGCCCTACCTTCTCTTCAGTAAATACTGAGCAAAGTATCTATTTAGGATAGATGCCTTACAGGGTCCTCCTCCTCACATGCTCCCTTTCTCCATTAAGCTTAGCAATACCCCTCTGGACTTTCTCCTTTCACTAATGTATCTATAGAAAGTCTTGTCACCTTCTTTACTGTTCGTGCTAGTGTTTCCTCAGTTTGGGACTTTGCCTGCCTTACTGCCTTACCTGCTTCCCTTAGGGCAGTTTGGTATGCCTCCCTATCTTCATCCCGCTGTGTTCCTTTATATTTTCTGAAGGCCAGCCTTTTGGCTCTGACCTTTTCTGCTACTGTATTTGAGAACCAAAGTGGTTTCCTTCTTCTTTGCACTTCCTTTTCTGTCTAACACAATGGGATGTTGCTTCAAGTATTGTATCCTTAATGCTTGCCCACTTTGCCTGTACCTCCTCACCTGTGTTTTTTTGCCAGGGCTAGCTTAACTCTGTTGGCCATCTTATCAAAGTCAGCTCCTCTGAAGTCCCATATTTTTGCCTTGGAATGGGATGATTTAGATGTAGTAGCCAAATTGAACCATACCATGTGATGGTCACTGGACCCCAGGTGACCTTCTACCTGGAGATCTGTGATCCCTTCTTTGTTAGTCAGTACTAGATCTAGGATAGCCCTGTCTCTTGTGGGTTGCTGTACCAGTTGTTTGAGGCCCTCCCCTGCAGGAATCCACTATGAGTCTAGTTCTGGCAGATGTTCCTGCTGGTATTGACCAATCTATATCTGGCATGTTGAAGTCTCCCATTATCAGAACCTCCCTTTAGCTGTCATGTTTTGTATATCTTCTAACAGTAATGTGTCTATGTCCTCCTCTGGTCTGGGGCCTGTAGACAACCCCAGTTCTTATGGCTGTCCCATTTCCTGTTTCCAGGGTGACCCACAGTTCTTCTGGCTCCTTATGTGTATTCTGAATTTCTGTAGCTTTGATATTTTCATTAACATACAGGGCCACTCCTCCCCCCCTTTTTGCACCTCGGTCTCTTCTGAACAATACATAGCCAGGTACTGAAGTCTCCCAAGTGTGGTTACTGGTAAACCACGTCTCACTAATTGCTACTATGTCCAGTTTAGCCTCTGACATTATTGCCTGCAGGTCTGGGATCTTATTTCCCAGGCTGTGAGCATTTGTGTGCATGATTTTCCATTGGCCAGATTTTGGTGTGTTAGTTGTTGGGTGAAGTTTGGCATTACCCCTGTGCATCGTATGGGAGACAAACCTTTTTCTTACCTGGTGATGCAAATGAATGGCAAACACGCTTGAATTCCTGTTTGACCACTAGCTGAGGGGAGGGTGTTCTTCCATTCGACGTATGGGGTGCTGCACCCTCTCCCATTTGCTAGTTTAAATATTCTGCAAAGACGTCAAACTTCTGCCCCAATGCACTGACTCCTCTTTAGTCAGATGCAGTCCATCAAATTTAAAGAACTTTCGCTCCAGAACTGTTGCCAGTTCCCTACAAATCTGTGTCCTTTTCCTGGCACCAGTCCTTGAGCCACGTGTTTAGCTCCCTATCTCTCCTTCTCTGACCTTCCGTCCATCTGTTCCTTCTCCCAGACTGGCAGGATCTCAGAGAAGGAGATGCCGATGAAATAGATGATAGTTTGTCACCCAGCTTAGTCAGGTGTTCCTTGGTCTCCACAACTGACCGGCTGGCAGATCATTAGTCCCTATGTGTACTAGGACATCAATGTTTTCTCCTGCTTTGTGAACAATTTTAGCAATGCGGTCAGTGTCTCTCCATGCTGATGTACCTGGGAGACATCTGACCATCACCCCTGGCTGGAGATGGGTATCAACTCCCGAATCATGGAGTCTCCTATGATCAGAAGTTTTTGGATTTCTTTGTGCTTGTTTAGTTTTGGTTCCTGATTTGGGTGAGTATTGTTGTGTTAGCTCCTGTGTCGCAGTGTCCTGCTCTGCAGTGTCTTCTGCCTCTTTATTTGATTTCAGAGATAGAGGCAGATACCTGTTTGTAGCATTTATATGGTTTTGGAGGTAATGTTGGAGAGCAGAGAGTGATGGAGCACCTGATTTGTTCCTCCTAACCACCTGCCAACCTCCTGGACCAACTACCCTCTGCGGTCGAGGTTTTTCTGTTGGATGCTGGGGAAATGGCGGGTGGTTCTTATAATGTATTTCCTCTTCAATATGAAATTTGAGGCGTGCAATCTCTGCCCATGCTGCCCGGAGCTGAGACCTAAGATCTCCAAAGGCCCAGCATGTAGGACAGTGTCCTAAATCCTGTAAGACTGTCCTTCTGAAAATTGTTCCACAGTACCTGCAGTTAATGAAATCCATTCCAAATAAGTTGCTGGGTTTGTAACCTAGTCAGAGTAATTAGAAGAGAAAAAAGGAAAAAAATGCAAGTAATGGTTTAATTGTGCTTTGTTTAACTTGTTATAACAAGTTAAATTACTAGTGCCCCTGTAAATGAGATCACCTTGTGGAGGCCCCACTGATCCGCCCCTTCCTGCTCTGCCACAGGAAATGTCACAACTGTGGTACCCTATAAAAGGAGTGTAGCGTGGGGTGGTTGGGGATGGGGGTGGGTGGCTGGGCCCTTCCCCTGCCTAAAAAGAAGAACCACGGACGAAAGAACAAGGAGGTAAGAGCAGAAACAATCAGTCAACAACAAATGGAGTAACCCTGAAAGCTTATCCTAATGTTAGATAAAACTGTAAACCTGTAAAGCACCACCTGTAATAATTTCAGAGAAGATATACCCTGTAAGAAACACTTTGCTCCAGAGAAAAATAAAGCAGTAACAGAAGATATACCTTGCAAAAGACATTTGAATCAGAAGATTACAGCAGTAATCTGTTAGCACACACCTGTAGGCACACCTTGTAATAATGCAGAAGAAGGTATACCAGCAACAACAATTTGAATCAGAGAAAAATAAAGCAATGAAATGTTAGCCACAAACAGTAGCAATCCCTGTGAGTAAAAAATCAAAACACCACCACACAGTAAATCTGCTTAGCCAAACTAAGTCTTAATCCTTCTCCCTTGCTCTGGTAAGTTTCTCTACTCTGCCTTTCAAGCAGTCTTAGAAGGAAAGAGCTCAGGTGAAGCTAGGTGCCTTGGCCAGCAAACCAAGTCTTCTATAGCAAGACTTCATGTTGTTTGAATCTGTGCTGTCATGTCTAGAGAGTAATCTAAGTGCATATGTGTGTGTGTGTGTGTGTGTGTGTGGCGCTCACACATGTGTGTGTAAATATGCATTTGTCAACTGCACATATGCTATGTCTGCGTCTGTTTCTACTGGTGTGTGTGACTGTTTGTGCATCTTTTTAGATGTGAGGATCCATGCATGTGTGTGTGTTTCTAACACTATATTAACTCAGGATAGACTCTGTGATACAATATCTGTCCCACTCTTACCCCACATGAGTGTGTTTCTAACACTATATTAACTCAGGATAGACTCTGATACAATATCTGTCCTGCTCTTACCGATTTAACTAGTTTATTTATTTATTTATTTGTAAAATCAGTTTACAACCTTTGAGCCAGAGGATCGTTTCCAAAGGTACTTCGTCACATAAAGACATACATAGTGTTTTTGGTTACATAGCATAGGTTTGCAAAACAATAGGCGTTCAACAGAGGTGCCACGTCACACTGTGGTCAGACAAATACATTTAGGTTACAGGGTACATGTAATTGAGAACAGGTGTTACACAAGTTGGTATCAATAGTGAGCAATCTAATAGGTAAACATTGAAACAGCTGGCACTGGCCAGGTTCTAGGTGGAGAGCCGCCCGGAGGGCGTTGTCATGAGAAGTAGAGGTGGAGGCTACTTTCAGAGACAGGAGCAGTTACGAGTGTTGACGATGTGGTTTCGAAGGGTGGTTTTGAGCTTGGAGATGGTGGTGGCATTGGTGATGGGTGCAGGGAGAGAGTTAAACCAGGTTGGGGCTCTATAGCAGAAGGACCTCTGGCCACGGCTGGTTCTTGATCTGGGGACCATTAGAGTGGATGTGTTGGATGACCGTGTTGCAACAGTGGGAGGGCTCTGGTGGATGGATGCCGTTACCCCAGGGGCGGAGAGCCCGAGTAGGGTTTTTTTTGTGAGGAGACAGGTTTGGTATCAGAGCCGTTCATCCAGGGTAAGCAGTTTAGCCTTGACATACAGCTGACAGGTGTGTGTGTGAGCCTGGGGCACCAGTAATCAATCTGCAGGCTTTATTCATGGTTAAGTGAATTTTTTGAGTCTGTGGTGTCGGCAGCACCATAGACTGAGTAGACCATAGTCTACAAGGGACAGACCGGATGATGTAACAGCAAGCAGGAGAGCATTGGGGAAGGCAGGTTCTATGGTGGAAGAGGATGCCAAGCCGTGTGTTAGTGGCGGATGTTAGGGCATCGATGTGGTTGTGAAATGTGAGGGCTGAGTCGAGGTAACCCCAAGGTATTTGTAAGACAGACTTGTTCCAGTGGCTGATTGGTACTTGGAAGGATATAGAGTGGGTGGTTGCTAGCTTTGTTTTGGGGTGGGGAAAGAGCATAGCTTTGGTCTTTTTAAGATTGATGACAGTCTGTGCTCCTTAAACCAAGCTTGCACTGTTGAAAGACTGCTGTAGGGTGTCCTGGAGGAGCCGGATTGTGGTCGGTGGCAAAGGGACAGCATCATCTGCATACAGTAGAATTTTGGCAGGGCGTGCACTGGGCAGGGTGTTCAGATAGAGTGAGAAGAGAAGGGGCCCAGGATGGAGCTCTGGGGACCCCAAGTGAATGGGACGGGTATCGAGAGGTGTGCGCATTGATTTTTACACACTCTGTGATGACGGCCAAGATAGCTTGCACCATGCTAGGGGCCAGCCGAGAGACCAGTGTGGCAGAGTGCATTCAGCAGAAGTGGATGGGAGACGGTGTCGAAAGCCTTTGAGGTCGATGAACACTGCACCAGCTAGGAGCTGGTATCAAGGAGGAGTGTAGGAAGTTGGAGAATTCAATTAGGGCAGTGCTGGTACTGTGACCAGCACAGAAGCCATGTTGCTCTGGGCATAAGACGTTATGTAGCCAGATAATCAGTGATTTGAATGGCCACCACTTTCTCCAGGGCTTTAGAGATGGGGGGAGGATGGAGATTGGCCGGTAGTTGTTGGCCGATGACCTGTTACCCCCTTTATGAATTGGTGTGATAATGGCTGTTTTCCAATCTGTGGGAAATTGTCCCAGGCAGAGTGACTGGTTAATTAGGCTGGTGAGTGGGCCAAGGACTTCATCTAGCACCAGCCTGAGGATACTGGTGTCCAGTGAGTCACTGCCGGGACTGTTGCCATTCAAAGTTTGACTGTCAGTCCGCTTGAATGGTTACACCATCCATGTGTATTAGGTGGGGTGGGTTGTGTATGTGTACTGCTTTGTGATCTGTGTGTAACAGTAAGTGAATGTTTGTGTCTACTCTTGTATGTTTAATGGTGTGTGTGTGTGTGTGTGTGTGTGTGTGTGTGTGTGTGTGTGTGTGTGTGTGTCTCACACAGTGGTTTGCATGTCAAACACCAGACAGCCATTTAACCCGCTAGACCATGATAAATATCAGTTTAAGAAAGGTACCATTGGGAGAAGATGTGGTCTAAAGCCGATATCACCCCCTAACTGCACCTTCTGTCTTCTCTCTTTACTTCTTCTTACCAGTTTGAATTTCCTTTGATTACAGTGGTGTGTAGTGTCATGTTCCTTCTCAAGTCATGTTGTGACACTACTGCTTAGATGCTAAGTGATGACCGGGGCTGACAGTATAGCCTAGAGGTTAGGGTAACTAGCTATGAATGAGTTTGGTACAGTACATCCACCAGACCTGGGTCTGATCCTCACAACCTCAACTAGACCCTGTCCATTCCCAGGTGGCAAAGGCTAGTCCCTATGCCAAACCATCCACACTCCTGTGATTTACCACCCTCACTCCTCCCCTGTTCTTCTATATGGATTAAAGAAACAAATTGCATACTCCTGGCATTTTTGAAAGCCCTCCTCCTTAGCCAGACCCCCATCCCCAAATAGTCATTATTTAGATGTTGGGCTCCCCTCCCGACCTCCAAGCCATGATATGGGGACCACATATAGCAAGATATAATGTATAGCATGGTCCCTTCCCTTCCAGAACCTACAGCACAGCCTGCCACTAGCTCTATCAGTCCACAAGTTGAATGACAGAGCATGTCAGTGTGCATGATTGGGGGAGGAGGCAGATCAGAGTGTCATTCATGACGTTTTGCAGAAATCAATCTTTCCTGGCATTATCAATGACACTCACCATTCTGGGCACTCCCTCTCATGCACTGGTGGTTTCATGCTGTATTGAGCAGCTAACTGATAGAGCAGGTGGCCATGCTCTGTGTGGGATTGGGGGGGGCACATTTAGGCTATCCTAAATATCAATACAAATCCAGTTTCTGGATTGTTTTCTAAACTCAGTAATTCACCGGTGGGGGTAGGTTACGTGGCAATCAGGCTATCCTGAATATCAATACAAAGCCAGTTTTTGCAGTAGTTTCTAAACCCAGTAATTCACCTTTTAGAATGTTTAGAGAATTATTTCTCTGAATGGCTGCGCCAATCATAGTCGTACTCCAGCAAACCAGACACAGAGCCTGGAGTGCAATCTGATTATGACAGGCAAACCCCTTCAAAAGTGCCAATTTCAAAATAGCAACCAGTGAAAAAACAGTACTGGGTGCTGTTTTATAATCAGCACACATGAGAGGGGTTTTGTCTGTCAGTTGTATGTTTTAGAAACAGCCTGCTCATATCATTATATATAATAAACCAGTCTCCTTGCAGAATGCACTGGTAACCTCACAATTTGTGAGGTTAGTGACATCATGACGGCACTCGAGCTTTGCACTCATGCCCATGATGTCATCAGCCTCAGTCAGTGTGACAAGTTCTACACAGAGGGGGTTCATTATTCCCTGTATGTGGCTGCAGCCTTCAATTAAATCTCATAAGAAAGGTCAGACCTGGTCAGGAAACCTCTGACAAATGCCAGGTACTGTAGATTTGAGTCTAAAAATAGCTCTCATTTCCAGGCCAAAATAAATACCCCATGTCCTTTAACTGTTGTTCAGGCTAAATAGTTACTCATAGGTCACCCTGTGTGTTCCTTTCAAGTACTTCCCGAGTGAGGGGCACAGGGAGGGAAGTGGGTCTAACACCACACGATCAGGAGGTGGCAAGGCAGATTTTATTTTTCTGGCACCCAATCCCTGAGGCTCTGGGCGCCAAACAACAAGAACAAACTATCAGTACAATAATATAAATCAATATAAAATAAAATACCAGTGTACATAAATATAGTTCATAAATATACATCTGAAAGCTGTCAATGAATAAGCCAGGTGCCCAGGGAGGACTAATGGCTGAGGTCTGGGAAGGCCCGATTCAACAGGAAGGCCTTGAAGCGGGCCTTAAAAGCCTCAACCGAAGGGTCTCCCAAATTGATAGAGGTAGCAAATTCCACAGGACAGGACTGGTGACACTGAATGCTCTGTTACTGACAATTTTAAGCCACATCCTGGAAATCTCCAGGATGCCCTTGGATGAGGACCGGAGGGAGCGGTCCGGGAAGGCAGGTGTAAGAATATTCAACAGGTAACCAGGACCCAGCCCATGTAGGGCCTTAAAAGTGAGCAAGCCCACTTTGAAGAGAATCCTCCACCTAACCGGCAGCCAGTGCAGCTCACGCAAAGCCGGAGTAATATGACAGAATTTAGGCTGCCCAGTGAGCAGCCTAGCGGCCATGTTCTGCACTAGCTGCAGCCGGTGAATGTTCCCTCTAGAGAACCTGTGGTACAGCACATTACAGTAATCAAGTCTGGATGTCATGAAGGCATGTACCAAGGTGGGGAAATCCATAGACGGAACTAGGGGTTTAACCCTGGCGATATTCCTAAGATGGTAAAAGCTAGTCCAGACACACAACGGATGACAACTAAAAATCAAATGACAATCCGCTGTCAAAGGTCAAGCCAAGGTTCCCATCCTAGAGGAAGTCCCCAATGGCACAGAACCCAGAAATAAACCAGTTTCAGTGCCACAGAAGAACCTATTCAGTCTTCTGTTCAACTCCACCACCAGCTTGTCGGGGATCGCAACCAGCTGGAGGACATCCAGTCATTTATCTCCATGAGGCAACTGTTTAGTACTTCTGCCGTACTAGAGGTTCCTGGGACAAAAGAAAGATACAGCTGGGTGTCTGCAGCATAGCAATGAAAATCCAAACCATACTTTCTAATGAGCTCACTCAGGGGTAGCATGTACATGGTAAACAACATTCATGAAAAGATTGAGCCCTGAGGAACTGCACACAACAGGAGTCTAGAGGAGGAGGAGGAGGAGGAGGAGGAATTCCCAATCACTACTTGTTGCCTCCTGCTTGTTAAGTATGATGCAAACCAGTGGATGACAGAGCCAGTGAGCCCACAAAATTTCCTTAGGCAGTCGAGCAACACACAGTGGTCCACCGTACCGTGGTATGTTGCATCCCAGGGGTCACTACTGCATGAACGGCATTAAAGTGGCATTAAAAACCCATTAAAATTTACATGAAAGTTTCTCATTAAATTTACATTAATCGGTATATAACTAAGGGCCAAATTAGCAGTGTAATGTATCTCAAAGCATTAAAATCCCCTTAAATGTAGTGTGCTTTCATGCCATAACATTTTTAATGGTCATGAAACTTAAGTGGTAATTTAATGGTTAGTTAGCCATGAAATGAATGGCCATTAATTGTTAAGTGCCATTAAACTAATGGTCTATCATCCATTAATGTTTTGTGTCATTAACTTTTTTAACGGTCATTTTTAATGGACTTCAACCACTAAGTTTGCCGGCCATTGATGTCAGCTAATGGCCATCAAATGTGCCACTACTCTCTCCACTAAAACGGCCATTAATTTAATCTGTATTTTGAATCAGTATAATAATGGCCATTAAACCACAGTTAACATATTAATGGCATAATTAATGGCATCTGTCCCATTAAAGAAAACCCTTAAAATCCCCATTAATCAGTACATAAATAATGGCACCATTAAACTATTTTCACACTTTTAATGGCCATTTCTCTTTTAATGGTATGGTAGCATTTTTATGGTCCCAGTAATCACAAAACATGCCGTTACGACTCGTGAATTTTAAAGGCCCATTAATTGTACCGAATTAAATCTTGACTGTCATGCACAAGAATTCACCATTAAGTTTGTTTTTGATGTGCTAATTATGGTTACAGAAAACACTGATGCATAGCAGTACCCATCAGCATGCAGTTCCCTTGAATATAAAGTCTGGATCACTATCTGGCATTATACAATGGCAAGAAAGAATCCTGGCTTCTGATTGGTCAGTTGGACATAACAGCAACGATGTTATCCTGGCATAACCTCCCTGCGGATTGTTTGGACCATTTGTAGCTCTATCATTACTTGGATCATTTATTGCTTTATCATTATTTGCATCTTCTCTAACAAACAAAAATATTTTTACACACTAACAAAAACATTCTTTAAAATAATTTTTATTATAAAACAACAAGCCATTATATAACAGGAATCATGCCCTCCATGTTATCCCAGCATAACACCCACCCTGTCAGGCATTATTCCTTTAATAACACACTAATTGTGTTTTTAACTGTTTACATTACAACTTGTTAAACCTCAATAGCGCAGACTGCAGTGTGGTTATAGTGCGTTTCACATAATTTAGTTTTTACGTGACTGGCAGTATAGCCTAGTGGTTAGAGTAATGAGCTTGGTACACCCAGCAGACCAGGGTTCGATTCCCACAGCCTCCTCTTGCATAGTGTGTGACCTTGAGCAAGTCACTTAAGCAGCATAAAACTTCCGGGTTGCCCCTGTAAACAGACACTTGTGCTTACTGGGCCTTACCTGGTTAACAGAGAATAAATAACTGAAAAATATGTGTATGGTGTTACATAAACTATTAGAAGTATTTGATTTCTACAGCACTATCACAATTGATCCTTTTAAAGCTTATGTATAAGCTATGATCTCCATGTAATACGAACATACGAATATGCCAGCAGAAACAGACCACACGGTCTACCTAAATCTGCTCGAGTGTGCAGCCAACACCCCTAGTTTGCAGCTGCCCCATCCACACCTTTGTCATCCCACTGCCACCCCCCCACCCTCACTCTCCCCTGTTCCCTGTCCCATGCCCTTTTGAAGCTGTTCACAGATTTACATGATACCACCCATTCTGGTAGGGCATTCCATTTTGCTCCCACCTTCTCTGTGAAATAGTGTTGCCTCATTTCCTTCCTAAATCTTCCCCCTTCTCTTCTTAGCCCATGCCCCCTGGTGACCCTCCCCCTCCTTAACTTAAAGACCCCATCTGCCCCATCCTTACTGATTCCCCTCAGATACTAGAATGTCTCTATCATGTCTCCTGTCTCTTCTATCCTGCAGGGTGTACATATTCAGGTCTCCCAGCCTGCTGTCATAATCTCTCTCCTCCATTCCACATATTATCTTTGTTGCCCTCCTCTGCTCTCCCTCCAGTAGCCTGATATCACGCTTTAGGTATGGCCTCCAAAGCTGCATACAATACTTTAAGTGTGGCCTTACCAATGACCTGTAGAGGGGCAAGATCACCTCTCTTCGCCTGGATGAAAACCTCCTCGCTATGCACCCCAGCATTTTGTTCACTTTTGCAGCCATTCTCCTGCACTGGGCAGTGTTGTTCATGGTCCCTGTTATTACCCCTAGGTCCTTCTCCTCCTCAGTGATCCCCAGCTTAACCCCTCCAGCCCGTATTCTCTCCTTGGGTTCTTCACCCCAAAGTGCATAACCTTACACTTCTTTGCATTGAGCCCCAGCTGCCACCTCTCTGACCACTCCTCTAGCTTGTGTAAGTCCCCCTTGCAGCTGCTTCAATCCCTCCTGTCCATCCACCACTGCTAATAGAGCTATACAGCCCAGCATCTTGTTGACTTTCGCTACTGCCTTATTCATGCACTGGGCAAAGTTGCTTATATTTCCTGTTATAATCACTCCCTATGTCCTATTCCTACTCTGTGATCCCAAACTGTACCCCTCCCAGCTGATAGCATCTCCTCTGGTTCTTAGCTCTGAAGTGCATTACCTTGGACTTCTTGGCATTGAACCTCAACTGCCATGTTTCCAACCACCCCAGTAATTTGGTCAGGCCCTCCTGCAGCTCTCTCCACCCCTCGATGTCATCCACCACAGCTCTCATCCTGGTATAGTCTGTAAACAGACTGATCTTACTCTGGGTCCCATGTGAAATATCTGCTATGAATATCCCAAACATCACTGGCCCCATTACTGATCCCTGTGGAACCCCACTTGTTACTGCTGTTGGCGATGAGAGTTTCCTCTCCACCACCATTTGCTGACTGCCCTTCAGCCAGTTTGTGATCCATCTGATTATCTCAGTACCCACCCCTGCATCTTCTAGATTCCCTCCTAGCCTGTCATGTGGCACAGAACTGAAGGCTTTGCTGAAGCCAAGTATAGGACATCCACTGCATGGTCCTTGTCCAGCTCCCTGATCACACAATCATAGTACTCAGTCAGGTGTGTCTGGCAGGAACTGCAAGAGATAAACCTGTGTTGCTGCCTGTCCTGTAGCCCACTGTCCTCCCAAAAAGTCACCAGTCGCTCTTTAAGTATTGTCTCCATGAGCTTACCCATAAGTGATGTGAGGCTCAGTTTTTTTTTCCTCTCACCTCTCCTCCACTGCACTCTCTTCAGTGTGGGCATGCGGTCTGAGACCATCTCCCATATGCCTGAAGCTCCTCCCATCCTTCTACAGTGGGAAGGACCCCCTCCTCAGGTTACTAGCCTGTCCCCCCCCAGCTCCGAGTCCCCCAGGGAGGGACCGCCTAACTCCTCAGGCACTGTCTACAGTGTTGTTGGCTGCAACCCTTTTGGAAGGAATGTTGGATACCGACCTTTGGCCCCACTATTGCCTACCAATGGCGAGAGGGTTTTTTCTTGTGGTTTACACCCTTCCTCCTCCCTCCTGGCAGAGCCTAAGCATGCAATGATGCCAGGGATGTCCATCACAGCTCTGCAACCCACTACTGATCCTTGAGTATTGTAGTGCCTTTGGTTGCCACCTGGGGCCACTGTGAAGCCAGGCTCAACCCTGGATCCCCTTCCCCCAAGAGCAATCCTACAGAGGTTCAATCCTCCCTCTCCCCTGCCAACCCGGGCTCGTTCCTGAACCCGGATCACCGGTGTCGCATCCACTGCCTCAAACCTCAGCACCACTGGGCTAGCTTAGGCTCACCCGTCTGCAGTTGCCTGGATCATCCCTTGGGCCACCTCTGTGAATGGGCACCACATGGGCTGACCTCCAGTCCTGTAGAAGCATTTTATGTGCAGAGAAGTATTGAACAGGTCAGCTAGTGCTCCTGTCAGACTCCCTGTCAGTTACTTGAGTACCCTAGGGTGAATGCTGTCTGGTCTCAGTGGCTTGTCCACCCACAGTGCCCTCAGCCCTTCCAGTACTCTGCCCTCTGTAATTTCTCCATCAGTCAGCACCTCTCCTCCCCACCACCACCATGAGATATCTGCCCCAACTTCCATGAATACAGAGCAGAAGTACTCATTCAGCATCTCTGCCTGCTCCTCCCTCTTCTCTACCTACCCCTCTCTTTCTTAACTCTCACTATCTGGTCCCTGTTTTTCATTCTTTCACCTATATATCTGAAGAAGTCCTTCTCTCTGTCTTTAATGCTCTGTGCCAGCCTCAACCCTCTGGATGGCTTGGCAGCTCTGATTAGTCTTGTAACCTCCCTGGACTTCTTTGTTGACTTCTCCCCATCTTACCCCTTCCCTGATGTCTTGAACCTTTGGAAAGCTGTCCTCTTGACTCTCACCCCCCCATTACCTCCTTGGTCAGCCAGCTGGGCTTCTTTGCTTTTCCCCTTCTTGCTCTGTACCCTAGTACATGGTCTTAGTAGCCTCTGCCATGCCTGTATTAATACCCCATGGTGGGTTGGATTCCTTCCAGATGCCGTATCAAGATTTCCCCCATCTTCTTGAAGTCTGGTACCCGAACCTCCAGTTTGCTTCCCCATTGTGAGTGTGAACCACACCGAGTGGTGATCACTCCCAACTAGTGGCCCCTCAACCTCCAAGTCTCTTACAGCCTCCCCATTTGATAGTACTAGGTCTAGAATCCTTCCCAACCTAGTTGGGTCATGCACCAACTACACCAGGAAGCTATCCTGGAATGCCCCCCATATAACCTGCTCCCTAGCACATGCGGTGGTTGGTGTGCTCCAGTCCACCCAAGGTAGGTTGAAGTCCCCTACCACCACCACTGTGTTTCCCTTCCTGCAAACTCTCCTACTTTGATCCTCCAACTCCCTGTCCAGCTCCTTCCCCTGAATTGGTGCCCTATACACTACCCCTATCCTCAGTACCCTGCCCTTTGGATCCAGAACCAACATCCATAGGGCTTGTGCCTTGCCATCCTCCTCCCCCCAGCTTTCCTTATGCACTG
The DNA here is from genome assembly GCA_016271365.2 of Neoceratodus forsteri. Lineage (NCBI taxonomy): Eukaryota > Metazoa > Chordata > Ceratodontiformes > Ceratodontidae > Neoceratodus > Neoceratodus forsteri. Next base: position 14,226,708 of record JADMNL010000035.1, read on the forward strand.
TGTTTCTTCCCTTACACTGATCACCACCCCTCCACCTTTCCTATTTGCCCTGTCCTTCCTGAAGAACCTGTATCCAGGGATCATCATATCCCAGTCCTAGTACTAGGTGGCCCAAGTTTCTGTTATGGCTGCATTGTCCACCTGCCACACTGCCAAGAGAGCCTGCAACTCAGCTGATTTGTTTCCCTTGCTGCTTGCATTTAGTGACACTACCCTCCATCCTGCTATCCCTTCCCCACCCTGATTTACCCCTCCATTGCTTCTACCCTGATGCCCTCCCCTATAGCTTGGGGGAGTAGGCTCTTGGTCCCCCTCTTTGGAAACCCTACCTACCAGCTTTCCACTTGCCAGTCCCTTTTCCTAGTTTAAAGCTACCCTTCTTGCTGTGTACCCTTCCATCCCCTGCTTTTCAGCTGTACCCCTCTCTCCTTGCTACCCTCTTTCAACTGCCTGACCCTTGTGTCCTCCATTCCCCTTCCTCATCTCCATCTCCTAGTGCTCCCTCAACTCCCCCCTTCCACCGTTGTTGCCAGCACTGCAAGCCTGTTGCCTGCCACCACCATATTGTCCTGCATTGGTCTCTTCCTGCTGTCCTTTGACCTGCCTTCAACACTTGACCCCCTATCAGATGTGAACCTGTTCCTCCCGCCACCTAATGTCCTTATCCTGATGCTCCCTCCTGTTACCCCCTAGGAGAGGCCTTCCTGGCCCCTTTCCAAGGGAGGGATAGTGAGGCTTAATAAAGGGGAGGCGGTGGGCAGAGGGTGACTGTGAAAAGGCAGAGATACTAAACTAATATTTTTGCTCAGTATTTATAAATGAAGAGGGGGAGGGACCTAAAACAAACAATAGAAACACTCTGGATACAGAAGTTGATACCAGCCCATTTACAGAAGAAAGGGTTCTGAAGAACTCTTAAAAGTGAAGGTGGACAAAGCAATGGGGCCTGATGGGATTCATCCCAGAATTCTAAAAGAACTAAGGGTAGAACTAGTGACATCATTGACTACCCTCTTTAACAAATCATGGGAGGATGGGGTGGTACCTGAGGACTGGAGGAGGGCAGATGTGATTCCCCTTCACAAAAGTGGGAGCAGGGCAGAAGCAGGAAACTACAGACCTGTTAGTTTAACCTCACTGATAGGGAAAATGATGGAATAACATCTGAAGGAAAGAATTGTCGAGTACCTAGAGGACAGAGGGGCAGAGGACCCAAGGCAGCATGGATTCACAGTGGGAAGGTCATGCCAGACAAATCTAATAGATTTCTTTGACTGGGCGACCAAAGTAGTAGATCATGGATGGGCTGTGGACATGGCCTACCTAGATTTTAGCAAGGCATTTGACACAGTCCCACACAAAAGATTAATATACAAGTTAGCCAGCCTGGGAATGGGTTCCAAGATGATAGCCTGGGTAAAGAATTGGCTGGAGAATAGGACACAGAGTAATAGTAAATGGAGTCCACTCTGAAAAAAGGGGGGTTACTAGTGAGGTACCGCAGGGTTCAGTATTAGGGCCGGTCCTCTTCAATGTCTTTATAAGCGACATTGCAGAGGGACTGGAAGGAAAAGTATGCCTCTTTGCAGATAACACAAAGATCTGCAACAGAGTTGATGCAGATGGTGGGATGGAAAGGATGAGAAGGGACTTGGCAAGTTTAGAATAATGGTCAAATGAATGGCAGCTTAGATTCAATGCTAAGAAGTGCAAGGTAATGCACCTGGGAAACAAAAATCCAGGGGAAGAGTACACAATGGGTGGTGAGATACTAACAACAACAAAAATGGAAAGGGACCTGGGGGTAGTCATATCAGATGATCTAAAGGTGGGCAAGCAATGTGAGAGGGCAGTAAGGAGGGCTGGGGGGATACTGTGATGCATAGGGAGAGGGATCACCAGTAGAAAACAAGAAGTTGTTATCCCTCTGTACAGACAGCTGGTGAGACCCCATCTGGAGTACTGCATGCAGTTCTGGAGACCCAATCTCTGCAAAGACATAGACGGGTTTGAAGCTGTCCAGGGGAGGGCAACTAAAATGGTGCAGGGTCTGCACCAGAAGACATATGAAGAGAGACTTAAGGAGCTTAATATGTATAGCCTCGAGGAAAGGGGGAAGGGGAGCATGAAAGAAACTTTCAAGCACTGCAAGGGAATCAACAAAGTCTAAGAGGGTAGCACCTTTCAAAAAAAGAGGTGTGCAAGAACAAGGGGGCACAATTTGAAGATGGGGGGGTGGCTCAGAGGTAGTGTAAGGAAGTATTTTTTCACAGAGAGGGTGGAGGATGCATGGAACTGCCTTCCGGAGGAGGTTGTGGAGTCAAAAACAGTGGTGGAATTCAAGCATGCATGGGACAGTCATAAGGCAATTCTAGGGGGTGGGGGTAGGAAGAAGTAGGCTGCTGGTTAACTAGGATCTGCAGCTTATCCATTAAGTAGGGAAATGGGCAGACTGAGTTGGCCAAGCGCTCCTTATCTGCCATCAAATTCTATGTTTCTATGTTTCTCATTCTCTCTGCCAGCATTCTCTCCAGCTCTCTACCAAACCACTGCAGTTTTCCCCGCCAGTATCTTTAGCCTGTGGCAGATTGAACACCCTCCTAGTCTCCATAATATGTTCATCCTAATAGCTTAGTAATAAGTAAAATGTAGGGACTTACCTACCCTCGGAAGCTATAGGTAGGATTCTAAAGGGGTGATGTACACTGTACCTGTAAAATAAAAGATAGAAAAGGGGTCACAAAGGATCTGCAGCTCTTTAGGGGGGCTCAAAAGGGAGGAAGGAACGGGGTAGACATAAAAATATACTTATCTGATGAGATGTAGGAACCCTCGTCCTGTCAGACCTGTAAAAAATAAATCTGAAAAACAGATTATAATAAAAAATGAGCCATCATCCATCCTGTCAAACCTGTTAAAATAAAGACAAACAAGGTTAATATGAGGAAAATACAATATTGAGGGCTAAGGCAGAGCAAGATATGAAAGGGATGTATAACAGCATAAGAGTAGAGAGAGAGACAGCTTAAATAAAAATGTACAGTTAGGAAAAAGCAAGATAAATAGAAAGGAAAAAAGTCATAAGCAAATAAGAGGTGACCCACAGGTAAACATGACAGCTTGGACAGTCAGAGAACCAGCCCAGGAGAGAAGGATAGGACACTTCCCTCCTCCAGGGGGGTCTCGCATCCCACTGCTCTAGCACCATGTGGGTGCCCACAGGTGGTGGTGGTGCATGGAATCCACGAGTGACAGGCAGGGCCACTGGAGTGTGCCAATGGAGTGACTGTATCAGGTCTTGCCAGCAGCCAGTCCCATTGTGTGCTCCCAGTTGGGGGGGAGACATGGAAACAGCTTGCAAATGCCAGGTAGATGAAGCCCCTGCAGCACACTACTCCTGCATAGGGCCCTAGCTGCTGCACTCCTGGATTGGATCCACATCTTCACCCCGCCCCCACCCCCAGCCAGATGACTGCAGGGAAGAAATTCCAAAATATGGTGGTGTATCCAGCACCAGGGGGTAAGCTGGGGAGCAGCACAGGGCTGATTCGCAGGTGGTGTGACTACCAGCAAGATCTCAGTAGAGAGGGTATAAGACTTAGGAGAAAAAGGCCTGTAGGTTTTCAGGAAATGGGTGGGGTGTTCTTTTTTTGCCCAGGTGGAACTGCAGGTGCCAGGCTGCACAAATCTGGAATGAGGATTCCCTAAATTTGAGCTTAGGCCCAAATGGAAGCTCATAGCAGTACAGTTGGGGATTTCCTGAAGCTATACTAGCAAGAACAAGGAGTACTTAACTACAGGGATCTGCTGTTTAATGTTCTGCATACCTGAGACACATTTCATTAATTTACAATTTCTGTTCACATTTTTACAGGGGGCTTTAGTTCAGCATTGTATGTCTTTTCCACTTCCACGATGGCTGGTTCATGATCAAGCAAGCAGCAAAATAATGTTTTATGTACTCATGAGTACAGGCCCCTGTGCCTTGGCACACGCCACTGTCTCCCTACGTACTTAGCCTGTCACCCCCTCACTTCTGCCCACTTTAGAGACTTTCCCCTCACAGGCCACTCTGGGCCACAGATTTCAGCAACAGGCCCCACGTGTACTCCTGCCCCCTTCCTCCATCATGTCTCTGGTCCTCTCCCTCCTCACAGACTACTCACTCGGTATGCCTCCACCAGTGGGCTCCTCGGACTCACCTTTTGGTCTCATGTCACAACTCCCCTCTCACAGGCCACTACTCTTCTTTTTTACAGTCTTGGCAATGGACTATTGCCCCTGAAGACCCACCTGTTCTCCTCACTGGTGACTCTTCATGCAGGGATGTCTGGGACATGTAGATTTAAACAAGCACATCCCTACCGTGACCGGCGCTGTGCACCTACGTGACAAAACTACAACTCCTAGGCACATCGTGCTGTTTGTTCTCACAAGCATTTCATGCTGGAGTTCTTCTGGGAACTCGAAATTGTAGTTCTGCACTGGCCCAAAGCATGTGTGAGAGTGGCCCATTGGAGTAGGCAGTCCCTGGTAGGGTTCAGGAACTGTGTGTGCAGGCACAAAGCTGCTGGAGGTACAGCTCATGGCAGCACAAGATGAGTTGTTGGTGGTTTTTGTGCACAGAGGAAAGGTGACAGGATGGTTCCGGTAAAGCTGAGGTGACCACACTGCCGACAGCACTTTTACAGTCCTGTGGCAGAGAATGATGTAGCACTATGTGGCACTGCCTACAGTGTGGGCCCACAAAGAAAAAGGGTGACAAAAAAACCCTGACTACAGGTGGATGGCAGCCCAGTCCTCTGCAGACCTTGCACTTCTGGCAGGGCATTTTCACTGCCCTGTGGCGGAGAATGACAGAGTACAGAGAATCTGGGTGAATGTGATGGGGGGGGCAGTCCAGAAGGGGGACAGATCAGCAAGACTGGAGCTAAAATACTTATTAGAAAAATACTGTGTATTAATCACCAATAAACAATGAAAAAAAGCTGCAGGGGACTGATCAGATATCATTATTTCCCTCAGCAACAGAAGCATTCTCATTTCCTTTGAATTTACTGCTTGGAGCAGATGATAGAAATTGAGGTACATGAATGGTAGAAAACCAGGTTGCTTTTTTTACCTACACAGTTTGGACCCATGATAGCCAAATTATAAAATGCAGGCTCACATTTACAGTGGGGGCTCCAGCTTCTACTACTACTAATACTTAGCTGGGAGGGACTGAAGCACTCGGAGGTGAAGACTTACTAAGGGCCATAGTACACAAGCAGCTGCAGTGAAGTCCATCTTCTTCCAAGTTGTGTAACAGGATGTGCTTTGAAACAACAGAGAAGCTGCATGGGATATATTATATTGGACTAGATATCTGCAACAAATATCTCTCTTGCTTACATCTGAGGGAAGTTTTACTTACTTTACAGTCTTACATTGATATTGCTTTGTGTTTAATTATTTTAGTTTTTAATTCAGGAAGGGGGTTTTCAAAACTGCTTATCTTGTGAGCATCTTCAGAAGGGTTTAAAAAACTGCATATTTGATTTTCCTTTGTGGGTAAACTAGACTGTCTACTAGTATTCTGTGACAGTTTGCATCAATATATTTTGAAATAATTTACTGGTGGTGGCTGTGTACTTCTAATAGCAAAGGCTGCAGTTTGTAATTGGATGCCAGACAGAGCCTCAGGTGGTGGAAATTGTGTTCACTAGTCAGGGAGAACTGCATCACAGCCAGTTGTTCTGGCTTGAACATTCCAGCATTGATCAATTACTATAAACTACTGGAGTGATCCTGTTTCAGACAGAAGTCCATCTTCTTCCAAGTTGTGCAACAGGGTGTGCTTTGAAACAACAGAGAAGCTGCATGGGATATATTATATTGGACTAGATATCTGCAACAAATATCTCTCTTGCTTACATCTGAGGGAAGTTTTACTTACTTTACAGTCTTACATTGGTATTGCTTTGTGTTTAATTATTTTAGTTTTTAATTCAGGAAGGGGTTTTTCAAAACTGCTTATCTTGTGAGCATCTTCAGAAGGGTTGAAATAACTGCATATTTGATTTTCCTTTGTGGGTAACTGGACTGTCTACTAGTATTCTATGACAGTTTGCATCAATATATTTTGAAATAATTTACTGGTGGTGGCTGTGTACTTCTAATAGCAAAGGCTGCAGTTAGTAATTGGATGCCAGACAGAGCCTCAGGTGGTGGAAATTGTCTTCACTAGTCAGGGAGAACTGCATCACAGCCAATTGCTCTGGCTTGAACATTCCAGCATTGATCAATTACTATAAACTACTGGAGTGATCCTGTTTCAGACAGAAGTCCATCTTCTTCCAAGTTGTGCAACAGGGTGTGCTTTGAAACAACAGAGAAGCTGCATGGGACATATTATATTGGACTAGATATCTGCAACAAATATCTCTCTTGCTTACATCTGAGGGAAGTTTTACTTACTTTACAGTCTTACATTGGTATTGCTTTGTGTTTAATTATTTTAGTTTTTAATTCAGGAAGGGGTTTTTCAAAACTGCTTATCTTGTGAGCATCTTCAGAAGGGTTGAAATAATTGCATATTTGATTTTCCTTTGTGGGTAAACTAGACTGTCTACTAGTATTCTGTGACAGTTTGCATCAATATATTTTGAAATAATTTACTGGTGGTGACTGTGTACTTCTAACAGCAAAGGCTGCAGTTTGTAATTGAATGCCAGACAGAGCCTCAGGTGGTGGAAATTGTCTTCACTAGTCAGGGAGACCTGCATCACAGCCAATTGTTCTGGCTTGAACATTCCAGCATTGATCAATTACTATAAACTACTGGAGTGATCCTGTTTCAGACAGAAGTCCATCTTCTTCCAAGTTGTGTAACAGGGTGTGCTTTGAGACAACTGAGAAGCTGCATGGGATATATTATATTTGACTAGATATTTGCAACAAATATCTTTCTTGCTTACATCTGAGGGATGTTTTCCTTACTTTACAGTCTTACATTGGTATTGCTTTGTGTTTAATTATTTTAGTTTTTAATTCAGGAAGGGGGTTTTCAAAACTGCTTATCTTGTGAGCATCTTCAGAAGGGTTGAAATAACTGCATATTTGATTTTCCTTTGTGGGTAACTGGACTGTCTACTAGTATTCTGTGAGAGTTTGCATCAAACTACTTTGAAATAGTTTACAAATCTGTTACTGGACGTTAGTTGAATTACTATAAAGGGCAGTACTCACTGGGGTGGTGGAGCTGTGGTGTATTACTTGGTATGAAAGAACAGAAGAAGGCCAGAGCTCATCAAGACTGTTCCCCACAATACGTGGGACATTATTTATCTATTATCCCTCAACCAAACATCTAATTTGTTTTTAAAGACAGTGGCACTAGTTATCTCTACCAGTTCTTGTGGCAAGGTGTTCCATACAATGGATGCTCTTACTGGAAAAAAGTTTCCCCTTTTGCTGGTTTTATAAGTTTTTACTTCATGCTGTTTATTATGCAGTCTCTGAACATGTCTCCTTTTGGAGAGTGTTAGACCACATTTTTCCTTTAGATCAGGTGAATTTATAAAATTAAAAACCATAAGCATATCACCTCTTAATCTTCTAGTTTGAAGAGAGAAGAGATCAGTTGCTTTTAATCTGTTCTGATAATCCAAGTTTGTTAATCTTGGAATCATTCTAGTTACTCTCCTTTGAACCTGTTCAAGAATTGCTATGTCTTTTTTTTTAATTTGGATTCCAGAAAGGGGAGCCATAGTCTAGATATGGTCTAATGTATGCCCTATACAATGGAATAAGGCATTGTTCAGTGTGATTAACAAAAGTGTGTTTTATTTGCCTCAAAAGTCTGTTGGTCATGCAAGCAGTTCTAACACAGTGATCATTTGATGTAAGTTTATTATTAACATATATCCCTAAATCTTTTTTCACAATTTGATGTGTGAAGTGGTAGTCCATTTATATGATATATCGTTTTGGATTATTTACAACGAAATGCACTACTAAACATTTGTCTTGATTAAACTGCATATGATTTTCATTTGCCCAAAGTGTTAATTTTTCCAAAATCTTCTTTAATGCAGAAATATTTTCTTGATTATTAACCTTGCCCCCCAATTTAGTACCGTCTGTAAATTTAACTATGAAGTTATTTGGCCCTGTTTGTAAATCACTGATAAAGAGGTTAAACAATGTTGGTCCCAAGACCGACCCCTGTGGTACACCCATTTGTCACACTACCCGAATCAGACAAGATATCATTAATTCTGACTCTCTGAAAATGATTTGTCAACCAGTTTAAAGTCCAGTTGGCAATATCAGGTGACAAACCTAGATTATGCATTTTAGTAATGAGTTTTTCATGTGAGACTTTATTGAAAGCTCTACTAAAGTCCAAAAGAATTATATCAGTAGGGATACCCACATCTAGTAGAGTACTTATATTATTGTAAAAAGATATCAGATTGGTGATGCAGGAATACTTGGGAGTAAACCCATGCTGATTTGAATAATAAATTCCTAATTTTTTACAATCTTGATCTATTAGAGACTTCATTACTTGTTCCATTAATTTACCAACCACTGAGGTCAGGCTAATTCACTTCCCTCCATTACATGTCCTGCCCTACTCCTGCTCCCTGCTATGATCCCTCTGTCCTGTCTCTTTCTTGCCTGATCATCCACCTTCTCACCCTTACCCATGCTACTTTGTCTTGTTTTCCTAAGCCTCTTCTCATTATATTACCCTACTGTCTCCTCCTGCCCTCCTCCTCCACTTTAATCCTATAGACCTTATTTTTCAGAGTTAGACCTGATACCTGATTCTCTGCAAACTGTATTTGCTTGATTTATCCTTTGTTTATCCCCTCAACAATTGCTACTTGTCTTGCCAACCGTGGCTAACTGTTGTGCTTTCTGTTTCCTTCCAGTAGTACCATGTTAAATCTGTTTTTCACCATGTGAGAACCTGTAATGCTACCTACTACCTCTGTTATATTGAATAAGTTCCTTCAAGGTTTTACATTGTGTACATTTGCACAATTTTTTGTTTGCTTCTCTCCCTGTTCAAAAATGTTCTTGTACATGTTCATTATGTTGTACTCTCCCGGGTCATGCCTGAAAATAGTCATTGTGTTGGCTAGTGTACTTACCCGGTAAACAAAAACTAAATAAAAATAAATTAAAATAATTGGACGATAATTTTACACAGAACCTGTACTGCCTTTTTTAAATATGGGAGTAACTATTGCTGAACGCCAATCATTTGGTACAATGCTTTCTTGTAAGGATTTATTGAAAATAATTGACAAAGGTATAGAAATATTTATAGAGGTTTCAATCAGAAACCATGGATGAATACCGTCTGGGCCCAAACTAGTATTTTCTTTTGGTTTTTTGATAGCTTGTATAATGTCAGTTGAATAGAACCTATGATAATCTATGTGGTGAACTTTAAATGTACTAATATGTGATTTTTGAGACAAAACAGAACAAAAGTACTTATTAAAGAGATCTGAGGTTTCTATATCAGATAGAGAAGAGCCATTGGTTATAATGGGACCAATTGTCCTTGATACATCTTTTTTACTATTTATGTAGAAGAAAAGAGATTTGTGACAGTCTTGTGTGTGAGCTAGTTTAAGTTCTAGCTTATTTTTTTTTTTTTGCCAATTTAATAGAATTTTTTAAGTTTTTCTCAAAAAGTCTGTATTTATGTAATAGAGTAGTTTTAAATGGAACAGAACTATGCTTAAGTTTCCTAAAAAGTTAAATTTTTATTTTAATCTGATTTTTAATTGTCTTGTTGAACCAAGGGGGAATTTTTCCTTTATTATTAAATTTCCTCTTAAATGGAATAAAGGTATTTTCCAAATAATGTACAATGTTTTTAAAAAGTCTCAAGCTTGTTGTGTTGTACAATTAAGAAGATTAGATTCCCAGTTTATGTTTTGTAAGTATTCATTGATTTTAGAAAAATTTGCTTTGTTACAATTTCTTTGTATAGTATAACTTCCTTTGTGTAGTTTTAAACTGTTGAATTTCAAAAAGAATAGATGAATGATCACTGGTCCCAAGTGGATCCCAAATTTGTAAATTGCTAATTTGTTGCTCTATGTTAGTAAATAATAGATCCAAAATATCAGGACCTTGAGTGGGTTCAGTAACAAGTTGTTGTAATCCAATACTAACTACCACATCTATTAGTCCTTTCTCAGCATAGGACTGTCCTGAGAATGAGTCCCAGTTAATATGAGGGAGGTTAAAGTCACCAAATATTACAGTATCTTGAGATTCTGAAAATGTGTAATTTCTTTAAACATATCAGTTGTGTAATCTGAATTTGCAGATGGAGGTCAATAGATGTTACCAATAGTTATATAGGACTGCTCCTTCAATAAGATTTTAACCCATATACTTTCCAAAGGAAAGGGAGAACACACTTCAAAGGAAGGAATATCATTTCATATGTACATACAAACTCCACCACCTTGCTTATCTAATCTGCTTTCATGATATAACTTATAACCTGGAATTTCTCTGGACTAAATTGAGGATGCATCCCACCAAGTTTCAATTACTCCCACCACACCTATATTTGAAGTTTTACATTTGGCTTTGAGTTCTGCTAATTTGAGTTGGTTTAAAGGTCTTGCATTCAAAGCTAGGAATTTACATTTAGTTGTAATAATATTTTGGTAAGTATTCAGAGACTTGGGAATAGACCCATTCTCCCATATTGTTTTTAGTTTAAACAATGATTTATGATTTTAGTGATACTTTTCCCCATAAGTGTACTACCCTTACGACTGAGATGTAAACGGCTCCAGCAAAACAAGGAAGAACGATCTGAAAATGATTCCCAGTGGGTAATACAGGGTATATCCTGCTTAAAACACCACTTTCTCAGCCATTCATTTAAGGCTTTGATTTTCTGCATCATGATAGATGTTGCTGTTGGGACAGGTAGAATTTCAGTTATACATATACAGCATCCCCTATCAAGTAACAGGTTCCATAACACCACATAGTCCTGTTGTAACTGATTAAATGGAGTGTTGTTTATATCATTAACACCAGCATGTATGATAACCAGTGGAGTTTCCCCTGCATTTTGTAAAATTTTAGGCATCATGGAGGTAATGTCAGATACCCTGGCCCCACAGAAGCTAGAACAAGTGTGGTTGCTCTTGTCACTATTGCATACCACCCTGTCAGTGTGCTTAATGATTGAATCTCCCAGGGCTAACACTTGTTTTGAGACAGTAGGGGTACAAGAATCAGAAACAGGTGATTATTTAACACACTCTGGAGCAATTAACTTAATAGGTATTGATTTGGTAGCTTGAGACTTACTAGGACAAGTATGCATGGGCATTAACTGCTGATTGAAAAGTGTTTTTGAACCATTATTATCAACAGAGGGTGATGCACAGGATAAATCATGCAACACTTCATTATTTGATACAGTCAATTGCTCAACCCTATTATGAGTTTCAATAGGGGCACTATTGTGTATTTGACCACCCCTCCTTTTTTTAAGAGGCTTTGTGACAATGGTCCAGTCATCATTATCAAGAGAAGAGGGTGGATAATCATCCACCTTATAAGAGGGGGCAGAGGCAACAGGTATACTGGTACTAGTCATTACAATTGTCTCCTCATCAGGACACATAATAATGCTACCTAAATGTGAAGGAAATTGTTCATTAGAATGAAGTTGTTCATCCATAGGATCATTGTAACTTTCCAATTCCGTAATATCAGTAGAAACTGGTTTAATATTAAGCAGAAATGCTATCTCTGCTTCAAGAGTAGTAATCAGATGGCAGTTAGCACATACATACTCGCTCCCATACTTTCCCTCACTATACATCAAACATTGCATACACTTACTAAGTTCTTTTTCCATTATTAAAGGTGTATATTTACTAAGTAGAGGATATGCTAAAATTAGCTTAACCAAGTTTGTCTAATGCCAGCAGTTTCAGCGTGCCCAGCAGACACAGCAGACACACGTAAATGCAAATGTAGCTTCTTTTAGTTAGCTGCTTTCAGATCTACAAGCAAGGCAAGCAACAGGAAGTTATAATTTGAGTTACCTGCTTTTATAGTATCTAAGCCACACCCCTAATTTAGCTCTCTCTCCTCCTACTGGTTTAGCAAAGTAAGTTGATACAGTACCCTGCACAGCACAGAACACACACTGACTTTCGTTCTATTCTTTCTTTTTTTAACCCTAAATAAGACCCCTTCTACTTCTAATAAAGTATCTTTCTTACTTAATATCAACAGACACTGACTCCTGCTGAGATATAAGTGTTAATAAGAAAATGTAGCTTCTTTTAGTTAGCTGCTTTCTGTTCTACAAGCAAGGCTCTAACAGTCACCAGTGGTTGTGGACTATCCACCCACCCTTCCCCACCCCCCACCACCCAGGTGTGACATTTTCTTTATAGCCAATGTTCTGACATCACTTCCTCAACAGGTCTTGGGGCAGAACTGTCATAGTCTTAATAACCCAGGACAGTGCATAAAGGGTAAGTACACACCACAAAAAGGAAAAGAAAACAATAAATGTATATATATATATATATATATATATATATATATATATATATTTACACACATATATGTATATATATATTACATATTGTATATTATAAGAGAGGGACATGTGAGAGTGGTGCAATGCATTGGCTGTGGGGCAGCAGTTTTCCGGGAGACATTCTGGAAACTGCGTTGCTGTCTATTGCAGACAACTGTCAGCTCTGAGGAGGAGTTGCCCACCTCAGGCTCAACTCTGGACTAAGGAGGCCTCCCCACCCAAGAGCACCACTGCCACAACCACTCGCCTAAGAGGCTGCCAAGTATGAAGAGCTGTTGGACCACAGTGGGTTCTGGGAGGGTGCGGGTGGTGGAACAGACGTGAAGCCCCCTAGCTGTACCTCTACACAAACCATACGCCAGTCTGGCAGAGCAAGGTTCCTCTATGATGGCACCCTCAGTGGAGACCAAGAAGAATGCTGAGGACATCCACAAGGGAGACCCACAGAAGGGTGGCAAGGGACACCACAGGGGAAAGAAACAGCTTCTGATATGGGACTCAGTTGTTAGAGGGATAGACCTGGGGAAGGGAGAGGAGAGGAAGGGAAGTAAGGTGCCTGACTGGTGCCATGGCTTGGAGGGACAAGAAGCGAATCCTCAGGATTGCAGAAGTAGCATCACAGCAGAGGGAACTAGATATCACTGTCCACCTTGGGACAAATGACCTAGCTAGGCATGGGATCAGTGCAGTGCAGGATGAAACTGTGGAGTTGGGGAGGGGCCTCAGACAGGTAGCAAGCATGGTTACCTTCTCAGAGGTGCTGCCAATCCATGGCAGGGGTGAGGCTAGGGTACTACACACCATGCAGTTTAATGAATGGTTGCAAAACTGGTGCAGAGCACAGGGCATTGGCTTCATTGGGGACTGGGGGTACACCTGGAGAGATGAAGGTCTATACTGGCATGATGGTCTGCAACTGCCCACAGAGGGAACCAAGATTCTAAGTGACATGTTTAAATGCTTACTTGGCAAGCTTTTAAACTAGCCATGGGGGGAGGTGCTAATAAGAGGCAGGAAATTTCGAGCCTCCCCCCACAAAACATGACAGGTAGTAAGGTAAACACTGAGGTACAGTGCTCAACAGAGGGCAGGCTGGGGTAAATGGAAAAATAGACAAGGGCAGAAAGAGCAGGCATGTGGGGGAAAAAAGGACAAAGCCAACATTAAATGGAGGGCAATGAGTACCAATGCCCGTAGTCTGGGAAACAAGCTTCCTGAGCTAGTAGCCTTGATGGAAGATGAAAAATTGGATACTGTGGCAGTCTCAGAAACATGGTACATGGAGAACCATGACTGGGATGTCAACATACCGGGTTACACAGTCTACAGAAGGGACAGGGAGGGGAAAAGAAGAGGTGGAGTATCTCTATACATAAGGAAGGATCAAAGCTACAGAACTAAAAAGTAAAGGGGGAGGACAAGAGGCACTCTGGGTCACCTTGGAGACAGGGAATGGCATCACAATCTGCACAGGGGTTGTATACAGACCCCCATCTCAAGGGGAGGAAATGGACAAGAAAATGATAGTGCACATTCTCAGAATGGCTGAAAAAGGGAAGATAGTATTGATGGGGGACCTGAAAATGCCAGATGTTAACTGGATGACATGTACTGCAGCCACATCCAAGAGCAGGGTCATTCTCGATGCCCTGCAGGGGGCAGGCCTTAGACAGCTAGTGTTGGAGCCCACTCAGGAGGGAGCAGTACTAGACCAGGTACTCTCAAATGGAGAGAGAATCACAAATTTAGAAGTCAGTAGACATCTGGGAACAAGCGACCACTGCACAGTGTGCTTCACAATAAGCATAACCATGGAGACGAGCCATACAAAAACAAGCATACTGGACTTTAGAAGGGCTGACTTTGGCAAAATGGGTGAATACCTGAGGAATACACTAGCAAATGGCCAAAAAGGAGGGGTGGAAGAACAATGCAGAAAAATCAAAACTGCCATTATAGAGGCAACAAGCCTTTGTGTGAAACATAAAGAAAACAAAGAGGAGTAAAAAAACACATGGTTCTCAAAAGAGGTGGCAGGGAAGACTAAGGAGAAAAAGGCTGCATTCAAAAAGTATGAGGAATCACAGAAGGAGCACAACAGGAAACTGTATCAGTTAAAGCAGAAGGAAGTGGGGAAGGCAGTCAGAATAGCAAAAGTCCATACTGAGGAAAAAATAACCAATTCAGTTAAGAAGGGGGATAAAACCTTTTATAGGTACATTAGGGAGCATAGAAAGCTTAAGGGAGGAATAGTGAAGATTAATAAGGGAGAGGGGAGGTGGGCAGAGGGAGACTGTGAAAAGGCAGAGTTACTGAATGAATACTTTTGCTCAGTATTCACAAAAGAAGATGAGGAGGAGTTACCTAAACCAGACAATAGAAACACTCTGGGCAGGGGGTTGACATCAGTCCATTTACAGAAGAAAGAATCCTGAAAGAACTCCTACATCTCAAGGTGGACAAAGCAATGGGGCCTGACGGAATTCACCCCAGAATCCTTAAAGAACTAAGGGAGGACCTAGTGACACCACTGACCACACTTTTCAACAAATCATGGGAGGATGGGGTGGTACCTGAGGACTGGAGTAGGGCAGATGTGATTCCCCTTCACAAAAGGGGGAGCAAGGCAGAAGCAGGAAACTACAGACCTCTAAGTTTGACCTCAGTGGTAGGGAAAATCACTTCTGAAAGAAAGAATTGTTGAGTACCTAGAGGCCAGCAGGGCACAGGACCCAAAGCAGCTTGGATTTATAGCAGGAAGATCATGTCAGACGAATGTAATAGATTTCTTTGACTGGGTGACCAAAGTAATAGTCCAGGGAGGGGCTGT
Organism: Neoceratodus forsteri; assembly: GCA_016271365.2. NCBI lineage: Eukaryota > Metazoa > Chordata > Ceratodontiformes > Ceratodontidae > Neoceratodus > Neoceratodus forsteri. The sequence goes on from JADMNL010000035.1 coordinate 14,242,139, forward strand.
GGATATGGCCTACCTAGACTTTAGCAAGGCATTTGACACAGTCCTGCACAAAAGATTGATAATCAAGTTAGCCAGCCTGGGAGTGGGTCCCAGGGTGGTAGCCTGGTAGCAAACTGGCTGTACAACAGGACACAGAAGGTAATAGTGAATGGAACACATTCCGAAGTAAGGGGGGTCGCTAGAGGAGTACCTCAGGGCTCAGTACTAGGTCCAGTCCTCTTTAACATCTTTATAGGTGACATTGCAGAGGGTCTGGAGGGAAAGGTATGCCTATTTGCTGATGACACAAAGATCTGTAACAGAGTTGATACACAAGGGGGGGTTAGAAAGGACTTGGCAAGGTTGGAGGAATGGTCAGACATATGGCAACTTAGATTCAATGCAAAGAAGTGCAAAGTAATGCACCTGGGAAACAAAAACCCAGAAGAAGAGTACACAATAGCAGGGGAGGTACTAACAACAACAAAAATGGAAAGGGACCTGGGGGTAGTCATATCAGATGATCTAAAGGTGGGTAAGCAATGTGAGATGTCAGTAAGGAGAGCCAGGGGATACTGGGATGCATAGGAAGGCATCGCAAGTAGAAAAGGAAGTGGCTATCCCTCTGTACAGACAGTTGGTGAGACCCCATCTGCAGTACTGTGTGCAGTTTTGGAGACCTCATCTATGCAAGGACATAGACAGGATGGAAGCAGTCCAGAGGAGGGCAACTAAAATAGTGCAGGGTCTACATCAGAAACCATATGAAGAGAGACTGAGAGAGCTTAATATGTATACCCTTGATGAAAGGAGGGACAAGGGGGACATGATAGAAGCGTTCAAGTACCTCAAGGTAATCAACAAAGTCCAGAAGGGTAGCATCTTTCAGAAAAAGAGGTGTGTAAGAACAAGGGGCACAATTTAAAGATAGAGGGGGGACGGCTCAGGGGTAATGTGAGGAAATTTTTTTTCACGGAGAGAGTGCTGGATGCATGGAACCGCCTTCCTGGGGAGGTTGTTGGGTCTAAAATAGTGGGGGAATTCAAACATACATGAGACAGACATAAAGCAATTGTAGTGGGGGTGGCAGGAAGTAGGCTGTTGGTTAACTAGAATCTGCAGCTTATCCAGTAGGTAGGGAAATGGGCAGACTGGGTGGGCCAAGTGGTCCTTATCTGCCGTCAAAGTCTATGTTTCTATGTTTCTAGTGGGATTTGAACCTTGGTTCTTTGTTCACAAAACAATGCTAACCTTGCCCTGTCCCATATCTTCATTTATCCTGGTCCTTCTCAGATTCCATTATTATTGCTCCAATAGCTTTCCCACTTTTCGTGTACTGCAGGTAAATGCATATGTTCCAGAGAAGGACACTCACCACTAACTTGTGAGTGTAGATATTTCGCGTATTGAAGGCAGAGACTAAGCCCCCATGCAGAGCACCATAACTCAGTTCAATAGCTGCCAGGAGACCAGCAAGGCCACTGACCAAAAATATAATCGCTTCTGAATTAAGTTACATATTTTCTCACATCTCACCAAAAGTGTCCATCCAGAAACTATAATTTAACAGCAATAGGAAAATAGAGAGATAGACGAGCTTCTGATGAAGATCATTAAGGAAGCTCGAATAGTAAGCTGCTTCTTGGCTCACACAAAGTGCATTAATTGCATCAGCAATGGCAACAAACTGCTGCCAAAAAAACTAGCCTCCAAAACCGTCTTCAATATACCCCCACAAGAATGCCAAATTTCTTGAAAGAAGCAGAGGAATGTGCTGGGGGGGAGGGGGCCTGCTTGTAAAATGCAGGTTTATAGGACACATACACACACGGGTGAGCTGACTGAATCCCTGAAGGGCCGGCCCATTTTCAACTACACTCGCTCCAACACAATTACTGCTGTGTGATTTTTTTTTTAAGTTCTTCCAGGCTAGAGCGTGCCCAGTTAGAATTGTTGTGCAAATAAAGAAAAATGCTGCTTTAAAATGCACCTCACTTCTGACAACCTTTTGTCAAACATACACCAGCATTGTGGTGGATGATCTCTGAGGCACTCCACAAATCCTGACATCATGGGTTGTATACACCTGATAGGTTGTCTTGATGCACATGTAACCTAAAATTGTGCAAGTTACTGCTGCTTTCTAGTCAGTTACAACTGTGTATCTGATCAAGGTTGTCGCACACCTCCAGAGCTCCAAACATTCACACATAAGGTAAGAAACATTTACTATCGCTAAGTCAGATTTCACAGCATAAGACATGAATATTACTATATGTAACCCCCCTGCAAATGGGAGTTCCCAAAAAGTCTTCCAGGAGCTTACTTGAATGCTCCAAGTCTGGAGGTGTGCAGTGTTTAAGCAGTTTATCTGTGAGTGCTTTTAGACCCTCTGGTACTGTCTCTTTAAGAGCTGTCTGCTTGCAGACTTAATTAGTTTGTATGGGGGGACTGTGTATTTAATGCTCGAATCCGGCCCGAGCTGCTGTCAAATCGTTCTGTTTTTGTAGTCACTAAGAGTGCAAAGGGAGCCCATCTGAAAGCTGCAACTGTTTGCCTCTAATCATTTGAAGCATTAGCAAAATTGCAGATTGTCTAACCTGCTTTTCTTTGCAGTCTGAACTGTTTTTGCCTAGCCTTCCATTCTGGTTTTGAACTGCTGAACTGGACCAATCAGTGTGGGTTAAGGAAGCCCTAAAATGGAGCCTGTGGACGAATCAGAACTTGGACTCTTAATTTGAGCCAGCCACAAGAGGATTGTATGGGCAGTGACTCTGGGAAATGTAGTTTTGACCTTGGCGCCTATTTCCATCAACAGTTGGAATTTATTTTGAGTGACTGCCGGACCAGCCAACAGAATAGTGTGGAGCTAAAGGAAATGCACTGCTCTGGGACTGGAAAGATTAGATCAGTTTTGGCAGTGAAGAGACAAGGAGCTCTGTACTTCTGCGGTGTATAGTTTTGCGCGGGAAGCGCATGTAAGGCCCTGAGTTTCGATCTGCAGCCTATGCAAGCCCGTGTTCGGACTGAATCCGACCTGTGTGGAGAATCAAGGAGATCTGAAGAGTAGAAACCAGGCTCACACTGTAGAAGACTGGAGAAACTGCTGAATCGCACTTGGTCTGTCAGGAACTGAAGCTGCTGTGTGTTCTGCTGGGTATCGTACAATAATTGTGGTCGGGATCGAGAAGCAGCCTGCCTGGTATAGTACTTTCCTTTTACATATAAATGTGTGTAGTGCTTGTGGGGAATCGCGTTTCAAATCCCCTGTACAGTGAATTGAGTGCATGAAGCTGGAAGCAAACCCCAGCTTAATCCGGACTACATCCATTTGCTATAAACTGCAATGGGGTCCAGTCACAAGGACCTTGTCCACATGGTCTGCTCCTCCTGGCAATCCAGGACAATCTGCCTTCCATCTAGTTTTCAGCATTGAGTTTGTGAGTACAAGCAGGGTAGCTCCCTGTCATCTGTTTATCAAATTGCAAGTGTGTCATCTAATTGTTGCTGTTTTATTTCTTCACAAACTGAGCCACTCAGCTCCGGATTACAATTGGGTATTGTGCAAGTGTATTTTCCATCACAGGGCCCCAACCAGCTGCACCGATCCTGGACAGCGCCCCCCCAATCCTGGGTACCCAGTGAAAGTGACATTTTGGGACTCGGAATATGCGCACAGTACTGTGATTATTAATGTGTTTAACCTAATTAAGCTAATTTCCACCTGTCCTTGTTACAGCCCCTTAAATAAATCAGTTCTGTTTGTTTCAGCAAAGTTACACTGACTGCAGTATTTGTTTATGTTAAAGTATTGTACTGCGGCTATCGCACTGTATCATCTTGTTTTACAGGGGGTCATCAGAGTCCAGTTGACAGAGCCAGTCCTGGGGGTAAGTGTACATTGTGAAGATAGTCCTGATGTATTGTGTGGGCCACTAGTGGGAAGAAAGGGGGGTTACAGTGTCCCAGAGGGCTGTGACCAAGTCAGAATAGACAGTACCAACCCTGACCTCTGGGTGGAGGCACCTACCATTGGACCTAGGCCCCTCAACCCATCAGTAGTCAGTCAGGCAGGGATAGTAGCCCTTAGGATAGCGCCACCTGGGGGTTACATGTATGCTCAGAGTCTTAGAACAATTTGGGTATAAGAGAGCACTGCGTCTAATTCAACATCGGGAACTTTATAACAATGACCTCTTAAGAGCAGATTAAGGAATTAGCACTGTACTAGTAATGCATATCGTTTCAAGCCTACTGAAACAGACTTAACCTTACAAATTTGAAAACAAGAACTACTGGATTGATATAAAATTTCTGTCTATAAAACTAAGGCACTACTCTAAGTAGCCATACCTTACTTGTTGCTAAACACACCTACATCAGCATTTCATTTTTGGAATCCCTAGCAGCAATCCAAAGTGACCCTATCTATGCTCGATGTGACCATTTCTCCCAATATAGGAGCAAATGCGGAGGGGACTGCTGACACAGCCACTTACATGCTGCCACTCTTACCAGGATCATGGAGTGCTCTGGTCACCTCTACTAGCGGTCCCAGACTTCAATAATTCACAAACCTCCTGGATATCTGGCTCAAACAAATAGAGCTCTGGGAAACCCCTGGCCCAGCAGTCCCAGACACATCCCTAAAGCATGCAGCATGAACATTCCCTCAAGAAGGGTTCAATCTAACCGCATTACTTCACTTCAGCACTTCAGGACCACTACGGACCCAAGATGGTGCCGACATAATGTTTTTTATGGCTATCGCCTGATAGCATCTTCCCCTGCATTTCCCTTCCTCCATTCCTGCTGGAAATCTCACGCAACCGCAACTCCAGCGCGCCCATTGGCTGGTCGCTCTTGCGAGACGACATTAGCTCCTACTATGCACCCTGACATCAGCCCCATTGGGCGATTGTGATGATCTCACTACCTCACTCATTTTGGCAGTTTTCAATACTTCTGCACACCCATCCTAGTAAACAAGCACAAGAAACACAGCAATCACAGAGATATTCGCCCCCATTATGGTTACCGCTTCTATGGTGACATTACATCTCTTTTACTGTGCAGCTGTTCTGAGGTGTCTAAGCCATCACTCTCTTAAAGAGACACAGCCCTGTTCTGAGGCACCTAAGCCATCCCTCTGTTAAAGAGACACACAGCCCTCCACTCTAACTGTGGCATATATATGTATATATATATATATATATAGCAGCATATTGTTTTGGATTTTGCCTACCACCCTCATTATTGCTGCATCCTGACCCTACTTCTCAATCCTGTTCTAGCAGGCCTCATTACAGCTCTGGCACCCCTCCCATATGTCTATCTTGATTGTTATTCAGCTATACAGTCCTAATTACAAGAGAAATCACTATGCATCTCAGACTATTCTTTCTTTGCCCTACAGATAATAATGCCTAAAACAAAAAGCTGCAGAGAATGCAATGTCCCCATCCCACAACAGTAGCTAGGATGCCTTTGCACATCTTGCGCCGAAGACTCTGCCAACCACATCGAAGTGCAAGACCCATCCACTTCCCCTCAACCTCAACATGCAGAGCCTCGATCAGACACTACTAAAGCCCTGTTACAAAACAAGCAACTAATGCAGGCCCAGCAGGAAGTACTCACAGCAATGCTCCAGCAACTGACTGAACTGTCCAGACAACAGTCAATCAAAACCCCTCCAGCAAAGGAAAGGGCCACCGCTATCCTTTAACTACCATCACCCACCACCGATGTATCACCGCTGCACCCCGAGCCAGGAGACACCTCCGACGAAGAAGACTGAGAACGAGACAATAAGCCACAAACACTCACAGCAAAATGGTGTTTCCCGGACCAGATCCCATCGTTAGTACACCATATCATGGAAACGGTGGGCTTCGACACTGCGTCCCCCACTCCTACCTCAAAACTCCTGCCATCCTAACAAGTGCAGGTCAATCAAGCAGACGTCTTTCCCATCTGTGATGCCATCGAGGAACTGGTACAGAAAGAATAGTCCTCTTCTGAACCAGCAAGGATTCCTGAACGCAAATCATGGGATAAAATGTACCCACTTCACGCGGACAAGCTAGCCTTATGGTGCACTCCTCCACTAGTGGACCCACAAATAGCTGCCTTAAACAGAAGGACCGTGCTACCCACAGATTCAGCCTCTGGATTAAGAGATCCCATAGACATGAAACTGGAAGATAACCTCAAAAAGAATGCTGAATTAGCAGGGCTGGCGAGTAAAGCTGCTACGACAGCTATCTACGTGACGAGAGCACAGTTAACCTGGCTACAGGAACTTCAAAAGACCCTTCCTGCCAAGTCACCCGAATCTACCCTCCTAGATAACACCACACTATCCACTAAATACTTAGCGGATATGGTGGTTGACTCATGTAACCCCAAGGTAACGCTATCCCAAGGGCTACTACCCCTGCCTGTTTGACTCCGGACAGCTTGAGGGGCCTAGGTCCTATGGCAGGTGCCTCCACCCAGAGGTCAGGGTTTGTAGTGGTTAGACTAGCTTGGTCACAGCCCTCTGGGACACTGAGACCCCCTTTTATTCCCTCTAGTGGCTCACACAGTACACCGGAGTTGCAGCCCCAATACCCCACATATACACACTGTTCACTCATAAAGTACCACTTACCCTCGAGACGGATTCTGCAGCATGTCTCTGAGGAACCCCTGTAAAATATGGTTAAACAACATACACAGCGAAATACAATACTGTTTCCTTAAGTACCAACACAACAGACACTATATAGTATAACAACAACAAATCTGATTTATTTAGGGGGCAGTGGCATGGGAGGGGGAAATCAGGTTAATTAGTGGCATTAAATCACAGTACTGTGCACACATACAGGGACTGAAGAGTCACACTCTGAGTACCCAGGTTGGGGGGGCTAGCCAGGTCTGTTGCCCAGGGTTGGCCGGCAGGTGCAGATGAATAGGGCCCTGTAGAAGAAAATATATGCACAACAACCAATTGTAATCCGGAGCCGGATGGCTCATCCATGAAGCAGTGAAGCAACAAGAATTAGATGACACACTTGTGATTGAAAACAGGCTGCAGGGGAATACCCTGATTTATACTCACAATACCCAAGCTGAGAACCGGATGGTGGATGTTCTTCTGGATTGTCAGAAGCAACATTGCATGGAGACAAGGTCCTTGTGACTGGACCCCACTGCAGTTTGTAGCAAACGGATTTAGTCCGAGACAAGCTGGGGTTTGCTTCCAGCCTCAACACACAGCACACAGCACAGGGGATTGGAAATAGCGATTCCCCACAAGCATTATGCACATTCATATATAAAGGAAAGTACTATACCAGGCAGGCTGCTCCTCGATCCCGATCGCACTTACTGCAAATTACTCGGGAGCACACACGGCAGCTTCAGTTCCTGACAGACCAAGCGCAATTCAGCAATTTTTCCAGTCTTCTACAGGGTGAGCCTGGTTTCCACACTTCTAGTGCTTCCTTCTCCTCGCAACTCGGATTCAGTCCAAACCAGCACTTACAAAGGCTGCACACTGAAACTCAGGGCCCCACAAGCGCTTCCCGCGTGAAACTATACACCGCAGAAGCACACAGCTCCTTCTCTCTTCACTGCCACAACTGATCTGATCTTTCCAGTCACAGAGCAGGGCATGTCCTTTAGCTCCACACGATTCTGCTGGCTGATTCAGCTGTCACCAAAATAACGACCTCTGTTGGTAGAAAAAGGCACCAAGGTCAAACTACATTTCGAGTCACTGCCCTACAGTCCCCTCTGTGGCTGGCTCAAAAATTGAGAGTCCAAGTTCTGATTCATCCACAGGCTCCTATTTTAGGGTCTCCTATCCTCCTGATTGGTCCAATTCAGCTATTCAGGACCAAATGAAAGAGTTACACTGAAACAGTTTGTGATGAAAGAAAATAGTGAGACAAACTACATTTTCTGAGTCACTCTAAATGATTTCTGGCAAGCAGTTATATCTATCAACAAGGCTCCCTCTGCACATGTAACAACAGCAGAAATGGAGTGAATTGACAGCAGCCTGGGTGGGATTCGGGCATTACAACACACAGTCCCCCCATACAAACTAAGTCTTCAAGCAGACAGCTCTTAAAGAGACAGTACGTGGAGGCTCAAATAGCACTCGCTTGGAACCACATTTAAACAGCTTAGACGCTGAACACCACCCAGACTTGGAGCATTCAGGCAAGCTCCTGGAAGACTTTTTTGAACCTCCATTTGCAGGGGGTTACACCCTTCCTGGTCTGGAAAAAACTTGGCATCCATGTCAAGTAAGTACCCCCATAAATTTCAACACAACCATAATCATTTACATCAATATCACATTAGGATTATACATGCAATCATCAGTCAACACATCACCTTACCAGGCACATTTCTGAAACTTTTCAGTACATCATTTTTTACACAGTATTATACACACATTGTACCATAACTCAGGTTATTACCTCCTGTACATGAAACCTGAAGAGAGAGGGTCCTTCCCTATCAACTACCTTGGGGCTGGATGGGGCAAGGGCACAATACCTAGAGGGCAACAACAAGTAACTTGGAGTTAGCACTGATGTTCAGTTTGGTAATGAGCTTGGGACACATACACTTTATGAACAACATTGAGAGGCAAGTCCACAGGCCTCCCAGGGGAATCAAAACTGAGGTGCACCACAGGCTTTACAGCTCGAACAGTCTTTCTAGGGGGAATTGTTACAGTCTCTGCACCCTGAGCCTCATTTTCAGCATTGTTCTCATTTGTCAGGGGAGTCTCCATTGGGGTACAGAGGCTAGAATTTGGGGAACTTTCAGCTCCAGGAGTTACAGTCTCTGAGTCCACAACACTTGGCTCACATGGAGAGCTTTCGGATACTGGCAGTGAACTATCAGAGCACTAAACACACTCTTCTTGTTCTGGTATATCACCAGTTTGTCCCAGTCCATCAGTTTCCTCCTCTGAAAGCTCAAACAGTTCAACCATACACAATGATTCCATATCATCTGACTTGATGCTTTGCACTTCACTTTCTGGGAGCATTGGCACCAGGGACAAAGCTGGGGGCTTAGACAGTCCAGAAGGCCCAGCTTCATCTCCAGGATTGACTAGGGGATTGCCCTGAAACAACTGACTCAGTTCATAAGAAGGGTAGTATTCAAAGCCACACTCACCTTCCTCTGACATGGACTGACAGTCATATTCAACTGGGACTTGTGATGGGGAACACTTTAACTCAACTTCTGTAGGTGCAGGCTTTCTTGATTTTTGCTTAGCAGCAGCTCTAGTCACTGGTCCAGAGGGGGCATTTTCTGGGGGCTCAGACTCATTCAGGATTTGTCCAATGGGCAGTAAATGATTTCTATGCATTGTTTTCACATCTTTTGAGTTATTCTCTGGCCTTACTTTGTACATAGGCAGATCATTTAGTTTGCCTACCACAATGTAGGGGGGATGGTGCCACCTATCAGCAATCCTGTGTTTGCCATCAGTCCCAGATTTCTTGGCAATACACGATCTCCCTCCTGGAGTTCCTGTGCCTTCACCTTTTTATCATAACTTTCTTTGTTGGCCAGATTCCTTTTGGTAGCCATGGTTTGAGCCAGTTGGTATGCATGATTTAGCTGGGCCTTTAACTTTAGCACATACTGGAGATAATTATCAGCTCGAACCCCATCTATAGACCACCAGCCCAGGAGGAAGAAACAGATAGGGAGCTGATGCTAGCCATCCAAAGGATGGCAGACAAGGGTGAGGTAGTACTGGTTGGAGACTTCAATATTCCAGACGTGGACTGGAGCATCCCAGCAGCAGCATCAACTAGGAGCAGATTTATCCTGGACTCCCTTCAGGATGTCTTCCTCAAGCAACTGGTCATGGAACCAACTCGGCAGAAGGCAATACTGGACCTTGTGTTCACAAACAGGGACAGTGTGATGGGGGTACAGGGGGAGCACCTGGGAAACAGTGACCACCAGTCATTGTGGTTTGAAATCACAAAGCAGAACCAAACCACACAAAAACACGTATCCTGGATTTTAGGGGTGCAGACTTGGGAAAATGGGGAGATACTTGAAAGAGGCAATAAGGGAATGGGACAGGAATCAGGGGTTGAGGAACAGTGGGCAGTATTAAAATGGGATTACAAGAACAACAGAATTATGCATTGAGCAGGTTAGTAAGAGGAAAAGGAAGAGAGACCATTATGGTTTTCCAAAGTAAGAAAAGCAAGTGAAAGCTAAAAGATTGCATTCTAGGCAATACAAAAGACATCAGGCATAGGGATAGAAGTACCAGGAGAAGCAAAGGGAGGCAGGGAGGTCAGTAAGGAAAGCCAAAGCTCAGACAGAAGAGCACATTGCAAAATCAGTGGGTAGAGGAGACAAAACCTTTACAGGTACATAAGGAAAAAAAGAAAGCACAAAGGGAGGATAGTGGAGACTGAAGGGGAGGGATGGAGCCCGTGGAGGATGACAACAGTGAAGCTGACATATTGAACAGGTATTTCTGCCTCAGTCTTTACTGAGGAAGAGGAGGGTAATGGGTCTGAATGAGTACAAGGGGTGAGAATGGCAGAAATGGACACAAGTCCCTTTGCACGAGAAAGGGTCCTGAAGGAACTGAAGTAACAAGAGTTGATAAAGCAATGGGGCTAGATGGGTGCACCCTAGGGTCCTTAAAGAACTAAGAGAGGTGGTGGCTGAACCTCTGGCTATCCTGTTTAGCCGATCACTGGAAACAGGAGGTACCCAAAGACCGGAGGACAGCAGATGTAGTCCCTTATACAAAAGTGGGAACAAAGAGGAAGCAGGGAACTACAGACCAGTCAACTTGCACCCCGGTAGTGGGGAAGATCATGGAAGCACTACTGAAGGAGAGATTGGTGGAACATCTGGTTGTCAATGGACTACAGGACCCAAGGCAGCATGGTTTCACCAGGGGGAGGTCATGTCAGACCAACCTTGTTGAATTTGTTGACTGGGTGCCTAGGGAGGTGGATCAGGGGAGGGCAGTGGACATGGCCTATCTGGACTTCAGCAAGGCCTTTGACACTGTGCCACATAGAAGACTATTACACAAACTAGGGAATATGGGTGTGGGCAGGACAGTAGTGTGGTGGGTAGGTAACTGGCTGGGTGGCAGGACACAGCGGGTGGTGGTAAATGGCTGTCACTCCACAGAGGGAAGAGTGACCAGTGGGGTACCACAGGGATCAGTGCTGGGACCGGTCCTATTCAACATCTTCATCAGTGACATTGCGCAGGACCTAGAAGGCAGAATTTCACTGTTCGCTGATGACACGAAGCTCTGTAACAGAGTAGACACACCAGAGGGTGTAGACAGAATGGGAAGCGACCTGCAGAAACTTGAAGAATGGTCAGGAGTTTGGCAGTTGAAATTCAATGCAAAGAAGTGCAAGATAATGCATATGGGGCACAAAATCCCTGGCACAATATATCAGTTGGGGAGTGAGGCTATAGCATGCACCAAGCAGGAAAGGGATCTTGGGGTTATCATCTCTGATGACCTCAAGGTAGGGAAACAGTGTGACAAGGCAGCAGGTAAAGCAAATAAGATGCTGGGATGTATAGGCAGGGGCATCACCAGCAGGAACATGGAGGTCATAATTCCACTATACAAGACACTAGTGAGGCCCCACCTGGAGTACAGTGTACAGTTCTGGAGACCATACCTACATAAGGACATAGACAGGGTAGAGAAGGTTCAGAGGAGGGCAACAAAGATGGTGCATGGATTGCATCACAAGTCCTATGAAGACAGGTTGAAGGAACTGAACATGTACTCCCTGGAGGAGAGGAGGGAGAGAGGGGATATGATAGAGACATACAAGTATCTTACAGGGAGGAACAGGGTGCAGGAAAACACTATTTTTAAGCGAAAAAGATGTTCCAGGACTAGAGGGCATGGGATGAAGTTGGAGGGAGGCCGATTCAGAGGAAACATGAGAAAGAATTTCTTCACAGAACGGGTGGTGGACAAGTGGAACACCCTGCCAGAGGAAGTGGTGGGGGCTGAAACAATCACGGGATTTAAGAATGCATGGGATAGACATAAAGGAATTCTGGAGGTCGGGGTAAGGGGCAACAGACTTCTAGGAAAACAAACTGAACTTACAAGCTCAAATGGGCAGACTGGGTGGGCCATAGGCCCTTATCTGCCGACACTGTCTATGTATCTATGTATCTATGTATGTAGCAGAAACTCTGAAACAAACATCTACTGGTAGTTGGGCCTCTCTTCCAAACATCAGGCGGTAGGAGGAGAACCCAGTGGCATCACTTTTGGTGCAGTTGTAGGCATGTACCAAGGTGCTGATTTGTTGGCTCCATCTAGGCTTGTCCTTGGGGTGGAGGGTGCCCAGCATATCTAACAGGGTGCAGTTGAAATGTTCAGGCTGTGGGTCCCCCTGAGGGTGGTAAGAGGTGGTTCTGGACTTTTGCACCCCTCCACAGAGAAAGCATCTCTTTGATCAGATGACTCTCAAAGACCTTCCCTTGATCAGAATGGATTCTTTGTGGAGCCCCATAGTGAACAAAAAAGTTTTCTACAAGCACTTTGGCCACAGTGGATGCTTTCTGGTCCTTGGTGGGGAAAGCTTGGGCATATCTTGTAAAATGGTCAGTAACCACCAGCATTGCTAATATTTCTTTGGTCTGACTCCAGACTCAGAAAATCAATACAGACCAGCTCCATGGGCACTGGTGGTGATGTTAACAAGGGGTGCAGCCCTCTGGGGCAAAGCTTTCCTCTGTAAACAGCGACTACAAGTTCGAATGTGTTGCTCAACATCAGCCCCCATCTTAGGCCAATAGTATCTGGATGTCACCAAGTCAAGTGTTCTGTCTATACCATGGTGCCCCATGTGGTTGTGTAAGGACCTCAGTACTGAGTCTCGAAAGGCAGTGGGCAGCACTAGTTGTTGTTTGTCTGTTTGTCCACCTCTATCTACTGTTTCTTTGTATAACAGTCTATTCATCATTTTCAACTTAGAACCTTCCTTGTATAACAATGCAGTTCTCAAATCAGTGGAGTGTAACTTGGACACTTATTTCCCTGTGTAGAGAGCTTCTAGAGCTGGTTTGATCATAGGATCTCGGGATTGAGCCAGCTGAAGACTGTCATTGTCTAGCTGAGGTAATGCACCAATGTCTAATGCAGAAAAGTGGCAATAAGCAGCAGGTATGCAATTCTCAGAGGGCCCCAAACAATCCACCAGACAGTCCACGGTGTATGTGGCCACTTGTTTCTCTCAGTCAAACTTCTGGCAGAGTGCTCGAATAACAGGTTCTGACAGTCTGACCCAGTCATTTCAGGAAACAGGCCTCCAGGAGACAGCATCAGCATCTATGTGGTTAAGGCCTGCTCTGTATTCAACAGCATATTCATATGTAGATAATACAGAAAACCACCTATGGCCAGTGGCATCCAACTTAGCCGAAGTCTGCACATAGGTCAAAGGATTATTGCCAGTTTTTACTAGTATCTTAGCCCCATACAAGTATTCATGGAATTGGTCAACAATGGCCCACTTCAAAGCTAGGAACTCTAACTTAAGTACAGGATAGTTCTTTTCGGATGGGGTCAGGCTTCTACTGACAAAGGCCACTGGTCTCAGTCCATTCTCGTGCTTCTGGTACAACACAGCCCCCAAACCTTGCAGGCTAGCATCAGTGTGTAGGACATAGGGTTTTGCTGGATCAGCATAGGCAAGAACTGGAGCATGGGTAAGTTGCTATATAATCTCATGAAAAGCAACTTCACACTCAGGTGTCCATCTTGCTGCAAAAACTTCATTAGGACAGAAATACACTCTCTCAGTCTCAGGGGGAGTTGACCTCTTGTACTTTTTGTGGGTAGGAGGGTAACCTTGAGTAAGATTAAGTAAAGGATGGATCACTCTTGAATAGTCCTTAATGAAATGGCAATAGTAGCCACAGAATCCCAGGAAACTTTGCAGTTCTTTTAGATTGTGGGGCTGTGGCCAGGTGGTCAAGGCCTCAGCTTTACTTGGGTCGGTCTCTATTCCCTCAGTGGAGACTATATGCCTCACATACTTTACAGAGGTTTGGAAGAACTGACATTTATTGATGGACAGTTTCAGGTCAAAGTCTTCCGGTTGGTCCAACACCTTGAATAATCTGCTCTCATGTTCCTCTGGTGAGCTACCAAACACAATAATCATCTTGGTATACCAGGCACTCTAATAAGTTCATGTCCCCCACTGCACACTCCATCAGTCATTGAAAAGTAGCTGGGGTGCCTGAAATCCCTTGCGGCATCCTCATGAATTCATAGAAGCCAAGTGGACAGATAAAGGCTGTCTTCTCACGGTCTTCTGGGGCCATCTGGATCTGGTAGTACCCACTTCGAAGATCCAGCACGGAGAACTACTTGCTACCATTCAGGCAGTCTAAAGCATCCTGGATGTGGGGCATTGTATACTGATCAGGGATAGTCCACCGGTTCAAGGTGCAATAATCCACTCACATCCTTACTGCCCCATTCTTTTTTCTCACTACCACAATAGGTGAAGCATATGGGCTTCTGGATTCTTGTATTACACCAGCAGCAAGCATCTCTTGCAGATGCCGTCTCGCATCATCTATGTTAGCAGGTGCTAGACATTGAGACCTCTCATGAAATGGCCTTTCATCATGCAGCCAGATATGGTGCTCAGCTCCTTGCACACATCCTACGTCCCATTCCTTTAAAGAAAACACCTGATCTCTCTGGGCAAGCTTCTCACTGATTCTCATCTTCCATTCGGCTGGTAACGAGATCCCCAAAATCAAACAAGTCGGGCATCACTCTGTCATTCTCCCCCGAACACTTGTTACTGGGTATCACTGCAGTATCTGCACAATGTACATTAACCAGGGTGCAACCTCTATTTACTCGAATCTCTCTATCTGACACATTGTGAACTTGGACCATTACCCATTTGGCATAAGCATGGGCTCTGGCAGGCAAAATACTTGGCTTGACCAGCAGTCCCTCCAGCAATGTCCCATCGCCTCATGCATCCAGCATGAGGATTTTATTCTTGACATCCTTTCTGATATGGACTTCCCCCCCTGTAAGGTACACTGGGCATTTGGTGCCAAAATCAGAGACTCAGGATCCTTCTTCCAGACAATTCCAAACGGTTCCTCTGGTTCCACTTTGTCAGCATCTCTCTGGGCATCATAGACCTTCCTGATCAAGGCCAGAATTCTTAGAGCTCTACCAGTTCTTGACCCATGTTTCTCATAACACAGCTGCGCCAACCATCCAAACATATGTGCATTTGTCCCAATTAGTAGAGGAAACCCTTCATACAGTCCAGTAGGGGGACACACTAAGGCCAGGGTCTCAACTTGCTCTGCCACTCCAGCCACGGAGGTAGGGAAAGATAGCCAAATTTGGATATACCTGGAGTAGAGGTAGGCCTTCTCACTTAACCCCCATACATGCAGCCCCTTCCAATGGTTGTAAGGGCACGTCTGACAAATGCTTCTGATACCAATCCTGGAACATAATTGTCACTTGGGAGCCACTGTCCAACACAGCTCTGGTTGGCACACCATTCACTTTTACTGTAGCCTCCATTGAAGGGCCCACTATTCTGGACCAGTCAGGAGAGGCGGTAGCAAGGGCCTGGGTAGATGATCTAGCCACAGAAGGAAATGAGTTAACATTTTTGGGACCTTCACTGCAGTCATTTTGTGCACCTTTTAACCACTGTTTTGTGCTCCAAAGATCTCCTTGTAGCTGTCTCACCACTCTCTCTAAGTCTTTCTGAGACCGGCATTCCCTCTTCATGTGCCCATCCTTCCCACAATTATGGCAGAATATGTCAGCTGATGTTTGGGGTGACTGAGGCATCACATTGGGGTCCGCGGCATTGGTACTATCAATAGAAAACCTTGGTGCCTCCTCAGCTGGCAGTGGGTTGGACATTTGGAGAATTCTCTTCAGTTCCCCCACTTCCATAGTCAAGATATCAAGCTTTGAGCTGCTGTCAGCAGGAGATGTCTGGGGGGACACCCCAACCCCCATAGCAGATGCAGTCGAGTAAGAGTTGGGGCCTATACTCATAGGAGGGGCCTTCATAAAGAGACTATTTATTGCTTCCCTGAACTCCCTCAGCAGTTTATCCCATGGCAGAACATCGGTAGCCATCCATCTCTGGCTGGGCCCCCCCCTTGGCTGACATGTGGGTCTCGGGTTCTGTCATGTGATTTTGGTGATTCCAGACCATCAGCATCTGACCCTGCACCTGGAGCAGGGGATGTAGCAGCTACAACTGCACAGTGCTCTGAAAAACCTTCCTCCTTCTCAACTTCTTCATCATCACATGGAAAAGCAAGGGACTAGATTTCTTTTGATGCAGTTGCAATTTGAGCAACACCCAGCTAGAGTGCCAGGCAGAGCAGAAACATAGAAACATAGAATTTGATGGCAAATAAGGACCGCTTGGCCCACCCAGTCTGCCCATTTCCCTACCTACTGGATAAGCTGCAGATCCTAGTTAACCAGCAGCCTACTTCTTCCTACCCCAACCCCCTAGAATGGCCTTATGACTGTCCCATGCATGCTTGAATTCCACCACTGATTTTGACTCCACAACCTCCTCCGGAAGGCCATTCCATCCATCCACAACCCTCTCTGTGAAAAAATACTTCCTAAAGTACCTCTGAGCCACCCCCTCTATCTTCAAATTGTGCCCTCTTGTTCTTGCACACCTCTTTTTGAAAGATGCTACCCTCTTGGACTTTGTTGATTCCCTTGAGGTACTTGAACATTTCTATCATGTCCCCCTCTCCTCGAGGCTATACATATTAAGCTCCTTTCTCTCTCTTCATATGTCTTCTGGTGCAAACCCTGCACC
This sequence comes from Neoceratodus forsteri, assembly GCA_016271365.2. Classification (NCBI taxonomy): domain Eukaryota; kingdom Metazoa; phylum Chordata; order Ceratodontiformes; family Ceratodontidae; genus Neoceratodus; species Neoceratodus forsteri. The sequence continues at coordinate 14,259,028 of JADMNL010000035.1, forward strand.
ATTTAGTTGCCCTCCTCTGGACAGCTTCCATCCTGTCTATGTCTTTGCAGAGATTGGGTCTCCAGAACTGCACACAGTACTCCAGATGGGGTCTCACCAGCTGTCTGTACAAAGGGATAATAACTTCCTGTTTTCTACTGGTGATGCCTCCCTATGCATCCCAGTATCCCCCAACCCTCCTTGCTGCCCTCTCACATTGCTTGCCCACCTTTAGGTCATCTGATATGACTACTCCCAGGTCCCTTTCCATTTTTGTTGTTGTTAGTATCTCACCCCCCATTGTGTACTCTTCCCCTGGGTTTTTGTTTCCCAGGTGCATTACCTTGCACTTCTTAGCATTGAATCTATCATTGAATATAGCAGAGTATATGAGCCAGTCTTACCCGGTCCACTTCACTAGAGGTCCAACCCCCCCTTTCAAAAAATGATTTGCAAGATTCCCTCTAATTGATCCATATAGGCACATAACAATTCCCACGGCTGTTGTCTAACATCTTTAAGCTTCCATTTCAATGCCTCAACACTAGTTGTGCCCCCAAACACATTTTCAAGGGCAATTAGGTACTCTTGGACTTTGGCGTCAGGGTCAGAGACCCTTAGGGAGTGAAAAGTACATTGGGCGGGTCCCTGGAGGCTCTCTCCCAGGAGAGACCTTTTTTCTGCCCTGGAGCATTGCCAGTCTTGTACCGCAAGGGTAGCAGAGTCTATCCAGGTTTCCAGATCGACCTCCTTATTTGGAGCGGGGCGGATGCCAGAGAATACTTTGGGCTTGAGGTAACAGTCATGACTAATGGCAGGTACAAACATAGAGGCTATCATTGGCACAGAAGGAGGGGCAATAACGGGTGCTTGAGGGGGAGAGGGTGTTGGAGAGGAACACCCCCAGGTGGCAATAATAGTTTCTTTAAATCCTCCACAGTTTTCCCCTCCTCCAGCAACAATTTAGCAAATTTCTCCTCAAAAGTTTCAGATAGTGGGGGGGGGGTCATTCCCCCCTGGGTCTTTACTGTCCTTAGTTATCACTCTCTAGGCAGTGAGGGCTCCCTCTGGGGTAATAGTCTGTGGCACTTTGATGCTATCCATGGGGTCCTTATACTCTACTAGGGCCATGAAAGTTTGGGTGAGCAGATTAGCATGTTGACCTGCCACCACAGGGTTTTGTAAACCTTCCACCTTGGAAAGTACTCCCTGTACAGTGTCCATATTGATACCAAGGGGATGTCCAGGATAAGCATAGCATTTTGGGTGTCGATCTCCTGCCCAGTACACCTCTCCACCAACTGGTGCACAACCACTTCTGTCGGGGTATCCATTTATTTTTAACAGTGATTCATAAATGTGGCCACTAGGGGAAGCTAATCCCAGCAGTGCCTCCAAGATGTAACCCCTAGGTGGTGCTATCCCAAGGGCTACTACTCCTGTCTGTTTGACTATGGATAGGTTGAGGGGCCTAAGTGCTATGGCAGGTGCCTCCACCCAGAGGTCAGGGTTTGTAGTGGTTAGATTAGCTTGGTCACAGCCCTCTGGGACACTGAGACCCCCTTTTATTCCCTCTAGTGGCTCACACAGTACACCGGAGTTGCAGCCCCAGTACCCCACGTATACACACTGTTCACTCATAAAGTACCACTTACCCTCAAGATTGATTCCGCAGCATGTCTCTGAGGAACCCCTGTAAAATAAGGTTAAACAACATACACAGCAAAATATAATACTGTTTCCATAAGTACCAACACCACAGACAGTATATAGTATAACAACAACAAATCTGATTTATTTAGGGGACAGTAACATGGGAGGGGGAAGTCAGATTAATTAGTGGCATTAGATCACAGTACTGTGCACACATACAGGGTCTGAAAAGTCACACTCTGGGTACCCAGGTTGGGGGGGATAGCCAGGTCTGTTGCCCGGGGTTGGCCAGCAGGTGCAGATGGATAGGGCCCTGTAGAAGAAAATATATGCACAACAACCAATTGTAATCTTGAGCCGGATGGCTCAGTCCATGAAGCAGTGAAACAACAAGAATTAGATGACACACTTGTGATTGAAAACAGGCTGCAGGGGAATACCCTGATTTGTACTCACAATACCCAAGCCGAGAACCGGATGGTGGATGTTCTTCTGGATTGTCAGAAGCAACAGGACATGGAGACAAGGTCCCTGTGACTGGACCCCACTGCAGTTTGTAACAAATGGATTTAGTCTGAGACAAGCTGTTGTTTGCTTCCAGCTTCAACACACAGCACACAGCACAGGTGATTGGAAATAGTGATTCCTCGCAAGCACTACACACATTCATATGTAAAAGGAAAGTTCTATACCAGGCAGGCTGCTCCTCGATCCCGATCGCACTTACTGCAAATTACCCGGGATCACACACGGCAGCTTCAGTTCCTGACAGACTGAGCGCAATTCAGCAATTTCTCCAGTCTTCAACAGAGCAAGCCTGGTTTCCACACTTCTAGTGCTTCCTTTTGCTCACAACTTGGGTTCAGGTCAAACTGGCACTCACAAAGGCTGCAGACCAAAACTCAGGGCTTCACACTTGCTTCCCACATGAAACTATACACCGCAGAAGCACACAGCTCCTTCTCTCTCTTCACTGCCACAACTGATCTGCTCTTTCCAGTGACAAAGCAGGGCATTTCCTTTAGCTCCACACTATTCTATTGGTTGATTCAGCTGTCACTCACAATAAGACTCCTTCTGTTGGTAGAAAAAGGCACCAAGGTCAAAACTACATTCCCAAGAGTCACTGCCCATACAATCCCCTTGTGGCTGGCTCAAAATTGAGAGTCCAAGTTCCAATTCATCCACAGGCTCCATTTTAGGGTCTCCCTATCCTCCTGATCGGTCCAAGTCAGCTATTCAGGACCAAAATGAAAGAGTTAAACTGAAATAGTTTGTGCTGAAATGAAAACAGGTGAGACAAACTACATTTTCTGAGTCACTCTAAATGATTTCTGGCAAACAGTTATATCTATCAACAAGGCCCGCTCTGCCCATGTAGCAATGGCAGAAATGGAGCGAATTGACAGCAGCCCGGGTGGGATTCGGGCAGTAGAACACACAGTCCCCCATACAAACTAATTAAGTCTGCAAGCAGACAGCTCTTAAAGAGACAGTACGTGGAGACTCAAATAGCACTCGCTTGGATCCACATTTAAACAGCTCAGACGCCGAAAACCACCCAGACTTGGAGCATTTAGGCAAGCTCCTGGAAGACTTTTGGGAACCCCCATTTGCAGGAGGTTACACCCCCTTAAAATAAATGCCAGATCTGTGGTGATCACCAACAGGGCCCGTAAATCACTATGGATGAAATTATGGGATGCAGACAAAGAGTCAAAGCAACCCTACAAAGGTTGCCGTTCAAAGGCAACATGATATTTGGCGATGGCCTACACAGATATCTCAAGGGCAAGGAAAAGGGTAAAGCACTACACAGAGACCAAGACATATCAAACTATTTACCCACCAGACCAAGGAGTAGATCTCACTCCTTTCAAGATAAGAAAATAGGGATTCCCATGTTCCGGGGCAATACTTACAAGCAAAACTATATAACCCCTTATCAATACAACAGATACAGAGGCAGAGGAGCCACACACAGAGGCAGGGGAAACTACAATCATAGACACAACTCCGCCCCTGACTATGCATACCCTCTTCCAAATCACACAGTACCAGTGGGCGCCAGACTCAAACTATTCTTTCCCCAGAGGTGACATTCCACGACTGACAAGTGGGTATTACAGATCATACAACTAGGCTACGCAATAGAATTCACACACATACCTATACTCCACAGAATGATACAATCCCCAATATCCAGCCAGAAAGCCTTGCCAAATCAAGTCCAAGCCACTCTGAACGATCTATGCGCAAACAATGCGATAGCTCCAGTGCCAAATCATGAAAAAGGACAAGAAATATACTCAATATGCTTTATGGTGCCAAAAAAGACAGGAGGTGTACACCACGTGTTCGACCTCAAATTCATCAACAAATCTGTGAGATACACGCCATTCAAAATGAAGACCATCAGTTCCACACTGCATGCACTAAGACAGGGAGACTTCCTCACATCAATAGATCTGAAGGACACCTACCTCCACATCCCAATAAGACCAAACCACTATCGGTTCTTAAGATTTTGCATTCTGAACCAGCATTTCCAATACCAAGTACTACTTGTCGAACTAGCTTCAGCGCCAAGAGTATTTATGAAGGTCAAACTCCGCGAGAAGGGAATACACAACATCCCGTACCTAGACGACTGGCTTATCAGAACAAGATCACAACAGCAGTCCGTACGGGAAACAAAAATAGTGATAGACTGCTTACAACAACATGGCTGGGTGATCAATCACACAAAGAGCAGTCTAACCCCCAGTCACTCCATCGAGCACCTAGGCACATTCATCAACACACACAAGGGCCTAGCATTCCCATTGGAATCCAGAATCTTGTCCATCATATCGACAGCCAGCAAACTACAGAAATCTCAGCGACCAACTCTTCTACATATATCTCGAGTGCTAGGTCTTATGTCCTCTGTCATAGACACCGTACCCTGGGCAAGGTGGCACTCCAGGATGCTCATAGACTTTCTTTTAACCCAGGAACCCACATACGATCTCAACTTATCGAACACAGTCTTTCTACCAACTGAGGAAAAATCAAGCCTCACATGGTGGACAAAAAGGCACTGCCTCTCACAGGGCATGACCCTAGATACTTCACCAGACATCACAATAGTGATGGATGCCAGCCTATTCGGCTGGGGAGCAGTAACAGGAAAACACACTGCACAAGGAAAATGAACAATAGTAGAAACAAAACTATCGATAAATGTTCTGGAGATGAAGGCAGTCTTCAGGGCTCTGCTACACTTTGCTCACCTCTTAAACTAAAAGCATGTACAAATAAGGTCAGACAATCAAGTAACAGTAGCTTACATAAACAAGCAAGGAGGAACAAAGAGCAAAGCAATGATGAAACAAACAGCAAAGATCATGACTTGGGCACTACACCACCTGAAATTAATAACAGCTATTCACCTAGCCTGCAAACTCAACACTACGGCAGACTGGCTGAGTCGCCAAATGATCCACGAATGGATCCATGAATGGAAACTACGTCCACAATTCTTCCTCCAACTCGACCGCAGGTGGGGCCCAATCCAGATAGACCTAATGGCATCACACAAGAGCTACCAATGCAACAACTATTGGTAATGGTTCCAGGACCACAAAGCAATGGGAGTGAACTCTCTGCCACGTGGACATTCGTGGTGGCTTACATCTTCCCACCCATTCCTCTGATATCCCAAGTTCTCAGGAAGATACGCACGTCAAGAGCACGAGTGATCCTGGTGGCACCACACTGGCCAAGAAGAGCTTGGTTTGCAACCATTGTATCAATGGCTCTATCAGACCCATGGAAATGACCACCTCATCAGGATCTACTCTCATAAGGCCCCATTCTGCATCCAAACCCACAACGTCTGCAACTGATGGCATGGCTCCTGAAAGGGAAAGACTGCTGAAGGCAGGATACCACCCTTCCGTCATTCGAACCATGGCCTCATCACGCCAGCAATCCACAATCAACACCTACCAATGACATTGGGACATTTTCAACAAGTGGTGCAAACACCACGACATAGATACACTTACATGTACCATTCCCCACATACTACTATTCCTTCAGGAGGGCCTGCAACTGGGCCTCTCACCTGCATCTCTAAAAGTACAAGTCGCGGCCATAGGGGCAGCCAGGGGCCCGATACAGGGAACCACACCGGGAATGCACCAAGACGTTGTACGCTTCCTGAAGGCTGCAACCAATTTACACCCTGTCAACAAACCAATCCTACCCCCATGGGATCCAACTATCATCCTGACGGCCATGACTAAGCCACCATTTGAGCCCATCGAAACCATTCCCATTAAGTGGTTACAACTAAAAACCATTTTCCTAACAGCCATCGCATCTGCCAGATGAGTAGGAGAACTACAAGCTCTCTCACGCAAAGAATCATTTTTACAGGTTTCTCTCAGACAGAATCTCCATGTGCACAATCGCATCCTTCTGACTCAAAATAGCCTCGCAGTTCCACACATCCCAAACCATCGAGATCCCCATGGAACTGTCTCAAGCAGACATATAGGCGGATCCCCACCTACAAATGCTAGGGATGAGAAGGCTTCTTTCTACCTACATCACAAGAACACTAGACACTCAGACAACAGACAGACTATTTATCATAGTGCAAGGCAGTAGAAAAAGGATTACCCACCTCAAAATCATCCATTGCAGCTTACCTAAGATCCGCCATATCAGAGGCCTACAAAGCTGCAAATACTCTCATACCATCCGACCTTAAAGCTCATTCGACTAGGGCTATCGCAGCGTCATGGGCAGAAAGGAACATGGCCACCGCAGAAGAAATCTGACTGCAGCGACATGGTCTACTATTCATACCTTCACCAGACATTATAGAATGGACGTGTCCCAAGAAAACAAAACTAACTTTGCAAGGGCGACACTTCTAGCTGCCTGCACAGACCATAGCTACTCTGACACGTCTAACCCACCCTGTGTTTAATCACTGCTTTTTGAACAACCCATGATGTCCAGATTTGTGGAGTGCCTCAGAGATCATCCCCCACAATGGTAGTTTACTCACCTGGTAAAGGTGATTGTGGGGGGAAATGAATCTCTGAGGCACTCCACACCCTCCCTTCTTAGACGTGTATTCGACTAGACTGTCTAAAAACTCTCACAATGAACAGGGTGTCCTTTATAAAATTGATATGCACCTCACTCTATGTAGATTGTACATAATAGAACAATTCAATACAATTTAAGACTACAACTCACTAATCATTACAGTGTCCATTTCCAGGTATAAATTAAGGGTTTTTTCCACTAACACATTTCATTTTCAGACACAGCTTTGGAAGACCTTGAACTGACTAGAAAGCAGCAGTGACCCGCACAGGGGGGTCAGATTTACTTTAGGTCACATGTGCATCAAGATAACCTATCGGGTGTATACAACCCATGATGTCAGGATTTGTGGAGTGCCTCAGAGATTCATTCCCCCACAATCACCTTTACCAGGTGAGTAAACTACCATTTCCCCCCTCTGACACGCTTACTGCTCCTTCAGCCATTAGGACAGACCCAGATGTGAACTCTGAGACTGAAAGCCTATACTGAAAGTAGCACTCCATTCTACCACAGTGGTTTTAGTTCATTTACTCCAAAAAACAACCTAAAGCTCAGCAGAACACAAACAGAAACATGTAGCAGCCACTTGAATGAAGGCTGCACAAAAAAAACTTAGCTGTAGTAATAGTCAGTTCACGAACAGAAATTTATAGGCACAGTACTTTATTTTATAGGAATGTAGGCATGTTTGTGCTGATTTAAATGGAGTTTGGGTGTCTGGTTGACTCAACCTCCTGTCTCATAAATCAGAGACAAGGCTTAAAAAATCAGGGACACATATTAAAAATTGGTGCTATGCACTCAGGAAGCTGGTAGAATAAGAGGCTTAGTTTAACATGTATTTTCTAATGAAGAACAATCTGTAACTTTAAAGTTTGACATCTTTTTGTGCATACAACCCCACTGTTTGGTCAAAGAAACACAATTTTTAGGAGGGACAGAGTAAAATTCTGAGGCAAAATCAGGGACGTCCCTGCAGGGACAGTTGAGAGGTATGCTGGTTTATAACTTTTCTGTGGGTTGCAGAGGGGGCATTCAAGGGGTATTTGTAAATATATGGGGTAACTGGGCTGAAAATGGTCAGCATAAATGTTGCTTGTCAGAGGGCTCTACGATGCCATTTCAATAGCTAACTTGACCAGCATCGCAGTGCCGGCTCCCTGCTGACTGTGAGTTGCAGTCAGCAGGCAGGCAGCTGTGCACAGCATGGACTGTTTTTTTCTTTGGTGGGCAAAATCCCCCCGAACCCACCACACAGGGGGTTCTGCTGCCTGTAACACGCCCTCTGGAGTGGTTCAGGGAGGGGTTGCAAGATGAGGAGAATGTTGCCGAGTCCAGAGCGCATCTAGCGACTTGGCGCTGCAGTTGGCAGCAACATATGTTGCTGTAGGAGTACTGCGGAAAGTGCATACCATTGTCAGACAGCAGCTGGACTAGGAAGTGAGTGGATTGCTGTGCTGGAAGCTGCTTTCACAGGACTGGCAGTCAAAGTGTGTGTGCAGGAGGGGTCTTGGCAGGTGAGGGGGCATGTACCATTGGGGGTGTGGGGAATGGTAGACCACGACGGATTAGAGAACAGTGTACCAAGTGATGGGGTGCCAGAAACCATAGACCACCAGGGTATATTACAAAGAGTTGTGCTGGGCAATAGGGAGGGGCATTACTAGGTCACAAGAGCATTCCTGTTAGGAGGCAAATGAGAATTGGGGAGGGGGGAGCGAGACACTGGAGCAAGGACTGATTTTGAAACTGACAGGATTGTTAAGGGTCTGGTGCACCTCCTTCTTTTGTGGCTGATCCTGCCTCCCTACCGCTGGCATTTTGAAGTATATAGTATGCCCATAACCATTGTGGCTGTCCAAGTGTGAAGCATGACACTGAGTAGCCTGGGACATGCCCATAGACAGCCTGTGTAAACTCAGCTATTAACAGCTCCAGTTTCCAAAGTACATGTCCTGGTGGTATACCAAAATCAGGTATAGACTGGTAGCTGTCTTTCTGTCACCTGATCTCAGTATATCACTGGGATATGTACTTTGGAAACCAGAGCTGGAATTGTGCCATTTGCACCGGCTGTCTAGGGGCGTGCCCCTGGCTGCTCCCCATGTCATATGTCACACTGGAACAGCCACAGGTGGTTAGGGGTGCACAGCACACTTCAAAATGGGGGCAGAAGGGAGGCAGAATCAACCAGATACAAGATAAATATTTCAGCAATAGTAAGTTAACAAAATGAATATACTTTGCAAGAAAGCTAATCAGGCTGTGCTTACACTCAGGCATGGCCTGATTACTGATGGACGTTTCCCTTTAATTTCTCCTAACGATGCCCTCAGGGACACATAGTGAGTAAAGTAGTTGTGAGATTCAGTCCTGGGACTCCATGTTCATAGTTCTGGAGACTAGCCACCATCTCATGTTGGTCCCCCCCTCCCCACTCACTTGCTCAGGGTCACACAATGGTAAAAGTGTCTGCTGAAATGCATTTCGTTAGTTTATAATTCTGTACACATTTTTACAGGGGGCTTTAGCTTAGCATTGTACTTCTTTTCCACTCCCACAATGGCTGGTTCACGATCAAGCAAGCAACAAAATTATGTTTTATGTACTCATGAGCACAGGCTCCCTGCCTGCTGAGCCTGTCACCCCCTCACTCCTGCCCACCTTTGGGGCTTTCTCTCTCCTCACAGGCCACACTGGGCCACAGATTCCAGCAACAGGCCACGTGTGTACTCCCACCCTCTTCCTCCATCATGTTTCCAGTCCTCTCCCTCCTCACAGTCCGCGCACTTGGTGTGCCTCCTTGGACTCACCTTGTGGTCTCAGTATGTCATGAATCCCCTCTCGTAGGTCACTACTCCTCTTTTTTATGGCCTTGGTGATGGACTATTGCCCCTGAACACCTGCCTGTTCTCCTTACTATGCAGTACTCTCTCACTCAACAGCTTTTGCCGTGCGTTTCCACACTCCAGGGACTGGTGACGCTTCATGTGGGGACTTCTGGGACATGTAGTTTTGAACAAGCACATTCCTCCCATGACCAGTGGTGCACACCTATTTGACAAAACTACAACTCCTAGGCATGTTGTGCCATTCACTCGTGCAAGCATTTCATGCTGGAGTTCTGCTGGGAACTGGGAATTGTAGTTCTGCACTGTCTCAAAGCATGTGTGAGGGCGGCCCATTGGAGTAGGTAGTCAGTCCCCAGTAGGGATCAGGAACTGCACATTCGGGCATGAAGCTGCTGGAGGTACGGCACACAGCAGCATGAGATGGACTGTTGGTGGTTTTGACAAGTAGAGGGAAGGTGATGGGATGACAGCTCCTGGTAAAGCTGAGGTGACCACTCTGCCAACCGAGCGCTTTCACGGTCTTGTGGCAGAGAATAATGGAGCACATGGTGGCACAGCCCACAATGTGGGCCCAGAGAAAAAAAGGGTGACAAAAAAACCCTGACTACAGTTGGATGGCAGCCAAATCCTCTGAAGACCCCACACTGCCAACTGAGCACTTCCACAGCCCTGTGGCTGAGGATGACAGAGTAGAGAGAGGCTGGGCGAATGTGACTGGGTGACCAGTCCATAAGGGGGCAGGTCAGCAAGATTGGAGCTAAAATATTTATTGGAAGAAAATTCTGTGCATTGATCACTACTAAACAATGAAAAAAGCTACAGGGAACTGATCAGAACTCATAGTTCCCTCAATAACAAAAGCATTTTCATTTCCTTTGAATTTACTGCCTGGAGCAGATGATAGAAATTGAGGGACATGAAGGACAGAGAATCGGGTTCCTTTTTTACCTACACAAGTTATGGACCCAGGATTGCCAAACTAAAATGCAGGCTCACATTTACAGTGGGGCTCCACTTCTACAACTACTACAACTCAGCTGGGAGGGACTGAAGCACATTGGGAGGTAAAGACTTGCTCAGAGCCATAGTACACAAGCAGCTGCAGTGGGATTTGAACCAAATTAGATTAAACAGGGACTTTAGAAGAAGCAAAGGCATGATAAAGTGAAGAAGGGTGTTTATTCAGAAATATATGCCTGGTGGCCAATTAGGGGAAATAAGCACCCAGATTAAAAAGTGAGTGCCCCAGGATGATAAAGGTGGCTATAACAGCCAAGCTAAGACTAGTGTTGTAAAACTGCAGAATTTTTTGATTTAAATTGCACTAAGATGCTGGCTCCAGACAGGAGCAAGGGGCAAGGGGATGGGAGTGGACCAGCCAGTTAGCCATCCCAGCAGCATAGTTGCCATGGCCCCAGCCATGGGCTAGTAACCTGAGTAACTCACCCAAGCCACCTACAACAGTAGCCTTAGCTAGACTACTGGTGGATACTTGGCTACTAGCCACCTTTATCACCCTGGAGCATTCTTACTTTATACTCTGAGGCTTACTTCACCTAATTGGCCCCACTGGTGCTTATTTCTGAATAAAAACAAAACAACTTTATGCCAGCTAGCCCTTATTCTCTAACCCACCTGGCTAGCTTGCCCATAACTGGAGATCTGTGCTGCCTCTGCTGCTTGAGCCCTGTTTACTATCTAATTCAGGGTCTTCCCTGGCCTGCTCCACCTCTGGGAGCTACTTAATTTGAATGCTATCTGCCCCTTCCCTATGCTCCATGCAGGAGTGCTATTTAAATAAATTTGGATAATTTTGTATAGGGGCACCCTCTCATCATATGCTCCCTTTCTAGAGCAATTTAAATAAATTTGAATAGCTCCAACGATGTGCAGTCTTTTGCTCCCAAGCCGTTTCCTGACCAGATTAATGGCCACAGCCATCCTTTATTGTGCCCACAGCATGAAAAGAAACTTAAAATAAATGTTACTATTAGTTCAGGCGGACAGCACCTGCTTTATGTCACTGCCACCAACATTTTACTCCAGTCTAGGAAGAAGTTGAGGAGAGAGGAGGTGGAAGTGCGGGTTGGATACCCAGCTAACTGTAGGCAAGTGGGAGGTTTTCCTTTTGGGCTTTACTCTGCCACTTGCAGATCACCCGTAGGGCTTCTCAGAGCATATTTACACATCTGACTCATCAAAGGGACCCCACCATACCAGGTTTCCCACGCTATGGCCCCCCTCTTCCATCACCTGAACCAGCTGGGGACCCACATGCAACACTACCCAAAAAATGTTCACCCTCTTTTCTAATCTGGACAGCCTACAACCTCCAGAACCAGACTGCCCTCCAGGACATTGACGTGGGTGGATCAGGGGCCTATGGCCATAATCAGAGTTCGTCAGCAGCTAAATGACTTGTCTATTGGGTCTGAGAAGCCTGAAGCTGAGCATAGGGATTGTGAGCCTGGTGCCAGGGCTAGAAGGGGTAGGATAGGATGTATGACACCATGGCTGCAGAGACTCAAGTCCTAGTTGCATCACCTTCAGCAGACCCACCTTCCTTGTCACTAGGCCACCCACACTTACCCTGTGCCAGCCCCATCAGCTGACCTTCCTCCTTGCATTTGAAACACCCTTCCCACCCATAGACCAACCTTATCCCCCCAGCATTGCTGTGCTTTTCCTGGAAAAGGTGCTTCCACACATATGCTGTGAGCACAGAGCTAGTTTTTGGCTGTGAGAGTCCAGCTACAGGGAGGGTGGGGGGTCCAGTTGCAGAGGGGCCAGATCTGGAGGGACTAACCACATATCTCTCAACTGTACCTCATGAGGCTAGGTTCATGGCACCCACTCCTTCAGTGCTTGGTATCATGTCAATTTATCCCAATCTATCTGCTCCATGAGAACTCATGCTGAACTATTAGCTCCAACGCTAAAACTCTGGAGGGGCACAGTTTGGGAACAAATTGGGCAGGCAGCCAATTGACACTGGAACTAACAGTACAGTACAAGTTGTCGCAGAGCGGATTAACTGGGATGACTTGACATATAACCTCAGTGGACTCCCGCTGTAACAGATTCAGGCTCACCATTATGGCTCACATTTTCCACCTGTCAACTAGTAACTAAATCATGTGTACTGGTCCAGGTGAGGAAACATCTGTAGATTTCAATTCTGGATGCTGGGGAGTACCTGTAAAACAAAGGTTACACAGGAGTCACAGAGGAGCCATAGTTCTTGGGGCAAAGTACAGATAAGACCAATAGTAAATAAAAGTATACTTATCTGATATAACCACAGGTCGAAGTCCAGCCAGTCCTACGGAAATAAAGAGGAAAATATGTTTGATACATAAAATTGTCATTGATTGGTGAATATTTGTTTTTAATGGCCATTAATGCATTGGCACAACATAACCATAATGTTTAATGATAATGAAAAGCTCCTTTTGATAGTTTTAATGACCATTAATGTAGTGGCACAACATGAACATAAGTTTCATGGCAATGAAAAGCTCCTCTGGGCAATTTTGATGGCCATTAATGTATTGGCATACCATGAACATATATAGTTTTCATGGCAATGAACCACCAGTTAAATATATGATGGATGGCGGTAATGGTTATTTAATGCCATGAACGACTACATTAATGATTTTCACCCACGAAACCACAACAATTAAAGGAAATTTAATGGGAGAACAAATGTCCCATTAGACAAGATTTAATGGGGTAAATTAATGGGTTTGCATGAAATTAATTGAAAAGTAATGGATTTTAATGGATTTCGATGAGTAGTGTGTATAAAACTCATCAACTGAGGATGTATTTATGCATGCTTGTACCTATGTATTTGACAGAGCTGTATTTGTCTTTCTTAACATTCTTGATAGAGCAAATCTTACACTGATCAGAATGAAAATGAACAAGCTTGCATATAAAACAAACAGAAGTATTGAAAAGTCTTCATTTCATTTGAAAGTATTCAGCAATTTGTACTTCTAAAATACTGTATGTGTATAATATTCATTTAGTAATAATTTACTGTTAAAAAGCAATCACGGTTGAATACTTTTTAGAATTAGTATTCCTACAGGCAGTATTCTTCTGATGATGATAACAGAAGACTGAAGATGACTAAATTTAGTCTTAAAAGATGAATTAATTACTGCTTTAAGACTAAATTTAGTATTATACAATGGCTAGAAAGAATCTTGGACTGTGATTGGTCAGTTTGGGGCTGGACCCATGGCGTTATCCCATCACGACACCACAGGTCTAGTCTCAGCCTCACTGTGAACCAATATGGATGATATGGATGTGGACCACCACCTTTTTTTTGGCATCTCCTCTTAAGAAACAAAAATAGTTTTCCACACTAATAAAAACATTCTTTAAAATTATTTTTTTTATTTTATATATAACAACGAGCCATTGTATAATAGGAATAATGCATTCCAGGGTGTGTGTCATTTGGGATAAAACCACGCCTGGGACATTGGGCTCACTTGGCCTGCGGCCTTGTGCCCAACCCCCCCAGGCATAGTGTTATCCCAGCATGACACACACCCTGTCATGCATTATTCCTTTATTCCACTTCAGTGAGAGTTATACTTACAGAGCATCAGGCAGCCCTGGATCTGTTTGATTACTTGTCTTGAAATTGTGTTTCAGACATTGTGGATGTTTCTCTGGGCTGTTTACATCTAGAAACATAGAATTTGATGGCAGATAAGGACCGCTTGGCCCACCCAGTCTGTCCATTTCCCTACCTTATGGATAAGCTGCAGAGCCAAGTTAACCAACAGCCTACTTCTTCCTACCCCACCCCCTAGAACTGCCTTATGACTGTCCCATGCATTCTTCAATTCCACCACTGCTTTTGACTCCACAACCTCCTCAGGGAGGCTGTTCCATGCATCCACAACCCTTTCTGTGAAAAAATACTTCCTCCCCTTACCTCTGAGATGTCCCCCTCTATCTTCAAATTGTTCCCCCTTGTTCTTGCACACCTCTTTTTCTGAAATATGCTACCCTCTTGGACTTGGTAAATTCCCTTGAGGTACTTGAAAGTTTCTATCATGTCCTCCCTTCCCTCCTTTCCTCAAGTCTATACGTATTAAGCTCCCTAAGTCTCTCTTCATATGTCTTCTGGTGCAGACCCTGCACCATTTTAGTTGCTCTCCTCTGGTCTGCCTCTATCCTGTCTATGTCTTTGCAGAGATTGGGTCTCCAGAACTGCACACAGTACTCCAGATGGGGTCAGTGCAGATACAGGCGGGAGACCACTGTACCACCTGGAGCCGGACCGGGTGACAAGTGGTATAGTGCTGTGGGCTGCCAGGGGATGGTTCATGGACTGGCAGGGTGTGCAGGCTGCTGTGCTGCTGTCTGCAGTATGGCAGCCTGCCTGTAGGTGGCTACCCACATAAGTCTGGTGGAACCAGACTTATCTTTCGGAGGATCATCCCCGGAATTTCCCTGGAGATGCACCTCTGAATGGGGCTGTGAATGGGGCTGCGCAGGTATGCACGAGCACACCCCCTTCACAGCCCCTCCAGATGCACTGCATATAATTACTGGCATTTTGCGGTGTATCTGGGATGTGCTGGTGCACTGGGGTTGCTCTAGCGCATTGGACCCTTTTGTGAATCACCGTTTGGCGCATGTCAGGGATGTGCCGGTGCATCCCTTTTGTGAATCCTGCCCATGAATATTAATATACAGTAAATAGATTTACAATTTCTAAAACATATTTGGAGATGATAACCCAGTCTTATCAAACAATATTAACTATGATGCTGGTGTATGGCACACTGAGGGAAACAGCACAGCGGGTGAGATTCAAATCTGGCTGTGTCTTAGCTGATAATGCAGACATTCTGGAGCAGCTTGCCATTGCATTCCGAGTGTATGGTTTGAAGATTGTGCACAAAATCAAACACTATGCTGGTGACCAGGTTTGTACTCTGAGCACAAGATGTGGAGAGGAAATTCTCTAACTTCTCCATACCTCAACAGATAACTGAAGCTGCCATAATAAAAAATATGTAGTGGTTAAAATAATTAAACTGCTACAAGATGCCTCATTTGAAGGTTATTTGAATGGATTCTGGGTGCAGTGTTGACAATGAAAGATAAAAAATGGAAAATGAATGGTTCAGAATAATAGAAAATGGAAAATGAATGGTTCAGAATAAACTGCTCAAAAAGATGGGTCATTTGAAGAGAATTTGAAGGAATATCGGGAGCAGAAAATGAAGGTAAAGACAAAAAATGGAAAACGAATGGCTGAATGGTACCAAACTGTGAAATGGAGGTATTTTGAGAATAAAACAACTGGAAATTCACCAGTATTTTTCGGTATGGGTTTCCCTTGTCTTGGGAAGCAGCAGAAAAAAGAAAGAAAAAGGCAGAATAAGAAAGAAAAAGGCAGCGTCGACAGGGACAGACAGGGTTATGTGGTACAGGGAGAAAATTAACAAGACTATAGGGGTACTTAGTTTAGGTGCCAAAAAAGCGACTGGGAGCAAATTAACAACTTTATCTTGATTTAACAGAGCTGTAATCACTTTAACACAGTTTCAATGCAAAATATTTGTAAATAATGGCAGTTCTTGCAGAAAACAGATGAGGTAAGTACTTTTAGGGTAAAAAACAAAGGAGAGCTGTGTCCTTTGGGTGGAAAAAAGTCCAGTTCAAAAAGCCGTATCACCTGGAGAATCAGGGCTGTTCACTAAGAGGTGCCTGAGTTCCAATTGGATGGTTAGGGGCCGTACCTTTGCTAAAGGAGAATCCAGGCTTGTAGACATGGTCGGTGGCTTCAGAAGCACCGGCAGATGGTGGGATGGATCTGGCAGTGGAACGAAGGCTTTCCCCTGTCACAGGGAGACACTGGGAAAGAGAAAGAAAAGGGCAGAATTTATAGGCAGCTGGGGCAGGGACAGACAGGGTTACGTGGCACAAGGAGAAAATTAACAAGACAATAGGGGTACTTAGTTTAGGTCAGGAAAAGTGGCTGGGATCAACTTAGCAATTTCAACGTAACTTAACACAGCTGTAATCACTTTAACACAGTTTCACTATAAAATACTTGTAAATAACAGGCAGTTCTTTCAGGAAACAGATGAGACAAGTACTTTTTGGGGAAAAAACAGAGGAGAGCTGAGTCCTTTGGGCAGAAATAAGCCCAGTTTAAAAGGTTGCATCTCCTGGCCAATCAGGGCTGTTCACTAAGAGGTGCCCGAGTTCTGATTGGATGGTTAGGCAACCTTTGCTGAAGGAGAGTCCAAGCTTGGCATGCAGCCAGAGCTGGAAGTGCTGTGTAGACCTGAAGATGTATCTTGCAGTAGAGAGAGGGCTTTCCTCTGTCACGGGGAGCTGCTGGAAGGAGAAAGAAAAGGGCAGAATTTATAGGCAGCTGGGTCAAGGACAGACAGGTTTACATGGCACAGGGAGAAAATTAGCAAGACATTAGAGGCACTTGGTTTAGGCGCCAAATGAGGCTGAGAGAAACTTAACAATTTTATCTTAACTTAACAGAGCTGTAATCACTTTAACGCAGTTTCACCGTAAAACACTTGTAAATAATAGGCAGTTCTTGCAGAAAATAGATGAGGCAAGTACTTTTAGGGGAAAAAACAGACTAGAGCTGCATGGGATAGTCATAAGGCAATTCTGGGGGGTGGGGGTAGAAAGAAGTAGGCTGCTGGTTAACTAGGATCTGCAGCTTATCCAGTAGGTAGGGAAATGGGCAGACTGGGTGGGCCAAGCGGTCCTTATCTGCTGTCAAATTCTATGTTTCTATGTTTCTATGTTTCTATGTTTCTTAGAGCTGAGTCCTTTGGGTGGAAAAAAACCCATCTCAAAAGGCTGTATCTCCTGACCATTCAGAGCTGTTCACTAAGAGGCACCTGACTTTTGATTGAATGGTTAGGGGCTGTACCTATCCGGAAGGAGAGTCCAGGCTTGACAATGTGGTTGGCGGCTTCAGAAGCTCCATCATACCAGGGGGATGGATCAGGAAGTGGAGTGGGGGCTTTCCCCTGTCACGGGGAGAGGCTGGAAGGAGAAAGAAAAGTGCAAAATTTATAGGCAGCTGGGTCAGGGACAGACAGGTTACGTGGCATAGGGAGAAAATTAGCAAGACAATAGGGGTACTTAGTTTAGGCGCCATAAAGCAGCTGGGAGCAACTTAACAATTTTAAGTTGACTTCACAGAGCTGTAATCACTTTAACACAGTTTCAGTGTAAAATACTTGTAAATATCAGGCTGTTCTTGCAGAAAACAGATGAGGCAAGTAGTTTTAGGGGAAAAATCAAAGGAGAGCTGAGTCCTTTGGGCGGAAAAAAGCCCAGATCAAAAGACCGTATCTCCTGGCCAATCAGGGCTGTTCACTAAGAGGCGCCAGAGTTCTGATTGGACGATTAGGGGCAGTACCTTTGCTGAAGAAGAGTCCGGGTTTGGCAATACGGCCAGCACTTCGGAACCACCGGCAGACGGGGGGGGGGTGGATCTGGCAGAGGATCAAGGGCTTTCCCCTGTCACAGAGAGCTGATGGAAGGAGAAAGAAAAGGGCAGAATCTATAGATAGCTGGGGCATGGACAGACAGGGTTACATGGCACAAGGAGGAAATTAGCAAGACAATAGAGGTAATTAATTTAGGTGCTAAAAAGCGGCTGGGAGCAACTTAACAATTTTAACTTAACTTAAAAGAGCTGTAATCACTTTAACACAGTTTCACTGTAAAATACTTGTAAATGACAGGCTATTCTTGCAGAAAACAGATGAGGTAAGTACTTTTAGGGGAAAAAACAGAGGAGAGCTGAGTCCTTTGGGCAGAGAAAAGCCCAGTTCAAAAAGCCGTATTGCTTGGCCTATCAGGACTGTTCACTAAGAGTCGCCCAAGTTCCGACTGGATGGTTAAGGGCCATACCTTTGCTGAAGGAGAGTCCGGGCTTGGCGATGTGGGTGGTGGCTTCGGAAGTGCTGGCAGATCGGAGCAGATGTATCTGGCAGTACAGCGAGGGCTTTCCTCTGTCATGGGGAGCCTCTGGAAGGAAAAAGAAAATGGCAGAATTTATAGGTAGCTGGGGCACGGACAAATATGGCACAGGGAGAAAATTAGCAAGACAATAGGGGTACTTAGTTTAGGTGCTATAAAGTGGCTGGGAGCAACTTAATTTTATCTTGATTCATCAGAGCTGTAATCACTTTAGCACAGTTACACAGTAAAATACATGTAAATAACAGGCTGTTCTTGCAGAAAACAGATGTCGCAAGTACTTTTAGGGGAAACAGAGGAGACCTGAGTCCTTTGGGTGGAAAAAAGCCCAGATCAAAAGACCGTATCTCCTGACCAATCAGAGCTGTTCACTAAGAGATGCCCAAGTTCCAATTAGATGGTTAGGGGCAGTACCTTGTCTAAAGGAGAGTCCGGGCTTGGAAATGTGATTTGTGGCTTCGGAAGCCCCTGCAGACCGGGGAATGGATCTGGCAGTGGAGCAAAGGCTTTCCCCTGTCACGGGAAGCTGCTGAAAGGAGAAAGAAAAGGGCAGAATTTATAAGCAGCTGGGGCAGGGACAGACATGGTTATGTGGCATAGGGAGAAAATTATCAATTCAATAGTGGTACTTAGTTTAGGTCCTAAATAGCGGCTGGGATAAACTTAACAATTTTAACTTATCTTAACAGAGCTGTAATCATTTTAACACAGTTTCACTGTAAAATACTTGTAAATAACAGGCCGTTCTTGCAGGAAACAGATGAGGCAAGTACTTTTAGAGGAAAAAAACAGAGGAGAGCTAAGTCCTTTGGGCGGAAAAAAGCCCAGTTCAAAAGGCTATATTGCCTGGCCTATCAGGACTGTTCACCGAGAGGCACCCGAGTTCAGATTGTATGGATAAGGGCTGTACCTCTGCTGAAGGAGAGTCCGGGCTTGGCAATGCGGTCAGTGGCTTTGGAAGCGCCGGCAGACCGAGGGGATAGATCTGGCAGTGGAGCAATGGCTTTCCCCTGTCACGAGGAGCTGCTGGAAAGAGAAAGAAAAGGGCAGAATTTATAGGCAGCTGGGGCAGGGACAGACAGGGTTACATGGAACAGGGAGAAAATTAGCAAGACAATAGGGGTACTTAGTTTAGGCTCTATAAAGTGGCTGGGAGCAACTTAACAATTTGATCCTGATTCATCAGAGCTGTAATCACTTTAACACAGTTTCACAGTAAAATACATGTAAATAACAGGCTGCTCTTGCAGAAAACAGATGAGGCAAGTACTTTCAGGGGAAAAAACAGAGGAGACCTGAGTCCTTTGGGCGGAAAAAAGCCCAGTTAAAAGGCAGTATCACCTGGCCAATAAGGGCTGTTGACTAAGAGGTGCCCGAGTTCCGATTGGATGGTTAGGGGCCGAACCATTGCTGATGGACAGTCCGGGCTTGGCGATGCGGCCAATGGCTTCGGAAGTACTGGCAGACTGGGGAGATGTATCTGGCAGAAGACCGAGGACTTTCCTCTGTCATGTGGAGCCACTGGAAGGAGAAAGAAAATGGCAGACTTTATACACAGGCGTGTCCCTGACAGACAGGGTTATGTGGCACAGGGAGAAAATTAGCAAGACAAGAGGGGTAATTTGTTTAGGCGACAAAAAGCAGCTGGGAGCAACTTAACAATTTTAACTTGGCAGAGCTGTAATTACTTTAACACAGTTTCAATGTGAAATACTTGTAAATAACAGGCAGTTCTTGCAGAAAACAGATGAGATAAGTACTTTTTGGGGAAAAATCAAAGGAGAGCTGAGTCTTTTGGGTGGAAAAAAGGCGAGATCAAAAGGCGGTATCTCCTGGCCAGTTGGAGCTGTTCACTAAGAGTTGTCTGAGTTCTGATTGGATGGTTAGGGGCCGTACCTTTGCTGAAGGAGAGTCCGGGTTAGGCGATGCTGCCAGCAACTTTGGAAGTGCCGGCAGACCTGGGTGGATGGATCTGTCAGTGGAGCGAGGGCTTTCCCCTGTCACAGGGAGCCAATGGAAGGAGAAAGAAAAGGACAGAATTGATAGGCAGCTGGGGCAGGGACAGACAGGGTTACATGGAACAGGGAGAAAATTAGCAAGACAATAGCGGTAATTAGTTTAGGCGCCAAAAAGCGACTGGGAGCAACTTAACAATTTTAACTTTACAGCTTTATTAAGTTATCACTTTAACACAGTTTCACAGTAAAATACTTGTAAAGAACAGGCTGTTCTTGCAGAAAACAGATGAGGCAAGTACTTTTAGGGGAAAAAACAGAGGCGAGCTCAGTCCTTTGGGTGGAGAAAAGCCCAGTTCAAAATGCCGTATCGCCTGGCCTATGAGGACTGTTCACTAAGAGGTGCACGAGTTCCAACTGGATGGTTAAGGGCCATACCTTTGCTGAAGGAGAGTCTGGGCTTGGTGATGTGGTCATCGGCTTCAGAAGTGCTGGCAGACTGGGGGGATGGATGTGGCAGTTTAGTGAGGGCTTTCCCTTGTCACAGGGAGCGGCTGAAAAAAGAAAGAGAAAGGCAGAATTTATAGGCAGCATTGACAGGGACAGACAGGGTTACGCGGCACAGGGAGAAAATTAGCAAGACAATAGGGGTAATTAGTTTAGGCGCCAAAAAGTGACTGGGAGCATCTTAACCATTTTATCTTGATTTAACACAGATGTAATCACTTTAACACAGTTTCAATGTAAAATACTTGTAAATAACACGCTGTTTTTGCAGAAAATAGATGAGGCAAGTATTTTTAGGGGAAAAAACAGAGGAAAAGTGAGTCCTTTGGGCAGAAAAAAGCCCAGTTCAAAAGGCCATATCTCCTGGCCAATCAGGGCTGTTCACTAAGAGGTGCCCGAGTTCCTATTGGATGGGTAGGGGCCATACCTTTGCTGAAGGAGAGTCTGGGCTTGGCGATGAAGTTGGCGACATCGGAAGCAGTGGCAGACCGGGGGGTTGGATCAGGCAGTGGAGAGAGGGCTTTCCCCTGTCATGGGGAGCCGCTGGAAGGAGAAAGAAATGGGCAGAATTTACTGGCAGTTTTTCGAAGGGATAGACAGGGTTACTTGGCACAGGGAGAAAATCAACAAGACAAAAGGGGTACTTAGTTTAGGTGCCAAAAAGCGGCTGGAAGTAACTTAACAATTTGAACTTGCTTAACAGAGCTGTAATCACTTTAACACAGTTTCACTGTAAAATACTTGTAAACAATGGGTAGTTATTTTCAGAAAACAGATGAAGTAAGTACTTTTAGGGGGAAAAAACAAAGGAGAGCTGAGTTCATTGGGCATAAAAAAGCAGTTCAAAATGCCGCATCGCCTTGAAATCAGGGCTGTTCACTAAGAGATGCCCGAATTCCAATTGGATGGTTAGGGGCAGTACTTTGTCTAAAGGAGAGTAAGGGCTTGGAAATGTGATTGGTGGCTTCGGATGCCCCGGCAGACCAGGGGGATGGATCTGGCAGTGGAGCAAAGGCTTTCCCCTGTCACGGGAAGCTGCTGAAAGGAGAAAGAAAAGGGCAGAATTTATAGGCAGTTGGGGCAGGGACGGACAGGGTTATGTGGCACAGGGAGAAAATTAGCAAGACAATAGGGGTACTTAGTTTAGGTCCTAAATAGAGGCTGGGATAAACTTAACAATTGTAACTTATATTAACAGAGCTGTAATCATTTTAACACAGTTTCACTGTAAAATACTTGTAAATTACAGGCCGTTCTTGCAGGACACAGATGAGGCAACTACTTTTAGAGGAAAAAATAGAGGAGAGCTAAGTCCTTTGGGCGGAAAAAAACCCAGTTCAAAAGGCTGTATCACCTGACCTATCAGGACTGTTCACTAAGAGGCGCCAGAGTTCCGATTGGATGGATAGGGGCTGTACCTTTGCTGAAGGAGAGTCCAGGCTTGGCAATACGGTCAGTGGCTTTGGAAGAGCCGGCAGACCGAAGGGATAGATCAGGCAGTGGAGCAAGGGCTTTCCCCTGTCATGAGGAGTTGCTAGGAGGAGAAAGAAATGAGCAGAATTTATAGGCAGTTTGGGAAGGGACAGACTGGGTTACTTGGCACAGGGAGAAAATTAGCAAGATAATAGGGTGATGTAGTTTAGGTGCCAAAAAGCTGCTCTCAGTAACTTAACAATTTCAACTTAACTTAACAGAGCTGTAATCATTTTAACACAGTTTCAATGTAAAATACATGTAAATAACAAGCTGTTCTTGCAGAAAACAGATGAGGCAAGAACTTTTAGGGGAAAAAATAGAGGAGACCTGAGTCCTTAGAGTGGAAAAAAGCCCAGTTCAAAAGGCCGTATCACCTGGGCAATCAGGGCTGTTCACTAAGAGGTGCCCGAGTTCCGATTGGACAGTTAGGGGCCAAACCATTGCTGAAGGAGAGTCCAGGTTTGGCAATGTGGCTAGCAACTTCGGAAGCTCTGGCAGACCCGAGGGGATGGATGTGGCAGTTTAGTGAGTGCTTTCCCTTGTCACGGGAAGTCAGTGGTGTCATGCCCATAGGGCCCGAGGGGGCATGTGCCCCCCAATATTGTTGTGCGGGCTATTAAAAAAATGTATTTAGTATTTTATTTTTTATTTTCCGGTGGTCCGGAAAAAAAATGGTGTTTTTTTCAAAGTCTTTTTGGTGAGGGTGGGGGGATGGGGGTTCCGAATCGATTGGTGTGTGGTGAGACTGAGCCCCGCTGGCGGTTTAAAAAAAAATTACTTGCTCCAGCTGGGCTGGCAACTGGCTTCGGGCTGAGCTAAGTGCCTGTAAAAACAGAAAGAGACAGACACACAACAGACAGTTGATTGGTGGTAACTGCCAGCCAGCAGCCAATCACAGCCAAGGTTCGAAGTAATACCTCACGCAGCAAACTGGTTTGTTCATCGTCATCAGCGTCATTCATTTGAGCGCCATTCTCTAACTTGACAGTCAGTCATTCTGTTTGAGTCAAGATGAGTCAGTTGGCAGTGAGAGAGCATGGTCGGTGTGTTCCTCCAGATCACAACACAAAAAGAAGACTGAAGTTCCTGGCTGCTTCCTGGTTTAAGGAAAAAAGGTCAGTATACCACATGAGAAGGAAGCAAGGGTAGGAAGCAGTTTTTTAACTTCACCGATTGGCATTGCCACTCCACGCCAACTCATGCCCCCTCCTCTCTGTATCAGAAGTACAACTGAACCAGGCCAAGCGCGGCCCACCGTAACACTCACCTAAGTTCGGGATCTCACACACCCGACCCCAATTTTTTTAGTTTCCTCCTGATGTATTCAGTTTGAAAGGTTATATTTATTCGTTGTATTGCTATCGCAGCAGCCCGCCTCTCCCCAGTTGATGAGTCTGACCAATTGGGGATGCAGAGGCAGGAATTGCAGGGCTTCAAATTCTTGTGAAGCAGTAACCCTGTCCTGAGTGAACCAGGTGAGAGACAGAGAGAGAAGGAGCAGGTCAAACAAAGCCAACGTGGTGGTAGCCCCCAGACCCAGACCTTATAAGGTAGGCTTCACTACCACAGAAGTCTTTCCCCTTGAATTCTGTGCCCGCTGCTGCTACTTACCCAGCTTCATGCTTATTTATAATAAGAATAGTGGCATACGGTCCGGATTCATTCTTTAATTAAGAAAACGCTGGACGTGTCCCAATAAAGACTATTTTCCGAATAGAAAATCCATTTGGTAAGAACTGGGGATGGGGACCATACAAGTGGTCATTGATGGCAAGTAGTGACCAGTGCCGGTGGAGCATACTGAAAAGTTTGATGGGGCTCAGAACTGTATAGGCCATGGGATGGAACAGTGCCACATCGGCTCTGCCCAGGACACAGCAGAACGATTTGTTGTCTGGATTCTACAGTAGCAAAAAGTTTAAAAGCTGGTTTCCTTTTGTCCTCCATGACTGTACACCAGCATCATTCTCTTAATACTGTCTGCTGTCCACTGATTGAATTTTCTTTTTTTTGGGTGTCACTAAAACATGCCAGCATGGCCCATGCTGGCATGTTTTAGTGAAATAATCAAATATCAATTACATATAAAATGTAATTTCCAATAATTGTTTTCCGACTTATGCATTTTCTACTTAGCAGTCTACACATCCCACACTTAGGGGCATTTTGAAATTGGGTCAGCTATGTCTCTTCAGTACAGACAGTCATTTATTTAAGTACTTTTTTAGTGGTGCTGCAGAATGAATCTGTGAGGAAGTGTGCCTTGGAAAGTTTGAAATTAATTTGCTGTGTATTTCTCGCTTGTCATCACCAACTTAATAAGTTACAGCTTCTCTTTACCTTGTATCTTTTAAACAATCAATAACAATTTTTTCTTGGTGTTTTAAAATGTATTTTATTCAGTCTACTGCCCTTGTAATTCAAATCTTTTTAGGCCCCTCGTCAAAGATATAAGGGATAACAAAGTTATCTGTACAGTTTCCTGTGACCTTGAGTAACCTCACGGGTGGCGAAGCCACGAGTGAGGGTTACAAGTGGTCACAAGCAACAGTACAAATAACTTCGTTATCCCACAGGTGCCCCTCGCATATTTGATTTATACAACAGGATTTTTTTTTTTTGGGGGGGTGCAATTTTGTTATATTTTCTTTTTTCCTTGAGTTCCTTCCTGTTTTTTTTTTCTGTGCCTGGTTGCTGTGTTTGGTTTTTAGGTGATGTCAGAGTGTACTCACTGATGGGTGGAGCGAGTAGGTGACGTCACAGCATACTCGCTGACTGATGGAGTGATTGGATTTTTAAAAGTTTGAAGGAGACATAGCAGTCCTGTTCAGCAAGTGGCGCTGGTCAGATGTTGGGGTACAGAATGGGAGACAGCTTGTCTTAGATACATAGATACATAGACAGTGTCGGCAGATAAGGGCCTATGGCCCACCCAGTCTGCCCATTTAAGTTTGTAAGTTCAGTTTATGTTTTCCAGGAAGTCTGTTGCCCCTTACCCCTGATCTCCAGAATTCCTTTATGTCTATCCCATGCATTCTTAAATCCCGTGATTGTTTCAGCCCCCACCACTTCCTCTGGCAGGGTGTTCCACTTGTCCACCACCCGTTCTGTGAAGAAATTCTTCCTCACGTTTCCTCTGAATTGTCCTCCCTCCAACTTCATCCCATGCCCTCTAGTCCTGGAACATCTTTTTCACTTAAAAATAGTGCATTCCTGCACCCTGTTCCTCCCTGTAAGATACTTGTATGTCTCTATCATATCCCCTCTCTCCCTCCTCTCCTCCAGGGAGTACATGTTCAGTGCCTTCAACCTGTCCTCATAGGACTTGTGATGCAATCCATGCACCATCTTTGTTGCCCTCCTCTGAACCTTCTCTACCCTGTCTATGTCCTTACGTAGGTAAGGTCTCCAGAACTGTACAGTGTACCCAGGTGCGGCCTCACTAGTGTCTTGTATAGTGGAATTATGACCTCCCTTTTCCTGCTGGTGATTCCCCTGCCTATGCATCCCAGCATCCTATTTGCTTTACCTGCTGCCTTGTCACACTGTTTCCCTGCCTTGAGGTCATCAGAGATGATAACTCCAAGATCCCTTTCCTGCTTGGTGCATGCTATATCCTCACCTCCCAACTGATATATTATGCCAGGGTTTTTGTGCCCCATATGCATTATCTTGCACTTCCTTGAATTGAATTTCAACTGCCAAACCCCTGACCATTCTTCAAGTTTCTGCAGGTCCCTTCTCATTCTGTCTACACCTTCTGGTGTGTCTACTCTGTTACAGAGCTTTGTGTCATCGGCGAACAGTGAAATTCTGCCTTCTAGGTCCTGTGCAATGTCACTGATGAAGATATTGAATAGTACCGGTCCCAGAACTGATCCCTGTGGTACCCCACTGGTCACTCTTCCCTCTGTGGAGTGACAGCCATTTACCACCACCCTCTGTGTCCTGCTACCCAGCCAGTTACCTACCCACCGCACTACTGTCCTGCACACACCCATATTCCCCAGTTTGTGCAATAGTCTTCTATGTGGCACAGTGTCAAAGGCCTTGCTGAAGTCCAGATAGGCCATGTCCACTGCCCTCCCCTGATCCACCTCCCTAGTCACCCAGTCAAAAAATTCAATTGTCTTGTCCATAGTGCTTGAATTATAAAAAAGGTACATTTAATTTAGTCTTTCAAGTTAGACTCAGAAGCAGAAACAGGGGACTGAAGTGGGAGAATGGGACCGTGAGAAGGGAGTGGAGCAATGGGGATGGGTGGGGGGTGGATTGTGTTATAGTAGCTGAGAAGGGGGAAATGGCTTTTTTCCTTAGAAAGTGTTTTTAACTTAAAATGTAGTCCCAGTTTGGTGTGTGTGTGGGGGTAAAGTGTGCATTTTTGAGACTGTAGGACCATGATAGCTTAGGTTGTAAAGCACACTGGGAGGTAGTACAGTACTGTCGAGTGGGCCGCACAAGTGGTGGTGGTGAGTGATGTATTCACTATGTGAATAAATGGGTGATGACATAATCACTATTGGAATAACTTGAAGTTATTCTCATAGTAATTACATCATCACCCATTTATTCACACAGTGATTCAGATAACTGGAGTTATCTGCCACTTTTTATCCTGGCACCTGTTGCATAAAAAATATTGATAGCATTAGGGATTGCTGTAATACTAAACAGGGATGAGTGTCTGCAGTTGTATTAAGTGTATATGGGAGTCTACAACAGACATTTTCATCTCCAGTTTTTATGGAGAGGGGAGTTGTGGCTTGTACATTAAAGGGAATCTGTCGGCACACAAAAAAACACACTCAAGTGTGAGGTTGGCCCCATTGTGTACTTTTTTATGTGCAAAAACATTTTTGTTTACTTACTGTTTAATGTAACATAGTAGACTGTATCAGACTAATTTTGTTTATTCCTAGGTTGGCATCTTCTGTTACTACAGATTCCAAAATTCCTTGCAGCTGATATCAGAACAGTAGGCAACGGTGGGAGATTCAAAAGCCTGTAGTGCATGTTAAAGCTTCTGTTTAATTTCCACTTAGATCATTTCTGGTTCTACTTTTCTCCAGGTGCTAATTACCACCCTCTGTCACTGTACATGACCGAGGGAGGATGACAGGACCAGCAAACAAAAGATCAAAAGTTATGTAAACTCTAACATAAAATGTAGGCTAATGAATCTCCCACTGCTGCATACTGTTCTGGGGCCAGCTGCAGGAGATTCTGGGATTTGTAGTAAGATAATATGTCATCCTGGGGCTGGCAGTATAGCCTGAAGGTTAGAGGAATGAGGAACGAGGTGTGAATGAGCTTGATGCATCCAGCAGACCAGACCTGAGTTTGATTCTCACAACCTCCACTTGCACACTGTGTGACTCTGAGCAAGTCACTTGACCTCACCAGTGCCCCCAGGTCATCCCTGAAAACAGGCATGTGGGCCTTACCCGGTTACCAAAGACTAAGACTAAAAATAAAAAAATAAAAAAAAAAAAATCCTACTATTAAACAAATTAGTCTGATACAATATACTACGCTGCAGTAAACAGTAAGTAGCAAACTAAAATGTTTTTGCACACAGAGTGCACATTGTGGCCAGCTAGCACAAATATTATAATGTGGTCCTTGTCCCCCACCTGCTGGAATCCATTCTGGGCCTCTAAATTGTGATTACAAATTGCTGATTTTCTTTTCCACTCCACATGGCAAATGGCACAGTCCATTTCTCACACTTCCTTGGCTAGCCACCATCTGAACTGATTTACACAAATCTCATTGTTTGCATACTCAGACTGTGTGAATTTTTTCAGTTGTTGGCCTGATAAAGAGATAATAGGGGGCTATGCCAGTTGCCGTGGGTGGGGTTCTGAGTAACTATTTGCCACTGGACGCCACCATTTTGCCACATGCAACTGAACAGGTTGACCTCGGTTCTTACTTAGCATAACCTGGTTTTCAGGACACCACCATTTAAGTTCAATTCTTAAAAAATTTCTTTCAAAAAACAAAATGTCACTATCCACAGGCTGAACAAAGACAGGAAAAAAATGTATCAATGATCTATCATTATGATGGCATTTACCATGTTGGGAAACAGCTTCTTGGCCTGCTAAAAAACACCAAAATGCACCATTTGACCTCAGTTTTTCAAAATTTTCATGGGGGAGCATGCTGCCAGACCCCTTTAGAGATGCTTGGATTTTGTGCCCCTCCAAATTTTCTGGTTGTATGACACCCCTGCGGGAAGTGGCTGGAAAAAGAAAGAAAAAGGCAGAATTTATAGGCAGCATTGACAGGGACACACAGGGTTATGTGGCACAGGGAGAAAATTACCAAAACAATAGTGGTACTTAGTTTAGGCCCCAAAAAGTGACTGGGAGCATCTTAACCATTTTATCTTGATTTAACAGAGCCGTTATCACTTTAACACAGTTTCAATGTAAAATACTTGTAAATAACAGGCTGTTCTTGCAATAAACAGATGAGGCAAGTATTTTTAGGGGAAAAAACAGAGGAGACCTGAGTTGTTGGATGGAAAAAAGCCCAGTTCAAAAGGCCGTATTTCTGGCCAATCAGGGCTGTTCACTAAGAGGTGCCTGCGTTCTGATTGGATGGTTAGGGGCCGTACCTTTTCTGAATGAGAGTCCGGGCTTGGCGATGAAGTCGGCGACATCTGAAGCAACGGCAGCCAGGGGTTGATCAGGCAGTGGAGTGAGAGCTTTCCCCTGTCATAGGAAGCTGCTGGAAGGAGAAAGAAATGGGCACAATTTGTAAGCAGTTTGGGAAGGGACAGACAGGGTTACTTGGCACAGGGAGAAAATTAGCAAGGCAATAGGGGTACTTAGATTAGGCGTCAAAAAGCAGCTGGGAGCAATTTAACAATTTTTAGTTGACTTAACGGAGCCATAATCACCTTAGCACATTTTCACTGTAAAATAGTTGTAAATAATAGGCAGTTCTTTTCAGAAAACAGATGAGGTAAGTACTTTTAGGGGTAAAAACAAAGGAGAGCTGAGTCCTTTGGGTGGAAAAAAGCAGTTCAAAATGCTGTATTCCTTGGAAATCATGGCTTTTCAATAAGAGATGCCCGAGTTCCAATTGGATGATTAGGGGCAGTACTAGGGTTGTCAGAACCCTCTGAAGTTCTGGGTTCTAGTTCTAGTCTAGAACTTTTGAAAAAGTTCTAGTGTTATAATCTTTTTTAGAACTTTTTAGAACTCGAACCCTATTTTTTTATTGTGCTGCCAGTAACAAAGATAGTAATAAAATACATGTAAAGGAAAAACTGTTCAAAATAAGGGAAGAGAAATTATCTTGTGTGACATTGATAGGAATACAACTAGGTTTATCTATAGTTTCTTCTGTTTGCTAAAGTCAGCAACTTAATAGTAACAGGCCCACCCACCCACCCATATGTTAAAGTTTTCCTGCTGCAGCTGCATCATAGTTCCTTAGTGAAAGAAAGAGGCACATTAGCCATTTATGTACTCAGCTATATATACTCATCGTCATGAATTAGGAGAAAAATAACTGATATTACCTAATTTCAGCTATTTGCTGCTTTCTGTTTTAAATGAGTGAATCAAAAGTTGCTATGTTTAAAAGAAAGCTTTTATAACAAAGTCAACCAAGTACTACAGCAGCAACATGTGGAACTGTTACAAAACATATTATGTCATAACATATTCAGTCAAGACATTGGAATAAAAAAAATATTTGCAGAAACCACAAGAAGGTTGCTCCAATCCTAAGTTGTGCCTGTGTGAAAAGCTGAGCACCAAGAACAAAAAGACACAGCACCAGCACTTCCAAAAATATACTGTATTGTGCGTTTTAACTGATAGCATCACAGTACAGAAGCATAAACAGGACAAAACAGTTTAAACAGACAAAAGGTCCTTTTGTCTGTTTAAACTGTTTTGTCCTGCATGGCGTTTCTGTACTGTGATGCTATCAGTTAAAACGCACAATACAGTATATTTTTGGAAGTGTTGGTGCTGTGTCTTTTTGTTCTTAATAAAAAAAATATGCCAGTCATTGTTGCTGGCAAAATGCATGCAATTTTCTAAGGTAATGCATACATATACCAACATTTTTGTTGGCAAATTGAAGTAATGTATACAAAAAATTCTAAGATGATGCATTTTTGCAGCTGAAACTTCAATAAAATCTGTATTTCAGTCACATAAATAAAAACAGTGGTTTCCTCACCACATACTAATTTACTAAGGAACATCTATGTAGCTGCAGCAGTTGGCATGTGATGTTTAAGGGACAGCGTCTGTCAACCCCATTATGTATCAAATTATCACTACTTATAAAGCAAAAACACTATGATACATCACATTCTGTGAAAACTGCTGATGCAGATTTTCTTTTATTTCTGATTCCTTTATTCTTTTTTTAAAGGGGACAGGACAATTGTGCTAGGTGGCAGCAGTTTGCAATGTATTTAATAAGAATATATATTATGTGTACAGTAGGTTTGGTTTGTCATCATTTTTTTCCTCACCATCCCCAGCTGATCACGAATCTGTAAATGAAAGAACTAAAACAACACCCACCTTTCACCTCATCACCCATTCCACTTTTCTTCCACCACCCTCATCTGTGCAGTAGCACCCATGCCACCCTTACACCCATGTTAAAACAAACCCACAACCCTCACCCATGTACTAGCATCCATTTTTCGTTTATGGCTAACATTTCTGTAATTGAAAAAATAATAAACAGCTACCAATTAGAACTCATTGTTTTGTCCTCTTTAAAATTGAAAAATAGACCGTCTCCTGTCCCAGCCCATGCTGATGCACCACAAAGTCACAGAAGGTAAATCCAAAATATATGTTTGCACTTTAACTATAAATAATATGATACAGAAAGGATTGACGTGACAGTGTCCTTTTATGCCAAATTTGGGCCTGTTCCCACTGATGTTAAAATTGCCCTGTATATAAAACTTGTTGACTTTAGTTTAGACCCTAGCTACAAAGCAGTTTGCCATGAAATGGTGAAAGTTTTGGGGGGTATATAGTCCAAGGTAGTAGATCGAGAAAGGAGAGAGACGACAACCAAAGTCATCACAGTCTGTAAAAGTTTCCTTTTTGGTGCAGAGAGACTCCGTCCCACACAGTATTTTTACCAGCCACCACTATCTGAGTTGTCATCATCACCATCAACATCCACAACATCAATCACTTCAGGATCAGTTTGTATACTCTTGTAGGATACGAAAATCTTGACTTATTAACTTTAATAAAAGTTAACGTGTGTACATTTTCTGGCAGCAACCTATTTCTGGTGTCTGTCACAATATTGCCAGCTGTACTAAACATGCGTTCTGAAGAGACACTTGTTGCAGGACAACCAAGATATTTACAGGCTTCATCATACAGCTCTGTCCAAATTGACTTTTGATCTCCAGTATTCAAAGGGCATGCATCAATAGGAATAGGCAGTTCTTGCAGGTAACTGTCTACCATGTTGGACAGAGACCACTCAGAAGAGGAATCAGCAGAAGCAGCTGGTATGGCAGCAATTTGGGAAAGGTTTTGCCACAGATTTAGCTTGCTACTAAGGGCTGAAGAAGTGGCAGTTGTGGAACAACTACTGTTAATGTTTGGTGACTTTTCCAGTTCTGTATCCTTTGTGAAGATGAACCTGCATGTTGTGGTGATGACAACCTGATGGTAACTGTCGTGTCTGTGTTGACTCCTGTGAGTGCTGCAGCTCATCTAGCAACATACATTTGTACTGCTCTATATCATCTGTTTTTGGAAGATGTATAGCCTTGAACCTGGGATCTAAGAGAGTCGCAAGGATGTAGTGACTTGATTTCGTCATTGCAACTAATTTGTCATTGGTTTTGAAGCTCGCTCATTCTCTTTCTGATTCCCATGATATAGGCGACATGTTGTCTAAGCTTCAGATCTGTCTTTTCTATTTGTAGATTTAGAACACTAAGATGATGTGAAATGAGCATTATGAGTGGGATAACCTGACTCACAGATGCACCTTCAGAAGACATGTCCCTTGTAGCTGTCTCAAAGGAGCTAGGATACAGCACACTGTCTCCATTAATTTCCACTGCAGCACAGACAGCATAATGCCATCTCCAATAATAGTAATTGGAGCAGTACTCATGTACAGCTTGCTTTTTGCTCAAGAGGCACTGCAGCATATAAAGCATTGAGTTCCAACGAGTGGAAACATTTTGAATCAGCTTTTGCTGGGGCAGCTTGTGTTTTTGCAGTTCGGACAATGTCCGTATAGCCTTGGTTGAATGTGAAAAGTGAGTCACAGTTTTTTGCAAACAGCAATCATACCATCCACTTGTGTTTCATTGCTGAGAAATCCCGTGACAATTAAGTGTAAGCAATGTGCAAAGCAAGAAGCATGCAGAAATCCTCATCCTGTATTGTTTTTAAGATGTTGGCTCCATTGTCACTTACTATGAAGCCACATTTTAGACCGTGAGAATAAAACCATTCATCAAGGAGGTCATTTAGTTCCTGCAAGATGTTTGCAGCAGTATGACTTTGCCCAAACTTCTTTATATGTAGCAAGCCATCTTTTGGGGTGTCTTTGTTTTTGAAGAAGCACAAGAAAACGTGACCCAATGAGCGGTAAGGGACATGTAATCTATGTTTTGAGTGCTGGTCCACATATCTGTTGTGACATGAATAACCCCACCCTCTGCAGTTTTAAGTGCAAGCATCACTGTCGCTTTTAAAGCCTGATAAATGTTTGGTATTTCAACATAGGAAAAGTACCTTCGATGAGGAACATTGTAACGAGGCTCTGCTAATGTCATGAGCTCCCTAAAATCCTCATGATCTACCAAAGAGTATGGGAGAAGGGCTCCGGCTAACAGTTCACCAATTCGGTGATTAAGATGAAGGGTCTTTGGATGATTTCTAGTAAAAGTATTCTTCCTTTCAAATGCCTGAGACAGTGTTAGCTGTTTGCAACATGTCCCTGCTGGTTTATTATACACCGTGCTTCGATGGGCAGATGGACGCAGAGATGGTGGACTAGGACTTATACATTCAGTGCCATCACTGGATGTGCAACTGGTACTAATGGTGCTGGCATTGGTGGTAACAGTGATCCTAGGGCTGGCAGTGGTTCTGCCTGCATCAAGTTCAGACAATTCAGTATCCATTTCAGATTCTTGATCCTGACCCTTCTCACGTGCGGTCTGGAAGATGGAGGACATGGGTTTTGGTTTTGGATGATCAAGCAAAATCGAATGCTTTTTCAGATGGCGTTTAAGAGCTGTAGTGCCAAGGCATGACACAACTTTACCACGGCTTACACTCTGTTTACACAGGGAACAAATTGCTCTGCATGTATCAGTTTTACTGACTGAGAAATAATTCCACACCTCAGATGTGACAGATTTTGTTCGAGTGCTAGGAAGATAGCTAAAGACTGTTTGTGTCTTTTCACCTGTCCTAACAGAACTTGGGACATGCTCCTTGGTGCTAGAAGAGTGGACAGAAGACTCTGATGGATTTTCATTGCTGGCCAACACAGAAGTGGTGGATTCAATGGATATGTTCTTTTCATTGCCAACAGTGCTGGATGTATTTGCAAGTGCACTACCTGATTCATTGTCAGCAGACTTGCTCATTTCATTGATGAGTTGTCGATTTGTACGACACAACAGTGTGGGACTGAGACAAAGAGCTACTGTCTGAGTCAGAGAGGACTCACTGTCACTTGCATTATTGCTGCTAGTCACAGGGATCTTAACGGCATGAATGGCATACCTTATGGTGCCTTCTCCTGTGACCCCAGCAGCTGTACAGGTTTTCTTAAGGGTCCCCTTACCACACTTCACTGTTGCTCTTTTGCTGTTTGTTGAATTTTTATCACGTGGAAACATTTTGGTTATTTCTGTTAGCACCAGCAGGATTACCACTACCACCAACACCTGCTCCAACACCAGCACTAAATGCTTCATCTATGTTGGTGTCAGCCATAACAGACAGTAAGTACCTAGTACTACCAGTCCAGTATACTGCAGTGAACACACCAACACCCAAACAATTCCTGTGTAACAAAGCAATGTGATCTGTAATCGCTGGCTACAACTCCAAAATTTTATTTTGGTTGTGTGACACTGTGAACGTGGACTGAAAGTAATTGAAGAATATGACAGTTTGCAACTAAAGGATCCCAGGTTCAAGGCTTACAGAATGATTGGGCTGCTGGGCATAGGCATACACATAGCAATCAAAGGGCACACAGCAGCAGGGTGATGGGCTGACCACAGGAGACGGAGTCACATACGCAACCCAGGGAATGAGAATTATATTTCTACTTTTCTGTCATGTAAGGTTAATGCCACCACACAACTGGCCACTGGGCTTCTCTCGGTAACACATACACTGGGTAGGGTACAGTGCAGTCAAAGGGCACACAGCAGCAGGGTGATGGGCTGACCGACCACAGGAGATGGAGTCACATACGCAAACCAGGGAATGAGAATTATATTTCTACGTTTCTGTCATGTAAGGTTAATGCCACACACACACACTAGGGTTCAGAAAGATTTATTTGCCTTTTTTTGCCCCCCTACGTTTCTGTCATGTAAGGTTAATGCCACCACACAACTGGCCACTGGGCTTCTCTCAGTAACACAAACACTGGGTAGGTACAGTGCAGTCAAAGGGCACAGCAGCAGGGTGATGGGCTGACTGACCACAGGAGACGGAGTCACATACGCAAAACCAGGGAATGAGAATTATATTTCTACGTTTCTGTCATGTAAGGTTAATGCCACCACACAACTGGCCACTGGGCTTCTCTCGTAACACACACACTGGGTAGGGTACAGTGCAGTCAAAGGGCACACAGCAGCAGGGTGATGGGCTGACCGACCACAGGAGACTGAGTCACATACGAAACCAGGGAATGAGAATTATATTTCAACGCTTCTGTCATGTAAGGTTAATGCCACACACACACACTAGGGTTCAGAAAGATTTATTTGCCTTTTTTGGCCCCCCTACGTTTCTGTCATGTAAGGTTAATGCCACCACACAACTGGCCACTGGGCTTCTCTCAGTAACACACACACTGGGTAGGGTACAGTGCAGTCAAAGGGCACACAGCAGCAGGGTGATGGGCTGACTGACCACAGGAGATGGAGTCACATACGCAAACCAGGGAATGAGAATTATATTTCTACGTTTCTGTCATGTAAGGTTAATGCCACCACACAACTGGCCACTGGGCTCCTCTCATACACACACACTGGGTAGGGTACAGTGCAGTCAAAGGGCACACAGCAGCAGGGTGATGGGCTGACCGACCACAGGAGACGGAGTCACATACGCAAACCAGGGAATGAGAATTATATTTCTACGTTTCTGTCATGTAAGGTTAATGCCACACACACACACACTAGGGTTCAGAAAGATTTATTTGCCTTTTTTTGCCCCCCTACGTTTCTGTCATGTAAGGTTAATGCCACCACACAACTGGCCACTGGGCTTCTCTCTGTAACACACACTGGGTAGGGTACAGTACACACACTGGGCTTCTCTCTGTGACACACACACACACTAGGGTTCAGAAAGATTTATTTGCCTTTTTTTGCCCCCCTACGTTTCTGTCATGTAAGGTTAATGCCACCACACAACTGGCCACTGGGCTTCTCTCTGTAACACACACTGGGTAGGGTACAGTACAGTGCAGTCAAGGGGAACACACTGGGCTTCTCTCTGTGACACACACACTAGGGTTCAGACTTATTTAGATTTATCAGATTTATTTGCCTTTTTTGTGCCCCCCTTGTATGCTTGTTGCTGGCAGCTGCTGAGTGCAGTGTGCTGCAGTTTCAAATAATCACACTTCACAAAGGTTCTTTTCTCCCGAGTCCTCCTCCAGTCCTCCTCCTGATATTGGTCTCTCATCAATCCCTCCCTATTGCCCCCACTCCCCCAATCTTGATTAATTCCTCCAGAGTCCCGATTCCCTCCTTCTGTCCTGAACCGGCCCCTAGTACTCCCACTCCCGTCTCCCAGTCCCCCCCCCCTGATTTTTAGCTTTTTTTCTTGTTCTCGCCGGTCTCACAGGAGAAGAAGTGGCCACGACTGCTGGACAAAAGTAGCGGACACGCTAACTGCTTTTGCTACAGTTTAGTGGGCTGCTGGTGCTGCCTGCTGCTGCTGCCTCTCTCGATGATCCTCAGTCAAATGGCGCTCCTCCTCGTGGCACATCTCTTTAATACCCCCCACAGATCCGCGTGGCGTGCGCGTTGCTTGACCCCACGCCGTCATGCTGTCGTGATTCGAACCCTCTTGCTATGCTCAGTGTTCGAAGTTCTAGTTAGAACTCGAACACCAGGGTTCGAGGAGGGTTCGAATCTTTACCGAACTAGTTCTGACAACCCTAGGCAGTACCTTTGCTGAAGAAGAGTCCGGGCTTGGAAATGTAATCGGTGGCTTCGGAAGCCCTGGCAGACTGGGGGGATGGATCTGGCAGTGGATCAAGGGCCTTCCCCTGTCACAGGGAGCCGCTGGAAGGAGAAAGAAATGGGCAGAACTGATATGCAGTTTGGGAAGGGACAGACAGGGTTACTTGGCACAGGGGGAAAATTAGCAAGACAATATGGGGAAGTAGTTTAGGTGCCAAAAAGCTGCTCTCAGCAACTTAACAATTTCAACTTAACTTAACAGGGTTGTAAACACTTTAACACAGTTTCAGTGTAAAATACTTGTATGCAACAGGTGGTTCTTGCAGAAAACAGATGAGGCAAGTACTTTTAGGGGAAAATGCAGAGAAGAGCTGAGTCCTTTGGGTGGAGAAAAGCCAAGTTCAAAAAGCCATATCCCGTGGTCAATTGGAGCTGTTCACTAAGAGGTGCTCGAGTTCTGATTGGATGGTTAGGGCCTGTACCTTTGCTGAAGGAGAGTCCGGGTTTGGCGATGTGGCCAGCAACTTTGGAAGCGCTGGCAGACCCAGGGGGATGGGTCTGGCAGTTTAGTGAGGGCTTTCCCTTATCACTGAGCGCAGCTGAAAAAGGAAAGGAAAAGACAGAATTTATAGGCAACATTGACAGGGACAGACAGGGTTATGTGGCACAGGGAGAAAATTAGCAAGACAATGGGGTACTTAGTTTAGGCCCCAAAAAGTGACTGGGAGCATCTTAACCATTTTATCTTGATTTAACAGAGTTATAATCACTGTAACACAGTTTTAATGTAAACTACTTGTAAATAGTAGGCTGTTCTTGCAGAAAACAGATGAGGCAAGTACTTTTAGGGGAAAAATACGAGGAGAGCTGAGTGCTTTGGGCAGAAAAAAGCCCAGTTCAAAAGGCCATATTTCCTGGCCAATCGGGGCTGTTCATTAAGAGGTGCCCGAATTCTGATTGGACAGTTAGGGGCCATACCTTTGCTGAAGGAGAGTCCGGGCTTGGCGATGAAGTTGGCGACATCGGAAGCAGCGGCAGACCGGAGGGTTGGATCTGAACGTGGAGCGAGGGCTTTCCCCTGTCATGGGGAGCTGCTGGAAGGAGAAAGAAATGGGCAGAATTAATAAGCAGTTTGTGACGGGACTGACAGGGTTACTTGGCACAGGGAGAAAATTAAGACATAAGGCAATTATAGTGGGGGGTGGCAGGAAGTATGCTGTTGGTTAACTAAAATCTGCAGCTTATCCAGGAAGCAGGGAAATGGGCAGACTGGGTGGGCCAAGTGGTCCTTATCTGCCGTCAGAGTCTATGTTTCTATGTTTAAAAGGGGTACTTAGTTTGGGTGCCAGAAAAGCAGCTGGAAGCAACTTAACAGTTTTAACTTGCATAACAGAGCTGTAATCACTTTAACACAGTTTCACTGTGACATACTTTTAAATAACAGGCAGTTCTTGCAGAAAACAAATGAGGCAAGTACTGCTAGGGGAAAAAACAGAGGTGAACTGAGTCCTTTGGGCAGAAAAAAAAAACAGTTTAAAAGGCAATATTGCCTGGCTAATCGGAGATGTTCACTAAGAGGTGCCCGAGTTCCAATTGGATGGTTAGGGGCTGTACCGTTGATGAAGGAGAGTCCGGGCATGGCGATGCATTCGGCGGCTTCAGAAATGCCAGCAGACACGAGGAGATGGATCTAGCAGTGGAGTGAGGGCTTTCCCCTGTCATGATGAGCTGCTGGAAGGAGAAAGAAAAGGGCAGAATTTATAGGCAGCTGGGGCAGGGACAGACAGGGTTACGTGGCACAGGGAGAAAATTAGCAAGACAAAAGAGGTACTTAGTTAGGTGCCATAAAGAGGCTGGAAGAAACCTAATGATTTTAACTTGACTTAACAGAGCTGTAATCACTTTAACTCAGTTTCACTGTAAAATACTTGTAAATAACAGGCAGCTCTTGTAGAAAACAGATGTGGCAAGTACTTTTAGGGGAAAAAATAGAGGAGCGCTGAGTCCTTTTGGCGGAAAAAAGCCCAGTTCAAAAGGCCGTATCTCCTGGCCAATCGGGGCTGTTCACTAACAGGCGCCCAAGTTCCGATTGGATGGTTAGGGACTGTACCTTTGCTGAAGGAGAGTCTGGGCTTGGCGATCCAGTCGGTAACATCAGAAGCACCAGTTGAGCGAGGGCATTCCCCTGTCATGGGGAGCTGTTGGAAAGAGAAAGAAATGGGCAGAACCTTTAGGCAGTTTGGGAAGGGACAGACAGGGTTATTTGGCACAGGGAGAAAATTAGTGTAACCCCCAGGTGGCGCTATTCCAAGGGCTACTACTCCTGCCTGACTGACTACTGACAGGTTAAGGGGCCTAGGTCCAATGGCGAGTGCCTGCACCCAGAGGTCAGGGTTTGCAGTAGTTAAACTAACTTGGTCACAGCCCTCTGGGGCACTGTAACCCCCCTTTCGTCCCACTAGTGGCCCACACAATGCATCAGGAATATATTCAATGTACTCTTACCCCCCAGGACTGGCTCTATTGACTAGACGTTGGGGACCCCCTGTAAAACAAGATGATACAATGCAAAAGCCACAGTACAATACTTTCACATAAACGAATACCTCAGACAGTGTAACTTTGCTGACACTAACAGATCTGATTTATTTAAGTAGCTGTAACAAGGAAGGGGGGAATCAGGTTAATTAGGTTAAACAGATTAATAATCACAGTACTGTGGCATATTCAGAGTCCCAAATTGTCACTTTCACTGGGTACCCAGGATGGGGGTGGGGGGCTAGCCAGGATCGGTGCAGCTGGTTGGGGCCCTGTGTTGGAAAAAACACTGGCACACCACCCAAATTGTAATCCGGAGCTGGTTGGCTCAGTTCGTGAAGAAATGGAAAAAAAAAAAAAAAAAAAATTGGATGATACAATTGCGATTCATAAACAGATGGCAGGGAGCTACCCTGCTTTGTACTCACAAACTCAGTGCTGGGAACTGGATGGAAGGCAGATTGTCCTAGATTGCCAGGAGGAGCAGACCATGTGGACAAGGTCCTTGTGACTGGACCCCAATGCAGTTTAGAGCAAATGGATGTAGCCTGGATTAAGCTGGGGTTTGCTTCCAGCTTCATGCACTCAATTCACTGTACAGGGGATTTGAATCGCGATTACCCACAAGCACTACACACATTTATATGTAAAAGGAATGTACTATACCAGGCAGGCTGTTTCTCTAACTCGATTGCAATTACTGCACAATACCCGGGAGAACACACAGCAGATTCAATTCCTGACAGACTGTGCGAGATTCAGCAATTTCTCTAGTCTTCTACAGGGTGAACCTGGTTTCTACTCTTTAGATCTCCTTGATTCTCTTCACAGGTCGGATTCGGTCCAAACAGGCACTTGCACAAGCTGCAGACCGAAACTTAGGGCCTTACACGCAATTCCCACGCTATAACTACTCACCAAGGAAGCACATAGCTCCTTGTCTCTTCACTGCCCCAACTCATCTCATCTTTCCAGCAGACAGAGCCAGGCATTTCCTTTGAGTTCCTCCCAGTTCAGTTGGCTGGTTTGGCTGTCACTCACAGTAAACTCCCCCTGTTGGTGGAAAAAAGACACCGAAGTCCAAACTACAATTCCCAGAAGCATTGGCCATACAGTACATAGGTGGCTGGCTCCACAATGACAGTCCAAGTTCTGATTTGCCAGCAGCAGGCTCCATTTCAGAGGTCCCCCCACACTGATTGGTCCAGTTCAGCAGTTCAAAACTAGAAAGGGGGACTAGGCAAACACAGTTCTGACTGCAAAGAAAAACAGGTTAGACAAACTGTATTTTCATTATTACTCTAAATGATGTCTGACAAACAGTTACATCTTTGAAAAGTGCTCACTCTGCCCACTTAGTGACAGCAGAAACGGAGCTATTTGGCAGCAGCTCAAGTGGGACTCAAGCAGGGAAACACACAGACCCCCATCCAAATTAATAATGTCTGCAGGCAGACAGCTCTTAAAGAGACAGTACCAGAGGCTCTAAAAGCACTCACAGATAAACGGCTTAAACGCCAAACTCCATCCAGGCTTGGAGCATTCAAGCAACCTTCTGGAAGACTTTTGGGACCCCCCATTTGCAGGGGGATTACTCCCTTCCTGGCCTGGAAAAAGCTTGGCATCTGCATCAAGCAAGTACCCCCATAAGTTTCAATACAACCATATACAGTTACATCAGTATCACATTAGGCTTATACATGTAATTATCAGTCAACATATCACCGTACCAGAAACACATTTCTGAAACTTTGCAGTACGTCACTCTTTACACAGTATTATACGCACATTGTACCGTAACTCAGGTTATTATCTCCTGTACATGAAACCTGAAGAGAGGGGGCCCTTCCCTCTCAGCTACCTTGGGGCCGGGTGGGGCAGGGGCACCATACCTAGAGGGCAACACAAGTAACTTGTAGTTAGCACTGATGTTCAGTTTGGGCAATGAGCTCAGGGACACATACACTCCTTTATGGACAACATTGAGAGGCAAGTCCACCGGCCTCCCAGGGGAATCATAACTGAGGTGCACCACAGGCTTTACAGCTCGACCAGTCTTTTTAGGGGGAGCTGTTACAGTCTCTGCACTCTGAGTCTCATTTTCAGCATTGTCTTAACTTGTCAGGGGAGTCTCCATAGTGGTAGAGAGGCTAGAACTTGGGGCACTTTCAGCTCCAGAAGTTACAATCTCTGAGTCCACAACACTTGGCTCACATGGAGAGCTTTCTGACACTGACAGTGAATTATCAGGGCACTCAACACACTCTTCTTGTTCTGGTATGTCGCCAGTCTGTTTCAGTCCATCATTTTTCTTCCCTGAAAGCTGAAACAATTCAACCATAAACAATGATTCCATATCATCTGACTTGATGCTTTGCACTTCACTTTCTGGGAGCATTGGCTCCAGGGACAAAGCTGAGGGCTTAGACAATCCAGAAGGCCCAGCTTCATCTCCAGTATTGATTAAGGGATTGCCCCGAAACAACTAACTCAGTTCATAAGAAGGGTAGTATTCAAAACCACACTCACTTTCCTCTGACATGGACTGACAGTCATATTCAACTGGGACTTGTGGAGGGGAACACTTTAACTCAGCTTCTGTAGGTGCAGACTTTCTTAATTTTTTCTTAGCAGCAGCTCTAGTCACTGGTCCAGAGGGGGCATTTTCTGGGGGCTCATACTCAATCAAGATTTGTCCAATGGGCAATAAATTATTTCTATGCATTGTTTTAACATCTTTTTGAATTATTCTCAGGCCTTACTTTATACACAGGCAGATCATCTAGTTTGCCCACTACAATGTGAGGGAGATGGTGCCATCTGTCAGCAATTTTGTGTTTGCCATGCAGTCCCAGATTTCTTGGCAATATCCGATCTCCCTCCTGGAGTTTCTCTGCTAACACCTTTTTATCATACCTTTCTTTCTTGGCCAGATTTCTTTTGGCAGCCATGGTTTGAGCCAGTTGGTATGCATGATTTAGCTGGGCTTTAACTTTTGCACATACTGTGAATAGTTGCTGCCTTGAACCCCATCAGGAGAGACCCCAAAACACACATCTACCGCCAATCGAGCTTCTCTTCCAAACATCAGGCAGTAGGGGGAAAACCCAGTGGCATCACTTTTGGTGCAGTTGTAGGCATATACCAGGGTGCTAATTTGTTGGCTCCATCTAGGCTTGTCCTTTGGGTGGAGGGTGGCTCGCATATCTTGCAAAGTGCAGTTGAAACGTTCAGGCTGTGGGTCCCCCTGGGGGATGGTAAGGGGTGGTTCTGGACTTTCACACTCCCCACAGAGAAAAGCATCTCTTTGATCAGACAACTCTCAAAGTCTCTCCCTTGATCAGAATGGTCTTTTGGAGCTCCATAGTGAACAAAACATTTTCTACAAGTACTCTTTGCCACAGTGGATGCCTTCTGGTCCTTGGTGGGAAAGCTTGGGATATCTCAGTAAGTGGTCCGTAACCACCAGCACATTACTAATATTTCTTTCATCTGACTCCAAACTCAGAAAATCAATAAAGACCAACTCCATGGGTGCACTGGTGGTGATGTTGACAAGGGGCAGCCCTCTGGGGCTAAAGCTTTCTCTGTAAGTGCCACTACAAGTTTGAATGTGTTGCTCCACATCAGCCCCCTGCCTTAGGCCAGTAGAATCTGGATCTCACCAAGTCAAGTGTTCTGTCTATACTAAGGTGCCCCATGTGGTTGTGTAAGGACCTCAGTACTGAGTCTTGAAAGGCAGTGGGCAGCACTAGTTGTTGTTTGTCTACTTGTCCCCCTCTGTTTACTGTTTCTCTGTATAACAGTCTATTGATCAGTTTCCACTAGGACCTTCTTTGTATAACAATGCAGTTCTGAAATCAGTGGAACATGATTTGGACACATCTTTCCCTGCATAGAGGACTTCTAAAGCTGATTTGATCATGGGATCACGGGATTGAGGCCACCGAATACTGTCATTGTTCAGCTGAGGCAGTGCACCAATGTCTATTGCATAAAAGTGGCAATAAGCAGCAGGTATACAATTCTCAGAGGGTCCCAAACAATCCACCATACAGTCCACTGCGTCCGTGGACATTTGTTCCTCCCTGTCAAACTTCTGGCAGAGTGCTCGAATAACAGGCTCTGACAGTCTGCCCAGTCATTCTGGGGAACAGGCCTCCGGGAGAGAGCATCAGCGTCTACGTGGTTCAGGCCTGCTCTGTATTCAACAGCATAGTCATATGTAGATAATGCAGAAAGCCACCTATGGCCAGTGGCATCCAATTTAACTGAAGTCTGCACATAGGTGAAAGGATTATTGTCAGTTTTTACTAGTATCTTAGCCCCATACAAGTACTCATAGAATTGGTCAGCAACAGCCCACCTCAAAGCTAGGAACTCTAACTTATGTATGGGATAGTTCTTTTTGGATGGGGTCAGGCTTCTACTGGCAAAGGCCGCTGGTCTCAGGCCATTCTCATGCTATTGGTACAACACAGCCCCCAACCCTTGCAAGCTAGCATCAGTGTGCTGGACATAAGGTTTTGTTGGATCAGCATAGGCCAACACTGGAGTGTGAGTAAGTTGATATAAGATCTCGTGAAAAGCAGTCTCACAATCAGGAGTCCAGTGGGCCCAACATATCCTTGAATGAAAATACACTCTTTCAGTCTTGAGGGACGCTGACTTTTGTATTTTTGTGGGTTGGAGGATACCCCTGGAGTAAGGTTAAGTAAGGGTGGATCACTCTTGAATAGTCCTTGATGAAACACCAATAATAACCACAGAATCCCAGGAATCTTTGCAGTTCTTTTAGATTTTTGGGCTGTGGGGAGGTGGTCAAGACCTCGACTTTACTTGGGTCTGTCTCTATCCTCTCGGTGGATACTATGTGTCCCACATACTTTACTGATGTTTGAAAGAATTGACACTTATCAATGGACAGTTTAAGGCCGAAGTCTTCCAGCCAGTCCAGCTACTTGAATAATCTGCTCTCATGTTCCTCCAGTGAGCTGCCAAACACAATAACATCATCTAGGTATACCAGGCACTCTAGTAAGTTCATGTCCCTCACTGCATGCTCCATCAATCGTTGAAAAGTGGCAC
The DNA here is from genome assembly GCA_016271365.2 of Neoceratodus forsteri. NCBI lineage: Eukaryota > Metazoa > Chordata > Ceratodontiformes > Ceratodontidae > Neoceratodus > Neoceratodus forsteri. Next base: position 14,303,622 of record JADMNL010000035.1, read on the forward strand.
AGGCGCCTGAAATCCGTTGAGGCATCCTCATGAATTCATAGAAGCCAAGAGGACAGAATAAAAACTGAATTGCCAAAAAAAAAGAAGCCAAGTGGACAGATAAAAGCTGTCTTCTCACTGTCCTCTGAGGCCATTGGGATCTGGTAGTACCCACTACAGAGATCCAGCACAGAGAACCACTTGCTCCCGTTTAGGCAGTCCAAAACATCCTGAATGCGGGGCACTGTGTACTGATCAGGGATAGTCCGCCGGTTTAAGGTGCGATAATCCACGCACATCCTAACTGTCCCATTCTTTTTTCTCTCTACCACAATGGGAGAAGCATAGGGGCTTCTGGATTCTTGTATTACACCAGCAGCTAGCATCTCTTGCAGATGCCATATCACATCATCTAATCAGCAGGTGCCAGGCGTCGAGACCTCTCACGAAATGGCCTTTCATCATGCAGCTGGATATGGTGCTCAGCTCCTTGCATGCATCCTATGTCCCATTCCTTTAAAGAAAACACCTGGTCTCTCTGGGCAAGCTTCTCACTGATCCTCACTTTCCATTCATCTGGCAACGGGGGAGTCACTGAAATCAAACAAGTCAGGTGTTACTATGTCATTCTTCCCCGAACTCTTGCTACTGGGCAGCACTGCAATGTCTGCACAATGCACATTAGCCAGGGTGCAACCTCTATTTACTCAAATCTCTCTGTCAGACACATTATGAACTTGAACCATTACCCTTCTGGCATAAGCATGGGCTCTAGCAGACAAAATACTAGGCTTGACCAGCAGTCCCTCCGCCAATTTTCCATCACCTGCTGCATCCAACATTAATATTTTATTCTTGACATCCTTTCTGTTACGGACCTCTCCCTGTAAGGTACACTGGGCATTTGGTGCCAGTATCAGAGACTCAGGATCCTTCTTCCAGACAATTCCAACCGGCTCCTCTGGTTCTACTTTTTCAGCATCTCTCTGTGCCTCATAGGCCTTCCTGATCAAGGCTGGAATTCTTTAAGCTCTACTGGTCCTTGACCCCTGTTTTTCATAACACAACTGTGCCAGTTGTCCAAACATATGTGCATTAGTCCCAATTAGTAAAGGAACCCCATCATACAGTCCACTAGGGGGACCCACTAAGGCCAGGGTCTCTACTTGCTCTGCCAGCCCAGCCACAGAGGTGGGAAAAGACAGCCAAATTCGGATATATCCCAAGTAGGGGTAGGCCTTCTCACTTAACCCCCAGACATGTAGCCCCTCCAATGGTTATAAGGTTACATCAGACAAATGCTTCTGATACCAGTCTTGGAACAAAATTGTCACTTGGGAGCCACTGTCTAATGCAGCTCTTGTAGACACTCCATTCACCTTTACAGTGGTCTCCATGGAGGGACCCACTATCCTGGACCAGTCTGGAGAGGCGATAGCGGGGGCCTGGGCAAATGACTTTGCCACAAAGGGATGTGAGTTAACATATTTGGGACCTTCACTGTGGTCATTTCGTGCACCTCTTAATCACTGTTTTGTGCTCCAAAGCTCTCCTTGTAGCCGGCTCACCACTCTCTCCAAGTCTTTCTGAGACCGGCATTCCCTCTTCATGTGTCCATCCTTCCCACAATTATGGCAAAATATGTCAGCTGAAGTTTGGGGTGATCGAAGCATCACTTTGGTGGCTGCGGCATTGGTACTGTCAATAGAAAACCTTGGTGCCACCTCAGCCGGCGGTGGGGTAGTCATTTGAAACATCTCTTCAGTTCCCTCACTTCCATGGCCAAGGCATCACGTTTTGAACTGTTGTCAACATGAGGTCCCTGGGTGGGCACCCCCACCCCCATAGCAGAAGCAGTCGGGCAAGTGTCAGTGCCTGTACTCGTAGAAGCGGCCTTCATGATGAGACTGTCTGTTGCTTTCTTAATCTCCTTCAGCAGTTCACCCCATGGTGGCACACCCTTTTCCTTCTCGGAACACTCTTTAACTGCCAACCCTTGCCCCTGAACTTCAATTGACAGGTCACCCTCAGTCATTCGGGTCGTAGCAGCAGCTATTGGTGCAAGTCCCTCCCCGGGTCACTTTTTCTCAACTCCTTGAATTTCTCTCATTAGCTCATCATAGGAGGGTGGGGATTCCAGTCGATTGGCCAGGCATAACTGAAGCAACAGCAGTTCTGAGAAGGGAGCAGACTTAAGGATCCTGTCCAGCCTGGTTCGGTCGAATTCAATCACTGGCGAACTACCCTTTCTGAGGCATTCTTGCAACAATTTTTCCAGCTGAGACACATACACAGACAACAACTCCCCTTGATACTGTTGCGCATTTCTTACTCTCTAACACAGGTCCTCATCGGAATCTGGGCTCCCATACACATTCTCCAAGGCCTCAAGATAGTCCTGTGCAGTCGCTTCAGTATTACTGGCCTGTTTAGCATGGATGGTAGCCAGGGCAGGACCTCAGAGGCTCTGACTTACCCTCTTTCGCTTTTCTGCTTCTGAACATTGCCATTCTAGCACTTGAGGGGCTACATAGTCTATCCGGGTCTCCCAGTCATCCTCCCCTTGTGGGTTGGGGAGGGTGCCACAGAAAATGTTCAACCTGTGGTAAGAGTCGTGACTATTGGCAGGTACAGACATAGGGGCTTGCACTGGCACAGAAGAAGGGGCAATAATGGGTGCTGGAGGGGGAGATGGTGTTGGTGGAGAAACGTTCTCAGGTGACAATATTAGTTTCTTTAAATCCTTCACAGTTTTCCCTTCCTCCAGCAACAATTTAGCAAATTTCTCCTCAAAAGTTTCAGATAGTGGGGGGGGAGCTCGTTCTCCCCAGGGTCTTTACTGTCTTTAGTTATTACTTTCCAGGCAGTGAGGGCTTCTTCTGGGGTAATGGTCTGTGGCACTTTAGAACTGTCTATAGGGTCCTTACACTCTATTAGAGCAATGAAAGTTTGGGCGAGCATATCAGCCAGCCGCCCCACCACCACAGGATTTCGTAAACATTCGACCTTGGAAAGTATTCCCTCTACAGTGTCCGTACTGGCACCCAGCAGGATATCCAAGACAAGTACAGCATTTTGGGGGGACAAACTCCTGCCCAGTACACCACTTCACCAACTGGTGTACAGCCGCTTCTGTTGGGGTACCTATTTACTTTTAACAGTAATTAGTAAATGTGGCCACTAGAGGACACATAATTCCAGCGGTGAGCCTCCAAGATGTAACCCCCAGGTGGCGCTATCCCAAGGGCTACTACCCCTGCCTGACTGGCTACTGACAGGTTGAGGGGTCTAGATCCACTGGCGAGTGCCTCCACCCAGAGGTCAGGGTTTGCAGTAGTTAAACTAACTTGGTCACAGCCCACTGGGACACTGTAACCCCCCTTTCTTCCCACTAGTGGCCCACACAATGCATCAGGAATATCTTCAAAATGTACACTTACCCCCAGGACTGGCTCTGTGGACTGGACGTTGGGGACCCCCTGTAAAACAAGATGATACAATGCAAAAGCCACAGTACAATACTTTAACATAAATGAATACCTTAGACAGTGTAACTTTGCTGAAACAAACAGATTTGATTTATTAAAGGAGCTGTAACAAGGAAGGGGGAAATCAGGTTAATTAGGTTAAACACATTAAAAATCACACTACTATGCGCATGTTCAGAGTCCCAAATTGTCACTTTCACTGGGTACCCAGGATGGGGGGGCTAGCCAGGATCGGTGCAGCTGGTTGGGGCCCTATGATGGAAAAAACACTGGCACAATACCCAAATTGTAATCCGGAGCTGGTTGGCTCAGTTTGTGCAGAAATGAAAAAAAAAAAATTAGATGATACGCTTGTAATTCGATAAGCAGATGGCAGGGATCTACCCTACTTTGTACTCACAAAATCAATGCTGGGAACTGGATGGAAGGCAGATTGTCCTGGATTGCCAGGAAGAGCAGACCATGTGGACAAGGTCCTTGTGACTGGACCCCAATGCAGTTTATAGTAAATGGTTGTAGTCTGGATTAAGCTGGGGTTTACTTCCAGCTTCATGCACTCATTTCACTGTACAGGGGATTTGAAATGCGATTCCGGACAAGCACTACACACATTTATATGTAAAAGGAAAGTACTATACCAGGCAGGCTGCTTCTCTATCCCAATCGCAATTACTGCACAATACCCAGGAGAACACACAGTAGATTCAGTTCCTGACAGACCGAGCGCGATTCAACAATTTCTCCAGTCTTCTACAGGGTGAGCCTGGTTTCTACTCTTCAGATCTCCTTGATTCTCTTCACAGGCCGGATTCAGTCTGAACAGGCACTTGCACAAGCTGCAGACTGAAACTTAGGGCCTTACATGTGATTCCCATGCTAAAACTACACACCGAGGAAGCACACAGCTCCTTGTCTCTTCACTGCCCCAACTCATCTGATCTTTGCAGTAGACAGAGCCGGGCATTTCCTTTGAGTTCCTCCCAGTTCAGTTGGCTGGTTTGGCTGTCACTCACAGTAAACTCCCCCTGTTGGTGGAAAAAAGGCGCCGAAGTCCAAACTACAAATCCCAGAAGCATTGATCATACAGTACATAGGTGGCTGGCTCCACAATGATAGTCCAAGTTCTGATTTGCCAGCAGCAGCCTCCATTTCAAAGGTCCCCCCACACTGATTGGTCCAGTTCAGCAGTTCAAAACTAGAATGGGGGGACTAGGCAAACACAGTTCTGACTGCAAAGAAAAACAGGTTAGACAAACTGTATTTTCGTTATTACTCTAAATGATGTCTGGCAAACAGTTACATCTTTGAAAAATGCTCACTCTGCCCACTTAGTGATGGCAGAAATGGAGCGATTTAGCAGCAGCTTGAGTGGGACTCAAGCAGGGAAACACACAGACCCCCATCCAAATTAATTATGTCTGCAGGCAGACAGCTCTTAAAGAGACAGTACCAAAAGCTCTAAAAGCACTCACTGATAAACGGCTTAGACGCCGAACACCATCCACACTTGGAGTATTCAAGCAAGCTCCTGGAAGACTTTTGGGAACCCCCATTTGCAGGGGGGGTTACACCAGCAAGACAATAGGGGTATTTAGTTTAGGTGTCCAAAAGCTGCTGTCAGCAACTTAACAATTTCAGCTTAACTTAACAGAGCTGTAATCACTTTAACACAGTTTCAGTGTAAAATACTTGTATGCAACAGGCAGTTCTTGCAGAAAACAAATGAGGCAGTATCTTTAGGGGAAAAAACAGAGGAGAACTGAGTACTTTGGGTGGAAAAAAGCACAGTTAAAAATGCCTTATTGCCTAGATAATCAGGGTTGTTCACTACGAGGCACCCAAGTTCCAATTGGATGGTTAGGGGCCGTACCTTTGCTGAAGGAGAGTCCGGGCTTGGAGATGTGGTCACCAGCTTTGGAAGCGCCGGCAGACTAGGGGGATGGATCTGGCAGTGGAGTGAGGGCTTTCACTTTTCACAGGGAGTGGCTGGAAGAAGAAAACAAAAGGCAGAATTTATAGGCAGCTGGGGCAGGGACAGACAGGGATACGTGTCACAGGGAGAAAATTAGCAAGACATTAGGGATATTTGCATGAGGCGCCAAATGAGGCTGAGAGAAACTTAACAATTTTATCTTAACTTAACAGAGCTGTAATCACCTTAGCACTGTTTCTCTACAAAATACTTGTAAATAATAGGCAGTTCTTGCAGAAAACAGATGAGGCAAGTACTTTTAGGTGAAAAAACAGACTACAGCTGAGTCCTTTGGGCGGAAAAATGCCCATTTCAAAAGGCCATATCTCCTGGCCAGTCGGGGCTGTTCACTAAGAGGCACCTGAGTTTTGATTGAATGGTTAGGGGCCATACCTTTCCAGAAGTAGAGTCCAGGCTTGACAATGTGGTCTGTGGCTTCCGAAGCACCAGCATACCGGGGGGATGGAACAGGAAGTGGAGCGAGTTCTTTTCCCTGTCACAGGAAGCCACTGGAAGGAGAAAGAAATGGGCAGAATTTATAGGCAGTTTGGGAAGGGACAGACAGGGTTACTTGGCACAGGGAAAAAATTAGTAAGACAATAGGGGTACTTACAGGTGCCAAAAAGCGGCTGGGAGCAACTTAACAATTTTAACTTAACTTAACAGAGCTGTAATCACTTTAACACAGTTTCACTGTAAAATACTTGTAAATAACAGGTGGTACTTGCAGAAAACAGATGAGGCAAGTACTTTTAGGGAAAAAAACAAAGGAAAGCTGAGTCCTTTGTGTGGAAAAAAGCCCAGTTCAAAAGGAAGTATTGCCTGGCCAATCAGGGCTGTTCATTAAGAGGCACCTGAGTTCCGATTGGATAGTTAGGGGCTGTACCTTTGTTGAAGGAGAGTCCACTCTTGGCGATGTGGTCGGCGGCTTTGGAAGTGCCAGCAGACACAAGAAGATAGATCTGGCAGTGGAGCGAAGGCTTTCCCCTGTGACGGTTAGACACTGGAAGGAGAAGAAAAGGGAAGAATTTATAGGCAGCTGGGACAGGGACAGACAAGGTTTCATGGCACAGGGAGAAAATTAGCAAGAAAATAAGGGTCCTTAATCTAGGTGCCAAATAGAGGCTGGGAGAAACTTTATAATTTTAACTTAACTTAAAAGAACCGTAATCACTTTAACACAGTTTCACTGTAAAATAATTGTAAATAACAGGTAGTTCTTGCAGAAAACAGATGAGGTAAGTACTTTTATGGGAAAGACAGAGGTGAACTGAGTCCTTTGGGCCTAAAAAAGATCAGTTCAAAAGGCTGTATCACCTGAAACATCAAGGGCTGTTCCAGTTCTGGAGACCCCATCTCCACAAGGACATAGACAGGATAGAGGCAGTCCAGAGGAGGGCAACTAAAATGGTGCAGGGTCTGCAAGAGAAGCCGTATGAGGAGAGACTAAAGGAGCTTAACATGTATACCCTTGAGGAAAGAAGGGAGAGGGGGGACATGATAGAAACTTTCAAGTACCTCAAGGGAATCAACAAAGTCCAAGAGGGTAGCATCTTTCAGAAAAGAGACTTGCAAGAACAAGGGGACACAATTTAAACATAGAAGGAGGGCGTTCAGGGCAATGTGAGAAGTATTATTTCACAGAGAGGGAGGGATGTATGGAACAGCCTTCCTGAGGAAGTTGTGGGGTCTAAAACTGTGGGAGAATTCAAGAATGCATGGGACAGACATAAGGCAATTCTTGTGGGGGGCAGGAAGATATAGGCTGTTGGTTAACTAGGATCTGTGGCCTATCCTGTAGGTAGGGAAATGGTCAGACTAGATGGGCCTAGCGGTCCTTATCTGCCATCAAAGTCTATGTTTCTATGTTTCTAAGAGGCACCCGAGTTTCGATTGGATGGTTAGGGGCTATATCTTTGCTGAAGGAGAATCTGGGCTTGACGATGCGGTCGGCGGCTTTGGAAGTGCCGGCAGACCGGGTGGATGTATCAGGCAGTGGAGCAAGTGCTTTCCCCTGTCACTGGAAGCCACTAGAAGGAGAATGAAAGAGGGAAGAATTTATAGGCAGCTGGGGCTGGGACAGACAGGGTTACATGGCATAGGGAAGAAATTAGCAAGACAATAGGGGTACTTGGTTTAGGCGCCAATAAGCAGCTTGGAGCAACTTAACAATTTTAGCTTGACTTAACAGAGCTGGAATCACAACAGGCTGTTCTTGCAGAAAACAGAGGAGGCAAGCACTCGTAGGGGAAAAAGCAGAGGAGAGCTGAGTCTTTTGGGTGAAAAAAAAAAACAGTTTAAAAGACCGTATCTCCTGGCCAATCAGGGCTGTTCACTGAGAGGTGACCGAGTTCTGATTCGATGGTAAGAGACCGAACTTTTGCTGAAGGAGAGTCCGGGCTTGGCGATGCGGTCAGCTGCATCGGATGCAGTGGCAGACCAGGGGGATGGATCTGGCAGTGGATCGAGGGCTTTCCCCTGTTGTGGGGAGCCGCTGGAAGGAGAAAGAAATGGGCAGAATTTATAGGCAGTTGGGGAAGGGACAGACAGGGTTACGTGGCACCGGGAGAAAATTAGCAAGACAACAGGAGTACTTAGTTTATATGCCAAAAAGCGGCCGGGAGCAACTTAACAATTTTAACTTGACTTAGCAGAGTTGTAATCACTTTAGCACAGTTTCACTGTAAAATACTTGTAAGTAACAAGCCGTTCTTGCAGAAAACAGATGAGGCAAGTACTGTTCAGGGAAAAAACAGAGGAGAGCTGAATCCTTTGGGTGGTGAAAAAAACAGTTCTAAAGGCCGTATCTCCTGGCCAATCGGGGCTGTTCTGTAAGAGGTGCCCGAGTTCCAATTCGATGGTGAGAGGGCCATACCTTTCCTGAAGGAAAATCTGGGCTTGGCGATGCATGTGGTCAGCGGCTTCGGAAGCACTGGCAGACTGGGGGGGGGATGGATCTGGCAGTGGAACGAGGGCTTTCCCCTGTCACAGGGAGCCAATGGAAGGAGAAGGAAAATAGCAGAATTTTTAGTCAGCTGGGGCAGGGACAGATAGGGTTACATGGCACTGGGAAAAAATTAGCAAGAAAATAGGGTACTTAGTTTAGGCACCAAAAATCTGCTGGGCTCAACTTAACAATTTTAACTTAACTTAACAGAGTTGTAATCACTTTAACACAGTTTCACTGTAAAGTACTTGTAAATAACAGGCAGTTCTTGCAAAAAACAGATGAGGCAAGTAGTTTTAGGGGAAAAACAGAGGAGAGCTGAGTGCTTTGGGTGGAAAAAAGCCCAGTTCAAAAGGCTGTATCTCCTGGCCAATCAGGGCTCTTCACTAAGAGGTGCCCAAGTTCTGATTGAATGGTTAGGGGCCATACCTTTGCTGAAGGAGAGTCCGGGCTTGGCAATGGAGTCGGGGGATTTGGTAGCTCTGGCAGACCGAGGGGATGGATCTTACAGTGGGGTGAGGTCTTTTCCATGTCACGGGGAGCCACAGGAAGGAGAAAGAAAAGGGCAGAATTTATAGGCAGCTGGGGCAGGGACAGACAGGGTTACATGGCACAGGGAGAAAATAAGCAAGACATTAGGAGTACTTAGTTTAGGCACCAAAAAAGAGGCTGGGAGAAACTTAAAAAATTTAACTTAGAGCTGTAATCACTTTAACACAGTTTCAGTGTAAAATACTTGTAAATAACAGTCAGTTCTTGCAGAAAACAGATGAGGTAAGTACTTTTAGGAGAAAAAAACAGAGGAGAGCTGATTCCTTTGGGCGGAAAAAAGCCCTGTTCGAAAAGGCCGTATCTCCTGACCAATCGGGGCTGTTCACTAAGAGGCGTCAAAGTTCTGATTGGATGTTTGGTTGCCGTACCTTTGCTGAAGGAGAGTCCGGGCTTGACGATGCAGTCTGCAGCTTTGGAAGCGCCAGCAGACCAGGGTTATGGATCTGGCAGTGGAGCAAGGGCTTTCCTCTGTCACGGGGAGCCGAGATAAGAATAAGAACAAGATATCTTGTAGCTTATCTAGTACTTTTTCCACCCCTGGTAGCAGTGACATGGGCAGATGGCGATTTGCATCAATTATGTGCTCATTATAGCAGTCAGATTGACAGCACTGAAGAATAATGTCCATTGTTTAGCGATATTGTAGGTAAGTTACAGGTGATTCCAGTGCTTGCTTTCATTTACTGGCCCCAAATGTGCCTCAAGAGGAATACTCTCATACTCCAAACTACTGGCATGGGACCAGAAGGTTTCAATTTACTATGTTAAAATGAAACAAAAAATGTTTGACACCTAATTTTGTTATAACACCCACACCACTGTTTTACCTCTGATGATGTTGAAGAGGGATATAACTAAGTTGTCTCCTAATACCTGCATTTAAAGGTTAATGGTATAGTGCATATTGTAGCATTTCACACTGCTGACAGTGCCAGTGCAAATCTCCTCCCGAGCCCTCTGTTTGCACTCTGTATATTACAATAAATAGAATGGGGATTCACCCCAGGATCTCTTAATTAAATCTTAAGTATGAATACTATCTACTTTGTATTATGACAGACAGCAAATAGCCCCCCAAAACAAAGTAATTAAATGTAACTTATGATCACTACACTTATATACAAGATTGCATATTATAAAATGGCACGGTAAAATCATGTAATCTTATTGGCTCTTATTTATGTGTAAAATATGGTTTACACATAGTTAAAAAGAGGACTGCTCAGCTGTGAAGAGTCTGTAACACAGATCAGTGGGCATTTGGAACACAGGCATTTCAGATAGCCCTCTACTGCCAGAACTGATCTTCCACCACAAACATGTCTGCCTCCTTTGCACTGTAAAAAACTTCAGCTGTGCCCTAAAAATAAAACTTCTTTAAATAAAAAATAAAACAAATGAATTAAATGCTGTTTCCCTGATTTTCACACACTCCTTACATACATAAAAACATTAGAAACAATAAGTATTGTTTATAGTTTTCACTACAACTGTTTCTTTGCTGACAGTGAAAAATCTCCCTTCTGTCTTTACCTGCTCATCAGGGAATTCTCTTCTTCTAGCCCTGACAGTGAGATAACTGTGTCTCTGGCTGAAACAAAGGCATTTGTTGTCTGTGTGTACAGTGTGCTGGGAGAGAAGCAATCTACCAGTGGAACTGAGCAGAATTTTGAATTCATGTATTCCATGGTAAACATTTAAGCAAAAAGCCATGAGGGAGGGGTGTGGGTTACCATGGGATTTACCATGGCTGGAGTGGTTTGCCCATGAGGTGCAGCCAAGTGGGTAAATCTACACCATCTGTGGTAAATCCCCTGATAACCCAGATCCCCCAAGTGGCTTATTGCGATTATACCAAGTACTGCTTTTTTAATTATTTAAAAAAAAAAGCAGTACTTGGTATAATGCTTAATAGGCCCATCAATATTAAAGCAGTGTTTTTATTTTGTTTGGTTTTCCTGATGTACGGAGCTGCTGTTTCATGCTCTCTGCTTAGCGGGGAAACAAGATGGTGGTCAGAGTTCTGTGATTTCGCCTTTGGATTTTTTTTTTTTTTTTAAAGATGTGGCTGACTGGCACTTTTTGCAGTGATTATCGGTAGATTTACAATGCAGGTAAGGTGCCAGCCTGCCCATCTGATTGGTTGCTGTCCGAGGTGCATGGTATAATCCATGATAAACATTCCGTATCTCGAATGTGGAGAAAAACAGAGAGAAAAAAAAAACAGGAAGAAGAAAGCAGGCAACACTGCAATGACTACAATGATATCATCAATGACATCAGTTGCAGTGGGTGAAAGGATTATTTTATCACAAATGCACTAAGTAAAGCTGTTTTCTACATATAAACATGCTTTTCCCAATAGTCAAAAGTAAAAAAAAGGAATCAATTTTATAAGCACAATAAGGCACTCAGGGGTGTGTGTAAACCATATTTTACAGCACGGCTAGCAGCTGAAATCACTCAGCTGTTGGCCTCATGCCTTACTACACCCCTGGCCATGCTGTATAATATGGTTTACATACACCCCTTAGTGCCTTATTGCTTACATAACAGTACTGTGGAGTTGCAAAGAACTTCAGGGATAATTTGTAAACAAGTCCTCCAGCTGCACAGCAGTGACAATACACTAGCTTTGAGTACCAACATCGTGTGCATCTAAGCACAGGAGGCATGGAAAGGATGAGAAGGGACTTGGTAAGATTGGAGAAATGGTCAGAAGTATGGCAGCTTGGATTCCATGCAAATAAGTGCAAAATAATGCACCTGGGAAACAAAAACCCAGGGGAAGATTACACAATGGGGGGTAGTAACAACAACAAAAATAGAAAGGGACCTGGGGGTAATCATATCAGATGACCTTAAGGTTAGCAAGCAATGTGAAAAGGCAGTAGGGAGGGCTGAGGGGATACTGGGATGTATAGGGAGAGGCATCGCCAGCAGAAAACAGGAAGCTATTATCCCTCTGTACAAACAGTTGGTGAGACCCCATCTGGAGTACTGCATCATGTTCTGGAGACCCCATCTCCACAAGGACATAGACAGGATGGAGGCAGTCCAGAGGAGGGCAACTAAAATGGTGCAAGGTCTGCAAGAGAAGCCATATGAGGAGAGACTATGTATACCCTTGAGGAAAGGAGGGAGAGGGGGGACATGATAGAAACTTTTAAGTACATCAGTGGAATCAACAAAGTCTAAGAGGGTAGTATCTTTCAGAAAAAGAGATATGCAAGAACAAGTGGACACAATTTGAAGATAGAGGGGGGGACAGCTCAGGAGCAATGTGAGGAAGTATTTTTTCACAGAGAGGGTGGTGGGTGCATGGAACAGCCTTTCTGAGGAGGTTGTGGGGTCTAAAACTGTGGGATAATTCAAGAATGCAAGGGACAGACATAAGGCAATTTTTGTTGGGGGGTAGGAAGAAATATGCTGTTTGTTATGTAGAATCTGTAGCTGATACTGTAGGTAGGGAAATGAGCAGACTAGGTGGGCCAAGCGGTCCTTATCTGCCATCAAAGTCTATGTTTCTATGTAATTTTTAAAATTTTACCCCTATTTATGCCCTGTACCCCCACAAGCCATTGTTCCTTGTAACTCTGTTACGTTTTGTTATGAATTTCTGAATGATAGTGGGCATCCAGTACCTCAATTAGTAGATTATTACACATGCTGACATCCCTGAGTTAATTAATGCTTTTGGATGTTTCCCCATGTAACCCCAAGGGGGCACTATCCTAAGGGCTACTACCCCTGTCTGCTCAGTTGATAACAGGTTGAGGGGCCTGGATCCAATGACGGGTGCCTCCACCCAGAGGTCGGGGTTGGAACAGTAAAAGGCGACCTGGTCACAGCCCTCTGGGTCACTGCAACCCCCTTTCTTCCCACTAGTGGCCCACACAAGTCAATCACAGTACCCTTGCAATACTCTCTGACCCCCAGAATTGGTTCAGTCAGCTTGGTCCTGAGGACCCCCTGTAAAGTAAGATGCAGTTAGACAATGACCACCTGTACAGTAGTTCAACATAGACACACAGATCAGTCAGTATACCTTTGCAAAAAAACAATCTGATTTATGTTAGGGTGAGATAACAAGGACCGGGGGAAATCAGGTTAATTAGCTTACCACTCTAAAATATATATATATATATATATATATATATATATATGTATACATCTAGGGCACTGTGCACAGGCCTAACCTATCAGTCACTGTCTCTGGGTACCCAGGCAATAGAAGGCTAGCCTCTCGATGCAGCTGGTTGGGGCCCTGATGCAGAAAACAAGCATTTGATTCCTAAGAGGATTAAGTAGAGCCTGCAGGCTCAGTTCATGTAGCCAGTAACGTAGCTAGACAAATCTTGCCCACACTATGAACATCTGACAGGGAGCTACCCTGATTTAGTACTCACAATTGCAGCAGCAAGATCGCTCTCACACCACTTGCAGGTCCGAGCCTGGGATTCAACCTTCTCCACACATTTATATGAAGAGCAGAGGGGTATCATACCAGGCAGCTGCTGTATAAACCCGATCGCTTTCACACAGAACACCGGGCCCAAACGACACAGCTTCACTTGTCCTCACAGACCGAGCGTGATTGAAGCAGATTCTCCAGTCCTCTAGAGGGTGATGCCTGGTAGGTAACTGCTCTTTTGCACAGCCTTCTCCAACTGCTGCCCAGCGGATTTAGTCCGATACTTGCTGGTGTTCACTCCTCAAAAATCTGGCCTTCCACACGTGCTTCCCGCGCGAAAGCTCAACAATGCAGGAGCCCAGAGTTCCTTCATTGTTCACCACCACAACCACTCTGCCCCTTGGCAGTTTGGGCAAGGACCTTCAGTTCAAGCTCCACCCAATCCCATTGGTGGGCTGCAGATGCCAGTCACTTGTTTCGGCCCTCCATTGGTGCAAAAATGCGCCAAAGTCCAGAACTCCATATCCCAGAATTACTAACTGTATTCCCTATGGCCAGCCAGCTCCAAAATGAGTCCCGATCCTGGTTAGCTCAACAGATCTCCATTTTAGTTATCCCTCATTTACCATTGACCCAGTTCAATAGTCCAGGTCCAAAATGGAGGGGCCAAGTGCACAAAGTCCCAGCTGCAAAGGAAGCAGGTTACACAAACTGTAATTTCACTAATACTCTAAACGATTATAGCCAAACAGGTACATCTATTCGCCAGGCTTTCTTTTTTCACTTGCAGCGACTACAAAATGGGAGCAATTTCCCTGCAGCTCAGGTAGGATTCGAGTAAGGAAACCCCGGTCCCCCCTGTACAAACCACGGAAACCTGCGAGCAGGCAGCTCTTAAAGGAACAGTACTGAAGGCTTTAAAGACACTCACAGCGGCCGCATTTTGGCGGCACTGCCCCGAATACCAGTTAGGCAAGGAGCTCCTAAGCAGCTCCAGGAAGGCTTTTAGGAACCCCCCATTTGTAAGGGGGTTACATCCATACTGTTCCACCATGCCAGCCAAACAATTTAAGTGCATATTCTCTTTTCCTGTTTGTACTCACCATTTCAAATATCTTCGTATGTTCTACTCTCTTTATCACTTTTAGGGTTGGGTAAACTATAACCTAAGCTTTCATCACCCTTCACTTCTCTAGGATAAACAATTTGAGTATGTCCAATGTCTCCTTACAGCTCTTGACCCCTAGCTACAATGCAGTTAAGTGTTCCTGTGTTTCACCCTCACAACCTCATTAATTTATTTTTCTGCACTGTGGTGATTAGAACTTGATGCATTACTTGAGGTATGGCCTAATCAAGGCCTTGCGGTACAGAGGGAAGATAATCTCTCTTAAACTACTGCTTATCCACTTCATAATGCATCCCAGAACTGTTTTTTCTTAACTGTGGCAGCATGTTGCCCATTGTGGGCAAAGATTTAGAGTCACTGTGGGGTCCTCAGCTATGTGAGGGGACTGTCCAGGGATTTACCTGTATGGTGGAACAAAAGAGCTTGCAGATGGCACTGGGGAACATTGAAAAAGTTACATTACGATCAGTTATGGTAGATTTTCAAAGGAATCTCCTTAACATAGCAATATACATTTGACTGTATGCCATCTGCATCAGGAATGTGTGAGCAACTTTAAAAGCTAGGGCTGCCCACATTACTGAGTGGCTGACATCAGGCATTAGTAAATACTGCATAGAACAACAGCATATTATATTAAGTGATACAAACTAAAGTTATTTTAGCCATTAGGTAGGCATAACACACAGATTACTATTTAGGATACAAATATATATAGAGAATAGAGAATATTAGTTTGGAAGTTATAATTGGGGGTACTTTTTTGTTTCTAGATGGTTCCATAACTCTATAAATGGATTCCAAATGGATTCATAAAGATTAAATTTATCCAATGCTATGTGACTTAGTCACTAGTTAAAAGCCAGTTTAAACATATATTTGATCCAGTCACCCAGGGTATGTTCCAGGGAAGTTTTGCAATGAGAAAAGATGATTCTTTTTATTCCCAAAATGCAGATAATAGCCAGTTCTGGTTATGTTTTGGTAGAGTAGATATTACAAGAGCTAGGAAATTATTGTTACATAGTTAACTGCCCTTCCAGCTTCCTTTCCATGCCAGTTATTCTGCTTTTACCAGTTTTTGATAAATAAACAAACCAGCATTAGGTTGCCCTTAGATCTACATTAGAGGTGTATGAAATTCGAAAATTTCGTTCTGCAAAATATTTCGCAGAATATTTTGTGGGAGCGAAATGTAAACTTCTGCAGGTTAAATGCAAAATTTTCCCTGCAAAATGCAAAATTTCACCTTGAAATGTGAAATTTCGCTTACAAAATGGTGAAATGAAAGTGAAATCCTGGCAAAATTTGCCAAAACTTCAAACTTTGCAGGTGAAATTTTGCAATTTCACAACCGGTGAACATTTTTGCGGAACGGCAGAATTTCATGAAATGTTTTGTGTGCCGAACTTACGGATTTTGTAGCAATTTCTCCAGCAAAATTAAGTTTTGCAACATCCCTAATATACATAGAGTCTCACTGTCCTCACCAGCGACTGCTCTTTCTTTTCATATTTCTAAGACATTCTAGGTTATCAGTAACACCTTTCTATGCTATTCGTCTGAATTGCCTGGAACAGTGTTACTGATGTTATAGAATGTTCAGGCAGTATGAAAAGAGACAGCAGAAACTGTTGAGGAGAAAGGGATTTGGGGTGTGTACAAACACAACAAAATTGATTATTAATTTAACAAAGACATGTTAAAAACATAGCAGCATATTAGGTAGACACTTAAGCTACGTATTCAAAGTTTTTTTTTTTACTTTTGTTTTACCAGGAGAGAGAGACACACTAAGCTGAAAGCTTGTTTACAGGTGCAACCTGGGAGCACAAGGAAGTTAAGTGACTTGCTTAGAATCACATAGTATGCAAGTTGGGGCTGTGGGATTCAAACCCAGGTCTCCAGGTTTGCAGCTCAGAGCCTTAAACCACTGCGCCATACTTTCTCCTTGAGTTAGGTTACACCTGGCACAACTGAGATGTGCATGTGCAACCCCAGGACTGTGCCCTGGGGCAATATTCAAATGTGGGAGTTGCGCAGCACTATTTCCAATGCACCAAGGTGGAAAGATAATGTATGTGGCACATCTTCAGGGAGTGTGCCCATGCATGTGTGGCACACCTTGATATTCAGCTTGGGATGTGCAGCATATCTGCTGGCACAACCCTGAGATGTGCCACATACCTGGGCTCAAAGTTGAGCCCATAAGAAAAGGCACAAGTGCAGTCCACCCACCAGCAGGTCACTGTATTGCAGTACACAACAAAGCAGCCACCAGCCATGGGTGGCAACCCCCCAACACCATGCACAAGCACACATAGTAGGCCCTGGTAGTCTAGTGGTATCCCCGTCTCATAGCTCCAGTCGCTATAATGAAATATAAATATCTTCTTTGATAGTGTAGTGGTAGCCCCTTCCCCTCCCATAGCACCGATCGCCATAACAAAATATAAACATATTCCCTTGTAGTCTAATTGTACCCCTTCCCCTCCTGTAGCACCGACTGCCATAAAGAAATATAAATATCTTCCCTGGTAGTCTAGTGGTAACCCCCTCCCCATCCCGACCCTCTGATTGCCATCGTATTTATAAAATAAATATCCCTGGTGGTCCAGTGGTCCCCCCCCCGGCCAAATCCCTGATTGCTAGCGAATTAGTAATTTATATTTCCCTGGTGGTCCAGTGGTAACCCCCACACCCTCATGCACACAGGACCCCCAGTCCACCTAGCTCCCCCCCAGTGAGGGCAGCATACCTGCCCCTGCCCGCATACCACCACAGCTTACCGCTGAATGACAGTTCACAGTGGGAGCTGCAAGCTCATTGGTCCGCTCTATGGACCAATTGGCTTGCAGTGCATACAGTAATAATTTGCAAATTTGTGAATGAATGACTTCACAACTTTGGAACTTTGTGAATGAATGAATGAATGAATGAATGAATCACGCATGTACTGGAAAAGGAGGTGGAAGGGGCAAGAACACAACAAGGGTACGTGGAGGGGTGCACACAGAAGGAATAGATGTGAATAGAAGAATAGAGGGAAGAGAAGGAAAGTCAGATTCTAGGTGGAGAGTGGTGTCTCTGAATGCACAGAATCTTGCAAACAAGATGGATGACCTGCAGGCACTATTTGCAGACAGGAGGGTGGACATATCGGCAGTAACCAAGACTTGGGCAACATCACACCATGACTGGGACCTTGAGATCCCTGGATATAAACTATACAGGAGAGACAGGGTAGTCAGGAAGGGGGAGGGGTGGGAGTTTATATGAGGGAGGGTATAACTTGTACAAGGGAGGAGATGGAGGAAGGGGACGTGGAGGCATTATGGGTTCAGTTAAGGTCCAATAGAGGGAGAAAGGTGAGGTTGGGGGTGGTTTACAGGCCACCCAGTCAGGATGAGGAGAGTGACAGGGAACTGAGCTCACAAATATTGGAAGCTGCAGGGAAAGAAGAGGTGGTAATTGTGGGGGACTTCAACCTGCCCAAGGTGGACTGGAACATACCCTCCACAACATGTACTTGGAGTCAGGTGATCCAATATTTTAACTTTTTCTTGATCTTTCCCTTTCTGCCTTTGCGAGGACACATGCTGTGCCCTTATCAGGGTGTTTAGTGGGACTGGAAGAGCTGCCCCACCCAAAGCAGAGGACAGACTGTTTCTTTGACATTTGGACCATAAAAAAATGGACATTTAACTTGTTTTTTTTTCCCATTTACAAAGAAAACAAAGGGGGAGTCTTTTGACAGGATGTAGATTGCAATACCACTCTTAAAATACCATTGAAGCCCATGGCTGGTTGGCTGAGATGGGGCTGCAGGGCTACCTCACCATGGAGAGGAGGGGAGGGGCGGTCCTGAGGAATTCCAGGAGCCTCCTCTTTTAGGTGGGGAAAAGCCATACATAGTTCATTGCTGACCTCCATTTCATTTGGAAATGCCTGTGGGAGGGTGGTTTGGCCTAAGACGAGGCTGCAGGGGGCACATTACATCCTTGCTTAAACAGCTGAATCTATTGAACTTATTTGGCCTTCATGGGTGATCTCCTGAGGGGCATCTCCCGGGCTGGGCTCCTTTCTGAGCGGACCATTTGATCTGCTTTGGGGGGCTTGGCTGGGGGCACTCCCAGGGGATGCTGCTGAGATCAATCCTTCAACAAGTACCAAATATGCTTTTGGCCATGCACGCCTGGACTTCCTCTGCTAGCCAACAAATCAATTACTATGATAAAAATGGAGGTTTATTTTTGTAGACGTGCAGTACTTAAATTTTCATTTGGCTTCCCTGCTTGTGTAAACCCGGGGCGGCGCCACCCCCTAGTGCTACACCCCTGCCTACTACTCTGTACATAGGCTAAGGGGTTTGGGTTCGCTAGCTAATAACATTTTTTAAAACCTTTGCACAGTGCTTCCATTCAGGGTGCTTTATGTGGGTGAGATGGTGCTGGGTGTAGCCTCCTGAGCTGCTACATCACCCACGATGTCCAGTTAACCTCCCCAGACATGCTCCAAGACACAGCTCCCCACATTTCAACATTTTGAATTAAAGGTGCTCTCTAATAATATGCTCACACAGGATTTCAAACAACAACAAGATATTTATTTTGGGGGCAATAAAGGAGCTAGGAAAGGGAAACAGGAGGAGTAGATGATATCTTACCGTATTTACACATGTACAGAGATCATTTAGATTTTTGCTGGTAAACCCTCCAGCTGGGTGGCTACATATTAACAGGCAGATGTAAATCACATTTTACCATTCGACTTAAGACATCCAGAGCCCTGGCTATCTAGCTGCTGATAAATCAGATGTTAAACATAATTATTATTAACCACACTGGTACCAGTCCCAGATACAGGAGAAACCCCGCAATCTCATACCATAGTGGTTAAACAGATACCACAGTCCAAGATGTTGTAGGCCTGATGGAGTTGCAGCTGGTTGAGGTGGCCAGATATTAATTTGAGGGTGGGGGCAACTTGGAACCAGATTTTTGTAAAGTAGCAAATTACTATTTACAACCACAGCAGGGACTGCTCTGTACTTTAGCAGACAATGCAGGGATTGCTCTGCACTTACAGACAAATCAGGGATTGCCCTGCACTCGCAAACTTCTGAACATTCCAGAACAAACTGTGGATCTTTCATCCAGAACATTCAGCACAATATTTGAAAGTCCCATCCAATGCAATGAGAGTGATGCTTTTGTCAAGCATCCTATATGCAATTCAAATACGGTCACATCCAGTACTTCATATACCAAAAGGCATCCTCTAGAGTAAGTTGGCAACGACACTTTTATCAAGCATCCCATATTTTAGTGACAGGCAGTCACATCCAGTACATTCTATATACCAAGAACATTATCCACAAGCAGAGTCCTATCCAGCAAGTCTAGCCATTTACACTTATACCAAGCGCTCTTAGACAAAATTCTGTGCAGACACAGGTACATTCTCTTTAAGGTATCTTAGACATTAATATGCTCTAAGGCCTCCTGTCTCATGAAGTGGCAAGACCGTCTTGGCAGACAGCTCCACGATGGCAGGACTCTAACCCATATCTACACATTTACATGATTCACTAAGCCCAGCATCTTGCTGCATCTGCAACTTAGCCATTTGGGCCTCAGACAAGATGCATCCATTACTTGAACTAGGCAGTCTCTTATGGGGTTAGTAGCCCAGACTGATGACTTCAGTACTTCACACTTAACAGCACACATTTCTTAATGGGGCATGGTGCCCCCAAAATTACTTGCTTAGATTCTCCCTCGCACCTGGGGGTATGAGGGCACTCACTCAGGTCCTCCACGGGTCTCATCCATAATCGAAGGCATCCTGAAGACTTCTTTAGCTCTCTCACCACTGAGGTACTTGTTCAGCGCTCTCACCACTGCGTGATGACATCTGGTCTGGTCAGCACTCTCACCACTGCTGGACATCTGATTCTTTGGTCCACATCTTTCCCCGACTTGGGAGGGAAGGTTAGCCTCTGGAGGACAGTACTGGCAACCTCCAGACTAGCTGTTGCAGAAAGCCCAATTAGTGTAACTAGTTAATTGAAGAAAATAGCAAATGCCCTCTGAAGACTGAAAGGGCTTGAATTAAGTGGCCCAGACCTGATGGCATGGTTGGAGCCTGAGCCCCTCCCCCATGGGGGTCTCCCAGCAGGCTGGAGCCTGCTCTACTGCTCTCTCTCAGCTCTGCATCTCTGAATCTCCAGACAAACTGGCAACATTGTCTCTTTATAGAGCTCCTAGCTCAACTCCTGATTGGTAGCAGGGTTGGGGTGACACGTCTCCAAGTTGCTGAAGGACCTGTCAATCAGAACACTCGAGGCACAATTGGGTTGTGGAATTTGCGCCTAAAATGATGTCCCTGTAAGCCCCCATAAGCACTTGGGTGCTTACCCATGAGATGCAGTGAATGTCCCACAAGTCCTGGCTATCTATTGCTGCAATTCCAATTTGCTGTACTGCTGGCAATGGCTGCTTAACCCACTGTTCCTTATAGCAGATTAGATACAGTCCTGAATAATGTCCTGATGCAGCCAGAAAGAAGAAATTATTTGCCTCAAATGCCCCACGGTTCTATAGCTTAAAGGCTGTACTTGCAGTCGCTGCACAGATGAAAAACATGGCTCTTTTACTTTTCGTGTCACTACTGCATTTATGCAAGCTCCCCTTGCAGCAGCTGACAGGCTAACACACAGAGTCCCAGATACTGGAATGGCCAGGGAAACAGTACATTATTTTAACTATAAACACTTTTCCCCACAGTATATTCCCAACAAGCAGCAACAGTTCCATTACTTAAAACATTTTAATTCCTTACTTTTGGGCTGGAGCTGAATATAGTTACCCTGGAGGCAGCCAGACACACTGTTATGCATTATTCAGATGACCGGGGCCCTGCACAGGCATACTCAAATGAGCCCCTTATCAGAACTCCTTTAATTCCCATCTGAGCGGTCCCCCAGCAGGCTGTCCATGGTCACCGGGTCCCATATAGGTGGAAGGGATCCTGGGACCCACGGCACAGTCCCCAAGGTGACCGCAAAACAAGCAGCTCCACATCAAAGGCACTTTGCATGCCATCGCGACTCCCGCTGCCCTGGAGGCAGCACTTTTGCAGTGGGAGCCCGCAGTCAGCAGTTTAAGCCCCGAGGGGCTGAATTTTCTTTTGACTGCAAGCTGGGGCACACATGAGGGCAAACAGGACCTGGGAAGCCAGAAAAATTAGGGACCAAGTCAGGAGAAGCCCGAGAGACAGCGGGAGAAGGACAGAACAAAATGGGCTAAGGTAAACCCAGACTGGAAATTCTAGGAACCTCTATTTGCAAGGGGACTACACTTAGATGTGGAGGATGCTTCGGGGCCCATCTTGGGGCCTGCCCACTGGTCATCACGGAGGCAGGGGTGGCCACGTTTCCCTTACTTCCCTCGCTACCAACCAGGATTTAGATGACTATTTCAACACTCTATTACATAATTATTCAGTCAATTGACTAGCGATTTGAATGTTAGTGAAAAAATAACTTGACTAAATAGTATTTTCTTTTCTTTTACTTTTTAAGGGTGTCCTGCTAACATGAGTGTCAGAGGCAATTCATGCTCTGGATTGTTTGAGCTGATCCATCTGTTAACACTCCCTGCAAGGAGCTAATAGCATTCAACATCATTGAAGCTCTAGGGGGAGCCCCCCAGTAGGAGAGTGAGAACACTCCCACCCTTTTTATTCTCTTCCCTCAGTGAGGAAGAGGGTTCAGACAGAGATCCTTTAACTTGGAACTTCTACCTAGAAAGTCACATATGGTTACTCAGTTATGCTGTTGCCCTGTTGGCATTCATTTAACTATATTGTTAACTTGTTGTTTTAAGATGGAGAACTTGGCAGGCCTGGTGGCACTGAGGTGTTGAGGTGCTGGATGCCACACCTCACGCTACCACAGGTGACCGGGTTTGGGAGTGAGCTCGGGCACAGGGGTTGGCAGGGAAGGGTTGAGGATGAGTGCCCTCTTGTTACTCTCCCTACCCAACAAGGAAGGAATTAGGTTGCTCAGTGTACCAGTGGCCCCATTGGGAGCCGGAGCACAGCAATATGCCATGCAAGCATGTAACTAAGCGTGTTCAGCGCCAGCAGGCTGCCATCGCCAGTGCATCGATGTGCACCACACAAGGGAGGGGTTGGGGTAATGCACAGAAAAATGGAAATACCTGGCGCTGTGGACAGGCGATGGCACCTGTCCCCCATGCCTTTCACCGGGCCATCCCCGACTGGCCTTTCAGTTCCTCCAGCTGAGCCCTGCCCTGCAGCCAGAGTCTGACTTGCAAGAGTGTCCAAGAGGAGGGGCGACCCACCCCAGGCAGGTTAAACTGAGGGTACTGGCTGCAGGGAAAGGGGGGAGAGAGGAGGCACAGAAAGGGAGGGCCTTAGGCAGGCAGGACTCAGGACTAGGATGCCCGAGAGAGGTTCCACAGGGCCGAGACCGGGGGGAAATAAAAAAGTCAAAAAAAGATGGAGAACTTCTGCACTGCTCTGGGGTGGGGGGATAGTTCTTGAATGAGGGAGTGGGGGACATGTGCTACAGTTGGATTTTAATTTTTGTTATGCAGGATGGGTAATTCAGGTACAATAGTATGCACATATTATGTAAATGGATTTACTATTCCAGTTAAACGCAGTAAGATTCTTACCTTGATTAGGAAGTCTGCTGCAGACTATGTGCTTGTACAGGAAACCCACCTCACTGCGAGGGAACATGGTAAATTTCTGAAACTGGGTTTTAAAGAGGTGGCTGCCTCCTCATATAAAAAGGGTAGAAGTATGGCCACGATGCTTCTCATACTGCATAAGTCACATTTTAAAAATCTGTCTGTAAAGGTGGACAACAAGGGTAGATACACCCTCATGTAGGGCAAGTTGGAGGGGCAGTTAATCATGCTTGCTTCAGTGTATTTTCCACCCTACACCCCTTATCAGGGTTAGAGATCCTTTTTTCTCATCCTTCAGGAGTGGGCGGAGGGAGTTTTGATTTGTGGGGGAGACCTGAACCTAGCCTTTAATCCCACTGTAGACACAAATTCTTAGATCCCAAGAAACTCACAGCAGGTGGCTAGGAGGGTTCATAAATTGATGGGGGAACTGGGTATCCTCGATGTCTGGTGACATCAACATGCTAAGCAGAGGGATTACACTTACTTTTCAGCCACATACAACATTTACTCTAGATTAGATTATTTCTTGGTTCCGTGGGACGAGGTCTCTAGAGTCCAAGAGATTTGGATTGCATACTTTGTTCTCTTGGACCATGCCCCTCTCTACATGCATCTGGATGTGGGAGGATTCCGTAGAAATACCTTTTGGAGACTTAATGTCTCCCTGCTTAAGGACAAGGAAGTAAGTAAGTAAAGTAAGTAAGTAAAAATTTATTTTTTAAGCGCTTTTCAGTGCCAAAGCGCTGTACAAATAGAAGCAAGGAAGTTAAAGACCAGACTGTAGATGCCTATCAATGATTTGTGGCAGAGAATGAGGGACAGGGTACATCATGTGCTAACCTTTGGGACACGGCCAAAGCCATGCTTAGGGGGAGGTTCATTCAACTAGTGGCTCAGAAAAAGAAAGAGAGAGGAGAAAGAAAATACTCACTGAACAAATCCAGCAATTAGAGGAAGCACAGAAAAAGTTTTCCAGGGTCTATAACAAAGCAACTTAAGCTTCTCAAAGGGGAATTGGCTCAGTTTTTGGACTATCAGGTCAAACAGAAGCTTTCATTTTTAAGACAGAAGTATTATGAAGGGGGCCCAATGTCACTTAGACTATTAGCTAGTAGACTGAGAGCACAAAGAGCCAGAGCCACAATTCTGAATTTGTGGCATCCTGGGTACCAGAAAGTGGTGTACAAAATGACTGAGATAGCTGAGGCTTTCCGTGAGTTCTACGAACAACTTTATGAGAAGGGAACCCCCCCCCCACCGGAGGTGAGAATAGGGACTTTATTACACAAATTGAAATTACCAACCTTGTCCCCAGATCAGGCCAAAGAGCTGATGCGCCCACTAACTGTAGAGGAATTCAAGGTAGAGGTGGGGGCTCTTAAGACAGGAAAATGCCCTGGGATGGACAGGCTCCCAGGGGAATTTTATAAGTGTTTCAGTAATCACCTCCAACCTCTCATGCTAAAAGCATTCTCAGAGGTCTTGGGGGAAGGGGTCTTACTCCACCCTCCTGGACCACAGCGCTGATGTTGGTGACACCCAAACTGGGGAAGGACCCCTCTAGATGTGCTTCTTATCTCCCTATTTTGCTGTTAAACACAGACTACAAGATCCTGTCCTCTGTTTAGGCAAAAAGAATTCAATACTACCTCCCCCAATTGATACAATTAGAAAAGAAGGTTCTTGTTCTGGGCAGACAGGTGCAAGACAATTTGAGACGGACTACCCACCTCATTGACCATATCAATATCTTCCATACTCTGGCTTTATTAATGAGCCTGGACATTGATAAAGCATTTGATAGGGTCGATTTGAATTTTTGGGGAGCGGTCCTTCCCCAGTTTGGGTTCCCGAAGGAATTTATACAAATAATATACAAATTTTATGACTCCCTATCCGCATATGTCAGTGCAAATGGCCATATTTCCCAACCTCTGAAACTTGGCAGAATCACAAGACAGGAAGTCCCATTATCCCCATTGCTCTCTGCTTTATATCTAGAGCCTCTTGCTCAATCCATCAGAGAGAATGAGAAAATATGGGGACTATGAATTGATGGGTAAGAGCATAAGTTGGCTTTATATGCTGATGATGTACTAATGTACCTTACGGAGCCGGATTTCTGCCTCCTTGCCTTGTTTGGACAGTTGGAGGAATACTCTTCCCTCTCTGGATACAAGCTAAACTGTGGTAAAACAGAGGTACTTAGTTTTAACTATGTTCCCCCCAGGTCTGAGGAGTAGATATCCCATGAGGTGAGACCTAGATCAGATGAGTTACTTAGGGATCAGGTTTGGTACTAGCAATCGGCAGCTGTGGGATCTTAACTACCCCCATCTAATTGCACAACTAAGGAAGGATGTTCAGAGATGGGACCTCCTACCATTGTCTATATCTTCTAAGACACAAGTATTGAAGATGAATGCCTTGCCCAGGCTACTCTACTTATTCCAGTGTGTTCCCTGCCTGGTCTCACAGAAGGATTTAAATATATGGCCGAACCTGTTTTATAGATTCCTGCAGGCTAAAAACTGACCTAGAATATGCAGAGCTCTCCTCTATGCCCCTAAAGCCCAAGGAAGTATAGTTTTCCCAAACTTACAGGGCTATTGGGTGGCGGCCCAAATGTGGGTGACACTCTTGTGGGGTTCTCCTGGATTTGACTCCCATTGGAAGAAAATGGACCTGGCAGTCAAAACAGAGCATCCCTTGCAGGTTATTTTATTCCATGGAGGGGTTCGGCCTCCAGAGGTATCCTATATGGGGATGAGGATGGTTCTGGAAGGATAGTGGCGCGGTATCACTCGGGGCCCCATTAGACATCACTTGTGGAAGTTTTGCTGGTAGGCCTATGACCCTTTTTCCAGGCAGCCACATTGGACTCCTGGTTTAAGAAATGGGCCAAGAAAGGATTTCATGCTCCTCATCAGGTCTTGGCAAAAGATAACCTCATCTCCCTTAAGGCAGCCAGGCAGGCTTTTGGTATCCTTCCAGGGGATAACTTGAGATTTTACCAAATCAGGGATAATGTCCATACCCTCCAGAGATCTTACTTCCAGGTTCAGGGGATATGGTGGAACCCCCTTTCTGAGATATTTGGTCTTTGGAGGGAGGTGGGGGGGCCATATCCCTACCATACCAAAGAATTATACTAGATTTGTCCCTACCCACAGACCAACTCAAACTCAAGTGGAAATTGGACCTGGGGATCACACTTTTGGAGAAACAATGGGCTCAGATCTGGTGGATCACATGGCAGACGACAGGGGTCTCATTATGGCAGGAATACGGATGGAAGGTGAGGTCTCAGTACTTCTGGGTCCCAGCGCAGGTAGTACACTATGCCCCACTGGCTAGCTTGGCCTGCTGGAGGGGATGTGGCAAGACCCAGCCTCCCAGACCCACATTTTTCAGACTTGTCAGGTACTGCAAGGATACTGGACGGAGATTGAACATCATCTTAGGGAGATTTTTCAGTTCCATGCTCCTTGGGGTCCGGAACATCTTGTTTTGGGTTTATGGCTGAGGAGGTGAGAGGAAGAGAAGCAATATATCTGTGGTTGGTTCTAACGATAACCGCCCTTTAGACTATCACCAGGAAATGGGCTCAAAATATAGCCCCCTGGTGGAAGACTGGAGGGCTATTATAGAGTGTATTCATTTAATGGATAGAATTACTCTTGGCCTTCGCCAACAAGCCCACTTACACCAGAATAGATGGTCCAGGTGGCTCCTCTATGAGCCTAGTATTGATGAAGACACTTAAGTATTCTTCCTCTGTCAACACCCAACCCCCCTTACCACAATTCCAGGAACAACCTCTCAGTTTTTGAAGTGCAGACATTAAAGTATCTCCATCGGGTTTGAGTAGATAGAAAGATTTACAAAGTTATCTGATGGAGCTGTACAGTTTGTCAGACCTGTTCACTATTGTCATCATGCACTTTTCTCAGTAGAATGTTATCTCTTAGGTACATGTTGTGTTGTCATCAAGATTTATACTATGTACCTATGTATATGATGTATGATTTATATATCTGGATATGATGCAACAAGCTCTTACGAGCTCTTAAAAAGTCAGGTGATCCTGGAAGGACTGCAGAGTGGGTTACTGACTCAGGGCATCACTGAACCAACAAGAGTTGAGGTAATTCTTGATCTGGTGCTCACAAATGGGGAATATATACAAGAAATAATGGTCAGGGAGCCACTAGGTGGAGGTGACCATTGCACAGTATGGTTCCAGTTGGATACTGGCAGGGAAAGCATCCCGACTGAGACCAAAATCTTGGATTTCAGGAGGGTGGATTTCAGGAAAATGGACAAAGTGCTAAGGAGCCATCTGGTGGGCATCAAAGCAGATATGGGGGTGGTCCAAAGGTGGTCCATCATTAAAGAAGGAATAGTGGTTGCCACAGATGAGTGTGTTAGGCTTGGGGTAAGAACACAAGGGCCAAAGTGCCTAGCTGGTTCAGTTCTGGGGTTGCCCAGGCAGTAAGGAAAAAGAGGCTGGCACATAGAAAATTCAGGAAGACCAAAAAATGGGTGGATAGGGAAAATTAACTAAAGTTGGCAAGTAAGGAAGTCCGACGAGCAAAGGCACAGAAGGCACTGCAGATAGCTGAAAGAATTCCTCCCACAGATCTCGGCCCTTGACCCGGTCCATTCCAGCTGCTGGAGTGGCTGTGTCTTCTGGGAACCAGCCGCCCGCCATCACCACCTTCTCCAGCTGCCTAAGGACCTTCATAGCTGGATCTCGGCCCATGACTGGGTCTGTTCCAGCGGCCGGAGCGCCGTGGCTTCTGGGAAACAACTGCCCGCCCTCACCACCTTCTCCAGCCACCTAAGGACCTCCATAGCCAGATCTCAGCCCTTGACCAGGTCCGTTCCAGCCGCTGGAGTGGCCGTGGCTTCTGGGAATCAGACGCCCGCCATCACCACCTTCTCCAGCCACCTAAGGACCTCCATAGCTGGATCTTGGCCCTTGACCGGGTCTGTTTCAGCCCCCGGAGCGGCCATGGCTTCTGGGAACCAGCCGCCCTCCCTCACTACCTTCTCTAGCTGCCTAAGGACCTCCATAGTCTGATCTCGGCCCTTGACTGGGTCTGTTCCAGCCACTGGAGTGGCCGCGGCTCCTGGGAACCAGCCGCCCACCTTCACCACCTTCTCCAGCTGCCTAAGGACCTCCAAAGGCAGATCTCTGCCCTTGACCGGGTCTGTTCCAGCCGCTGGAGTGCCCACGGCCTCTGGGAACCAGCCACCCACCCTCACCACCTTCTCCAGCCACCTAAGGACCTCCATAGCTGGATCTTGGCCCTTGATTGGGTCAGTTCCAGCCACCGGAGCAGCCGCGGCTTCTGAAAACCAGCCGCCCGCCCTCACCATCTTCTCCAGCTACCTAAGGACCTCCAGAGCCAGATCTTGGCCCTTGGCCAGGTCTCTTCCAGCCACCGGAGCAGCCACAGCTTCTGGGAACCAGTCACCTGCCCTCACCACCTTTTCCAGCCACCTAAGGACCTCCATAGGTAGATCTCGGCCCTTAACCGGGTCCGTTCCAGCCACCAGAGCAGCCGTGGCCTCTGGTAACCAGCCACCTGCCCTCACTACCTTCTCCAGCTGCCTAAGGACCTCCATAGCCATATCTAGGCCCCTAACCGGGTCTGTTCCAGCCGCCAGAGCGGCCGCAGCTTCTGGGAACTAGCCGCCCTCCCTTACTACCTTCTCCAGCTGCCTGAGGACCTCCATAGCTGGATCTCGGCCCTTGAAGGGGTCCGCTCCAGCTGCCAGAGTGGCTGTGGCTTCTGGGAACCAGCTGCCCACCCTCACCACCTTCTCCAGCCACCTGAGTACCTCCATATGCAGATCTCGGCCCTTGACCATGTCTGTTCCAGCAGCCGGAGCAGCCGCTCCCTCTGTGACCCAGCCGCCCATGCTCACCACCTTCTCCAGCTGCCTAAGGACCTCCATAGCCAGATCTCATCCCTTGACTGGGTCCGTTCCAGCTGCCGGAGCAGCTGTGGCTTCTGGGAAGCAGCCGCCCACCCTCACCACCTTCTCCAGCTGCCTAAGGACCTCCATAGCCGGATCTCGGCCCTTGACCGGGTCTGTTCCAGCCGTCGGAGTGGCTGCCGCATCTGGGAAACAGCCGCCCGGCCTCACCACCTTCTCCAGCTGCCTAAGGACCTCCATAGCCAGATCTCAACCCTTGACCGGGTCCGTTCCAGCTGCCGGAGCAGCTGTGACTTCTGGGAACCAGCCGCCCTCCCTCACCACCTTACCAGCTGCCTAAGGGCCTCCATAGCCGAATCTCAGCCCTTGACCCAGTCCGTTCCAGCCGCTGGAGCGGCCGTGGCTTCTGCAAACAAGCCGCCCTCCCTCACCACCTTCTCCAGCCACCTAAGGACCTCCATAGCCAGATCTTGGCCCTTGACCGGGTCCGTTCCAGCTGCCTGAGTGGCCACGGCTTCAAGGACCCAGCCGTCCACCCTCACCACCTTCTCCAGCCACCTAAAGACCTCCATAGCCGAGTAAGCTTTGCAGACCTGACAGGGACAGCTCTGAGCACTTCCATTAGCTGCTGAGGTTTACTGCCATCTCCTATTGGGTAAGACTTTTATGCCTCTGCCTGGGATTGGTCCGCCACATCTATGCTTTTTCTGGGCTTCTGCACCCATTGAAAAGCGTAGGAAAGCACTGCTTTTTTTGCTCGCTCTGTGTTTTCCTCCTTAAACTTGATATTTGCTCTGTCTGGAAATGTTTAATGCTTTCTGAATTGCAAACTGTGTAAAAGAATTGTGAAAATTTGCTATATTTTCTGCTGATTGTTAGAACTGCCTACTGCTTCTCTACTGTACTTTTCTCTAACTCCCTTGGCTAACTGCTGTGTTCCTTTCCTTCCCCCTGTGGCGACTGGGTAGGTGAATCACATCTTGTCCATATCTGCTACCATCCCCCACCTTTCTTCTCTGTGGTGACTCCATTTTTCCTTTTTTCTTCTTATCTGCTTGCTCCTGACCCCCTGCTGTCTCCCCCAACCCCCGATTCTCACCTGCGTCACTACTCCTTTGTTTCCCCCTACTTATCTCTGACCCCCTGTCTCCTCTCTCTTTCTCTCTCCTCCCACAGATCTCGGCCCTTGACTGGGTCCATTCCAGCCACCGGAGCAGCCGCGGTTTCTGGGAACCAGCCACCCGCCCTCACCACCTTCTCCAGCCACCTAAGGACCTCCATAGCCAGCTAAGCTTTGCAGACCTGACCGGGAGAGCTGCAAGCGCATCCATCGGCTGCTGAGTTTTATTGCCATCTCCTATTGGGCAAGACTTTTACGCCTCTGCCTGGGATTGGTCTGCCACATCTACACTGTTTCTGGGCTTCTGCGCCTATTGAAAAGCATTGGAAAATGCCATTTTTTATGCCCGCCCCCTCCAGCCTTAATTAAATAGGCGTAAGCCCCTCCCACTTTCCTTAGCCGCCACCCCACCCTATTGGCCCTACTCATTTCCCCTCCCTCCATTAACACTCCCTCTTTGCCTGACCTCTCTCCTGTCTCTCTCCTTCTCCCTGTAACTCACTCCCCCCCCTTCCTAAAGTGCTCCTAGAATATCTTTAATTACTTTACCTCCTCGATTGCTGACTTGCCCTCTTCACTATGCTTGCTCTGACATTTATTCTCCTGTCACTACCCCCTCTCTGCTACCTTCCTGGGACCTGTTACCCCTCCCAATTTCCAATTCTACTTCATCCTCCACCCATCTGGCACCCTCTCCGCTCTTCCCCCCATCACTACCCCCTCTCCTGCTATGAAGATGATCTCGCTGGATCATCCACCCAAGGTTGCTGGGACCTTCCACCTCCAATCCCCCATTACAGTTTATGACACCCCTCTGGGATCATCACCTGCACCCCTTGCATGCAAGCAACGCCGGGAACTTCCATAAACTCTCCCTTAGGGCCTTACGACTCTACACACTGAAGCTCCTATTCCTTCTACTACTAATATCAGGGAATGTACACCCTAACCCTGGCCCAAAAAAACCTGCTGAGACAGCTAAGAAGTTTAAACACACTGGTGCTCTCTCCCTCGTAACCATCAACATCTGCAGCCTCATTCCCAAGCTTGATGCCCTACAAGTTTTCTCCAGACAGCACTCACCCGACGTCATCTCAGTTACTGAAACCAGGCTCACACCCAAGATACCCGACTCTGTAATTTCCCTGCCCGGCTACACAGTCTTCAGGCTGGATCGGCAGACCAAAAAAGGAAGGGGCTGTGCACTATATCTCAGAGACTCTCTCCTGGGTCACCCCCTTGCTAGCATGACCTCTGACTCACTATCACAGATCCTCGCAGTACGCATCATCCTTGGAGCCCATGGCAAAACACTCACAGTAGCCGTAGTCTACATCTCACCTAAAGACCAAGCAAACGGCCTAAACTCTGTCCTGGATTTTGCCAGAATGCAGCCACAGAACTATGAGTTAATCATACTTGGGGATTTTAACATAAACTGGCTTGTCCCTGACACTGGAGGTCTCAAGGATGCCATCTCCTCAGTGTACCTCTCACAGCTGGTTGACTCTCCAACCAGACACAACTACAGAATGGGTACCAGCTCACTAATCGACTGGGTATTATCCAATCACCCCACATGTATATCCGACATCTCCATCCTTCCTGACTCTCTCAGTGACCACTCTTCTATCATCTGTGCATGGTCCAACAAGTTCCGCAAACCACCACCATCAGTCACAACAAGCAGAATTCTCCCTCATAGGAACCTGACTCTCCTTAAATACCATCTCAGGAATCAAGATTGGCTACCTATCTACCTTGCTGAAGATGTCAACATAGCTCTGGACTCTTTCATCTCCATCTTCAAAGAAGCCTGCAATATCTATGCCCCCCTCAAAAAGCATAAGGTAAAATCCCTTTGCAATCCACGGATTACCGCAGACCTAATATTGCAGCTAAAAGCTAGGGACTGCCTCTGGCTCATGGCCTGGGACTCCGGGTCACCAACTGACATCCAGAATTACAAGCGGGCGCACAATGATTGCACTAAGGCCATTAAAAATCACAAAAGCTCCTACTACAGGAAAACCCTCACTACTACATGGGGAAATGGAAGAGCATTCTGGAGCAACATCAAGGAAGTCACTGGAAAACAGCCTTTAACATTCCCTAATATACTCAGCATCAACGGATACATTACTCTTAACTTAGTAACTATCGCTAATACCTTCAATACTGCCTTCACTGACCTTAGCTCTAGTCTCTCCCCTGACTTCTTCGCTGCCCTTATCTCACCCGTTAACCCCACCAATGCCTCCCACTCTACTACCCACACCCCCTTCTATTTCAAAGCAGTCAAGCAGCATGAAGCTCGGAAGTACATTGGCAAGGCAATCACCAACACAAGATTCAGCAGCAACTCCCTGGACCTAAAACTATTGTCCATCACAATTGTCGATGTTATCAGACCACTTACCAGGATTCTTAACCTCTTCCTCTGCCGTAGCCAGTTCCCTAATTTATGGAAATCTGCTATCGTCACCCCCATCTACAAAAATGGCAATAAGACTCAGCATGGGAACTATCGTCCAATCTCCATACTATCTCCCCTATCAAAAGCACTCAAACATATTGTATCTGATCAAATCACAGACTACTTGGACAACCACAACATCTTATGTGCTCAGCAGCATGGTTTCAGAAAAGGACATAGCACCACATCTGCCATAATGGAGTTTACCACTGCTATCCACAATTCTCTTGACAACGGCCGCCTCACCGGGGCTGTATATATCCACTTAACAAAGGCTTTCGATACCGTCCACCACAACCTGCTTCTAAACCAACTCTCAAATCTGGGGCTCTCCTCTGACACAATGGCCTGGTTCCAAAGCTACTTGTCTAACAGATCCCAATGAGTGAAGGTTGCAGGTACTTTCTCAAGTACTCTACCAGTCCGCTTGGGTGTTCCCCAGGGCTCCACACTGGGACCACTCCTTTTCTTCCTTTTCCTGAATAACCTCCCTAAAGCCTGCCCCAAACAAATTATTCTCTATGCAGATGATGCAGTAATTTTCTCCTCCCACAAAGACCAGCACTCCCTGCAAAAGAATCTTCAACTCAGATTCTCATCAGTTGAAAAATGGCTCTGCTCACAGAAATTAATACTCAACTATAAAAAGACCAAGTCCATGCTCCTTCATAACTCCCACAACAAACACAGGTCTCCTCCACTGATCATAACAAACCCACATGGGTCAACTATCGAACAGGTCTCAACCTTCAAATACTTAGGGATCACTCTTGACTGTAACCTGTTCTTCACATCACACGTTGCCAATATCACCAAAGCTGCCTACGTTCGCATTGACCTTCTCTACAGACATAGGTCTTGTTTAACGCCTGCTGCCCTGAGTATTGCTGTGCAAAGCTCAATTCTCTCCATCATCGACTATGGCCTCATCATTTATGGAGCAGCCACAACTATAGCACTTAGACGTATCTCTACCAAGCTCAACAAAGCATGCTGTCTAGTCACTGGGTCGAACCACCTTACACACACATGTGACCTCTACGCACAGTCAGGATGGCTACAACTATCTAATCACATAAAATATTAAACCTGCATAATGGCTAAAAAGATCACAATGGGCCTAGCTCCACCAGGGGTACTATCTCTCCTCAGCCCCAGTAGTAACTCCCATCACACGAGAGGCTTGGACTCCCATCGCCTGATGATCCCTCACTGCAGAACCTCCTTGGGTCAATGCTCTTTTGCC
Organism: Neoceratodus forsteri; assembly: GCA_016271365.2. Taxonomy (NCBI): domain Eukaryota; kingdom Metazoa; phylum Chordata; order Ceratodontiformes; family Ceratodontidae; genus Neoceratodus; species Neoceratodus forsteri. The sequence goes on from JADMNL010000035.1 coordinate 14,337,620, forward strand.
TGCTGGGCTCCTTATTGGTGGAATAACCTTAACACTGGCATTTCCTTCACCCCAAAGCTAGGACTTTTTAAATCAAGTCTCCGACTCCACCTCGCTGCCTCTAGCACCTGCGACTGCCATTCCTAGTGGGATCTCCTATCTCAGCTCAGCAGTCCATGCCTCCTAGCCTCTTATTGCTCCACTCTCCCTTCCTTCCTCTCCCTCTTCACCACCCTCCCCCTCTCTATTCACACCACCCTGCTACTCTTCCTGCTCTTCTATCCTGATTGACAACTGCCCTTGGCAAGCTGTACCTATAATTTAGGTTTTGCAACTGTATGCTAAATCATGCAAGGTGCAAATGGGGCCATTTGCATGTCATTACAGCCCTATTTGCATGCACTGTGCCGATCCCTGGTGGCTTGCGCCTGGCACCCTGTCAGACTGCAGCTGTTGGGGACCAAACGCCCCGATGCCCCTCAGTGGGTGCTGCACCCATTTGCCTAATTGCGGGCATGTGTAGAATAAACCCTGGTGGTCCAGTGGACCATACCCCTGCACCTGATCATGAGCAGACAGTAATGTAAACCCTGGTGGTCCAATGGACCCTGCCACATCACCCAATTGTGGACATGCAGTAATATACACCCTGGTGGTCCAGTGGACCGCTAGCCCTGCCCGACCATGGGCATGTAGTAAAATACACCCTGGTGGTCCAGTGGATCGATCTCCATTGCCTGCTCGCAGGCAGTAGATGAACACCCTGGTGGTCCAATGGTACCCTCTCCCCACCTGCTCACATAGTCCCCCGCCACCCTGCACCCCCCCATCAGCGGTGGGTGGCAGCTCCCCACCTGCAAGTCACCCGGCCACCCGCCGACCAACAGTGTACAGTAGGGTTGTACGCCAATTGATCCACTGCATGGGCCAATGGGCATGCAGTCCATACTGTACTACACAGTCCCGATTTGTGAATGAATGAGTTGGAAGGGGGGTACCACTGGACCACCAGGGTGTTTGTCTACCACCCGCAAGTGGGCAACGGAGATCGGTCCACTGGATCACCAGGGTGTATGTTACTACACACCCATGAGTGGGCGATGGGGTAGGGTCCACTGGACCACCAGGGATAGTATTACGACATGCCTGCAAAAGGGCAAGGGGAGCACGATGCCCCCTGGGCAGGGGGCTCAATGACTGTGTCCTGGGTGGTTGGGTGGCCACCCACAGCCAGCGGCTGCTGTGTTGTGCCCAGCAATATGGCAGCCCACCTCTGGGTGTCCCGACTTGTTCCTGGTTACAAGGGGCTCAACATTGCACCCCCCTGTGTGGCGCAATGTGGGTTTGTGCCTGTATATGCGCTTCACATCCCAGGCTGAATATTGGGATGTGCCGCATATACGTGGGCATGCCCTCTGCACTTGCACTACATACATTACTGGTGTGCCTGGCACATCAGGGGTTGCACAGTGCAACCAGCCCCTTTGACTATCACGCCAGGGTGCATCGGTGGGTTGCGCAAGTTGCAGCCCTGTTGTGCCATGTGCAACCCCTTGAATATCCAATCTTTAGGCAAAATACTGCTGTGCCCCTATATCACTGAATTAAGAAATAACCTCTGTCTTTATATAAAAACATGTCAAAACCTACTGGAATCCCTCCAGTTTGTCATCGTCAAGATGACACATCTTAGATTATGTAATTAGTTTGCTATCTATCCCATCAGTTCTGTGCCTGATATATTCCAGTGTTACAGTACAATTATATTAGCAATCATGTAGAAATCTAGATGCATGAAAATGTGGAGTCTCTTGGATTAAACCCAGATAACAACAGCAGTAACATCTAAACATTTGGGTTGAGAAGGTTATGAAATTAACATATACAAAAATGTCTGATACACTCTTTCATTTCACAGATGATTAAGCTTACTACTAAAAGGCAGGCCAGGTTGTCCTGGGACCCAGCCAGAAATTAATGTGGGGGGAGGGGGAGAGGGAGGGGGAGGGAAAGGGAGAAGACTAGGAGAGGGAGGGGAGGGGCTATGACCTCACAGGTGGTGTCAGTTGACCAGGTTTGGGGCTCCCTGGTTAATAATGAGGGGATGGGTCATATAGGGTCCAGATTTGGGGTCCTTAGGGGCTTCATAAGGGCTTGCAACCCTCAGAAAGCCCTCTTTCTTGCTGTACGTTTTTTATGATCTACAGCACACCATTGGCAATCTTCGGTAAGGCAAGAAGCCAAGGCCTTGAGGGTCTGGGGCCCTAAGGTAAGGCAGCAGACAGGAGGGGCTTTGGTTGTGTATCTGATTGGTGGTCTAGTGGTGGTTTGATTCCTTGGCAAAATGAAAAAAATGGAGACAGAAGGGAAAGAAAAGTTGTTGATATGCTATGTATATGCTGAACAATGCAGTGTGGAGGTATTACAGTGCTTGAGAAGGCTTCAATACAACTCTGCTGGCAGGGTATTCATTTGGTAAAACAAGCTGTGCTTCATGATGGAACTGAATGCTTGCCTAGTAGTTTTTGTACATCCTGGTTAGAAGCAGAGAGTTTTGCAGTGGGCTGGCACTATTTGCAGTGAATTCAGAAGGGTTTTGTGTGAGTGCTGGCAATGATGAGGTCCAGTGACTGAGCATAGACAACGGACACACCCACGAGGGGCTAGTATGCAGGGCGAGTGGATTGAAGGCTGGTTGTCAGTGATGCAGCAATAGCATTTGAATGGCATATGGTGATGGGGCCAGGACTGCAGGCAAGTGCCAGGATGGCAATGTGGCAAGCAGAGCAGGAGCCTGCGATGCCACAAGTGGTGCGATGGCTTGGGTGGCATCTGGTGGTGCTTAGGATCACAACAGTGGTGTTGTTTATGGGTGGCCACAGAATTGGCAACTGGGGCAGAGGTTAGAGGCTGGCTGCAGCATGGCAAACTCGCTCTGGTTTGGGGCCTGGGAGCAGGGCCACAGGTCATGATGTCACGTGACATGGGAGGATTGCGTAGTTGGCCTTTTTTTTCCCACAAGACTTGAGCAGTAGGGGGGCCTCTTAGGCCAGTTTTAAAATTAATTTGGCACACCCAGCAAGGACTGGTAGGCCAGGGCCAAGGTAGCCCAGCCGCATAGTGTGGCCACCATTTTGGGGGCCGGAAGATTGCCCAGATGAGGTGGGCATGAGGCAAGAGTGACTGGTGCATTCCAACCAGGAGCTGGTTGTGGGATGTAAATGGCAGCAGGCCAATGTGAAACAGGCACAAGAAGCCAGTAGCTTGACTGGCATCGCACTATGGGAAAGGGGGTCAACAGGGTGTGGAAGGTTTTTCATGGGTCCTGGAAGGGAGTGTGTGTGCATGCTTGCCAGGTAGCTCAGTGGCTGGAGGCTGCAGGGAGTTGTTTTCCAAAAAAAAAGGGAAAAGGGTGGCAGGGTGGCCAAAGAAATGTTGGGCGAGTGCGGCCTGAGGATGATGTTTTAGGGCCACTGAGGCCAAAGGGGGACCAATTGTGGCTCAGTCCTGTCGCTGCCCCATGAGGGCAGGTGGGGCCAGTAGGACAGGGTGGGGGCAAAGTGCGGGGCTTGGCCACGTGGTGCAGCTGCCGGATTGGGGTTGGGGATAGCGGGACAAAAGAGGTTACTGGTGCGAATAGGACACAGTAGGTTGTGAACTCTGGGTGTGAGGAGTGGTTTGGATTAGGGTATGGCCCTATGGGGAAAAGCAAAGAGCGCCATCAGTCTGACATGGGGCCAGGCTCCAAATGGGGGATCCAGTGTGGATGGGGATCCCCATGGGTGACCAAGCCTAGGGGGTCCAGAGCTGGGACGGGCTGATGCGGGCAGGGGGTGGCTGCCCCTGTGCTCTGATTGAGGGGGCCACAGAGGCAGAGAAGCCAACATGGTGGGGAGAGTAGGCCAGGTGGCAGGAGCATTCCTCCACACACAGCACAGGCAGATGAGGGGCTCAAACAGGGGAGACTGTAGCCCCTCATTGGAAGGAAAATGACAGACTGCATGTTTGCTATATGCTCATGTTTATGCTTATTACACACTCTAGACACATGGTGGAAGAGATGGCACCCAAGAGAACTCCAGTGTCCAGTGCTAAACTGATGGCAGAGGCAGCAAAACTAACAATCCAGATGACAGTGCTGGTGGAGGCTGTGAAGAAAAGGCAGGTGGAGAAGGAGGCCCAAAAGAAGCCGAAGGAGCGGAGTGAGAGGGTAGGTGCAGGCAAGATGAACAAGAGGCCAAAGAGGGTGGGATCCAGCCTCTCGGCAGTGCCCAGGGTTGGAGTCGAGCCAATCCCAGTCCCAGCAGGGCCACAGCCGGATAGTGGTAAGGACGATGTGGATATTAACAGCGAAGCAGATTTGAAGGAGTATATTAAGGGATTGTTCGGGGGCATGGTGGAAGAAGGAGTCAAGAGGATGGAACTGGCCTTGCAGGCCATTAAAGAGGAGGGCACAAAGGGCAAGGTGGGGGGAGCTAAGGGGGGTATGGAAATTGTATGATGGATTGCCAGGTTTCACATTGGTGACCACATGCTGACCGCGATTAAGGAGAAAATCTGGAAAGGACACTATGTTGACATTTTTGGATTAGTGGACAAGGAAACTCGCAGTCGAAAATACTCTTGAAGAGCATCCACCTCAATTCCCAGAAATTCCAGCCTGTGAGCTGGGTCCTCCATCATTTCTGCTGCCAGGGGGATCCCCATGGTGCTGCACATATCTTGGAAGTCCCATAACATCCCTTGGATCTCAGTCTGGCTGGCCCGAATCAAGAGGAAATCATCCAGGTAATGGACTACCCTCCTGTGCCCATATTGGTTCCAAAATACCCATTGCACCCATGAACTGAAAGCTTCAAATGTGGAGCACGCCACTGAGCAGCCAATAAGTATAGCCTTGTTGAAGTACAACCCGCCCTCGAACTGGAAACCTAGCAGGTCTCAGTCTGCTGGTCGGACCGGCAACAACTGAAATGCAGACTCAATGTCCATCTTTGCTAGCCACACCATCCGAACCTGTCCTTTAGGGCACAACACATTGAAGGGATACGGAATGAGGTGGCTGACTGTCTTTATCATTTTTAGTTGGACCGGTCCCGGGAGTTGGCACCACAGGCTGCACCTGCCCAGACCAAAGTCCAGCACTGTCTGTGGGAGATTAGAGGGAGAAAGACAGGGCCCTATACAGAGGGTCTATGTCAGCCAACACACTGAAAGCCTATTAGGCTGCATGGGCCTGTTGCCAGGCATTTTGGTCCAGAATGGACTGGGATATGAAGGAGCCAGGTCAAGAAGAACAGGTGATGCAGTATGTAGTGGTGAAATGGGAGGAAAGGTACAACTGGCAGGTATCAGCTGGATGTGCAGGGACTGGGGGTGAATGGATGCTGCAGGAGGCTGGGCCATCAGGTGGATGGTCATGGGCTGGCAGAGGGGACAGGGTGCAAAGCAGGACAGGAGAAGGCCCATAATGGGGCCTGTACTCATGAAGGTGTTGGGGGCACTGGACCATATTTGCAGTTTGGCAAAAGAAGCCTGCTGATTCAGAGCCATATTTGCACTCATGGCCAGGGGAGCCTTCAGGGTCGGAGAGGTGGTGGTGCCCAGAAAAGGGACAGCCACTACAGCTTTACAGGAGGAGAATGTGAGTGTGGGTGAGGATAGGCTGGTCATCTGGCTGCAGAGGTCCAAAACAGACCAGCAGGGGAAGGGCACCACAGTGGAGTTGCACAGGCGACTATGGTCAGGAGTGTGCACAGTACAGGCCATGAGGGACTAAAGCAGGGGAAGAGGCCAGATGAAGAGGGCCTGATTCTTACATGGGGATGGGTCCCCGGTGAAGGGGTTCCAGATGGGGGTGGTACTGAAGAAAGTATTAGCATTCACTGGGGAGGACCCCAGCGAGTTTGCCTCACACTCATTCAGAATAGGTGCAGCGTCCATGGAGGCCATGGGAGGGGCAGGGGAGAATGAGGCCAATTGAATGAGGAGATGGAAATCCAACTGTTACAGGAGATATGTGAGATGTTGACATGGCTAACTGGTGTTCCTGTTCTTTCCTGCAGAAGGTTCCAAGAGACAGGTGTGGATCATGGGGCACTCGTTCATCTACTGGGTGAAGAGGTTTGCGGCCACCACATGGAGAGGGATGTAGTTGTGCCTGGAGGCAGAGCACACCAAAGTGCGGTGGAGAGGGTTGAGGGGTATGAGGTGGTCACAGCTGCTTCTCCAGCTGGAGGAGCTATGGGTGCGTTGGGCCAGGACTGACTGTATCATTGTCCATCTGGGGGGTAATGATTTAGGCAGCTTGTCATGGGGGTCCCAGATGAGAGACATTATCTCTGACCTGGAGAAGGTGAAGATTTGGTGGCCAGGGGTGGTGATCGGCTGGTCCGAGATCACATCCCAGAGGATGTGGAAGGGTGCAAAGGGAGTTAAGGTGGTGGAGGTTGTGTGGAAATGCCTGAACAGGAAGGTAGCTCGGGCAGTGATTGAAATGGGGGGTACACATCCAGCATAGGGACATTTTATATGAGCAAGAAGAAAAAAATTACTCACCTTAGTAATGTTGATTCTTCTAATGGAGTCTTGCTATATTATGACGATTGCAGTTTGTCCCACCATTAGAACTGCTCCGGAGGTGAAAGAGTTAACTACCATGCCAGGCATGGAGTTTAGAGCGCGAGCTCAGTTAGAGAAGCTCTATCTGGCTAATTTCAAACTGAAACTGTCAGATCTTTACGAGCAAAAACTCACTAAGTTCTGTGTGGAAGCTGTAACCTACACTAGCCAACTGGCTACCTAAATATTAACACCCATTCCTGGTCCCAACACCAAGACTCAAGTCAGGGGACCAGAAAAATAATAATATAAGATAAAATAAAACACAACACCCCGAAACCCCAAAAAGGGGTGGAAAAAACATATAATGGGCATAAAAGTGCCAACACTGGACTGCCCACCCATACCCAAGTAGAAGTTCTGAGAGGACAGGCTGGGGAGGTCATAACATAGCAAGACTCCATTAGAAGAAACAACATTACTAAGGTGAGTAATTATTTCTTCAAACAACATGAAGTCTTGCTATATTATGACAATTGCAGAATATACAGCAGTACCTCCATGGAGGAGGGACAGAACCTACTTAGGGAATAGGCTCTGAAGCACGGCTGTTCCAAATATAGCATCCCTCCTGGCCTAAATATCCAAGGAGCAATGCTTGGTGAAAGTGTGTACAGTTTTCCAGGTAGCTGCTTGACATATCTCCAAGATAGGGATGTCTCTGGCAGCAGCTAGAGACGCAGCTGTACCTCTGGTAGAGTGAGCCCTCAGGCTTGACGGGGGAACCTTTCCCAGTTTTTGATAACAAAATTGGATACACGAGACAATCTACCTGGCAATGGATCTCTTAGTGGCAGGTTTACCTTTCCCAACCTCACCATAAGTGAGAAAAAGTTGGAGGGATTCGAACCTATGACCCTTGGTACACTCTATATAGTAACTAAGGGCCCTCTTAACATCTAAGCTGTGCAGCCTCCTCTCACCAGAGGAGGAATGGTCAGTGAAGAACACTGGAAGGGAAATAGATTGGTTAAGATGGAAATCTGAAACCACCTTAGGCAAAAACTTCCTGTTAGTCCTAAGGACTACTTTATCCCTGTGAAAGGAAATAAAGTCAGTCTCCACTGACAAGGCTTGTAACTCACTTATGCGCCTGGCAGAAGTGATGGCTGCTAGAAAAACAGTTTTCAAGTCAAATGCTTAAGCTCGCAGAAGACAGAGGTTCAAAGGGGTTGCATCAACTGAGCAATGCAAACATTAAGATCCCAGGCAGGGGCCGGGGCCCTGAAAGGTGGATTAGTATGAAGTAATCCCTTGAAAACTTGGAAAATACAGGGTGAGTGGAAAGAGAAGAGGGCTTTCCTGCTGAAATAAAAGCAGAGACAGCTGCCAAATGCACTTTCAGGGTAGCTGGTCTCAGGCCCAAAGAGTTAAGATAGACCATATAGTCCAAAACAATGGGCAAATCAGCAGATTCTGGGGGAATATGCTTCCCAGAGCACCAGATGGCTTACCACAAGAAGTGGTGGCTATGAATACAGTGCAGGGCTTCAAACAGGCATGGGATAGGCATAAGGGAGCAATATAAATGACTATGAATAGATAGGTCACTGACAGAGCAAAGGCCGACGGCACATTTATAAGGTAGAAAAAGAAATTAGCAGACTGGATGGGCCTTGCGGTCCTTATCTGCCGTCAACTTCTATGTTTCTATGTTTCTATGTAGATGGAAAATCTTTTCCATTTAGAATTATAAGTAGCCCTAGTGGAAGGCTTCCTAGAAGCCTTCAGGATGTCAAGAACACCTTGAGAAAGGTGTAGGTCAGCAAACTCTAACTCCTCAAGAGCCAGGCCTTGAGGTTGAGGGATTTGAGATTCGGATACCAAACTCTCCCCTGGGCACAAGATAACAGGTTATGTTTCCTGGGGAGGCACAGGGGAAGATGGACAGCTAAGGACAGAAGGAGTGGGTACCAGGGCTGCCTGGCCCAATCTGGAGCAATCAGAATCATCCTGCAAGGCTGGGATCTGATCTTGACTAGCACCTTGAAAAGGAGAGGAAAGGGGGGAAAGGCATATAGAAACTTCCCTTCCCAATCTAGGAGAAAGGCATCCAGGGGGACTGAGCCCATCACTGGGGGCCTGAAACAAAACAGTGGAAGTTGGTGATTGTCTGGGGCTGCGAAAAGATCTATCTGAGGGGTGCCCCATCTGGCAAAAACTATCCCCAGTACTTGGGGATCCAGTGACCATTCGTGATGGCCCTGGGAAATCCTGCTGAGAGCATCTGCCAGGACATTGTCCTTTCCTGGGAGGTGAACTGCTATGAGGGAAGTGTTCAGGGAATAAGCCAGAGACCACAACTTCATTGCTTCGGTGCACAAGGCCGAAGACCGAGTGCCCCCTTGTTTGTTGATGTACCACATTGTGGTGGTGTTGTCTGTTCTGACTTGTACCACTTTGTTCTGAACAGATGCAGAAAACACTTGAAGTGCTAGAAAGACAGCTCTGAGTTCCAGCAAATTGATGTGGAGCAGAGATTCTTGAGGGGACCACACTCCCTGGGCGGAGAGGTCCATGAGCTCCCATCCCAGAAGGGATGCATCTGTAGTAAGGGTCAAGGAGTGAGATAGAGGGATGAAGGGACCCTAGTCTTAAATTGCTCTGATCCTGCCACCACTGAAGGGCCTGGATCAGGGTTCGAGTCACTGGGATCAACTTGGAAAGGGGATCTTTTCTTTGAGACCAAAAGGCTCTCAAGTGAAACTGAATGTCCCTCATCTGAAATCTTGCTCCTTGCACTACAGCTGTGGAAGCAGCCATGTGTCCTAGGAGCTGTAAGAAGTGCCTTGCTGGTCGAGAGACCTGCAGAGTGAAGGAGGAGGCCAGGGCCACCAGGTTCCTTACCCTCTCTAAGGGCAGGAAGGCTCTGGCCTGCTTTGTATCCAGTTCTGCACCTATGAAGGTGAGTACCTGAACATGTTCCAGCACTGACTTCAGGAGATTGAGCAGGAAACCCAGAGAGGTGAGCAGCTGCTGGGTAACTTGCAGGTGTGATTTGACCTGTTCTGGGGACTGGCCTACAATAAGCCAGTCGTCTAGGTAGGGAAAGACAGCAATCTTTTGCCTTCTTAAATGAGCAACTGCTACTGCTAGACATTTCGTGAATACCCTTGGGGCAGAGGTGAGCCCGAAGGGCATTGCTCTGAACTGGTAATGGCCTGAGGGCAGTTCGAATCTGAGGTACTTTCAGTGGGAGCTTCTGATTAGAACATGGAAATAGGCATCCTTGAGGTCCAGGGAAGCTAGCCAGTCCCCTGGCCTTAGAGAAGGTAAAATTATTGACAGAGTCACCATTTTGAATTTTGGTTTCAAAAGGTGCTTGTTCAGATATCTTAGGTCCAAAATGGGCCGCCATTCTCCTGTCTTTTTTGGGGTAAGGAAGTACCTGGAGTACAGACCCTTGCCCTGGAGTAGGGGGGAAACCCTTTCTACAGCTCTGAGAGCCAGGAGTGTTGAGACTTCTGTTTCTAAGGCAAAGGTCTCTAGAGGGTTTGCAGGTGGAAAAGATCTGGCTCTCATCTTTGGAAATTTTTTGAAGCTGAGAACCAGACCCTGGCTTACTACTTCCAGGACCCACTTGTCTGATGTTAGAGACTCCCAGTCCTGAACGAAGTAAGCTAGCCTGCCCCCTACAGGTAATGGAGAACCGGCCCTGGGCACCCCATCAGGGTGCCTGTTTGGCAGGGGCTTTAGGCTGAGGGGTGGAAGCAGGCCTGCTTGTGCCCCGTCTGCCTCTGCCTCTGAAGAACCCCCTCTGAGCATAAGCAGAAGAAGCCTGGGTTTGGTAAAAAGGCCTGTGAAAAGGCCTACCTCTACCCCTGGGGGTCTGCTTCTGAGGAGTGGCTTGCCGCACCTTGGCTTGTGCACTCCTATAAGTTGTTCTATATTCATCCATTTTCTTCATGTAATTCTCTGTCTGCTCCCCAAACAGAGAATTCCCTACCACAGGAAAATCCATGGTCTTAGTCTGGGTATCCTGTGACAAACTAGTACACCTGAGCCAAGCCAACCTATGAAAGGCCACAGATGTAGCCATGACTCTAGAGGATACATCATTAGAATCCACTGCAGCATGGAATTGCACCTTGGATGCCTCAATACCATCAGCAGCCACCTGCTCCAGCTCCTTGGTAAGCTGGCCAGGGGCCTGTTTGGCCAAAGCCATGACAGTGTCCCATCTAGATTTTTGGTATCTTGCCACATAAGCCAAGTAATTTGCTTGTCTGAGTCCCAAGGACGCTGCCATGTATTGTTTTTTAGCCATGGCATCAATCTTCCTGGAGTCCTTGTCAGGAGGATGTGAAGCCAGGGAATGTTAGCCTTATCACAGGCTGCAGCCTGAACTACCCAACATGACTGCATTGCTGTGAAAGAAAGTCTGTATCAGGAGCTAATAAAGTGTACCTCCTGTCCATCTTCTTGTCAACAGGAGGCACAGAATTAGAAGCTTTTAGTATTTGTATTGTTTGTTTCCTAAATGATTTATGTAAGGGGATAGATAATCTCCTAGACTCTGGGATATCCATCATTTCCACAAAATCAGGTTCCTCTTGCTCATCCACAGCTTCCTCTAATGGGAGCTGGAGGGTTTCAGCAACCTTTTTATAAAACAAAAAGTGAGAAGGGGACTCAGAAAGCATAGGGGGAGATTCCAAAGGTTTGTCTGGGGAGATGTCCGGTTCAATGGGCACATCCAGACTCTCAAAGTCACATTCACACTGATCATAATCCTCCTCCCCCTCCTCTGGTTCATAAAACTCTTCAATATCATATTCTTGAACCAGTGGAACCGGCCTAACCGACCTTTTACCAGACAGTGAGGGTTCGGACGGAACCGGAGAAAGTGACTGTACAATCTGTATAGCTTTTGCTATTTCTGCAGCAGTTGGAGAAGGAATTTTGGACTCCAAACCTGCTGATTTTTTAGTTTTCTTTGCTGGAACTAGTTCCTCAGAGCCAGCTTTTCGTTTGCCCGAGGAAGTCTCACCCTCGTCAGAGGGCACTCCCTCCGGTTCGGTTGGCACCGAACCGGGCTGGCCATCTGGGTCAGTGGACTTTTTGGCCTCTCGTTCCCTGAGCCTGCCCACTCTCTTGTCCAGGGTGGCTGCAGGGAAATTTTTACAAATCTGGCAGTCTGAATTGAGGTGGTCAAACCCCAGACAATAGACACATGTAGTGTGTGGGTCAGCCTTGGCAAAGGCTTCCCACAGACACTACAGTGTTGAAACAGTGGCCCGGTTTTCTTTTGGGTTTCTCAGACATGATGCCAGCCTAACCAACAAACTTGCCCTTTTAACGGCAGTGCCAGGCAAGACACCCTTATCGGTTCCCAACTGTGTCATGGGTCGTGGAAAAAACCGTAATGAAATCCGTTTTTTTTAGAACCGATAAGAACCGGGAACCGCACTCTAAAAGCTTTAAAATGCTTGCTTTTAAAAGTTTTAAACAGCCTGATAGGTTTGAACTGAACCAATAAAAATTTACAAGTTCCACACAGAAACAAACCTATCTATTACTTACAATACCACAAACAGAGCTTGAACCGATCGGTTTGCGGTTAAAATAATAACACTCGCGGTTGAATTTAACATAGAAAATACTGTTTAAACCGAGAAAATGAACCGAGCAGTAGGAGAAATCTCCGGAGCGACTGTTCAGTGAGGCGAAGTAAAGAATCTGACAGTTTCGGTTTGAAATTAGCCAGACAGGCTTCTCTAACCGAGCTTGCGCTCTAAACTCCATGCCTGGCATGGTAGTTAACTCTTTCACCTCCGGAGCAGTTCTAATGGTGGGACAAACTGCAATTGTCATAATATAGCAAGACTTCATGTTGTTTGAAGGGGTTTATCTTGTGGATGGGGTACACCTGATGGAGTTTGGCATGTGCCTGTTCCAACGGCCCTTTGGAGAGATAGTGCTGGAAATCAATAGGCAAGGCCTGAGATTCTAACCTGCAAGGGGGGAGGCCCCATCTTCGATCGCAAGCTGGAGATGGATCAGTGGAAAGGGTTGGGAGCAAGGGGGAAAAAAGCGGGGGCAGGTAGAGGGGGGGTAGGCACCACGGACTAGGAACAAAGGAACCCAGGCATGGGAGTAATGGGGAAGGGGGAGGGATATAGAGCTAGGGGGTGGATCACTGTGTCCGCACCTAGTGGTGGGGGGAAGAGGTCTGGGTAAGGTGGTGACCCAGTTTTGGTGATTGAAGGGGAGGGGCTGGATCACTGTGTCTGGTCCCCAAGAAGCAACTTCGAACAAGGAAGAGAACAAAAGGGAAGAACCACAGGACGGAAGACAGGACTGCTATGTCCTGGGACATGATATTGGACTGATATGTCTAAATTGTAAATATTGATTGTTAGAAATGAAATGGGGATGTACATATATAATTGCGCCTTTAATAAATATTGCCAGCGAGCATCCAAAAGTGACAGAGTAGTGGCCTGAGTTATTTTTGGGTGGGGATCTGGGGACAATAACGAGTGCTGAGGATATAATCAAGTAGACAGTGCTCCTGAACCTGAGTGTAAAAATACTCATTGAAATTATAAAGCTGAATCTCTTTGATAAATCCCAAACAATAGCTTCAATATGTAAACATTTAGAGGGGTTTTGAAACTGAAATATATCACAATTTCTTATCCAATCTTTAATTTCACAGATATTAATGAGTGTGCAAGAAAAGGTCTAATAGATTGTGGTCCCAATGCTAAGTGTAACAATGACCCTGGAAGTTACCACTGTTCCTGTAAACAGGGATTCCGATCCAGCTCTGGAAATAACACATTCAAGAATAAGAATGAATCAACTTGTGAAGGTAAGTGAAGACCAGAGCTCACCACTCTAATGTTGTTAGTTCTCAAAACTAGAAAACAAAAAGTGCTGGGCAAAATGAGCACATTCTGCTTTGTACAACTTAATTGAAACATTCAAGGTTTTCATGCAATGGTGTGCATTTTGCAAATACTTTAGAAAATGTACATTTTTACAAATAGCATATTTTGAGCAAAGAAAGTATCTTTCCATATAATTTGCACACAAGGGCCAGGATATTGAGAAATGCCCCAAAGTCCAGCGCAAGTCCAGCGCAGTGCAAATCCGATGTGCCATGGAGTAACTGGAGCCATATTCAGAGGTTGCGCAGGCTGAACAGCGCTCACGCAATGCAGCTGAATATGGCAGAGTTGCACTGTTGAGCAAACAGAGTTGCGCCATGGCACAAACAGAGGTGTGCTATGGCGCAAACAGAGATGCTCCGGTGCAACTGTGGCAGTGCAGAACAGCATAGCAACAGAGAGGGGCAGGGCACAAAGAACAGACCCAGGGACAGAGTAATGGAAGTACAGTGACAGTGGCCACAGGAGGCCTCCACCACCAGGGCACAGCAGGGCACACACAGGCACTCAGACACTGGTCCCCAGAACACAACAGTAGCATGGATATCAGGTGACAGGAGGTGTCAATGTCCAATGGAAGGCCACCAAGGGAGCCTCCCACCCCCCAAGGCAGGCTTCTAGCAGTGCCCCCCAGAAGACCATAGCAGGCCACACCCAGGACCATGCAGCCAAGCACACACACATGCCACACAGGCACACAGGGAGCCCACACAGTGGGCACTGAAATGGCCAGGGTGCAGGCAGCATGGCAGACCACATGGGACAGGCCACACAATGCCAAGCAGAGGACCCCAACACAGTGTGCTGACAATACTCAAACAATGACAATGGCCGTGTGCCACCACCACGCACACACCCACCACACCCCCCTGACTGCCACCCCATGGGCACCCCAGTGCACAGCCACCGACTGAGTGGATGGACACCACCACAGTGGGACACAGGACAGCACACAGCAGGGAACCATGGAAGCACATGCACCCTCTCTCATGCACAAAACATGGACAGACACTGGGCCACTGCAGCATGGCTCCACATGCCACCTACAAAGCAGACACAGACACAGGCAGGTATGTCAGAAAATATTTATATGAAAGAACTATTTACAAATATAACAGGGGCTGGGAAAGGGTAGGTACAGTGAGGGAAGGGGACAGGGAACAGGGACTGTACGTGGAAGGGGGGACTGTAGGGTAAGGTACAACAGGGGAAATAGGGGAAAATATCAACACATTAGCAATGGCCCCATCTGGCCAGCCCAGCAAGCTGTCACTCCCTCCGCTCTGCAGCCATCATTCTCCGTATGGCAATGACGACCTTCAATATGCTGGACACCACCAGTAATGTCTGCCGCATGAGCCAGCTGAGCATTCTTCGTGGAGCTCTCTGCGCCAGACGCCGGACACCTATAGCAAGGGACAGGACAGATGATCAGAGTAATGCCCAAGACACGATGCCCATCCACAGTGCGCAATGGGCAGCGGGACCACACACCCCTGGAGGGCCCAGAATAGACACCCGCAGGGGGGTGGGCCTATGCCAGCCAGCAACACAGTGCACCACGATGTTGCACAGAGGTGGTCCTCGCTGCACAATGGCCACATGACTGCACAGTGACAGTCACATGGCAAACTGCAGCGGCAGCACCACAGCAACAATGGTGGCAGCTGGGTGCATGCCCACCCCACCAACAGCCGGCACATGTGTCCAATGGACACACCACAGTGGCATGCACCATGCACAGTGCAACACACACAGCTGCCATGGCACAGGTGGCCATGCCCTCACCCACTCCCCACCACCACCCCCCATGTATAGTGAGAAGGACTATGACAGTGCTTACCTGCCCCCTGCGGTGCTGCCTATGAAGGTCCTCACCCATCAGGATGCGCTGCCCGGCCCTGTGCCACTGCAGCCCTGGCCTGCCTGCGGTCCTCTGGCCCTGGGGATGGAAAGAAGACAGGTGCACATCACTACCCGACAACAGCAGCTGCCCCCAACCCTCTGTGCACAGGGTTTGCCCCTGCCTGATATGTCCCACACGCCAACTCGGCTGCATCGCAGTGCAAGCAGCAGCTGGCAATGCTACTCAGTGATACATATGACTACAGTGTACCCCACCACAGGGCATGCCAGGCAGCAAAGCCAACACCACAGTACAGCACCAGGGCAGACATGAAATATGGGATGACTTACCTGGCTGTGGCACTGCACTATGTCTGATGTGTGCCTGAAGCCTCCGAAGCTGGTCAGGGTCCCTGCACATCAGGTCACTGTATAGGTGCCTATACTGCTCAGCCATCCTGGGAGCCCCCGTCCTCCTCTCCAGGCCAAAAGATATATCCTGCCACACACTGCCCCTGGCCAAACAGCTGTGGGCTGTAGGGATACATGCAAGTGACCAGGTTGACCTCCTCCATATCTGTCCAATTATGGGCACAGTGTCCCCAACCCTACACCATGGCAGTGGAACTGGTTCAGCGGCAAAAATGGAGGGAACAGATGCATGTGTCCACCACAGGTGGCGGATGTGCGATGCGTGGGAGTATGGGCAGTGCCCATCCATTTCACCATGCTGAAAATGCATAGTGGGTGTGGCCAAGCAGGGTCACGGGGGTACGGAGGTGACCTAGGGGTCAGATGTCACCTGCCAGTGTGTAGTGCACACATGCATGATGTGGCTCATTACCCCATGCGTGACCACGTGCATAGCTGGCCATGCGCAGTTCCACTGACAGCGTACCGCATATGCACACTGCAGGCCCATGCATCACACATGTGCGGGCATTGCACTGTGGCTTGCTGTGGAGCAATTCCATTGCGCATGGTGCAATTTCTCGATATTCAGACACCACATGCAAATGAGCTCATCAGCCAGTGTGTGGCATTGTGGGGTGCACTAGCATGTCATTACTGTTGAGCACAACCTTATTTGTATGCATTGCACCTCATAAGTGCCACAGAACAGCACAGTCCATGTACCGGTATTACAACCTTGATAGGTAAGTGGCGGATGCCGCAGCAGCACACTGGGAGCAGACAGCAATACAAGGTGGAACAGACCAGGGAGATGCTGCTACTGACACACTGTGCTGTCCATGTTCACAGGAGGCAATATGTCAGCACAGGAGGAGGGTGAGGAGTGGGGTCCAGCATGGAAGCACAGGCCCAACTTCCCAAAGGGAGAGACGGATGCCCTCTTCAAGGCCTTCATAGACAGGGAGGCCCTGTTGAGTGGTGCCATGGGCACACCACAGGCCAGGGCTGGTGCATGGGAGGAGGTGGCGATCTATGTCAACCAGCACAGCAGCAACCAGTGGTCGGCACAGGAGTGCTATAAGAAGATCAGGACTGACAGGTGGCACATAAAGGAGAAGGAGGCAGCCATCAGAGTGTCCCATAATGCAGCAGGAGGAGGGCCAGTGGATGCACTCACACTGACACTAACAGAGAAGTTGGTCACAGCCACCATCCACCACACCACGGTGGAGGGTGTGCCTGAAGGAGGCTTCCAGATGGGTGACAGCCCATCACTGCATGGTATGTATGTCAGCCACGCACAGCTGGTGGCCCAGAGGGTGAATACACAGGCATGCTGGCATGCATGCGGCCATCCTGCATGTCATATGCATGTGTTCATTCCCACGCTCATGCCATGCTGCAGAACACATGCAGTGGCAGTGTACAGGGGGGCACATGTGGGCATTGCATCACTGACACACCATCTTTCTTTTGCAGCATCAGCATGCCTCTGTGCAGAGGATGGGGTGCCAGCAGTGGCAGTGGCACCCATTGATGCTAGTATGGCCCCAGAGGATGAACCATCAACATCCACTGGCATCCGGAGGCTCGACAGGCAGCAGCTCAACACCAAGGTGCCTGTGGCTGTCCTAGGCCTAGGGTCGGATGAGGCCCTGGATGTGATCTTCCAAGATGCCAGCCTTGGTGTCCTGTATGCAGAGACACAGATCGGGATGGGGTCCAACTCCGATGATGACTACACACACTTCCTGGACAGCATGGGTGACATTGTGGGCATGTCGCCCCTACTGGCATCACAGTCTGGTACCGCACCCAGTGCAATGCCAGCGACAGCACAGCTGCCTGCCACCACTGTGGGTGAGGCGGTGTGCATTGCCAAAGATGTGCCCGGTGTTGGTGGTGGTATGGCCATGCAGGCACAGGGTGGCGTACAGCAGCTGGACGGGCAATGGCAGCAGGCTGCGGGTACCACCAGGCAGCTGGACCCAGGGTCCACAGCAGGCATGCCTGCCGTTCCCATTTCCCCTGCAGACCCCACTATGCAGTGTCCACTGGGGGGAGTGTGTGCAGCTTGGCAGATCACCCCCAGATGAACAGCATCCCACCCAGGAACCCCAGGATTCCGACCATCTGGCTGAGCACACCCTGCTGCTCAACAGGTGCTGCTCACCACTGGGGTGGGTGCACGGCATGTGGAGGTGCATCAGTTAGCCGAGCAGCAGAAAAGGGGCACTGCGTAGATGCAGGAGGGGATGCAATGCATGCATGAGTCCATGACTGCTTCCTTGGATCACATTGCCTGCGCAATTGTGGATGGCTTTGTGTTGCTGACTGCCACAGATCATGACTGTGCACAGGAGACCTCCCACAGTATGCTGTCCACCCCACGGACCCGGCATCAGGTGACCCCAGTACACTGGACACCAGGCCTGGATGTAGGTAACCCAGGCATGCCTGGACTGGCCTGTTTGGGTGTGTACACACCCCCATGAAGACATGATCATGGTCCCGTGCTTCCCCCATGAGGGCTGTTGCACACCCCACCTGGCTGATGCGCAGCTTGTGGCCGCTGATCGGCCCAGGCGTGTCTGCTCCTATGGCTGTGGTGGCCATGGTACCATGTGGCGGCCCTGATCTGCAGGCTGCCCAGACCACAGTCTGCAGCTGATGCCCTGTGCGCACATGGGTGTGTGTGTGTGTTTGTGTGCACCTTACCACTGGTGGCATGCCTGTGTCTCGTGCCCCATGCTGCCTGTGTGTGTGCATGCCCAGCCACTGGACCATGTGGCATGGGTGTGATGAGGGCAGTCTAGCACCAGTTGTGCCTGTGCACCGGTGCAATGTGTCTGATCCATGCCACATTCCAATGCCTGGGTGTGTGTGTGTGTGTGTGTGTGTGTGTGTGTGTGTGTTGCTGTGTGTAGTTTTGTGCCACTGACTCCCCTACCCCTGCATCATGCCTCTGTGTGTGCATGCCCCTCATCATGTACATTCCTGCATGTGTGCTGTATTTGTCTGTGTGGCCCATGCATGTGTACTGCACCACCCACCTGTGTTCACCAAAGTGTTCCTGTGCAACAGTGTCACGGTAGCTTCATGCCTGCTGCTGGAGTCGGGTTCCCTCCACCCAGAGGGAGGCTGTCCACCACCCTCTGGCCCATTGTCTCCATCATCCCCACTACTGTTGCCCTCCTCAGCCTCAACAGCTATCCCACGGTCAATGGCCATGTTGTGCAGTATGCAGCAGGCCAGGAATAGGCCACAGGCTTTTGAGAGGCTGTACTGTAGTGCACTGCAAGGCCTATCTAGGCAATGGAATCATGCCTTCAGCATGTCAAAGACATGTTGGATGATGTTGCACATGCTGGTGTGTGCCTCATTGTACCATTGCTCTGCTGAGGATGACGGTCACTGGTAGGGGGTGAGCATCCAGGACCTCAGCGGGTATGCGTTGTCACCTTTGTGAAGAATGACATGGTTAGTCTTATGCTATTTTGTGCTGCATTCTTTGTCTGTCCCTGGTGCCCACACCACCATGCACTCCCTGCCCACCCCCATTCCCAGGTCTACTCCGCCTATCGCACCTTACCTGTGCCATCCTCACCCACTAGGCCCGTGGGGCTGTCCCCACATTCAAACCTGTGGCACAGTGCAGAGCTGTGCCAGGAGAATGCATCACGTGCACTCCCAGGGTGTGTGGTGCTGACATTGCACACCACCTGGCAGTTGATGCTTGGGCTCTCCTTCCTGTTGATATATACCATTCTCTCAGGGCTAGGTGGCATGTAGATGCCCATGTGGGCACAATCAATGGCCCCAATCCTGCTGGGCATGCGTGCCACCCTGTGGAAGTGGTGCATGATTGCTGTATGCTCCTCCTGTGTGCTGGGGAAACAGACGAATTCCGAAGCACGTGGCAGCAGATCATTGAGGAACTGTGTGAGGAAGCAGGATGTGCCTGACTGGGTGATGGCTGTGGTGTCCCCTCTTGGTCGTTGGAAGGTGCCCATGGTGAGCAGGCACATGACGGCAGTCACCTTGGTCTCCACAGACATGACGTAGCTCCGTCTGGTGGGTGCCTGCATCTCCTCACTGCACAGCTCACAGAGCTGCCTCAGAATGGCCCTGTTCAGGTGGTACCAGCCCACGATCTCGGTGTCACTCTAGTTCTCAAAGGAGATGAGGGCACGGAACCACCTGTGTCAGGCATACCACCAAAGGGCCCTTTGTCAGCCACATAGCTGTTCCTTCTGCCTCCTCACACCCCTCATTACCACTTCCATCAGGAAGTGCACATTCTCCATCTCTTCTGCAGTCCAGTGTCCCCTTGGGTAGTTCATTGCTGTCTCTGTGCCACACTGGTACACTGTTTTTGTGTCTGTATGTGTGTGTCTGTCTCTCTCTCTCTCTCTGTGCCCCTCTCTCCCTCTCCCATGCCACCTGTCTGTCTCTCTCCCTTCCTCTGTCTCTGTTCTTGTGTCTGTCTGTTTGTCTCTCTCACTATCTCTCCCTCTCACTCCTACTCTTGGCACAACTGCTGTCTGTGTGTTTGCACCCTGTTTTTATAGGAACAAGTCTGGTCAGCGCATCTTCGGTTTGCTCCACACTTGCGCCATGGTTTCACAGTTGAATATTCTATTGCACTGGATATTCATGGGAGCATTCCCTGCACTTGCGCAGCATACATTATAGTTGCGCATTAGCGCAATGGATTTTGTGTTGCACAATGGCTCCCTCTGAATATCACTTCTCGGCGCATCTCCGTACTTGCGCTGGCGCAACTCAGTTCTGCCATGTGCAACTGCTCTGAATATGTGGGCCTAGGGTTTCAAACTGTGCATTTATTTAGGAACTGGATTTTTAAAAAATGTATGAGTCAGCAAAAACACACATGGTCATTGTTATTATTATTTAAAAGCTGTAGATTACACATTTTTTAACATGTTTAAGAAAATGCACTAATTGGAGAAAAAACAGCACATTCCCATATTGTGTACATACAGATACCAAACTGTGTTATTTTAAAATGGGTTTTTAAAATGCACAGTTTGGACAACAATGTACACTTTTACTTATTATGTGCATAAAAGTTTCCAGTTGTCAATTTTTTGTGACAGACCATTTATTAAATGCATCTTTGGACAAAATGTATGTTTGACTAATTTGCAAAATATATTGAAAACATTGTGTAAAAGCAAAGCCACCAATTTCACATAATTACTTATTTGTATTCATTTATAACTCTTAACTAGGAAACTCACACTGAGCTGTACCAGCTTACTTCCAAGTGTGTTTTGTGTTTGTGTGTAACATGAACCTGTACCATTACAAAGGGAATGTTATCCATGACACTGAGGAAAGTCCCCTAAAGTAATGTACCTTCTTCAATAAGTGCAATGCAAGCAATAAGCTATCCCAGGGTGAAAACTGTGGGGAATCGATGGCCACCCCGGGTGTGTTAAGAAGCATGAGGCACCATTGAGTATCTTCGGATATCAGGATGGTCAGAGCGTCTGCATTGTTGTATCCCAGAAAAAACTTATTGTGTTTATAAAATTGCGTTTTTTAGGAACAAGAAAAAAGCAGAACACTTTTCAAAATGTGTTTCAAAACTAAATTGGGGTTTGTTCAAGTTGCTGTGAAATGTATCCCTTTAGAATGCACTGCAGGTGTAATGTTACCATAGAGTTCTTCAGAAGTCTTTGATTACTACTGCTTGAATTGCTGAGGTGCAGAAATTTGTTTATGCATCCGGTTGTATGCGTCGAATCAAATCCATACTTACGTGATGCTATTCAGGAAATCAGAGACCATGATTTTGTAAGTGCATTTTATACAAGATCCTTAACTTCCACCTGGATAGTGACCAGAGATAGGCAAAAGGAACCTTGGTTAAATGCCTCATCCAGGGGACAGCACCTCAACAATGCAGCACCGCCTCATACTGCACTACCATGTAAGTTATGGGTATTATCGCAAGTACCTGTTGTGGAACTAGAACACATGACCTTCCAATCTTCTGGCTCCTGAGGCAAGCATGCTATCAGCTGAGCCACTAACACTGATAATTAAATATCAAAACAGCACAAAGAAGTATTTGTCAATGCCGAATGTTGATTGCTTATATGTACTATTTAGGTATTTGGAAGTGAAACTACCATGCCTAAGAACTGTCATGTGCCCCCCCCCCGGCAAGACATCAACTGTGTCTTTCTATTCAGTATTCGTTGAAGAGGGGGAGGGGCAAGGGTCACAGCAGTACAGCAGTTGCAATGGCTATAGGCCGGTCAGCCTCACTTCAGTAGTGGGGAAGATCATGGAGACATTGGTTAAAGAAAGGGTAGTGGGGCACATAGAAGCCATTGGAGCCCAGGACCACAGGCAACATGGATTCACAGTGGGGAAGTCATGTCAGACAAATCTGGTTGATCTCTTTGACTGGGTGACAAAGGAAGTAAATCAGGATGGGGCAGTGGACAACGCTTACCTTGATGTAAGCAAAGGCTTTGACACCATCCCACATAGAAGGGTGATAAACTAGCTGAATAGGCTGGGCATGGGGAAAGGGTGGTAAACTGGGTTAGAAACTGGGTAACAGACAGGAGGGAGAGAGTGGTGGTAAATGGGGTGCAGTCTGGGGAGAGGGGGTGACCAGTGGGGTGGCACAGGGATTGGTCCTGGGGCCAGTTCTGTTCAGTGTCTTCATTAGTGACATTGCAGAAGGGCTGAAGGGAAACGTCTGCCTGTTTGCAGATGACACCAAGATCTGTAAGACCATGGATACTCCAGAGGGGGTGGAGAAAATGAGGAGGGACCTGGGGAAGCTTGAGAAATGGTCTGAGGAGTGGCAACTGAAGTTTAATTCACAAAAGTGCAAAATTATGCACCTGGGACACAGAAACCCTGGGGTAAGGTACAGGATGGGGGGGGGTGCAGTTGCTGACAGTCACAAAGAAGGAAAGGGACCTGTGGGTTGTTATTTCAGATGACCTGAAAATGTGAAAGTGGTAAGGCAGCTGAGAGGGCCAGTGACATTCTGGGGTGCATAGGCAGGGGTATCACCAGCATAAGGAGGGTGGTAGTGATGTCATTATATAAAACCATGGTCAGGCTTCACATGGAGTACTGTCTGCAGTTCTGGAGGTCACACCTTTGTTAGGATATAATAACAAGCTAGAGATGGTCCAGAGAAGGGCGAATGAGATGTCACAGAGTTTGCAACACAAGACTTATGAGGAGAAATGAAGGGACCTCTATATGTACTGAGTGGAAGAGAGGAGGGAAAGGGGGGATGGGACAGAAACATTTAAGTACCTCAAGGGTATAAATATAATTACTGAGAAGCAGGAGACAGCTGCTATAGGTATATGTGCCAGCTTCTGTGTGATATTCTTTTGTTCTTATAAATCTGTAATCTCCAGTATTTCAGTAACCACATGACCACACTACCTTCTTTAGGCAATTGTATGCTGGCTGATGCCTGGTGTCAGATGGCAGACAGAGGACTCACCAGCTTGTGTTGCCATTTGAAAAACTTAATGGAGTGTTCTTTTACTGGTAAGCATTTTTAGAAAGCTGGTGAAGGTCTCACAATTTTTATTATGATTGTATCTCCTTATGTCTGTCCCCTTTGTTCCTCCATCCCCACACTGCAACAGTCATCAGTGGCCACAGCTGCAGCCTTTTTCTTGCCAAGTTGGTGGGTGAGAAACATAGAAACATAGAATTTGATGGCACATAAGGACCGCTTGGCCCACCTAGTCTGCCCATTTCCATACCTGAAGGATAAGCTGCAGATTCTAGTTAGACAGCTTACTTCTTCCTACCCCCCAGTAGAACTGCCTTATGTCTGTCCGTGAGCAGCTGCCTTCAGTGTCTGTGAAGCCTGATGTCTTTCAGTGCCACTTATTGGTCATCTTCCAACACAGGCGAGGCACTGCCAGCTAAAAAGTAACTCAGGACAAGCAGGTTTCAAAGTGGGGAAGAAATGGAGTGTGAGCAAGAATGAAGTACTCATTCAGATGCGGTGTCGATTGTAAGATCAGCATACTGGTGTGAACACTGTAAATAGAACCCCAGCTCTTTAAGCAGCCTAATGAAGAGTAAAGGCTTCTTGAAGCACTGGGGTTGTGTTTATTGTACTGTAAGTGGGCTGCATCTAATTTGGTAATTTACTATACCTTACATCTGGATGTATGGTAGGGCCAACTTTAAATAAACACTGCATCTGAATTAACACATAATGCCGCAGAAACATAGAATTTGTCAGCAGAAAAGGACTGCTCAGCCCATCCAGTCTGCCCAGGTGTTCTCTACCTACTTGTAACTTCTGCCTCTATATGTTACTGTATGTTTTATTCTGCCTGTGTCCATCAGGACCTCCTTGTGAATGAGCTTGCTTAATGGATTTTCCTGCAATTAATTTGAACCTACTCCACTTTCATAGCCCTATTGATCTCCGTTGAACCCCTCCTTCCCCTTTTTATGTTTTTTTGCACGCATGTGCAAGAAACATAGTGCCATCATCTGAGCTTTTCAGAGGTGTGTCAGCATCTTCCAATTCAGTCAGTGTGTTTGTAGGCGTGGTCACAGTTCTCCAATCACTGCTGGAGCTGTCTATGACAGCAGTTGAAAATGCAGTGGCATACAGTTGAAACAGGGAGCTACGCTTCAGTGAGCAGCTCCTCCCCCCCCCCCCACACACACAGATCAACTGTGTTGGTTACCTGATAGATTGCTGTAGTCTTGTCTAGCTTAAAGAGACAAGCCACACATCATTACTTTAATAAACTGTTCCCTGCCACAGCAGGACCACCAAAATGTGTGGGTGCCTAACAGTCCTTACTCACACCAGCTCTCCAAAGCACACCTTCATGGACTTCATGGGTTCTAATCTTCCAGAAAAAAAATACCTCAGCATTTGATGTGAAAACTCAGACTTCGTTGTATGTGTAATTCCAAGCATTTTCTCTTATTAGACTCCGTCAATGTGAACTCCCCACTACTAAAACCTATGCAAACGAACTTGAGCGTACTGTACTACCTGCAGCTGAAGCAAAGAACAGCCAGAATGCACAAAGGAGAACATACTGCTATGCATTTCAGCAGCAGCCAGTGGGGGAGGTTTTCATGACTGAAGCACTTTAATGCACCTTTTAGTGCTGTCATATACACACCCCTGTGTGGTAATTCACTGAACTGCACACACAGTCTGGTAATGCAGCTTCAAAATATTTTTTTTCTCTGAATTGCCATGAGCTGGCATTTTTATATGACTGCAGAAACAAGATGCTGTATGTCAGCATGTGTCTGCATTCCTACACTCATCCCCCTCACAACCCTCAAACAAAGCCACTGGTGCTTACTGAATTGAGAAGAGTTACATGGATTTCAGAAGTTGTGCCAGATACACTGCACATTGCCTCATCTACTCTCTTTGTTTCAACCCTCCACCTCCACTTCTCTTGGGCAAAGCATGAAGGCTAGTTCACACTAGCACATTCAGATACTTAATAATTCACACTTCCTTTCAAATCAGGGAAAGGCATGTTGTTGGTCTATTACACTATGAAAACAAGCATTTGTCAATGCCGAACGTTCGCTTGCAGGTATTTGCAGTGGTATTTGGCACTTGGACATGGCTTAAACAAATCAGTGACAAAGAAGTACAAGCATTTGTCAATGCTGAATGTTGCTTGCTTCTATGTGCTGTTTAGGTATTTGGAAGTCATTGGAGTGCAAATATTGAAAATTCGCGAACTTACGAGCATGCGAAGGAACTGCGCAATGCACACTCGTAAAACAGTCATTTTAAGGAATTTTTTCACCAAATTTTCAACATAGCCATTTTAAGACCTCTGCTAATGAACAGTGTCACTGTGATTTTCTTAATGTGTGCCATACATTGAGTTCAAGACAATCGACCGCCCATTGTGCGCTACATGGGTGGAAACACATTTGGGCAGGATGTGAAAATGACAGCTATACTGCTCATGAGGAGGTGTGGTAAAATGGCAATGTTGAAAATCTGGAGTGAAAATATTGAAAATTCGAAACTTACGAGCATGCATAGAACTGTGCAACGCACACTGTAAAACAGTCATTTTAGGAATTTTTACCAAATTTTCAACACAGCCATTTTAAGACCTCTGCTCATGAACAGTGTCACTGTGATTTTCTTACTGTGTCCCATACATTGAGTTCGCACAATCGACTGCCCATTGTGTGCTACATGGGTGGAAACACATTTTGGGCAGGATGGAGAAATGACAGCTATACTGCTCATGAGAAGGTGTGATAAAATGGCAATGCTGAAAATCTGGAGTGAAAATATTGAAAATTCACAAACTACGAGCCTGGTGAGGAACTGCGCAATGCACGCCAGAAAAGTCATTTTAGATTTTTGCCGCCATTTTTCAACATAGCTATTTTAAGACCTCTGCTCATGAACAGTGTCACTGTGATTTTCTTAATGTGTCCCATACATTGATTTTGCACACTGATCTGCCATTGTGCTAACGGGCGGAAACACGCTTTGGGTGAGATGTAAAAATGACAGCTGTACTACTCATAAGGAGGTGTAATAAATGGCAATGTTGAAAATCTGGAGGAAAATATTGAAAATTCATGAACTTACAAGCCTGTGTAGGAACTATGCAACGATGCTCAGAACGGTAATATTTTTAGGATGCCCATACTTCAAAATAGGCTTTTTGAGAGCCCACCTTATGAACGCTTGCACTGTTGTTTTGTTAATCAGGCCCAAAAGATGATTTCGTGCAGTGACTGTGAAATCACCCTTCGGGCCCGAATAACACCATGACAGTGACAGAATTCATGAGAAGGGGTCCCAAAAACCCCATGTTGAAAATTTGGTACAAAAATTCAAAAAAATGGCCAAGATATGCAACAAAGTTGAAAAAACCCATCTAGCCCATTATATAGTTTACCGGCAATTCCTCAGTTCGTGGCCGGCTATGAAGAGTGCAGACGTGTTCCCAGTCCAGCGATGATCATCACGCCGAGCTCTGGAGGTAAGTATGGGGTGAGGGGGGTGTGGGGAGGCAGAGTGCACAGTGGGTGGGTGCAGGTTGTGGGAGGAGGGTGGGGAGACTGCATGGGACTGTTTAATTTACAGGTTTCCTTTTTTTATAGTTGACGACGCGGGACATTTGCCATGCTGGGGTGGGCTCCCAGCATGGCAGAAGGATGGCTGGGGGGGCTGTGGAGCCGATGGGGGATTGGGCACCCATGTCGGCAGATGACGCGGGGCATTTGCCATGCTGGGGTGGGCTCCTACCGTGGCAGCAGAGAACGCTGTTTGGGGGGAGGTGGAGCTGATGGGGGATTGGGCACCCCCATCGGCAGACGATGCAGGATGTTTGCCATGCTGGAGTGGGCTCCCAGCGTGGCAGCAAAGATTTGGGGGGGCATGACACGCTGCAAGCACACAGCGGTGGTTTTCTTTGAAGAGAAGACCACCGCTGTCATACACAGCACCAAAGCGATTGGTGCAGGATTGCCACGCCTGCTCAACAGAGCAGGGGATTGCACAGGGCAGGCACACCTCCAAAGTGTCCCATTCTCCCAAGATATTCCTTGCACATGCGCAAGTGAATGTAAAAACAAAACAAATGATGGACTTTAGAGGACACAGTAGCAGTGCTATCACATTGATTTTGCATTTTCCTGTAACTCTAGTGCAAATCTCCGCATATTTCATTATTTCACATGAAGCAGAATTGCTCTGATGCCCTGAAGCAAATGATTATTTACCTTTAATGGACCAACATAGATGTAACAACAAGAACAAAGTGCTCTAGCTTTTGGACCAACCAGTCCTTCAGAAGCTCATGGCAGATGTTTAGAAAATACAATACTTATAACAGCTAGATAATGCAGAGGAAAACAGAAAAAAAATCTCCATTGGTTTAAAATACTCATTTAAAAAAAAAAAAAAAAAAAAAAAACAGAAGATGATGTCAGAGAAGTTTAACAGTACTATACTGCCTTCGGCCAGAAGCAACCTTGGGTTAAACGTGCTTGGTGGAACACACATACAATGAATCCTACTGCATATAAATTTAATTGACATAAGATAGCACTGCTGAAGCAGATAACTCCTAAATCAAGCTATGAGTGTCACAGTTAGTATAAGGATGAGATTACTGAAAGGCTACCCCCACCCAGATTAAAGACAAACTAAGATTGTTATAGGGCTCATGAAGTTTCAGTGTCTGCATTATAGACAAGAATTTACCAGTAAAGTTGTCTTAAAGACATAAGTGCACACTGTGTGATGTGTAAAACCTATCTGGACCTGTCACCCAGCTGTACTCTCCAGCTAGATATAAGGCCCAAGAAATTTCAAAACCTCAGGACTATATAAATGATAATTTAAATATAAATTGATAATATTAGTGTCAAACAAAAACTGTAGTCGAGGAACCTCAAGGAATTAAGACCACATAGCCTGATATGTGCTGACGTCAATATACACTGAGAATGTAACAACTTGATGTACCCCAAGTGTCTAAGGAATCTGAAAAAGAGATAAAAATGTAATTTCTCTCCTCCTCTTCATACAAACAATACACCCTAACCCACCCTACATCACCATAATGTGGGTGGGGGAGATACATAGCTTTAAGGAGATGTTGTCTCTCTCTCTCTCTCTCTCTGTCTCTGTCTCTCTCTCACCCCCCCCTTTTTCCCCTTCTCTTTCTCTCTCTCTCCCACAGACACACACACACACTCACTCTCTCCTAGTGAACCTATATTCACTTCAGTCATTCAGTCAGGCATTTGACACAGTCCCACACAAAAGATTAATATACAAGTTAGCCAGCCTGGGAGTGGGTCCCAAGATGACAGCCTGGGTAAAGAATTGGCTGGAGAATAGGACACAGAGAGTAATAGTAAATGGAGTCCACTCAGAAGAAAGGAGGGTTACTAGTGGGGTACCGCAGGGTTCAGTATTAGGACCGGTCCTCTTCAATGTCTTTATAAGTGACATTGCAGAAGGACTGGAAGGAAAGCATGTCTCTTTGCAGATGACACTAAGATCTGCAACAGAGTTGATGCACAGGGTGGGGGGAAAGGATGAGAAGGGACTTGGCAAGGTTAGAGGAATGGTCAAATGTATGGCAGCTTAGATTGAATGCTAAGAAGTGCAAGGTAATGCACCTGGGAAACAAAACCCAGGGAAGAGTACACAACGGGGGTGAGATACTAACAACAAAAAAATGGAAAGGGACCTGGGGGTAGTCATATCAGATGACCTAAAGACGGGCAAGCAATGTGAGAGGGCAGCAAGGAGGGTTGGGGATACTGGGATGCATAGGAGAGGCATCACCAGTAGAAAACAGGAAGTTATTATCCCTCTGTACAGACAGCTGGTGAGACCCCATCTGGAGTACTGTGTGCAGTTCTGGAGACCCAGTCTCCGCAAAGACATAGACAGGATGGAAGCTGTCCAGAGGAGGGCAACTAAAATGGTGCAGGGTCTGCACCGGAAGACATATGAAGAGAGACTTAAGGAGCTTAATATGTATAGCCTCGAGGAAAGAAGGGAGAGGGGGGACATGATAGAAACTTTCAAGTACCTCAAGGGAATCAACAAAGTCCAAGAGGGTAGCATCTTTCAAAAAAAGAGGTGTGCAAGAACAAGAGGGCACAATTTGAAGATAGAGGGGGGGCGGCTCAGAGGTAATTTAAGGAAGTATTTTTTCACAGAGAGGGTTGTGGATGCATGGAACGGCCTTCCGGAGGAGGTTGTGGAGTCAAAATCAGTGGTGCAATTCAAGCATGCATGGGATAGTCATAAGGCAGTTCTGGGGGGTGAGGATAGGAAGAAGTAGGCTGCTGGTTAACTAGGATCTGCAGCTTACCCAGTAGGTAGGGAAATGGGCAGACTGGGTGGGCCAAGCGGTCCTTATCTGCCGTCAAATTCTATGTTTCTATGTTTCAGTCACTGCAATTGTTCCCCAAAAGAATTCAACTTGTCATGAAATCCTGAGTAAAAGGGCTTATGTCTGATGCCCCTGTAACCAATGCAAGTCAATGGGAACAATTTCTCTGTAAATGACTCCCTATAGATCTGGGAGCCCTGCTGTATGTAGTCTGCCAGGGTCTTACAATATAATTCTTATTTTAGTGCAGTGCATTCAAAAAAATTATACTGAAGCAAATGGTTTGTTGCCTTTTACTGAACCAACATACAGTACATGGATGTTACAAAAAGAACAACGTGCCAAGTGTTTGGCCCAATGGTCTTTCTTCTGAAGTTTACATGAGTAAACCTACAAGGGATGTTCTAGCCTGTGTGACAATAGTTTCAACTATGCCACTGAATTTGAAAAACAGCAATTAAATAACTTAGGATAATGCAGGATATATAAATGAAATCAGCGCACATATGTGAAGGCATTGTTGTCATATCAAAAGACAGCAACAGTACAGCAGCTACCTGAATTCACCTGCTTTAATTGCTGTTTTAAAGGGGATTTTTTAAATATTCTGTAAATAGTTTCACAATAATTCCTCATACCTTTTACCAAGTGTCTGCTCTACATAATTCAATGGTTGGCAGCTCCTCCACAGCACACAAATGAACAGAGACTATTTTAGTTGTCATTTCATATCTCGCTAAAAATGTGTTTCACGCATGTAGCTCATCAATGGCGAGTTGGAAAGCGAAATCAATGTTTGGGACAGATTAAGAAAATCAGTGACACTGTTCATGAGCAGAGGTCTTAAAATGGCTATGTTAAAATTTGGTGACAAAAGTTCATAAATGGCTGTATTACTTAAGCGAGCATTGCGCAGTTTCCATGCACCCTCATAAGTTCATGAATTTGTAATATTTTCAGTCCAGATTTCCACCACTGGCATTTTCCACATTCCTTATGAACAGTACAGCTGTCATTTTTCACACCATGGCTAAAATGTGTTTTCGCACTTCCAGAAGAAATGTGGTCACTGTGGGAAATCATTGTTTGGGACAGATTAAGAAAATCACCATGACACTGTTCATGAGTGAGGCCCAAAATGCCTGTGTTAACAATCTGCTGTAAAAAATCCCCAAACTAATTACATTACGGTGTGCTAGCAGTTTCTATGCTCACTCATGACTTCACCAGTTTTCTGATATTTTAACTTTAGATTTTCAATATTGCCATTTTTTACACCTCTCCATGAACAGTACAGCTGTCATTTTCACATCCTGTTCAAATGTTTTCACAACTGTGGCTGCCAAATGGCGAAGTCACTGTGCAAAATCAGCTTTCAGCTAACGAACTGATATTGCCACTGTTCATAAGGTGGGGGTCACAAAAAACAATGTTGAAAATTTGGAGCGAAAATACCAATGAACATCTGCGCGCTCCTGAGAGACTGATAGCTCAGGGGTGTGATTTGGGATTGTCACCTGTAATGCTCATACATTCCACCCCCACCACACCCTGCAGCTAGTGAGAGGCATCGAGTTGTGCCTTGGACTCTTCGGCCTCAAAGTTCACCCCATTCTCCTATACTGCACCCATCTCACCATATTTCCTAATAGAATGGGTCAACATAAGGGCCAAAGACCCCATAGCACACCGTGACAACTGGCCGGTGTCTGTAGGGTAGGGTGTGGTGAAATGCCATAGCCGTTATGCCTGACAACCCAAAGGCACACCCCAATGCCTGTCAGTATCTGCAGGGTGGTGGTGGGGTTGGCTTCAGTTCAATACTTCACTGCCATTCCTGTTATGCAGCTCTGTAACTCCTACACTACCAGTGCCAATGCCAGCAAGCAAACATTCGGCATTGACAAATGCTTGTTTTAATATACCCCTGTTTATCCCATGCATGCGTCATGCTCCCTACCATTTTAGGTTCCACCACTTCTTCTGGCAATCTGTTCAAGGCATCTACCACCCTTTCAGTAAAGAAATATTTCTTCACATCTATCCTGAATGCCACCCCAGCTTCATTGTATGTCCCTTGGTTTGGGTGCTCATCCTCATTTGAAGGAAACTCCCCAACTGTACCATCTTTATCCCTGTGAGGTACTATGTAGGTTTTGATCATGTCACCTCTTGCCCTCCTCTCTTCCAGAGTGTACATGTTGAGATTCTTCAGCCTTTCCTTGTAGGGATTCCTGTGAAAATTCTGAACCATTTTAGTTGCCTTCCTCTGGAAAACCTCCACCTTATTTCCTTTCTGAAGTGTGTACTCTAAAACTGGACACAGTACTGCAGCTGGGGGTATACCACGGAGTGAGACAATGGCAGCACAACATCCCTCCTCCTCCTACTGGAGATGCCACTTCTTATGCACCCCAGAATCCAATTTACCCTGCCCATAGCCTTGTGACACTGTACTGCCATCTTGAGGCCCTCTGATATAATAACCTCTTGTACTCTCTCATGTCTAGTGAGTATCAGTACCTCCCCCATCCTATAACCAGCATCAGGGTTCCTATGCCCTAGATACATGATTTTACACTTGTTGGCATCGAACCCCAAGTATGTAAGAAAATGGAATTGATTTGGATAAACTGTAGGCTTTTAAGCAGGTTTTCAGGGAGTGTGTGTGTGTGTGTGGGAGGGGCTCTGCTACTATAACTATTTGCTTTTGATTTGGTATAATGTGCGAACAGGCTAACCCTGCTGCCCACTCCATGTGCTATACTGGAGATAAAGAGCCCAAATAGCATTGGGCCAAGCATTGAGCCCTGCGGCACCTGCTTGTTACTGCTCTTGGTGCCAAGAGCTACCCCACCACCACCACCCTCTGCACCCCCCCGTAACCAATTCTCTATCCATTTACTCAGACCACCTTCCACCCATACCCCTTCTTCTCCTCAGTCCTTGGCCTGTGTCTCTCCTCCCAGTAGTCTGCACCCTTTCTCCTCCTTATTCTTACTGGGTGGTGGATCCTTCTGTATTACACTCAGACCACTCTGCCTGCCCCCTTTCAGGGTTCCTACACCTCTGCCTTTACCTATATCTAGGGTGGTGAGCTCATCAGGCTCCCCTGTCCAGACCTTTCTACCAACCTCAGTCTTTAGACCCCCTCCCATTTGTTTAAATGCACCCTAGTAGAGATATACCTCTCTAATCCTGGCTTTTTTATTTTTTTCACAGGGCTACGGTCGGCTTGGTCATCCCGACTGACCCCCCTAGCCCTGCCCCCGACATCAGGCTGATCTGCTCACCTCCATGGATTACCCCTGTGTTAGAGTGGTGAGGAGCTTCCTAGGTCGACCCACCGAAGCAGGATCCGGTTTAGGAGGCGCCATTCGGAGCAAGCAGGGGGGGTCAGAATCTCATGCTGCCTGACCGTAGTCCATTTTCCACTTTTCTCCCCTTTGTGGAGTGCGGGCATGCAATGATGCTTAGGCACAGCATTCCAACATCCACCACACTCCACCACCCTTTACTACACTGCTGTAGTAGCATCTGCGGTCATCACCAGGGGCTGCTACAGAGCAGTGGGTCCCTGGATCCTGCCCCCTAATAGGAGAGCAGTCGTCCGGATGTTCAATCCTGTCCCTCCCTTGCCAAACCCTGGTGGCCCAGGCTTGCATCCAAACCTGGGTCACCAGCGTGGCGTGAGGTGTGTCGTCCAGTGCCTCAACCCTCAGTGCCAGTGGACTGGCAGCTTTTCTGTTAGTTTCTTTGATACTGGGGTTGGTTTCAGGCCCTAGTTATTCTTCCTCTGTCCCTCTTTGCCATACCCTACCCCCCTCAGGATGCCTACCACACTCATCTGCCCTGCCACTTAGACTTCTCCCTAACCTCCACAGTTCCTCCCTCAAATTAGCCAGTCATCTACAGACCATACACCCCCCATCCTCCAAGCCCAGTCCAGGATCATGGCAGACCCACACCCTGTACACCCCTCCACCCTTCCAAAGATACCCACCCTATTGACATGTGGTACCTGCCCCATTTTGGCCCCCATCTTATGTTGTGGACTTTTACTCCCTGGTTCTGTACCCTACTACAACTGATAGGCCCCTATTTACTCAAATTCATGTCCCCCCCAACAGTAGTCCCCCTACTGACCCGTTGCTGACAGGGGTAATTCAGTCTCTAATCTCATCCATTAGATACTGTATTACTGTAGCAATCCTAAAGCCTCCTTGTCCGTTTTTCAACCCTCAGCGACAATACTGTTTGTTCTCGGCTCTCATATAGTTTCTCTTAGCCCAGTTAGAAATCCTATTGCGCTCCAAGTGTAACCCCTGGGTGGCACCCCCCCCAGTGTTACACCCCTGCCTACTACCCTGGACATAGGCTAAGGGGGTTGAGTTCGCTAACTCCAAATATTTTTTAAAACCTTTGCACAGTGCCTCCACTCAAGGTGCTTTACGTGGGACAGTGCTGGGTGTAGCTCCCTGAGCTGCTACACCACCCAGGGTGACCAGTTACCCTCCCCAGACATGCCCCAATACACAGTTCCCCACATTTCCATATTTTGAATTAAAGACTCTCTCTAATAATATGCTCACACATGATTTCAACCAACAAACAACAAGAAATTTATTTCAGGGGAAATAAAGGAGCTAGGAAAGGGAAATAGGAGGAGTAGAGATTATCTTACTGTATTTACACATGTACAGAGATCATTTTGGATTTTGCTGTTGAACCCTCCCGCTGGGTGGCTACATATTAACAGGCAGACATAAATCACATTTTACCATTTGACTTAAGACATCCAGAGCCCTGGCTATCTAGCTGCTGATAAATCAGATGTTAAACATAATTATTAATAATACCCACACTGGTACCAGTCCCAGATACAGCAGAAACCCTGCAAACTCATACCATACTGGTTAAACAGATACCACAGTCCTAGATGTTGCAGGCCTGATGGAGTTGCAGCTGGTCGAGGTGGCTGGCTATTAATTTGAGGGTGAGGGCAAGTTGGAACCAGATTTTTGTAAAGCAGCAAATTACTATTTACAACCCAGCAGGGATTGCCCTGCACTTTAGCAGACAAAGCAGGGATTGCCTTGCACTCGCAGACTTCTGAACATTCCAGAACAAACTATGTGGATCTTATTTTCCAGAACATTCAGCACAATATTTGAAAGTCCCATCCAATGCAATAAAGGTTATACTTTTGTAAAGCATCCTATATGCAATTCAAATACGGTCACATCCAGTACTTTATATACCAAAAGGCATCCATCCAGAGTAAGTTGGCAATGACACTTTTATCAAGCATCCCATACTTTAGTTTCAGGCAGTCACATCCAGTACATTCTATATACCAAGAACATTATCCACAAGCGGAGTCCTATCCAACACGTCTAGACATTTAACACTTATACCAGGAGCTCTTAGACAAAATTCTGTGCAGACACAGGTACATTCTCTTTAAGGTATCTTAGACATTAATATGATCTAGGGCCTCCTGTCTCATGAAGTGGCAAGCGCGTCTTGGCAGACAGCTCCACGATGGCAGGACTCTAACCCATAGCTACACATTTATATGATTCACTAAGCCCGGCATCTTGTTGCACCTGCAACTTAGCCATTTGGGCCACAGACAAGATGCATCCATTACTTGAACTAGGCAGTCTCTTATGGGGTTAGTAGCCCAGACTGATGACTTCAATACTTCACACTTAACAACACACATTTCTTAATGGGGCTTGGGTCCCCCAAGATTACTTGCTTGGCTTCTCCCTTGCACCTGGGGGTATGAGGGTACTCACTCAGGTCCTCCACGGGTCTCATCTGCAATCAAAGGCATCCTGGAGACTTCTTCAGCTCTCTCACTGCTGAGGTACTTGGTCAGCGCCCTCACCACTGCATGATGTCATCTGGTCTGGTCAGCACTCTCACCGCTGCTGGACATCTGATTCTTTGGTTCACATCTTTCCCCGACGTCAGAGGGAAGGCTAGCCTCTGGAGGACAGTACTGGTAACCTCCAGACTAGCTGTTGCAGAAAGCACAATTACTGTAACTAGTTAACTGTTAACTGAAGAAAATAACAAATGCCCTCTGAAGACTGAAAGGGATTGAATCAAATGGCCCAGGCCTGAGGGCATGGCTGGAGCCTGAGCCCCTCCCCCATGGGGGTCTCCCAGCAGGCTGGAGCCTGCTCTGCTGCTCTCTCTCTCTCAGCTTTGCATCTCTGAATCTCCAGACAAACAGGCAGCGTTGTCTCTTTATAGAGCTCCTAGCTCGACTCCTGATTGGTAGCAGGGATGGGGTGACATGTCTCTAAGTTGCTGAAGGACCTGCCAATCAGAACACTTGAGGCACAATTGGGTTGTGGAATTTGTATCTAAAATAATGTCCCTGTAAGCCCCCATAAGCACGTGGGTGCTTACCCATGAGATGCAGTGAATGTCCCACAAGTCCTGACTTTCTATTGCTGTAATTCCAATTAGCTGTACTGCTGGCAATGGCTGCTTAACCCACTGTCCCTTATAGCAGATTAGATACAGTCCTGAATAATGTCCTGGTGCAGCCAGAAAGAAGTAATTATTTGCCTCAAATGCCCTACAGTTCTATACCTTAAAGGCTGTACTTGCAGTCGCTGCACAGATGAAAAACATGGCTCTTTTACTTTTCCTGTCACTACTGCTCTTATGCAAGCTCCCCTTGCAGCAGCTGACATGCTGACACACAGAGTCCCAGATACTGGAACTGCCAGGGAAATAATACTCATTTTAACCTTAAGCACTTTTTCCCCACGTGCACAGTATATTCCCAACAAGCAGCAACAGTTCCATTATTTAAAACATTTTACTGTAATTCTTTACTTTTCAGCTAGAGCCGAACATAGCTACCCTGAAGGCAGCCAGATACACTGTTATGCATTATTCAGATGACTGGGGCCCTGCACAGGCATACTCAAATGAGCCCCAGTCAGAACTCCTTTAATTCCCATCTCAGCAGTCCCCCAGCAGGCTGTCCATGGTCACCGGGTCCCAAATAGGTGGAAGGGATCCCAGGACCCATGGCACAGTCCTCGAGGTGACTGCAAAACAAGCGGCTCCACATCAAAGGCGCTTTGCGCGCCAATGCAACTCCTGCTGCCCTGGAGGCAGCACTTTTGCAGTGGGAGCCCACAGTCAGCAGTTTAAGCCTCGAGGGTCTGGAGTTTCATTTGACTGCAAATTAGGGAAAACAGGACCTGGGAAGCCATAAAAATTAGAGGCCAAGTCAGGAGAAGCTCGAGAGACAGCAGGAGAAGGACAGAACAAAATGGGCTAAGGTAAACCCAGACTGGCATTTCTAGGAACCCCCATTTGCAAGGGGGTTACACAAGTATTACTCAGTTCAGTTAGAGAAATAAACAGAACAAATAAATAAGTATTATTATAGCAACCATAACAGTATAGCTCAGTACTTAGGTCAGTAGGAGAAAGAAACAGAACAACTAAATCTGTATTATTACATCAATCCTAAAGTATCCAATCATTGCTTTGTCTCCACTCCAGAGACCCTGCTGTAATATAGGACAACAGAGGACCATGGGTGGGAAACTGTAAAGTCCCAGAAGAGCTCCATTGAGCTTGCTCACTCCCCCTCTCTCACTCACTCATTCTATTTCTCCCAACGCTGCAGGCTGCTCTTTTGTACTGGGGTCCTGTTTGCACTGGTGCCTTTTTCTGCCCACAAATAAATCCACAGCAGTCCCAACACAGCTCCGTTGAGCTCGCTCACTCCCCCTCTCTCTCACTCTCTTGTTCTGTTTCTCCTGGCGCTGCAGGCTGCCCTTTGTACTGGGCCGCCTGCCTACGTTGGTGCCTTTTTCTGCCCACAAAGAAATCTGCAACTGTCCCAACAGAGCTCCATTGAGCTCACTCACTCCCCCTCCCTCAGTCACTCATTCTGTTTCTCCCTGCACTGCAGGCTGCCCTTTGTACTGGGTTCCTGCCTGCATTGGTGTCTTTTCTGCCTACAAAGAAATCCGCAGTCCCGACAGAGCTCAGCTGAGCTCAGTCACCCCCTTTCTTACTCGCTCGATCCTAATCTGTCTCAAAAACTGATTTCTGAAAGCGACTGCACTATTCTGTGCTGGAAGCGCGAAAACACATTTCAGCCAGGATGTGAAAAATGACAGCTGTACCATTCATAAGGAGGTGTGAAAAATGCCAGTGTTGAAAATCTGGCATGAAAATATTTCTAATTTGCGAAGTTACAAGGGTGCATGGAAACCAATGCATGCTCATAACACACTCATTTTATGGACTTTCGTCACAGAATTTTCAACATAGGCATTTTAGGACCTCTGCTCATGAACAGTGTCACTGCAATTTTCTTAATGTGTCCTGAACACTGAGTTCCCACAGTGGCCACACTATTCTGTGCCAGAACTGCGAAAACACATTTTGGTCAGGATGTGAAAAATGACAGCTGCACTGTTCATAAGGAGGTGTGTAAAAATGCTAATGTTGAAAATCTGGAATGAAAATATTGCAAATTGGCGAAGTTATGGCGTTACCATAACAACTACTTAAATCTTTTCAAATGAGAACAGTCATTTTGGATTTTCCACCATATTTGCAACATAGACTTTTTGAGAGCCCACCTCATAAACACTGGCACTGTTGTTTCTTTAATCGGTTCCAAAAGGTGATTCCATGCAGTGGCCATGAAATCACCTTTTGGGACCGATTAATGCCATGACAGTGGCTGAATTCATGAGGAAGGGGCCCAATAACCCCATGTTGAAAATGTGGTGCCAAAATTCCAAAAAATGCCTGAGTTATGCAAAAAAGTTGAAAAAGCCCTATTTGTATACAACTTATCAGCATTTCCTCAGTTTGCGGTCGGCTTTTAAGAGTGCAGACATGTTCTCGGTCCACCGAAGATCATCGCGCCGGACTGCAGAGGTAAGTATTGGGTTAGGGGGTGGTGTGGGGAGGCAGGGTGTGCAGTGGGTGGGCGCAGGTTGTGGGAGAGGGCAGGGAGACCATGAGGGACCATTTCCTTTTTTACTGGTTTAAAAAACAAAACAAAACCCATTGCAGCACATTTTCCTTTACAGGGGCATTGTGCACGCTGGAGTGGGCTCTTAGCATGCCACCTGAATGTTTGGGGGGTTATAGCTAATGGGGGATTGGGCACCCCCATCGGCACATATGGAGTGCTGAGGGGGACAAGAGCTGAGGGGCATTGGGCACCCCCTCAATATAAATTGAACATT
Source organism: Neoceratodus forsteri (assembly GCA_016271365.2). NCBI lineage: Eukaryota > Metazoa > Chordata > Ceratodontiformes > Ceratodontidae > Neoceratodus > Neoceratodus forsteri. The sequence goes on from JADMNL010000035.1 coordinate 14,376,542, forward strand.
TTGGCGGGGGAGCCATTATTCTTATGGGGAGTGGACTCCCCCGTCGGCAACCTGAACTCTCACGGGGACTGAAGCCGACAGGGATTGGGGCCCCTATCGGCAAACAAACACTGTTGTGGGGGGGCACATGCTGCTGAAGGGGATTGGGCACCCCCTCAGCATTGGGGGCTCAGTCATATTGTTTGTGAACATGGCGGCAAGCCACCAGCGTGTTCACAAACAATATTACAGTACCAGCATTCCTTCCAGCAATGATGGGTCAATCCCTCTTTGCAGTGAAATGGCTGAAGCTGCAATTACGAGGTAGCCCCTGATTGCAGCAGCTGAAACATTTCAAGGTTGTGGCATGCTGGCTGAACTAGTGTCAGTAGCAACGTGCCACCCCCATTGGGGAAAGCTGGCCAAGCCTCAAAAGGCAGTGGGGGCACTGGCCACAACAGTGCTGTGCCTCCACAACCTGCTGCAATATGTTCCTTGCACATGGGCAGAATCAACATAAAAACAAGCATCTGTCAATGCCGAATGTTGTCGCACTGGCATTGGCGTTGGTAGTGCAGTGCGGAAAACATTTTGGGCAGGATGTGAAAAATGACAGCTGTACAGTTCATAAGGAGGTGTAAAAAAATGCCAGTGTTGAAAATGTGACATGGAAATATTGCAAATTTGCGAAGTTACAAGGGTGCATGGGAAATGTGCAACGCACGCTTGTAACACAGTCATTTTACGGATGTTTGGCACCACATTTTCAACATAGGCATTTTAGTACCTCTGCTCATGTACAGTGTCACTGTTATTTCCTCAAACTGTCCCAAAAAGTGATTTTGCTCAGTGACTGCGCTATTCTGCGCTGGACACGTGAAAACACATTTTGGGCAGGATATGTGAAATGACAGCTGTACTGTTCATCAAGAGGTGTAGAAAAATGCCAATGGTGAAAATCCAGAGTGAAAATATTACAAATGCATGACGTTACGAGCGTGTGTGCATTCTGCCAATGCACGCTCATAACACAATCATTTTATGGAGTATCGTCACCAAATTTTCAACATTGGCATTTTAGGACATCTGCTCATGAACTGTATCACTGTCATTTTCATAATCTGGCCCAAACACTGATTTCCCACAGTGACCGTGCAATTGTGTGCCGGAAGTGCGGAAACACATTTCGGCCAGGATGTGAAAATGGCAGCTGTACTGTGCACAAGGAGGTGTACAAAAATGACAATGTTGAAAATCTGGCATGAAAATATTGTGACTGCGAAGTGCAGCAGCTTGCACAACACACCCTCATAAAACAGCCATTTTGTTTTTTTTCCACCAAATTTGCAACATAGGCTTTTTGAGAGCCCACCTCATGAACAGTGGCACTGTCATCTCTTTAATCAGTCCTGAAAGGTGATTCCGCACAGTGACTGTGAAATCACAGTTTGGGACCAATTAATGATATGAGTGCCAGAATTCATGAGGAGGGGTCCCAAAAAACCCATGTTGAAAATCTGGTGTAAAAACTCCCAAAAATGCCCGAGATATGCATTAAAGTTGAAAACCCCCTGTTTATTACATTATACAGCTTACCGGCATTTTCTCAGTTCGTGGTTGGCTTTGAAGAGTGCAGACATGTTCCCGGTCCACTGAAGATCATTGCACGGACTCGGAGGTAAGTATGGGGTGGGGGTGGGGAGGCAGGATGCGCACTGGATGGGTGTGGGTTGTGGGAGGGCTGGAAGAGTACGAAGGACAGTTTTGCTTTTAGGATAAAAATAAAGACATCGGGGACCGTTTTCATTTTAATAGGTGCTTTGGCACACTGGGGTGGGCTCCTAGCTTGCCACTTGAGTGTGTGGGTGCTTTAGCCAACGGGTATTGGGCACCCTGTCTGCAAACAAGGAAAGGAGGGGCTGCAGGAGCCGAGGGGATTGGGCACCCCCATCGGTAAAATTCAAGGGAGGAGGGAAGGTACATGCAGATGGGGATTGGGCCCTGTCAGCAAAGAAAAACTGTTGGGGGGGCGCATGATGCCATTGGGGATTGGGCACCCACTCGGCAATCAAAAAAAGAGGGGGTTACATGATGCCAATGGGGATTTGGCACCCTCATTGGCACACAATAAGGGGGAGTTGATAAGCAACAGAGGCGGTCACTACCACCATGTTGCCTGCACATAGGGGGAGGTGTGTTGTGGTCACATTGCATGACAGCTTCACTCTCATTGCAGAGGACCATTTCTGTGATGTCTTCACCTCATTATCTAGGTGTCGGCCCCTGCTGCTGGCTGATTGGGGAATGTGGGATGCACCTACTGGTGCATGCCCTGCATTCGCCCAACAGTGACCGTGCCTCCAAATCTGCACTACCGCAAGATGCTGGCTGCGCAAGTGCACCAACATGATGAGGGCAAAATTCAGTAATGTCATCCAAAGTAATATTCTCATTGTAGTTCAAAAAAACGTGATTGTAGTTTTATTACCATTTAAATTCAATAAAAGATGTAGTTTCACATTAAAATACTTAAACTATGTCCTTATATGGTATAGTTGAAGTATAGAGCCAATCGTGATGACATAATCCAAACATCAGATGACTGAACCAATCCTAAATATTATTGGTTGACTAAAAGACCTTCTGATTGGTGGGGTAATGCTCAAGGCCCCCTGTTCTCGATGGCACAGTAGACCTAATTTCTGTGGTAGAGATTCTGAAGTTCTGCGGCACCATTAGGCCTACTTCTGTGGCACTGGGCAATGTTGTGCAGCACATAAATAAGGTGACTTGTGCATGTATACTGCTCCAAAACTGATTTTCTTTTATTAATGAAATCACATGGTACATGCCTGGCTTAAGTAAATCATAATAACAGCAACAAATCAGTTTTCAAATGAGCCTTGAAAATATCTACTAAGGAGGCCTTTTTATGTCAACTGGAAGTTCACTCAGATCAATGGTGCAATGGAACTGAAAGGCAAAGAACAATCCCTGGTAGATTTCTAAAACTAAGAATACATTAGGTAGAGTATTAGGTGACCAGCACCATTATGAACCCCCCTCTTAGTTTTGACTTTGATGCCTTGATTGGTGCCATCAACCTCCTTTGTGTCGCAGGGGACACCAGAGTCAGGGATGGCTTCCAAGAAAACATCATTTTCAGAGCCAGGTTCATGATCAGCACCACTGCCATCACTGTTTCCATCACCGTAGTGACACAATGGATGGTGGCAACAGAATGGGCAACAGCTTCAGTATCAGTCCCTCTCCTGGCACCGAGAACAGTGACAGGAGGAGGCCTGGCATTGTCTACAATGCCACCCTCCATGTCATCAACACAAATGGTAACAACAGATGGGCAGCACCAGAAAATAAACTCATGACAACAGACGGGCAGCTCCTGAAAATGAACTTGAGGTGTCCACCAGTGCAGAACAAGAGTATAGCTGTAACCTCACTACTGGGAATGTCTGCTGGTCAAGGCAGACAGACTGTGGAGGGTTTGCAGTTGACCATCCAGAATGAGTAGACTGCCCACCAGACTCATCCACCAGAGACTTTGATGCCTCAGTGTTGTGAGGCAGAGGAGAACTATGTGCTTCCAGAGAATATTATTCCTGAACCCGGGTCACTGGTGTGTCAAGCTGTATCTCAGCCCAACATGCCACTGGACCAACTTATTTTGGATTTTAAGGTAAAGCAGTAGCAGGCAAACTAATAGACAAGAGCTGTTCCAAAATATTTTTCAGATTTTTTTTTAAGATTCTGTAGAATTTAAAAAAGCATTTTGCAGGATGTTATATAAACCATGGAATACTTTTCTCTTCAGTTTGCATTGAAGAGTCAATGTATACTGCAGAACTATATTCCTCAGTTTATGTAAGCTGCAGAACAATATTACTCAGTTTATGTAAGCTGCAGCACAATACTCCTCAGTTTATATAAACTGCAGAACACTGAGGAACAATATTCCTCAGTTTATGTAAGCTGCAGAACACTATTCCTCAGTTTATTTAAGCTGTGAAGCACTATTCCTTGGTTTATGTAAGCTGCGGAACAATATTTCTCAGCTTATGTAAACTGCGGAACTATATTCCTCAGTTTATGTAAACTGCAGAACAGTATTCCTCGGTTTACATAAGCTGCAGAATAATATTCCTCTGTTTATGCAAGCTGTGGAACACTATTCCTCTGTTTATGTAAGCTGCAGAACAATATTCCTCAGTTTATGTAAGCTGTGGAACACTATTCCTCTGTTTATGTAAGCTGCGGAACAATATTCCTCAGCTTGTGTAAGCTGTGGAACAGTATCCTTCAGTTTATGTAAAATTAGGAAAATTATTTCGCAGTTTATGTAATCCGAGGAAAATGTTTCTACAGATTTTGTAAACCGAGGAAAATTATTCTGCAGTTTATGTTATGTAAACTGTGAAATCATTTTCCCCAGTTTACATTAAAATCTGAGAAATTCTCAGCGGCCTCGGAATCGTGGAAAACAGGGGGCCTTGGTAATACTGTTTCTTTTTATCAACCAGCAGACCATGTCAACATGCGAATTTGCCAGCAGAAATAGGTCACCTGGTCTGTAAAGTCTGCTCAGATGTGTAGCTAACACCCTCAGCTTGCAGCTGCCTCACCCCATCTCTTCCCAAGTACAGTACCTCCTTCTCCCATCCCCTTTTGAAACTGCTCACTGTCTTACAGGCTACTACCTCCACCGGTAGAGCATTCCACTCTGCAATGACCCTCTCCATAAATAAGTGTCTCCTCATTTCCATCCTAAATATTCCCCCCTCCAATCTAATGCCGCGCCTTCTCATGTCCCTGCCCCTCCTCAGCCAGATTATCCCTTCAGTGCCTTTGTTGTTTATCCCCTTTATGTACTTAAAGGTCTCAATCATATCCCCCCGTCCCTTCTCTCTGACAAGGAATACATGTTCAGCTATGTCAGCCTCTCCTCGTATGGTCTGTCCTCCAATCCCTGGATCATCCTTGTTGCCCTGCTTTGTACCCTTTCCAGTAATTTCACATTCTTCTTCAGAGATGGGCACCAGAATTGCACATAGTACTCCAAGTGTGGCCTGACCAGTTCCCTGTAGAGAGGCAGGATCACCTCACTGCTCCTGGAGGAGATCCCTCTCTCGATACAACCCAGCATCCTTTTTACTTTTGCTGCCACCTTCCTACAATGCTCTGTATTTTTTATCTTCCCCATTACAACCACCCCTAGATCCTTATCCTCCTCAGTGGAACCTAGCTGCACCCCTCCCAGCTAGTAACCCCTCCCTGGGTTCTTTGCTCCAAAGTGCAAGACTTTGCACTTTTTCGCATTGAACCCCAACTGACTCATTACTGATCACTCCACCAGCTTGGTCAGGTTGTCCTGCAGCCCCTGCCAACCTGCTTTATTTTCCCCACCACCCACAATTTGGTGTTGTCAGTGAATAGACTGATCTTATTGCTGATGCCATACGAGATGTCCACTATAAATATTCCAGACAGCACTGGCCCAAGTATCGATCCCTGTATCACCCAGCTCATCAATTCTCAATACATGTAACCATCTTATTTCCCACCCCCATACATCTCGACTTCCCTCCCAACGTCCCATGCAGCACCAAATCGAAGGCCATACTGAAGTCCAAGTATATGACATCCAGTGCATGACCCTTGTCTAATTTCCTCATAACCCAGTCATAATACTCAACTATAGTAGGTTCATCTGGCAGGATTTTCCTGAGACAAACCCATGCTGGTGACTGTCCTGGAGCCCATTGTCTTCCATAATGGTCACCAGCCTTTCCTTCAGTATTGTCTCCATCAGCTTCCCCATGATGAAAGTTAAGCTTTCTGGCCTGTAATTACCTGGCTCATCCTTTGGTCCACTTTTATGGATGGGTACCACGTGGACCATTCTCCAGCCATGCAGTATGCACCCTGTGTCCAGAGAGATACTGAATCGTTCCACCAGCAAACCAGTCAGGATCTCGGCCATTTCCTTCAACACCCTGGGGTGTATGCCATCCGATCTTGCTGGCTTATCCACACTCAGAGCCCTTAACTCCTCCAATACCCTACCCTCAGTGATCACCCCATCTGTTACCTCCTCTCCCCCCACTGTAGCTGCCCTTCTTTCTCGCTCATGAATACAGAACAGAAGTACTCATTTAGTGCTTCTGCCTGATCCACCCCTTTCTCTGCCCATCCCCGTCCTTCCTGATTCTCACTATCTGGTTCTTGAAGCTTCTTCTCTCCCATATCCCTTACAGAAATAATTATTTAAATGTTTTCATGCTTCACACATAAAACTACCCAAGTGATATGCGTGCTGCATGTATGATTTAAATGTTAAATTGGAACCCGATTGCATGCATATGGCATGCATGCAGCAAGCAAGTGTGGAAACCATGATTTTTATGATAAATTGGGAAAGACTACATGCAATTGGTCACTGATAACTGCACATGAAGAAGTTAAGTGACTTGCTAAAGATTGCACTATGCACAAGTGGGGGTTGATGAGATTCAAACCCAAGTCTTTATGCCTCCAGATCTCTTGGCTTGCAGTTCAGTGCCTTTAACCACTAATCCATACTGTCTGCACACATATGGCTCACTTGTACTTCAGTACGTACTGTATCTGATTACATCTGCATGCATGTGGCATGCTTGTAGCCACTGTTATGCTTTTCAATTTTCTTCTCTCTTTCATCTCATTTTCACAGTTGAACTGTAGCACACATACCATTAGAAACACATGTGGTTTCCACCCCCAATACATAAACTTTCCCACAAAATAATTTTATTATTTTTGTCTGGCCTGTACTCCTACTATTTTCTCTCCATAGTTTTGAATGCTTCCACGCAAACAGACTTTAAGATGCAAACACAAAAGTAGCATAACTCCACACACACACACACACACACACACACACACACACACACACACACGCACACATGCACACATGGCCAGTCTACCCATGAACACACACTATAGTGGGTATGACCATGCTGTTAAAGACAATCCAGCAAGTACAGATATAAGTAAAAAGTCTCTTACTTGAGTACTAGGGAGCCAGAGGCAGGAGTCTTTAAGAGATGATGTCCATGGGTCAGAGTGTTGGGGCATACCCCCTTGAAATGAATGGAGTTATTTTCTATTACCATTTTATACATTATGATGGTGAGTAGGAGAATAATAAAGACCACTTTTCTACTAACAAGGCCCTTGTTAGTCGAGTGGTGGCCCTCATTAATCTCCAACTCTCCAGCAATAATGTATAAAATAGTGTTAAATTAATACCTCCATTCATTTCAGTGGTACACACCCCTGCAGTCTCCTTTGCCCATTGTCATACTGTGCCTGAGCATGGGTATGTGGAGGTCAGCTTCACTGGGAAGGGGGGCATCAGCCTAACTATAGTGGAGCTCCAATTAGGCTGTGCATACCATATCGCTCAACTGTCGGTGAATGCAAGGGACTGCTCTAGAATGTCTGCAACATCTCTAAAAGGTACAACTTATTTGTTTTGACTGAAAAGTGATATGCAAATCAGGGAAAATTCAAATGTATAAGATTCATCTATATATACCCCAGGGTAGTGCATCCATTATGGGCTTAACCCCACCCAGTTACTAATTAATTTTTTTCCTGGCTGATGTTCTACCCCCTCCCCCCAAAAAAAGAACTTTGTCCTGATTTTTCTCCCCGACTCCATTCCATTCATTACCCATCCCCTATGGGTCATGAAGCTGCCCAAAGATGAAGAAATGTGAAAAACACATCAATATGTCAGTCCTTCCTCCTTTGCCAATCCCCCTGTAAAAAAAATTATTTACTTTTACTTACCCTGCCATATGGCCAGAACCTGCACTCCCCCTTTTTTCTTCCGCCATAAGCTGGATGCTAGGACCGACCATCACACGTCCCCAGCGTGGTCCGCGACCAAGTCACTTCACCAACCAAACCCACCTAACCTGGCTTGCTTGCTTCTCCCTTGGTTGCTGCTGTGGCTGCTGCAACACTACACTGATCAAGGCCTATGAAGACCAGTCACACCACTGTCACAACTTAGCTTGCTGCCTTGAGGGTCTGTGCTGTTTTTCTTTTTGCAAGATGAGTCTAGTACAGTAAGTAAGTAGCCTATTCTTGAGTTAGCTTCTAGCTCACCCTCTGCCCTTCAACCACTAGGCGAGAAGGAGACTCACTAAGAGAAGAACAACAAAAATATGCTGCCACAACACTGCTATTGAGAGTTCAGTGCTCACTGATTCCTCCAAGCTTTAGTGTGCAGTCTGTCTACCCTGTGGCAGGAAAGACAGTGTCACAATTGCAAGGCTCATGTGCTCTTTCTTGGCTGGAGCTCATCCACATTACATGTGGTTGTGCCACTGCTAATAGGTGGAGAGAGGGGACAACACAAAAGAGACACAGTCGAGTCTGGAGAGTACCTGCAGCAAGAGCACACACAGGCCAGGTGAGCACTTATTGTGCAAAAGATTAAATCCAAATTTAAAGTCATTATTGCAACACCATAAGAACAACCTAGGTAGGGCAATGGACCTGGGTTGTCGGAAGGCTGGCCAGGGAAGAAGGATCGAGTGTCCACAGGACTGCTCTCCTTCTCCGGGGGAGGGTGGTTTGAGTACTCGGTGCCACAGTGACACCTAGCAGAGGCTGGGTGCACCACAAGCATCGATGCCAAATTGAATTCAGGGGCAGATCAGACGCCGGTCATCATTGCATGTCCCCACCCCCATTCACAAGGGAGAAAAACAACATCCTGTGCTTGGTCGTCTTAATGAAGCTCAGCCCCTGATGCCTCGATCAGCCTCCAGGAGCCGGCTCCCCAACCAGATATTTGTAGCATGGCCCAATATGGGGGTTGGTGCCATGAGACTGCTCTCTGGGGGGAAAGCCAGAGATGACAGGGTGAGTGCGGGCATGTCCAGAGGTGGAGGCAAGGGAGTCCATGATCAGAGCAGACCTGAAAGCTGGCAGGGGACCAAAAAGCATAGTAATTAAAAAAAAAACTTAGGCACACATCCGGGGAGGGGGGCAACTGCCCCCCTCTGCCCTACCTAAATGGCACCCCTGCTTAATGGTAGCTAGTCATTCACAAATGTTAATGCAATCATTTCCACTGTGTTCTGAGGTACTCTATCTCCTTGTTTCATGATGCATCCTGATCATCATGTGGGTTATTGTCCCTCATTGTCCCTTATTTTGAGTGTACATGTCCCTCAATTCATTGACAAAATGTGAGGTATGGTGCATGCTTCCAAGACTCTACTCAATATTAGAGACGTGCGAAACTGGAAAATGTCATCTAGCGAAATATTTAGTGTAATTCCCACATTATGCAAACTTTTTCACCTAGGTGAAACATAATTTCGCCTCTGATTTCACTTTCATGTAATGCAATATTTCACCCAATTACACCATATTCACTTTCACCTAAGGTGAAATTTAGCAATTATCCTGAATTTTGCCAATGTTTTTTAATTTCATCAGCAAAGTTGCAATGCATTGTGGGTAAATAGCCGAAATGTCAATGTGCAGGCTGTTTCCTGCACAGTATATTGTCTGTTGAGTCAGAGAGCAGTTCAGTGGGCTGCATCACAGCCAATAAACCCTTCAAAACCTCTTTATTTGTGATTTTTTCAGAGTTAATTGCTCCTAGAATCTCAATTTAGTTCCTATTACTGCTAGTGAACCTTTTTTGTTTTTGCATTGTTGGATAATACTTAGTTAAACCTAGGTAGTGTTTGCAGTTTTCTCTGTGTCTGTATCTGTGAGGGAGTTGATTGGGGGAGGCTCGACCGGTGTGTGTGTGTGTGTGTGTGTGTGTGTGTGTGTGTGTGTGTGTGTGTGTGAAAGTAGAGCAGGCTAATTCCTAATATTTGACAGATTTCTCGCAAGATGTGAGTGAGTTTCTATAATTTCTTTTAAGTCTTCATATTTTTGTTGGTGTGCTACTTATTTGTTATATTTTTCTTACATATTGACCTTTTTTTGGGGTAACTTTATCTGAACAGTTACTACATTCTGACTGAGTAGTTCTATTTCTGTTTCCCTTCGCTTAATCACTTTTGTGATTTATGTTTTTATTGAAATTATTCATGTACATTGACCAATTGACTTGTTCATATCCAGGTACACTGCACTGTTGAATTGTTCACAGAAATTAGAATTGTGATCCAGCCTCTGCATTGCAGTGTTCCTGTTTTTCTATTTAATTTACTTATGTAACCAGGTCCTGGGTTGATGTTATTTTATTTATTAGTGCTCGGTGCCTCCATTTTATAACCCATTACCTGGTGAGCCTGGGTTCGGGAAGAAAACATTAACTCGGCATCAGGGCTAGGTTTGTACTTCTGGACAGGGGCACCCAAGTAACTCTGGACACAGGAAGCAAGAACTGTTAAAGTCCAAGCCAGGAGTGGAATTCTAAAGTGGGGCTTTTATTCACTTACACACGAAATACAAAGCAGGATGGACCCCCATGAGGCTACACTCACTGGTTGTACAGAATTATAGAGGCCAGAACACATCTTCTTCATCATCACTACAACTTTTACCCTCAGGTTTGGAACACACTGGGCTCGCAACCTGAACTGGTACTCTCACTCTCTCTCTCTCTCTCTCTCTCTCTATCCTGGATTCCCTGGTGTGGCACTCTGGCCAGCACTTGGACATTTTACCATATAGCATGGATATTTATCTGGTAGTTCCCTCTACCACCCATGAGCACTTCCTAGCTCCATAAGGGAAATCATCCTCCTCAATCCCACGTCTGGGTACTTTCTGTGAACACTGGCCAAGTGCCCGGAAGAAAGCTGTAGGTGCCCAAAGTGACTTCATGGAAGTATATCTGAATTCTCCAGATGGGGGGTCTCCCACTTTTTGTCCCCAAATTCATACCCAGCCATTCATTTGGCCTCAACACCTTTCCTTGTGAACCTCTATGTTTGTAGAATGCTATCTCAGAATGTATGTCACATTTAACAATCTACAGTCTCTGGTAATTGGTGTCCTGACTTGTAATATTCTTTAAGTGGCTAATCCATCTCTGTAGACCCCCACTGACTAGATGAATTTCAAGCCATACACGAACTTAAGTACTGTACTTGGCATCCTTTCCTGACCCACAGTAGCAGATACTTAACACAACAGTCTCGGTGAAACTTAGGCTCTCTAGCAGAGCAGACTCACCCTGATTTGCAGGTGCCCACAGCCTTCTCTCATGAAAAACAAAATGTACTTCTCGGTGCCTCAGCACAAATCTTCTCTAGGCAGCTTCTCTTCCTCCAGCAGGACCAGGGGGATTGCCCCTGAAGAGCTGGTCTTGTCCCCCCATCCCTCTCAGGGATGGGGCACTGGAACAACTGGGGAATTGTCTCAACCACTTCAAACAGGTTTTTGGTTTTTTCTGTGTCCTTCTCTAGGGTGAGAACACAAACCCTCTATCTCTGGGTAGCTTTGTATAAGAGCTAGGCTCTGAGGGGCTGCCAACTGCAGCACTCCTCCTTCTCTCTCAACACTCCTCTGCAGACTCCCTTTGAAAACCCCAATGTTCTAACCTAACTCCCAGCTGCAACATTCCAATGTGGCTTATGCTGCTGTGAGAATTCTATATGATGTCATCCCCCCAGCTCAGCTGAGACTGAGGGCAGAGTGAGACAGTGTGAAACCCATTTAACTGGTGTTTCACAAGCTGCCTTCCTTGCCTGCTACTAGATCTAAGTGGGATTCTAGTAACCCCAGGTGATGGGGGGTTACACCCACCCTCTGCCAGGAAAATGACTGTCCACAGTCAATAGTAACCCAGCCTAGGCCATCCTACCCTCTGTGCTACTTACAGAGAGGAGCGATCAGGCCCTCTCCTACCATGTGCTAGGCATAGGCAGGCAACACTAAGGGCTCAGATGCCATTGGCTGATGTATCAGCCTCTACTCTATGATCGTTCTATGGTTATCTAGTGGGCCTGGTAGAATTGTCCAGAGCATAGCCCTCAATAGATCAGTACTGCATCCCCTACTGCAGGTCAGAGCCACAGTCTGTCTATCCCCCCTAGCCCTCTAAAGAAAACCTAACTGACCAAAAACCCCAAATTTGCCCAAAAACACAAAGGGGAACCTCCCCCCAATGCTGGGACACCTGCAACCAGACTACAAGGGGGCTAATACTATACCCTATGTATTACTCCCACACTCCCCTACTACCATACCTGTGGAAGGAAAAGTTAAACACAGCAAACAACAACACTGTACTTTAAACACTACTACTTTTAAAGCACCTTAAGGACTCTGTTGAGTCCCAAGTCCTCTTCTTGTCTTCTTCAGGAACACCTGCAAGAGAAAAGACAAACAAACCCCTGTTCCACCAACACAGTACTATCTAACTCCTACCATCTAAACACTGGAGAATCCCAAAAATATTTTTTAGAAAAGCAGAATAACAGTAGAAACAGTAGAAAACAATGACATTATTTACAATACACATTATTGAGGATGGAGTGCCCTAAAAGTCCCATCTAGTGACAACAGTGCCCAAAGGCAAGTCCAAGAAAGAGTCTCTCCTGGGCCGGAGCCCAGTAAAGCACAGTTTTGTAGGACTGTAATCCTGAAGAGGAGAGTCTTTGAGGACAGTTCAAACAGTCTGAAGTCTGCTAGGTGTAGGATGTGTACTGCACTGTCATTAAAATAGAAAAGTCTGGACTTACCAGTCCCTTGAAGAATGAAATCAATATGGAACCTGGGTTTCCAGCTGAAGACTCTCCCTGGAAGCATTCTTCTGATACAGCTAGGCAGACATCTTCTGGAAAATTACAGGATGGCACATTTGGAAACTGCTGGAGTGATGTCATCTAGGAGATGGAACCTTGGAAACAGGACAGGAAACAGCTGGTCTGAAGTCATCCAAAATCCCAGGCAATGAATCAGGATACAGCTGGGCTGGTGTCCTCTCTGGATATGAAGTCATCTGGTAGGCCAGTCGATGGAATCTGGAAAGCCAGTGCACTGCAAGGCTGATGAATGTGGGGCACCTGGTTCCTGGAATGCCAGACAGGTGGAACAACATAGGTACGACAATGGCTGGATGGAAGCACTGGCTACCACTGCTTTGCTTTCCACTTGGTAGGATGAGCACATTTGCAGGACACTGTCTGCACTGTGAGAAATAGCACAATGGGTCAGGTGCAAGAATTATTACCCTGTCTGGGCTCTCATAATTCACATTGTGAAAGGTTTCATTGCCCTCTCCATCCATGATTCTAACAGTGTCTATAAACATTGTCCTGCCCACTTTTTACTGTCTGAATTTTACTTGTAACACTCTGTCTCTGACATATCTGCTTGCACCAGGATGCACAAGTTTTGTGGCCTCTTCCACTATCCAGACTTTCCTGTTTCTTTCAATCTCCTCCTGGACTCTCCAAGGAAAGGTAGGAAAGGATATCCCATAGATCTCACTCACCTTACTATGAACCACTCTTTCCTGTTTACTACACTTGGTCAACCTCAGACCTCTGGCCTGGCTTGGGGGTGGCCAGTCCTGGTTCTGCCAGTTACGCATACTCAATACAATATAGAATGGATCTTTGACTCCTCCTTGTGGGGACAGGGCTATGGAGCCACCACTCTCTTCTTCCATTCGATCTTCTGAGGCAAGAGCCTGAGGCTGTGGATCTTTACCTTCTTCATAAGGCCACATCGATTCCCCCTCACCCTCTTCCTTGCTAAGGATCTGAGCCCGGGAGTGAGCAGTCATCCTCACTCCTGAGACTATCCACTCCTCACTGGGTGTGGAGGTTGACACCTCCCATTCAAGGGTCTTCCTCATCTCATCTTCTCCTATGAGACTTGGGCTAGGTCCCCCTCTCCAAGGGTCTGCTGATGCTCCCTCTGCTGTGTCTCTCTGTGACTCAGACTCGGATACATCAGTACTTTGTTCTGCCTGTAGCTCTGCACCCTCCTGCTTCATGCCACACTCTACTGAGCATCCTCTAACAGGATCTACCTGGTGCTGTGTGCTGCCAACTGCAGGTTCTTGAATCTTTGTCCATGTGGGAGCCAAACAAATCTTGGGTGTTTTGATTAAGCCATGCCTTTCTAGGCACCCAGAACAGTGAGAAACCATGAAGATGTCCCTTCCAGCCTTTAAGCACATTATGCACACTCTTACTGGATATCCAGGAATTGCCACATAAGGAGGCAACCATCCCCCATAGTAACATCTCTCAATATCTCTCAATCTGTTCACTTCTTCTGCTATCATAGCCTGGGCATGATCTGAGTAGCGAGCTGATCCCGAAGCCATGACTGCAGAGAAAACAAAAGCTCACTGCTATCTTAAGTCCCACTCTTTTGGAAAAACTTCTACAAAATGACTCCCCTGCTGCTGTATTTACTTTACTACCCCACCCTGTAATGGCAGCGGCAGCACTCCTGCACATCAATGTTCTGTTTTTGACTCAAGCCACTGCGCATCCGACTTACACACTCTACTGATAAAGTTCACTCAAACTGGTTAACTGCACTGTCTGTTCTTTTAGCACATTTATATGATTTCTACTGGACTTTCTACTTGCTGTAACTCACTGGTCTTGCTTAAAAGTCCCTAAAGCCACAGTATTTCATTGCACAGGATTGCCTGTATTTCTTGCTGCATCTTTGATACAGCTCACAATCTCTCACATAGCTTTGAAAATTATACTGTTGCTGAACCCACAATTATGACACAGTCCTTTGCAAAATGATTGCACTGCTACACATAGATTCAGCTGACTTTAATTGAAATCACACACAGTTTGAGTTGCTTTTAAGTTGGTACTCACCTAATCAGTGGCTGGTTGTTGCAATGGAAAAATTTCAGCCTACAACCAATCTTGGAGGCCTCTGGAATGAAGCGGGCTGGCAGTCCTGCTGATTGTTCCTCTGAACACCTCGATCTCTTCTCAGATGAATCAGAATGCAGGTTGAGACCAATTTAAAAGGAAAAGTCAGATTTTACTACTTTTATACTGTTTTCAGTCACTGCGACGCTCCTCCTGGCAAGCCAGTTCGCACTCTCTCTCTCCCCCCCCGGAACACTGTGCAGTCACTCTAGAGCTAGCTTGGCATCAGGACTGATTGCAGTCTCGCCAATCACTTGACGTCATGCAAATGAGCTTCTTTCTTCTCGTGCTCTTTTTCTCCACAGCGATCGTCGAGCAGGCAAAATTTAAACTGCAAACCACACTGTTTTTTCACTGTAGCTTTTCAGCGGGAGCACCATTTCGACCATTTTTCATGGCATTTCACTTAGTAACTCTCTCTGTCCATACAACAAGCACTTCCAACATCTAGGGCACAAATCATTGTTTGTTTTCCACACTTTTCTTGTCACACAACACTTTAAAAAGCTGGCAAATGTTATAACTTTGATGCAGGACAAGGGCATATACTCTCGGGCTTTGCTGCTCCTCGGTTAACTGATGGCACAATTACAGCAGCACATGAACAGCAGCACACAGCATGACTTAGACGTTACTGCTTCTACTTTTTGGTCTACCTACTGCCAGACAGCCAAAATGCTAGCTCTAATCCGAGCAAATCTTTTGTTCTCTCCCTAGATTCCAAACCCAAATCCCAGCGGTAGCCTCCAATTTGTAACCAGGTCCTGGGTTGATGTTATTTTATTTATTAGTACCCAGTGCCTCCATTTTATAACCCATTACCTGGAGAGCCTGGGTTCGGGGAAAAATCATTCACTCGGTATCAGGGCTAGGTTTGTACTTCTGAACGGGGCACTCAAGTAACTCCAGACACAGGAAGCAAGAATTGTGAATGTCCAAGCCAGAAGTGGGATTCTAAAGTGGGCCTTTTATTCACTTACACAGAGGAATATAAAGCAGGATAGACCCCCACGGGGCTACACTCACTGGTTGTACAGAACTATAGAGGTCAGAATACATCTTCTTCATCACCATAACAACTTTTACCCTCAGGTTTGGAACACACTGGGCTCTCAACCCAAACTGGTACTCTCTCTCCCTATTCTAGATTCCATGGCACAGCACCCCGGCCAGCACTTGGACATTTTACCATATAGCATGGATATTTATCTGGTGGCTCCCTCTACCACCCATGAGAACTTCCTAGCTCCATAAGGGAAATCATCATTCTCAATCCCACATCTGGGTACTTTCTGTGAACACTGACCAAGTGCCCAGAAGAAAGCTATAGGTGCCCAAAGTGAATCCGTGGAAATAAATCTGGATTCTCCGGATTGGGGGGTCTCCCACCTTTTGTCCTCAAATTCATACCCAGCCATTCATTTGGTCTCAACATGTTTCCTTGTGAACCTCTATGTTTATAGAATGCTATCTCAAAATGTATGTAACATTTAACAGTCTACAGTCTCTGGTAAATGGTGTCCTCACTTGTAACGTTCTTTAAGTGGCTAATCCATCTCTGTAGACCCTGACTGATTAGATTCACTTCAAGCCGTACACGAACTTCAGTACTGTACTTGGCATCCTTTCCTGACCCACAGTAGCAGATACTTAACACAACAGTCTCGGTAAAACATATGCTCTCTGGTAGAGCAGACTCACCCTGGTTTGCAGGTGCCTACAGGCTTCTCTCAGGAAAAATAAAATGTACTTCTCTGTGCCTTAGCACAAATCTTCTCTAGACAACTTCTCTTCCTCCAACAGGACCAGGGGAATTGCCCCTGAAGAGCTGTTCTTCTTCTCTCCCCCAAGCCCTCTCAGGGATGGGCCACTGGAACAACTGGGGAATGGTCTCAACCACTTCAAACAGGTTTCTTCTGTGCCCTTCTCTAGGGTGAGAACACACACCCTCTATCTCTGGGTAGCTCTGTGTCAGAGCTAGGCTCCGAGGGGCTGCCAAATGCAGCACACCTCCTTCTCTCTCAATACTCCTCTGTAGACTCCCTTTGAAACCCCCAATGTTCTAACCTAACTCCCAGCTGCAACATTCTAATGTGGCTTATGCTGCTGCGAGAATTCTATATGATGTCATCCCTCCAGCTCAGCTGAGACTGAGGACAGAGTGAGACAGTGTAAAACCCACCTAACTGGTGTTTCACAAGCTGCCTTCCCTGCTTGCCACTAGATCTAAGTGGGATTCTAGTAACATAGGGTGACAGGGGCATTACACTTACCATATTAACCCTTTCCTCCCTGTTACACCACTGTTGTTTACTACCTGACCCTACTATATAAAAAAAACAACTACATAGTTTTCACAAGAGTGGTGGTCCATGCAGGAGTTTTGGAGGTGACTTTGTTTGTTCATTTTAAATCTTGTTGTCCCTTCTGTCTGATAAATCTATAAGCTAAAATTGTATTTAGTAAGTACTAACACATTGCAGTACTCGCCTTATCTAGACACCACTTATCTGGACCATAGTTCATATTTTGACTGTGAGGTGTTCTGTGTGGTTGGTTTACAGTTTAGTTTTATTTGAACCTACCAGCTCCTACCCAGTTATTATCAAGTTGTGTAATAATCATTCCATTTAAAAATGGACATTTGATTAAGAACTAAAGTAATCTTTCAGATTTACTGCACATCCTTGTTGTGGTGGTGTTCTCTGTCAGCTTTGTATTGAAAGTCTCTTACCTCTGTCCTCCTGTTACCCCATGTTACTAACTCATGATTTTGTAATTGAAAAAAATAAAATACAGTTTTCACACTCAAATAGGCTACAGTAGCAGTTGTAGGTAGTTATATACACTACAGTGCAGCTACCTGTTCTGATTTATGTTTGCCCTTTGTAGATAGCACTGCAGGTGTTAAATCACACTTATTTAATAGAAACACATAATAATATAGTTCCAGAGGAAGCCAAATGGAACAAGCATATAAATATGCCTGCCAAGAGACGTTGGACTTCAGGTAAAGGTGCTAGGCTGAGAGGTGGCTCAAAGAAGTCTGTTGATAAAGCAAACCTATTTCTGAATCAGTGCCCTCTGTGGCCTCTGCTGCTGCTGTGGCAGCCAGTAGCAGCAAAATTAAAGTTAGAGTGGCTTCAGTTCTGTGACTCATTTTTTTACTGCCAATTTGTAGCTAGTATGCTTATTGGGGGATAATACTGGGAATAAGGGAGACACTCACACCAGTGGAGGCAAAGAGGTCCAGGAGGAGGTTGAAAAAGTTATCAGTGTGACTGTTGTTCCTGCTCAAGTAGAAGCTGATGATGGTGGTGAGGGTGATAGTGTCCAGCTTCAGTCTGTTTCTCCTGGAGAAGGAGATAAGGAAAGTCAGCACCCCCCCCAAACAGTGAGGAGATGCCAGAGAAGGGAAAAGTCCGTCTGGCAGTAGACAGTGATAGGGAGGAGGATATAATATGTTTTGGTACAGATGATGATGAGGTGTTGGATCCCCTGTGGGAGCCAGAAGTGAAAAAGATGAAGGGTGATGATGTAGCCCATTTATATGACAAGACTGAGGGTGAGGATATCAGCAAGCCTCCAACAAGCAGTCTAGTCACCCCACCTCCCAAACATAGCATGGTGGATATCATGCAAGCAGCACAAAAAGCAAAAACCTCCACACCTTTGGCTCTGCTGTCCAAGTCTCAGTCCCATGTCAAATCTAGAGGTGCAAAGTCCCTAGTTTTGGATTTTTTCATGCTTGATGCAGCTGATGACACCATGGCGATATGTCAGCTGTGTCAAGCACGTGTAAGTTATGGAGCAAAGTGCAGCAACATAGGCACCAGTGGCCAGCATGCCCACTTGAAAAAAAAGCACTCATTGTGCTGGCACCAACACCAGAAAGATATCAGAGTTGTTGGTGGGACTACCCTTGTACAGCTTAATGTTCGTAGCAGCAGTGCAATAGAGCAGGAGGAGGGAGGGATGTTGTGGGTCAGTGGAGGAGGAGTGTAAGGAATAATTTTCTCTCTCAAGTAGTAGGCATAGTAGCAGTGGAGCGGCCACTCCCTTGAGTTATAAAAGTACACCACCAGGCACCAAATCCACCAAAATAACCAGTTGCACACATGGTGCACATCCCAGACCCCAAGAGTCACCTGATAGCCCAGCAAGAACAACACTGGTGGCACAATTAAAGAGTTTTTGTTGAACTGCTCCCAAGATGCAGCCCACATTGAAGAGTGTGCTTGAGTGGCACTCAGAGTACCCCCCCAATCAAGCTGCTGCACATGAGCTGAATGCAGCCACTATTGAAATGCTCACCATTGACCTGTTGCCCTTCTCCTTTGTGGAGAATCCAGGATTCTGCCATTTGATGACCCATGCCTATCTGAAATGACAGGTGCCATCGCCAACATATTTCTCCAAACATGCCATGCTTGAACTCTACAGCAGAGTTTCATAGTCCATCCTACATGCTACGAAACATTCTGCCTCAAACTATATCCACCTTTGCATGGATATGTGGGCAAGTGGGCAAACAGCAGGCAGTTCATATATGTGCATAGCAGCACACTGGGCACAGGCACCTGGGGTGGCTGTTGATTTGGGGCCCAGCAAAAGCTGCATAAAGCAAAATAGTGGTGGTAGCAACACACCTGGTATTCATCAGAATGAAACCACAACTATGCAAAGTGTTATGGGGTCTCACACTGGTGAGAAAATGCCAAATGTGTTGCTAAATCAGATTGGTGAGTGGCTAAATGCACACTCACTTACAACGGGGTTTATTGCCAGTAACAATGGCTTCAATGTGGTTAAGTGCATTACTGATGGTGTTTTTTTCAGAGTTCCCTGCCTGGCACTCTGCCTTAATCTAGTTGTACAGCAATTTCTGAACCACGATGAAATAAAGGAAACTGTGTCTGTCACCAGATGCATCTGTGTGCATTTTGCCTATTCTGCAAAGGTCCGTGACCATCTTCGTGAGCTGCAGCACACTAACCGTCTGCCTCAGGATGGTATGAAGCTCATTGTTATTACCAGGTGAAACTCCACACTGAACATGCTGGACAGCTTCATGAGCTGGATTATACTGGATTATGCTGACCTCATCTATGGCCAAGGACCAACCACTGTCTTGTCCAAGCTGGACACTCTTTATCACCGTGCTATTAGATTTATTACCCGACTGCCACACTACCCACCATTGCACTCTCTATCCCAAGGTAGGCTGGAGCTCGTTAATTGCCAGAAGACAAAGAAATGCTGTCTATTGGACTTACAGATCAATCATTAACATGCTCCCCAGTATATATCGGATTGCTTGCTTGTCTGCAGGGCTGGCAACTACCCACCGAGAAGCCTCTTGTACATCTCTCTATCGGTCCCTAAGATCAGGACATGTTTTGGTAAAGTTGCTATAAGCCACACTCTCCCAGTTCTGTGGAACTCCATACAGAAAGCTGTTAGGCTTACGAGTCCCTTGAAGCTGTCCATTTTCAAAACACTGAACTTGCACACCTTCAGGGTGGTCTGCGACTGTTTCTGTTGATGATGCTCTAATCTCCACCCTACTTCCATCTTCTGAGTTCCCCCTACTTCTCTACGGCTCGGTATACCTCCACCCTTCTCTACCTCCCCTTTCAGTCTTGCATGATCTCTCCCTCTCAGACCTGCATGACCTCTAGCGTTTCACTCATCTAGAGGTGAGGCTATTCTTGGGTAGGGTAAGTCCTACCTCTTTTATGAAACACTGAAAATTGTATTTGTACTAGGACAAACTGCTGATTGGTTTCTGAGAGCAGTTGTATCATTATCACAGAATATGGTAGCCTACTGTATCATAGTTGCAATGTTTCCCTATATACACTTCTGTACATATATTGGCAATTTATTGTTTTTTTCTGTACATATATTATCACTGCCTTTTATATATATATATATATATATATATATATTTACTTTATGTAAATTATATTTGTGACCTCCAAGGTCCACCTTGCAAATGAGTTCTCAAGGGTGTTTCATCTGGTAAAATAAAGAAATTGATTGCTAGATTGATTGATGAGCAGTATAAGGTGATTTCAGATTACCTACTGCTGCACTCCACCCAGGACAGTGCTGGGGTGTCCATCGTCCTCACAATGGAGTAATGGTGACAAATGGATGGCATAATATGCATTCTGTATCCATTTGAGCATACAACACAGGCTGTAAGTGGGGACACTGCCTGTATAAGTCAGTCAATAATATTTATACGTGTGCTGAGGCACACACTGATGAATGTCCATCACCAGATGGAGGCAAGTGATAATCAGAGTTCTGTTCATGTAATGGGTCACATGCTCCATATACTGGACAGCAATACACATATCTCTGGCATTATGCAGTGTAATGAGTTTGCTTTTGCTACCGTGTTGGATCTACGGTGCAAATGTGGTTTGCCTGCCATGATTGGAGAAGGTCATGTGCGAATGGACAAATTGACCAATTACCTTGTCAGATGGGTACATGGTGCACAGATGACAAATGCAGAGACACAAAGGGCACATACACCAGGTGTTGCAACCATCGCCACCAGCAACTCATCACGGGCCACCAAATTAGAGAAAATGACAAAGTCGCAGCACAGCAGGTAATCCCATTTGGGATGCTCTGTACCAGGTTGGTGTAGAAAAAACTGAAGATGAGGAGGAGCATGATGAGGCAGTAGGACTCAGATCAGCACAGTGTATGATGAATGCCTACATGGGAGACACAAAGCAGCTTGGCGTCACTGATGAGCCATTGGTGTACTGGAGCAGCAAAGTGAGTGAGTGGCCTGCACTGGCATCTATTGCTTTTAAATACCTCAGCTTCCCACCACCCAGTGTCAGTGTGGAACCGGTGTTCAGTTCTGCTAGGGTCATTTGCATGACCGTAGGACAAATCCGTTCCAAAAGAATGTTTCCATCCTAACATTTCTAAAAATGAATGAGGCTTACATTCCACATAACGCAATTATTTCGATAGTGTTGCCCCAAGAACTGTGTCTCAGAGATGATGATGGCAATGAAGACGTCCACACTGGTAAGGCCTCTACTAGCAGGGAGGTAGATGAAGCAGCTATGATGACCGAATTTCCACCTGGTGATGACACCAGTTATAAAGACTGTGAGGGCTGCTTCATGGATGATGTGTCCATGGAAGAAGCTAAAGTTGTTCTGCTCCCCTACAGCCACCACCAGCATCCCCCCAATTCCACTGAATCTGCTGTTTTATGTTATTGTTATATATTTTACATTTTATTTTGCTGGTTGTTCTGTGTTAGACATCCTGTTAAACCATTTAATTTGATTACCCAACCTAGTAACAATGTTCTCTTCATTTCATTTTTGAAAAATGTATCTCCCCTGCTATGCTAACTGAAATTAATATGTCATCTCAGCAATACACAATGGCCCCATCAAGTGACAAATACTGAACTTCTTCCCCATTTCCACATATACCTCCTCCATGAGACCATGATTGAGTGTCTAGTGAGTGTGCCACCACTGTATATACGATGAAACAATAACAACTTAGTCGGACAGTGTGCAGCCAGTACTATGTTACTCAAAAATGCATGCATACTCTATCCCCATGTACACAACTAACCGTCATGTAAGCCACCTCCTTGTCATCCATCCTAATGTGTATAACACAGACTTTGACAGTGTGGGACATCACTACTACTGGCAAAAAATACAGCTGAAAATCAATGAAGCTGACAGATACATGCTCCAGCATCAAAATCATTTACAGACTAGTATATCAATGGTGCCTCTGAGTCCAGCTAAATTACTCCTCCTCCTGCAGCAGTCTTCCACCAAGAAGAACCGCAGCATTGCCAGCACATTTTGGGCCAATATGTCAACCAGTACGATACAGTACTTTCATCCCAGCAAGCACACTTGGTGTCGTTTTCCCTCCAGCCAAAGAAACAGCCAATCAGAAAGCAACACATATCATCATCAAGAAATATATATATGTTCTTCCTCCATGGCCTGTCTTCTAATCACCTGATTCATGGTAATTAGATTTCATTGCTGTCATTTTATTATGGGATGCATTGGCAAATGTCCAGCAGAAAACTAAACAAACATTCCAATTGAAGTACTTTGTACTTTGGACAGACTACATGGGTCATGGGGCCATGGGGCCTTTCTCTGCTTTCACATTTCTGTGTATCTGTGTACCTGGCAATAAGAAAAAAAGACATTTTGAGCATTGTTACAACTAGGTCCCCCCCCCAACCATCATTACTTGAAGCAATACTTACATCAGGGAATGGCTGTTAGGCTTAAACCCTTGACATGAACAGACTATAGACTCGTTTACACTGCACCTTGTACCAGCAGCTCATTTTTACTTATTCAAACATTTTTTTATAAAACAGTGGAGTGCCATGTTCACACGGCATTGGTTTTGCTGCTGTCCTTTTCCTTTCTGATTTAATATTACACTGGTCACTGTTGGTTTAACTGGGGATTTTGAGTGGTGCAGGTGGTTTGGCTGTTCAGATGGCACAGGAAACCACCTGCACCACTCCGCAAACCCAGGAAAAGGGGAAACATGGACGCAACACCACGCAACAGAAAAGTGCCCAAATGGTAGCATTCATACTTGGGCAGGAGTACCAATTTGGCGTTGTAAGCCACTGACAATGACTCACAGTCAGTAGTGTGAATGAGCCTTATGTTTGATGAGCACAGCCAGCAGCCTGATCAGGAGGTACATGCATCCCAGAAGAGGACTTCCTGAATATCGACAGACCCATGTAGAACATAGTTACTGTCAAAGACTGACATCTCTGTACTGCAGTAACCATAGCAAAAAGCAAAAAAGCTATGAAAAATGTAATACTTAACCATATCCACCAACCCCACACCAACCCACAACCACCTCATCCTCCACCACCTGCCCACTGAAGACTGTCACAAATTAAGAAATACTTACCACAAGTAAGTTAATGAACTTCACACATTTTGAGTAGCAGCAGCAGTGCACCTGAAGTTAACATCACCTGAATTCCTGCAAGTTGACAAACGCAAAAAGAATACAATTACAATCCAACTCAGATATCCGAGATGCAGTCACCTATCCCAGTAATGAAAAATTCAATACTTACCTTGTGCAACGTGAAAAGTGGTGCATTCCAATATCCCGTATCCAAATCCTTGGCTGGCATGCATGTTGTCATGATGATGCACTCCTCAACACACTAAATAAATATAAAAGGAGTACAAATATATAAGAACTAGTGACGTCCCAATACCAACCCACCATCCCCCTTCTTTTGCACCCAAAAAAAATAAATACAGACAGATACTTATGTGTGCAGCAGCAGCAGTATCGATCAACTATGTGAAAAGGATCCTCATGAAGCAGAGAAAGCATTACTTCTCATGGTAACTTGCCAGAGCAACAGGCAGCAGCTACAGGTAAAAGCAGCAGCACACAAAATCTCATTCAATCCACACTGACTAAAAACCAGAGAGGCAACAGAGCAAACCATGGCAGCTGCATTGCATAGATACATAGATACATAGACAGTGTCGGCAGATAAGTGCCTATGGCCCACCCAGTCTGCCCATTTAAGTTTGTAAGTTCAGTTTATGTTATCCAGGAAGTCTGTTGCCCCTTACCCCTGACCTCCAGAATTCCTTTATGTCTATCCCATGCATTCTTAAATCCCGTGATTATTTCAGCCCCCACCACTTCCTCTGGCAGGGTGTTCCACTTGTCCACCACCCGTTCTGTGAAGAAATTCTTCCTGACGTTTCCTCTGAATCGTCCTCCTCTAACTTCATCCCATGCCCTCTAGTCCTGCAACATCTTTTTCGCTTAAAAATAGTGCATTCCTGCACCCTGTTCCTCCTGTAAGATACTTGTATGTCTCTATCATATCCCTCTCCTCCTCTCCTCCAGGGAGTACATGTTCAGTGCCTTCAACCTGTCCTCATAGGACTTGTGATGCAATCCATGCACCATCTTTGTTGCCCTCCTCTGAACCTTCTCTACCCTGTCTATGTCCTTACGTAGGTAAGGTCTCCAGAACTGCACAGTGTACTCCAGGTGCGGCCTCACTAGTGTCTTGTATAGTGGAATTATGACCTCCCTTTTCCTGCTGGTGATGCCCCTGCCTATGCATCCCAGCATCCTATTTGCTTTACCTGCTGCCTTGTCACACTGTTTCCCCTGCCTTGAGGTCATCAGAGATGATAACTCCAAGATCCCTTTCCTGCTTGGTGCATGCTATATCCTCACCCCGCAACTGATATATTGTGCCAGGGTTTTTTGTGCCCCATATGCATTATCTTGCACTTCCTTGCATTGAATTTCAACTGCCAAACCCCTGACCATTCTTCAAGTTTCTGCAGGTCCCTTCTCATTCTGTCTACACCCTCTGGTGTGTCTGCTCTGTTACAGAGCTTTGTGTCATCAGCGAACAGTGAAATTCTGCCTTCTAGGTCCTGCACAATGTCACTGATGAAGATATTGAATAGTACCGGTCCCAGCACTGATCCCTGTGGTACCCCACTGGTCACTCTTCCCTCTGTGGAGTGACAGCCATTTACCACCACCCTCTGTGTCCTGCTGCCCAGCCAGTTACCTACCCACGCACTACTGTCCTGCCCACACCCATATTCCCCAGTTTGTGCAATAGTCTTCTATGTGGCACAGTGTCAAAGGCCTTGCTGAAGTCCAGATAGGCCATGTCCACTGCCCTCCCCGATCCACCTCCCTAGTCACCCAGTCAAAAAATTCAATGAGGTTGGTCTGACATGACCTTCCCCTGGTGAAACCATGCTGCCTTGGGTCCTGTAGTCCATTGACAACCAGATGTTCCACCAATCTCTCCTTCAGTAGTGCTTCCATGATCTTCCCCACTACCGAGGTGAGGCTGACTTGGTCTGTAGTTCCCTGCTTCCTCTTTGCAAAATTATAATTCTTGCAAAATGATAATTCCACAGTTCTCAATCAATTGAAACACCAGCAGCAAGAGGAAACAAGTGCAACTTTAATTAACAGCCATTTTGCAGGAGGTGCAGAAAACAGTAGATTTGGGTCCTCATGGTGGATTTGAACCATGTTACTGCATGTCTGACCCCTGATTTGTGTCTGAATGTACAGTGCAATTCTTTGGGAACCATTTCTGGACTTGTGTGGCATGTTAGGCAGTGGCAGCGCCATGGTTAGGCCCAAAATGCATTTTAAACAGTACAAAAAACAACAGATTTGAGTCCTCATGATGAATGGGAACTAAGTAACTGCATTATGACACCCGATTTCTGTCTGAATGTACTGTGAAATTTTTTGGGAAACATTTTTGGACTTCTGGGACATGTTAAGCAGTGTCAACACCAAAATTAGATCTTAAACCTTTAGCAAACAGTGGGCCCAAACAACATGTTTTGGTACAGGTGGAAGGCATGCAACATATAACAGCATGTCTGACACCTGATTTCTGTCTGAATGTACTGTGTAATTTGTTGGGAAACATTTCTGGACTTGCACTGCCTATGCTGCACGCGCAGAAACAAGATTTGGCCTAATACCAATTGTAAACAGTATCCAAAATGGCATTTTAATGTCTGAGTGATGAGAGGGCACCATACAACATCAGGACTGACAGAACATTTCAGTCTTAATTTGATGTAATATTTTTTAGGATACATTTCTGGACATGTACTGCCTGTTCTGTACTCACAGAAACAAGATGTGGCCTAAAACCAATTGTAAACAGTGGACCAAAGACCATCATTTGGTCCAGGTGGGGTTTGGGTGCCATAAAACATCATGGTTGAGACCAGATTTCTGTCTGAATGTACTGTAACATTTTTTGGGGAAACAGTTCTGGACTTATGGGCCACGTTAGTCAGTGGAAACATCAAGATAAGGCCTGAAACCTTTGGTAAACAGTGGGCCAAACACCATGTTTTGGTCCAGGTGGAGGGCATGCAACATATAACAACATATCTGACACCTGATTTCTGTCTAAATGTACTGTGCAATTTGTTGGGAAACATTTCTGGACATACACAGCCTGTGCTGCACTCGCAGAAACAAGATTTGGCCTAAAACCAATATTAAACAGTGGCTAAAACAGCATGTTAATGTCTGAGTGCTTGGGGGCACCATAAAACATCAGGACTGACACCAGATTTCAGTCTTAATTTGATGTAACATTTTATAGGAAACATTTCTGGACATGTACTGCCTGTTCTGCACTCACAGAAACAAGATGTGGCCTAAAACCAATTGTAAACCGTGGACCAAAGACCATCGTTTGGTCTGGGTGAGGGGGGTGGGTGCCATAAAACATCATGGCTGAGAGTAGATTTCTGTCTAAATGTACTATAACGTTTTTGGGGGAAACACTTCTAGACTATTGGGTCATGTTAGTCAGCAGAAACACCAAGATGAGGCCTGAAACCTTTGGTTAACAATGGGCCAAACATCATGTTTTGGTCCACGTGGAAGGTGTGCAACATTTAACAGCATGACTGATACCTGATTTCAGTCTGAATTTAATGTGCTGTTTCTGTACATATATAAACCCTGCTCTGCTCAGCACAGTGTGGACTGGAGGGGAGCGACCCAACTTAAAATTTGTAGCAATGCAGGACACAGGTGTTAAGCACTGAAAGCATATTTATGTTAAACTTTGCAATAAAATTGCTTACGTTTCTGTGATTGTTATGTATGTCTTTGGACTGTTGCTGCATACAACCATGACTGATGCAACAGTTCATATTTCTGGAAAAACATTTTTGTTCATAGGAACAATACTTGACATTTGCGGATAGGAGGAGAAAATATATGAATGAGTAACACAAAAGAAAAACAAAGGTAAGGAGTTTATGAGTGCAACACTACTGACTATGACACACGAGTACGGCAGGGGAAGGGGGGCAGACCAGGTCAGGGGTAGTGTAATATGAGAGGGGAAAAGAAATCAAGGAACAAGGAAAAGGACTGAATACTATGGGGAGCATAACATTACACATGATTAACACACCACACAAAACCACTGGACAAAGACATATATTTATGACAACCAATAAGCACGAGGATATACAGAGGATGATTAGAGGACAGAAAATCTTGTTTTTGTTGTTTTTTTATCTTTATTTATTTTTTTTTCTAATGTTTTGAGGGTGTAGAATGGAGAGAAGAGAAGAATATCAAAACACAGTGACAGGACACAGAAGAATAGGATTCAGAAATAAAAAAAACAATTAATTTGCTGTTGACTTCCACTACTTAATCTAAACTGTTTTTCAGATGAGTTGTTAAACTGAGGTCCTGTCAGCTTGTTCTGGTGGTTGTTCAGGTGAATGTTAAAGATCCCATGGCACTTCCTGAAAAGAGTAGGGAAAATTTTCCCAGTGTTCTGGCCAAATTTCCTCCGTTCAGTAGAAATACCACCAACAGCTTGATCTGGTTCAGTTTCAGCTGGTTACCATCCCTGGGTCACCCCTGTAAAAGGGACTTCTAGTCTCAGTGGGCTTACCTCATCAACAAAATTCAATAAATAAATATAAACCTGCCAAGACGTGCCATCACCACCATGACATAAGTCCACTAGGAGGTTGAGAACTTGTTGCTGGTCCTCCATTATTTTGTTCATATCCCCCCTGGCATCTCTGAACTCCTGGTGGAACTGTTGAAACTCATGCCATAGTACTTTCACTTCAGCATGCACAGCCACCAGGTCTTCACTAGTGAACACCTAACTACGAGCTGCAGCCAGTGCTGGATCGGCATCCTGATGCTTGCAGCACCAGTGACTGCAGGGTAATTGTGCTGCTGCAGCCTCCTGCTGCTGGTGTGTCTGACTACTGTGCCTCCTGTGTGTACACCAACTCACCACAGACAGAGAAGGGCTGCCTTCCTCCTCCTGGCCCCTCCCCTTCTCTGTGTCCCACCATGACTCCATCCAGCTCACCCACTTCAGTGCCTACACCCACACTACTCCCCACAGCTGCACTTGATGCCACCACCTCCTGCAATTTGAGGTCCCATTGGAATGAGTGGTGCTGCCCCATGTGGCTATGCTGGGCGGTTGTCCCAGAATGGGATCCACACTTGCCCCTACACACATCCTGCCCACAGAGATTGCATGTGACCACTGTGTCACCTACCGATATTGAATAGAAAACATCCTAGAGAGGAGAACTTCAGGGTTGATGGGGCCATGGGGGGCACATATAATGCCCCAGGCACTAACTCCTCTAACTGCTTGGGAGGTGTCACAGCCTCCAGCTGCCTGGCTGGAGGAAAAGTATCATCCTGGTGCTGGGGAGGGGGCACTGTTTCCAACTGCTGTTGCTGTGGTGGAGAGGCCAAGGTTGCCTCCTGCTTCTGGGAAGGGGGCTCAGTTGATTGTTAGATGCTGGTGCTGGAGACAAAAGCCTCCTGCTGAGGCATTTCATTTGTAATTCAAAAGGATGATTCAGAGGAAATGTGAGGAAGAATTTCTTCACAGAACGGGTGGTGGACAAGTGGAACACCCTGCCAGAGGAAGTGGTGGGGGCTGAAACAATCACGGGATTTAAGAATGCATGGGATAGACATAAAGGAATTCTGGAGGTCAGGGGTAAGGGGCAACAGACTTCCTGGAAAACATAAACTGAACTTACAAACTTAAATGGGCAGACTGGGTGGGTCATAGGCCCTTATCTGCCGACACTGTCTATGTATCTATGTATGTATCTATGTAATGGTTACCTGAAACACACATACAGGTGCCCCACTGTCTTCACCCTTCTCTATTATGTCTACAAATTACAATCCACAACCACAGACACCACCAATTCAAAAAAGAAACAGAAATAGAGACTCTGAGAGAGCTGGGGGGGAATCACACACACACACACACACACACGCAGTATAGCCTAGAGGTTAGAGTAACAAGGTGTGAACGAGCTTGGAACATCCAGCAGACCAGACCTGAGTTTGATTCTCACAACCTCCACTTGTATACTGTGTGACTCTGAGCAAGTCACTTATCTGCCCAGTGCTCCCAGGTCGCCCCTGAAAACAGGCACTTGTGCCTAGTGGGCCTTACCTGGTTACCAAAGACTAAAAAAATAAAACACACACATACACAATCACCAGGTACTAAAATATGAACTAGAACAAAGACAAACAAGAAAAAGTTAGAAAAACATAGCACAAATTAAGCAATTGATCTGTAAAAGTACACTCTGCAGTCACAGGGATTATAAATGCTGCCTGCTTCCTTGAGATATATAGCACATGAAATTAACCACTGTTTAGACTCAACCATGTGACCACCAGCATAGAGAAAAGACCAGTTTCACCTAATTTCACCTCCAAAAGTACAGGTGAAATTAAAGGCGAAATTTTGCTGAAAGTCCAGAATTACGCAAAATGTTTCACTGGGTGAAATTGGCGATTTTGCCATGATTTCACCCCGGCGATATAAAATTTCACTGCATCTCTACTCTGCCCAAAGAGTGCTGTGCATGGATATAGTGTATATGCTCAATACAGAATGATAAAGGGAAAGTAAATGAGATGAAACAGTTATGGAGAAACAGATTTGTAGCACTAAATTTGCATAAATTATTTGCATGGTCCTAAACAAAAAGGATAGGCTTCACAACACAGATGCCCCTCTTTCTACATCTGGCATGGGGGATGTTTACTGGCTATATCTTATGCATTTAATGTAGTAAGCAAACAATACTTTACAAATAAATGGTGATTTAATGACAAACAGTAAAAAACATTAAATAACTTTTAAAAGGATCAGAATTCATGAGTTTACCTAATTTTTATGGGAATTCAAATAAAAATATATTTTAATGACTCTAATTGCTAGCAGTAGTATAAGAAATAGAAATGGATGTGTTTTTATGACTGTAGGAGGAGCCAACAGGAGTATTGCATGTACAAAAGGAGTGATGTCATGTTTTCTGTCCGTGTGACTGAATGTGTAAATAGTCTCCTCCTCTGCCTTACCATCCTCCAAGAAATGTTTTCCACCCTCAAATAAATATGCTTTCATGTTAGTCAATGGTTGCAGGGTACTATTTTCTTTCTTAAATGGGTGGTACAAGAACTAGAACCTGAGTAGTGGGACGCAGCATTGTTTTTTTGGGGAGAAGTAAGATCCAACCCACCTCCACCAAGAAGCTCCTACAGATCCAGACCACCTTTTTTTTTATTCATGTGGGGGTGGGGGCATGAGGTGGATCTATCATGCTGAAAGAAGAACAAGTCTGTGGAGTCCCTGCATTTTGTTAAGGACTAGGAGAACAGATAATACTTAATGCATTCAAACTGACTTAAAAACCCTTGGAACAAATGATTATCAGAGTCACTTCGTGTCTCAAAAGGAAAGACTCAGCTTTCAGGTATTTCTTAAACATTTATATACTAAAAACAAAGTTCAGCTTTTGGGATTAACAATATTTTGTTTACCATATTCTATCTATATATATATATAGTTTGTCTTTTTAGTAGTTTTGAAACCTTGAAAGCACTGGTGTTAGTAATGCATTTAGAAATACATTTTAATTGTCTTTACAGATAAATCATGCAGGTTCATGTACTTGGTAAACACAGTCTGTGATGAAGTGTATTTTACTTTTTTCCTGGCTCAGTTTCTATCAGTGAAAAGAAAGACTGGAACAACTATCAGAGCTGCCATCCCCCAGACAAGCTAGTTATCACTCATTTACACAAATGTAATTTACATTTTTTCCATGAGGGAAGCAAGAAGATGAACCAGCATGGTTAACAAATACATTCATTGACACCTGTGAATGAACTGGGAGTTTTTTTCTAACCTTCCTGTTGAGTTTATACTCCTTGGAACCTGTTATTCCAGTTTCTGTGCCTGTGTGTGTATAGGAAGCTTTATTGCACTATTTTTCTTCTGGCTTGAGGAGTTAATTGAGACCATAGAAAGTTAACTCATTATCTTCTGGGAGTCATTCTGTGTCAGAATACCAATGGATAGTACAGACATCATAGAAAGCTATTAGAAGTAGAATGGGTTAAACACTTACTGGAACTAATCTCAAGGCCCTTGGGCCCTCTTCATAATATCTGTCTTAAATATCTGAGATTTTGTTCTACCTTATAATCAAGAATTTTTGATTTGATTCTTTCTTTACTTTTCCCAGTTGTATTCCCCGATGTCTGTCTAGTCTGACTTGCTGTTGTGCTTCTAGGTCTTTTATTTTCATTTATAGTTCATTTTGTTTGTGTAGACATTCCCTCTTCCGTCTTGAGGCTATTTCTATTATTTTCCCCTTTATGATGGCTTGTATTGTGTCCCATAATACCCCCGGATTCACGTCTTGTATATTATTATCTATGATTGTCTGTTTTAGATGGTCCTTTATTTGCTTTTGAATATCCTTATCTTGTAGCAGGGAGACATTTAGCTTCCAAAATGAGGTTTTCCTGAGTGTCTACAGCCATCTTTTCTGCTTAACCTTATAAGGATTGCAAATTGCTGCCCTAACCAGCACTTTGTCCTCTCATGATTTAAAAAACAGGTAAAACCCACCTCACCCATTTCAGCCCACTACATTCCTAACCAGGAATACAATAGGTGGGGTAGATACCTGGATGCCCAGTTAAGCACTCAAATGAATAATAATAGGTTAGTGGGAAGAGTCTGCCTCTATACTAGATCCACAGAAAGTTTATGGTATAAAGAGATGCTCCCTGGAAAATTACCTGGTTTTGGGGGTGGGGGTTGCCACAAGTGGAATGGAACTTCACGGATGGGGGAGCTCAGAACAGCAGAAGTGGCATGTTGGCATTAAAAGCTTAGTGATATGGATGTAGAAGAACCAGTATTTAAGCATGACTTTGGTAGAGGATTAATTGTGATGGGGGGGGGAGCGAGTCTTGATATTTTAAAAAATAATGATTTTCTAAAACTTCAGCCTTCAATGGGTTAGACTTTGTAGCCATCTGTACAGTATATCACTAAGCCACATTCAGTAGGGTATGGGTAAAACCCAGATCACCAGACCTAGGCCAGAGCTGTAAAATCTGGACTGGGCACAACTTGTGCAAATATTGCTGATCCGGTCGAGCAGCAATAAAAGATAAACTATGAAATATCCTCAATAACACATCTACCCCAGTTTACATTTACCTGATGCCCATTTTTAGGCCTTATATAGTAATATTTTCCTTCAAGAGAGCAGTTTCTAATGAAATGTGACATTTGGGCATATGCACTTTTATATTATATGGATTTTGTGTGTGAACTGTATATCAGTCTCTAAAAAAATACAATTAAACAAATCAAATGTCTTCAAACACTTGTCTCAACATTGTGCTTATCTTCTATGTTGTCACAACATATAGTTGTCTCAACAGTGTTTACAGTTAGGGTACAGTACCTTCATGTATATGATGACCTGGTTTTGTTGAGTTGATTGCTATAACAGTGCATAGAATAAATTGCAAAATATATAGGTAACTGTAATACAGATGGTGGCATTATTAAAGGAATAATGCCTGATAGG
The DNA here is from genome assembly GCA_016271365.2 of Neoceratodus forsteri. Taxonomy (NCBI): domain Eukaryota; kingdom Metazoa; phylum Chordata; order Ceratodontiformes; family Ceratodontidae; genus Neoceratodus; species Neoceratodus forsteri. Next base: position 14,409,966 of record JADMNL010000035.1, read on the forward strand.
GTGGGTGTTATGCTGGGATAACATCCTACCTCGGGTGGTTGGGCCCGAGGACACTGGCCGAGGGCGTCCAACACCCGAGAAGGGATGTTATCCCAGCATAACACTCACCCTGGAGGGCATTATTCCTATTATACAATGGCTTGTTGTTTTATACAGAAAAAAAAAGAATTTTAAAGAATGTTATTTAGTGTTTAAAAATATTTTTTTTAAGAAAAGATGCAAACAATCAATATGGTGGTCAAAAATATAATCAGCAGGGATGTTACGCCCTGCTGTGATGTCCAACTGACCAATCAGGAGCCAGGATTATTTCTTGCCATTGTATAATTTTAATTATACAATGGCAAGGAAAAATGTAAGAAGCTGATTGGCTGCTGACCCATTGAAACAGTGATGTTATTACACAGTAACATCACCATAGCTTTGGATTTGGATCATTCTTTGCAGTTTCTCTTAAGAAATATTTTTCCACACTAACAAAAACATCCTTTAAAATGTATTTTTTATTTTGTATATAACAATAAGCCATTGTATAATTGCAATAAGGCACTCGGAGGGTGTGTTATCATGTAATAACGTCACTCCTGGGGTGGTGGAAGCACTCAGCTGCCTCTGCTTAAATATGCCCTTTCTCAATGTATTGTACTTTGATTCAGCTAGTGTATGTAACAGCCTTCATGTGAACACTCTGGGCTTCTCCTTGACTCCTGATGTCTGTTTGCTTTAGCTATTGCATATTGTTTGAACTGCTTTGGTCTTCTTGATGTGGTGCCAGTGTAAATGAATATCTGACTCAAAGGTTTGTAAATCTGATATTTTTTAAATAAATAAATGAATGTTTATGTTTAAGCCCATGAAACACCCTTATCTAGTTAATGCATTCACAGTTGTAGTGGCTCTGCCAGAACTTGTTATGTTTGCTTGTACGTATGTGCAAGAAACATTATGTGGCAGCTTAGGAGAGAAGTGGGTTTTGAAGGTGCGACACTGTGGTGGCCAATGCCACCACTGCATTCCTGGGCTTGGCCCTTGTGTCCCAATGCAGCAGCATGCTGCTGCTGACACTAGTTCAGCCAGCGTGCCACCAACTTGAAATGAATTAGCCGCTGCAAAGAGGGAGCGACCTGTCATTGCAGGGCATGCCTTGCCAGGTGTAACATTTCAACACAACATGGCGGTGGCTGTCACCATCCACTCACAGTCCCCATAAAAGCCAACAGGGGTGCCCAATCCTCCTGTCAGTATGCCCCACCCCAGTTCATTTGCCGATGGTGGTGCCCAGTCTCTGTCAGTATAATGTTCCTCCATTTGTTGTGTGTTGAGGGGGGTACTCAATCCCCCTTGGCATCATGCACCCCAAACAGGCTCTCTTTGCTGATGGGGGGGCCCAATCCCCATCAGCCTAAGTCGCCCTCCCCAAAAATGCAGGTGGCACACTGGGAGCCCACCCCAGTGTGCAAAAAGTAAACCTGAAAAAAAAAAACCTTCCTGCAACATTTTTTCCCCCCTGCAACAAACAAAACAGTCCCTCACTGTTGGGTCCCTTCCCCCAACCCATGCCCAACCTCTGAGCACCTCACCTACCCACAACCCCCCTCACCCCATACTTACCTCTGGAGGCAGGCGCGATGATCTAAAGTGGACCGGGAACACATCTGCACTCTTCACAGCCAACCGCAAACTGAAGAAATGCCGGTAAGCTGTATAATGGCATAAATGTTTTTTTTCAACTTATGCAGATATCTCAGCCATTTGTTTTTACTTTTGGCATCAAATTTTCAACATGGGGTTCTTGGGACCCCACCTCATGATTCCAGGCACTCTCATGGCATCATTCGGTCCCAAAAGATAATTTTGTGGTCACAGCGCGGAATCACCCTTCAGGACTGATTAATGAAATGACAGTGCCACTGTTCATGAGGTGGGCTCCCAAACAGCATATGTTGCAAATTTGGTGAAAAAAGTCCAATAAATGACTGTGTAACAAGCGTGCATTGCACAGTTTATACGCACGCTCATAACTTTTAGAATTTTTGAGATTTTTACTCCAGATTTTCCACATTGCTATTTTTACATACTGTACATCCTTATGAACAGTACAGTTGTTATTGTTTGCATCCTGCCAAAATATGTTTTTGCACATCTGCCACACAATGGCATGGTTGCTGTGGAAAATCAGTGTTTGGGACAGATTAAGAAAATCACAGTAACACTGTTCATGAGCGGATGTCCCAAAATGCCTATGCTGAAAATTTGTTGACAAACTTCCACAAAACAACTATGATACAAGCATGAACTGCACAGTTTCCATGCACACTCATAACTTCGAGAATTTTTAATATTTTCACTCCAGATTTTGAACATTGCCATTTTTTCACACCTCCTTATGAACAGTACAGCTGCCATTTTTCACATCCAGCCTGAAATGTGGTTTCGCATATCTGGCACACAATGGCGTGGTCGCTGTGGGAAATCAACGTTCAGGACAGATTAATAAAATTATAGTGACACTGTTCATGAGCAAAGGTCCCAAAATGCCTATGTTGAAGATTTGGTGAAAGAATTTTTAAAAAATGATGTGTTTTGAGCGTGCATTGCACAGTTTTAACGCATGCTTGTAACAGAATTTTTTTATATTTTCACTTCAGATTTCCAACATTGCCATTTCTTCACACCTCTTTATGAATGATGCCACTGTAATTTTTCACATCCTGCCTGAACTGTGGTTTTGCACATCAGGCTCAGAATGGCACGGTTGTTGTGGGAAATCAACGTTCAGGACAGATTAACAAAATCAGAGTGCCACTGTTCATGAGCAGAGGTCCCACATGCTTTCTTGAAGTGGGGATCACACAAAGACCATGTTGATAATTTGTAGTGCAAATACCAGCAAACGCTCAGGGCATTAGGGGTTTCTAACCATAATATCCCACCCTGTACAGACTGACAGGCATCAGGGGTGTGCCTTTGGATTGCTGGCTATAATGCTCATTCCATTCCATCCCCACTCTGCAGCCAGTGACAGGCATTGAGGTGTGCCTTGGACTCTTCAGCCCCAGAGTTCACTCCAGTCTCCTCTACTGCACCCATTTCAGCATATGTCCTTATGGAATGGAGTGACTGTAAAGCCAAACACCCCAAGGCACACCTCAACACTTGTTGGTGTCTGCAGGATCGGGTGAGATGAAATGGCATGAGCATTATGGGCGATGACCAAAAGGCATACCCCAATGCCTGTCCATCTCTACAGGGTGGAGGTGGGGTTGGCATGAAGTTCAATACTTCACTGTGATTTCTATTCTGCATCTGTCTAACTCCTGCACTTTTATTTATTTAGGAAATCAGAATTACAACTCTTTGAGTCATAGACTCATTTCCAAAGCACCGTAGGGTTGGTGGCAGCATAGACTTGTTTCCAAAGCACTATAGGATTGGTGGCAGCATAGATTGTGAGGCCATAGTCCACCAGTGATAAGACTGAGGAGGTAATGGATAGGTGAAGTGTTCAGGTGGCAGGCAGTCTTTATGTCTGTAAAGAAGACCAGTGCAGGTATAGGTGGTGTAGGTGAGGATTTTTATATGTTCGAGGCTGGAATGAGAGAGAAGAGTCACTTCCAATGCTAATACCAGCAAGCAAACATTCAGCATTGACAAATGCTTGTTGTAGATGAGATTTGCACTAGCTTAACTGCTGCACACATGTCAAGCATGCAGCATGTGAACCTGATGTGATCTTTAAATGCTTGTCTCATTCCAAGCATGCAACACACAAACCTGATGTAATTTTTAGAAGATGTTTACACCAGCTTACCTGCTGCACACATGTCAAGCTTTGTAGCATTCAAACCCGATTTGCTTTTTAGACCTGTTTTGTTTAGGATCACTTTGGTACGTGAACTGCATGCAGACATTTCACAATTAATCATGTGGCATGCATCCTGCATGTACACAGCAGACCTATATTTCTGTAAGGGATGTGTCTGAAGAAGTCCTTTACACCATCTCTGATGCCCTGAGCCAGCCTCAGTTCCCTCAAGGCCTCACAAATGAAGGGGGAGGTACCTAATCCAATCAATAGAAGCACTCTGGATAGGGGGGGTCTATATCAGTCCTTTCACAGAAGAAAGGGTTCTGAAAGAACTCCTGAAACTGAAGGTGGACAAAGCAATGAGGCCTGATAGGATTCACCCCAGAATTATAAAAGAATTAAGGGAAGAACTAGTGACACCACTGACTACCCTTTTTAACAAATCATGGGAGGATGATGTGGTACCTGAGGACTGGAGGAGGGCAGATGTGATTCCTCTTCACAAAAGTGGGAGAAAGACAGAGACAGGAAACTACAGACCTGTCAGTTTGACCTCAGTGGTAGGGAAAATGATGGAATCACTTCTAAAGGAAAGAATTGTTAAGTACCTAGAGTCTAGCAGGGCACAGGACCCAAGGCAGTATGGATTCACATTGGGAAGGTCATGTCAGATAAATGTAATCGATTTTTTTGAGTGGGTGACCAAAGTAGTAGATCAGGAAGGGGCTGTGGACATGGTCTATCTAGACCTTAGCAAGACATTTGACACAGTCTCACACAAAAGATTAATAAACAAATTAGCCAGCCTGGGAGTGGGTCCTAGGGTGGTAGCCTGGGTAAAACATTGGCTGGACAAGAGGACACAGAAGGTAATAGTAAACAGAGTCCACGCCTGAAGAAAGGGAAGTTACTAGTGGGGTACCACAGGGTTCAGTACTGGTTCCAGTTCTTTTTAATGTCTTTATAAGTGACACTGCAGAGGGACTGGAAGGAAAAGTATGTCTCTTTACAGACCACACAAAGATCTGCAACAGGGCTGATACACGAGGTGGGGTGGAAAGGATGAGAAGGGACTTGGCAAGGTTGGAGGAATGGTCAGAAGTATGGCAGCTTAGTTTCAGCACAAAGTAGTGCAAAGTAATGCACCTGGGAGACAAAAACCCATGGGATGAATACACAATGGGGCGTGAGATACTGACAGCAACAAAAATGGAAAGGGACCTGAGGTTAGTTATAGCAGATGACCTAAACATTGGCAAGCAATATGAGAAGGCAGTAAGGAAGGCTGGGGGATACTGGAATTCATAGGGAGAGGCATCACCAGTAGAAAATAAGAAGTTGTTATTCCTCTGTACAGACAGTTGGTGAGACCCCATCTGGAGTACTGCATGCAGTTCTGGAGACCACATCTCCGAAAAGACATAGACAGGGTGGAGGCTGCCCAGAGGAGGGCAACCAGAATTGTGCAGGGTATGCACCAGAAGACATATGAAGAGAGACTAAAGGAGCTTAATATGTATACCATCGAGGAAAGGAGGGAGGGGAGGACATAATAGATACTTTCAAGTGCCTCAAGTGAATCAGCAAAGTCCAACAAGGTAGCATCTTTAAGAAAACGAGATGTGCAAGAACAAGGGGACACAATTTGAAGATAGAGGAAAGACAGCTCAGAGGTAATGTGAGGAGTGTTTTTTTCATGGAGAGGATTGTGGATGCCTCTAACAGCCTTCCTGAGGAGGTCGTGGAGTCAACAACAGTAGAGGAATTCAAGAATACATTGGACAGACATAAGGCAATTCTAGTGGGGGGTAGGAGGAAGTAGGCTGTTGGTTAACTAGGATCTGCAGCTTATCCATTAGGTAGGGAAATTAGCAGACTAGGTGGCCCTTATCTGCCATCAAATTCTATGTTTCTATGTTGTTGCTATAGTGGTCATTATATGTCTCTGAGTACAGTGTGAGCAACCAATCATCCACATATAGGATAGAGTATGCTAGCCCTTTCACAACAGCGCTATTCTAACAGAGTGGTTACTATGATGTCAAGGACCTTGAGAGTGAAGCTGAAGCAGTCCCTTTGACATCATATCAACCACAAGGTGTGAGAAGAGCAGTGCTGTGTATTTGGGCTGTCATACACTATTTTAAATAGTGTATGGACCCCAAAAAACATAATTGCTTACTTTTTTTTTTCATGCATTCAGTCTCTGCCATCCATGACCCGCACTTCTCAGCCTTCAACCTGCCTATCACCTCATGCATGCGACTCTTTAACTGCTGCCCTATCAACAGCACTGATATGGTTGCTTATATTGTGATGGTCATACTGACGCAGACTGAAAAGTGATTCTGCATTAGCATTAGTATGAACGTCACTACTGCAGCAGAATGACTTTTTACAGTGTATGGATCTCCATACACAATCATGTTTGACCATACACTGTAGCATGATAATGTCCACAGTGTATGCCATCCAGTTTTTCTTTGTGATGATATTATGAATATCCACAGGTACTAGTATTTTTGTTTTAAATGGTTTCTAAGATGTTAATGCAGTGACCATACGTATTGGCAAACTACATTGTTCACCTTAAACCTGATGTCTGATTAGACTGTGTCAGATGACTTAAACAGCCTACGGAAACTAAATCTTGTTGCTGCCCCCGCCTCACCAGGAAATGCAACCACTGGCAACTTTCTACAGCAAAAGGGTATTCCCTCATTCAGCACTGTAGTTTCAGAAATGAAGAGAACAAGACATCCCTTGGTGCTCAGACAGCTGTATGAACTAAAGACAATTAATTATCACATGTGAGAATCTGTTCCTCTGCTATTTCAGACTCAGTCACTGTACTTAGGTTTGTTTTTGTTTTTTCCTCGCTTGCATTTGTCCCATGTCCCTCACCCACTTATTGGTGTTGCCAACCTGAACATGTCCTGTGGCAGGTAGGGTAGGTGAGTGGATGGCTGCCTTTTCAGTCAACATCAGTTCCAGTCCTTGGTCAGTTAGCAATGGTGGTGGACTATGGACAGGCATTGGGCTAGTGAAACATAGCATTGCAGCCTGACATGCTACGGTATTTGTGCTACGTATGGTTAGCTGGTAGGGTTGTGATGTTTCTTTTAGTAATTTGTTTGTGCTGGGGGTCTCTAACTCCCACATCCCCCATTTCGAATAAAAAACACAGGGATGTTGGGGCAGATCCCCCACTCAAATTAATAGGAGAGATGTTGCACTCATACCCTTACCCTAGGTAGTGCAACTGTCATAGCGTACTGTGCTACACTAGTTATGCTTATCCAAGGTCCTCCAACAATACCAGTCAGCCAGCAGAAGGCCCACAAATATCTGGCCACCGGTGCCTTACCATTCTGGTTGGGCACAGGCAGCCAGACATGTGACCTTCCTTGATGACACAGTCAGCTCCATTCAGCTCCACTGTGGCATTCCTAGTTCGCACAAAAACTCCAGTCTGCTGTATAGCAGCAGGATGTGCTGCTGACTTACCGCTATGCCAGCCTAGTCGCTTAGTTTAGTTAATGTAAAAGATTTCTGTACTTGTCTTACATCAACTTCTATGAATCCCTTTATATTGCTCTTCCTCTCCGTACTTTGAATTCCTCACAAAAATATGGATGAGAATGTCAAATCACCCATTTGACTTACTCAGGGGATCCTTAAAAGATTTAAAGAAAAATGTGACATACTGCCTTGTGAGGAACAAGAAGGAATAGGGGATAATGGCATTCTGAAATTCATGGAGCCTAATTTACAACATGTATGAATTACTTATAGTAGGTGCCCTCAGTCAGCTCAGAAGTAGACTTTGGATTACCTCATGGACAGCTTGTATTTGTATAGTACCATGAACCAGGATCTTCTAACACTGGTAGCCAGAAGTGAAACTGTTCTCCTCCAGAAGTGAATCTTACTGCAGAGCCATAGGTTGCTTAGAATTATTATATTTTGGTATCTGTGGTTGCAGGAGGCTGCTGTTAGCATTCAGAATCAGAAACAAAACAGTGGCACCAGTAAAAACATTATACGAACTACACAATAGCTTGTGCAAGCATATCAGTGTTGTAGATAGGGACTCCTAAGAGGGAAATGTATAACAGAGCAGCATGCTGCTTCAGCTAAAATGTTGCACCATAATTAAGTCTTGTGTAACTCAATCACTGGTAGTCATGTTTCATACAAAGCCCTCCCACTCTATAAGCAAGGCTAGTCAGGGTTTCTAGTGCCAAGAAGAACCTGAGGGTGGGAACATGGAGTGTGATCCCAAGTGCTAGCAGGTGGTCCAAAACACAACAGTCAATGGTGGCAATGTCTTCACTGATAGGGTTCTCAAGCAGGACATTTATTCAGTAATTACAATTCCTCTTCCTTCAGTGATATTATAGCAGCTCCCCACAACCACTATATCTGGTGGATATCATGCTTCTTCAAAGCATCCATTGTCCCTGGATTCCCACCCAGAAATAACTGAGGCCTCTGCCTTCTTACTTTTGAATGCTTGCTGGCAGTATTTATTTAAAGGTACAATTATGTATTCATCATTTACATCCCAATTCATTTATAACAATCAGTATTTACAAAGTGGACGTAACAGTCCCATATCACTTCTAGGACATAACAGTCCTGTCTTCCCCTCTCATGATCCTTTGTCATGTGCTCTTCCTCTTTCCTCATTTCTTCTTGGAGTCCAGACACCGTAACCCGGCCCCCCCTTTCAGTCACCATAACTGGGTACCACACTTACCTGGACCATTCCCCCCCCGCTAGGTGTGGACACAGTGATCCACCCCCTAGATCTATATCCCTTCCCCTCCCCGTTACTCCCACACCTGAATTCCTTTGTCCCCAGCCCAGGGTACTTACCTCTTCCCCCTCTACCTGCCCTCCCTTTTTTCCCCTTGTTCCCAGACCCCTTCCACTGACCCATCTCCAGCTTGCGACAGAAGATGGGGCTCCCCCCTTGTGGGTTAACCCCTCAGCCCCTTCTTATTGAAGTCCCAAACCAGCTCCCCTAAAGGGCCGGAGAAACAGGCCCATGCTGAACTCAGTCAGGTGAACCCCATCCGATCTATATGCCGCCTCATGCTCGAATGAAATGTCCTTATGCTGGATGTGAACCCCGCCCATTTCTATCACTGCCCTGGCTACCTTTCTGTTCAGGCACTTGTGTGCCCCCTCTTCCACCTTAGGCCCTTTTACTCCCCTCCAAAACCTCCTGGATGTAATCTCGGACCAGCTGATCATCACTCGTGGCCACTAGTTCTTCACCTTCTCCAGATCTGCCAGGATGTCCCACAGCAGGGACCCGCCAAGGCACTGCCCCAGGTCGTTACCCCCTAGATGGACAATGATACAGTCCATTAGAGCCCAGTGCACCTGAAGCTCTTCCAACAGGGGTAGCAGCTGTGACCACCTCATGACTCTCAGGCCCCTTCACCACACCTTGGTGTGCTCCTCTCTCGATCGCAACTGCATCCCTATCCTTGTGACAGCTGTAAACCTGTCTGCACAGTAGATGAATGAGTGCCCCACGATCCACACCTGTCTCTTGGAGCCTATTGTGGGAAGAGGAAAAAGGGACAGCAATTAGCAAATGTCAACACCGTACATATCTCTTGTAACAGATTGATGTGCTTCTGCCCATCCACTTGACCTCACTCTCTTCTGCTCCTGTGGCAGCCAACTCCGAGGCCACACCAATCCTGAAGGAGTGTGGGGCAAAATCATTGGGGTTCTGTCCTGTGAATGCCACTGCCTTTTTCAGCACTGCACTCACCTGAAAACCTGTCACAAGGGACCCATCCCTGTATATAAACCAGGACCCAGACCTGCGGCCCCGCACCCTGCTATAGGCCGCCATGGCCTTGACTGTGCAGACTCCTGCTCCCGTATGCCTCTGCATCTCCACGGTGGAGTCTTTGCCCCGTTGGTCCATTTTGGACCTCTGGAGCCAGATGACCGCCTTCTGCTCCTCCATTCTCACATTCTCCTCCTGCAAGCCTGCAGCGGCCACCCACTTTCTGGGCACCGCCATCTCCCTGACCCTAAAAGCCCCCTTTGTCATGACAGCAACTATAGCCCTGAACAGACAGGCCTCGTTCTCTGAACTACAAATGTGGCCCAACACCATTACCACCTTCGTGAGCAGGGGTCCCATTATGGGTCTCCTCCCATCCGGCCTCAAGCCCTGCCCCCTCTGCCAGCCCATGACCATCTGCCTGATGGACCAGTCACCCACAGTGTCCACCCATCTCCGATCCTGGCATGTCCAGCTGATCCCTGCCAGTTGGACCCCCATGGTGGCGGGAACCACCCCTTCCTCCCATTTCTCCACTGCATACCACATGACCTGCTCCTCCTGGACTGGTTCTGCTGTCTCCAACCCATCCTGACCTGAAATGCCTGGTAACTTGCACATGCCCCCTCATAGGCCTTCAACGTGTTGGCTGCCCAAGACCCTTAGTATACGGCTCTGGCCTTCACCCTCCAATCTCCCACATCCAGTCTGGGTAAGTGCAGCCTGTGGTGCCAACTCTCTGAACTGCTCCATCTGAAAACAAGAAAGATGGTCAGCCACTTCATTCTGTACCCCTTCAATGTGCTGCACCCTAAAAGACAGGTTCAACTGCAGCCCCAGTAACACTATGCACCTTAAAACCTGCCCTACTGATTCTGTAAGGCCGCTCTGCCTGTTGATCACCTCAACTATGCTCTTGTTATCGCACCAAAATATGATGCACCGCCCCATCATCTGGGCACCCCATAGCTCCAGGGCCACCCATACCAGGAAGATCTAAAGGAACGTGAAGTCCTTGGTCCACCCCCATTCTGCCATTGGGCTGGCCATGCCTCTGAAATCCACTCCCCTCTAAAATAGGTCTCCATCCAAAAAAAAACACCAGCATCCCTGTACAACTCCATATCTCTGTTGCAGGCCCATTCTTCCTGCCAGAACGTCACACCTTTGTACGACTCCAGAAAAACCTCCCATATCTGTAGGTCTTCTTTCATGCCCTTATTTATGCCTACCCAGTGATGGGGTTGTTTTGACCTGCCTGTGACCCTCCCCAAACATTTCGTAGAGGCCCTGCTGGGCTTATGGCCTTGCAGGCAAAATTAAGGTGCCCCAGCAGCTGTTGAACCTGTACCAGTGGCACCCTCTGCCTGCCACCCACTACTGCGAGCAGCCCCCTTTGCTGCACCACCTTGTCCCCTGGCAGCTGGAAACACTCCTGCTCCATATCCACCTCAATCCTCAAGAACTCTAGCTTTCAGGACAGGCCCTCAGTCTTACCTGCTGCCAGTGGGATCCCTATTATGCTGCATATGTCCTGAAAATCTGTCAGCATCCCTTTGGTGTCCACCCAGCTGACTCCGATCAACAGGAAATCATACAGGTAATGGACCACCCTCCTTTGCCCATACAGGGCCCCAAACACCCATTGCACCCATGAACTGAATGCCTCAAAAGTGGAACATGCCACCCAGCAGTCCATGGGCATAGACTTGTCGAAATACAAACCACCCTCAAATGGGAAACCTAGCAGGTCCCAGTCCACTGGATGTACTGGTAACAGCTGGAAAGCAGACTCAATGTCAATCTTTGCCAACCAAGCCCCCCCATCCTCCTGGATCAACTCGACCACCTGGTCAAGGGAAATGTATGAGACCATGCTCAGAGCCTCTGGGATCCCTCTGTTTAGCAACCCCCATCTGGGTAGGACAGGTGATGTATGAGCCAGGACTCCCCCACTTATTTCTTCGGTACCACCCCTAGGGGTGACACCCAGAACTGCTCACATGGGGGTTCATGCATCGGACCCTCTACCCTCCCCACCCTGACTTCTTTCTGAATTTTTCTTCAGACTATGTCTTCCTTCCCATTTACCGAGCCCAAATTCTTAGCCCATATCCCCACCCGTGGCCCCTTGAAACCCAGTGGAAAACCGCCCTTAAAACCAGACCTCAGCAGTTCTGCTCCCTTCTTGTCGGGATAGCCTGCTGTCCAGGCCTCCACCAACCCTAACCTGATCGGGTTGCAGGCCAGGCCGTAGCCCCACCTCCCCTCCTAAATGTTCCACCCTAATTCCAACCATAGTTATACACATACCCCTCTCTAATGGGGTCCTCCCGGCCCCTTCCAGCTCCCCCCCAAAAGGGCTGCTTCTGGAGCTGCCTGCCCAACCTTGTCACCCCCTTACCTACAGCCCATTGCCGAGTGTGCCCCCCAACACTGCAAGCAGACGTGCCTAAACTTGCAGCTAGGCCATGTACACGATGCTCTGTTAAAAGCCCAAGCAGGCCTTGATGCCCTGGGCCAGTGCAACCCTTTTCCCTTGTTCCACCATCTGCCCTGCTGCTGAACCAGAAAGTGTCCTCACACATACCTCTGCATGGGTGCAATCCCACCTCAGGTCACCCTTAACTGCCATTCTCCTCTGGAATGCCTCATCATACTTAACTCATCCAAAACCCAGCTTTGCCTTACACGCCTCCCAGATGATCATACTTGTTTTCTTACTTGGGTTGAATAGATGTACAGAAGGTTATAACCTATGTTGGTTCATCTCCAGCATGCTGGTATTCATCCCATCTTGTTTAGTAAGTAAGAATCTAAAATTTTTTTAAAGGATATTGGATTTCTAGCATTTACAATATGATCTGGTAAGGAATTCCTTATAGGAATAATCCTTTGTGTATGAAAGTGACGTCTGAAGTCTCTTTTAGGAAAAGCCAGTGGGAGTTGATATATATGACTTCTCAGATTACAATTTCTAGTAATAAAGGTCATATCCATATCTTTCAACAAATTTGCATCATTGTGGAGTTTGTGCATGAATTATAGGTCACCCCTTACTCTTCTTAACTCCAATGGATACATATTAAATTTAAGTAATCTTTGATCATAGCTCCTGTTACTCAAACCATCAATCATCTTGGTTACCCTTCTCTGAATCCCCTCCACTCTATTTGCATCTCTTCTTAAGTAGGGATTCCATAAGGGCGAACAGTAATCCAAATGGGGTCTAATATATGATCTATACAAGGGAATAATGCAGTCTCTATTCCTCTGTCACAAATGCCCTCTAAATACATCCAATCGAACTATTTGCTTTGTTTACAAGTTGTCCACAGTGGGTTCCAAAAGATAAATCTGATGTAATAATTATTCCAAGGTCCTTATCAGTTGTTACAGATTTCAATATTTTACCATTTAGGGTACATTGATGTTTTGTATTATGTTCTCCCAGGTGCATAATGACACACTTATCTGTATTTTATGTCATATTATTATCATATGCCCACTTTTCCAGTAATACTAGATCTTGTTCTAAATTCTTTCTGTTTTCAAAGCTTGCATCAACTGCTACTTTAGTATCATCTGAAAATGTTATTGTATGTATTTTTAGATTAAGTGTCATGTCTGAAATAAAAATAGAAAACTACACAGGACCCAATACCGAACCTTGGGGTACTCCACTTGTAACCAGACCCGTTTTTGAATAATGACCTCTGATACAAACTTTTTGGGTATGGCCACATAACCATTGGGCTACCCATTTTACAAGGGTGTTATTTATCCCTAGTTTGTGCATTTTATCTACCAAGATCGATTGTGGTACTTTATCAAAGGCCTTACAGAAGTCTAGATAGATAATATCAACAGGAATTTTGTTATCCAGCATTTTTCATAAAAGACCAAATTACTTGTAAGACATTATCTCTTTTTTTAAACCCATGTTGTGTGTTATCTACTAATTTTTTGGTTCCATATCTTCTTCTAGTCTGATTTTAAATAATGACTCGAAGATTTTACCCGAGATGCTTGTTACACTTATTGGTCTGTAATTTTCTACTGCACTTTGATTACCCTTTTTAAAAAGTGGTGTAACTGTTGCAGTTTTCCAGTCATTTGGGATGTCTCTCAAGTGTAAGGAAAGATGGAATATTTTATGTAATAGCTCTACCAGCCAATCACATAGTTCTTTGATTAATTTAAGATGAAGCTTATCTGGTCCTGGTGACTTGTTTATATTGATACTATCTAGTTTCTTTTTAATATCTAATTTTGTTATTTCTGTCAATATTTCTGAATTAGTTGACTTCTTTAAATTTAGATTTGAAGAATTGGTTTTATTAAACACAGAGCAAAAGTATAAGTTGAATTCATCAGCCATTTCTTGTGTATTACTAGTTGTTTCTACACCTATATTCAGTGGACCGATACATCTTGGTAATTTTTTTTGTTGTTTACATAAGAGTAGAAGCTTCCCCCCATCTCTTATGTAAGGTAATTTAAACTCAGTTTCCTTTTTTTCCAACCTAATTAAATGCTTACACTCTTTAAGTATCTTTTTATATCTATGTTTATTGTAACCTTTGTTATCTCTAATAGTGCCCTATATGCTCTTCTTTTCTGAGCCAATAGATTAAATATTTTTGGTGTAAAGCAAATTGGAATTTTTCCCTTTTTATTGTAAGTTGATTTATTAGGAACATGTATTGTTTATAATTTGAATAATTTGTTTTTCACCCTTGTCCAAATCTCTTCTGGAGAAGTTGGTCCATCTTCCCATTTCCATTGTTTTAATTTTTCCAATATTTTTGAAATATTTGCTCTATTATAATCTTTGAATATCATTTTTTCCCAAAACTTTCTTATGGTTTATCTTTGTGTTGAACATTATAACCCGATGTTCACTATTTGCTATAGACGGTTCAACTCTAATATTTGTAACTTGTTCAGGAATATCTGTTAATACTATATCTAGTGTGTTACTATTTCTAGTAGCTTCTGTGACTAATTGATACACACCATTTGATTCACATGTATCCAGAAAAGTTTCACCATAAATACCGGTAGCCATTTTACTGGTCCAGTCTATTCCAGGGAGATTGAAATCTGCCAACAATATTAAGTCCTTGTTGTTAACGTTAGTATTTATTTAATTTCAAATGTTATTATACACTATAAGATTTGTATCTGGTGGCCTATAACAAACTCCAAAGCACAAATGTTTTTTGTTTTTTCCTAGAGATTTCTATCCACAGGATTTCTAAGTGGCTATTTATAGATGACTCAATTAGTTTATAAGAAATATTGTTTTTTGTGAATAGGGCAACCCCTCCTCCTTTCTTGTTGCATCTATTCTTAAATAGGGTATTGTAACCTTGTATGTTTTTACTCCAACTAGAATTTTCCCCCCATCAGGTCTCTGTGACTGCAGCGATGTCAATATTTTCTTTCTTTAATAATAACTCTAATTCATCCAGCTTAGTATAATGTAAACTTCTTGCATTAGTTGATAGAAATGACAAACCCTTGTAGTTTTTTTATTTGTTGTTATGTTTGTGTTTGTTAATTTTACTATAGTGTTCTTTACTAGTCGTATTTACCCGTTGCCCCTCTATCTCTAGTTTTCTTCCCCTTTGGATATTTTGTAGAGTCTTGTGAAAAATATAGCCCAGTAGTCATGAGCCCTGTCTGCTGAGATATAATCCATCCAATCAAAATAGTTGAGGACTATTTACAAAAAGTTCCCATGATTTTATACATTCTATGTTATTTGTAAGACACCGTTTTCATAGCCAATTATTATATACTCTGATGTTTTTATATCTTTGTGTAAGTTGCTCTGGGGATTGGTTATACCTCAGATATGATTGGTGTCACATCTAAATTTGTTAATGTTTGTATCATATGTTCCATGTCTGTAATTATGTCCTCTACCCCATGGCTACTAAAGTCATTTGTACCCACATGTATAATGGTTGTTTGATTATTCACTGTATTATGAAAAATACCTGGAAACATAGTTGTTATGTCTGAAATTTTGGCACCACTATAGCTACAACTTATAGTATTCTTTTCATTTCCTCTAGTAGATAATCTATCTGTGTATTTGATTATAGAATCTCCTAATATGAATATGTCATCTTCTGTTTGCAGTCCTGAGTTGTCACCATTTATTTATTTTATTTATCAGGTCTAGGATTATAAATACCTTTGAGCCATGCCTCTTTTACAAAGGTTCCATGTCAGAGAAATACAAATTATGGGGAACATCAAGACAGGCTTTACAACAATGTGGACATTGCAAACAGAGAACAGATTAATACAGTTCAAGGGTAGCATTGTAACAAGGCAACCAGCGGCATTTGTCAGAGAAAATAGACAACAGATAAGAAGTGCCAGAGTCATAGGGAGAGGGAAGAGGGTAGAGGAGGAGAAGGAATGTAGGAAGGGTGGCAAGAGGGTGAAAAGTGCAGCATTGGGTATACCAAGATGTGAGGGCAGAATCCAATGAGGAGGGAAGGGAGGGACAACTAGAGCAGAAAGGGAAGTGGAGAAACAAGGTTAAGTTGGGCAGTCACAGGAGCTGTTGGTAGTGAGATAGTCCCGGAGCCTAGTTTTAAACATACCAATAGTTGGGGCAGAAGAGATGGTTGGGCTGAGGCCATTGAACTAGAGTGGTGCTCAATAAGCAAAAGAGCGTTGTCCCTGTGAAGTGTGACAGTGGGGGACTTTCAGTAGCTGTAGCGTGGCTCTCCTAAGGCACCATTTGTTAATTCGGTGTTGTAACAGAGTTGAGACTGCAGAAGGTGCAAGTCCAAGGCAGATTTTTTTTGACCATGGAGCAGGTAAGAAACTTTATGCGGTTTGATAGTTGGAGCCAGCCGGTCTGAGTGTACAGGTCACATGTGTGGCAGACATCATTTATTTATTTAAACATCATTTATGTTTGTATTTCCATAATTTCTTGCTACTCTATCTTCTGAACCTGAGTATTGACCTATTGTACCTGTATCAACTAAATTTATCTCATTGTTAATAATAGTTGGCATTAATGGCTGAATTAAAGGAGTGGCATCACATGTATTAACATCCAATAATGATGTCGTAGTAGATGAATCAATCTGAATTTGTATGTATTCCTCTTCTGCTAGTTGCATTAGTGGATCAAAGCTGTTATGTGTGGGGAGGGAGTAGAAATGTGTTAGTTTTCCTCCTCTTTTTTGCTGGTCTCCTACTTTGGACCTGGTACCATGTTTCTGAATCATCCTCCTCCTCGTCATTTCTGATTATTCTTTTGTTTAAGGTACTTGTTTCTATATTTACTCCACCCTGGTCTTACTCTAAAATTATTTGAGTTGAGGGGGGAACTGATAATATTTGGCATAAAGCTTGTTCTGTTTCTACTACCCCGTCAGTACAACTTTGTTACCTATTTTGTTTAATTTGTTCTTCATTTTTATTGTTCGATCTGTTTGCCATTTGTTGTTGACCTATTTCCAATGCTTGTAATCTACTACCCAAAAGTCAGAATCTCTGCATGCATGTCAGTGTTTTGTTTACGTTTAAAACTGGTAAATGGTGACTCAGTAATTTCTGTTTCTGTGAATAGGTACATATTGCATTCTGTGCATATATTTCCCATCTTACCTACTAACAATGTTAGTATATCCATAGTTTTTGTTTGCTTGCTGACAGTTATAATATGGACAGAAAGAATATATGAGTATTGACTTTTTAGAATTTTACATGCGTTTCATATGTTCCTTCAAGCCCTTTTAGTCAACTGTTTACTTGTAATATTTTATCACCCACAGACTCTAAGGCCTACCTTAAACTGCAGTATTTACTCTACTTGTGTTTGACCTGCTCCACATGCTTAATACACATAACATGTGATGACACTCGTGTCTCGGCGCACGTCTTCGCGTGCACAATCGCGGCTACTTCTGTTTGTGCTCGCCTGGCCACTGCAGGGCGAGTTTAAGTGCTGAAATCTTCATTGGAAGTGTCTAGCAGGGGTCATGACACCCTCGCAGCACAATGTGCTTAAAATGTTTAAAATAGTGTGGTTTACACAAGTACTCTCACACAAGCGCTCCCTTCTCCAATACTATAGCTACTGTTTTAGTTCAGGTGCTGGCACCAGTACTCTCTGCCTACACAGTTTGTAGGGCTCAATACACATGTATATAATGTTTCATTTAAAAAGTAATGTACTGCATACAATTGCACATCTAGTGTGCTGGGGTTCTGACTTTTGTTTGTAAGCAAGTGCTCATGCTCACCTGCTCACTGCAGGGTGAGTTTAAGTGTCGAAATCTGCCTTGGAAGTGTCTAGCAGGGGTCACAACATCCTCGCAGCACAATGTGCTTAAAATGTTTAGAAAGCTGTGTTGTTTAAAATAATGTGGTTTGCACTAGCACTCTCACACAAGCGCTCCCTTCTCCAATACTATAGCTACTGTTTTAGTTCAGGTGCTGGCACCAGTATTCTCTGCCTACACAGTTCATAGGGCTCAATACACACATATATATATATAATGTTTCATTTAAAAAGTAATGTACTGCATACAATCACATGTCTAGCGTGCTGGGATTCTGCCTTTTGTTTGTCAGCAAGTGCTCTGATTGCCAGATACGTTTGATTCTCCAGTACCAATGCACTATAGATCAGGAATCCCACCTGGCTCATGTTGATGCTCTTCCCCTTGAACCGGGCTTCCTCCATTTTGTGCCCCACTACCACTAGAGCTACTGCCATCTCTGACTTGCCACTGACTCCCTTTGCTTGTATTTTTTGGCTGTCTCTTCGTCCACTAATCCAAAAATATCAACATACTCCCCTTTCCATATTTCTCCTTTATCGAAGCCAGCATGTGGTCACCCAGCATGAAGTCCAGCAATCCCTCGTACAGTTTTCTCACTGCCTCAGGCGCCGCCCCTCTGTTGTCCTGCCTGCCTTATCCTTTTTTAGCCTTCAAGGCCCTCTCCAATTTTGAGACCCCCTCCTCCCCCATGTCTCCAACAAGCCCTCGGAATACTCTTTTAAATCCGCTTTTTTGTTCATATCCACCCCATCTGGCTGCCGGGCAGGACCGCTGCCTGCACTGGGTGCCACCGGAGAGCTGGGTACCACCCTCCTTGGCCTCTTGTTACCTTTTCTGGTGCTAGCCCTCTCATCTCAATTCTTCCACTTCTTCTGGACTCCTCCTCTGCCTTCCTCTTCTTCTCCACCTCGACTAACTCCATCATCAGTGTCATCAGTTTCGCAGCTTCCACCAACATGGTAGTGCTGGACACTGGAGTGCTCTTTAGCGCCATCTCTTCCACTGAGGCCTGGGCTGCACAAGAAAACCACATGATCATACAGCAACCAATTCGCTGCCTACCACCCCCCACCCCTCTGCACCATGCTCTGCAATAGTACCCAATCACCTGTGCTTCGCCCAATAAATCTGCCCCTCCGTCATATCCAAACTCTAGGTGTAGCTACCATGGGCCATTGCCACCCACTGTAAACCCCGCATGGACAAAGCTGCAGGCTGAGACTTATCGCAGTGCACCACTACTGTTAAGGTGCGTAGCCCCCCTTTTCTTGTTTTGCTCCGCTTTTCTCATTTCATTCTTTTTTTTCATTTTTTTAAGTTTCCATTTTATACCCAGCTCTTCAGCCCCCCCCCCTCGCTGGCACCCCGCTCAGTCTGCAGGTGTAAGATGGCAGCCACGCCCCACAACCAGGCCACTGCGGGCTTCTGGTACCGGCTAGCATACTGGCCCCCAATGCCTTGCCTTGAATCATGCATGCCCATACCCCCAAGGCCCATTCTTCTCCCGGACCCATGTGGTAACAGTTTCCCCTTTCTGAGGGCCCAAAATAATGCTTGCCCATGCACCAGACCCCTTCAGCCACCAGCACCAGCGTGGCAGGGACCCCCCCTTCCCACACATGGCATAAAGCAGGCCTCAAGCCTTCATGTCCTCCAACCTGATCTCGCTGCTTGCCCAATTAGAATTGACTTGGAGTGCTCTCTCCTCATTCCTGTCTCCCTTTCATTATTTATTTAATGTATTCCCTGTAAAATGGTGTTCACCTCCACAACCCCTGACCCGCCAGCTGACCCCCGCTGCCCAGCTTGTGAGGTGTACGCCCTACCCGGCCTCCATGGCCCACCAGTCTCACCTTTATCCATGTCCTCTGTGCTTTACTGTGACTCCACAACCTCCACTGATGCCATAAACAAACTGTGCATTCCACCGGCCCCAAACCACGTGGTAGGCCTCCCCAGTCCCTGCTCTGCCACACAGCCTCTTGGCCCAGCCAACCTGTTTGCATCTCCCCCTTCACTGCCAATAAAAGCCAACCACACCCTGCTGTAGCACATGTATGTGGTGCCAGGCCTAGACTGTTATGCCCCCCAGCCACTGCAGGTTCCCCCAATGACTGGCCCTCCCGCAGGCCTCCCAGCAAGGGTTACCCACCAGCAGCCCCAAAAAACCTCCACTCCATCAGTAGTGCTGGGCCCATGGCTTTAACAAGCCACAACCACCAGGGACTCCCCACCAAACTCCAGCAACTTCTGCTTGCTTTTCATTTTTTTTTATACCTTTTAGCCCCAAGCCCTGCCACAACCTCTGTGGACTCCTCAGCAGTATGCCCTGCCATGGGCCCCCCAGCCCGAGATAACGCCAGCCAGCACAAAACCTATGCACCATCTGTCCTGCTGGGCCCATCGCCTAACAGACCACCAAATTGAGCACACCTGAAGCAACAAGGCTCTCCAGAAAACCTCCTTCTCTCATATCATTCGCTCAGCTTGCATGCTCTCTATTTCATATACTATTTTTTTTAAACCACCATCAAGCAACTGTAGGCTCTGTCCACACAACCCGACAACACCACTGACTCTGGTCCAGCTGCCACATGTTCTCTATCTCGTCTAATCAGTGGGACCACCATTGCCTTCCCTAAGCCCTAGCAGGACATCGCTGGGCTAGCAGGGCATTCAGTCACCACACTCCTCGAGTCTTCCATTCCACCACACTACTTGGAAGCCCTTCAGAACAAACTCACTCACACAAACCACGCCACACCTAGGCCCAAGCCACACACGCTGCACCACACTTCTACCTCCTGTCCAGACTTCCAACCAAGTGCTCCTGGCCACATTCATTGATACCAAAAACCTTTGTGAAATACAGGCTAGTCCTTCATCATCTGAGCTGCAACTGGTCCCCAATCTTTAATTAATTCTTGTGCTTTAAAACCCCAGCTGTGTGGACCCAGCAGCTGCCTAATGTACTCAGCAAGGCTGATACAAAAGCCACAACATACATTTTGTTTCATTTAGATTTCTCAGTGGCTATAGCCATCCTCAGTACATATAAAAATATTGCTGCTCAAAATCTATCCCATGGGAGGGGTCACGTGATGCTGTGCAGAGGGTAAGATGCATCTGGCGGAGCTCCGCTTTCCTTGCTTCATAATTGCGGATAACCTCCTCTAACGATCATTCTTCTCTAGTTATTTGGCTGTTAACAAGTGCAAGAATCAGTAGTGGTACAAATAGAGGGCTAAAAGAATTTACAACATGTCTAGATTACCGGATCAAGAAGAGGCCACGAAGGAGTTAGAAGCTAAGCGCCCTCGACGTAGCTCTTCTCCCCAAAGCATATCGGAGGAACTGTCACCCTCCCACATCTATTCCAAGCTCACATCGATTAAGGAAGCCTTGATGAAGCTTATTGAGGACGTGGTTGATTTTAAGCCAGCATTCACCCAGCTAGCCCGGAGGGTCACTGATGCCGAAGCAAGAATAGCTTCAGTTGAGAGGAAACAAGACAGAATGGAACCAGAGCTAGTGGAAGTTAAAAAATCCTTGACAAAAATTGAGGATCGGCTCGAAGATCTTGAGGGAAGAAATAGAAGGAATAACCTGGTTTTAATAGGGTTGCCTGAACGAGAAGAAGGACCGAACACTATTCAGTTTCTACAGAAATTCCTGAAGAAAACGGTGGGACCTTCCCCAAATGGTCCAGAGTTCATCATAGAAAGAGCTCATAGGTCCCTGAGAGCTAAGCCAGCTCTGTCTGACCCACCAAGACCTATAATATTTAAGGTGTTGAATTACTTGGATCGAGAGTTTATTAACAGAGAAGCTAGGAAGCTACCAGCTATTCTATGGGAAGCCAAAAAATTGAGGCTGGTTCCTGATCTGACTTTTAAAAACCACCAGCTCCGAGCCTCTTATCGCCCTGTCACTTCAAAATTATGGGCAGCAGGCATAAAACAATGTATGCTGTACCCAGCTCGACTAGAGGTGGCCTTAAAGGAAGGATCAAAGCGTTTCGACACTGTGGAAGAGGCTGTTAAGGCCTTGAAGAAATGTTATACAGACCTATTCCTTAAGTGAGAGGTTATCAGCTTAACCATAAGGTATCTGAAGCCTGTGCTGAGAATCTTCTAGAAGACTTTCTATGTTGGTGCAGAATACTGATTAATAGACTGCTACTCCTTGAAATGACTGTTTGTAATGAAAATGTTTTTTGTCTCATTTCAATAGGGGTGTCTGTATTGGGACAACAGTACTTTTAGTTTAAATACTTCAGGTTTTATCACCCCCTTCTCACTCTGATACATCAGTACTGCGGGGCGAGGGTTGTGATAGCCATTTCAGACCACTAGATGGTGGTATACTATTATGTACACGCTTAGCAAGCAGAATTGTTTATTTGTGCAGCTCCTTTTTTCCCTTCGGCTGCAGAGTTACTCTAGTTTTGTTTATCCCGAATTTCTGTTCTGTGTTAAGAGCTCTCTCTTCTGGTTAAATTTCTACAGAGTGTACCTCAAGTTAATGTTACTTTAGTAACTCAGCGGGTGTTTCATTTAAAACTTAGATATTGTCTCAGGAGCTGTAATGTACGATCGCTTTTATAGATCATTTCTCTGAAGGGATCCTTTTCGTGTTACATATTTTAACTTCTCTGGTTTTCTAAACTAAACAGTTTTTGGCGATAACCCCTAACGAATCTTGATCTACAACTCGATGATTAATCGGTCCACGGGTGCAAGGAGGATCTATTGAATCCCCATTTAAGTTGGAAAGGAGTATAGATTGAGAGTAGGGAGGCACAGATTTGCCATGCCCCCTGTAGCTCTCTACTGCCATAGAGACATCTGTGGATACGTCTATACCTCATTTAAATAACACTAGATTATAGCCTGAATAAGTAGGGGACAAACATTGTATTGTATTTAGACTATACTTGATTTACACCTGATACCCCTTCTTTCTTAATGCGATCACAGGGACAAATGATGTTTGGGGTACGAAACTAGGTGAATGTTATATACAATAATAGTGGTTTGGAGTGAGACTCTCTGTTAAGACAAGAAGGGGGTTGTCCCTTCAGTTCCTTTTAGTTTAGTCTTCCAGTTTGGAGAGAGGCGGAGGAGGGGAGCTCGCTCTTTAGCGAGCACCATGGACCATCTGGTGTGGCATAGGCTATGGGCCTGGTTATATAGTTCTGTAAATAAGCTAAAATTGGCAGAGGGTTTTTTTGAGTTCGGAGGTGGGTTATGATTTTTGGGATTTCCATTCTTTTTTGCTTGGTGGGGGAGGGCAGCACTGCAGGCCTTTATTTAATTGCTGGTAAAAGGAACAGTTACAGTTACTGTTATGTCTAATTGTTTGAATATTCTTTCTTGGAATATAAAGGGAGGGAGAGACAATAAGAAGAAATATGTGATTTTAAAGCACCTTGCTAAATATGACCCTGCAATTGTGTTTCTGCAAGAAATACACTTGCACCCAGAGCAATTGCACCATTTTAAGAAGAGTTGGGTTGGCCAGGCCTTTGGCTCCGGATTTAGTTCTAATAAATGGGGGGGGGTAGCTCTGCTCCTAGCAAAAAAAATTCCTTTCACGCTAGTGGAATCTATCCCCGATTCTGAGGGGAGATTCATTTTTGTCATAGGCAAATTAGGCAACCTGGATATTGTCTTGGGTTCAGTTTATGGCTCTAATATTGAATCCTCATCTTTTTTTATTCACTTAGCTATGGTTCTAGCTCCCTTTCTGCACTATCCTCTTATAATAGGAGGTGACTGGAATTTGGTGCAAACTAATGATCTAGACCATTCCTTTTGCAGGGGAGCAAGCTCCTCACCTGCACAAAGAGCCTTAAAGGAATTTATATCATCCCTGGGCCTTGTGGACCAATGGAGAGTGTTTAACCCGTTAAGTAAAGATTTTACTTTTTTTTTCTCCAATTCACAAAAGTTATTCTCGAATCGACTATTTTTTAACTAGTCATCAGTTATTGTCCAACATAGCTGATGTTAAGATCCTGACTCGAGTAATTTCAGACCATTCTCCTATCCTAATGCAAAGTGCTTTGTCTAATTTTCCGGTCCGATCCCACTCATGGTCTTTGAATAATAGATTGTTAAAAGACAGCCAAATTATCGCAAAACTCCAAAACTTTATACAAAACACTATACAAATTAATTGGGGTTCAATTCCTGCAGTGGATCAGGTTTGGGCAGCCTTGAAAACAACTTGGCAGGGGGAACTAATTCATATTGCTACAACCCCCCCAAAAAAGAGAAAAACCATCTTCTGAATAGTTGCTTATTAAAAATTAAAAATTTGGAAAGTAAAGGGACCAATAGGCTTTTACCCAAAGAAGAGCAAGAACTATCTACTTTGTGAGCCATTTATGCTAGAGCATTATTAGAGAAGGTGGAGAGATCTGCTTCTTTATTAAAGGCTTCGTACATTGGACAAGGGAGTAAAGCGGGCAAACTACTTGCCTGGCAATTAAAACATCAATCCACATCCAAATGGGTTACAGCTCTCAGACATCCCCAGACAGAAGCTATGGTGACCGACCCTGCGGAGATATTAACCCTATTTTGAGATTATTATAAGACATTATATACTTCGGATCCATGCTCAGAGGATCATGAGAGAAAGATGAGGTCTTTTCTGGAAAGGGCAGATCTATCACTTCTGTCTGAGGAAAATAAAAACTTCCTAATTGCCCCAATTACCAGAGAGGAAATCGCAGCAGTTATTGATTCCCTAAAACCTGACAAGGCACCAGGTCCAGACGGTTTTACAGGTCTATTCTATAAGACTTTTAAAGGATGTTTAATCCCCTTATTATTGCAACTGTATGATTTTCGGAACTCCCACTCTAAATTTGAGCAATCATTATTTGAAGCGAGAATAATTTTGCTACCTAAGCCGGGGAAGGATCCATCGATGATCAGTAACTATAGGCCCATTTCGCTCTTAAACATTGATATAAAAATTTATGCCAAAGTCTTGGCTAATAGACTGGTGAGGGTGTGGATAGGTTTGTTGAGTCCTGAACAGGCAGGGTTTGTTGCAGGATGTACCTCAGCAGACCATCTTAGAAAGATATTTCATCTAATTTCTGCATCCAGGGCTCCTGAGTTGGAGGCGGCTTTGGTATCCCTGGACACAGAAAAAGCTTTCGACAGAGTGGAATGGTACTATATGTTTGCGACACTGCAAAAGTTTGGCATCCTGCAACCCTTTATTAATCAAATCCGTGTTTTGTACTCTTGCTCATCAGCTAGAACTTAATGCAGCAACCTTATTTCTGACATATTCTCTTTATGTCGGGGTACTCTTCAGGGTTGCCCTATATCTCCTTATCTATTTGATCTGTACATAGAGCCCTTAGCTAGAGTTTTAAAACTGGATGAAGCAATAAGGGGTATACACTTGGGGCATCTTGAATATAAACTATTCCTTTTCGCTGATAATTTGCTTGTTCATTTATCAAATAGCAGTGAATCTCTCCCTCGAGTGTTGCAAATTATTTCCCACTTTAGTTCCTTTTCAGGTTATAAACTCAACAGAAACAAGACTATAGTTTACTTGCTATCTCCTCTCCTTTCTAAAGACTGGAGTCTATCTATGGGGTTACAGTGGGAAAGTGAATATTTAACTTACCTTGGTATCAAGATATCTAGGGATTTAACTAATCTTAAAGACCTTAACTTAGCTCCATTAGTAAAAACTACTAGAGAAGATTTGGCGAGGTGGAATAAGCTACCACTGTCCCTATGGGGCCGGGCTAATATTATTAAAATGTCAATTCTGCCCAGATTGGTTTACCTTCTATGTAATCCTAATATTTACCTACCAAAGTCTTTCTTTGTGTCCCTTTGTAGGATTTGCTCTGATTTTCTTTGGAAAGGTAAAACACTATGTAGGGCTTATGCTAAGCTTACTCACCCTAAATGGTTAGGTGGGCTTCAATTACCTGACTTTTAAGTCTACTATTTAGCTATCCATGCTAATAGATTCTTGCACTGGCTGTCCACGACAGTCTCTCTAGCAAGCACCCCTCCTTGGCTGTTTTTAGATTGGCAGCAAGCAAATTCTTGCAAGATAGATTTAGAGGCCCTTTTATATATCCCTTGGGCCAAAGCTCCTTTGAAGGTAAAGAACTCCCCCCCCTTGGCTGGGATATGAGGGCCTTGCAACAGCTTTGTTCCTTGCTCCAGAAATCTAACTTAAGGGACCTAAGGCAACCATTACTAAATAATCCCAATCTACAGATAGGCAAGAACCCAATTCAAACTTTTCCAGGTAACTACTTTATTAAGCTATATTTAGAAAGTTTTGTCTCAGATGAATCTCTTTTATCTATTTCAGAACTGCAATCAAAATTTGCAGTGGCCCATGAGGACTATTTTCGATTGTACCAAATACGCCAATGTATTCATCACTTCTTGGGGAATCCTCCATGGTCAGAAGGGGTTGGAACCATGCTAAGTAGCTTGTGGGCATTATCCAAGAGCTGGAAAGCAATTGCTAAGTTATATAAATCAATTTTGACCCATATCATGTCCAGGTTTACTCCTATAGCTTACTACTGGGAAAACAATTATAACAAAGCCTTCCCAGTCAAAACCTGGGAAAAGATTTGGACAGACATTTATGCTTTAATTAAACAAGACCATTTAAGGAATATCAAGTTCAATATTTTGCATAATCTATATTATACGCCCGGCAAGTTATTTCGGATTAAGAAATTATCTTCAGCTGAATGTGGGGATTGTGGGTTTGAATTTACCACTTTACATCATAAATTATGGTCAAGTCCAAAAATTGTTAAACTATGGAACTCTGTTAAACAATGGGTGGCACCCTATTTTAATATTGCAGCCTTTTTAATGAGGATACATGCCTGTTAGGTATGTACTCACTGATCCCTACCTTTTTTCAAAAAGTACAAGTAGCTATGGTTGCTTTGGTTACTAAGCTGCTAATACTCTGACATTGGAAAGATGACTGGGAACCCTCATTTAAAGAATGGTGGGCCGAACTCCTCAATGCTCTAAATGCGGAGAGATGTGTAGCCTGGATTTTCCAGGCCAGTGAGAAGTTTCAGAGTTGCTGGGGAGACTTCTTGTTAAATTTAAGAAACAAATTTGGTTACTAAGGCTAAGTTTATTGCTCTCCTCCTTTCCCTTCTCCATTTAGCCTCCTCACAGAAGACTCTTGGGGTAAAGTCCCCTTTTAACTGTCAAACTCTATTTCCCAGGATAGGCTATGGGTTATGTTTTCTCCTCTATTACTGGATTCTATTTTTTTATCCCTCTCTTACGGTAAAGTTAATATTCCCTTGACAACATTTCTTCTAATATAATCCTCCTCCCTCCCTTTCTATGATATAGCCCTTTTTTCGGTTAAAAGAATTAGTGCTGTGCCGATGCCTTGGTTTTGGTATTCCATTTAAGCTTTTGCTAGAGTTTAGAACAGGGCCATGATGGCCTTTATACTGTTTCTTACCCCCGGCAGGGAATGGTAAGGTGTCTTCTGCGAGTTGGGTGGGGAGGGGGGTTGGGGTATGGGTTGTTGTTTTTTTCCTTTTTTGTTCATCTTTTTTGTATTGGGGTTTTGTGTTAATTTTGCTTTCACTGTACAATCATCTGTATCATCCATCCATGACAAGTGCTGGGTTATGCTTATGTTATGGAAAAATAAAGTTAATTGCAAAAAAATCTATCCCATGAAAAGGACAAAGCCTTCAGTGCCTTATCTCAACTGCCAGAGATGTGCTGTATTACAATTGAATTATACGGCAAGAAAAAGGGCTTGCTGTGGGTTACACACCCTTAAATATCCCCTAAGGACTCCTGGTCAGGACCCCTTCTGGACCCTCCCCCTGGCCAATAGCCAGTAAACTGCAAACCTGGTCATATTACACCATCTATGAGGTCATAGCACCTCCTCCCTTCCCAGCAGCCCCTTTCCCTTCCCTGCCCCTTCCCCCTTCATTCCTCCTGGTTGGGTCCCAGGACAACCTGACCTGCCTTTTAGTGGCAAGCCTAATTCAACCTCTTTGAGGCATATCTAGTCATGAATTCTCCATAGGCAGCTGGTAAAACCAGGCCAACATCTCAGCCACAGAATGCCATTTGTTTCAGGACATATTCAATCCCCAGTTATAAACCCAGATTCCAGATTCCTTTTTTACATTAAGAAATTTCAGGTGATGGCAGTTTCATATGTGCATTATTACTTCAATCCCAAATGACAGTAGATACATACACAATCTCATGCCCCAAATGACCCATGCCAGATGGCAACATTCTGAACCCTATCTATCCCTTTTCCCTCTTGCCTTAGATGAAGTGGAACTCCAAGTACCTACTCTTCCTCCCTAAACACCTTCTCTGAAAGGGCAACACATTGTTAATGGCTTCTGCCATTTCAGTTGGTCATTTCCTAATCTTGCCTGGAAAGCTTCTGGAATCAGAATGAGCACTGTAAGACATCCACCAATAGGACTGTCTCTAGAGAGCTTTCTCTCCTCCTTCTTCTCTCTCATCTCTTTCTTCTCTCTTTGCACCAAAATACAATTCATCTTTTAACCCATTCTACTTATCACTGACTCCCCGTTCAGGGATTGACAGGAACTGAAGGTTCAAGAGCAACATGTTCATAGAGTAAAAGGAGATCTATCTAGAAACACATGGGGAATCTCAGGGTTTACATTTCAATCCAGGCTGGCTAGCTAAATTTCAAGTTATCTGACCACTGCAGTAAGTGGGAACCTTGGGCAGGTGCTGTATTACTTATCTTTCAAACCAAAGCACACTGCCAGAGTATTCCGGCGGCTGCCTTGCAAGTTTCTGTTTACATTTAATGAATACAGCTACAAACATGCGACACAAACTATGAGCAGGGGCAGTCATGAGCTGTGCCCCTTGTTGAAGTGACATGAATGAAAGTACAAAGACTTACAGGAAAGTGAGACTTAATGAAAAAGATTGGCAGGAAATTCTAAGGACTACATTTTCACACTTTTTTACTCCAAACAAACTCAAACATGCACACACAGGCAGCAAAAGGAGGAGATTATTTTTTGGGGGCGGGCAGTTGGCTATCTGCATACGTTATGGCTTAGGGATCCTCCAGAGGGTGCTCTGGGTGCCTGTTGGAGGGCCAGTGCGAGGCAGATTCATGGTCCTCAGTGAGGAGTTATCTGCACTCAGGGCTGTGGTTCGGTACCTGAAATACAAGTCAGCATGAGGACCACTACCTCAACATGCACCACACAGCAGCATGGGATAAGTGAGGAGTGGTTGGGGGTGGGGAGACAGAGGAGCAGAACAAGCATGGGTGAGACCCCAAGAGTAAAAACCCAGGGTATTTTCATGCCATTGTCAGAAATGTTTCAGGAAGACTGCTACATCACAAAAACAAAATTTGCTACCCAAGAGGGAAGGAATCCATCCAGCAAGGATGCACCCAATGGGAGGATATCATGTAGCATCAAGGAGAGAAGGAAGTGCACCATAATTATGGAAACAGAATGATAGAATTCATTACTAGATAAGAACCACTTGGACTATTCAGTCAGCCTATTTTTCCTACCTACAGTGTCACCACAGACCATACTTGGTGTCCAGCTCCCCCTCCTCATTCCTTTTCACTAAGATTCCCTTATGCCTGTTTTATGCTTTCTTGAATCCTATAACTGTTTTCACCACCACCTTCTTGGCTGATAAACTATTCCTAGAATGCAACACTCTTTCTGTGAAGAAGTACTTCCTTTCCTCTGTACTGAATGTACTACCCTCCAGATTCATAGCAGGTCCCTTTGTTCTTGAACATATTTTTTTCTGAAAAATACTTTCCTCCTGTATTTTATTTACCCCCATGAGGTATTTAGAGGTTTCTATCATATCCTCCCCTCTCCCTATCCCTCTTCTCTTCCAGGGTGTAGATATAGTTTTGTGTTCCTTTAGTATTTCCTCATATGGCTTTTGGTGCAGACCCCCTCATCATTTTACCTGCCCTCAAATTAACCACTTCCACTCTATTTCCTTCCAGAGATATGGGGCAGGATTCACAAAAGGGATGCACCCAGCACATCTGAGATGCACCGGGGCATCCCTGACATGCACCAAAAGGTGATTCTGTAAGGGGTCCAATGCACTGGCGCAACCAAAATGCACCAGCACATCCCAGATGTGCTGCACACAGCCAGTAATGATATGTGACACATCTGCAGGGGCTGTGAAGGGGGTGTGCCCATGCATACCAGGTGCAACCCCATTCATAGCCCAAACTGGTAGCGCATCCCCGGAGCAAGTCTGGGGATGTGCCATAGAAAGATAAGTCTAGTTCTTCTAGACTTAAGTTGGTGGCAGCCCACAGGCAGGTTGCTGCACTGCAGCCTGCAAACCCTGGTAGGCATTACACACCCCACCCTGCCCAGAGCAGGGGGGCCATGTCCAGGGACCCTGGTTTTCCATTTTTACCGGTAACACCGGTAACAATCACGGAATCCTGCTTGGTTTGCGGATTTTGAATTCTTGTACTGGTGCCTCACGGAAATTGCATGTCACTGCACAGAATCTCTAAGATTTCAGCAACTTTTTATTTTTTTTTATTTTCTTTTTCTATGTCCCCTTCTCACAGCATCAGTCTCCACTTTTCAGAGATCCCTAGGCTGGGTATCCCTTAGCTTCACCCCCAGCTGATGCTCAGGAGTTCCTGTGGGCCTGCCCCTATCCTGCCTGGATTGTACCCCCCCAGGTGGGAAGGGAGGGGACCCCAGGTCACCCCTCCACACTCCCTTAGTGTGTCAGGCAGCTCAGTGGGTCCCTCATGGAGCCTGGTTATGAAGTCTGGAGCACCTGGGTCCCTTCTGCCAGTGGCCGATGTGGGGTGATTGTTCCTGGTTTTCTGGTCTTTGTCCCTGACGGCACCAGCACTAGAGGAGATCCAAGGAGGTAGGTCACATAGAAACATGCCACTGCTCCAGATCTTGGCTAGCGTCGTCCCCTCCTGATCACTCTGCAGCACCATTGCATCACCACCTGTGGTCACACAGGTGGTGGTAAAGCAGCAGGACCTGCATCCCACCCTCCCTGGAGGAGGAGGGCAGTCCCCCAGGTGCTCGATCCTACTCCCCTGGCCAGACCTCCAGTAACTCGAGTTTGCTTCTGACCCTGGGTCGCTGACATTGCAAGCAATAGTGCTACCACAGCGCCAGCAGGCTAGCCCGGATTTCAGCATCTTAAAATGAATGCTGCTGTGCTTTGCATTCTTTCTGCTTTGCTGCATATAGAGTCAGTAAGGAAATCACCCGCATTGCTTTGTTGTAATCAGCCATTCAGTTTAACCACCCATGCCTAGTGGTTAGAGTAACAAACAGTGAATGAACTGGGTACATCCAGCAGACCTGGGTTTGATCCTCACAACCTCCACTTGCATACTGTGTGACTCCAAGCAAGTCACTTAACCTTCCCAGTGCTTCTAGGTCACTCCTGAAAACAGACAGTTCTGCTTAGTGGGCCTTACCTGCTTTACAAAGAATATAAAAAAAAATACAAATACATGTTTACTGCATCATGGAATAGTAGTCAGGGTACCATGTAATTTACCTGAGTTTTACTTGGGCTGCAATGATTTTGTATAGGTAAAGATAAATGTTCAGATACATTTTATGTGTTTTATAAGCTTGTTTTTAGATTTTAGTCAGGTTTTTATTGTATTCTTTGCATATAAGCATGAAAGCATCTAGGTTGTAGATTGCTAAATGCAGGATCACTGTTACCAACTAGCTTATTCAAGTTTATAATCAGTAGGGCCATCCAAAATCCTCAGTTGTTTGAATGAAAACTAGTCTGAATGAAAGTATGTTCACAAAGAAGAAACTGCCTTACTACTTATGAAAAGACTTCACAGTTAGCACCCCATTTAGGTGAATTGGATAATTTGCACCTTTTCTCCCACCTGCTGTTTCAGTCTCTGTGACAATAAAAAGTTTTCTGATAGACTGCTTCAACAAAAAGCAAATGTTAAGTATTTAAGTGTACTTTTGTTTGGCCAGTAGATTTTGAAAGCACAGTCAATGACGTACAGAAGGTAAGACCCCGGGGGCTGTCTGATGCTGGTGGGCAGAGTAGTGCTCAATCCACATCTGAACAAAGACATGAAAACTGGGAGACACCCTTGTCATGGACACCAAGTAAAAAAAAAAGCATCCACATGTCTGGGAGATGCATAAATCCATTTGAACGTCCTCCACTAATCACTTATGGATTTTTTAGGTGAAGACACTGTATTTAAAAGAAGCAAATTCAAGCAGTTTTTTTTTTGCTCCTCCTACCCCCTGGCCATTCACTCCTTCAGGCCTGCCAAGGCCCCCTACCACCACTGCTGAGTACCAACCACCATCCACTGCCCCTTACTGCTGTGCTAACAGGTAACCCAAAGTAACTCTTCACTGAGTGGGCCCCTACCCCTGTGGGAGGCTACCAGGGGAGGAGAATTGCCCTAAAGAGCTTCCTGTGTATCCTGGGCATGGCAGGGGCAGAACAGACACATGTCTGGAGCTTATGGAGGGACCAACAGCTGTCCTTCATTTGGTCAGCAGGTGTTTTTCCCATTTTCTTGGGAGTGTGACAGGCCACATGATGTCAAGGCACAAGCTGATGTCCATCATGCTCCCTCCTGCAGTGAAGGCTGACATATTGTCATGCCTCTGGCCTCCATCAGGGGCCAGCAAATGCTGATGTAACCCCTCACCCCAGTCTTTTTAGCAAAACAACAGGTGGCATGCTGTTGAAGCTGGCAGCAGTACCTGGTGGGGACCTGGGTTCGGGGAGGATGAGGTTACTCGGCACAGGGGAGCCTAGGTTTGGCCACTCTGCACAGGGGCACCCAAGTAAATCTGAACACAGGAAGCAATAACTGTAATGTCCAGAACCAGGAATGGGATTCTTCAGTGTAGCTTTTATTCACATCCTAGCTGAACAAACAAAGCATAGACGGACCCCCAAGGGGCTACATTTCCTGGTAATGCAGATTAGAGACAACATAACACTTTATCACTAATTCCAGCCCTCAGGCTCTAAACCCACCAGGCACACAGCCCGGACTTGCACGCAGCTTTGGGTACACAGCCCAACTTGTACACACTTGTGTTTCCCCTAACTGGCCCAGCTCCCCCACCGGCCACTTGATCCGCAGTCCATTTGAGGAATGAACCAGTTATCCTGTTGTGGCTCCCCAAACCACACTAGAGTCTGCGACTCCTAGAGAGAATTTTCCTTACAATCCCATGTATGGGTACTTCCCCCATCACTGGCCAAGTGTCTGAGGCAAAGTAGAAATCCACAGAAGAAATCCGTAGAGGTGGACCTGGTCACTAAAGATGGGGGACCACCCACCTCCAGCTCCCACAACCCATACCCGGCCATTTCTCTGGAAACTGAACAGTTCTTGTGCTGAACTTTTAAATGTAGATTAAGGGTAGATGTCTGTCACATCACCTCTACATATTATTTGCATCTGAACAAACTCTGGAACTTGAAACTACTTTTAGTTTGCTTAGCCCATTTCTCTAGGCTTCCCAATATTTAGTAGCTCAATCCCCACATTGTCCACAAGTTCCAGGGTGAAAACATAGGCCCTTTTAGCCAGAGCAGACACTCACCCTCACGTTGCAGGTGCCCCACAGGTGACTCACAAATCTTCTTTTCTTCCCAAATAAATACTGGAATGAACAGGCAGCTTTTCCTCCACAAGCACAACTAGGGAGTTGCCCCAGGAATCTGCAGGGAAGCCTTCTCGTCCCTTCCCCCCCGGAGGGAGGGGGCACTGAGACCTGAAAACAGCAGTCTCCACCACTTCAGTAATCTTCTGTGTCTCTCTTTAAGGTGGAGACACACACCCCTTTTACTTAAAAGTAGCCCTCTGTCAGGGCTGAGGCTCCTAGAGCCTTCACTGAGCTGCTTTACCAGCAAGCTCCCAACTTCCAACTTCACTCACTGAACACCAACTGAAGCACTGACTTCAAAACTCCAAAGGTTCTATCTAACTCCCTTTGCTGCAGATTCCAATGTGGCTCATGCAGCTGTGAAAGTTCTGTTGGTGATGTCATCCCTCAGTCTCAGCTGAGACTGAGAACAGAGTGAGACAGTGTGAAACCCATTTAACTGGAGTTTCACAAGCTGCCTTCCCTGCCTACCACTAGGTCTTACTGGGATTCTAGTAACCCCGGGTAACAAGGGGGTTACACTGAGCTGTGAACCCACCTTCCCTCCCAGAAAAAGGTGAGTGGTCATTGAACACTCAAGCCTTCCCCCACCAGCTGGCCCTCCAACACCCAAGTCTGTTCCCTAAACCTGGTCAGCAGTGTCACAGGCAGAAATCCAATTCAGGCAGTTAAATTATAGATTGGAAAAAACAAAGGCAGCCCACCTTAGCGGTGATGGTTCCAATTAATTCACATCTGAGTTCTACAAGCAAAGAGACCAAGTCATTTGTAACTTGTGCATGTCGGGTGTGGGTGTTGAAGAAAGGGGATCATAGTGCTGTCACTACTGCCATCACCCCAGAAGGATGTGGACTGCATTGTTGCTACTGCCATTACACCAGAGGGGTGGGGCCTGTAGTGCTTCTGCCATCACCACAGATGGATGGGGAATGTAGTACTGCTGCCATCACACCTAAGGGATAGGGTCCACAGTGCTGCTACTTCTGTCACACCTGAGGAATGGTGCATGTAGTACTGCTGCCATCACACCTAAGGGATGGGGGCCACAGTGCTGCTGTTTCTGTCACACCTGAAGGAGGGAGGTCATAGTGCTGTTGCTGCTGCCATCATACCAGAGGGATGGGGCCATAGTGCTGTTGGTGCTGCCATCGTACCTGAGGGATGGGGGCCATAGTGCTGATACTGCCATCACACCTGAGGAATGGTGAATGTAGTACTGCTGCCGTCACACCTAAGGGATGCGGGCCACAGTGCTGCTGTTTCTGTCACACCTGAAGGAGGGAGGTCATAGTGCTGTTGCTGCTGCCATCACACCAGAGGGATGGGGGCTGTAGTGCTGTTGGTGCTGCCATTGCACCTGAGGGATGGGGTCATAATGCTACTTCTATCACACCTTAGGGATGGGGTTGTAGTGCTGCTTCCATCACACCTTAGGGATGGGGGCTGTAGTGTTGCTGCTGCCATCACATCTTGTACATAAACTAACTTTAAATTGGAACAAGAATGGAAGGATGTGTAATAGTGGAGGTCAAAATTGCTAAAATGCATGTTAGCAGAGTTAAAAATTGTTAAATAAAGTACACAAAACCAAACATCGGTAAAACAGGATTTTGGCTTAACAGACACCGGTGACAATACCGTTTTTTACAATGTGCAAAACGGATTATGCCCTTTCTCAATCCCGGTAAACCAGTGTCCCTGGCCATGTCTGCTTACAATGGGGGAGGCAACTGGTCAGAGGGGCTGTGGAGGTGGAGTCAGGGGCTGGATAGCAGACACTACACAATGTCCTGCAATGGGGGGGCTCTAAAAGGCACCCCTGGCCCATAGCACTGTACCACCTGTCACCCGGGAAGGTCCCAGGTGGTATAGTGGTACCCCTTCCCTGTTTGTAACAGCTCATCCCCAGAGGTCTTACATTACAATGCCTTGGTGACAATGTAGACCCCCACACCCCTGGCACAGCAGCCCTGACCAGCTGGCCACTGTTTCTGCTGTCTGCGCCAGACAGCCTAAAGTACTGCTTGCATTGTGTTCTGTGGCAATGTGCTGAAAGCAGTACCCTTTGGGACTGCTGTACTAGGGGTGGAGGGGTTCACTATGCTAACAGGGCATTATACTATATGGCCACCAGCGATGGGCTGCCAAGGGTGAGGAGGGGTCCCTCTTACCACCAGAGCAGGTGCTCAGCTATGTCAGCACTGCCAGCCATGCAGGGTGATCGGTGCATTCCACCAGTGCATCCCTGTCATGCCTATGTAAGTGGGGCCATAATGGCATGCAAATATCCCCATTGCGCTATTCATGTCTAATGGCCTCATTTGCATGCCTGTGGCTGTGAATGGCGACTTTGGGTGCAGCGCATCCTGAGATGCGCTGCCCCAATGTGTTCACAGTCTAACATGGGGGATGCACCGGTGCATCCTGGGCAGGGCATAACTGTGCTATTCACAGAGGGAATGCACCGGGCGCATCTCCCTGCACCTCCTCTGTGAATTGCGCATTTTGCACTCAGCGCATCTCCGCTGTGCAGCCAAGATGCACGGAGCACATCTTCTTTATGAATCCTGCCCGTGGTCTCTAGAACTGGACACAGTACTCTAGATGGTGTCTTACCAGAGACTAGTACATAGTCAACACCACCTCCCCCATTCAGCCGGTGATACCTCTCCCTATGCACTCAAACATCCCACTAGCCATCACAACTGCCTTGTCACACTGCCTGGCCACCTTTAGATCATCAGAGATGATTAACCCCAGGCCTGTCTCCTGCTTTGTGATCATCAGTAATGTTCTCCCCATTTTGTACTCTGCTACTGGGTTTATTTCCTACATTTTTGCACTTAAATCCAGCTGCCATACCCTTGACCACTCTTTGATTTCTCTCAGGTCCCTGAACATCCTTTCCATCCCCCTGGACTGTGCACCCCATTGCCAATGTTGGTGTCATCCAGAAAGAAGCAGACCTTCCCCTTCAGTTCCTCTGCAATGTCATTTATGAAGACATTAAAGAAGACCAGTCTGAGCACTAATTCGCAGGGCACCCCACTGGTCACCCTCCCTTCCTCTAAATTAACTCCATTTTCCACCACCCTCTGTTGCCTATCCCCTAACCAGTTCCTTATCCAGTTTTCCACCTTTGAACCCACTTCTAAGCTATCCAGCTTGCTTAATAGTATACTATGTGGAAGTTTGTTGAAAGCATTACTGAAATCTAGGTAGATCACATCCACCACTCAGCTTTGATCTAATTTCTTGGTCACCCAGTCAAAGAAATCTATCAGATTTGTTTTACGTGACCTCCCACCTGTGAATCCATGCTGTCTTGGGTGTTGTAACGCACCGGATTCAAGACATTTCACTATCCTCTCTTTCAGCAGTGGTCCATTTAACTTTCCTTCCAGGTATCTAGTGATGTGGGCGATCATGATTGAGTGGCCACTGAAACAGCAACTCAATCGCGGCAAATAGTACAGGGGTGACCAGGCACCTACAGAGATCAGATGGGGTGGGTGTGCAACTATAGTGACAGGAAGTCACCATGTACACGCGTGGGGGTGGGTGGGAGTGAGCACATCTGGCGAGGGATGGGAGGGGTTGTGAGGGGTGGTGTTACAGTAGGCTGCTGAGCTGGCCCTGTGGTGTAGTGGGTTGGCTTGTGGCTTTGGTGGGTAGGGTGCTGGGTCTGGGTCTGGGTGCAGGTTCGCTTTTATTGCACCCGGCCAGAATTTTATTTTTTTTTACATTTTCCTCAACATGCACCCCTGGAGTTGAGAATCCTTAAGTAGGAGGTGCGGGGCGCTGCCCCTGCATAAATGTAAAAGTACCAATGCCCGTAGTCTGGGAAACAAGCTCCCTGAACTGGTGGCCTTGATGGAAGAGGGATTCCTTGGATATTGTAGCAGTCACAGAAACATGGTACACAGAGAACCAAGACTGGGATGTTAACATACCAGGGTACACAACCTACAGGAGAGACAGGGAGGGGAGGGGAGAAGAGAGGGAGGAGTAGCTCTCAATGTAAGGGAAAGGATAAAAGCAACTGAACAAAAGAGTAAACAGGGAGGAAAGGAGACACTGTGGCTCACCTTAGAGACTGGAAATGGCACCACAATCCGCACAGGGGTTGTATACAGACCCCCATGTCAGGGGGAGGGAATGGACAAGAATATGATAGAAGGCATTCCTAGGATGGCAGAGAAAGGGGAGATACTGTTGATGGGAGACCTGAATATGCCAGATGTTAACAGGAGCACATTTGCTGCAGCCACATCCAAGAGCAGGGCCATTCTCGATGCCCTACAGGTGGCATGCCTCAGACAGCTAGTTTTGGAACCAGCTCATGAGGGGCAATCTTAGACCTCATACTCTCAAATGGGGGCAGTGAGAGGATCTCAGATCTAGAAGTGGGTTGCCATCTGGGAACAAGTGACCATCAAACAGTGTGGTTCATGTTAAACTCAGCTACAGAGTCAAGCCATAAAAAAGTGAGGGTACTGGACTTCAGGAGGGCTGACTTTGGCAAGATGGGAGAGTGCTTTAAAAAAGCACTAGCAAACAGGCTAGAAGGAGGGATGGAGCAACAATGGGGAAACATCAAAACTGCCATCACAGAGGCAACAAGCCTTTGTGTGAAGCAAATAAACAAATCAAGATGAAAGAAAAAGTCACTATGGTTCTCAAAAGAGGTGGCAGAGAAGGTCAGGGAGAAAAAGATAGCATTCAGGAAGTATAAGGAAACACAGAAGGAGCAGGACAGAGAGATGTACCAGTTAAGGCAGAAGGAAGCAGGGAGGGAAGCCAGAATAGCAAAGGCCCAAACTGAGGAAAAGATGGCCAACTTGGTTAAGAAGGGGGATAAAACCATTTATAGGTGCATCAGGGAGCGTAGAAAGACAAAGGGAGGGATAGTGAGGCTGAATAGAATGGATGGTGGGTGGGGCAGAGAGGGACAGTGAAAAAGCATGGATACTGAACGAATATTTCTGCTCAGTATTCACAAAAGAGGAGGCGGGGAGGGAGGTGCCTAATCTAATTAATAGAAGCACTCTGTGTAGGGGAGTCGACCCCAGTCCTTTCACCGAGGAAAGGGTTCTGAAAGAACTCCTAAAACTAAAGGAGGACAAAGCAATGGGTCCAGATGGAATTCACCCCAGAATTCTAAAAGAATTAAGGGGGAGAACTAGTGAAACCACTGACTACCATTTTTAACAAATCATGGGATGATGGTGTAGTACCTGGGGACTGGAGGGAGGTGGATGTGATTCCCCTTCACAAAAGTGGGACCAAGACAGAGGCAGGAAACTACAGACCTCTGTGGTAGGGAAAGTGATGGAACCACTTCTGAAGGAAAGAATTGTTGAGCACCTAGAGGCCAGTGGGGCACAGGACCCAAGGCAGCATGGGTTCACAGCAGGAAGGTCATGTCAATGAATCTAATTGATTTCTTTGACTGGGTGACTAAAGTAGTAGACCAGGGAGGGGCTGTTGACATGGCCTACCTAGACTTTAGCCAGGCATTTGACACAGTCCCACACAAAAGACTAATAGTCAAATTAACCAGCTTAGGAGTGGGTCCCAGCATGGTAGCTTGGGTAAAACATTGGCTGGACAACAGGACACAGAAGGTAATTGTAAATGGATTCCACTCTGAAGAAAGAGGGATTACTAGTGGGGTACCACAGGGTTCAGTACGGGTCCAGTCCTTTTTAATGTCTTTATAAGTGACATTGCAGAGGGACTGGAAGGAAATGTATGCCTCTTTGCAGATGACACAAAGATCTGCAACAGGGTTGATACACAAGGAGGTGTGGAAAGGATGAGAAGGGACTTGGCAGGGTTGGAGGAATGGTCAGAAGTATGGCAGCTTGGATTCAATGCAAAGAAGTGCAAAATAATGCACATGGGAAACAAAACCCAGAGGAAGATTACACAATGGGGAGGTAGTAACAACAACAAAATGGAAAGGGACCTGGGGTAATCATATCAGATGACCTTAAGGCTAGCACAATGTGAGAAGGCAGTAGGGAGGGCTGGGGGATAGTGGGATGTATAGGGAGAGGCATCACCAACAGAAAACAGGAAGTTGTTATCCCTCTGTACAGACAGTTAGTGAGACCTCATCTGGAGTACTGCATCCAGTTCTGGAGACCCAATCTCAGCAAAGAACATAGACAGGATAGAGGCAGTCCAGAGGAGGGCAACTAAAATAATGCAGGGTCCGCAAGAGAAGCCATATGAGGAGAGACTAAAAGAGCTTAATATGTATACCCTTGAGGAAAGGAGGGAGAGGGGGGACATGATAGAAACTTTGAAGTACCTCAGTGGAATCAACAAAGTCCAGGAGGGTAGCATCTTTCTGAAAAAGAGATGTGCAAGAACAAGGGGACACAATTTGAAGATAGAGAGGGGGCATTTCAACGGCATTGTGAGGAAGTATTTTTTCACAGACAGGGTGGTGGAAGTATGGAACAACCTTCCTGAGGAGGTTGTGGGGTCTAAAACTGTGGGAGAATTCAAGAATGCATGGGACAGACATAGTGCAATTTTTGTGGGGGGTAGGAAGAAATAGGCTTTTGGTTAACTTGGATCTGCAGCTTAACCTGTGGGTTGGGAAATGGGCAGACTAGGTTGGCCAAGCGGTCCTTATCTGCCATCAAAGTCTATGTTTCTAAGTTTCTATACAAGTCCCCAGTGCCATTTTGTTGTGTGCCAGAGAGTCAGAGGGCTGAATCTGATTTTCGGTGCTCTGACTTTGCCATAACAGTGATCACCTTTTGGCAGTTGCCCTTATGACCTGGAACCTTCCTTCCACCAATTGCCAGTCTCCTCCTTGCTACCACTTTTATGAAGTGGGATTACATCTGCCCTCCTCCAGACCTCCATAACCACTCCTGTTTCCAATGAGCTATTAACTAGGACTGTCAGAGGGGCAACCAGTTCCTCCCTGAGCTCCCTTAATATCATAAGATGTACCCCATCTTTTCTTACTGTTTTATCCACTTTCAGATTAGTGAGTCCCCTTAGGATGCTCTCATCTGAAAAAGGACTAGTGTCGACCTCCTTCTAGAACTCCTGTTACTTTTTTGTGACCCCTTCCCCTTCTCCTTCTCCTTCCACCGTGAATACTGAAAAAAAAAGCATTTATTCAGGATATCTGCCATTTCCTGAACTCTGTTGCAGAGTCCCCTTATACCCTTTTCACCTTACAATCACTCCCCTGGTCTTCCTCTTTTCACTTACATACCTAAAAAATGTTGTATCCCCTTTTGGTACCACTTTGGCTATTCTTTCTACAGTTAGCACCTTTGCACTCTTTACCACTTTCTTTTATTCTCTCTGTTTTTCCCTGATACAACCCTCTATCCTCCTCTGTCTGCATCTCCTTGTATATTCTGAAAGATTAGGTGCTGCCTACAGATTCTGACAATACCTGACTCCAGAGGCCTAACTTGCCATAGACCAGGGGAATCTACTCCCATTCTTGGACTACTCCTCCCCCATCTATGCTAGGACAACCACAGCCCATATGGCCAAGTTCTCTTCTGCCTACAACAGTGCCTGTTGTTTCACCTTGTTGGCCCCTTTCACTACACACCACTGCGTCCTTTACATTTCACTAGGATGACTTCCACTGCAAGGCTGCTTTGACCTTGCCGTTTGCTGCATGGTAGATTCTACCATCCGTACTGACCAGGAATATTCCCTTGCAGCCTTCCTCAAGGTCCAAACTTTATGCTGTGGCCTCCACTCAAAGAGCATTCCTCCTCTGAATCTTCCTAGAGTATCTCCCAATATGGGCGGTAGAGCCTTGTCAGTGGCAGCCCCTACGCTGTGGAATAAATTGCCTGCCAAGCTCCGCTCCATTCACACCCACTGCCAGCTGAAATCTTGCCTCAAAGATTGGCTCCTGAAGACTTCCCGCTGCCACTGCTTTCCTGAGTAGTTCTTCATTTCCCTCCTGCACTTACCACAAGAGTTTCTTGCCTATGCAACTCCCTTTGTAAATTCTCCAGTTCCCCTTCCTCTCGCACCCCTTCCCCTCTCCTTCCCTCTGCTAGCCCCACTTTATCCTTTTCATGCTACTCCTGAGGAACATTGATTATCTTTTATGCAACTTGTTGTATATCAATTTCTTGTGTGTATATATATATATATATATTTTTTTTTTGTTTATGTATATGCACATCAGATTTATGTACTATATCACCTTGTATCATGTAGATTTATGTATTTTGCTACCTTACATCTTGTGTACTATTGTAACCTTTTATTATTTGTTAGACTGTCTACTCTTCTATGCATTGTTGTTTGTGTTTAACTCTGTGCCACTTTATGTGGCCTGGGTCGTGCCTGAAAATGGTTGCTGGGATCAGTGCACCTACCCAGTTACTAAAGTCATAAATAAAAATAAATAAATAAAATGTTACCATTTCAGACATTACCTTTTCAGCCACCTCTTTTGTGAACCCTAGCGTCTCTTTCTCATTTTCATTCACTTGCTTGATGCAGAGGTTTGCTGCCTTCACTATGCCCTCTTCTAACTTCACCCACTGTTCCTCCACTCCACCCATGTCATCACTACCTTCAACGTAATCCTGGAGGCATGCAACTATTTTTATAAAATCTGCCCTCCTGAAGTCAGTACCCTCATCCTTTGTGTGGTTCAATTCCACAACCATCCTTATATTGACCAACGCTGTATGATGCTCTTTGGTCACCAGATAGCCTCCCACCTTATAGTCTGCAACACTGTCTCTGTTAATGAGTACCAGGTCCAGTACTGCCAAACCATGAGTTAATTCACTCACTAGTTTCTTAAGGAATGCCTACTGCTGAGATTCCAAGATGTTCATGCTTCTAGCTGAAGTCACAGCTGGGGGCTCCAGTCTATATCTGGTAGAGTGATGTTCCCCACCAGCAGAACCTCCCCCTTTTGTGCCCTCTTACCAGTGGCTTCCACCAGCAGCTTATCTAACTCCTCTCCTGTGATGGAGGTTTGTGGATCACCCCAGTGTGAATAGGTGCACCATTTCACATATCCAGTGTGACCCACCATACCTCTGCTCTCCTTTAGTCACTGTATATATGTTGCTTTTATGCTTTCTCTCATATAAGCATGGCACACCCTCCTTTTCTTCCCACCCCATCCTCACTGAACAGAGTAAAGCCTGGTATGGCCATATCATAGTCATAGTTTTCAGTGCACTCGGTTATGATCCTAATATTCAAGTTGGCCTCTGCCATGATGGCCTGTAGGTCTGAAATCTTATTGCCTAGACTTCTAGCATTCACTCACATAGCCTTACAGATTTTGTTACCATTTTGATTGTTACCACCCTGAGGACTGAGTCCCCCACTAGAAGTTGCTTTCTCTTCTGCTGGGTTCCTGTTCCTCCTACATTGGAACCTCTGCTCTGAAGGTCCCCTTCATCCTCTCCTGCCACTTCTACAGGTGCTTCATCTTGGCAATCCTGTTCCACCAAGGTGGTGAAAAGGTTCTTGGTACTGGCTGAGGAGAGTTCTCCCTTTCCCCCACCCTCATTGAGCGCACTAAAATCCAGCCAGCCTTCTTTCTAGGTACCCTCTGAAGCAATGGTGGTAGACTTGGTGGCCCCTGGTGGGGGAAGAGGCCCCCTGAGTCCTAGCCTACTCAGCCTGTAGCCTAGATACCTCACCCTTCAGCCCAGAGAGTTGCATGCAGATAGGACAGCTCCTTGGTCTCCAGAAGGTCTATCTGAAGACTGCCACCCCATAGTCACTGCACTGCACCACTCCCATCATTATCAGTTCAACTCCCCCTATTACATGAGATTAAATCTATATCCTTACCCCTTGATTTCCCTGTGTTGTTATTATATGCTAGTTAGGCACATTTCTGCTCCTCTCTTGAACTGCTAGGTAGACCTTTACTTGCTTTTCTCTTCTGTAATGTGACCCTAGATGGGGTGTTATTAGATTGTCCCTGTTCCCCTTTAATTCCTTGTATTT
The DNA here is from genome assembly GCA_016271365.2 of Neoceratodus forsteri. NCBI lineage: Eukaryota > Metazoa > Chordata > Ceratodontiformes > Ceratodontidae > Neoceratodus > Neoceratodus forsteri. The sequence goes on from JADMNL010000035.1 coordinate 14,453,642, forward strand.
CTGTTATACATTGAGGGAATGTTTCCAACCAATTAGAATACTCCTTTCCCCTGCACATGAGACACTCTTATTCTGTGAGGAGAGTCTCACATGCAGATGACCTGGAAAGGGCACATTCCAGGACAATGTTTAAAAAACAAATAATATTATTGATCATGCTTTGTCGATAATATAATACATCCCCTTCACCACTCATTGCTGGATAATAAGGTTTCACTTGTATTCTGCTTGAGCCAGAACAGTTCAGTGTCCCCTTTGTTGTTCTCACTCTGGTAGAATGCATGTGAAACCACTCTTATCCAGCAATGTGTGGCGATGGGTGACATATTAATATATAGCACCGTTTGAGTATTGTACCTATTTATTAGCTTTACAAATGCAAACTGCATCAACTTTTATCAGCCATTGAACACAATATATTCAAACACAAAATATGAAACATTTAAATTAGAAATATGTCCCTTATATTCCTTTTAACATAACTCCAGTTTATGTTACTTCTACCGCCCCTTTAGGCGAATTGTCTTTTTTTCTATGATTGTAACCCCACTGCGTTAGTTACTGTGTATTTTATGCAGGTTAATGTCATTTATACAATTCAGAACCACCTCTAATACAATTAAACAAAATCATAATGTTGCCAGTAGTGGCACACGATGGGTGTAGCATCTCCTGCTGACTACTGCCCCACAGTGTCACCCCCAGCATGTCACCCTTAAACTTAGCCCTTTAGCTCAAAGACCGCAGCAGAAGATCACTTGGAATCCATGCCTAAATAGTGGCTAGTTATTTGCATCCATCAGCAGGGCAACCTACTGATTTATTTATTATTTATCTATTTATTTATGACTTTGTTTACTGGGTAAGTGCACGGATCCAAGGGGCCTATTTCGGGTATGACCAGAGCCATAGAGGCAAGGTGTGATGAACACATACATTACACAAGAGGTACATACAATAAAACAGGCAGTGGTTATGATCAGAGTAATACTAGCAAAAATTTGACAGAAAATAGTAGCAGCAAATTCAAAAAAGAAAAGCAAATAACAATCACATTTCAAGTAAATTAAAGCAATACAATGAAAGGGGAATGTCCTGAAATCCCCACCCCCCACTCCCAAAGTGTGTCTGATCCAGACAAGATATAAAGAGAGTGCAGGTTGGAGGAGAGGGGCAAATAGTAGCATGGGAGATAGAGCAAGTGGGTGGATTGGGGCTACCTGGACCAACAGTTGCAATTGTCCTGGGAGAGGAGCCAGGATTTAAAGTTGTGTTTAAAGGAGTGGTGCATACTAGAAGATCTGAGTGTAGCTGGAAGCCTGTTCCAGAGTGCGGGAGCAGCTACCTATAGGGTGTTCCCACCCATTTTTATAGAGGATCTGGGGGTATGAAAGGGGGGACAGTTGAAGACCGAAGACACCTCAGTGTGGGTCGGTGCTTGCAGAGGGTGGAGAGGGGTGAAACTGGGTCACATCTAATAATGGAATCAACAATGCATCCCAGTGTAAGGTCGAAAAGACCAGGGAAGGAGAGCCAGCCTAAAGGGCAGTAGAGGTCACAGTGGTGAGTGTAATAAGGGGCTGAAAACACAAAGTGACAAATACTGTTGTAGACAGATGACAGTCTAGATCTGATGGCAGTGGACACCCTGGAGTAAATTGATGAACAGTAATCCAAAATAGGGAGCAGGTTACCTCTAGCAATGGCCAAGTGGGCCTCAGGAGTTAGCTAGGTTTTGATGCAGTAGGCAGCTGGGCTTCTTATTGATCCTGCAAATGACAAGGTTAAAATGGTCAGTGAGGGAGAGGGAGGGGCCAAGGGTAACCCCTAAGTATTTGAAATTGGGGAGAATATCGAGGGGAGGGCCATCAGTGGAGTGTATTATGAGAGGAATTAGATTTAAGAGTCCTAGCATGGAATAGCTTAGACCCGAAAAGCACGGCTTTGGTCTTCTTAGTGTTAACCAACATCATGTTGTCAGTAAACCAGTTATAAGCAGTGCAGTAGTTTAGGGTAAGAATGGAGTATAGGTGAGAAAGGGAATTGTCACAGTGGAAAATGACAAGGTCGTCAGCATAAAGGAGGCATTTGCAAGATAGACTGTCAGAGGGGAGGTAGTTTACGAATGCCATGAAGTAGGATAAGTTACCATATCAAAGGCTTTAGAAAGAGCAACAAAAATCACACCAGTAGCATGCCCCTGGTTCATGTAGAGAATGTAGTCAGTGAAAAGGGCCAAGGCAATGGTAGTACTGTGATGCTTGCAGAAGCCATACTACCAGCTACATAAGATGTTTTATTTAGTGAGATATTCTGATAGCTGGCGGTGCACTACCCTTTCAAGTAGCTCACTAAGGTGGGGGAGAACACACCCAGCTGCATTAACTCAGACTGGAATTTTAGTAGTGCTTGAATGCCGCTCCAAGCAGAGCCTTGTAACTTTGCACACCAGCTAAATCTGCTTCCCAACTGGAGGACAGGCACAAACAGGGAAATAGTAGGTTCTCAACAGTATTATTCACACACTAGCAACCACAGTTGTTATCTGAGTCTTCTCAATGAAGAGTTAACAACTTCACAGTGCCCAGTAGCAGGTCATAATGGAGAAGTTTAAACAGCGATTCAAAAATGGTAACTAAAGAATGGTGAAAGTGATAACAGCAATCCTGAATAAATGGGGAACGGGATTAAATGGTGGCTCCAAGGTGCTATCCTGCCCTGTGTCCAGATACACCTTGGAGTAGTAATTCTAGAGATAGTGGGGGATCTGGGGCAATAGCCCCCCATGGGGTGTGTGGGGGTGGAGACCTCCACTAGCACAAAAGTCCACCAGGTAGTTTGCTTTGCTTGATTATAAAATAGATCTTTTCCCATGATTGGGACAGTAACTTGGAACTGTTTCCTAACCAGAATGCCTGTGCACTCTGGTGACTTTTCCCAGCTGGCAGGCTTTGTGGACCCTCTGTTACAATGATACATCATAGACTGCATGAGGCGGAAATTAGCTTACTGATGAGATGAAGCCAGTCTTGTTAGTAATGAACTAGACTCAGTGTGAGCATTTTTGGAACCTGTGGACAGTTTGGGTCACAATTATTTTGTTAAACTTTATTTTCAACTTCTATGAAATTTGCTGAAAAAAGCATGTCGCTGAAATTGCGGTGTTGCCGAAATTGAGGTGTACCATTTATGTATGAGCTATTTAGAATTCACAATTTAGGATTTCACTGCTATTTCTTCACCATTATGACATGGAGCCCAGGGCCCCAGCGCCTCATAATCTCTATTTTTCAATCATCCTGATCAGCAAAAATAATTTATTTTCTTAAACATAAAGCTGAACAAGCAGAAACATGTAATGAGGATGAAGACAGACTTACAGATCTGCAGGAAATGTTGGCTGTCATGGCATCTCCTTCACCATTAGAAGATTGAAATAGAAGTTCTGAAAGAAAAGTTGCCTAATTGAACACTTTACTGATTGGAAGGATTAAAATGAATGCTATACTTCTTACTATTTTAACCTTGCCTCTCATGCTCTCAAGGGTTTGGTAGCACCCCAATAATTAAGGCTGAGTAGGCTGTTTAATGTTAAAACCCAATTTTTGTGCCATAAGAACTTTGGTGTCATTTGACAAAATAGCACAACATTTGGCACGTGTGGTAGGGCTGACAGGGTCTCAAGACATGAACAGTTTTGTGATAGCATCTTGTTTGTTTTAAAGACATGGAGCACAAATGATAAAAAAAAAACTGTTTAGTTTTGCTATACAGGTAGTTAACATTGCAGTTTCCCCCTCTGACCTGAAGCCTAGATGGTGTGGAATTTTTTCATGAATGTTTAAGGGTTGAAGGGTCATATGCCAAGGGTGTGACTTTCAAAGGTATCATGAAAAAATGTTTTACAGTTCCAGAGTTAGAAAGATTTTGTGGATAATTGATAAATGTGAACTGTAAAAAATAACCATATGAGTGTTTATTTTCATGATTTCAAGTTCAAGTGTATTTAACCAGGAAGATTGTATTGAGCAAGCTCATAGAAACATAGAATTTGATGGCAGATAAGGACCACTTGGCCCACCTAGTCTGCCCATTTTCCTACCTAACAGATAAGGTGCAGATCCTAGTTACCCAACATCTTACTTCTTCCTACCACCCACTAGGACTGCCTTATGTCTGTCCCATGCATTCTTGAATTCCCCCACTGTTCTTGACTCCACGACCTCCTCAGGGAGGCTGTTCCACGCATCCTCAACCCTCTCTGTGAAAAAATACTTCCTCATATTACCTCTAAGCCGGCCCCCCTCTATCTTCAAATTGTGCCCCCTTGTTCTTGCGCACCTCTTTTTTTTGAAAGATGCTACCCTCTTGACTTTGTTGATTCCCTTGAGGTACTTGAAAGTTTCTATCATGTCCCCCCCCCTTTCCTCGAGGCTATACATATTAAGCTCCTTTAGTCTCTCTTCATATGTCTTCCTGTGCAGACCCTGCAACATTTTAGTTGCCCTCCTCTGAACAGCTTCCATCTTGTCTATGTCCTTGCAGAGATTGGGTCTCCAGAACTGCACACAGTACTCCAGATGGGGTCTCACCAACTGTCTGTACAGAGGGATAACAACTTCCTGTTTTCTACTATTGATGCCTCTTCCTATGCATCCCAGTATCCCCCCAGCCTTCCTTACTGCCTCATTTACAAGGAGGTCCTATGCGGACAAATTATATAACGATAAAGTGTGATAATGGAGCAGGTACAAAAAAGGCAATTATGGGACTAAAATGTGCAACAGTTACATATAAGTACACAATGATCGACAACACCACTTAATGTGATAATAATGCTAAACAAGTAACTTTTAGTAATTATGTAATCTAAGATGATAATTGAAGTATAGAGCGAAAAATATGATCCAAGAGGGACATGGGAGGAAAGGGAGGGGGGCTTACATATAGGGAGAATGCAGGGATTAGTGGGAGAATTGGGAATAGTTACATTATAGGATCAGAGAGAGGATGAGGGAGAAAAGAAAGGACTTACATGGTAGGATCAGAGGGAGGATGAGAAAGAGGTCAAGGACTAGAAGGTCTAAGATGAGAAACAGTGGTAACTATCATTTGTATGATTGCAAAAAGGTTTTAAATACATTTACTGGGACTAGATTGGATAATTTGAGGGATGATTGGAGCTTGTTTCACACAAGGGGGATAGCATGACTGATGGCAGCTTTGCCATAGTTAATGTGGAATTTAGGGACTTTGATTGTAATGTATGAAGTTTTCCTAAGGGTGTAGGTGCACGATGTGCAGTGAAGCAGGCTTGAGATCTATTGTGGTAGCTTACAAAGCAAGGCTTTATATGCCCAGACATAAATATTTAGTAGTCTTCTGGTGGTGAATGATGTCCACCCAACTGCAGCATAAAGGTCATAGTCATGCATCCTGAATGATGCATTAGTGATAAAGTGGATGGCTTTATGGTATATAATGCCTAACTTATGTAGACTGGTAATCGAGCAATGGTCATACAGGATGTTAGCAAAGTCCAACAGAGCAAGAAATTTGGTTTGTTCCAATCTTGTCCTGGACACTTTGGACAATAAGGCTTTATTCCTATAAAGGAAACTAAGCCTCATCTTTAGCTTTTTTTGCAAGAACTTCAATATGGGCAGAGAAGGACAGATTATGGTCCAGTAGGAAACCAAGATATTTAAAAGTATCTGCAACCTCTAGGGTATCATCCAACAAGGTTGCAATAGACAATGCAGTAGTGGAGTTTTTGGACATAGTAGAATGATTAATGGGTTGAAAGAACACGGCTTTTGTTTTTTGGGTATTTAATAATAGTTGAAAGCGTGGAAGATTATCTTGCAAAAGGTCAAATTCGGATGGCAGTTCATGGCAGACATCCATAATTGAAGGTGTTGAGCTATAGAGAACAGTGTCATCAACAAAGAAATGGAGCTGAGCCTCCAATATATTATTGCTTAAGGGATTGATGTATATTATGAAGAGGAGTGGACCAAGAATTGATCTTTGGGGTACGCCTCAAGAAAGTGGAAGAGGTGGAGAGAGGGTCGCATCTACCTTGATTTGCTGCTGCTGGCAAGACAGGTAGATGGAGAACCAGTTAACAGTAGGTCCATTCATGCCATGTTACTTAAGTTTATCTAGCAGTATCATATGGTCTACTGTATCAAAGGCTTTGCTCAAGTCATTGAAGACTGCTCCTGTGGTATATTTATCGTCTAAGGCAAGAAGCCAGTCGTCCGACATTATCGCTTGGGCTGTTGTGGTGCTATGAAAAGTCTGAAAGCCAGATTGTAGTGGGTTAATGAGGTTTAAATTGTCTTGGTAATCCCTGATCTGGTTATTGATTAATTTTTCTAGTAATTTTGATAAAATGAGTAGAATGGATATAGGTCTATAATTATTGAGGTCTCCAGAGTCATCGGATTTGAAAAGTGGGAATATGTGAGCTATTTTTATACAGAAGAGACTTCACAGTTTGCAATCAAAAAGTTAATTACTTGCAGAATTGGTGCTGTTAAGTACTGAAAGACTACTTTTAGGAATTGGGGGTCTTACTTGTCATGTGGAAAACAAAATACAGATGGTGATGCCACCATCTTTTTTTAACTCTCAAACATTTACAATACATCAAAATGATGTATTGTCAGAAAACAAACACCTGAATCTAGGTAAACAGGACCCTGACTCGCTTAGCTAGTATTTGGTTTTTGAAACTGGTCCTAGAAATAATGTTTCTGGGCACCAAAAAATCCTGGTGCCAAGATTAACGAGAGAAGCCATTTACACACATTCTAAGTATGAGAACATCAATACGTTCTATGAATTATGCAAGTAGTAAGACACACTGGTGTGTACATTATTTTGTGATAACTGAACTCCTAGGGGTGTAGTTAGGCATGAGGCCAAAGGCTGAATGCCGGTCATCCCTAGAAGTGCGGTTATCACACTGTAATGCACAACCCTGGAGTGTCTTATTGCGCTTATAAAATGGCCCTTTATTTTTAGAAGCATTTTTTTTTATTTTGAAATATATTTTTAAATAAGTAAAAATGTAATCTGTGCTTTTAACATAAAATAGTCTTTCCACCTATTGGTGCTAGATTAAAGTAGTGTTATACACTCTGTGCCTCCCTGCCTACTTAAGCTTCATATCCCAGTGCCAGCCACAATACAACAAATGTTGTTTTCCTCATTTTAAGTATGACACATAGCCCCCTTACTTTATTTCATTCTCCTCACTCTGTATACAAAACTAAAAGGAAGCCATAACAGAGGCTTCTCAGTTCCCTGATGCTGCAAGCATGAGTGTGGTTCAAAACTGCCACACTCACTGACAGCATCATGAACTGCTCACCCTGTCCCAAAAGCTAAACAGCAGGGCTAGTCATTTACCATCTTTTCTCTTTGTTTATATAGTATTATTGCTTACTTTCTTCATTCTGTTTTTTTTCTTTGTGTTTCCCCACATTCAAGAAATGGAATGGAATGCTTATCATGGAATGTTTACTTTGGAATACAGGGATTCAAAATTCTTCTCAGTTCCATTGACAAAATGTTCCTCTTCTATCATACTGTATACACACACACAAAGGCCCTTTCTAAAGCCACATAGAGGATTGTGTATGATCGCTCATATACAACATGGGTATTTTTCACATGAGAGGTTTCCATGGCAACTGGAGACCTTGAGAGTGCAGCTCGAGAGGTCTCATTACCATGGAAACCTTGAGAGTTGAAAAATACCCTAGCTGTGTATGAGCGATCATACACAGTCTTTTATAGTGTATGGTCACTCATACAAAAAGTGTCCTTACTTTCTTGCTGGTTTATGTGGTCATTTTCACCTCCTGGGACTGTTTCACCACAGTGGCCATTCTCAGAGGATTGCCAGTTGCCTGACTGTGCATGTGCACCAACCTTCTAAGTGTTATGCTGCACTAGCTACATAGCTAGTGCAGCACAACAGCTAGGATGATGTAGCTAGTGCAGCATAACAACGCTGTTGAAGGGATGGATTTCCATCCACAGCAATGTCCCACCATACACTATAGACTCAATTATCTCATTGTCAGGGAAAGCAGAAGAGAGTTTCCTGATGACAGCGTGGTAAAAATAGAAGGGGGATTTTTCACTGTCAGCAAAGAAACAGCTGTTGTGAAAACTATAAACAATATTAATTGTTTCTAATTTGTTTATGTGTGAAAGGAGAATGTGAAGATCAAGGAAAAAAACATGTAATTAATTTGTTTTATTTTTTATTTAAGGTAGTTTTATTTTTATGGCCCAGTTGAAGGTTTTTACAGTGTTAAGGTAACAGCCATGTTTGTGATGGAAAATCACTTCTGGATCTAGGGAGACTGATGGAATATAGTTCTGGTTATAGGAGGACTGATTTGCTTATTGTGTGATGTGGTTTAGGACCAGGATGACTGTGCATATATAGAGAATTAATGTACGGTCAGCTGATGTCGCTTGGCCAATGAGATTTCTAGATTTTCTCATGCCATTTTATAATCAACATTAACATTTTCATAAAATGATTCAGAGCACACTCAATAGGCACTTCAAGGTAGCAGTATGAAATGAAAAAATAATCTTTTTTCATATGATATGATCTTTTTTCATGAGGGAAACATCCTTTTTCATATGCTGCCATCTTGTTTTCCCTTTTTCCCCTACAGCTTCACAATTTCAAAAGCCAAAAAAGGAATTCTGCACAGCAACAACACATATATCTTGTTTATCTGGAGCACATTAGCTGGATGCTGTACTTAAATGTTGAAGAAATGCTGTTCAAATGTTCCTTTTTAAGATTAAAATTATTTTTTCATGATTCATAATACAAAAATAATCTTTTTTTTGAATGATGTCATCCTTTTTGTGAGGAAAATATATTTTTTATGCTGCCATGTTTTTTTTCCTTTTTCATACAACTTCATAGTTACAAAACCCACAAAACTGACATTCTGCAGAGTGACCAATCCATTTATATTGCTTATACGTACCCTGTTATCTAGATTCTGCACTTAAATTTTGAAGAAATAGAAATGTTATTTTTATAAGACTAAAATTATTTTTTGTGTGACTCATGATATGAAAAAAGAATCTTTTTTGTATAATGTCATCCTTTTTTGTAAGGGGAGAATATTTTTTCATTAGCCTACTTGGTGTTGCATTCTTCTTCTGACACATGTAGTAATCTGGTGCTTTGGAATGCCAGTCTGAAATTTTCAGGGTAGAAAGGTGGTGACCCACAGGTGTGCCCTTTGCTGGTTTGGTGCAAAAATAGTCATCCATTCAACATTTATGAACACAAATATCAGACACAAATACTTGCTGCTGTTTTCTTCTGACACCTGCAATACCCAGGTACTTTGGAATTTCAGTCTGAAATTTTCAAGGTACAGAAGAGAAGGTCTGTAGATGTGTCTTTTGTTGGTTTTATGCACAAATGTTCAGCCATTCAAAAGTCATGAACTACAATGCAAACAAACAAAATATTTTTTTGTATTGTCTGATGATTTTTCTATCTTCTCTTGTTTGTTTGTTGACCTAGTAAGCCCACTGGGCCTAGAAGTCCCTTTTTCAGGGGTGACCCGGGGGGGGGATACAGATGGTAGGCAACTGAAATTGAACCAAATTAAGCTGTTGGTAGTATTTGTAGTGAATGAGGGAAATTTGGCCAGGACACCAGGGAAATTCCCCTACTCTTTTCTATAAGTGCCATGGGATCTTTAACATCCACCTGAACTACCACCAATCCAGGCAGATGGGACCTTGGTTTAACATCTCATCTGAAAGATGGCACCTCAGAAGTGCAGCACCCCTCTCATGCTGCACTACAGTGTCAGTACTGGGATATTAACCCAAGTGCCAGATGTGGGAACTGAACCCACAGCCCTCTGATCTCCTGGCCTCAGAGGCGAGTGTGCTACCTACTGAGCCACTGACACTGCTATTCTGACATTTCTTCTTCTGACACTTGTACAGTAGCATCAGTTTCTTTGGAATTTTGGCCTGAAATGTTCATGGTAGAGAGCAGAAGGTCCACAGATGTGCCTTTAGTTGATTTGGTGCAAAAATACTCAGCCTTTCAAAAGTTAAGGAAATGCAATGGAAAATTAATCTCTGCTTGTACTGTCAAAGGGGATTGTTCCTATTTGTTTTCTCTTCTTCTGACACCTGTACAGTCCAGGTATTTTTAAATTTTGGTCTGAAATTTTCAGGGTAGGGAGAGAAAGGAACACATATGTGCATTTTGCTGGTTTGGTGCAAACATATTCAGCAATTCAAAAGTGATGAACTATAATACAAACAAAAAAAGAATCTTTCTGGAGCATTCCACATTGTCTATGGGAAGTCATCACTTTTGGGTATAATGCACCCCTGTGAGGAAAATGGTACAGCCTAAGCTTTGGAATGCTGTGTGTATAAGGATTCCATGCAGCAGTAACTCACCAGTTCAGCTGTGCCATTCACATGGGAAACAGTTTGTCTACCTTCTCTCAAGACTTTTCAAGATTTACATACTCTTTGTGGCTGTTGGTTTTGCTTCTGTGTGTACTATGACAGCATGTTTACTTCTTTTCCATTACCTCTTTTCTGTTAATATTGGGGATCCTGCAATCATTATGCTATCATGGACACAATGCTAGAATGTTTATGCCGCTACAAGGTGAATGCTATATTGGCCAAACTTTCATATGAACATACAAATCTGCTAGCAGAAAAAGGCCATAATGGTCTATTGAGTCTGCTTGAAGGGGCAATGTAGTTTCTTCCTTGGAGCTGCCCCCCAACTCCACCTGGAGTTATCTCTCACCTTCCCATTCCACTCTCCTAACCCTTTCCCAGTAGACCATCCTTCAGTCCTAATCCTCTTCATCACCCTATCCCACCCTGTCTTGAAACTGGCCACCATCTTTGCTGCCACAACTTCCTCCTTTAGCTGATTCCACTGCTTCATCACTCTTTCAGTAAAAATGTGCCTCATTTCCTTCTTGAATCTACTCCCCACAATTAAAGGTTATACCCCTTTGTTGTACCCTAATGTCTTAAGTTAAAGATGCCCTTAGTACCAACCCTGTTTATGCCCTTAAGGTACTTGAAGGTTTCAATAAAATGCCCCCTCTCCCTTCTGTCTTCCAGGATGCTCATGTTCAGTTACCTTAGCCTCTCCTTATATGTTTGTTCATGTACAAATCACCCTGGGCCAAGGAAAGACACTTACCATAAACTGTGTCTAACCCCCCCATCCCCCATCCATCTCTCTCCTCCCTCCCTTATTTTCTCTTGGACTAGCCTCCCTTCCCCAACTTGATGGTATATGGGGATTGCAATATCAGATGGCTGGGATCAGAGCTGGGTCCACTCACATCTCAGTGTCTGAACAATACCTCACTCAGTAACTGAATCCACTAGGCTCAATATTAAATCTGGCAATCATTCCCTTTTACACTGGGTTCTTACCATCTATAGTTGGCTAGCGGAAAATAAATAGAAACAAAATATTCCCATCTCAGGCTGATCTATGCAGGGGTTAGATTAGATTTTGAGGCTACTAGCCAGCAGGGTAGTGACTTGCAAAAGCCACTAGATCCACAGACTTTTCTACTGGCCCAGCTGATATACTTATTGAAATATTACCTTTTCCAGTACAAGCCCTCCTGGCTACTTAAAAAGGTTTTTGACTATCCCAAAAGAAAATCTTACAGAGTTTGGCTAGTGGACTGATACCAGTTTTAACCTTGTCCATGAACATCAACATGTGGTCACACAGTTGACAGTACAGGAATGGACAGCTGAGACCACCCTCTCAGTACACACACACACACATGCACGCACGCACGCATGCACGCACACACACACACATACACCATGGCAAACATCTGGCATTGACAAATGCTTGTTTAATATTGGAGTAATGTGTACCAATTTCCATTCTGGTAAAACTATACCCTGTGTCGGAGAGCTATTAAATAGTACAGAAAAGGAGCCAGCAAATTCATATGCTACTTCCTATAAGAACCTGGGGGGGGGGGAGTCCATCAGACCCACATGATTTGTTCCCACACAGGTTTTTTTTAATTTTGTCAGAACCTCATTCACTGAAATGATTTTGTCATTATTCTTTTCAACCTCTCGTTGTTCATTAAATAGGGTCTGTAGTGGTCGGTGTTGTTCTTGATAAACATTTAGTAAGTAACTATTAAATTTGTTTGACATTTCCATTTCATTTTCTATTACTGCGTCTCCTTCTCTTAGAGGTCCTAGTTGTTTCTGACCACTCTTAATGGAAAACTATACCCTCAAATCATTTAAATATTATTTATTTTCATGTCAACAGACAACTCCTTTCCTATAGCTGTTACGTTTATATGTGTTAAGTTTAGTTTGTTTTCACTGCTCATGGTAGCCCCTGTGACTGCCCTGTGAGTCTCCATTTGATGGTTGTTGAAATCTCATTGTCCATGAGAACTGCATTAGCATATGAGCACATGATATCAGATCACCCATTTATATCATGTATCTATATGCTGAAAGAACAAATACCCTATAAAAACTCTCTGGAAACTTATGAACTGAATCAAGTCTAAAGTGAAAAAAACCTGCATTGTAACTCAGATAGTTTGTAAAGCTCACTGAAAGCAAATGTGGTATCTCACACCTTCTTGCAGCTTGTTTCTTTTAAAACTAATTAAGCAGAAAGACACACTGGGGAGTTTATAGGGTGATTATGCATCATGTTCTCATATGCTAATGCAGCTCTCAGGGACAATGTGATTTCAACAACCATGAAATGGAGCCTCCCGGGACAGTAATAGGGCCTAGTATGAACTGTGAAAACAGACTAAAGCATTTGCATACATTCTTAACAGCTACATGAAAAGAGTGGTCTATTGAAAGGGAAACAAATAACATTTGGAGGATACAAGGGTGTAGTTTTCCTTTAAGGCTCCCAATATACTTAAAAATTTGTTTTTTGTTATCCTTCTTGATATTTACTAGATTTGATTCCGCATCAGAGTTTGCTTTTTGAATCCTTTTTTTACATTGTTTTGCTATATTCCTATATGCGTCCAGCCTTTCAAGAGTTTTATTATTTCTATATTCATAGTAAGCCCTTTCTTTGTTGTAAATAAATTGTTTTCATGTGAATATTGAACCACTTTGCTATGTGTCCCTTGGCATTGTACTTTTCCCTGGTTGGTACACACTTATCAGTGAAATACCACAGTTTATTTATGATCAGCTCTCATGCATCAGCCAGTGGTAGTCCACATAGATAATTTTCCCAGTCCCAGTTTTTTAAATATGGTTTTATTTTGTTGTAATCTGCCTTTTTGTAGTCTTTAACTATAGTTTTACATTTAACCTTACCCCAAGTTGAACAAATTCAGTGCTGGCCGGTTGCATGCACAACACAGTGTATCATGTAAAAAAGATACACCAGCTGACACTGAAGCAATATTCAATCAGTATGAGTGATCAGCATGGATCATGCATCCCATATGAATATCGGACCCCAAGTGCACGGCACATGGTAGGCGACAGCCATGGTGTGCACAGTTCAACCAGAGCTGGGGCTGAATACTGCCAGTGGGGTAATGCATGGTGCATACCTGGTTGTGCCATCCCCCAAGTTGCTATTCAGCCACAGTATGCTAATGAGCTCATTTGGCATGCATGGCACAAGGAGGTCCCATGCATGCTCATTATGGGCTCATTACTATAGCTGTACTCAGCTAAATGCACCAGGCCTGCCACCACACAGCTCCAAAGAACAGTGACAGGACCAGTCCCACTTTCAGTCCAGACAGTCCATCCATACCACCCATGTCCCCAATCCCCAGTCAATGGGACTTGGATGGCTACACCTTTTTTATGGCTGTGGGAGGAGCCTACAGCCATATTGCTTTAGATTGAAAAGGCGTTTCCGTACAACACATTTTTTAGTAGTTTTCAGTGTATCCTTCCATAACATTGCAAATCCCTATGGCAGTTAAAAAAATATTCCCTTCTTTCTTTTTAGAATGATGCATACATCACTCCAAGCTGCTTTTCTCTGAGAGCAAATGTGTACACCTTCCAAACAAATCTAGATATCTTTAAAATTATTCAAGGTGCAGAAAAACAATCAGTGTGAAAGTTGTTAAGGACAAAAGACATCTCACATGATGGTAGTTACTAATCTGAATTCTTTATATTGTGTAAAATATAATCTTCCAAACAACCTATTTTTTTTCTCTCTGTGTGACCACAGTAGGAATCATGTCAAATAAATGAAAATATCTAGGAAAGTATACAAGTTACCAATATACAACCATCATGAAAATTGTTCAGGACAAAATGACCTTTCAAATGAAGGTAGTCACTAATATGAATTCATTAGATATTTTTAAATATAGCCATCCAAAAGGTGAAAATTGAAAAGAGAAATGAAAATGCAGGTAATCAGATGACCATAGTTTAAACTATATAATTAGTGTAGCTTAATGAATAGGCTCATTAGAAAGGCATTTTTGTACTGAACAACTTTCATACTGATGGTTTATGGGTAACATGTATACTTTTAGAGATATTGACATTTGTTTGGTATAATTCCTATCAAAAATGAAAACTGAGGTAATCACATAGACATAATTTAAAAAGTATAATTAGTGCAGCTTAATGAATAGGCTCATTTGAAAGGTATTTTTGTCCTGAACAATGTCCATGCTGTTTTTTAATCTGTAACTTGTAAACTTTTAGAGATATGTACATTTGCTTGGCATAACCCTATCGTACTTCTAAACAACCTCAGTTTTGCAAATTATAATGCCACTTAAGTGAAATTCTAAACCGCAACCTTATTTATCTCTTGGCATGCCTAATTTAAAGTGGACAGGAATTGCTTACTTATGTGCAGCTATCTGAAATGTCTCAATTTTCGTAAGTTATATTTATACCTCTAAAGGATCCCTATTTAATTGTGCCTGAATTAATCAGTTAAGAGAATGCCTGACCATCGACAGGTCTAAAATTGAGCTAAAAAAATATTTATTTACTTTGGTCTTCCCTAATTATGGTTAATTTGTTTTTATTGTTTCTGTTTTAACTTATATTTATATTTATTTGTATTAGGGTTACCACCTTTTCAGAAGCCCAAAGTGGGACATTTCTTATTGAATCATGATTTTTTGTGGGACAATATGTAATTACGACAAATGCAACAGACTTGTTTTTAATAAATAATCAGAATTAAGACTAAATGCTGTAGTAGTTTAATTGTTTCTAGTGTTTCTTATCATTTTAAGGTATTTTAGTAAAGGTATTATAGTTCTATTCAACATTTAGAGGAAGTCAGAAAATATTTTTTTTCTACTAAAATGTCAGGACATGTAGTATTTTTCATGTTTTTTGCAGGACACAGATGTCCAAATCAGGACTGTCCTGCTAACATTGGGACAGGTGGTAACCCTGTTTGAGTTGAATTTTATGTACAGCGCCTTGGTTCTGAAAGGCACTATAAAAATAAAGCTTAATTTGATTGGATTTGCTATGAATAAAAGTTGAAACTGTCAGTTGTGTTTTGTATTGTTTCTTTTGTATGGATAACATTCTGTGCAGTTCCATTCATGGAACTAAGAATTTGGAGTTTTGACTATGTCACTTCAGGATTTCAGAACTGTGGACACAGTACTGATAAGTTCCTGCTAACATTTCTGAAACCGTGAACCCACAGAAAAAACATGCTGCCACATTCATCCTTGTAACACATGATCCACAGAAACAGATGATTTGATACCTTTTATTGGACCAACAGAGTTGTTACAATAGAACACAGGTGCTTTTTAGCTTTTGGATTACACAGAATCATAAGAACATAAAAAAATGGCTAGTAGAAGGAGACTTCTCGGTCTATCGGGTTTGCTTGTAATAATAAGGGTTATTTCTGACTTTCAGTTTATATCTGTGACCCCATCTCCTCTCACTACCCCCTGAATTTCTGGTATTTTCCACTGCAAGGCCTCTTGACATTCCTTTATGCCAGTCCCAGGCTCTTTTGAAGGCTCCCACTGACTTTGCCTCCACCACCTCCTGTGGCAATTATTTCCATGCCATCGACACTCTTTCTGTAAAAAAGTGCTTCATTATATCCCTCTTGAATTTACCCCCCCACCAGCTTAAGGATATGCCCCCTGGTGGTAGTGGTGGCCCTTTTATTGAATAGGCTCCCTCAGTCTACTCTCTTAATTCCCCTCAAATACTTGAATGTCTCAATCATATCCCCCCTCTGCCTCCTCTCCTCCAGAGTGTATATCCCCAGGTCCTCCAACCTCTCTGCATATGATCTATCCTACTGTTCTTTTATCATTTCAAGCAACAGCTTAATCTGGTTCAATTTCAGTTGGTTACCATCTGTATCCCCCTCCCCCCAGTCACCCCTGAACAAGGGACTTCTAGTCTCAGTGGGCCTACTGGGACAACAAAATTCAATAAATAAATATAAATACATAAATAAATACATACATTTTATTCACTCTCCTCTGTACCCTTTTCATCATATTTAAGTCTTTCTCAAGACATGGGTGTCAATATCTTACTCTGTACTCCAAGTGAGGTCTGAACAATGACCTGTACAGAGGCAGAATAACCTCACTCCTCCTACAGCTAATTCCCCTAGCAATACATCCTAACATCCTATTAGCCTTTGCTACAGCCTTTTTGCATTGAGTCGAGTGCCTCAGGTCACTAGAAATGATCACTCCCAGATCTTTTTCCTCCTCCAATCGTGTAACCTGGACTTTTCCAATATAGTACTCTGTTCTTGGGTTCTTCACCCCATGTGCATCATTTTGCACATTTTGGCATTGAACCCAAGCTGCCATATCCCTATGCATCTCTCTAGATTGGCTAGGTCCTCTCTCATCTCTTCTATCCCTTCCTGAGAGTCCACCCTCCCGCTGAGTGCAGTGTTGTCAGTGAACATGCACATTTTTCCCTGAATGCCTTCCTCTATGTCCCTAATAAAGACATTAAACAGCACCGGCCCCAGAACCAAATCCTGTGGAACCCCACTGGTGACTTCACTTGGACTGGTGAACTCCCCCTCACTACCACCCTCTGTATCCTGCCACTCAGCCAGTTATTGACCCATCTAACCAACCTTTCTGCCACCTCTAAGTCCTTCAGCTTCGTGATCAGCCTTTTGTGTGGCACAGAGTCAAAGGCCTTGATAAAGTCCGTATATATCATATCCACTGCCTGGTCTTTGTCCACCATCTGGGTGACCCAGTCAAAGAACTCAATTAATTTGACATGATCTCCCTGCCACAAACTCAAGCTGTTTGTTATCCTGCAGGCCATTTTCCTCTAAGAACTTGACCAAGTCCACCTTCAATATTGTCTCCATTATTTTACACACAATTGAGGTCACTCTGACAGGCCTGTAGTTACCAGGGTCCTCCTTAGGGTCACTCTTATGGATTGGCTTGACTTGTGCTATTCTACATTCCCCTGGCACCACCCCCTTGTTGAGAGATCTATTGAAAAGTATTGTCAGTTGGCCAGCTAGCTCTTCTGCCATCTTTTTTAGTATTCTGGGGTGTATTCCATCCAGCCCTTGAGATTTTTCTACCTTCAGATTCATGAGCCCCTCCCTCACCCACTCTGTTCTTATAGTCCCTAATGGGTCCTTGCCAGCCTCCTTCCCACTCCTTGCTCTGAGCAGTATTGGGCCCTGTCATTCTTTGATAAAGACAGATCAGAAGTAATTGTTTAAGATCTCTGTTTTTGCCCTGTCTTTCACCACTATGCATTTATTCTTCTTCAGTTTGACTGTGCCATCCTTTTTGTCCCTTTTTTCTTTGATGTATTGAAAGGAGACCATTTCCCCCTCTTTTATTTTTTCTGCTATCTGGAGGTCCTTTTTTGCTTTGGCCGGCATTACCTTCCTTTTGCTAGTTTAGCCAGCCTTTGGTATTCCTCCTCATCCTCTTCCCTTGCTGTTCTTTTACTTTTCTTGTATGCTGCCCTTTTATCTTTCACTGCATTAGCCATCTCTTTGCTGAACCAGCTAGGCAGTCAAGTTCTGGCCCCCTTTCCCTCCTCTTTGTGAATCTGATTGTGGCATTCTGTATGGTCCCTCTGATCATGTCCCACATTTTCTCCACCCCCAAGTTTTACTCTATGTTCCCAAAATCTTCTTTGATCATTTCCCTCATTCTCTTAAAATTTGCTGCCTTCAAGTCTAGCACTCTTGTCTTGGAGGAGATGTTTTCCCTACCCATGTCCAGGTCAAACCACACTGTGTTGTGGTCACTTCCACCCATGGGATCCCCAATGTCTATGTCCTGCATGTGTTTGCCATTGGAGAGCACCAGGTCCAGAATTGCTTCCCCCTCATGGGACTGGTCACATACTGCATCATGAAGCCATCTTGGTTTCCATCCAGGATTACCTGGCTTCTGCCACAGGATGTGGCCAGACTACCCCATTCAATTTTGTGCAGGTTAAAGTCACCTACCTCTACTACCTCTGCTCTTTCTACTGCTTTTCTTAACTAAGTGCATAACTCCCTGTTCTTGTCCTTGCCCTGACTGGGTGGTCTGTATATGACCCCCATCCTTATCTTCCTGCCATTATTTGTCTTCAGTTGGAGACATAGCACCTCCATGCTCCTTCTTTCAAAATCTTCCTCCCTAGTGCACACAATACCATCTCTTACATACACTGCCTCCCCAACCCCTTTTCCTGTCTCCCTGACCTTTCTATACAGTCTATAACCTGGGATCGATAATTCTCAGTCCTGAAGTGCTAATGCCCAGTTCTCTGTAATGGCGGTAATGTCTACCCTGTTTTCTGCTAAGAGCGCTTGCAGTTCCGCCATCTTGTTCCCAAGACTGCGTGCATTCAGCACCAACACTCTCCACTTTGTTTCTGTCATGCCCCTGCTCTTCCTCTGAATTAATCCTATCTGGATTGCTTCTCCTCCCTTATCTGAGTTGCCATCCTTCCTTGCTCCCTGTTCCTTGACTCTGCTGCTGTGGGGGGAAGACACACCACTTTTCTGCTTCCCCCCTTACTAGTTTAAATCCAGCTCCCCTGTCATGTATTCCCCTATTTTAGTTTTAATTTTCTTTCTCCCCTCCCTGGTCAGATGAAACCTCTCACTGCTACACAGTTTCTTGTTCCCCCATGTATCACCCAACTGACCTATAAGGCTGAAACCCTCTTCCCTACACCATCAGTCCAGCCATCTTTTAAATTCCCCTGTCCTTTCCTTCCCAGCTGTTCTTGCCTTTGGTACAGAATTATCACAGAAAAGGTTTGTGACTTCACTGCCTGCCTACATGCCACTGCTAAGTCCATACATTTTTGTTGCACCACATCTGTCTCCTCTCCAGCTAAATCATTTGTCCCAATGTGCAGTATCAAGTCTGATTTCTCCCCTGCCTCTCCTATCATTTCCCTTATCTTTTGAATTGTGTTACCTGCTTCCATCCCAGGTGCGCACACCACTGTTGTCCTCCTATAGGTGTCCGCATTCTTCCTCCATTGTATTCCTTTTATTATTGAGTCCCCAAGAATAATAAACTATTATTTTATACTTCCCAGAATATCTGTTCACCCTAACATTCCTACTGATGTTCCTGCCACCAGTATTGTCCATCCTCATTTTACTTTTCCCCCTCTCCCTTTCCTGTCTTTCCTTCTTTTCTATCCTCACTGTTTCCTTCCATCAAGACATATGGCTTATGACCCTCTTGCACTACCTTCTGGTCTCCTGCGCTACCTTCTGCCCTGTTCACCCACAGCCTCCTTGGTATCCTGCTGCAACTCCATATCCATCATGCCATTGTTCCTTTGGGTCCCCTCTGTCAGTATTGCATATCTATTGCATGTTGCCACCCCGAGACAGAGGTTTCCTTTACCCTCCAGTTCCTACCCCAAGTTTCTTGTTTTTGTCCTCTGTTTCTGTTCTCTTCCTCCTCGCTTGTCTTACCTTATCATATACTGTAGGTATTGCTTTTCCCTTGCCTTCATCTGTCTCCTTTCCACCTCTCCTTACTACCGATATTCTTTAGTTCCTGTTCATCTACTCCTTGTCCAGTTTGGTCCCATGTATTTTCTCCTGTCATCTTTCTACCTCTTCCTTGTATCCCTTTCATATAGGTGTTATTCTTCCTGCTGGCCTAACCCTTGCCCTTGCCTGTCCTCTTTCTGACTCTCCTCACTGCAGATTTTTTTAGTCCCTGTATGTCTGCTCCATATCTAGTTTGCCCCTGCATCCTGTTTCTACTGCCCTTTTGCATTTCATGAATTGCCTTAGTGAGGCATTCTATCACCATTTTTAGTTGTCCTATGCTCCTACACACTGGGCAACCCCCATCTTCCACAGTGTTTCCATGAATACAGCTGCCCCACAGTAGTTACAGCCTACAGTCCTGCTCTGGTTGCCCTGTCCCATGTTATGTCCCCTAACATGCCACAATATTCTTAAACTCTCTTTATTGCACCACTACCTGGGGAGCTCTCTCTGGCAACCTCAGTGGTTCCAAGTTCCTACTTCCCACCTAAACCCCTCTTGTTCTTCTCCCTCCTGCCACCCGACACAATCCCCAGATCTGAACACCCACGGGGGAAGGGCTGCCCTATCTGCCCAGGGTGCTCTATCTACAGTATAGAGTGCCGGGCTACACAAGTCGGGCCTAGAGAGGAACTGGGTGTGGGGCTTGGAGTGCCATCCTGGAGGCCGAGGTGCCATCACCTATCTCCTGGAGTAGGGATTTTCTCTTTAGGTTTTCCCACCCCTCGGAATTCAGCAAGACAACATTGTGCCACAACTTCACCCCTTCTTGCACAAGCATCGCTATGCCATGTGCTCCCAACCACTGCCAGAGGCTGATCTTGAGTGACAGCTCCCCTGAAATCCTCCCCAGGAAGAGAGAGCAGTTCTCTGGATGCTTAATCTCTTTCCTCTCCTGACAACCACCAATGACCCGGGCTCGTTCCTGAACCTGGATTGCTAGTGTGGTGTGGCGTGTGGCATCCAGCACCTCAATCATCTGCCACTGGGCCAGTGCTCCACATTTTACCCTTTTTTTTCCTGGCTATAATTTCTTCACTGGTTCTGGAATTATTGATCCCTAGGCCACACAGTACCCTACAATTTAATGAGTTAACTGTAATTGCATTCTTGGCCACAATGCTTTCCTAACAGACCCCTCTGTCTTGACTTGCTTGAGTACAGCTGTACTTTAAATGCCCTAATACAAGTCAGGAGTACTAAGCCAGAATACACCAAGTTACTAACTTAACCTACTGAGCTAATAAAAAAAAGAACCGTAGAGGTAAGCCAAAATACCAATGACTTCTTGATTGCCTGTTCAATATTGAGTTACTACTTGATTGCTGGCTCAATATTTAGCAACATTATACTAAATTACTAATTAATTACTAGGTTAACATACAGTTCCAGTTCAATTGGCAGTATACTTCAATTAAAATATCCCTTGGTAAGCAGATAAAGCAACTATTAGCAGAAATAGATAAAGTGACTGTAATAACTCGAGTTCACCCCATGACCCTCAAAGGTCACTAAAAAACTATACTAAATTACTAACTTAATTGCTAGGTTAACATACAGTTCCAGTTCAATTGGCTATACTAAATTACTAATTAATTACTAGGTTAACATACAGTTACAGTTCAATTGGCAGTGTAATTCAATTAAAATATCCCTCGGTAAGCAGGTAAAGCAGCTATTAGCAGAAATAGATACATTGACTGTAGTAACTCAAGTTTATCCATACAACCTTCAAAAGCCACTGTGCCCCTGGTTCAGTTGCAGTGTCTCAAAAGTCCCAGTGCCCATAATTATGATGTAGCATCTTATCCCCGGTTTAAGCTTTAGAGATCCTCTCACAGCACCTTTTGTATGGTTTTAAGTGTTTCCTGCAGTCCTGCCTCAGTATACACCCTGAGACATCCCCTTCACTGTGCAGCTCCTCCTGCCATCTCCTGATAGGTGATCCTCCTTCTAGATGCACCTCTGCTAATCTCCATACCCCAATGATCCATTGGGAGGAGCCTCAGAAGATCATGTAATACTGAAGGGGTGGGGGATGGGGATGGGTAGGCAGGCAAATATTTCAATTCATGATTGCAGAATTTGTGATCCACTCATTCTCTGGTGATTCTCTGCTCCTAGGTGGCTTTCCAGTGTGGGGGAAGAGGTAGTCCCAGAGTGAAGCCAACAGCCTTTAACCCCCATTGCAGCAGCAACAGTTTGGCAGCTCTGAAGCCGAGAGGGGGTTCTCTCCCTTTTAAATGTTGGTGCCTCCACTGTTCACCATTCTGATTGGCCCAAATCTCTCCTTTTCCTCCACAGTTTGTTTCAGATTCTTATTTCAGCCTGAGACCATGTACTGAACAAAAAATTTAAATTCCTGCTCTCAAATTTTGTGATCCACTCCTTCTCCAGTGATTCTGCGCTCCTAGGTGGTTTTCTAGTGCAAGGGAAGAGGTGGTCCCAGCATGGACCCAACAGCCTCTTACCCCCATAGCAGCAGCAATTTGGCAACAGGAATCTTTAATCAGAAAATGCTGGCAGTTGTTTTAGAAGAACATACTTTCTCAAATCCCAGATCATACAAAAAAAAAAAAGATGAAAAGCGTTAAGGACCTCATTGGTTAAAACGGCATTAAAAAAAAAACAACACACCCATGTAAGACAGCAAAAGTTCTATAAATAGAATGCTTTGCCAAGGTCAAATGACACTCACTTGAAAGTTCACTCCTTGAAATCAACTGAAGATGTGTTTTAAAACCCTCTGTGCGTGTCTGTGCTAGCATTTGTTAATGACAATGATTAAAAACCACAAGCTAAAATAAACTTAAAGAGCAGCTGACAACTTCAGGAGAACTTTAAGAATAATGAAGTTCAGCTTGTATTTCACAGTAGTTCTTTATTCCTCCTCCCCATTGTTTATTGACGAGGTTATTTGCATGAAAGCAGGATTTTTTTTGTATGATGTTTTCCCCCCTACATCCCCAATGACCCCCACTCCTTCAGACCACCATGTTCCCCGACTCACCCTGACTTTCCCCTCTAGAACCACTCCTCAGTCCCACATCGCAACCAACCCTGGAGTATCCTGGCTTAACCCTTGCGCTGGGTGGGTCCCCCTCCTCCGAGGGGGAAGGCACCGGGGCGGGCATACCAGTGCACTCTAAGTAGGTCTGGGCTGCTGCTGAGACTGAATGAGGGCTCCTAGGAGGACTGCGGTGGTAGCAGAAAATGGCAGCTGTCATTTGGCAGCCATTACAGTTGTTTCTGTTTTTCTGGATTTGTCCCTCCTATGCCACTACAGAATGAGGCTTGCCACCCATTCCATCACAGGAAGGAGAGCAGTCCTCCGGATGCTCGATCCTTTTCTTCTCCTGCCAGCCACCAGCACCCTGAGTCTGTTCCCGAACTTGGGTCGCCAGCGTGGCACGAGGTGTGGCATCCAGTGCCTCAACCCTCAGCATCACCGGGCCGGACAAAAACAACATTTTTGCCCCTGAAGAGTTCATCTATTTCTGTTGCTGTCTCCTTACCTGAGGTCACAATGCACTGCTTGTGACATCACAGTTACTCTCATGGGAACAGCTTGTGATGTCACAACAGAGCATTGTGACTTGAAGGAGTATGCTATGGAGGCATATTAACTTTAAAGGAACTGTATGGGATAAAAATGATGTATTCATGCACTTTTCTCAGTAATAAATAATGGGCAGGAGTTCAAGTTCCATTTTATTGTGTGACAAACCACATTGTCATTACAAATTACATATAACAGTATTATATAATAAAATATAATACATTTAATTTCATGCTCTTTATCATTGTTAAAGTAACACATGTAAAACCATTCAGTGCTGAAGAATGGCAATTTAGAAGTCATAACATTACTATATTTATAGCACGTTCCCTAGCTATTTTCTTTATAAGTAAAGGTACCATAGTTATTATCCCTGCCCAAGTAGTATATTCAACTTCCTATCAATTATTACTCAGCCTCCTAAATACTCCCTTTTATTAACAGGTGTCTTCTCCAATTATCTTGATTATCGGGAGTATATGTAGTTTTTTTTTCTGATCAATAACTTTACACATCTTTAGTCTTGTCCAGAATTTCTTCCTCATTTAATTTTAACAGATAATTCAGTTTATATCTGGGTTCCATGTCTAAATCTGCCAATATTTCCACCAGGTATATATTTTTTCATGGCTATATAAAGGACATAATATTAATAAGTGAAGTAGATTATCCTCACCCAGTCTGCATTTACATACTGAGGTGATTTGTTTGCTGTATAATTCTCTCAGTCTCTGAGTCATTACATTCAAATCTGAATTTGGTATGGATTTTCCTTTTGTCTTGTTATTTTATTTTAGACAAGTATGGTTCCATTCCAAATATTCTCTTTCTGTATTGGCCATTTACTTATTTTTAAGTTTCTACTTAACTCCATTTCATTTCGTATATGCATATCTTTTTTCTGCTCAATATATTCTATAGGTTTAATCAAGCTTTCTGGTAAACATGCCAGCAAGCCATTTGGTTTTATTACTTTTTCTAGTATATGCAGACTGGGGAAGGTCCATCTCTTTTGACTATATGTAATGGTTTCCTCTAGGAGTAAATGGCATAATCTTAACTCTTTCATATTGTAAACTTTTACCCAGTATGCACATAATCTTTGTTCAGCATGGCATCTTATTGATAATTGTTCAAGCTCTAATCTTGCTAGAGTTGAGAAATCCCACATAAGTAGTCCTAGTAATCTCTCATGAAATGTATTCATTACTACCTCAACTGAATCTAGGCTACTGAATCCCCATAGTTCTGCCCCATACAAGGTTTGTGATTTGATTTTGGCATTAAGAGCCCTACCACAACCTTCAATAGCTTATCCATCATATTTATATGCAAATCTTTCTACAGTTGGAGTAAACCTTTTTTTTATATTGCATTACTTTTATGTTCATTCCAGTTTAAGTTTGATTTGAATGTTATTCCCAAATAGCAAACTTTGCAGACTCTTTCAATCACATGTTCATCACAATTTAGTATTTCATCTTTCCCACTCTTCCTATAAAACAGCACATCATATACTTTGCTTTGTCATAGTTTATTTCCAATGACGATTCTAAACATTCTGCCTGAAAATTTGTGTAGGCTTCTTTTTATTCCCAAGTAACTGGTCGAGATTAAAATCACATAGTCTGTGAATGCCAGGTAGGGGCAGTGCCTACCACCCACTTTTGGCATGTATAACTCTGGATCATAGAGCTCTTTTAATATCTTATTTAAATATAAATTAAATAAGATTGGCGATAATACATAATCTTGTCTTAAGCCCATTTGTTCAAATAGTGTAGTATTGTCCCCTTCTTTGTTGTGTCTTACACAGGTTTTATTGTTAGTATATAAAGTCAATATAATATTTATTATGGAACACTCCAATCCATATTCTTTTAATACTTGCCAGAGTTTATCCCTTCTTACCCTGTCAAAAGCTGCTCTTAAGTCAATGAATACACAGTACGGTTTCTGTTTTTCAATATTGATATATTTATGAACCAAGTGTGCAAGAATAAATCATTGGTCAATGGTTGAACACCCAGGAATAAACTCTACCCGAGCTTCATCCATCGTGCCAAACACTTGTATCCACTCCATTATTCTTTCATGTAAAATTTTGTGAAGATCTTTTGTGTTGTGTCCAAAAAACCAATTGGTCTATAATCCTTTGGGTTAGATTCTTTCCTTTTTATGTTGCTTGTGAGCATGCACAAGAAACATGTTGCGGCAGCTTGCTGCACAAGTAGGTTGTGGAGGTGCGGCACTGTTATGACCAATGCTCCCACTGCATTTTGAGGCATGGCCCACTTTCCCCAATGGGATGGCATGCTGCTGCTGACACTAGTTCAGCCAGCGTGCCACCACCTTGAAATGTTTTAGCTGCTGCAATCAGGGGCTGACTCATCATTGCAGCATCAGCCATTCTGCTGCAATGAGGAAGTGACCCATCATTGCAGGGCAGTCCCCTTGCATGTCCCCAACCCAGTTTGTCGATGGGGAGCACAGTCCCTGTTGGCATAATGTCACCACCCTGAAGTTTCTGTTGTCTGCTGAAGGGGTGCCCAATCCCCCTTGGCATCATGTCCCACCCCTTTCTTTGCTGAGGGGGTGCCCAATCCCCACCGGCTTCAGTCCCCCTTTCTCAGATGAATTTGCAGATGAAGGAGCCCACTCCGCATTAGCATAATGCCCTCCAATGAATTGTGTGCTGAGGGGGGTGCCCAATCCCCCTCAGCTCTTCCCCCATGTGTGCTGATGGGGTGCCCAAACCCCCATTGGCTACAGCCCCCCAAAAAACATTGGGAGCACACACCAGCTTGAAAATGTCCCTGTGAAAAGAAAAACCACCCCACAAAGTTTTTCTTTATTTTACTACCCTGTGAAACAGAAAATGATCCCTCATTTAGTCCATGGCCCCGCCTCAACCCACACCCACCCTCTGCACACCCTGCCTCCCACACCCCTCACCCCATACTTACCTCGGAGCCCAGTGCGATGATCTTTGGTGGACCAGGAATACGTCTGGACTCTTCAAAGCAGACCATGAACTGAAGAAATTCCGGTAAGCTGTATAATGGCATAAATAGGGTTTTTTCAACTTTGGTGCATATCTCAGGCATT
This sequence comes from Neoceratodus forsteri, assembly GCA_016271365.2. NCBI lineage: Eukaryota > Metazoa > Chordata > Ceratodontiformes > Ceratodontidae > Neoceratodus > Neoceratodus forsteri. The sequence continues at coordinate 14,480,407 of JADMNL010000035.1, forward strand.
TTTGGGAATTTTAGCACCCAATTATCAGCATGGGGTTATTGGGACCCCTCCTCATGAATTCAGCCACTGCAATGGTGTTATTCAGTCCCAAAAGGTAATTTTGTGGTCACTGCGCGGAATCACCTTTTGGGACCGATTAATGAAATGACAGTGCCAGTGTTCATGAGGTGGACTCTCAAAAAGCCTATGTTGCAAATTTGTTTGAAAAAAATCCAAAAATTGACTGTTTTATGAGCGTGCATTGTGCAGTTGCTACGCATGCTCATCACTTCATAAATTTGCAATATTTTCATGCCAGATTTTCAACATTGGCTTCTTTCATACCTCCTTATGAACAGTACAACTGTCATTTTTCACATCCTGGCTGAAATGTATTTTCACACTTCCAGCACAGAATAGCACGGTCGCTGTGGGAAATCACTGTTTGGGACAGATTAAGAAAATGACAGTGACACTGTTCACGAGCAGAAGTCCTAAAATGCCTATGTTGAAAATTTGGTGACGAAAGTCTATGAAATGACTGTCACAAATGTGCATCGCACTGTTTCCACGCACTCTTGTAACTTCGCAAATTTGTAATATTTTCATGCCAGATTTTCAACACTAGCATTTTTTCACACCTCTTTATGAACAGTATAGCTGTAATTTTTCACATCCTGGCCAAAATATGTTTTTGCACATCTGGCGCAGAATAGCATGGTTGCTGTGGGAAATCTGTGTTTGGGACAGATTAAGATTAAGCTATTGAGTGAGGGAGAGTGAACAAGCTCAACTGAGCTCTTGTCAGGACTGCTGTGAATTTCTTTATGGGCAGAAAAAGGCACCAATGCAGGCAGGAGCCCAGTACAAAAGGGCAGCCTGCTGCACCAGGAGAAACAGAACAAGCGAGAGAGAGAGGGGGAGTGAGCAAGCTCAATGGAGCTCTGTCGGGACTGCTGCAGATATCTTTGTGGGCATAAAAAGGTGCCAACACAGGCAGGAGCCCAGTACAAAAAGGCAGCCTACAGCACCAGGAGAAACAGAAAGAGTGAGTGGGGGGGTGAGCGAGCTCAATGGATCTCTGTCAGAACTGCTGTTGATTTCTTTGTGGGCAGAAAAAGGTGCCAACGCAGGCAGAAGCCCAGTACAAAAGGGCAGCCTGCAGCACTGGAAGAAATAGAAGGAGTGAGTGAGATAGGGGGAGTTGAGTGAGGGAGAGGAGTGAACAAGCTCAATAGAGCTCTGTCAGGACAGCTGTGAACTTTGTTGTGGGCAGAAAAAGGTGCTGATGCATGCAGGAGCCCAGTCCAAAAGGGCAGCCTGCAGCTCCAGGAGAAACAGAACGAGCAAGTGAGAGAAGAGCAGTAAGCAAGCTCAACAGAGCTCTGTCAGGACTGCTGTGGATTTCTTTGTGGGCAGAAAAAGGCACCAATGCAAGCAGGACCCCAGTACAAAAGGACAGCCTGCAGCGTTGGGAGAAATAGAATGAGCTAGTGAGAGCGTGGGAGTGAGTGAGCTCAGTGGAGCTCTGCTGGGACATTAAAGTTCTGTTTATTTCTCTAACTGAGCTAAGTACTGAGCTATGCTGTTATGATTGCTGTAATAATACATATTTATTTGTTCTCTTTCTTTAACTGAGCTGAGTAATACTTGGAGTGCAATAGGATTTCGAACTGGGCTAAGTGAAACTATATGAGAGCTGGGAACAAAAAGTATGGTAGCTGAGGGGTGAAAACAGACAATGAGACTTTAGGATTGCTACCGTAATACAGTATCTAATTAATGAGATTTGAGACTCAATTAACCCAGTCAGCAAGGGGGCAGTAGGGGGACTAGTGTGGGGAGGGAACAGGAATTTGAGTAAATAGGGGCCTAACAGTTGTAGTAGGGTACATAACCTGGGAGTAAGAGCCCGTGACATTAGATGGGGGCCAAAATGGGGCAGGTGCACATGTTAATAAGGTGGGCATCTTTGGAAGGGTGGTGGGCTGTACAGGGTGTGGGTCCGCCATGATCCTGGACTGGGCTTGGAGGATGGAGGGGTGTATGGTCTGTAGATGACTGGCTAGTTTGAGAGAGGAACTGTGGAGGTTAGGGAGGAATCTAAGTGGCAGGGCAGATGAGTATGGTAGGCATCCTGGGGGGGGAATAGGGAATAGCAAAGGGGGAAGCAGGAAGAACAACTAGGGAGTGTAACCAACCCCAGTATCAGAGGTGCTAACAAGAAAGACAGGAGAAGGGAGGGGTGCCTGAGGTGAGGAGAGGCCTCCTGATAGGGGAGGAAGAGACCATGAAGAGTACTGGGGAGATAGCAGATGGCTGCGGGTAGGGAGGGACCAGGGATGGCACAGAGGGGAACAAGTAGGAGGGAGGAACCAACAGGGGAAGAAATAGTGAGGATGAAAGGGTAGAAGGGGGCTAGTAAGGAAGGAGGGGTGGTGACTGGAGGAGAGAAGGCTATGGGATGGGAGAAGGATGGGAGGGGCATCACTGTCAAGGTAGAAGGGAATGGGGGCTCTAAATTGATAACAGTGGGGATAGGAGAGGGGTTGGAAATCAGCAGGGGAGGAGGAGAGGTTGACATGGGAAGCCCAGTAGGAAGTAATCAGGCTGGGAAGGGGTTCAATGGGAATGGGAGGAATAAGACAGAGAAAAGGGGTGATGCAGAAGTAGGGAGTACAGATGCAGAAGTCACAGAGGGTGTAGCTGGCAGGGGTAAGGGGCAGGGAAGAATGAATACTGGTGTGGTGGAAGGGCATCAAAAGGAAAGGGGTAAGGGATGGGGGTGCTCTTCCTGGGGATTCTATACTGAAATCGGTGAGATGGGGTGGAAAGGGGAAAGGCACAGTCGTATTTGGGTTGAAGCTGTCCCCAGGTTGAGTGCAGGAGGGGCAGGGCAGGCACTGCTCAAGCGTGCAGCGAGGGGGAGGAAGAAACCTCATTTACTGTTGCATGTGCGTACAAATGACTTGGCAGGGGACACTGTAGAAGTAGTGGGGGGAGGTTTGAGTAGTTAGACAGGCAGTTTAAGGGGGGAGGGGAAGTTGGTGGCATTCTTGGAGGTACTAGCCGGTACCATGTGTAAGCATGGGGATAAAGGGTAGGCTTGAGGAGTTCAACAAGTGGCTGAGGGATTGGTGCCACACTAAACATAATGGGTTAGTGACTAACTGGGCTAATATCTGGGGGGAATAGTGACTTGTACGTGGGGGACAGGGTACACTGGAGCTGGAAGTGGAGGGGATTATTAAAGACTGCATTGCTGCTGGCCCACTAGCAGAGGATTGAGGTGCTGGATGCCACATCTCGTGCCATGCTGGCAACCCGGGTTCGGATGTGAGCCCAGGCCGCCAGAGGTCAGCAGGGGAGGGATAGGACTGAGCATCCAGAGGACTCCTCTCCTATCGTGGGGTGGGATCCAGAGACCCACTGCTCTGTAGTGGCCCCTGGTGATGACTGGGGCACTAATAGAGTGCTGTAATAAAGGGAATGGAGTGTGGTGGACATTGGCATGCTGTGCCTAAGTGTCATTGCTTGCCCGCACTCCGCAAAGAGGAGAAAAGTGGAAAATGGGCTTCAGTCGGGCAGCATGAGATTCCGACCCCCGCTGACAGTTCCTAGGCATGGTACTTTCACTTCCAAATACCTAAACAGCACAAGTAGCAAGCAACATTCAGCATTGACAAATGCTTGTTGAAGATTGGTATGATGATGTTTTCCTCTCCACGGTTTTATCTTTCCCATTTTGACTATAACATTATAAAGTTTTTTTAAACAAGGGACCCAAAGACTTATATAATTTAGAATTATATGCACTGGCACACTGGTGGAACCCGATGCTTTATGTCTCTGCCTGATTTAAGGCCACTAAGATCTCTTCTTCCCTAACCTGTTTCAAACAGAATCCATTCCTCTACACCAATATCCTGTGTCAACAATTCCTTATCAAAGAATACAGTAAATCCTTAAAATAATTTTCACATATATGTGGTTCCATATAATTTTCAATATCTTCTGGGAAAGAATCCCAACCATAGTCAACCAATCTCCAATATTTCTTAATATTCTTATTCCATGCTGCTGCTTCAAATTCTTTCCGTAGAATATTCTGTAAATCTGTCTTTTTGGTGTTCAGTAAACATTTATATTCCTCCTTTAATTTATTTAAACAAGATTTTTTGCTTCTGGTTGGATTATTTCTTTTTCAAATTCATTATACTTTATTAAGCATTTTAAAAAGAATACAATAAAGCACATGAGACAATACAGGTTATTCATTATCCATGTACAATAAACGGTGAATGTAACAGCCTATAGGTTACATTGGTTCAATTAGGCCCCAAACCTCTCCCTCCCCCACCCCTCATGCAGCCTTTATCCTGAGATAGACTTTGAAATGAAGAAACAACCCTTACCACCAGTCAAGGCCATATTTACTGATATAAGGTAGGTAGAAAAAGGAGTGCTCCATAGGGGAATAATCTTCGGTATCCTGTAAAAGGCCAGTTCAGGGCAAAGATTCAAACAGTTGTTATACTAACTCACTTAAAATTGCATGTATACCTAGCTAATTGCTTTATTTAGGTAAATACAGTGCATATAGCTTCCCCCATTTCTTATCAAAGCTTTTAAGGTTGTATCTTAGAGATGCAATCATCCTTTTATCTGAAGATTAAATAGTAGCTCGTTCAGCCATTCAGTATAGGTGATTGCTATGGAATCCTTCCAGTGCTTAAGCACCCATTTTTTAACCGAGAGCAAGATAAGGGCCAAATTGAATCTTCTGTCTTTAACAGGCACTGGGGAATAATCACCCACTTTACAAATCTCAGGCGTAAAGTACTCTTTGAGACCTAGTAAGGCGTCTACTTCACTTTGTATCTCACTCCATAATGCCTTCACACGAGGACAATCCCATAATATATGAAGCAGAGTACCTTCTGTCTTACTACATCTAGTACATGTATTGTCTCTTAATTTACCCATGGCTACTAATTTAGAGGGAGTAAGATATATGTTAAGTAGTATGTAAAATTTACATTATCCAAAGATTGTCGTTGGAAGTATGCGAAAAAGCCGCTTGCCAAATCTTCTCCCAATTAAAATCCTTGGTAGGAAATTGATCTGCCCAGTATGATGACTGACCCTTCATACCAGGACACATAAGGGGATACAGAGCTGCAGTAATTTGGGAAACTGCATTAGGGTGCCAGGCCAAGGTTCGGAGTGAGGCTATGAGCCCTGATTGATCTTCTTCCCACTTATCATTTCACATTTTGGTGACTAGCAACTGTCTAATTTGGTAGCCATGAAAAATCTGTCTCTCAGGGATGTTTCGCATGGGCATGAGATCTTTAGTGGTTTTGAGTTTGCCTTCCTCCAGGAGGATCGAAACTGTTACATTTGGATTTTGAGATGCTACATAAGTCTTGAGACATTGTCCACTTATTTTAAAGTTGGGATTTGAATATAGAAGTTGGGAAATGTCCTTGACATTATCATATTTAATAGCCTTACATAGCTGCTTATGAACCTTAATAGACATTAAAATTAGCTTGTTTTTAAGAAGTGGATGACACTCCCTAACCGTGGTATATAATAGAGCAGATGGGTCAATACCACTCTGCCTAATCCAATGGCATTCTAATTGCAACCATACTGGTTCATGTATATTTTCCTGGGTCTGGGAGGTGGGATATATCCAGTGTAAATATTTAGCCATGTGACTTGCTAAATAATATTGATAAAAATTGGGAAGCTTAAGGTCACCACATAGCTTCACTGCTCCTAACCTAATATACGACCTCCTCAGCGGCTTTCCTTTCCAGAAGAAATGAGAAGTAATACTATGGATTTTCTGGAACCAAGAGTACGGAAGGTAGAAAATAAGCATGTTTAGAGGGTAGAATATCCTTGGGAGGACATTCATCTTTATCACATTAACTCTCCCCTGTATCAAGAGATGTAACAGGGCCCACCTGACCAGGTCTGATTTAATAGTTCCTAATAAGGGGTCTAGGTTGAGCTTCTTAACCTGTTTCATGTCTCGGGATACAACAAGTCCTAAATACTTAATTTGAGGACCCCAACTCAGATTTATGTTGTCTATCTGGGCACTACATGTATAACAATTCGGTGGCATCACTGTGGATTTCTCTGTTTAGTTTACAATTTGCTAATTTCCCGTAAGTATCTATGATGCTCAGGGCTGCCAGAATTGAAGTCTCTGGACTCATTAGGTGTAGCAGAATATCATCTGCATAAGCAGGCAAGCAAAGATTAAGGTGGCCTATTTGAATGCCCTGCACCGGGGGGAATGCTGAAGGAAATACAATAGGGGCTCAATATATAAATTAAAAAGAATTGGCGGCATTGGGCATCCTTGACGGGTGCCCGTATATATTGGAAATGAGTTGGAGTATACCCCTTTACAAAAAATCTTTGCTGTGGGGTTTGTGTACAGGATCTTAATCCATTGGATAAATTTGTCTGGGATGCAAAATTTCTCTAAAACTGCAAACAAGAAAGGCCAACTAACTCGGCCAAAGGCCTTTTCTGTGTCCAAGGATACCAGCACCATTGGGAGTGGAACTGCCCTGGATGCAGAGAAGATATGGAAAAGCTTTCTCAGGTGGCCTACTGAAGACCTCCCTGCCACAAATCCCACCTGTTTGGGGCTAATCATGGTTGCCAAACCCTGGCTAGTCTAGTAGCCAGGATTTTAGGAAACAACTTAATGTCATAATTCATTAGGGATATAGGCCAGTAATTACTTACTTTGGTTTTGTCCTGGCCCGGTTTTGGTATCACCATAATGAATGCTTCCAGTAGGGTTGAATCAGTTATCCCTGATTCACAAAAAAAAAAATTAAACACCTGCAAAAGTAGGGGAGAAAGCTGTTCCTCAAATGTTTTGTAAAACCGCGGTGGTAACCCATCTGGTCCGGGAGCTTTATCTTCAGGAAGGGAATGAATAGCATCTGACAATTCCTGCCTTCCAATCCTACTAACTAGAAACTCTTTATCAGATGGTGACAGCGAGGGGAATTGAGCCTGTTGTAGATAGTTCTTAATTTCCGAAAATGATGGCGGATGAGTTGGAGGAGAATATAAATCTTTATAGTATTCTTCAAACTCATGAACAATCTCCCTTGGTTTGGTGAGAAGTATACTATCCTTGCAGAACTCAGGGCCACCACCATTCTGGATTCATCCTGTTTTTTAAGTCGCAATGCCAATAGATGGCTTGCTCTTTCACCTTGCTCCACATATTTTGTATGGGATTTAAACAGCACAAATTGTGCCTTCTCCCTTAACATTTCTGAATATTGATTTCTTAACAAAGTCAACTGGGTTAGGGTCTCCCCATTGGGACTTCGATTTAACTTATTTTCCAGGCTCTGAATTTGAGCTAGAAGGTAAGAGGAAAGGGCCTCTCTTTTCTTTTTCCAAATTGTGGCCAGGCGTATACAGTCTCCCCTTATTACACATTTAAACGCACCCCATAGCTTATCTATATGCTGGATGGAGTCATAGTTCTGGGCTATATACTGTTCTATAGAGCTTTTACAAATATTTACTGTTTTTGGTTCCTGAAGCATTTGTACATTCAACTTCCAATTATTATCTTTATCGGTGGTATTAGACAGGGTTCCTTCTAACCAGATTGACGCATGATCTGAGATGGTTCTCGGGATAATTCTACTACCAACAAACCCGGTCAGGATTAGATTATTTACTAGAAAGAAGTCTATCCATGACAGGGATCTATGTGCAGCAGAGTAGTATGTAAATTGCTTAACATTAGGATTTAATAGGCGCCATGGATCACTGAGTTCATGGTCTGCCATAAGTTCTTTAAGCGCTATTTGTGCAGGGGTTAGTAATTTCTTACCCCACGTACATGATCTGTCTATCTCTGGGGATTGCAGCAGGTTCCAATCGCCTGCCAGTATTACTGGTACTCTCAGGAAGGATCCTAGGGTTTGTGAGAGAGCAGTGAAAAATTTGGGGGAGTCATTATTAGGTCCATAAATTGAAACCACTAACACCTCAGAATGATTCAGTATTCCCATTAAGAGTATAACCCTTCCTTGTGGATCTATATGTGCCCTCTGCAAGTGGAAAGCTGTACCTCGTGTGAAAGCAATAGCTACCCCTCTCTGAGCTGTGTCGTTACCCGCTGCATGGATTTGACCAATTTGACGCCTTCTAAAAAGGATACTTTCTTTTTCCAGTAAATGCGTTTCTTGGAGAAAAACAACCTTACTGCGCAACGACTCAAGATGCCTAAGGATTTGAAGACATTTGACCCTGTTCCTGGCTCCACTTACATTCCAGGATACAAACATCATCATCCTAACTTAGCTATTATTATAAAACTATTGGAATGCTGATCATTTCGAGTAGATTGGGTCCCAGTCTCCCTGCCGTATCTTTTAAACAGAGCTCCATTATGATACACTACTTCACAAAAGCATGTGATCTTCTTCACCTCTTGCTTTGCCGAGAATGGTGGATGGCCGGCCCCTTTCCTTCCCCAATTCTCTTTACTGATGCCCAGAAATCTGACAGTAATATTACCCCTCCTCTCCTCTATTATCCTAAAAATGATAAGTCAACAATCCCCCAGTCCTATAGACCATCCTCCTCCCCAAGTATCGGTTATGATACACATTCGCTACCAAGTATCCCCAGTCCTCCCTCTTCCTTCCCCCCCACTACAGCACTAGTTAAGAAACACTATAATACCCCTCTTCTTTTCTGCAGCGCCATACTGTAATATGAATGAAAACAGAGTTCAACCAGCTATCAGCCTGTACTATACGCCCGCTTAACTATATTACTTAGCGGGATCTTTGTGAAGCCATAAACTATTCAACTGTATTCACCCTTAAGGGGATCTAACTAGCAGACCAAACTTAGGTCATATTTCAGAAAAAACATTCTCTTCTGCAACTGCAGTAGGTAACAACACAATATTGAAAGAGAAAGTGTCCTTAAACATGATGTTGCAGTCCGAGTTTGAATTCAGTGCAGCTCGCAGCACCTAGCAGAAACACCATACTCTTGGAGAAGTTATTATTTGAAAGATCTGGAAACCTCTTCTTTAGGTCAGCAACAGCTTCTGTCAGAGATTCGTACACTATCCATTTGCCCTCATGTTGTACCTGAAGTATTACAGGATAACACATACGGAATCTTATATCCGCCGCTATTAGCTTCGTGACTACCGGATATAGCTCCATGCGCTTTAGCCTCACCGACCTTGGCAAGTCCTTTGCTATTCAAATCATTTTGTTTTCCCGTTGTATGTCCTTCATTTCTCTGACTTTATCCAGAATATGCTGCTTGTCTAGATAGTTCAGGAGATGAAAGACTAGGGAACGTGGAGGGGATCCCTGCGGTGGTATACGTCGGTGGGACCGGTGGGCTCACTCTATTATATAGACAGGGCTGTTCGGGGAAGGCCCAGCTATTTTGTTGCACAGCTTCTGTGTAAATGCTACCGGGTTCATCCCTTCTTCTCCCTCCCTGGCAAACCTAGAATCACTACGTTTTTTTCTGCGTGAGCGGCCCTCCAAATCTTCCAGTTTGTCTTCAGCCTTCCTCAAACGCTGTCTCAGGGTAGCCATTTCGGGTTTTGCACGTGCCCTCCAGTCATCCAACGATTAAATCCTTGCTTCATTATCTCCTGTCCTGATGGTGAGTTGGCTTAAGGAGTTTTTTATCTCCTGCAGATCCCCTACGACAGCTTGCAGTGATTCCTTTAAGGGAACCAGTCCCTTGAAGAATATTGCCTCGGTTAGTAATGCCTGAGAAGCCAGTGGATCTGTTTCAGGCAGTTCCCCCATTTTGTTCCTTTTTGCCGGTTTTATCTTATCTGGAGACGGGGGTGGCATGTGCTTGGGCCACTGGGGTTTCATATCCGCTTCCATAAACCGGGAGACTATTACTGGATCAGGTGTTGTGGCTATCTCCTTGTTCAGCTCCCTTTTTCTGGTGCTAGTAGTTGAATATCTGATTTAGAATAGTTATATTGAGTGGGGGGGTCCTCGGAGCTGAAAGACTCACGTCTTAGTCAGCAGCCATCGCAACCGGAAGTACTGGTTGGATTATTTCTAACTAACCTGGCATATTTATTGATTTCCTTTTTTGCCTTCTTGCATTCAGAGTCAAACCACTTACTCCCTATGCTTTCTTTTATATAGGATGTTTTTATTTTAACCAGTGCTGTTTTTCTCATGATTTCCTCAAAGTCATCCACTATGTTATTGCTTTGTTTATTACTATATTGTGTACCTGCTCACTTACACCACAGTCTATAAAAATCTGATTAGAGGAGTTTTCTATCAGTTCCCATTTTATTCCTTGTCAGCATGCCTACCTTTAAGCCCTGCAACATTCCAGGACATAATTTTATAATCTGTCCCTCTGTCCTTTCCTAGCTGTCCACACCTTTTCTTATTTGTAGCTCTATCATTATCCATTTGTCAGTCTTCACCTTGTGTCTGTAAGGTCTGGAATCTATTAGAGGTTTTAATCAAATTCAACCACTGGTCAGATCTAATTGTTACCTCTCCTGAGGGTTCATTAACCACTTCCCTATTAAATTGATATCTACTTTATATCAAAACTCCATTTTGGAGAGTATCATTTGGTGAAATAGCATGTTATTTACCCATATGGTAATCTGTCCATTTTCTTCCCATCTTCTCACTTTTTTCACTTTTTGATTTAATTCATCGAATCTCAGAATATAGAAACATAGAAACATAGCCTTTGATGGCAGATAAGGACCACTTGTCCCACCCAGTCTGCCCATTTCCCTACCTACTGGATAAGCTGCAGATTCTAGTTAACCAACAGTCTACTTCCTGCCACCCCCCACTACAACTGCCTTGTGTCTGTCCCATGCATGTTTGAATTCCCCCACTGTTTTAACCCCAGCAACCTCCCCAGGAAGGCAGTTCCACGCATCCACAACTCTCTCCATGAAAAAAGATTTCCTCACATTACCCCTGAGCCGTCCCCCCTCTATCTTTAAATTATGTCCCCTTGTTCTTACACATCTCTTTTTCTGAAAGATGTTACCCTCCTGGACTTTGTTGATTCCCTTGAGGTACTTGAATGTTTCTATCATGTCCCCACATCCCTCCTTTCATCAAGGGTATACATATTAAGCTCTCTCGGTCTCTCTTCATATGATTTCTGATGCAGACCCTGCACCATTTTAGTTGCCCTCCTCTGGACTGCTTCCATCCTGTCTATCTCCTTGCATAGATGAGGTCTCCAAAACTGCACACAGTACTCCAGATGGGGTCTCACCAACTGTCTGTACAGAGGGATAACCACTTGCCCTTGTCTACTTGTGATGCCCCTTCCTATGCATCCCAGTATCCCCCTGACTCTCCTCACTGACTTCTCACATTGCTTACCCACCTTTAGATCATCTGATATGACTACCCCCAAGTCCCGTTCCATTTTTGTTGTTGTTAGTACCTCCCCTGCTATTGTGTACTCTTCCCTTGGGTTTTTGTTTTCCAGGTGCATTACTTTGCACTTCTTTGCATTGAATCTAAGTTGCCATATGTCTGACCATTCCTCCAACCTTGCCAAGTCCCTTCTCATCCTTTCTACCCCCCAGTGTATCAACTCTGTTACAGATCATTGTATCATCAGAAAGAGGCATACCTTTCCCTCCAGACCCTCTGCAATGTCACCTATAAAGATGTTAAAGAGGACTGGACCAGGGGCGTAGTTTGTTATTTTTACAGAGGGGGGCGCAAAGTAACAAAAAAGTCCTGATTTTCACGTATCACGACAGTGAAGAGGGCGGGTGGCTTGCATAATGCAAACAAATCAACCAGCATCAAATAATGCCCAAAAACATTTAAGACTACAGCTGAATAACTCCTGGGAGGGACCAGCCAGGCAAGTCAGAGCACTTCCCCACCCCACCAGTTTTACTGCAGCCTGCTCGCCCCAACTCCCTCCTGAGACCAGAGTCGAAAACTGACCGAGATCTGTTTTGTATTCAGTTCTTCGTTCTTCTGCCTTGGGAGTGAGGACTTGCTTGTAAAGTTGAAAATATGTAAGGAACTTAACTTCCTTCTCAAGAGGACAAGACCTCACCTCAGCTTCAATTCAAATCAGTCTTGACCTAATTTTGTCCCCACCTGAACCTCCAGGTGGATAGCTCACTAGTCTCTCACCCCCCTTTGCTGCTTACATAACCCTTCCAAGTCCAGCCCTTATAGTGGATCCTGAACTTCTTGAAATGTCTGCTTGAGCTAGCCCTCCCACCCTTAAGGAGTGCAAAAAGCATGTTCCAAGGAAGTGCAGCAAATGACTGCCACCTCAGTATACCTATAAACATGGATGGTATGGGAAACATCCCAGCATGTGTATCCTCACAGCATGAGCCCTTATTTACATAGATTACATAAAAAATGCGATTATACAATGACAAGAATGAATGCTGGCCTCTGATTGGTCAGTCTTGGGCTAGACCCATGATGTTATCCCAGTACATCTGATTCATCACAGGTCTAGTATCAGCTCTCCATGAACCTCTCGATGATTGTTAGCATTAGTGTGTTTTTTGGTATCTTCTCTTAAAAATATTTTTCCACACCAAATAAAACATCTTTAAAATTATTTTTTTTAATTCTGTATAACAACACACCATTGTATAATAGCAATAATGCTCTCCAGGGTGTGTGTCATGGTAGGATAATGTCATGACTTATGTATTGGATGCACTTGTGCCCAACCACCTGAGGCGTGACGTTATCCCAGCATGACACATGCCCTGTTGGGCATTATTGCTTACTTGCACCCAGTGTTAACACTTTTCTTTGTTATAACCAAGTTAATTCATTAGTCTCCCATCCCATCCCATATTATTCAATGACACATGCCTGAATCTGGTTAGGTAAGGTAAGCAAAGAGGATAAAGCTCTCCTCAAGCAAGCAAGCATTGCATACATAAGCATGGGACTTGCTGATATCCCTCAGGCGGTGCTCTTAACAAGCATGCTGATGTACCTGGGACAGTGCAACAGAACAATGTAAATCCCCTAATTGTTCAAGATGATGATGGGCATGGTGTGGTCACACCACAACCCCTGCCACTCTCCTCCCCATGGGCATGGTGTGGTCACACCACAACCCCTGCCACTCTCCTCCCCATGGGCTCCTAAGGAATATGCATCTCTGTCCATGCCCAGGGTTACACAACCCCATCCAAGCAAACATGGACTGCCCTGGCACAAAAGTGGTCTCATCACATAACCTAAGAGAACAGACGCCACAGGAAGTTTGCTGGAACAACGACTCCAGATACCTGTGCACAGCCTCGCAGGACCCACCCTGAAAGGTAAGTACTTGGTTGGTGGTTTTTATTAGCATCACCTATGTGTGTGGTGGGCCGGTTGTGGTAGCCCAGGTTGCCGTGAATGCTTCCCCCACCACAGACTACTTCAAAATTGTCTCATCTGACAGTTTTGAAGGGCACAAATGAAACATGGTTGCTTCAGTTTGATGTGGTTTAATATAGTTTTTTTGTCCGAGCGTGTGTCTCTATTCTTCTACACACAGGCACAGACAGACACACACACCACCAAAAAATTAACTTTTTTATACCATGTTTACCTTCAGGATAGAGACAGGGTAAAGCAGGTCCAGGCAGTACGACACAGAAAATGAAACAATGCATTTTACAATGCCCAACAAATCACCAAAAGACCACAAAACAATGGACCTTCCCCCTGCCCTGGGGCAGGGGAATGGCTAGGTCACAAGTCAGGGTGCTAAATGAGGAGGAGGAGAGACCACAGAACATCTTGTCGAACCACACAGTAAGGTGAAACTACATAAACATGCACAATTTTTATACTGTAGGATTTCATACTTTCCAACAGTTCCTAATTTTGACACAGAAACTTATATTTAGTGCTCAGAAACCCCTTGTACGAGGGAGGTAAGCATGGCATGGACCCAGCAGACTGGCATACATGTTGAAAAAAATATTTCTGTGCCAGTATGCCCATCCACCCCTCCCTCCTCCATCATCAGTGGCCAGAACCATTTTTTTCAGCATGTGTACCAGTCCGCCTTGGTCAGCACAGCAGCACAAAGCTGGCAGGGCAGCAGAAGGCACAGCAAGCAACAGTGAATTAAATGTCCATGCAAAAAGCTACAGCCCACTCTCCCCACCTCAGACCTGCAAGACCACTATCTCCAGCCAGACTGGCCAGCTCAGCTACTCTCTGCACCTAGATGGACTTGCACAGCCACTCTCCACACTCTGTGTCCAACCCACCAGCACAGCCACTCTCCCCACCGCACCAGCACAGCCACTCTCCCCACCCCACCCAACCAACACCATTTCCAGCTCCATTTATCTGGCATCCGCTCCAGGCATCCAGGTCTGTGCCTCCCCATCACAGGCACACAAAAATAAATAAAACCACATTTTATACTGCATTTTGTTTATGTTTCTTTCTTTGTCTGGAAAGAGAGATGTTGAGCTACCGGTCAGCACAGTTTGCCTGGTATACAATTACAACCCCACCCCACCATCACAATGCCAGTGCCTCCACCCACCCACACAACAGTGCCCTCACCACACCCACACAATGCCTGTATCCCCAACCCCACACAAATGACCAGTGTCTGCAACACCACACACACACACACACACACACACACACAACCAGTAGTGTCCGCAACCCCACCCACACACATAACCAGTGTTCCAACCCCCCCCCAAAAAAAATCATGGCCAGTCAGTAGTTGCTATAACAATAGCCAGGTAGTAGTATAATCATTTCTTTAGGGTGCATGTTTTAGTGCAAGATTTTATTGCTGGTCTTGTAACAATGTACGGGGGAGAACACAAAAAGCTACCCCTTTGGTTGTGTTTGCCAGGCAATGAAGACAGAGACAGCAAGGCCAAGGAATCTGTCTGTTTCACCCCTCCACAGTGGCGGATCGGATAAATCAAAAAAGTGAAAGATTACTTTTACAGCCAGGTAAAGGATAAGGGGGAAATAATGTTTCAACATTTACTAATGTTCGTATGCTAGCTGCGGGCACAGGTCAGTAAGATACATCCCTTGACAGGTAAAGGATGAAGTGGAAATTACGTTTTAACATTTACTTATGTTTATATGCCAACACCCAGTCAGCAAGCACAGAATGTCCCCCCTCCTAACCAACATGGACAGTCCACCAGAAACCCAGTCAGCAAACATGGACAGTCCCCCCTCTTCATCTCACCTACAAGGACAGCCCCCCCCAGACACCCGAACAGTCCCACCCTCCCCACCAGACACCGGGCCAGCAAGCATAGAATGCCCCTCTCCCAACCGACAAGGACAGTCCCACCAGACACCCAGGCAGCCAGCAAACATGGACGGTCCCCCCATATCCCACCAAGGACAATCCCCACCCTCCTGACACACAGCTAGCAAACACAGAATTTCCCCCTGCCCTACCAACATGAACAATCCCTCCAAACACCTGGCTAGCAAACACGGAGAGTTCCCCCTCCCCAACAACATTGATAGTCTGTCCTAGACACCTGATCAGCAATCACCGACATTCACCCCCTCCATAAGCCAACATGGAAAGATCCCCAGACACCCGACCAGCAAATAGTCCCCCCACAAGACACCCAGCAGGCAAACATGGACAGTCCCCCTTTTCCACCATTGTGGACAGTCCCCCCAGACAAATGAATAGCCAAGTCCACCAAACAATGGCAAGTGTCACCACCCCACCATCACAGCCAGTGTCCCCACATCACCATGGCCTGTGTCTCCACCCCACCAGACTCCAGAATAGAAAATAGACTGTCCCCTGAGCCCCACCAAACACTGACCACCCTCCCAGTCCCAAACACTAACCACCCCAGCCCCAAACACTGATCGTCCCCCCCAGTCCCACCAAATTCAGGCCCACCCCCAGCACCAAACACTGACCATCCTCTCAGTGAGTCAGCCCCAAAACACACAGACTGTCTCCCCCGACCCCAACCCCACAAAACAGACCATCCCTCAGCCCCACCAAACACAGACCGTGCAGTGAGTTTCCCCAACAAACCCCACCACACCAGTAGCACAGTAACTGAGTGTCCCCAGCCCACCAACATGACCAGTGTCCACACCATACCAAACAAATAGGCCCCCCCACTCACCCCACCAACATGGACAGCCAGCAAATCCCCTCCCACCCAAAGAAACACAAGCTAACAGCAAACCTTCCACCCAGCCCCCAGACACATGGCCATGGTCAAGACACCTTCCCCCCCCCCCCCCAAAAAAAACATTTCTGGGATGTGAATGGTATTAATTTCCAACAACCAGCTTGCAGCACATTTACTCACCAAATCAGTAAGAGCACAGACAGGGCAGCAAGAAGCAGGGCACAGCAAGGCCAAGAAGGCAGGTCAGGTAGCTGAGTTTCTCCCAACAGTCCTGTTCCTCTCCCAATTAATCCCCCAATGAGACAGTAACTCATTTTTTTCTGACACCAGATGAACTTGTCGCATTATGGGTCTGCTATAGCCTGCATGACCACCGGCTTCTTCACTGTTCTGGGTCTGGCTGTCCACTGACCTGAATAATCCCTCTCTGTGGACCATGGAACTGGTGGGCAATGGGCGTGGTGTGGGACTCGCTGACAACATGGTAAATCTTTTTCTGGCCTGCTGGACACAGGAGCTGGGTGTGCAGGCAAGCCTGGCCATGCCTCAGACTCACTGTAATTGTACTACTTGCTCCTCCACCTGGTCTGTCCAGTGGTAGAGGCCTTGTGGCCGCAAGCCTCCTAGGATCTTGGGGATGGGAGGCTCGGGTGGCAGCGAGAGAGCCCAGAGCACAGCTGGCTGCACTGAGAAACAGAGAGTAGGTAGTCAGAGGACTCGGGTGAGGTATATTTAAACTGGGCTGTTCAGGACAGGAGGAGGGTGGGAACACTAGAATGACTGAGACACTGGTGACACCTGACAGACAACCAATGACTGCTGCTCGACATCCTCGAATAGCTATCTCTCCTCAGCCCTACGCTATATGGATGCTGCTGCTGCTGCTCCTTCATGGAAGGCACACAGACAACTAAATGGCACCACTTACAGAGTACTGCTCACGCGATGGCGCCAGCTTGCAGAACTCTGATTGGCTGTAACATGCAGGCTACTATGGTTGCAGGCTTGCAGCCAATCGGAAAAGGGGATAGTTTTTGTTTAAGAGACACGACGCTGCGCCACCCCCCTCCTCCCTCCCCCGGAGAGGTGCAGGCAGTCCGGGCATAGCCCTGAGCCCATTCAATATTAAAAAAAAAAATGATAACTGGAGAACGATGGCTGCCTAAAAAGTCCTGGTCTATTTTCTTTCAGGGGGCAGCTTGCTCTGCCCCCCGCATCACGCCTCATGGACTGGACCCAGTACTGAGCTCTGAGGTACTCCACTAGTGACCCCCTTTCGGAATGTGTTCCACTCTACTATTACCTTCTGTGTCCTGTTGTGCAGCCAGTTTGGTAACTCCAGGCTACCACCCTGGGACCCACTCCCAAGCTGGCTAACTTGATTATTAATCTTGTGGGGACTGTGTCAAATGCCTTGCTAAAGTCTAGGTAGGCCTCTATCCACAGCCCCTCCTGGTCTATTACTTGGTCACCTAGTCAAAGAAATCTATTAGATTAGTCTGACATGACCTTCCTACTGTAAATCCATGCTGCTTTGGGTCCGTGCCCGCTGGCCCTAGGTACTCAATAATTCTTTCTTTCAGAAGTGATTCCATCATTTTCCCTACCTCTGAGGTCAAACTTACAGGTCTGTAGTTTCCTGCTTCTGCCTTGCTCCCACTTTTGTGAGAGGGAATCACATCTGCCCTCCTCCAGTCCTTGGGTACCACCCCATCTTCCCATGATTTGTTAAAAGTGTGGTCAGTGGTGTCACTAGGTGCTCCTTAGTTCTTTTAGGATTATAGGTGAATCCCATCAGGCCCCATTGCTTTATCCACCTTGAGTTTTAGGAGTTCTTTCATGACTCTTTCTTCTGTAAATGGACTGGTGTCAACCCCCACTCAGAGTGCTTCTATTGTCTGGTTTAGGTAACTCCTCCTCATCTTCTTTTGTGAATACTGAGCAAAAGTATTCATTCAGTATCTCTGCCTTTTCACTGTCTCCCTCTGCCCACCTCCTCACCTTATTAATCTTCACTATTCCTCCCTTAACCTTTCTATGCTCCCTAATGTACCTATAAAAGGTTTTATCCCCCTTCTTAACTGACTTGGCTATTTTTCCTCAGTTTGGGCTTTTGCTATTCTGACTGCCTTCCCCACTTCTTTCTGCTTTAATTGATACAGTTCCCTGTTCTGCTCTTTCTGTGATGCCTTATACTTTTTGAATGCAGCCTTTTTCTCCTTAACCTTCCCTGCCACCTCTTTTGAGAACCATAGTGGTTTTTTACTCCGCTTTGTTTTCTTTATCTGTTTCACACAAAGGCTTGTTGCCTCTATGATGGCAGTTTTGATTTTTCTCCATTGTTCTTCCACCCCTCCTTTTTGCCCATTTGCTAGTGTGTTCCTCAGGTATTCACCCATTTTGTCAAAGTCAGCCCTTCTAAAGTCCAGTATGCTTGTTTTTGTATGGCTTGTCTCCATGGTTGTGCTTATTGTGAAGCACACTGTGCAGTGGTTGCTTGTTCCAAGATGTCTACCGACTTCAAAATTTGTGATCCTCTCTCCATTTGAGAGTACGTGGTCTAGTATTTTTAAATTTTATTTTATTTTATTTTGTAATATTTTGAAACAATTCCACTAGTTTTACCTTCATGTTCTTTCTTTAAGACATTGACACCGATTTTCAAAGCAGGCATGGACTGGTGCAAGCTGCAGCAAACAGCCATCTGTGCCAAAGCCTGGTATGCCAGGGACTCTGCACCTGATTCTCAAACAGGCGGGGTCCCAGCAGCTATGTCCCTGTGTTTGCGGCAAGCCAGAATGGGTGCTGAATGCATGGCACAGCAGGAGGGCTTGCCGCAAGCCGTAAGGTGGTTGTGTGTCAGTCCATCAGTGCCCTCAGTGGCTTGTGCCTCATGAGTTCCCTGGTGGACCACTCGCTCCCCACCCCACCTACACCTCGAGCTGGGACTGGCACAACCCTCTGGACATCACATCATCTGACCCCAACTGCAATGTCACTGAGAGCATTCAATGTTAGAGTAGATGCTCACTGAGCATCTACTATATTGTTTTATGTGCTCAGAGACAGATCACTCGAGGCCGACTGAGGTGGCATGTGAAGGGTTGTGCCGGTCTTGGCTCGGGGTACAGGTGTGTGTGGGAGGGTGTGAGGTGGTGGGCAAGGCTAGCCAGGGTGGGGGGTGGATGGCTATACCACCAGGCACACCATTTGCCAATGGGCATATGTGGGCAAGGGAGGAACCACTAGACCACCAGACACAGGGTTTGGCATATAGCACAGGTATAGGGGCATCGGGGTGGGACAGCTAGCGCACCACAGCATTGTCACAATGCCACACCTGAGGTAGGACTCCCATGTTAGACATTGTTAGGTACCCTTACACCAGCCCTGGCTGGCCTAAGGGTACATAGAAATCCTCCCACTGGGAGTGTTTTGTGAATCCCAATTGGGAGCTGTGGCAGCTTGAGTCTGCTGCATGCCCCCTTGTGCTGTGTCGCAGCCCAGTCATGGGCACATGGGTGACGCAAGTCATGTCTGGGGCAGGCGGTCTGTGGTTGCTGCAGGCTGCCTTTGAGAATGGCTCTGGGGGTAATATCTGT
The DNA here is from genome assembly GCA_016271365.2 of Neoceratodus forsteri. NCBI lineage: Eukaryota > Metazoa > Chordata > Ceratodontiformes > Ceratodontidae > Neoceratodus > Neoceratodus forsteri. Next base: position 14,500,201 of record JADMNL010000035.1, read on the forward strand.
TGCGAGGTGCCACTTGCACCATATTTGTTTGATGCAGGCACCTTTCACTGCCCTTGGGGCTTTGAGAATTGGGCCCATTGTTTATTCTATATGTAGAATTAGGGAAATCTGTATTTTCTTTCTCCTTAAAGCTGTTGCATCAAAATATTCTGGAAATAGGGTCTTGATGTTCACCACACTTTCTGCTTCATATCTAGAGGTGTGTGAAAATTAAATTCCACAGGCAGCATTCAAGAGAAAGTCTGACTTTCATTTCTGCGGAAGTTCTGTAGTTAATTCCCATACTTCTGCAGAAATTCTGCCCGTGGGCGTGATCGTGCTCAAGCTCCTGGTGGCTAGTACTCTCTCCTCCCCCCACCCCACATGTAAAAAAGTATCTCTGGTGGCTAGTGGTCCCTCCCCTCCACCCGCCAGCTGCTGTCAAAATTGTACAATAACCCCTCCCTCTCCATATTGTATTCTTTCCAAATTCCTGGTGGTCTAGTGGTAATTGACAAGTAAAAGTAACCCCTTGTCCCAACCCCTCCCCATCCCCGATCTAAAGTCCCGTAGCTATCCCTGGTGGTCTAGTGCCCCCCACCCAAGCAGGTGCTCACCACCCAGCTCCCACCCCCATCATAAACCCCCCTCAGAACGGATGGACCAGCACAGCCCTCCTCTTCCTCCATGGCTGGCCCACCAACTGAGCTTAATGAATGAGCATGTACCATACAGGAATGCGTTCATTCATTAAGCTCAGTTGGTGGGCTGGCCGTGGAGGAGAAGGAGGGCTGTGCCGGTCAGCCCACTCTGAGGGGAAGTTTATGATGGTGGTGGGAGCCAGGTGGTGGGCAGGCACCTGCTGGGGTTAGGAGTGGGGGCACTAGACCACCAGGGATTGCTATGGGACTGGGGATTGGGGATGGGGAGGGGTTACTTTTACTTGTTCTCAATTACTACTAGACCACCAGGGATTTGGAAAGAATACAATCTGGAGAGGGGGAGGGGTTGCTGGACAATTTCTGCAGCAGCTGGCAGGTGGAGGGGATAGACCACTAGCCACCAGGGCATTTATTGTCATGCAGGGATGGGGTGGGGAAGGGATCGCAACCCGGAAGGATGGGGTATTTTTTTTAAAGTAAACAAAAAAAAGGTAATAAATAAAGTCAAGCCAGCAGTGGCTGGTGGGTGCTCTGATGGGGGGATGGACCACTAGCCACCAGGGACAGGCTATAAGTATTCCTGGAGCGGGTGGGGGGAGGGATCACTAGCCACCAGGGCCAGGGATGGATGGTGGAAATGTGGTTTTCTGCCCCAGGGTGAAATTTTGTCCATAACATTCGTGGACGTTTTCTGCTCTGCCACAAGTTCGGAAACTTCTGGGAAAATTTGTTGATTTCCACGGAATTTCCACGGGGCGGAAAACTGCACTTTCACCCACCCCTATTCAAATCTCATATTCTTTATTTTTGACTTTTGCTTTTATGTAGCCCTTAAAGTATAGTATTGGTCACAAATTAATAGGACCAACTCTACCTCCTCCAATGGCCTGATTACACTCAACTGGTCCAACCTTGGTACATGTTTCTTATTTCCCTGAAACAGGGCCCCTAAAGATTGTTTCAGATGTTTATTTAATTCAGTGTCTGTTTCTTCTGGGTTCACTGCCACCTTATAAAGTGGCAACAAGTCATCTGTATCTAGTGTCCTTTTTAAAATATTTTCAAGTCTTTTAGTCTGTGATTCCTTACCAGTTTCACCCATTGTCTCATTTACCAGCTTTGTAATTCCTTTTCTATGCGACAATCCTCTGTATCATCTCTCTTTTTCATTATTATACTTATTTCCTTGTCCTTTTCATTTTGATTGGCTATTTTTTAGCTACCGGGTTTTGAATATATATTTGTATTTCCTTTGATCTCTTTCTCTGTTTTTGCTTTTTGGCATTTTTATTATTTTGGTTTTTTTATCTTAATTTGTTTTTTTCTTATTATTTTTTAGTCTTGTTTTTTGATTTTCAGACATAGAAACTGTTTTAGGTTTCTCTATTTTAAGATCAATAAGTATTCCTTTACCTTTCTTACTAAAGTTTTCCTGGCTAGGGTTTTTATCCAGTTCGTACTAGTAGGAATTTCATCTTAAAGTTTACTTATCTCCTTCTAGTTATTTTCCTTGTTCTTACCAACTTTAGTTGTTTGCTTTCCCTTATTCATTGCTTTAGCTTCTTATATTCATTCTGGGTATAGAGTGAAAGAAGGCATCCATTGCCCATACTATCACTCCCCACATCAGTGGGTCAACTTTTCATCAGTCAGTCATTTATTTTAATTTTAAATTCATCCAAATTTCTACTAATCACAGCATCCACAGGAAGCATATTCCACAATCTTCCTGATCTATTAACAAAGGACTGATGCTCACTATTCAGTCTAGCTATTGTTAATTTGATTTGTTTTTTCTGCCCTCTTAGTCCTCCCAGCTTCTCACTCTCCTCAATTTTCATTTCTCTGCTTAATTCCTGATCCATTATTATCTTAATCAACATCAATAGATTTCCCCTTGCTCTTCTCTGCTCTAGAGAGAACAAACCAGTTTTGCATAGTTTATCCTTGTAACTAAGCTTGTCCAAAGAAGCTGTAGATTTTTTATATCTTCTTTGTATCTTCTCTAGTTTATAAATGTCACCAAGCTTGTATGGATTCCAGAACTGGGATCTGTAATCTAAGTGTGGTCTAACATACAGTTTGTACAGTGGTAACCTACAATTCATTGATTTATTAATGAAACATCAGTTGAAATTTTTAATCATAAAGTTTATTCTAATTAACATATGTGTCCTGTGGTTATTAAAATTTAACTTGTTATCCGCAATAATTCCACAGTCTTTTTCATTTGAAACTTTCTTCAGTGTTTCCCCATTTAACTCATGCATCTGTGAAATACTGTTTTACCCACGTGCATACTAACACATTTTTTCACACTGAAGGGCATTTTGTTTCTGATTGCCCAATTTTCAATTTTATTTAAGTCATGTATCATATCCTGTTGCTGACCTATAGTACCAACCAGTCCACCTAACTTAATATCATCAGCAAATTTTATGATATCGTTTTTTATATTAACTTGTAAATCACTAATAAAATTAGAAAACAGAGCTGGTCCCAACACCAAACCCTGTGGCACTCCAATAGTGTTCTCAATGGGTACAGAACATTCTTCCACTACTCTCACTCTCACTCTCTGGTATCTGTCACATAGCCAATTAGCCATCCAGTTTATATTTATGCTATCTAACCCTAAGTTTACCATTTTCTCAATCAGAGTACATTATGGGACTTTAGAAAAGGCTTTTTTGAAGTCCAGGAAGATAACATCCATAGGGACATTTGCTCCAATTAATTTCTTTATCTTTTCATAGAAACAAAGATGGTTTGTTGAACATCCTCTATTCTTTTTAAACCCATGTTGCTTCTTATCCACTAACTCAATAATAAGCATATTTTCCTTCAATTTTACTTTCAAAAAGCTCTCAGCCATCTTACAAAAAAGGAGGTCAGGCTGACCAGTCTATAATTTGCTGTTTCCATCCTGTCCCCCTTTTTATGTTGTCTTGTGCATGCACAAGCAACATATTGCGGTAGCTTGGAAAAGCAAGTTTTAGAGGTGCAGTCGTGTTGTGGCCAATGGCTCCACTGCTTTTTCAGGCTGGGCTCTGTTGCATAAATGGAATCGCTCACTGTCTATGACAACAGTTGAAAACCATGCCACCAACCTGAAACAATTTCACTGCTGCAATGAGGGAGCAACCCATCATTGCAGGGTGTGACTTGCCTGGTGTAACATTTCAATAAATATGGGAGGCGGTGGCTTGTTGCCCACTGCTCACAGTCCCTAGGAAGCTGACTTTGGGGGTGCTGTTTTGGTCTGTTGAGGGGGCACCCAATCCCCCTCAGCATCATGCCCCCAAACACAGACATGCATGCCAGTGGGAGTGCCCAATCCCCCTGTCGGCATGTTAACCCCCCTGCTGCTTTGTCATTTTCCTGGCATCTCCCCACCCTGATTGGGTGCCACACTGGGAGACCACCCCAGTGTGGCTAACATGACCCCTTCAAACAAATGTGCCACACTGGGAGCCCACCCCAGTGTGGCCAAAACCTGTAAAAAAATAGAAATCGGTCTGCGGTGAATATGTTTTTTTTTGTTACCTGAAACAAAGGAAACTGTCCCTCACTGTCATGTCCCCTTCCCCAGCCCGCACCCACCTTCTGCACATCTTGCATCCCCACACACCTCTACCCCATACTTACCTCTGGAGCCCGGTGTGACAATGTTCAGTGGACTGGGAACACGTCTGCACTCTTCAAAGCTGACTGCACAGAGAAGAAATGCCGGTAACCTGTATAATGGCATAAATGTTTTTTTTTTTTTCAACTTAAGTGATATCTCGGCCATTAAGCAAAACAAAATGGTTATATTAAATGCACACTGAAAATAGAAAATAGAGTTAAAAATCTATGTTTTGACCTTAGGTCTTCTTCAGGAAATATCTAACAGAGGAAAAAAAAAGTTAGTGTAGAGGGGAGGTAAAATGAGATAGATATATATATATGTGGGGAAAGAAGAAAGGGGATGCTCAGGGAGAAGAAGTGATAAATGGTAAGAGTAAGAGAGAATCTGTGAAACAAAAAGGTGATGATGGGAAAGATAAAGCATAATAGCAGTGAAAGAGCTGGGGAAGTTCCCAGGTGGGGACTAATTAACAGGGCCTAGTAAGAAGGCTGAAAGGTGACAAATATGTGGGAAGGAGACAGAGATGGAGACTTATGGTGAAAATGAAAAATAAATTAAATGAATACAAAAACAAATAGACTTTAGGGAAAAAAAGGGATGACTGAAAGATGTTAGTGGAAAATAAGTCTATCATTTAAACCAGAGGGCTGCTGGGAGCCAAGGCAGATGATCAGCTTGGCTTCCATGTTTTTTCTATGGTCAGGATCCCAGAAGCCCTGCTGAAGGACACAAACAGAAAGGTCATTGGCATTGTGATCCCTGGAGATAAAGTGGGGTACAATGGGTTTAGCAGTTTCACCATTCCTGACTGCTCTGTAATGTTCCCTGAAACAGTCAGCAAGATGCCTACCAGTTTCTCCAATGTAAATATCTGTACACTTCCTGCAAAGAATACAATACACCACATTAGTGGAGGTGCATGAGAACTCCTTGGTGATGTGAAAAACACCTGTAGGCCCCCGAATTTCAGTCATACTGGAAATAAATTTGCAGGTGTAGCAGCGAGTCCTGTTGCAAGGTTTGGTGCCTGGGAGGGAGGAACTGTTAGGTGTAGGTAGGCTGCTTTTAACCAGGAGATTCCACAGGTTAGGTGGCCAGCGGTAGAAGGCAATATGTGGTTCTGAAAAGGAAGCACCAATGTTGGGGTCAGTTTGCAAAATGGGAAAGTTACTGGTGATGATCCTGTGAAGAGAAGGTGTGCTGTGATGGAAAGGAAGCACTAGTGGAATTTGCCATTGTTCTTGTGTGAATGTATCCTTACTGTGGGGGTCAAGGTTATGGGGCATGTTACTGACCCAGGAGAGTGCTCTGTCCACTGTGCTTTTAGGGTATCCCCTTTTGATAAAAAAACTATGCATTATTTGGGTCTGCTCAGCAAAATCATCCTCTTCACTACATAACCTGCAAAGTCTAAGAAACTGTGAATAAGGCAGGCCATTCTTGACATGTTTAGGATGGAAGGAGCTGTGGAGGAGGAAACTGTGAGAGTCAGTGGGTTTGTAATAAACTGATGTCTTCAGACCAGTGTTCTATACTGACAGCTGGATATCCAGAAAAGGCAGTGTAGAGGAGGATACTTCAACAGTGTATTGAAGGGAAGGATGTGCCGTGGTACGCTTGTCAAGGAAGACTTGAAGGGTCTCCCTGGAGCAGGAGGTGGCCCCCACACAGTCATCAGTGTAGCATTTGTAGAGTTCAGGTACAGTCCCTGTGAATGAGAGAAAGAAACGTTCCTCCACCCAACCCACAAACAGATTAGCAAAGCTGGGACCCATCTTGGTACCCATGGCAACTCCACTGACTTGCTGAAAAAAACTGTTATTAAAAGGAAAAGCACTGAGTGTAAGAACAAGTTCTGCCAGACGAGTTGGTGTGTGTGTGTGGGTGGCTGCTGGTCTTCCCGCTTATTCAAGAAATGCTGCAAAGTTGTCAGACCATCATCATGGGGGATCACTGTGTAAAGAGATGTGATGTCCATGGTGAAGATGAGCTGATGAGAGTCACTGAATCTGAACCTGTTAAATAACTGGAAAGCATGGTTAGTGTCGTTAACATAAGAAGGCAGGGACTCAACAAGGGGTCTCATGAGGTTGTCAAAAAATGCAGAGATGTGGGATGTGGGGCAGGAGCAGGCAGACACTATGGGGCAACCTGGGTTATCTGATTTGTGGATTTTGGGAAGGAGATAAAACCTGGATGTCTGGGGATGCTGAACTATGAGTCTCTTAACAGAAGCAGGGAGCTCTTTGTCAGGGAGCTCTTTGTTTTCAATATCAGAGGTGATGGTGGTGGTGGTGACCTCAGCCTGATAGTCAGCAGTGGGGTCCTGTGGAAGAGAAGAATGAAACCTGGTGTCAGAGAGTTGCTGTGTGGCTTCAGTGATGCATAGCTCCTTTTGCCAGACCACAACAGCACCTCCCTTATCAGCTGGTTTGATAACAATATCATTCCTACATTGCAGAGATCTGAGGGCTGCAAGCTCACCAGGTGTCAGGTTGGAATGGTTGTGCCTGCAATGAAGATTGAAGTTAGTGGTGTTTTCCATGCATTGGTTAACAAAATAATCAACAGCAGCAAAACGTCATGGAGGGGGTGTCTATGCACTTCGCTGGGGGTTGATATCATTGATTGTTCTGGTGATACTGTCATCATCTGTGGGAAGAGGAGTCTCATTAGAAAAATGAGCTGTAAGGTGTACTCTATGATAGAAGCACTGCAGATCAACTTGAACCTGGGGTGCATCAAGATATCTGGGTGTGGGCACAAAAGAGAGACCTTTGCTAAGGACTGATTGTTCATCTTGTGTCAGGGGAAGGTCTGTAGGAATACAAAATACCAAATTGTTAGGTTGTGTCTGACTCAAGGGCTCATGTTGGTTGTTGATCTGCTGGGTGAGAGACTGGAGTTTTGCAGATTTGGTGTCCTTGAGGAACTGAAAGAGAGTGGAGTTATGGTTTTCGATGCAGTGCTTAATAAAAGGAAGGTTATGTGGAGCCATTCACTGCAGGAAATGCTTTTGCTTTTGAATGGTTTTGTCCACAGGGATCAGCTGTGTTTTAATGGAGAGAATGGTGTGCATGATAAGTTTCCTAGAGAAAGTTTTCAAAAATTTAATAGTGGAGGAAACATATAACTCAGATCCAAATGAACAAGGATGGAATTTCAAACAGAAACCTTTAGTAATAATACCCAGGTGGCAGCATTTGGAAAGAAACTGTAAGTGACTGCAGAGTCTCGGCCATTGTTGTAAATTGTTACTCCAAATTTTCAACATGGGGTTCTTGGGACCCCACCTCATGAATTCAGTCACTGTCATTTCGTTATTTGGTCCCAAAAGATGATTTTACGGTTACTGTGCAGAATCACCTTTTGGGAATGATTAATGAAATGACAGTGTCAGTGTTCATGAGGTGGGTTACCAAAAAGCCTATGTTGCAAATTTGGTGAAAAAATTTCAAAATATGACTGTTATGAGCATGCATTGCTCTGTTCCCATGCACGGTCGTAACTTCAAGAATCTTTGATATTTTCACTCCAGATTTTCAACATTGCCATTTTGTCACACCTCCTTATAAACAGTACAGCTGCCATTGTTCACATCCTGTCCAAAATGTGTTTTTGCACATCCAGTGCACAATGGTGCGGTCATTGTGGGAAATCAATGTTTGGGACAGATTAAGAAAATCACAGTGACACTGTTCATGAGCGTAGGTCCCAACATGCCTATGTTGAAAATTTGGTGACACAATTACACAAAATGACTGTTATGAGCTTGCATTGCATAGTTTCCATGTACACTCATAACTTCCAGAATGTTTGATATTTTCACTCCAGATTTTGAACATTGCCATTTTTTCACACCTCCTTATGAACAGTACAGCTGCCATTGTTCACATCCTGCCCAAAATGTGTTTTTGCACATCTGGTGCACAATGGTATGATCATTGTGGGAAATCAATATTTGGGACAGATTAAGACAATCACAGTGCTACTGTTCATGAGCAGATGTTCCAAAATATTTATGTTGAGAATGTGGTGACACAATTCCACAAAATGCGGGTGGTATGGCCAAGCTAGATTTGAGATGGCAGCCTGATCTCGGAGCTATGTGCCCATCTATCCAATTTTTCATCCATCCTGCTCCCTGGGACCCCCTTTAATGCAGAGATTGCTATTACACTATTGTAGAGTGTATGCCAATGAAGATGCCAAAATAACAGGGAAATCTGAACTTTAAAAGCAGCAATGCAGGAAGAAAGTCGACAGGAGCGGAGGCCTTGCCTCCCCAGCAGGGTGGCATGGCATTAGTGGATGACCCAGCTCAACTGTCCAGTTTGGAGAATCTCTTGGTGAACCCTCCATTTCTTGCACTGGAGAAATGTTTAATGACTTCAAGTATGATCTGACCTGCAAAATGAATGCCGGCTAGGAGAACATTTCTGCCCAGATAGTCCACTTGCAAATGACAGCAAACTTGCTTGGAGAGACTATGCAGCAACACACAACAAGGCTCACAGAAGTTGAGCAGAGATTAAGCACACAGGAAGATTTAAATGCACAAGCACAGTGAAAACTTCCACAAGGCATCTCTGAGATTGAAAAACTACGGGCGATCCTCGATGACCACGAAAATCGGGAGTGGTGCACTAATGTTAGAGTGGTCAGTATACCAGAGGGAGCTGAAGGTCGCGACTGTGTTTCCTTCTTTCAAACATGGCTCAAAGAACATCTGCACCTCCCTCCAGAGCGTACTCTAGAAATACAGAGGGCACACAGATCGCCAGGTCATAAACCGGCTCCGGATGAGAGACTCCAGCATGTAATAATAATGTTTTTGGCACCAAGACCACTTGCAAGTGCTGGAGGCCACTAGGAAAGTGGATCCCATTCAGATGGGATCACAAAGGATTAGTATTTTCCAGGACTACTCATGGGCTGTACAGATCGATAGACAGGCATTCACAGTGCTGCAGAGAAAATTACAAGAATTAAGCTGGCCTTTCTCTATGGTGTATCGGGTGCGCCTTATCATCAAAAGGCAAGGTTTGCCTCAGAAATCCTTTACCAACCCCGAGTTGGCTCTCAAGTTTATTGAACAGGAGTCTCACGAGCAAGCAGACCCCTCCAGGTGATCTTATTAAGGTGGAAGAAGTAACCCTGAATTAAGGGAGGCTTCACGCCTGCTAACCTTTGATTTTATTGCCTTTGGTTCATTTGGGTTGGTTTTGTGACCATTCTGATTCATTTTACCTTATGACGGGCAGCAGATGTGGGATACGCCATCATGACCAACTATGCTCATTCAGAATGAAGGTTAGGTTTGCTTTGCTGCCTGCATATTATGACTGTAGTAGGCATATGCCAATACAGTTTGGGAATGGTGTTGTTATCTGAGTGATACCTGGGGGGTCTTGGGGAGGAAGGGTTGGAGATAATGTGGCCTCCAGGGGAAGAGGGCAAACTGCCTCATTATAAGGGGGACTTTACATTTGTTTCTCTGTGTCCCCAATAAACTAAGTGATGGCACCAAGGGGTCTTGAGGGTGAATGAGCAGCATCTAGACAAACCTGTGATTTATATAATCAGGGATGGCCTTGTGCTGTAAGGGGCTCAGATCGGGTGGTGACCTGGGCAGGGGCATATTCTGGGGGTGCCTTAACTGTTGTTTTGTTGGATGACCAGGAGGGGGAACTGTTCTGTGGAGTGATGTATCCCTGCAGCATTGCTTAGCTTACGGTGTAGTACTGGGTGGACAGGCCAGTTAGCTCTCCCATGAGAGTAAAGGGGTTTTTCTTTTTTCCTTACTAATCGCTTATAGGTGCAGTAACCTTGAGCTGGGGGGACAGTTTCTGTGGGGGTCAGAAAAAATACACCTTAAAAATAGGCCTCAGCCAGTCCCCTCTCCCCACACAGATGCCAGCCTGACTTCAGGAAGCTCCCTCCAAGAGAAGGGGAACAAAAGAGCATCTTAAGAGGTAAAGCTACCTCCTACACTGCAGCTTCTCACTACACGTTGACTGCCCCGCCACCCAGCCACCCTCCCAAGCCCGACTCTTAATTTATCGTTCCTTCCCTATGACATCACCCAAGTCCAACCCTCAATTTATTGTCCCTTCCTTATGATGACACATTCTGCTTTCTGCTTCCATGTTTTCTAAGTCCCAACTTCTCCATCTGCAGGTTATACTCGCCGGCCACTAGAGGGTATTTTCTGCTTGCCTCCCTATTCACTATGAATTTCCACTTCCTCATCTAACCTTTGAGCCCTTCTATGCACACCTGCTACTCCGCTCCCTTCACTCTCATCACTGCTTAGCCCCTATCACCGCTCCATACCCCTATTCTTTAGCCTGGTCTACTACACTGCTACTATACACTTTGCCCCCCTGCTGTCCACCTCCCAGCCCAACTTTCCATTCCCTCTGTGACCACTAGGAGTCACTATTTCACCCCTCCACCCAGCATCAGACCCAGCCTACTCCAACCCCACAAACGCCTGGATTTCCATCTTATCCTGGCCCTAGGACACTCTTCCCCCAGGGGTCTTGAACCTGATACCGAAGTCTGCAGCCCTGCCACTACTCCAAAGTGGCAGTCATACTCTTAGAGGCACAGCAGAGACCCTTATACAATCCACCACTATTATAAATATAGGCATCATGCATGCAAATCCCCTTCTACAGCACCTCGCTATTTTAGCCTGGTGCTTGCCTTTGTCCAGCTGGATAACAATCCCAGCCCTCATAGAGCAGCACCCCAAGACCACCCTGTCTCATCTCAACCTTCACCCAATCTTGTCTCATGCTCTAGGCCTGGTACCCAGCTCCTGGCACTCCTCCCAACCTCTCTGCCTACCTGGGCCTTCCCTGAACCCACCTCCTCACCACCATTCCTACCTTTCATGCACTACCCATTCCCTGTACCGCTGCAGCCTCACCCTCATCTCTACGTCCAGCTAAGGATGCCAACGGCTACCACCCCCTGGTTAGAATTATTACTCTGCTACTGCTACTCTCTGGAAATGTCCACCCCAACCTGGGCCATACTCCCACCAATCCACCCAAGACATTGTCCTCAGGACTCCGCATTGCCTCCCTGAATATCTGCAGCTTGCTGAAAAAAATTTGCTGCACTCCAGTGCTGGATCATTCTATACCAGCCTGACATCATTGCCCTTGTGGAGACCTGGCTTTCCAAATCTACTCCAGACTCCTTTGTCTCACTCCCTGGTTACACCCTGTACTGGGAGGATTGAGTAGGCAAATGTGGGGGTGGCTGTGCTGTTTTCATACATGACACTATTGTTGGTCATGAGCTCCCTGTCCCCAAGCTCAAAAATGGAGCCCATGCCCTCACTCTCAAAATAATCCCTGATCCCTCCAGGGGCCCGCTCTTCATCATGGTCTCTTGTGTTTCTCCAAGGAACCAGAACCTGGCAATCTCATCACTCACAAAATGTCTCTTAGCTCTCCCACACAAAGCTGAACAAGTCCTAGTTGGAGACCTGAAAGTCAACTGGCTTGGTCCCTCTCCTCCCAAGCAAGGGATTCCTTTGGCGCCCTTGACTTGACCCAATTAGTCTCCCAGCCCAGTAGAACCAACCTCTCTAGTGGAACCAGCACCCTCCAGGATGTCATAGTCTCCAATCTCCCCCACAAAATCCAGTACATAAAAATTCTCCCCGATTCTTTAAGTGACCACTCCCCTATCCTATTCCTCTGGTCCTCCTCCACCCCCAAATCAGTGGCTCAAACCACTCTCCACAGGCGCCTCTACCCTGGTGGCCTGAAAAAATGTAAGCAATTTCTTTCCCAGATTGACTGGTCCCCCATCAACCTAGCTCCTAGCATTGACTCTGTGATTGACCTCTTCACACAGGCTTTTTACAAGGCCTGTGATCTCTATGTGCCACTTACAAGACTGCACCAAAAAACAAAATACCCCATGGGTCACCCCCTCCCTGCTCCAAAAACTCAGGGAGAGGGATAACCTCTGGCACATAGCCATGGAGACTGACAGGTGGCAGATAGACAAGCCTACAATGCCGTGCGTAATAAGTGAACTTGGGCTATCAGCAAGGCCAAGGCGGACTACTACCAGGCTACCCTACCCTCCTCCTGGGGGTCAGTCCAGGCCTTCTGGAATAATATTAAAGAGCTGAATGGGAAATCACGCTCCCCCATCCCAGCTCTCTATAGACAGATCTATTACCATGGACCCCCTAAACATAGCAAAGTGCCTTAATACTACCTTCACAGATCTTAGCTCTGTCCTTCCCAATAGTTTCTTTGACCCCATACCCGAATCCCAACCCCTTGTCATACAATGTCCTCAGTTCCACCTATGCAAAATATTCACTCTGGAAGCCAGGTTGTTCTTGCTAAAAGCTCTAGGCAGCAATAGCCCAAGCAATGACTCCCTGGACACCAGGATCCTAAGACTAGTCCTGGATGATGTCCTAGTCCCCCTAACAGACTTACTAAACCAATCCCTTTACCTGGGTCAATTCCCCAGTGTTTGGAAAATGGCTGTCATCACACCCATTCATAAAAGTGGTGACAGGTACTTCCCCAGCAACTATCGGCCAATTTCCATTCTTCCCCCACTCTCCAAAGCTATAGTAAAAGTGGTGGCCACACAGCTCACTGAATATTTAACTAAATATGCTCTCCTATGCCCTGAGCAGCATGGTTTCTGTGCAGGCCATAGCACTGCCACAGACATCCTAGAATTCTCCAAATTCTTGCACTCCTCCCTTGACTCTGGCAACCTTGCTGGTGCAGTGTTCATTGACCTCTCCAAGGCCTTTAACACTGTCTGCCATCCCTTCATACTTGACTCCCTTTACCAAATCGGTTTCTCCACTGGTGCCCTCGCCTGGTGCTCTAGCTACCTCTCAGCTTGATCCCAGTGTGTAAAAATCAGTGTGACTCTGTCTGACACCCATCTTGTCCACTCTAGGGTTCCCCATGGCTGCATCCTGGGTCCCCTACTCTTCAGTCTCTATCTAAACACCCTGCTCAGTGCCTGCTCTGGCAAAATTCTTCTGTACGTGGATGATGAAATTCTCTATGCCTCACACTATAAATCTGCCTCCCTCCAGGACTCTCTCCAGCACACCTTCAACCAGGCAGAAAAGTGGCTCAAGGAACATAGACTTGTTATTAATCTAAAAAAAGACTAAGTCAATGCTCTTCTCCCACCTCCAAAGCAAAGCAAAAAATGCCCCCTCCTAATCCTCCCCAGCACTCAGCACCTCCTTGAGCAAGTATCCACCTACAAATACCTAGAGATTACGTTTGACACTGCCCTCACCTTCCATGCCCACATTAATGCCCTCTCGACTGCCACTAACACCCAGATTGGCCTCCTTTACTGCCACAAGGACTTCCTCCTACCAGATGCTCTCTGACTGGCCATCACATCATCTGTCCTGTCTCTAGTGGACTATGACCTGCCTATATATGGAGCCACTGTTAATACTGCACTCAATAAGATCTAACTGTCACTCAACAAGGCCTGTAGTCTCCTGACCAGTACTCCCAGGCTCACCCATACATACCATATCTATGCCATTGCCAATCTCCTCAACTTCAAAGAAAAACTCGACTACCAGATCTGCCTACTAGGCAAGAAAATCCTGCTTGGGATATCCCCATGGGGTGTCTGCCTCCCTTCAGCAGGCCTCCCCCACAGTCTCCACCCACAGCTCTGACAAGACCACCCTAATGGTACCCAGAACTAGGACCTCCATAGCTCAGAGATCTTTCTGCTACAGGGCCCCCTCCTGGTTCAACTCTCTTCCTGTCAACATCACAAACACTCCCAAAATTGCCGCATTTAAACTCGCTCTTTGAAACCACCTTTTCAACACCTGCTGCTGTAATTGTCACTAATCGGTGCTTGCATGCCCCCCAGTACACTCAGTTCTCAATAAAGTCATCCGGACTGCCTCAACACACACACATACCTCTCCCCCTCTCCTCCCCTCTGGCACCTCTATCCCTCCCCCTGCTAGACATCTGCATATCTGGGGTGTCCTATACTGATTCAAATGTAGCTATGTATATAGACTGTACAAAAATATATGTAACTCTGTCTGTCCTCATTCTGTAACATGTATCACTGTTTTGTCCTCTCTGTGATGAGGTGCCTTTGTAAACAAGGCTCTGGCTCAAAGGTTGTAAATCCAATTGTGCAAATAAATAGATAAATAAAACAAAAGTTTAAGATAACTCTGTTTAGTGTGCCAGTTGGCGCCAGTTAAATGTTTTTTGGGAAGGTCAATAAATGGTGTGGGGGGGATGCACGAAGAGTCTGAGGAGTAATTCTATCTGCTTTGGTGGGGTCAAAGTTGAGCAGTTGGGGAGGAGGAGGTAAAGTTCAAAGGTTGTTACAGAAAATCAAGAGTCGGTTATTTGATGGGAACAGTCTATATCCAAAGAAATATGTGTTGGGTACAGGTTCCAGAACTCAAGTATCTGTTTCAGGAAATGCTATGGAAAACTTAAAACTGTTAACGTGGAATGTGAATGGGCTGAAAATGGTGGTTAAGGGCAAAAACATCTAGTCCTATATTAGGAAAACAAAGGCAGATGTGGTCATGCTGCAGGAACTGCACATGACTCAGGAGGAGGTGTCTAGGCTTGGGTCATCATGGGGGTACAATGAGTGCCTCGCCCTTTACTTCCAAGGTCAGGTGCACTTGTGTGTGGTTTTGCCCAAGGGTTAGGGTCCAAATGCATTCTTCTCATATTGATGGGGCAGGGGAGGTTTATGATGGTCCAGGCCTTGGTGGAAGAGGAAAAGTTGGTCCTGGTGTCCTTGTATGGCCCTACATATTTTTACTCTGAATTTTTTAATTATATGGCCATCACACTCTCTGTATTTCTGCATAGGTTGATCAAAGGGGGCAATTTCAATATATATTGGGACCCTTTGGAATATAATTTCAATCTGCACTCCTAGAGAGTCCTCAAAAGTGTAGCAGCACTTCAGGACCTCACCAGAGGGAGAGCCTTGCAGGAGCTGTGGAGGTTTATGAACCCCACAAATGAGGAATACTCCTTCTGCTCCAATGCTCATAGAGTATATACTCACCTTGATTATTTTCTGACATCCCCTGAGTTTATACACAGCATGATAGTTGTGCACTATGACCCTATTTTGATATCTGACCATGCTCTCCTATATCTGGAACTGGAGTGAGGGGAGGATGAGGCTGGGGTATGGCAGTGAAGGCTGGACCCTACTGTGTTGAAGGAGCAACAGTATATTAAGCGAATGGCTGGGAAGCTTGGAGAGTTCATTGGGGCTAATAAAATCGAGGACACCTCTGCCAGAACAACTTGGGAAGCCCTAAAGGCATATGTGAGGGAGAGTCTATCTCCTATGCTGCATACAAAAAGAAGCAGGAGGGGATGAGGAAGCAGCAACTAGAGGAGTGGTTATTATCACTAGAGAAACAAAACATGGGGTCAATGATGGATACAGATGTAGTAGCATTAAAAAAATTAAAGGGCAAATACAACCAGTTAAGTTCTAAAAGAATGGAGAGAGACATGGTGTTATCCAAAGCAGGCCAGTATTTCAAGGGTGATAAGGCAGGGAGGTGTCTGGCATGGCTAGTAAATAAGGAGATGGTTGAAAGGTCCATCTTAGCCATTGAGACCAATAGGGAGGAATGTGCCACTAAAAAACAAGTGATAAACACTAACTTTAAGGATTTTTATAAAGAACTGTACACTTCCCTGGCTCCCCAGATGGGAAAACGTAGCTTTTCCTGGAAAGTATTCTCTTGCCCATCCCATTCTGGAGATGAAAATGACCATCTTGGTAAGCAGCTCACCTCCCAGGAGATTAAAGAGGCAATTTGGGTGTCCAAATCGGAGAAGGCACCAGGACACGATGGCCTCCCTATGGACTTCTACAAGAAGTTCTAGGGGGAGCTGGAATCTCTGTTTACCAGTATGTTGTTGGAGGTGCTGGAGGGGGGCACATTGACTGCCTCACAACAGTTGGCCACCATTTCTGTTCCCCCAAAACTGGGAAAAGATCCTAAGAAATGTGGTTTATATCACCCTATCTCACTGCTTAATGCAGATTGTAAAATTATAGCAAAGATCCTGGCAAGGAGGTTGGAACAGATCTTACCCAATGTTATTCATCCTGACTAGGCGGGATTCATCCAGGGTAGACAGGCTAGACACAAGTTAAGACAGGTTGTGAATATTATGTGGAGTGGGTCGAAGAGGGGAGGTGGCCTTAGGGGTCTCCTGGCTCTTGACACAGAAAAGGCCTTTGATCAGGTCGAGTGGCCCTTTATGTTTGCTGTCTTAAAAAAAATTGGGCTGCATCAGACTTTCTGCAGGTGGATTTCCTGTCTATACAAATCCCTGCAAGCACAAATACTAACAAATGATCTCCTCTCTGTTCCATTCCAGCTTTCATGAGGCATGCATCAAGGGTGCCCTCTCTTGCCGCTGCTCTACATCCTCACTATTAAGATCCTGGCTTCGGCCATCAGGAACAACCAGGAGATTAAGGGTTTCAATATTAAGGGGACTGAACACGTAATTTCACTTTTTGTGGATGACATCCTCCTGTTCCTAGAAGACCCAAAATGAGCTATGCCAGTATCTCTCTTTAGTCAATACAGCCCCCTGTCCAGGCACAAAATAAATTGGGGTAAGAGTGAATGGCTCCCTTAAGGAGGTTTCTCCCAACTAGTGCAAATAGCAGGGGCTGATATCGGTCCTTCATCAGTTATTATTCAGGGGTGCTGCTCCCCCAGAAATTGGCGGACCTAGGAGATATTAACTACAAGCCTCTGACTCATAAAATTAAGGAGCAATGTGGCAGATGGAGGTCTCTCTCCTCCTTACATTATTGGGGAAGGTGAACCTGGTCAAAATGCAAATACTATCGCAGTGCCTTTACTTATTCCGGGCCTTGCCCATGTTGCTTTCCTCTTGATACATACAATCTCTGGAGGGCTCCATAACATCACTTGTTTGGGCCAATCATAGACCTAGAATTAAGAAGGATATCTAATGGCTGCCAGTAAAAAAGGGGGGCCTGTTTCTCCCAAATCTGAAACTCTATGCTATGGTGGCACAGCTATCACAAGTGCTTGACAGTCTGGAAGAGGGAGAGGGGAGGCGAACATGGGTGAACATGGAATCATAGTCCCAAAGGGGCTCTGTGTTTAGTGAATATATTTTACCTATGGGGGTTAGAAAAGGGGTAGGGTCACTCACCAACCCTTATACTAAAACTATTGTAAAGTCCTGGCAGTGAGGATTGTGGATTTGGAGGGGGGGGGGAATTATCACCTGAGAGTTCTATTCTTTAAAGTTTATGGGAGGATGGAGTGCCCCACGGTGAAAAAAGTCCTAAACATCTGTGAGGAAAAGGGAATCTACCTCATATCACATCTGTTCAGGAACGGATCCCCACCAAACCTTTTCAGATTTAGTGCATGTTCACAAGATTTATTCTTCACACTACTTCATATACTTACAAGTGAGAGCAAAGTTGAACAAGCTAATCAAGCCAGGGAACAATGAGGTTGCCTTGTCTAGATCCCTCTTTGAGGAGATTTTCCACCACTGTAGGGGACATGGACAGTATAAACCCATGAAACTTTTCTATACCACCCTACTAGGAGCCCAGCAGGACGTGTTGCAATGGTTGAGTGGTAGCTGGGAAGAAGATCTACAGGAAGACACCTTGACGGAGGGGGGTGACAGGTCACTGGTATTGGGGAAAAGCATGCTTTGTTCAATAAACAATGGGCTTAGAGCCATACAGTATACTGTAATATCACCCATAGAACTTATGTTATGTCTGTCCTCTTGCAAAAAATTAATCCCCATTCCCCTGATCTGTGTCCAAAGTGTTTCTCTCAGAGAGGCACATTTTTCTATATGGTGTGGGATTGCCCCAAGGTGATTACCTTCTGGGATGAAATAAATAGCTTATTAAATAGGACCTTCAGCTGTTCTATCCTGCTAGACCTGGTAGATGTTTTGTTGGGAGTCTATAGGGGTAAGGGTGGCCCATCTGAGGCCTCTCACCCTCTGAGGAGGTTGGCCCTAGCAGTGTGGAAACAGGTGTTAGCTCTGAGATAGATGACCCAAGCTCCACCCACGATAGCACAGTGGGTCAATACATTACTAAACAATATGAAGCTTGAGCATACCCAACACAAAGCTATGGGCTCTCGGTGTCCTATTTTTTAGTTACGACTGCAAGAGAACAGACCGGTAAGATGTGAGTTGGGAAACTTCAGATAAACCTTGTGTGTCCAGTACTTTTACTAGATGGGCTTCCCACATCGCACAATAGACCAACTGAAGGGCTTTGGAGGTGAAGTGAGAAAGAGATTGTCAGGAGGTCTAAACCTCGCTTTCAGGTTCTTGGCAATATTGGGAATGCAAGTAACCACAGACACATTGCATAAGAGTAAGGATAAAATCACGGTTGCCCTAAGCAGTTCTTACCAATACAAACCGGGAGCCAGTGCTAAGCGTTCCCTATACCTCGAGGTTTATTTGTGTCTCTTGGGATCTCCGAGGTACAAGACTTGTGTATCACATTATATACCTATCACAACTACTATGGTTACTGTAAGATAGAAACATTTCTAGTTACAAAGATGAGTCCTACTGGCTAAATTAGAGGAGGCTCTAGGGTCCAAGATAACGTTTTACAATTTTGTAGTAGTCATCAGTTTGTGAAACAAAAGAGTTCTTATACAGAGTCTTACATAACTCAGTGTAGTAGTACAAATCACCAAAAGGTGGCAATGCTGACTTACATATCATTATTCCAAGGACACAGGTGTCCTGGTATCTTACAAGTAACAAATACACAGAAAATACACAGAAGAATATATATGTATTAGCAAGCAAAGTGTATTACAACAATATGCGTACATACAGTATCCTGACATCTACTCTTATGCGGTAGATGCCCTTAGCCCAATAAGCATGCAGCGACCTCGTGTAACAAGCTCATTGCATTCCATATTATGTACTGCCTAATACCAGTTGTCACTCTTTAGCAGACTGGCTATATGTTTTAGGGGGGATGACCCACCCAACATGTAGGACAGTGTTGAAGAGAGCAACTGTCTTTGGATTTTTAAGCTATAGAGCCATAATGATCTGTACCTGGATTACCTGTAAAGTAACTGTAGAGTGTCATATGATTGTATCTTTTCTGCTGACTCTTTATAAATAAAGTTTTAAAAAAAATCCACAAAATGCCTATGTTATGAGCATGCGTTGTGCAGTTTCCATGCACACTCGTAAGTTTGTAAATTTTTAATATTTTCACTACAGATTTTCAACATTGCCATTTTTGCACACCTCCTTATAAACAGTACAGTTGTAATTTTTCACATCCTGCCCGAAAAGTGCTTTTGAACATCTGGCACACAGTAGTGCGGTCACTGTGGGAAATCACTGTTTGGGACAGATTAATAAAATCACTGTGACACTGTTCATGAGTGGAGGTTCCAAAATGCCTATGTTGAAAATTTGGTGAGAAAATTCCACAAAATGACTGTGTTATGAGCATGCATTGTGCAGCTTCCACTCACACTTGTAACTTAATGAATTTTTAGTATTTTCACTCCAGATTTTCAACAGTGCCATTTTTTTCACACCTCCTTATGAACAGTACAGCTGTCATTTCTCACATCCTGCCCAAAATGTGGTCATGCACAACTGGCACAGAATGGCATGATCACTGTGGGACATCAACAATCGGGACAGATTAACAAAATCACAGTCCCAATGTTCATGATCAGAGGTTCCAAATGCTTTCATGAGGTGGGGTGACACAAAGCCCATGTTGAAAATTTGGAGTGCAAATACCAACAAACTCCCAGGGCGTTAGGGTTTCAAACCATAACATCTCACCCTGTAGAGACTGACTGGAATCAGGGGTGTGGCTTTGGATTGCCAGTTCTAATGCTCATGCCATTCCACCCCCACCTACACCCTGCAGCCACTGATGGGCATCAAAGTGTGCCTTGCACTCTTTGGCCCCAAAGTTCACCCCTTTCTCCTATATTGCACCAATCTCAATGTATTTCCATGTGGAATGGGATGAGTATAAGGCCCGAGGACACCAAGGCAGAATGTGATTCTTGTCTGACTCTACAGTGTAGGGTGAGGTGAAATGGCACAAGCGTTATGCCTGATACCCAAAGGCACACCTCAATGCCTGTCAGTCTCTTCAGGGTGGTGTGGGGTTGGCATCACTTCCATACTTCACTGCCATTCCTATTATCCATCTCTCCAGCTCCTGCACTACCAATGCCAATGTCAGCAAGACAATATTCGGCATTGACAAATGCTTGTTAAATAAAGGTATCACTAAGGCTTGCCTCCAAGCCCAGGGTATCTGTCCTGTCTCAAATGAATTATTGAGAATCCTAATCTGAGGTGGGGCTATATACTTACCCAACTCCCTTATTAGTCTGGGGGTGAGCTGGTCTGGGCCCGCTGATTTATGTAATTTTAAATTATTAATGAATTTCTGTAGTAATGATATGATGATTTTAAGATTTAGTTGTTCACAGACATTATCAATTTTAGCATGATTTGTTCTAACCTTTTTTTCAGACAGTCCCAAAGAAATTATTAAAGGCTTCAGCCATGCCCTCAGCATCAGTTATTCCTTCCCATTGACCTTCAGTGGACCTATCTGGTTATTGTTCCCTTCCAACCTATTCACTTACGAGAAGAAACCCTTATTTGTGTCCTTGTGATGGGCCAAGCTAAATTTTATGTTATTTCTTTCTAACCTTATTGTCTTTCTTAGCAATTTTAGTACCCCATTATAATCTTCTTTACTTTCAATTGTCCCCAACCTCTTCATATCCTTAAAAGCCTTTTTTTTATTAATTAATTTCATCATGTTAGAGGTGCACCATGTAGGTTTTTTGCCTCTCTTATTGTATAATTTCTTACATGGAACAAATGTATCTTCCAATGTTCTTAATTTGTTTTTGAAGATGTTCCACATATCTTTTGTGTTTTTCCCATCTAAATCATCTTCCCACTTCCATGCCTTCAATTCTTGCTTTATTTTTTTAAAGTCAGCCCTTTTGTAGTTTTTTTACTGTAGTAGTACCCCTAGTTATATACATCATATGTTTTTTAATAATGAATTCAACTATGTTACGGTCACTGTTAGACACTCCTTCTCTTATCTTTATATTTGAAATATTGTCAGATCTGTTGGTTTTAATCATGTCCAAGATATTGTCCCCTCGTGTTGATTTAAAAACCAGTTTCTGAAAATATGATGTAATAAGTGTATTGACAAATTGATTATTTAATTTATTTTAAATTTGATGACCAGGAAAGACACACTGAGCCGATGCTCGTTTCCAGGTGTGACCCAGATACAGTTTGTACAGAGAGTAACAATAGATTGAAGAATACAGACAGCTTGCACAACATTTTACAACAATAAAAACACACTGATTCAGTGGTAAAACAGCAAAACAACTGCATGTGGAGAGGAAGAAGGGAGATGAGATCAGCTAGGACTAGGTGGCTGGGGTAGGTGGGTGGGGACTGAGTGGTGCATCAGCTGCATGTTGGGACCATTTGAATATTTAGGGTAGTGCAGGGAGGGTTGGAGCTTGATGAGTCAAGTAAAGGCAGAACAAGAAGGGGCAAGGTGAATGTTGGGGGGTTGTTCCAGAGAAGGGGAGGCAGTACGAAAAGGCAGTATGGCTGGTAAGAGAGCGAGGGTGATGGAGCTGGAAAATGAGGGGGTCCCTGTGGCTGAGAGGGTAGCTTAGGGAGGAGGTTGGAGTGAGGAAGGAGGTGAGGTGGGGGGAGGGACCCATACCAGTATTTAGCTAAAAAGGAGGCGCCATGAATGGTTCGCCTAAGGAAGAGCAGAGACACGGAGAGGGGAGCATAGAGCGAGTGGGGGAAAGGCAGTTACAAAGGGGCAGAAGGAATCGAGAAGGATGTCAAGTCTGGAGAGAGAGAAGGATGGGGCTGTGCCATAGACTATGTCGGCATAGTCAATAACTGATAAAACAGTTTTACGAACCAGCTCACACTGGGTGGGGATTGGTAGGCTCGCTTTGTGGCAATAGAGGATGGTAAGTTTGAGCCAGAGTTTGGTGCAGATCACCTCAATATGAGTGGAGAAATTGATAAGGCTGTCCAGCCAAACTCCTAGGTATTTGAAGGCTGAGACTTTTTCCAGGGGAGAGTTTTTTCTGGTGGTGATAACGGGGGGGGGGAGTTGGGAGGGAGGGAGGCCAGCTTCTGTCTGGAGCCAAAGACCACTGTGACTGTTTTTTTTTTGCATTTAGTGTGAGAAGCTTTTCAAGGAACCAGGACTGGAATCTATCAAAATCATTTTAGAGAGTGGGGAGGACACTGTCCTAGGTGGGGCCCGAGGCAAAGATGATAGTGTCATCTGCATAAAGATGCATGTTAGAGGCTAGGCAGGAAGCAGGAAGGTCATTTATGAAGAGAGAAAAGAGGAGAGGGCCAAGAATGGAGCCTTGGGGGACTCCAGATAAGATGTAAAGAGGAGAGGAGAGAGTATCGCCCACTTGGACTGATTGCTGCCTTTTGTGGAGGTATGAGTAGAACCAGGTGATGGCAGATTATTGCCTGTGATTGAATACATTTTTTGCTCCCAGCCTATTTCAGAGTAACTGAAATCTCCAGTAATCAAAATGTTACCCTTGTGAGCCATGAGTTCAATTTACTTTTCTATTCTTCTGTTTAAATCATTATTAGAGTTTGGGGCCCTATAATATACACCAACATATAGCTTTTTCCCTGTATTCTCCTGGAACACTAACCATAATGATTCAATTTCTGAATAATCCGGAGTTTTCAAAACATGATAATGGATATTATTATTTAAATAAATTGCTACACCTTCTTCTTTTTTATTTGTCCACTTTTTCAAATAGTGTGTAACCATCAATGCTTTTATTCCAGTCTACACCATTTCCCCACAATGTTTCTGTAATCATACATATATTGATGGATTCTGCCAATAGTAGAGCCTCTAGCTCATGTTTCTTTATACTATTCAGGCTTCTTACATTTAGGGACCAAGCTTTGAAAGTGGACAGATTCTTCCTTTTTTGTACTCCGTCAGTAAGCTTGTTATTTTTATTGCCATTCAGGTTCACTCTCTTTTGATTTACCTGTGTACTAACCCATCTCCTCTGTTCTCTAGTTTAAAGCTCTGTCTACTGTTCTCTTTAAAGTTAATCCTAACTTTCTGCTACCTCTTTTAATAAGATGGAGACCATCCTTACAAAAGCATAGTGGATCATTTACAAATGACCCCCAATGGGTTATACACTCCAATCCTTCCCTAAGTGTCCATTGCCTTAACCAATTACTAATTTCTCTCAGTTTATTCCTGTAGGTGCCATTCTTTCTGGGTACTGGTAATATCTCTGAAAACATCATTTTATTGACCTACAAAGCCCTACACGGACTTGGTCCTGAATATTTGAAAGAGCTTCTAATTCCTTACAACCCTGTGCGACAGCTCTGTTCGGCTGACGAGGGGTTGCTGGAGGTTCCAAGGGTTATTTTAAAATCTTCTGGGGCCTGTGCTTTTATGTTTATGGCTCCAAGCCTCTGGAATTCTCTGCCCCATCAGCTTCAGGAATGCATGACCGTGGGGAGCTTCAAGCAGGAACTTAAGACTTACCTGTGGAAACAAGCATTTATGAGTTGATGTGTATGATATCATGATTTTAATGTTTATTTTAACTTATCTCTTGGGATTTTATTGTTAATTTTGTACAGCGCCTTGGTGCCTGAAAGGTACTTAATAAATAAAGTTTTATTATTATTTATTATTATTATTTATTATTATAGTTTAATTTATTAGTTTATTCCCGTAGTTTTTATATTCTTCTTTTCTTTCATCCATATCCTGATTAGTAATATTATTCACTCCTACATGAAGAATAATAGTGGCATTCCCATCCCTCTCCTTTATAATATTTTTAAGCATGCTCCCAATGTCACCTATTTTGGCCCCTGAGAAATAACTCATGGTAACATTTTCTTTACTTCCTCCTGATCTATATCTGATCAGTATATTTTACTATAGAATCCCCTAATATGTATACTGTTTTATGAATATTGCCTGTGTTTTTGTGAATAGAAGTATCATTTGAAGTAACAGGTGTAGTGTCCATGCTACACTCCTCAGAATTACTTCTCAGGGGATCCTTACTACTTTTTCCATTTTGGGCTAAACTTATTGTATTACCAACTCCATCCTTGGCAGTTAGATGAGATACATTGCTTATAAGCTCCTCATTCACTTGTGTACCATTTTCTAGTATGTTACCTTCACCTGCTGTGCCTAGTGTGTCTGACTGTTGATCCTGTAGAAATATATTATTTGTTTCCCCGATCCCACATTCCTTCTGTCCATAGGGTTACTTTCACAGTCTAC
The DNA here is from genome assembly GCA_016271365.2 of Neoceratodus forsteri. Classification (NCBI taxonomy): domain Eukaryota; kingdom Metazoa; phylum Chordata; order Ceratodontiformes; family Ceratodontidae; genus Neoceratodus; species Neoceratodus forsteri. The sequence goes on from JADMNL010000035.1 coordinate 14,524,960, forward strand.
ATCCAGAGTTATTAATGGTTCATAACTATTTTGTGTTTCCAAACTGAACCCCATAGCTCCGCATCTCCCTTTTTCATAATTTCTCATCTCTGTAATCCATCTGTCTTCATCAGTCCCCTCTCTAGGCCACTTCCTACTGTCTCCAATAACATTGTCTGTATATTCTGCCTCATTCTGACTTTCTATTATACATTCTCACAGCAGGAATTACTGTTGTGCTGTAATTAGTTGCATTTCTAACTATGATTTTATTTTTCAGCTCTTTAATCATATTGCATTTAACACAGGAAACACAGGAAACTATTAGCTGTTCATTAGCTATATCAGTGCTAATCTTCCTATAGTGTATACATCTTAGCCCCAGATGACACCCTTCCAGTTTAATTAGATTGGAATCCATGCTTTATCAAACCTAATGCTCATATGGCACACTGTGTCAGCTCCCACTTGTATGTTACTCACCACCTGGCTAGTATTAGCTGCCTCCTTCCTCTCTTCCTCTGCTGACACTGCAGACATGCGCAGATGCATTGTGCATGTCTTAGTGTACGTGTTCACGTGCACTCACCCACATGCACTCACCCTGCTCGCAGGGTGTGCTGTTTAATAATGCCCGAACCCAGAAATAACGTGGGTCACATGACACTAGGTTCTGAGTTTACAGCTAGTAAAACAGCCCCTTTAAAAAGTATCCTGCTGCAGTAAATGTTATTTCACTCCTTGAGGTGAATCTAAAAACAGCAGTTCCTAAATAAAAATGTTCCCCAGTCTGCTGCACTTGCTATATCAGGAGCTTGTAGTCCTATGGAGCAAGCTTCTAAATGACAGCTCCCAGATTACTTCCTGTCCAGAACACCAATGCACAAACTATAAGACACAAAAATGCACATTTTTACTGCCAGATAGCATTTCTCCCCAGCCAGAACTCTCACCACTTCATGAGTGGTCTCACATTGTGTGGACAAGAGTGTATAAGTCCTTTATCCCAAATTTCCTTATTTGTTGCCATATGTTCCATTGCAATGCTATCTTGTCTCCAATTCAAATCTGGGAGCATAGCTAATTTTGTATCAGAGTCCAGGGTAGTAACCAATTAAGGGTCTAACTCTAAGGTGTCATTCTCAGTTCCCACCTCCACTACATCAGAAGTTTTATTTGTTAAATCTATAATTTTATCTTCATGACCCACCTCTCTTTTTTTCTTCTACAATCCTATCTTTATTGTGCATGTTAGATAACCTTTCTTCTGTTGGTAAAGATGTTACCTCATCTTCCCCACTCTTTCTTTTTTCCCTATATAATAAATTCTTCAAATTCATTTTCATAATATCATTTCTGTTTTCTGGACACACCCTTTTAAAAAAAATACATCTTGTCTTATTAATAGTAACTGCTCATACATCATTGCATTAGCTTATAAAGGGTCTCTTAGAGTAGTTATTACATCTTTAATTAATTTCTATTGGACTCATTAACTGAGTATATTTATTCAAGTACATATTATTTACCATATTTTGACACATTGAGATGTTGTCCTGTATCTCCTGCTCATTCCATCCCTCTCTCATTAATGCAGAACCATTAATACTTTGCTTAATGTCTTTTATTTTTTGTTCAGTCTTCAATCCTTTTATTAGTCTGTTGTCTCCCTTATTTCTTCTACTGTTCTATTTATTTATTGATTTATCAAATTCATTATGTCTGCATCTTGTAGGTCCATTTCTTTAAATAACTTAGAAGATGGTTCCTGTAATACCATTTCTTTCCAACCAACTCTTTATCTTTATTCTCCTTGTTCTTAAACATGTTTAATTCTGCCATATTTTTATCAGTGATATAGCTAATCAAAAGTTGTTTCATCTTGTCTCCACCTGGACTCTTTAATGTCTTACTTCCTGGGTATTTATCCTGATGTGTAGATGTGGAGTCCAAGTGTAGTCCTAAGCCATGGTCTAATAAATTAATGAGCAATTTAACACCCCCTTTAGGTGTTTCCACTTTTCTTGCTTTATTAAGCTTCCCCTTTTTCACCAGCGGTTGTTTTACTAATATATCTGACTCATGATGTTCTGTCAACATTACAAAGCTGTTATTCTCCTGTGAACCTTTCCCACTTCTTGTTTCCACATGCATTACTATGTTTAACTTCTATGATTACTAGCCCAATGTTCACAAATAAACATCAATAAACACAGATAAACAATTTTACCCTCAACACGTACTGTCTGGTACTGAAATAGACGTTAAAAATGGTCTCATTCATCCCTAGCTTTAAGATAGACTTGGTATAAACTTTGTTACTAAATAGTTACTAGATACTGTAACCAATCATAATAAATTACTATAAGTAACAATTACATACAAAGATAGACCCAAGGAATATAATAGTATTGTTTTCTGCAAAAACAGGTTTCAGGACTGACATCTTGTCTCTCAAAAAAAAAAGTCCTAAACATGTAGTTCAGTTCCTCTTAAAGTGCTTTGAAGTGCTTTTAAAGTCCTTATTGTCCTAAATTTGTTGCAGAAGTAAAATTGTGTCCCAGAGTCTAATGCAGGTGAGCCTACATAAGCAAGTATTGAAAAACAGATAAAATAGTCTCACCACAAACTTAAGCGGTTATTTAGTTGCTGCATAGTTGAGCTCACAATTCCTTAATCTCTCAGCCTTTCCAGCAGATATGCATATATAGTTTTCTCTTTTAAGTGTTGACCCTCTTCCCCTGGATACCAGTCAGCTCATATACAAACAGAGTCTGATTGATTGTCCAGGGTCCCAGGTAACAGGATAGTTGGCATTTCTTCTACCCACAGAAATTTTATTCACTAAAAATTTAATGAAGAAAAAAAAACTGACAACACCTTATAATAACCAAGGGACCTGCATTAAAGCAGAATAAAAATATAATCAATAAAGGAAAAACATTTAAAAAATTTAAAACAATGTCTTTGTATGTGCAGGCTTAAGTAATTAACACTTGTCTAAGGTAATGAAATCCCACTATCGTTCACTTACTTTTTCAAAGTTTTTGAATTCTTGTCCCGCATGTTGCTCAAAGCTATTCAGTGCTTCCCTCTTTACTTGTTCTGCCAAATTTCTCCAGTCTCTTAGTTAAAACCTCAATCTCAAAAGTTGTTTTTGCATTTTTTTACACTGATGGCAAGCAGAATCAAAGGATAAGCAACTGTACATTTGGATGCAAAATATAAACCTCAGGATCAAGATTTAAGAGTACCTGAGGTGGTTACACAAAGTTATACTCTGTGATTCTATCTGGTTTTGCCTCGGTGAACCGGAGTAAACAGACAACAAATTACTCTTTTACTGATAAAGATTTAAATGTGTGGATCAATTGGCTATGTCGGCTATATCGCCTTTCCCTGCAAGGTGCTTGCAATGGTGACTGATCAACAGAACACTGGGGCCTGCTCTCTCAAGCTCTGGGATCATGTGCACTAGCTTCCCAATCAGAACACAGCTTCCTGGTTTCTTAAAAACCCTTTGTTCATAAAAAAAATTACATCTTTTTCATTTAAATCCTGCTTATCCATAAATTCATATACTCTTGAATTAACAAATCTTCCTCTTTAGGAGACATTTGGTGTCTGGTATCTCAAATTATGAACACTTCAATTGTTCGGTCTGAAAAAGGCAAGATAGCACACAAAGATTCTCAGAAAGCTTGACTCTAAAAACATAATAAAGATGTAATAGTAGGGATATATTATATCACTGTATGTATAAAAAGCAACAGCAGAACATGTCCATGTATAGAAGCAACACAGGAAAGTTGACTTCTTGTTCACTTGGGAGAACGTACAGCTTTATAATCCCCCACAGTTTCCACTGGATCAACCTTTGCCTCTGGGAGTTCCTTCCACCAGCAAGGACTCTAGCTCACCAGTGTGGTGCCAGAGGCCTATACCTTCTCTACAAGCCTGTTCCTTCCAAGGTCCAATGAGCATGAAGCTGGTATGTAAAGGTCAGAGAGTATTAAAATTGAATGTGGCAATAACTGCATAACTTTTATCAAAAAATGTAAAGCTTCTCTCTGACTCCTGCTACAGTCATTAGCTCCTCAATGGCTTAGCAACCTGCTCGCTCCTCCAACGTCTCCACCCCCTCTCCTCAGATATAAGTATGGATAAGTCTCTTAATGGAGAGGAGAAATCTAGAATATTCATGGAATACAGGTAGAAGTTTACCTACTTATTATGTTTTTTAAAGTTTTCTTTCGAGTGTCAGTGGCTCTTTCAGCAATACATAGTAAATAATGTTAAAAGTAAAAAAATAGGATAGGCAGCAACCTGTTCTAGTGTATATTTAGCATTCAGCAGCTGTTTCATACAGTGTTGTCAATTAAATTTTACACAGAGTACTCTGCAGATACATTTTTCTTAAACTCTGTGTACAGTAAGTCCATATTACTCATGCATAGTGAAACTTATACTGTCTTAAACATGATATACCTGCAGTCCTGTAACAAGTGACTAGTGTATGTGTATATTCAAAATCCAAACCTAACACAGACCCCTTGTAATTGAGATACTGTTGTCCTAGTATGTCCACATATCAACATGTGTCCATATGTACCTAGTCTGCTGTTGTATTAAATAACAGTTCTATAAATCTAAAGCCAAAACAAAACACAACTGACAGCTTCAGCTTTTATTTAGGCACAGTTAAACATGGATCTTTTAGAGGTTGAATATAATTTATGAAAACAGAGACATTTCAAACACCTACACATAAGTAATCAATTCCTGCCCCCTTTAACTCATTCAGACCCATTGTGTGTTTAGAACATTGGAGACAGAGCTCCAAACTACTTTTCATTGAGAATCTTCCTAAGGCACTGTGCAGAGTTCTTAGCAAATGCACATACATTCCAAACAAATCTAAATATCTTTAAAACTGTTCCAGGTGTACAAAAACAACCAATTTGAAAGTTGCTCAGGACAAAATGACCTTTCAAATGAGGGAAGTCACTAATCTTAAGTCTTATATTTTGTAAAATATGGTCATCAAATTTCATGTATTTCTATTTTTGTTTTTTCAAAATTTATTTCTGATGGCAATTAATATATATATATATATATATATATAAAGAATTTAGATTAGTGACTACTCTCATTTGAAAGACCTCTTTGTCCTAAACACAGACATGAAAATAATGCACTTGGGGCACAGAAATCCAGGGGCAGAGTACAAAATGGGTGGAGTGATATTAACAACATTAAGAAAGCACACATTCAAAAAAAAAAAAACTTTACCATACAGTTGATTACTGTTTAACAATATTATGCATCTATGGCTGCCACTGTACATCTGATGTAAACCCATAATCACGTTTCTCACTTGAAGCGAAAAAGGGTGGAGGCCATAACTGACTCCTTGTTTTTGGACTTATTGTAGAAAAAAAATTTTTTTAAAATGTATCTGAGAAGTAAACTGTGTAAAATTCGATTGACTCCTTGTTTTTGTGTTAAAGGGGTTGATTTTTTTACAGTAAATACAAGGAAATTGGTCATTTCTAAAATGTGCAGATAAGCATGGGAACTACCTTTTTTCAGAATGTGCCACCACCAACAGCTACCACTTCAAGACTGCTGCTACTACCTCCACCTAGTACAATCAGGGAAAAACCAGAAGTAGTCTACCAGCACTGAGATCAATATGTTTAAGGCACATTTACCAGAAATTACTGCTTAGAAAAGAATGAGAAAGTGACTATGATGATGAGCGAATACCAGACCAGATCTTTTGTTTGTTAACCCTTGGGCTGCCAACAGAATTAGAACGTATTGACATTTTTGACTGATATATCAGCTTCTGGCACAGCAAGAGTTAATAATCTCCTCCTGAGTCTTAGTTTTTCCAGCTGTGTAGGCCAAGCTCCACATATGTTATGCCATCAACAGATTTGTATAAGAGCACTGTGGAAGCAAGTAACTGGGCCACTGTGTGATATTCTGCCACAGTGCTCCAGCATAGTTTCTAGTATTTCTGTTTATGCAGTCCTTCCCTTCTGTGGGCCACATAAATATACCCACTTCCTGGCACACTACTTTTCCTTTCTGAAACTGCGGAAGTGACAACTGCTATGTGCAGCATAGTGGCGTTGACTTAAAATGCACATGCACGAGTATCGTGCATACATATGTAACCCCCATGCCACCTTTGGCTAGCTGGCACCCCCATTAAAAGAACTACTGCCAGCTTGGTACTTGTTTGGGGATTTTGTGGTGCAGCTGAGTGTTTCTAGGGGGTGCTTAGATTCATTTGAGTGCAGCACCTGCTCATTGCTTGTTTTAGTTTTTTTATACTGCGGGTTTCAGTTGGACTACATTTCTGCTTATCTTGTTTGTTTTTTAAGCCATTAACTTTAGAGTGCAGTAACTGTCTTTTTTGTGTAGTCCTGTAGCTTGTGGGAAGAGTGCTAATTGTTTGGGGCCTTAGCAGAGGTACCTTTGAATGATCATAAAGGGCTGGAAGGGGGATGGGATTGGTCTCATTTCAGGGAAGTGAATGTGATTTTTATGTTTGATTACACGCATGTGCAAGAAACATAGTGCCATCATCTGAGTTTTTGGAGGTGTGTCACCTCCTCTTCCAATTCAGTCAGTGTGTTGGCAGGTGTGGCCCCTGTCCACCAATGCATGCTGGAGCTGTCTATGACAAACTCCAAAATGCAGTGGCATACAGTTGAAAGGGGGAGCTACGCTTCAGTGAGCAGTGATACGCTATCACCTGCTCATGCACAGCTCCCCTACACACACACATGCATGCGCGCCCCCCCGCATGCATGCACTGTATAGCCGATGGGGGTGCCCAGTCCCTCGTCAACTGTGCTGCGCTCCCCCCCAAAGCCTTCCAAAAGCCATGCTGGGTGCCTACCCCAGGGTAGCAACTCATAATATAGCAGGGTGCCCAATCCCCACTCCCGGCTCCACTATCCCCAGTTCAGGGTGCCACGCTGGGAGCCACCCCAGCATGGCAATAGATATTTTGGCCCGACAGGGTGCCCAATCCCACGTCGGCTCCACACGCCCCCAACTGTCCTTGTGCCACACTGGGAGCCCACCCCAGCATGGCAAATGTCCCAGCGTCATCATGTAAAAAGAAAAACCTGAAAATTAAAACCGTCCCGCGCACTTCTCTCTGCCCCCCTCCCACAACCCGCACCCACCCACTCGCACCTGCCTTCCCACACCCCCTCACTCCCTTACTTACCTCCGGACTCGGCGTGAGCGATCTTGATGGACCAGAACGCGTCTTCACTCTTCAAAGCCGACTGCGAACTGAGGAAATGCCGGTAAGCTGTACAATGGGCTAAATAGGGTTTTTTCAACTTTATTGCATATCTCAGGCATTTTTTGGAATTTTTGTACCAAATTTTCAACATGGGGTTTTTGGGACCCCTTCTCATGAATGCTGTCACTGTCATGGCGTTATTCGGGCCTGAAGGGTGATTTCGCAGTCACTGCACAAAATCACCTTTTGGGACTGATTAATGAAACAACACTTCAGTGTTCATAAGGTGGGCTCTCAAGAAGCATATTTTGAAAATTTGGTGGAAAAATTCCAAAAAATGACTGTTTTACGAGCGTGCATTGTGCAGTTCCTACGTAGGCTCGTAAGTTCCTGAATTTTCAATATTTTCACTCCAGATTTTCAAAATTGCCATTTTACCACACCTTCTTAGGAGTAGTACAGCTGTCATTTTTCACACCTCACCCAAAACATGTTTCCGCCCTTAATGGCGCAAGAATAAGCGCCGGTCGTTAATGCGAAATCATGTAGGGACAAATTAAAGAAAATTACAGTGATGCTGCTTATGAGCAGAGGTCTTAAAATAGCTATGTTGAAAATTTGGTGAAAAAATTCCTAAAAATGACTGTTTTACGAGCGTGCGTTGCGCAGTTCCTACACACGCTCGTAAGTTCGCGAATTTTCAATATTTTCACTCCAGATTTTCAACATTGCCATTTTACCACACCTCCTTATGAGCTGTACAGCTGTCATTTTTCACTTCTTGCCCAAAATGTGTTTCGCCCATGTAGCGCACAATGGCGCAGTTGGTGTGCGAAATCAATGTAAAGGACAAATTAACAAAATCACAGTGACACTGTTCATGAGCAGAGCTCTTAAAATGGCTTTGTTGAAAATTTTGTGAAAAAAATCCCTAAAAATGACTGTTTTACAAGCGTTCGTTGCGCATTTCCTATGCACACTCGTAAGTTTGAGAATTTTCAATATTTTCAATCCAGATTTTCAACATTGCCATTTTATTACACTTCCTTATGAGCAGTACAGCTGTCATTTGTCACATCTTGCCCAAAAAATGTGTTTCTGCACATGTAGTGCACAATGGTGCAGTCGGTGTGAGAAAGCAATGTTTGGGACAGATTAAGAAAATCACAGTTACACTCTATATGAGCAGAGGTCATAAAATGGCTAGGTTGAAAATTTGGTGACAAAAGTCCATAAACTGACTGCGATATGAGTGAGCATTGCACAGTTTCCACGCACCCTCGTAAGTTCATGACTTTGTAATATTTTCAATCCAGATTTTCACCAGTGGCATTTTTTCACACTTCCTTACAGTACAGCTGACATTTTTCACAACATGGCCGAAATGTGTTTTCACACTTTCAGCACAGAGATGCGTGGTCGCTCTCAGAAATCATTGTTCGGGACAGATAAAGAAAATCACAGTGACACTGTTCATGATCGGAGGTCCCAAAATGCCTGTGTTGATAATCTGCTGTAAAAAAATCCCCAAACTAATTACATTACAGGTGTACGTTGCACAGTTTCTATGCACGCTCGTGACTTCACCATTTTTTTAAATATTTTAACTGCACATTTGCAACATTGTCATTTTTTACACCTCCCCATGAACAGTACAGCTGTCATTTTTTGCATCCTGTTCGGAATGTTTTTGCACCTGTGGTGCTAAATGCCATAGTCGCTGTGCATAAGCAGCTTTTGGTTAACAAACTGATATTGCCACTGTCATGAGATGGGGTCACAAAAAAACCATGTTGAAAATTTGGAGTGAAAATACCAATGAATGCCTGAGGTATTAGGGTTTCCAACCATAACGCCTAACCCTGTAGAGAATGACAGGCATCAGGGATGTGACTTGGGATTCTTGCCTGTAATGCTCATACCATTTCACACCCTGCAGCCAGTGACAGGCATCGAGGCATACCTTGGACTCTTTTGACCCAAAGTTCACCCCATTCTCCTATACCGCACCCATCTCACTGTATTTCCTGATGGAATGGGATGCGCATAAGGGCCAAAGACCCCAAGGCACATCGTGACACTTGTCAGTGTCTGCAGGGTAAGGTGTGGTGAAATGGTGTGGCCTTTATGCCTGACAACCCAAAGGCACACCCCAATGTCTGTCACTCTCTGCAGGGTGGTGGTGGGGTTGACTTCAGTTCAATACTTCGTTGCCATTCCTATTATGCAGCTCTGTAACTTCTACACTACCAATGCCAATGCCAGCAAGCAAACATTCGGCATTGACAAATGCTTGTTGCTGATTGTATTGCTGTTGTTGTTTCTTTTCCATCTTAGTGTAGATTTCAATTGGTACCTGGTTGCTTATCTGGCTTCATGTGGAAAGGTACTTGTTTGGGAGATTTGTGGTGCAGCTGAGTGTTTCTATGGGGTTTTTGCTAGTGCAGCTGATTGTGTCTGGAGGTCAGGAGGGCAGGAGGGATCCAACCCGCCCACTTCACATTCCTTTATATAATTAGCTTGTGACATCATATGGTACCAGCTGACTGCATGTACACACTGTTAGTCACCTCATTTAAGTACACAGCACAGCCACACACCACACCCTGACATAAAGTGAGTAGAGATTTTAATGTGAGCTAATGAATAGGTGAGGTCATGAAATAAATTATGGTACTGCTTGATACCAGAGGTGCAAGGAAGGTGTGCAGAAAAGAAGGAACCCATCTTAAAGGGTCTGTGATCACCAAATATGTCCGGACTCCCTCTTGGATCAAGGTGCTGTGTCTTTTGAACTGTGTGGGAAAATACTGTTTCTCTGGGGTGAAACTGCAATACTGTGACCCTGTGATTTGGGGGTTGGTCAACTGAAATCCAGGTAATGTGACTCTAGAACTGTTACTGGAGTACAATGTCTATAAAATTCAGGGAATCTGAGGTAGATTACTGTGGGATCAATGAACTATGACTCTGGGGAATTGGGGCTGAGTAAGTAGAATCAAGGTACAGGGAATCTAGTACTGTGAGAATGGAAATATAGAAATTTGAAGCTGATTGAGTAATAATTGTGACTCTTATACCATTGTAATAATAAAGAGGGCTAGAGCAGCATTGCAGAAGGAAAATGGAGTAGGACAGGAATGGATGTACAAGAGGGGGTATGGCAACTTGTGGGGTGGTTGGGGACAGTGGAAAGGTAGGTGGGCCAGGGAGCAGCAGGATACCTGGAGGGCCAACATGGGTGTAACAGCTGTGGGCAGGGAGCAGGGGGAGCACATAGGAGAGAATGGATTGGGGAAAATGATTGAGGAAGTCAGTGCAAAGGACAGGGAAGGGTGATGCACCAGGGGGAGGAACAGTGGCAGCATAAGGGGAGTGGGGATCGGTGGCAGGAGGGGATTAGTGGATTTGGAAGAGGGAGGATTGTGGAGTGTAATAACTGTGAAGAAAGACTAAAGGAGCTTAATATGTATACCCTAGAGGAAAGGAGGGAGAGAGGGGACATGATAGAAACTTTCGAGTACCTCAAGGGAATTAACAAAGTCCAAGAGGGTAGCATCTTCCAGAAAAAGAGATGTGCAAGAACAAGGGGGCACAATTTGAAGATAGAGGGGGGACGGCTCAGAGGTAATGTGAGGAAGTATTTTTTCACTGAGAGAGTTGTGGATGCATGGAACAGCCTCCCTGAGGAGGTTGTGGAGTCAAGTACAGTGGGGGACTTCAAGAATGCATGGGACAGGCATAAGACAGTCCTAGTGGGGGGTAGGAGGAAGTAAGCTGTTGGTTAACTAGGATTTGCAGCTTATCTGTTAGGTAGGATAATGGGCAGACTAGGTGGGCCAAGCGGTCCTTATCTGCCATCAAATTCTATGTTTCTATGTTTCTGTAATGCACCTGTATTCATGGGCACACTGTGGAGGCTGAGGAGTGCCTAGTTTGTTAAAGGCTGGGGAGGCTGGAGGAAGAGATTTTAAGGTTAAAGAGGAAAATGTCTTGGACACAAAGAGAAGAGGAAATGGGAAGCATAGGCTGTAACTGGGTTAACAGAAGAAGGGACAAGTGTAGGGACTGGAGATGGAGAGAACAATCCACACTGGGGACAAAAGTGGGAGATACATACACAGGTGATATGGGGCCAAAAGGAATTGGGGCCATGGCTACTGCACTTAGGCATACAATAGGCTCAAACAGGTACTGGCCGTTAATGGGAATGACAGATCGGGGAGAAGATGCTGTGGAAGAACAGTCTAAGGTAATAGAGAGAAATAGGACACAGAGGGGGATGAAAAGGGAAAAGAACCTTATGTCTGTCAAGATAGAATGAGCATGGAAGGGAGTACTGATCAGGGCAGTATAACGGGGCTGAAGGGGGAACAGTATGCAGGAGGAAGAAGAAGTTAGGACAGGGACAGGAAGAGTGGACAGGAGGGGTGGCAAGGGAGAATGGGGTGGGATCTTAGCATTAGGGGACTCAATACTGAGAGTGGTAAAGTGGAGTAGCAAGGGAGAAAGGCATAATCAGGTCTGTGTGGAAGCCATGCCAGGAATGAAGGTGGAGAGGTTGGTACAATCAGTACTAAAATATGCCAGAAAGGGCAGAGAAAATCCCCATCTAATTCTGCACCTGGGGACAAATGGCCTGGCTGATGGGACGGTAGATGAGGTGAAAATCTGCTAACTAATAGCAGTTTTTATAACAGGCAGTATGTGTTGGGACTGAGTTTCGGTGGGCAGGCACTATTCCCCCTCCAGGCTGAGGGACCTGCACCCCTTCGATAGTCCTCCATTGCAGCCTGAGGCATATAGGCACTGCCGAGCCTTGGGGATTTCACAGAGGAGGCAGAGGGAGTGTGCTCCAGCCTCGGGGGAGGTGCAGAATGGGCAGATAGGGGTGGTGAGGTCAAGGAGACATTCTGTGGCGAAATGGGTCCAGGATAGGGTCCTTGATGCCTGGTTCCCATACCCAAGGGTTCCACTGATAGTGGGCAAGTTGCCTGTCCCTCCAAGGCCTCTCATCCAACTCGGGCGGTGTTATGCAATGCCAGGTCAATAAAGAACAACACAGCAATTATTGCTGATCTTGTTGAGTCATCTGACCTGACTTGCATCACCGATACCTGGCTGGACCAGAATGCTGGTCCTATATTGGAGTCAGCTGCTCCAGCCTGGTACTCTGTGATACACCGCCCGAGGTTGGATCGAAGGGAGGTGTCGCTATTTGTTTTAAATCGAAATTGTGCCTTGTAGAAGTGCCAGTGGTGACGACTAGATCCTTTGAGTGTATCATGGGAGCAGGTGTGGGCAGCAGAATTCTACTCATCTACCATCCACCCGGTGATGAGAAAGTTTTTCTGCAGGAAGTTGCAGACTTCATTGTCAATATGGTATTGAAACCCTCCAGGTGGTTGGTCCTGGGGGATTTCAGTGCTTGGGTCAATGATGAACTCTCGCATTTTGGTCAAAACTTCCTCCAGCTGATGATCTCGGGCTTTAAACAGGTTGTTACCGCTGCAACCCATATTCAGGGTCACTCGCTGGATCTGGCATTCTCCCTGGGGATGGAGTTCATGGAACTGGTGGTGGAACCAGTTGGGTGGTCGGACCATCATTCTATAAGGTTCAATTTTGCAGCCCCCTCTATGAGATCACCCCCTTTGGAGATGGCCTGATACCGCCCTTTGGGGGGAGTAACCCTTGAGGATCTCATGGCAGTGCTGGACCTAGCTAGTTGACCTTTGGAGTGCATGGATTCTGATGTTTTAGTAGTGCACTATAATAATATGGTGCTGAGGGCTCTGGACTCCATAGTGCCTGTCCGAGTTCACCCTCTCTCCCTCCACCCTCGATCCCTTTGGTTTGATGAGGGTACTGAGGGAGTTGAGGAGAGTAGGACGAAGATTGGAATGCTGTTGGTTGAAATCTGGTCTGGAAGGGGACAGGCTTAGATTGATCATCCATTATTTGGACTATCAATCAGAAATCTCCCGTAAGAAGGCAGAGTTCCTGTTCAGGGAGATAGCAGCATTAAAGAATTGACCAGCTCAGCTCTTCTGGACCATGGACAGGCTGTGCAATCCAGCCTGCTGCAGGGTCGGAGAACTTTTTCACAAATGAAGTGAGGTGAGTTTGCTCGGTTTTTTGATGATAGAGTGTCATCGATCAGGTCGGAGATCCTCAAAACGCATTCAAATGAGCATGGTGGTGATTGATGCGAGGCCACAGGCCCTCGGTCTGCCTGGACAGATTTTGACCAGCCAGCGATCATGGATATCATGAAGATTGTCCAGGGCTTGTGACCGACTTCTGTAGTTTGGACCCTGGTCCTACGTGCCTCCTTGTGGGGTGTGAGGAGGTGATCGGACTGGTCCTTGCTGAGATAGTCTGGTGTTTGTTGGATCAAGGGGTGTTCCCGGAGTCTCTGAAAGAGGCTGTGGTGAAACCTCTTTTAAAGAAACCTTCCCTAGACCCAGACTGTCTCACTAACTACAGACCAATCTCTAACCTGCCCTTTTTGGGAAAGGTTATTGAGAAAGTAGTCGTGTTGCAGCTCGGTGACTTTCTTACCACCCATGAAGTCTATGATCCTCTTCAGTCCGGTTTCAGGAAGAGGCATAGTACCAAGATGGCGTTGGTTCGGGTACTGAATGATCTCCTAGTAGCGAAAGATCGGAGGAGTCATTCGATCTTAGTCCTCCTTAATCTCTCTGCAGCATTTGGCACCGTAGACCATGGGATGTTGCTAGAATGCCTGCGGCTACTCTGCGGATTATCAGGGACAGTCCTCAGATGATTCCATTCTTTCCTCATGGGCAGAACTCAGAGGGTAGCGTCAGGAATTTTTTCCTCAGCTCCCTTTGCTCTGCCTTGTGGGGTGCCACAGGGTTCTGTGCTTTCCCCCATGTTGTTCACGGTGTATATGCTGCTGTTGGGAGACATTATATGGCATCATTGGCTGAGTTTTCACTGCTAGGCAGATGATACTCAGCTCTATATGTCCTTTGTACCTGAACAAAATGATGCAATCTCGGTCTTTAACAACTGCCTCTCTGAGATTCAGGACTGGATAAGTGCTAACTGTTTGAGACTGAATCCAGACAAGACTGAGGTGCTGTTGGTGGACCCAGGTCAACGTGTAGAGAAGTTGACTCCTGGATTCCCTTCTGGCCTTGTGTTAGGGGGTAACCAGTTAAGACCTTCTGAACAGGTGTGGAATCTGGGCGTAGTGCTTGACAGCAAGCTGATGCTTAAGACACAGGTGTCTGTTGTTGTCAAGGCCTCTTTCTACCATCTAAGGAATATAGCCCCAATAAAGCAGCTTGTTCCACACAATGACCTTCCTGTGTTGGTTCATGCCTTTGTGTCTCCATGTCCTGACTACTGTAATGCTCTATATCTAGGGCTACCGAGGGTGGATCTCTGTTGCCTACAGCTGGTGCAGAACATTGCAGCCAGGTTGTTGACTGGGTTATCAAGAACTTGCCATGTCACACCTGTGCTGTATGAATTGCACTGGCTGCCGGTGCGATGGAGGATCACCTTCAAGGTTTTGTTGCTGACCTGTAAGACCCTACATGGACAGGGACCGGGTTACTTGCAAGATGTCCTTCGGCCTTACAGCCCCTTCTGCCCACTCCATTCCACCGATGAGGGATTGCTAGAGGTTCCCAGGGTTCGTCTTCAGTCATCCAGGGCCAGAGCTTTTTCCTTCATGGCTCCCACCCTGTGGAATTCTCTGCCTCGTCAGATTAGAGAGTGCCTGTCCACTGAGTCTTTTAGAGCCTTTTTAAGGTTCGCTAAAATGATATTTATTTGAATTAGCTTTTGAAGGTAGTATTTTGTTTGTTTAACTGCCTTTTTAAATGTTTTATACCTGTATTTATTATGGATGTTTGTTGTTATATTTATTACGTATCTGCGTTTTGGCATTCTGAAAAGTGCATTATAAATAAATACTGATTTGATTTGAAGAGGAGATTTGAGGATTTAGGTCCAGTTTGTGAGGGGGCAGGAAGATCAGTTACCTTCTTGGAAGTACTTCCAGTCCCAAGGGCAAGTACGGCAAGAAAACTGAGGATTTAGGAGTTTAATGAATGGCTGGTAACCTGGTGTCAAGAAAAAGGGTATGGGCTGGTAGGGGGGGAGGGTGCTGTGGTGACCTGGGAGGACAGCAGTCTATACGCTAAAGATACACTGCACTTAAACAAGGAGGGGAATAAAGTACTGAAGCAAAAGCTTGGGGTGTATATAGAGGAGAATTTAAACTAGGAGAGGGGGGTAGCAAAAGGGATTGAGGTGATCGGAGGCCTCGGGATGGAAAACCATATGGGCTTACCCCCAATAACAGTGAGATAAGGTGAGGAGCAAACAATACAGGGAGGGACATAAAGGGAGAGGAAGAAGGAGGGGGGAGAAAGAAAGGGGGTGGAGGGTGGTATCTTTAAATGCTAAAAGCCTGGAGAATAAAAATGAGGAACTACTGGCACTCATAGTGGATGGAGGGGTGGACATGGCAGCATCACAGAGACATGGGCCACCCAAAACCATGACTGTGACCTGATTACAGACTATTCTGCAAGGATAGAGTTAAGGGGAAATGAGAGGGGTAGTGCTCTACATGAGGAAGGGGCTAAAGTGTGTTGGGGAAGAGGGGGTGGAGGGAGATGCAAAGGTTCTATGGATGCAAATCCAAGATCCAAGAAGTAGGACACTACAGTTGGGGGTGGTGTAGAGGCCACCCTCCCAATTGGAAAAGACAGATAAGGTGGTAGCAGAACAGATCCAGTGGAACTGGGAGAAGGGTGGGGTGGTGATAGTAGGTGACTTCAACCTGCTGGAAGTGGAGAAGGGGGACACCTGCCACCAAGTGTAGAAGGTAACAGATAGTGCTAGATGCCTTCCAGGATAACTTCCTTATGCAGTTGGTCAGTGAATCAACCAGGGAAGGGAATACCCTTGACCTCATACTGTCTAACAGGGAGTGGGTGAGGGATCTGATGGTGGTATAACCAGTGGAGGAGTGACTGCCGGACAGTACAGTTCCAGATGCAGCTGGGCAGGGAGTGGACAAAGATGGTAGACATTAGAAAGGCTGACTTCAAAAAGATGGGTGAAGTGGTACAAGGGTTCCAGGACAGAATTCAGCCTAATATGGACATGAATCAGAGGAGGGAACTCATTAAGCTAGGCATAGTGGAGGCAACAAATTCCTGCAGCAAGGCCCAAAGTAAAAAGGCTAGAGTGAAGAAACCTAGCTGGATAAGAAAGGGTGTCATATAGACAGGGCAAGGAAGAAAAGAGTCATCTATAGGAGATACAGGAGAACTGGGAGGGGAGAGGACAGGGAGGAGTACCTGAAGGAAGCAAAGGAGGTGACCAGGGAAGCAAGGGCAGCAAAGATGTCAAGGGAGCTCAGGCTGACAAAGAGAATTAAAGAGGGGGAAAAGACTTCTTCAGGTACATCGGGGAGAAAAAGGGTTGTAAGGACCAAATGGTAAGAATTAAGAAGGAGGGGGACTTGGCGGAGAAAGGGGATGAAAATGCAGAAGCACTTGATGACTACTTCTGCTCGGTTTTTGCTAAAGAGAAAGGGGTGGGAACACCTAAGGTTGGGGAGAGAATAGGATCAGAGTGGAGGGGGTGAAGGATGGGAAAATCTCAGAAGGTAGAGTGCTAGAGGGGCTATGGGCACTGAGGGTGGACAAGGCACCAGGATAGGATGGCATACACCCCATGGTACAGAAGAAGTTGGCAGAGGTCCTGGCAGGCCCACAGGCAGGACTATTTAATTCCTCTCTAGACTCAGGGTGTATACCTCAGGATTGGAGGATGGCTCATGTGGTTCCACTCCTTAAGAGCAGTCTCAAAGATGAATCAGGGAACTATAGACCAGTGAGTCTCATGCCCATAGTAGGGAAACTGATGGAAACAATCCTGAAGAAGAAGCTGGTGACCCTACTGGAGGTCAGTGGGGTGCAAGGTAATTGGCAGCATGGCTTTGTCAAGGGTAGATCCTGCCAGACCAACCTTGTGAACTTCTATGACTGGGTGTCTAGGGAAATGGACAAAGGGCATGCAGTGGATGTCCTTCTACCTGGACTTCAGTAAGGCATTCAACTCAGTGCCACATGGGAGACTAGCATATAAGTTAAGAGGCACAGGGGCAGGAGCAAAATTGATGGGATGGGTGGAGAACTGGCTGCAGGGATGGCAGCAGAGGGTGGTGGTGGGAGGAGAATTATCATGCCCAAGGGCAGTGATGAGTCGAGTCCCACAGGGGTCGGTGCTGGGGTCGGTGTTATTTGGAGGTATTTATTGCAGACATCTCAGTAAGCATAAATAGCAAGATCACTCTGTTTGTCAACAACACCAATATGGGAGCAGTGGTGGATGACTAAGGTGGGGGGGTGGTGGCATGTATTGCAGAAAGATCTAACAAGACTGGAGACATTGTCTAACACCTGGCAACTTGGTTTCAACACCAAAAAATGCAGGGTGCAAGGTATTGCATTTCAGAGCAAAGACTCCAAAGTGGAGCTACCTTCTTGGGGGTTGGGGGGTGGGAGGTGCAGCTAGCTGTGATGGTGGAGGAGAAAGATCTGGTGGTGCTCATCATGAGAGCAATGAGTAAATCAGCACAGTGTGGGAAAGCAGCAGCAGTGACCAACAAGATGCTGGGTTATATTGCAAGGGGTATAACCTCCAGGAGGAGGGAGGAGGTGATTCTGCCATCACAGAGATTGCTGGTCAGACATCACCTGGAGAACTGCATTTAGTTTTGACACCCTTACCTAAAGAGGGATATTAGATTGCTGCAAGGGGTGCAACACAGAGGAACAAAGATGATCATGGGTCTAGGGGAGTTACCATATGAGGTTAGACTGAGGAAGTTGAACGTGTACTCTCTGGAGGAGAGGGGGGTAGGGGGATATGACTGAGATATTTAAGTACATGAGAAGAATAAACAGGAGAGGCACAGAGGGACTGTTCAAGGACACGGTGGGGAGAGACATTCAGGGTTATGGCATGACATTGGAGGGTGGAAGGTTTAGGAGGGAAATGTGGAGACATTTCTTTATAGAAAGGGTAGCAGAATGGAATGCACTGCTGGCAGAGATGGTGGCCTGTAAAACAGTGGAATGCTTCAAGAGGGGCTAGGGTAGGGCAAAAAGGAGGGTCATGGGAAAGGGGGGTAGGGTTGGAGGGGCAGCTGCAGAGTAGGGGTGCTAGCTGCAAAATTGAGCAGACTTGGTAGACCAAATGGCCTTTTTCTGCTGGCAGTTTCGTATGTTCGTATGTATTTTCCACACATTTCCATTTCCAAAGTATATATCTGTGGGATGTGCCACACACTTTAAAATCCTCCTGGTGCTTGGTCTTTGCCCATGAAACAGTGGTGCCCATCCATGAACCACTTAGCTCTGCCTGAAACTCCAGATGGCATTCATCCCACTCTTTTCCCCCAAACAGCCTCTGCCATTCCTTCAAGATTACACCAAATGAGTCTCCAATCCCCAATGAATCACTAAATACTCCCAACTTTAACTTAAGATTCAGCACAGTTGTGATGAAAGGGGTATTGAATGATGAGATCTAGCCTTATCTAGGGCACACACACTCAGATAACTCCCTCTGAGAACAGTCTCAAATTCTGTGCTCATAGATTAGTTGTTCCTTCCTCCCAGCCATGGAAAGAACAAAAGACACTGTTCTTTTTCTGGTAGCTGTCAGATTCTACTCATTGTTCTTCCTTAAGGCAGCTGTGAACTACAGAAACTTCAGGAGACTGACCCTTGAATCCACAAGAATTACATTCCCTCTCACTCCCCCTGGAATGAAACTAGAGTCCTGCAGGCAAACTGAAGATTTTACCAAACTAGGGTGAGACATACCAGGGCTCCCCTTGACAGATCCCCAGTGGCAGACCCCCTGCCACTCTGTCTGCTGTACTTGAACTTAATGATGGACATTCTAAGCTCCCCAAGAGCAGCTGACTCTAAAATGGTTATGCTGCTGTGAGAGTTCTGAATTACATAATCATCCTTCTCTCAGGCTAACTGAGTAAACAATGATGTAATTATGTAGAAAGCCCCTAATGAGCTCCCCATCAGCTGTCTTTTCCTACCTGCCTAAGACTAGCACTAATGTAATTCTAGTAACCTGAGGGGACTGGGTTTTTACACGTAGTTATGTCAACACTGCCATGTTGTTGACTCATTAGAATGGCATTATCGTCATAATGTTTTGTCCCTCTATGGGTTTGGGCCCTATTTTCAGTCCTGGATCTCCATGCTATACCATTTACCCATGGGCCGTATTGTCACTAATAGAGATATTTCCGCTCCCTTCCCGCTGCAGAGAGGCACCAGAAAAGGCTGTCTCCTTTCCCCTCTACTATTCATCATCACCCTTGACCCCCCTGATCAGGAAGCTTCTAGGCACCCCAGATGTTACTTGCATCCCTGTCGGAGCCCACTCGTTTTTAGTTAACACCTGTGCGGAAGACATGCTGCTCACACTATCCAACCCCGATCTATCTGTAAAGATGGTGCTGTTAATTCTGCAGGAGTTCGCAGGCCTCTCTGGTTTATCACTAAACCAGAAGAAAAAATGCTGGCCCCGCTGAATACAAAGTGTGGCTGCAAGTGTCTAACAGGCACCAACGTTACTTGGGCCCCCCAAGGTTTTCCCTATCTGGGGGTCTTTATCCCTGTGGCATGAGGGAAGACCAACTTTGCCCCTCTCTTGACTTCTCTCTCAGCAGAAATGCAGAGATGGTGCAAAATGCGGCTGTCATTAAAGGGTAAAGTAGAGGCAATCTGAATGTTCGTACTATCCAGGGTTCTGTACCTCTTCAGCAGCCTTCCCATCCTGTTATCTCCTAAGCTTTTTTTCTCCCTTGACAAACTTATTTCCTGCTTCCTATGGGAAGGCAAAGCGGCATGCTGGGGGTGTGTTAAGATGAGGGCCCATTGGTCTAAAGGGGGCCTTCGTTTGCCCTGATTTGGAGGATACCACCTAGCCTTTCGGCTGGCTCAAGCCACTGCATGGTTTGTCCCTAGCCCCACTCCCCTTCCACCATGGGTAACTCTTGAATCCGCCCTGCTCCCTGGCAATTCCCTTTTCTCCTTTTTTCCTTATGGACAAACAGCCACCCAAAAAACAAATTACTCCTATTATGCAGCATACCTGCAAGATGTGGCGTCGGGCTATGAACTTGACCAGGATCCCGAACTCGGACCACTCCCCCCTGATTATTTATGCCCCTTTGTGGCATAACAAATTAATCACAGTGGACCATAAACCTCTGAATTGGCCCCATTGGACCTCTAGGGGCATTCATGTGGTGGGAGATCTTCTTCTTGTCGACAGTCTGACGCTGATGTCCTTTGAGCAGTTGCAGACTCGCTTTGGCCTCCAGGGTCATGAGTGCTGGAGAAATCTCCAAATACTCAGTGCCCTTACCTATCTCTTGGCCAAACACAAAGAGTTGGGTCCATGGGAGTGTCTTACCATGCTGCACAGACCTAAGCAAGGGCAGGAGTGGGTGGGACTCTTCTATAATGTGCTGAGAGATTTACAGCTGGATACCACCTCTGCATGCCAAAGGGTGTGGGAGCTGGAGCTCTGATGCATTCTGACCTCACAGGTGTGGAGCAGTTGTTTAAAAGTGGACAATACAGCTTATGAGGATGCTAGGAGCTGCCTGATTCAACTAAAAATTCTCCTAAGGTGGTATAGGATGCCTGAAGTGCTCTTTAAAATTGGAGAGTTGAAGCATGACAAATGCTGGAGGTGTCTTCACTCCCCTGCCAACTTACTTCATATTCTTTGGTCCTGACCAGGCCTTCAACCGTTCTAAACCTTAGTTTTGCAAGATTGCTCAAGAATTGTGGGGACAAGTCTCACCCTATCCCAGGACTCGCTCCTTCTAGGTGACTCCTCCACGCTGGACCCCATTTTGACTCCACTTAAAATGTGGACCCTTGCCACGCTTATGGAGGCCAAATGGGCCATCCTGATAAAATGGGGGCTAACCAATGCCCCCTCTGTGGCTGCTTGGTGAGCTACCCTCTCTAGACTGGCATCTTTTGTGAGTCTCACAGCTGCAGGAAAGGGCCAACTTCACAGATTTCACAAAAAATGGGATGCGTACCTACATTCGCACTTATGCGCAATCCCGCTACCTCTGCCTCGCAAACTCCCCAGTACTATAAGTGCTGGGACTGTGGGGCTCCCTCCTCCCCAACCAATGGCTCTGTTTTCCTTGTATGTTACCTGCCCTTGATTATTGTCTTTCTCCTTTCTGTTTCCTGGGTACTGTATCTTGTTAGATAGTTGCCAGCAAGGTAGGAAGAAACGCATGTTTGGTTACTTCAACACCATGGCAGGGTCTCCCCTTGAAGTTTGTCCTGCTCATATATATTGCTTTGGACACTGCTTAGTCAATGATTAAACAAATGTATAATGGAGTTTGAGCACTGTTCTATGAAAAAACCTTATGCTTCACTATATACTTGGCTTTGATCGTTAGTAGACTAGCACATTATTCACTGTTCTCTATCTGTGTTAAATGGCAATAGGTGGCTATGTAGGTAGCTGGTTCATCGCCATGACTGTAGTTTGCACTCTGTTATATGGAAAACTAAAACTCAATAAAGTATTATACTGTATGCTAAAAAAAACACCACCATCTTGTGCAAGGCTGATTCTGGGGCAAACTGCACATGTGCAAGTATCATGCATGCACAGTACTGTAATTGCTGCAGTATTATGGATGACTGGTGCTGCAAGAGAACTGCATATTCTTTTCACTGCTCTTGCCACTCCTAAAAGCTCTCCACAGCCATATTGGCTCTAACCAGAGTTTATTCCATGGTGTAATGGCCCCCCCACCCAGCACTGATACCCGTCTGTATGTGTCAGGAGCCCCCCACAGCCCCAGTCCTAGTCTCTATTTGTATGAAACCCCTGTCTGGCCCCAATCCCCAATTGTAAGGGACACAAACACCCCACCATGCCTCGATCCCAGTGACAGCAGTAAAAGATGCCCCCCATATTTCTGTAGTTAGCGGTCCCCACCCCCTCATCCCATCAGGACAGGACCCCCAATCCCTGTACCCCCCACCCCATCAGAGTCAGTGACTGGCTCATCCCTCTGCACACCACCACAGCCAGCCACTGACTGAACTGACATTGACCATGACCTGTACATAGTACATGCTCCTTTAACTACCCCTGGACCTTCCCAGCCCCAGGCCAAGTCAGGTCATTTTTCCCCAAGTGGATATTGGCATCCAGCTCTGCCTTCTGTCCTGCTGCCTTAGTGATCCTCTGCATTTGCTTTCCATCCCTCTGGTCCATGACACCATATAGGTACTTAACCTCCCTCTCTCCCTTTCCTATTTTAAAATCTATTCCCCATACAACTGAGTCCCCGACGTAAAGGTGCTTCCTCCTCCTCTGGGGTTCTCTTCCTCTCTCCTTGGGGTCTGCACTTTGGAGATCCCCCACATCCTCCCTAGTCACTTCCACAGGTGCTTTTTTTTTGTTCTGGCAGTCATGACTCACCAGAGCAGCGTAGGAATTTTGTAGTGGCACTGGTTGAAGAATGCATCTGTGACCCACTGCCCAAAACATTCCAGAGCCCAAAGTAGTCCAGACATTCCTCCCCCCCCCGGCATCCTCTCAGGTAGCAGTGTCAGACTTGGTGGCCCTTGGGTAGGGGAGGTGGTCCCTCAAATCTTTGCCAACCTGGCCTGGATTCTAGCTACCTCCTCCCCCAACCCAGATAGATGCACCCATATGGGGCAGCATTGCAGTCTCCAGAAGGTCTCTCTGAAAATTACTGTTTTCTACCCACCATCTCCTTGTCTCCAAATTAACTTTAATTTGCAATGATTCATATTTATTTACCACAACAGGAAAAAGAAGTAAGGTGGCTCAGGCCACACAGGAAGGTGGCGTCTGAAAAAACAGTTGCTTGCAAAACAAAAAGAGACAGTCGGCTACTTGACCAGGGGACAGCCAAAATAATAACCACTTCGATTGGTAACAATAAAAAATAGCTTTTTAATTAAAGTATTCTTTTAAAAGGTACCTAAGGGGGGGGGCGTGGCTTGGACCCAATGAAGATGGCAGAGTATTTATTTTACTCTGCCCCAGCCTGGCAATAAATGGTACTCAATCCACTGGAATGCCAGACTGAAATCCTCTCTTAGCAACCGGAGGATCCCTCCCTATCTCTGTCACTATTAGCCAAATGATTCTGATGAGGGAAGCCACACCCTGTAATTGCAAACCACACCATGCGCATTTCAGAGCCGCCTGAGGAGAAAGACTGTATAGGCCTGAGCGCGGGTGTACAAGTTTATTAAAGAGTTTGGCTGCCGGTATACTCGTGCCTGATTTTAATCAACACTGGCTGCGATAGCCAGGCAACTCTGGTCATTCAGGAGATTCTCTTTAAGCTGCTGTTCCAATATTATTTCTCCCGGCACCACAATGCCAGAAAAGGAGATGGATGCCTTGGCAGACAAAGTGATGGGGCCTTCTGCACAGCCCACCCAATCACCTCATGAGCAGACCCAGTTCGGAGATGCCCTAGCCAACATAACAAAGATGCTGGAGGCACTTCTGACTAGAGTGGACACCATAGGGGCATCTTTAGCGGGGAATGTCGATGATGTATGCAGACCTGAGGATCAGCAAATTGTACTGGAGCAATGTATGGAGGAACTGGAGAGGCAACACATCACGGTACTGCAAAGGCTCAGAGACCATGAAGAGAAGCTTTCTAGGCTGTGGTAAGGATCAAGAAAATAGGAGCAGGAGGAATAATATCAGAATCCTAGGGGTCCCGAACGGGACTGAGGATCTGAACATGGAGACATTTTTAAATGAATGGCTACCACAACTGCTTGGGGAAAGATGGAAAGAGCCTGTGGGGGTGGAGAGAGCACACCGTGTGTATGTCGGACCAGAATGCGCTAATGACCCTAGAACAATTATTGACTACTTGCTAAGGTACACGGTCAAAGAAAAGTTGCTTCGGGGCTGCAAGGTATTTGGGGAAGATCATCTGGAAGGTCAATATCATCTCATTTTATTGGAATTTCACTCAAGAAGTAGCAATGAAACAGAAAGCATATGGCCCCTTGAAGAAATTTCCTACTGCTAATTCCTTCCAGTATCGGTTTAAAAGACTGACTGCTCTGTATGTGTCCAAAGATGGGAAAATCTTCCTTACAGAATCACCTAGAGAGGCTGAAACTTGGATTAGCAACCAGTGACTAGGCCTGTTACTGCAGATTGCATTTCCCAGATGTCTCTGGGCCCCGAGAGAGAAGACAGTGAAAGGAACTGACAAGGGTGGGAAACGCTTCCAAGGGGACAACAATACTGATCAGACTGGTCCAACCACAAATGAGTCCCCCTTGCTCCTTCCTTCACCATCTTCTCAACCCAAAACTGGTAAATACCACCGTGTGGATTATCTCCGAGTCGATTTGGGTGGACATGTGGCGGTACTGAGGCAAATGATCAAGTGGATCAGGCCAATTATTCAACATCAGGTCGGCAACAGCAATGGTCCAGGATCCCTAACCAAATGGCTTCAGAAAACACAGCAGTCTCCCCTCCTGCTAAACTCCCCAGAGTAGAAGCAATTGCGATGGTGACAACTGCGGCTCTAGCTCCTCTGACCGAAGATACTGAGGAATCTATGGATACGATGGTCTGGCTAGACTGGGCCACTACATTGTAGGAAAGTGAAGAGGAATCACCAGTGAAGTGGCTGGATTACTAAAACCAGGACTTAAATCCTTTGCTGAGGCACTGGTGACCTCCCTGAAACTGGCCAGATTGGACATGCTATGCATGGAGAAGTTTGCCTCTCCTGGGAAAGATGGCTGATCCAACGAACACTAGAACTCTGAGCTGGACTGTTTTTGCAGTCTTTTCTTGTTTGACCCTTCTCTCCTCTTGCATACTCAGACTGCTGGTCTGATAGATGACCTGGACACCTCCCTCCCTAGAGCCTGAGGGGGATAGGTGGCACGTGAAGTTGTTCTTTTTCTCTATTGTTGCACCCTCTCTCCCCTCATTGTGGGGCTTCCTCCCGCAGATCTGCGGGATTCAGAGGGGCTTGCAGGACACTGAGGGAAACTACCCTCCCTTCACTTCCTCCCCCTTATCTCCTGACCTTTTAAACACATCCTGGCCTACTCCTTCATGTACTTAGATCCCCACTGACTGCCCAGGTCACAAATAACTGATGGGGTACTTAGGGCACTTCAGAGGACTAATAATCTGTTTCCACATCTGGTACCCTTTTACCCCTCATACCGAGTTTTTTGGCTTCCCTCAATCCACTACTAAATCACAGAATATGCTAGTGGCAGAGATCCCTCCCCCCAATCTCCCATTCTCCTGGTTTGATATTATGCAGTGGAACTATTCCTTCCCCTTCTCCTCCGTAATCCATCCCCCCACCCTTATCTCCCTTCTCCGATTGCAATACATCGTATGTATGCCCCGCTGACAGGATGTCGGTAGGCCTTCCTGGACCTTCCAGACTCCAATTCTATATGGATCCACAAGGCCAGGTTGGGACAGATCACCCATGTTTGGTGTGACCTCTCCCCTTGAATATTTAGTGCTTGAAGCAGTATGGCGTGTAGCGTCTTTTTCTTGATGTCTCCTTTCACACTTACACCTCAGCATCATCAACTCCAACTTGTTTTTTGTATTTATACTTAAAGCATTAGCTTCTTTGTTGGTATTTGCACTGCTGTTACTTGCTAACAAAATTAGATATAAGTTTTCTCCTTGTTCTTTTTTTATCACTTAACCAGGCTTGCACTAGGTGGGATAACAATTGCTATTACTCCTTCTCTTCTACTACTACATCCGCTACATCTACTGGCATACTAGGCTGATAGCCACACATACGGACTTTATCAGGTGATCCCCCCCCGCCACTGACTGCTGTACACCTTTCTGTCTACACCGGAGTGAGTACTCCTTCACCTTCTTTCTAACTAATCATCAGATGTATGGCAATGACTGCTACATCTTCACCAGGCCACGGCTGGAGGTGCATCTACTAGAATGTTAAATTGCTTAATCACCCAGCCAAATGAACTAAAGTTTTGCAGTTCCTGAACTCTATGGGTACTGATGTAGCTCTTCTCCAGGAGAAGCACCTTACCAGCCATACTGTACAATGGCTTAAGAAGCTTTGGGTTGGCACAGTGATTGCCAGCTGTGTGGCTAAATCCAGGGGATTGGTTATCTTGCTAAGGAAAACTGTGCCTTGGGTAATAGAAGACAAATGCATGGATTCCCAAGGGTGGTGGATAGCAATTAGGCTCTCATACCTGGGACGAAGGGTGCTAGCAGCCAATGTGTATGGCCATAACACAGATACCGGGGAGGTATACCCAATCCTCAGTCAGGCCTTCTCTGACCTATCAAGTGGCCTCTCTGACATCCCCACCCCACAAAACCACTCTAAGGTGTTAGCCAGCCTCACTGATTTGATGGCAGAATGGAGTCTATGTGACCCCTGGAGAAGAAGCAACCCACAGAGGTGCGACTACTCTTTTTATTCGGCAGTACACCACACTCATAGCAGACTTGATTTCTGGCTCACCAACTACGTAGCAGCACCAGGAATCATGGATGCCTCTATCGGCAGTATATCGATTCTGTTTTCCCCACTGGGCCAGGGTGCCCCCTCCACAAGATGGAGATGCAATCCATCACTGATACAAGACAAAATCTTTCAAACCTACATTAAAAAAGAGGCCCATTGCTATTTTTCTCTCAACACCCCTGGGGAGACCAGGGCTTCCACTGTATGGGAGGCATTTAAAGCTGTTCTTCAGGCCCAACTTTCAAATAAGGAGCTCTCAACCCGTCTATCTGAGATGTGTAAAGGGGTCCCTCTCCCTAAACTCTCTCAAGAGCAATGTAATGTCTTAGATACCCCTGTCACCTCTGAGGAGCTTCAATCCGCCTTTTCCCAGATGGCTAAAGTGAAAGCACCAGGACCAGACAGAATGACAGTAGAGTTGTATCAGCTCTTCAAGGCAGAAATTATCCACTTTTACAAGCTCTGCAAGAGGCCCAGGACACTACTGCTCTCCCTCCCACTATGCGGGAAGCCCTAATAACCTTAATTCCCAAGAAGTCCTCAGATGCACTGAACTGTGTCAACTTTCAGCCCATTTCACTGCTCTCAGTTGATACCAAATTATTAGCTAAAGTCCTATCAAACAAACTAACTCAGGTCCTACCTGCTCTAATACACCCCTTGCAAACTGGCTTCTAGAAGGGGAGGTCGGGAGCAGATAACCTGCGACTGGTCCTAAATTTAAAATGTCTAGCTCTCCACTCTGCCACACCAATGGCAGCCCTGGCAATTGACTTTGCCAAGGATTTCAACTCCTTAGAGTGGAGTTACCTCCACACGGTTCTGTCCCTATATGGGTTTGGGTCTGACTTTTGCTCCTGGATTTCTTCACTATATCACCTACCAACAGCCAGAGTTGTAATCAATCGAGATATTTCTCTGCCCTTCCCACTACAGAGGGGAACCAGACAAGGCTGTCCCCTCTCCCCTCTTCTTTTCATTATAGCTTCAGACCCTCTGATTAGAAAACCACTGGGCACCCCGGCCATCACCGGGATCCCTGTTAAGAAACATTCCTTCCGGGTTAATGCCTCTGCGGAGGATATGTTACTCACGCTGTCTAATCCAGAGCTATCCATTCCTATAATATTACAGGTGCTACAAGAGTTCACCTCCCTGTCTGGCCTGCTAATTAATCAAAAAAGACAATTATATCCCCCCCAAACACAAAATGTGGAAGGAGTTGCTTAATAGGTACTGATATCACCTGGGCACCTTAAGGATTTTCATACCTCTGGATTTTTATTTCATCTGCCTGGAGAGACTTGGAAAAGTCCAACTTCTCTCCTCTACTAACAGCTCTTGCAGCTGAAGTTCAGAGGTGGAGAAAGATGCAGCTATCCCTGAAAGGCAAAATAGAGGCCATCCATGTGTATGTTTTCTCCAGAGTCTCATATCTACTTAGTAATCTCTCAGTTCCCTTGTCCCAAAACCCTTCTCACTATTGGACAAACTGATTTCCTCCGTTCTATGGGAGGGTAAAATGGCAAGCTGGGGGAGTACAAAGTTATGGACACACTGGACCAAAGGAGGGCTGGAACTCTCATGGTTCATAGGATACCACCTAGCCTTTAGTACGGCCCAAGCCACTAATTGGTTCATCCCTCCTTGCCCTCCCTCCACAATGGGTGTTCTTAGAAGCTGCCCTTATTCCCGACATTTCACTCGTTTCTCTGCTAACTAGCAAGAACACTTCTGGAGATCAGCTTACTCCCATTATGAGTGAAACCTGTAGAGCTTGGCATCGGGCAATGGCTCTTACTGGAATTTCTAGCATGGGACACCTCCCTCTGATCTCTTATGCCCCTTTGTGGACCAATAAGATCATTATGGTGGATCGCAAACCCCTGAACTGGCCCCATTGGGCTACCAAGGTTATTCGGCTTGAGAGGGATCTCCTCCTCCCGGGCAGCAGAGTACTGATGTCCTTGAAGCAACTGCGAGATGCCTTTGATTTGAAAGCATAGGATTTCTGGAGATATATCCAGATATGGAGTGCACTTGATCTCCTCTTAACTGCCTCAACTGAAATGGGTAGCTGGAACTGCCTCACCACTCTCCATGAGCCCAGGAAAGACCAGGGCCTGGTTGGAACCTTTTATAAGGTAATCAGAGATGCTCAGCCAGACACCACCTTGGCTAGCCAAATAGCTTGGGAAGCCAAAATCCAATGCCCCCACTCACAGCAGCAGTGGTCTGACTGCCTTAAAGCTGCTCATTCTGTGTATGAGGATGCTGAGAGTTAGCTGATACAGTTGAAAATTCTTCTTAGATGGTACAAGACACCCGCAGTGCTCTATAAACTCAAAATAATGAAATATGACAAATGTTGGAGATGTAATACCTCCCCCATCCATTTGTTCCACATCCTGTGGACATGCCCAACACTCCAGGGGTTCTGGATGCAGGTACTAGATGATTGCTCAAAGATTTCTGGCAAACCACTCTTGCATGGTCATGATTCTCTAGTGCTGGGGGATGTCTCTACATTGGATCCCTTATCTGCACCAGTAAAGGTCTGGGTTCTAGTAGCAATGATGGAGGCTAAGAAAGCCATATTGATGAAATGGAGACAGCCTTCTGCCCCTACGGTCTCTCTCTCTGGTGGGCCACCATGGCTCAGCTGGCCATTTTTCAGAGACTCTCTATGATAGGGAAAGGCCATCTCTCCAGATATCATAAGAAATGGGACGCATATCTGCACTCACACATCTGTGCAGTCCCACCCCCCCAAAACCCTCTGCTGCTCTGAACCATGGTATCCCCCTCCCTTGCTGCTTCAGCCCCATATAAGTGCTAGTGGGTATTCACCTTACATTGTCCGTACCAGTCTTATTTCTTACCTGCCTGCTCACTCTGCTTATACTTTCTGCTGCCTAACTACTTATAAGAACCTGTGTGGGATGGCTTATTAGTTGAGGTATGAGGATTCTGACATTAACCACCACTAATCTTTTTAAGAAAGAAAGCATCCTGATTATTTCCCAGACTGCAAGATGGGATAGGCCGGAAGACATACACTATATTTTGTTGATTATAAACCAGTTTAAATAGAACATTAGTCTCTAAAGGATTATAAAAGTGGTAGGAAGTCATACATACCTTTCTTTTAGCAATTGAAGTCCTATGTTATTTTAACTTTATCATGTGGTGCTTAGTGTCATTGTAATAGTGCAACCACGTATCTGTATGCCTGGTACTCAGTTGCCATTTATTATGGATGGTTGTAACTGAAAAACTCAATAAACTCTTATATGATAAAAAAAAGGTGCATAAGAAAACCATAAAAATAAATAGCACCCCCATCACATCAGTGTTTCATGACTTGACCATCACTGTGCCAAGATGCCACTGAGTAAATCCTCCCACTAGCAATTTATGGCTCTCTGCTTCCACCATGTGGTAAACTCTCACCAAGATGCATCTGTTTTTTAAAACTGCTTTAAATGGATACGAGCCACCTATTTTACTTGTATCACTATTCCACAGCAGATATGTGCAAAAATGCAAATCTTTGTATGATATGTGCAAAACTATGCTAATTCATGTCTTCACAAATACAAACTTCAGGCACCATATATTACATACTTAAATTACAGCACAGAGAATGATCTTAAAAAACTTATACTAATTAAATATATACAAAGTGCTCACACTCCATCTTACTGTAACATGCTAAATCTCTACCGTTATGTATAAATATTTCTTCCAAAATCACCCCATCCAAAAATTAATTATTCCAATCTATGGATCTTATAAGTATACAGGAGTTCACAGATTTAATTTCAATGCAGTCAAAATCATGTATTGAACATTTTGTCTGCTATTGCACATTTGTTTCCTCTCACATTTTATTTCTGATATTTCTATCTCCTCTTAAGGAAGGGGGACAACTGAAAAAGTTTGTTTAAACCTGACGGATAAGAGGCCTTAAGTTTATACTGCCAAAATATTTCTCTGCACATATGTGTATTGTACAAATCCCCTCCTCTCTCAATTAGTTTTACTTGTTCCAGTCCCCAAAAAGTAAAGATGTGATTTGTATATCCTATTTCTGCTACATGTGTAGCTAGTGCATTATTCGAGTTTCTCTGTCCGATACATCTCAAGGATTCCAAGATCCTTTCTTTGAACTTCCTTACAGTCTGACGTACATACTATTTTCCACACATGCAAGTGGCCAAATATACCACTGCCTCTGTATTACATGTTATGAGAGATTTTCCTCACAATTCCTTTCAGTTTGTTTGAGACGAAATTCATTACCCACTTGTATGTATTTGCACGCTGCACAGTGTTCACATCTATAGCTTTCTTTTGGTTTCTGCATGTCTTTTGGGTCTGTTCTTTCAAGACTGTGTGTGAGGAAGTCTGTCAGATTGTGGCCTCTTTTGTAGGTGACCCTTGGTCCTCTGGATATAATATCACATAATTTAGGTACAACCTTCAAAATGTGTATATTTTTCTTTAACATTTCTTCCACTTTACCTGCCCGTGGACTACAAGTAGTAATAAGATTAAGGCCATGATAATCATTTTCCTTTTATTCTTATTGTGCCCTGTTACTAAAGTGTCTTTATGCAATGTTTTCACTCCATTTAATGCTTACTCTAAATTACTTAATGGGTACCTTCCGTTCAAAAATCTCTTTCTCAGTTCACTTGCCCTCACATCAAAATCTAAATCTGATCAACAATTCCATTTCAATCTCATATATTGACCATCTGGGATGTTGCTTGTCACATGCTTGGGATGGCAACTCTCCAAATGCAAAATGTTGTTACAATGAGGTTTCTTTCAGTATAGGTCAATTTTTATGCTCCCACCAATTTCTTTACTGATTACCAAATCTAGAAATAGGTGTCTCTTATCCATTTAAAGCAGTTTTAAAAGATAGATCTATACTGGTGAATATTTACCACATGGTGGAAGTAAACAGCCATAAATTACTAGTGGGAGAATTTTCTCACTGGCATCTTGACAAAGTGATGGTTAAGTCATGAAACACTGATGTGAAGGAGGGAGGTGCTATTTATTTTTATGGGTTCCCTATATACCTTTCAAACTTTAATTTAAATTCCCCCCTTGATCCCCCCCCATTTGACCTTACAATGAATAACTTTGAGAAATTAGACCACATTACAGAAAATAGGTCTACTCGTAAGGTTATTTCAGACACAGAAGAACAGAGAATATTAGAAAGTTAGAGGGCCCAAAGACAATTTACAGGTTCAGTCCCCTCAAAATCATCACTAGATGAATTTGAGTATAACAAAAACATGTCCAGTTGGATTGGCATGCATTAACTTTGACAGAACATCTAAAGCAAAAATGTGTCCCAAGGGGCATAAGGGTTCTTGTTGAACCAAATTTAGGATTTACTACTGATGAACTAGAGAGCAAGTAGGATGGAGCTAGAAATTGATGCTCAAGGGATTTTTTGCTTATACTAGTGGAAGCCTTGACTGTTAAGGGTAGAAACTGAGATGGATAATCTTCAAAAAGAAGTAAAAAATGAATTTAGTGTAGAGGGACTTGAGGATTTTCTATCGAAAATGAATAAACAACTAGATGAATATGAGGACAAATCGAGAGTTACAAAACCCTACAAATTCAAGAGAGACTTTAATGATTATAAGGACAATAAAGTATATACATGGTTTAAGAACGAACCAAACAAAAAATAGGATTGGGCATGTATACAATATGGATTCAGATTCATCAGTGTACACATCAGGAAGTGAAACAGATACGGACTAGAGGGGTACCCCAGGGAAGTGTTTTTTAGGAAGGAGACAAGTCAGGGGCAGGAGGAACTGGAGAAACAAAGGGGATACCAGTTTACAAGAGTGACTACAGAACAAGAACAAAGAAAAGACCCATAGAAAGGAGGGTCAGGCATAGGAACCGGGAGAGGAGATGCTACAGATGAGCAAGGAAAGAAAAAAGACAGGCCAAAGGAACAGGGAACACACGTGACAGCTCAATACCAGAGGACAGTGTAATTTTTAATATGTCAAACAGAGAATGAATGGAGACAGAAATTAAACTCTTAAGTAGGGGGTTGTCCTACTGTCCACATGAAAGAACAAGTGAATTTGGAATAAAACTATAAACATATTATATCGAACAATTAGATTACGTTACTTTTTTTGATACATTAGCAGGGGAAACAGCAAATCAAACAGAGGCAGAAAAAATATTTTGCCACATAGACTACAACTAAAATCACAATTTATCCCACTGGGTAATATCCCTCACCATAAAGAGACATTTATATCACTAGTAAATAAAGATGCAGAGAAACGTCTAAAGGAATCAAGGAACACGGACAGAAGGAACAAGTGTAACCTAACACTGACTGAATTTGCAGCTCTGAGAGCAATTGAGAATGACACTGAGCTAGTCATAAACAAGGCAGATAAGGGGGGAGCAATGGTAATTGAGGACTATGATGAATATGCTAGGAAATGCAGATTGATGTTAGGGGAGAGATATCATTATTTGAAACTAATTAAGATCCCACAATGCAGATAAAAAACCTGACTGAGGGCATACTAAATCAAGCACATGAGAGAGGTTGGATTTTGGATTGGGAAAGCGGTGTGTTACTAAAAGAATTTCCACTCACACTAGTTTTTTAAACACTATCAAAAGTATATAAAGACCAGGTCCACCCCTCAGGGAGACCAATAATATTGGGGTGGGCTCAGTGCTTGAGCCCTTATCCATTTGTGTTGATTACTTTATTAGAGAGTATGTGGAACAAACGGAGTCCTATATAAAAGATAACATAAGTTATCAATTTAATTGAAGGAATGAATGAAAATTCAGAAACTACAGATGGATTGATTCTGGAAGCATGGGATGTGAAGGATTTATATACCTCCATCCCACATGATTTAGGATGTAGTAGCCTGAGAGGAACACTTGAGGAAAACAGAACAGAGATGAAACCACCAAATGAGTTTCTGCTGAAATTAGCAGAAATAGTTTTATCCCAGAATTATTTCCATTACAAAAATAACTTTTTTTGTCCAGATCAAAGGCACAAGAATTGGGTCAAGCTTGGCCCCTTCTTACACTAACTTATACATGGACCAGTTTGAAAAAAGATTTATACACATGAACAATCCATTTAGCAATAACATAATTCAATGGAAACGCTTTATTGATGACATTCTGGTCATCTGGTCAGAGGTAGAACAGGAACTTGAGGATTGTTATCAGTACATCAATACAAGGACAGCACACCTAAACTTTGGTAAGAACCAGGACCAGGAGGTGATTCCATTCCTAGATTTACTAATTTTTAAACATAACAATAAATTGTGCACGAAACTCTATAGAAAAACAACAGACCATACCATACCATATTGGAAGCTACCGGCTTCCATCCAAAACTATTGAAAAGTTCAATTTCATACAGCCAACTTCTCAGGGCTAAACACAATTGCACTTTGGCAAGTGATTTTGAGGAATCAGCGAGGGTTATGAAAGCAAGATTTAAAGAAAGAGGGCATCTACTGAGGTGTTAAATACTACTAAACAAAGGACAGATAGTGTTTTAAGACAAGAAACCTTAGAAACAGATGGGGATAATCAGAATAGAGCTGAGAACAGGATGATACTAATGATGACATTTAATGGTGATTTTTACAGAATTAAGGCAACAATTTTGAAACATTGGCATGTTCTAAAATCAACTAGTGTTAAATGTTAAATGTAGTAATTTTGTTAGCAGGGATAGCTGCTCCTCTAGGAGCATTTTTTTTTACCTAAGGAGCCATTTTATAGTTAAAGCTTAAGGAATCAAAATCATTATATTCTCATTGCCTCCCATCCCCCCATAGGCTTAGAACACTCCCCCAGTTTCCAGCCCGGATAAAGTCTCACCTTGAATCTCTCTCTTCACTTCAGCTCCCGAGGTGGTCATGAGGGCTGTTGGAGGTAGCCTTCCCCCGTGCTGTAGTTTGGATCAACACAGAAGCAGGTATGAACAAGCACCCTGAAGCAAGCTGTGTGGTGAGACATGGCTGAGTGCTACATGCACCACAAGTCACATAGGACATTTTGAGTCTTTGTTTTGCCCTGCCACCCCACCACCACCCTTGCTGAACAACTCCTTATATTAGCACAGTCACGTGGTGATGAAAACCAATCACCCAGCTTTCTCACTAGCAACTTATACTCGTTCACCACTAAAGGCTACGAGAGGTGGTTCTTGCTGTACTCTCCTGCTCTGTGCTTTATCCCTTTCAGCTGCTGCAGTTTTAACCCATTGTGCTGACTGCTGAAATGGCCACCCCCTTCTACCTCCTTCTTATCGGTCTCTTGCCCACCGTCTCCTCCCCCCACGTTCAAAGTCGCCCCGCCCACCACCCCTCTCTCTTCTGTCACATTTACAGTTCTCTGGTACTTGTTCTTCCTGCTACCAACACTCTAATAACCTCCCCGATAATATCATATGCCATCCTCTCTCACTGCCCCACCCTTTTCCCTCCTCGTGGCACCAAACATCCTCTCACTTCCTGTACCACCAAAGTGAAAGCATCAGCTGTTACCAGGGAATGCAAACTCATTAAGCTTGCCATAACCCACCACATCCTCCTCCTCCTTTTATCCAGGAGCATACACCCTAACCCAGGGCCAGCTCCCCAGACCACACCCCTTGGTGATAAAAGGAAGGGTCTTGTTGCTGCTTCCCTAAATATCTGTAGCTTACTAAAATAATTTGACTCTCTTCAAGGATGGATTGCACAGCACAAGCCAGATATTCTGGCTTTAACTGAAACCTCGCTCTCCAAAACCACTATGGACTCACATGTGGCCCTTAATGGCTACTTCATCTTTCAACCAGATAGCCAAGGCAAATGAGGTGGCGGCTGTGCATTCCATTCAAAATTCCCTCCAAGCAATAGTTTTCCCCACCCCCAATGGATGGGCCCAAGTATTCACTGTAAAGCTTACTCTGGGTAACCCAGGTAAAACCCTCTGGGCCAGATATTCAAAAGGGTTGCGCCATGCGCAATAGGGTTGCGCCTGCATAAGTCCAAACTTGCTCCATTCTGTGATATTCAGCAGGAGGCAGTTGTGCCACAGAAAACATGCTGAGCAACAGCGCAATGCAAATGAATGCATGCTGAACTGGAGGGGGAGGACCCATGCATAAACTGCACAGCCTGATATTCAGCCGGGCTGTGCAGAGTTGCTGGCGCAACCCCAACCTGTGCCTGCAGGACTTTGAGCAAAAAAAGGTTAAGCTAGGGCCACCCACAGGTGAGCTGCTGTATTGCAGGGCGCAACACAGCAGCTGCCACCTGGCTGGCCCTAACCCATCCCTGTGCCCCCACAGCCCAATCCTTGGGCATAGTGTACTCCCCACACCAGCCCGATGCATGGGCAGTATGTATAATAATTCCCACCCCCCTCCCGTTCACATCCCTGGTGGTCCAGTGGACCGAAATGCCCGATCGCGGGCGGTATGTATAATAATTCCCACCCC
This sequence comes from Neoceratodus forsteri, assembly GCA_016271365.2. Taxonomy (NCBI): domain Eukaryota; kingdom Metazoa; phylum Chordata; order Ceratodontiformes; family Ceratodontidae; genus Neoceratodus; species Neoceratodus forsteri. The sequence continues at coordinate 14,561,410 of JADMNL010000035.1, forward strand.
CCTCCCGTTCACATCCCTGATGATCCAGTGGACCGAAATGCCTGATCGCGGGTGGTATGTATAATAATTCCCACCCCCCTCCCGTTCACATCCCTGGTGGTCATTCACAAATCTGGACTGTCATGTACGGTATGGGCTGCATGCCCATTGGCTTTTGCTCTGCACCAATGGCGTGCAGCCCTACCGGGCAGTCGGGCAGTGGGGAGGCAGGCGGGTGGGATGCTGCCGCCCACTGGCTGCTGGGGCGGGGTGGTGGGGCTTAGTCGGTGGGTAGGGTGGGGACACTAGCCACCAGGGCTATGTTTGGGGGTGGTTTTATCCACATACCACCCGCGATTGGGCATTTCGGTCCACTGGACCACCAGGGATGTGTACGGGAGGGAGGTGGGAATTATTATACATACCGCCCACGATCGGGCATTTTGGTCCACTGGACCACCAGGGATGTGAACGGGAGGGGGTGGGAATTATTATACATACCGCCTGCGATCAGGCATTTCGGTCCACTGGACCACCAGGGATATGTACGGGAGGAGGGTGGGAAGCCACATTGATGCCAGCGATCAGGCTGGTGGGGGGTACACTATACCCCACCATTGGGCTGCGGGGTTGGTCCCCGGCTTGCTGCCTGGCAGGGCGCCCAGGTGCGTAGTCCTCGGGATTGGCGCATACATAGCATTGAGATGCAAATGGGGAGGATAATCACATGCAAATGGCACCCCTGTGCCTTGGTATGAATTATACCCCATTTGCATATCATGCTTGAATATCATGATTTTGCACATGCGCAATGGTACTTGCACCACCGCAAGTTGAATGCTCCACTCTGTCAACTTGCGGTGGCGCAAGTTCCACTGCGCCATGCACAGTGGCTGTGGCTGGAGGGTGATATTCAAAGGAGTTGCTCAATAGTGCAACTCCTTTGAATATCGCCCAGGACACACCCCTGCACAACTATTTTGCACAGCTCAAGGGCTTGCGCCTATGAATGGAGCAGTTTGAATATCCAGCCCTCTGTGTCTTGGTGGTTTATATTCCACCGTGTAACCAGAAAGCAGCTTTTGCTGCAGTTGCTAACTGCTTCTCATCTCTCTTTCTCTCTTATTCCAGTGAGATTATAGTTTTGGGTGACTTTAACACAAATTGGCTAGTGCGATCCGCTGCCCACTGTAAAGATGTCTCATTGGCCATGGGCATGACTCAAGTTGTCCAATCCCCCCCAAGACATAACCACAGGACACGTACTACTACTTTGCTGGACCTAATTTTCACAAACATCCCTAACAGGATCTCAAAGATATTAGTGCTCCCTGATGCCATTAGCGATCGCTCACCTGTACTGTGCTGGTGGTCCTGTAAGGCCCCAACCCTCCTCACAAACTATATACTGTAAGCATTTAAAGCAAGGTTCACTAACCCGGTTAAAAAAACATCTCTCAAACTGTGACTGGTCACCCATAGATACAGCAAGTAGCATAGATGATACACTTACCTATTTCATAACCTCCTTCAATTCTGCATGTGACCTTTTTGCCCCAGTTATAAAGCAGGTAGTAAAAATACCATGATACCCCCTGGCTATCTCAAACACTACTCAACCTCATGCATCATCAGGATAATCTCTGGCATAGAGCTCTTGCTTCAAGACTACTTCAGGACAAACAATGGTACAGGGAAGCAAGTAACAAATGTACCTGTGTCCTGCATCAGGCCAAGGCCATTTATTTTCGAAATGTCCTCACCTCTTCTAGGGGGCTCAGGTCATAAATTCTGGGATACTATCAAAGAACTAAATGGTAAAACCTTATTCCCCTCCCCCATCCTCCCAACTCTCAGTTAATGGGACCATATCCCAGGACCTGCCACAAATTGCCAATGCCTTAAACCCTTCTTTCTCTGACCTTAGCAGTATGCTCCCTCTAACTTTTTTGCCCACCCACACCCTACAGCTCCTTCATCTTCATATGTTCACCCCACATCCTCCCCACCTTTCAGGTTTCAAGTAATAACACTAAAAGAGGCTAAGTCATACATCTCTAATGTCTTGGGTAAGAGCTGCCTCAGTGGAGACTCCCTGGATTTAAAACTCCTCCACCTTTCCCTCAAAACTGTCCTAGTTCCCCTTACTAAAATTCTTAACTGCTCCCTCTGTTTTGGGGAGTTCCCCCACCCCTTGGAAAAGGGCTGTCATCACTCCACTTCTGAAAGGTGGTGAACACACTGCTCCTACTAACTACCAGCCTATCTCTATACTGCCCCCTCTCTCTAAGGCCCTTGAAAAAATAGTAGCCAACCAGCTCACTGAACACCTATCAAAATATAACCTCTTGTTCCCTGAGCAACATGGGTTCTACAGGGGCCACAGCACCATCACAGCTCTCTTTGAATATACCTCCTACATCCACAAGGCTATGGATCTGGGGCACTTGGTTGGGTCTGTTTATATCGACCTAACTAAGGCATTTGATACTGTCCATCATGCCCTTCTCCTTAGATCCCTGACCAACATGGGACTGAACCATGATACTACGTCCTGGTTTGAAAACCATGTATCCAACAGGGCACAGCAGGTCAAGCATGGCACTACCCTCTCCTCCTGCCTTTCAGTTCTCTCGGGGTTCCTCTCAAGGCTCCATTCTAGGCCCGCTTCTATTTAGCCTTTTTTTTTAAACTCTCTACCCAGAGCCTGTTGGTTACTTTTTATGCCGATGATGCAGTCATTTTCTGGACCAACCCTCAGCCTCTACCATTGCAGGATGCCCTACAGAAGTCTTTCACCGAAGCTGAGACCTGGTTCACAGAGCACAGGCTAGCAATAAACTATAAATAAAATGTGTAAATACTGAAAGTTTGCTTGCTGGTATTAGCATTGGAAATGCAGGAGTTAGAGAGATGCAGGATAGGAATGACAGTGAAGTATTGAACTTCATGCCAACCTCACCTCCACCCTGCAGAGATGGACAGGCATTGGGATATGCATTTGGGTTGTCACCCATAACATTCATGCCATTTCACTTCACCCTATCCTGCAGACACCAACACATGTTAAGAGGTGTGCCTTGGGTGTTTGGCTGTACAGTCACCCCATTCCATAAGGACATATGCCGAGATGGGTGCAGTATAGGAGAACGAGGTGAACTCTGGGGCCGAAGAGTTCAAGGCACACCTCGATGCCTGTCACTGGCTGTAGGGTGGTGGAGAGGGGTGGAATGGAATGAGCATTACAGTCAGCAATCCAAAGGCACACCCCTGATGCCTGTCAGTCTGTACAGAGTGGAACGTTATGGTTAGACACCCTAACACCCCAGGCATTTGCTGGTATTTGCAGTACAAATTTTCAACATGGCCTTTTTGTGACCCCCACCTCATGAAAGCATTTGGGACCTCTTCTCATGAACAGTGGTACTGTGATTTTGTCAATATGTCCCAAACTTTGAGTTCCCACAGCGACCGTGCCATTCTGTGCTACATGTACGAAAACACAGATCAGGCAGGATGTGAAGAATGACAGCTGTACCATTCATAGGGATGTGTGAAGAGATGGCAATGTTGAAAATCTGTAGTGAAAATATTAAAAACACTCAAACTTCCTGGCTTACATGGAAACTGCTCAATGCATGTGCATAACACAGTCATTTAATGGAATTTTTTTCATCAAATTTTAACATAGGCATTTTGTGACCTCTGCTCGTGAACAGTGTCACTATGATTTTCATAATCTGTCTCGAACATTGATTTCCCACAGTGACTGAGCTATTCTGCTCCAGATGTGTAAATCCATATTTCTGGCAGGATATGAAAAATGACAGCTGTACTGTTCATAAGGAGGTGTGAAAAAATGCCAGTGTTGAAAATCTGGAGTGAAAATATTACAAATGCGCGTAATTATGAGGGTGCGTGGAAACTGTGCAACGTACGCTTGTAACACAGTCATTTCATGGACTTTTGTCACTAAATCTTCAACATAGGTATTTTAGCACCTCTGCTCAAGAACAGCGTCATTGTGATTTGTTTTTAATCTGTCCCAAACACTGACTTCCCACAGCAACCATCCTATTCTGCACTGGAAGAGTGGAAACACATTTTAGCCAGGATGTGAAAAATGACAGCTGTACTGTTCATAAGGAGGTGTGGAAAAATGCCAATGTTGAAAATCTGGAGTGAAAATTTTACACATTCGCGAAGTTTCAAGCGTACGTGGAAACTGTGCAATGCACGCTCATAAAACAGTTATTTTTGGGAATTTTTTTCACCAAATGTGCAACATAGGCTTTTTGAGAGCCCACTTCATGAAAGCTGGCACTGTCATTTCATTAATCGGCCCTGGAAGGTGATTCCACACAGTGACCATGAAATCACCTTTTGGGACCAAATAACACCATGACAGTGGCTGAATTCATGAGGAGGGGTCTGAATAACTCCATGTTGAGAATTTGGTGCCAAAATTCCCCAAAATGACTGAGATATGCATCAAAGATGAAAAAAACATATTTATACCATTATACAGCTTACCGGCATTTCTTCAGTTCGCAGTCGGCTTTGAAGAGTGAAGACGTGTTGCCGGTCCACCGAAGATTGTGGCACCAGGCTCCAAAGGGAAGTATGGGGTGAGGGGTTGTGGGGAGGTATGGTGCACAGTGGGTGGGTGTGGGTTGGGGGAGGGGATGGTGTCCAGCGTGGGACCATTTCCTTTATTTCAGGGAAAGGAAAAAGACATTGCGGGACGTTTTTTTTCCCCAGGCTTACTTTCAGCACACTGGGGTGAGGTCCCAGTGCGCCACCTGCCTTTTTTGGGGTGGAGGTACCTAAGTCAATGGGAATTGGGCCCCTGTTGCCAAAGAATGACTGTTTGGGGGTGGGGGCATGATGCCAAGGGGGATTGGGCACCCCCTTGGCACACAACAAATGTGGGAGGGGGTTACATCATGCCGACAGAGAGTGGGCTCACCTGTCGGCTAATGAACTGGGTCGGGGGCTGCCGATAGGGGGATTGGCCACCCCCATTTGGCTTTCATGGGGCTGAGAGGTGGTGGCAAGCTGCTGCCATGTTTACATAAATTGTTACACTATGCAAGGTACCACCCTGCAATGACGGGTCGCTCCCTCATTGCAGTGGAATGGCTGATGCTGCAATGACAAGGCAGCCCCTCATTGCAGCAGGGAAAACATTTCAACTTGGTGGCACTTTTGGAAACCAGTGTCATCAGCACACTGTGCCTCCATTGGTCCATCAGTGCCAAGCCCCCAAATGCAGTGCCTCCGTTGGCTGCCACAGTGCCGCACCTCCACAAACCGCTTCTCTCCTAAGCTGCCGCATAATGTTTGTTGTGCATGCACGCAAGCAAACATAAAAATGGGTGTGCACACTTGGTAAGCCTTCTCTGAGCAGGTCCAAGCCCTAAGATTGGCTTTCATGATTCTAAATGTAACCACAATTGCAAGTCTGAGCCCTGTAGGAGATCTCTTAAGTTTAAAATTCTCACTCAAAGCGGGACTCAGCACCAAGTGGTTGGGGGAAAGGCTCAGCTGACTCAGAGCAGGTCTCAGTACATTCTATGTTGGTGGTGGGGGACTGAATTAATTTGTAAGCCCACTCTAAGCAGGTCGTTGCCCATGAGAGGCTGCTATTTATTAAAGATGTCCACTTGGAGCAGGTCTCTGTGCTTTTGGGGTTGGGGGGACGGTCACTCATAGTAAGCCATTACAACCTTGGACAAAGTAACCATAACACTGCACAGCCTACAAATGTGCACATTGTGTGTTTTACTTTGTTGGAACTGAACAAGTATTAAACCACCTTTTCTTGTGTCCTCTCATACCAAATGCATAACTACCAACTCTCTCCTCTCTGATCCTTGTCGCACATTATTTGCTAATAATATCATGTGTGTGCAACATTGATATAAAACACATATCACATTAAGTTTCAGGATTTAGTTATGAGGAAAGAGCAAGTATTCTGTAACTTGTTATAGCGATCAGAATCAAGGACCCTTCCTTCTGCAGTCCTGACAGCTCCCCCTGTACCCAGGCTCACATTTGTTTCAGTGCCTGTTTTTTGTAAACAGACACCCATCAATTCGCTATAGAACAAGATAGCTTCTCCCCAACGCTCTATAGCATGTGTCGCAAATCCACTCCATGGCAGTACAGAAAATAGATTAGACGCTGCCGTGCAAAGTTATTTGATCAGTCATGAACAGCAGAGAGAGATTTGCTTTTCTGATATTCTGGCAGATTTATGTTGATGTCTGCAAACCAGCAGTGAAAACTACACTAAGGTCAATCTTTTGTTGTACATTTATTTCAGGTAATAAAGTATTTTTGTTTACAAAAAAGCACTTTTCATGGCAAATTTACATCACTTGTCTGTACCTCCCAGCTTATCATACAGGCTCTGTGACTGCCTCCTATAATGATAAAGCCCTGCTGTACTCTATACATTTTTGTAACAACATAACATGGTTGTACAACAAAAAGAGCTGTTGAAGAAAAATAATAATTTACACAGGTGCTTTTTAAACTCTTCTGATTTAGCCGTTCATTCCTGCAGCTGTTCGCTCCCCAGATCCAAAGTGATATCCCTCCGTCAACATACTCATACTGTTTCTCCTCCTTAGCTCTTGCTACAGCTGTAGCACATCTGGATGTTTCACGATAGTGGCACCAAGGATTCACTTTTGGAAATTTGTGATTTGGTTTTACAATAAATTGACTGGGCTTTTTGCCAGTAATTGTTTTTGTTATAATATCTTGTTATGCTCCCAGTCCAGTTGGTCAGCCCTGTCTCCGTTCCCCTCAACTGACTACTGCCTCCCCCTTTACCTACCTCAGTCACGTTTCTCCAATGGATATCCCCTCATGGCAGGGCTGGAGTGAGGAGGGCTGTCCTCTACCTAATACACATATCCAGAGTGATCTGAGGTTCGGTCCTGGGTGACAACGCAGAGTCAGGTTGATCGGGCAAGGCATCATTGGGACCTCTCTGACTTCTTTGCACTTTTCACCCCCCCGCTGTAAGGCATCCAGTGTGTGCATGGAGGCAGTCATGCAGAATGTCCCTTAGCCTCCTACCTTTGTGCCACCCATGATGCACTACCACCAAGCCTCCACATGGTGGCAGTCATAGGCCAGGCTGACATGTCTCCACCCTGGGAAAGGAGAGCAGTCCATTGGATGCTCCTCTCCTGCCCCAGCCAACCCTTGGCAACCTGAACTCTTTCCCAAACTTGGGCACAATGTGGGAAAAGGTAATGCCTGCATGTGGTGCCTCAGCCCTCTTTTGTCATCGGGCCTGCTTTTTCCAGTACATTTTGTGGAAAAGAGCTGGTTTGCACAAGGCACACAATGTATTTATTTTGTTTTGTATGCTGTGAACTCTGTTTCAGAGGTAAGGAGACAACACTGATTTTCACACTCCTGCTTAGATGGTAGATAGGAAAGAATCAGTGAAAATGTTATACTGTACAATATGGTGGCTGCATGGAAGGCTCATTGAGGAGGATTGTAAGACATTTAAGAGTGTGAGGTTTAAGTTGTGTGTTGTGTAATTAATGCCGGTGGCTTGGACATCTTCTCATCCAGGACCAGGGATCATTGGGGGGGGGGTAGAGAGTACTGTAACCTAAACACTGCTATCTGTCTGACTCCCTTTATATGCCAGCCTGCATCTTGGCAGCTGTCAATGTGAACCAACAGCAATTTGCTTCCTAATCATGCTGCTGTGACAAGTCAGACTAAAATCAAATTACAGTACATTAATCAGAAAACTGGGGGGGGAGGGGCACATGCCATCTCAGTACACTGGGTGGTGGGTGGGTTGCATTAATTTGATAGCCTACTCTGAGCAGTTCCTTGCCCATGGCTGTTTTTCATAATTTACCCTTTCCCAGAGGGTCTGGGTCCCAGAGATGCCCGCTCAGAGTGGATCTGAGTGCTTTGGGTTGGGGCCACTTGGAGTGGGTCATTACAGTCATAGATGGGCTTCTAAAAGTTACTGTAAAAATGCCCAGGTCAGAGCACCTAAGGGCTTTTGGGAATGGTACATTTTCAGCTAAGTTGTAGTGGGTCTCCAGTGTGTGGGTGTGTGTATGGGAGGATCTGGGGTTCTAGGTCAAACTAGGGCATGAAGGATCAATTATGTAAGGGGCTATAATCCTTTATTATTAACAAGCCTGCTCTGAGTGAGTCGAAGCCCAGGACTTGCTGTCATGATTTTTAAATGACCTACTCACAATTGGGTCTGAACCCCTTAGGGGCTGCTACTTATTTAAGATTCCCCACTCAGACCATGTCTTCAAGGAAAACTGTATAAATTAGGGGGCTTCTGCCCCCAAAAGGGTTGCCCTCCAGTTTAGCTTTCTACACAAAAAGTAGTGTTTTTATTGTGCTGCAACAGAGTGTATTTTACTTGTGAAAAGTCCGCAACCCGGAAGTATGGCGGATGCCGCGGGGGGGGGCTTCATTAACTAATGGAGTGGCGCCGCAACACTTGCTTCAATACAAAATGTATTGAAGAGAGCAGTGCAGTGCAGTATCATTACAGTTAATGGAGCCCCCCAGCATCCGCCATACTTCCGGGTTGCAGACTTTATGCAAGTAAAATAAACTCAGTTACGGCATGTGAAAAACACTGCTTTTTGTGTAGAAAGTTATACCGGAGGGTAAGTCTTTCAGGGGCGGGAACCCCCTAATTTATACAGTTTTTCTTTAAGGATTATGGGGGAACTGCTTAACTTGAAGCAGGTCTCAGAACATTCAGGGGGGTTGCATTAATTTGTAAGCCCAATCTTAAGGGGTCCACTCCCACAATGGGCTTTCATGTAAGTTTATGGATCTGGTTGAAGAGCCTCTTATGGATGTAAGAGTGTCACCTCATATGTTCTTAGGATAGGAGGACTACAAACAGATGCTAAGTGGCTCTGTGGTCCTAAGGACACAAGAGGTGGCACTCATATCCATAAGAGGCCCTCCAAACAGACACATAAACTTATTATAGATGGCTAACTTTTTTAAATAAAAACATCCTCTTTTTATTTAAAATGCTGATGGTGTGAACAGTCAGTGAGAAGCTCGTTACAGTGGATCAGCACTTGAGATACTCTTATGGTAATAAAAGTACCTCACACACAGCTAAAGGAAGTACTGTGATTGGTCATGGATGCTACCACAATCCGTAATCATTTTTAAAAGTTCCCGCCCTGTTTAAAGTGTTGCTTCAAGCAGCGTGTCTCAGCACACATAAAAAAAATGCAAACAGAAAAAAATTAGAACCTCTGAAATTTGTTTAATTTTGTGAAGGGGGGAGGTACCATATTTGCAGATATATGTTGAATTTGCAGTCAGAATAAACCAAGAAAGTTCAGTATGGTCTGCAATAAACAAGTTTTCTTTGCAAGGACTGTGAAACATTTATAAGCACTGTGACATACAATACAAAAGAGATCATGAGTTGATGTATGGGAATCTATGAAGCCACTCTATACTGTGATGAAATTATTTGCATCACTCTATACAGGGAGGAAGGATTTTGACAATCTGTCCCTGATTTTTGTTAAGACCTGTGCAACAGGGAGATCCTGCCACTCTTGAGGACTGACCTTTTCTTAAACCTGTTGCAAGAGTTCTTCTATTTCTTAGCCTGATCTATTCTTTACAATTTCTAGTCCATAACGTTGGCCACCTATGTGTACCCTTCCCCTTTCTTGACTATGCCATAGTGTCCCCTTTAATTTTCCTTTTCCTTTTCCCTCCCAGGTCCTTATACAGGGAGGTTATTGTGGCCGCCTCTGAGCTGATGTTAAACAGGCTGTGTTCCTCATTGTTGTATTTAGTATGCAATAGCACAATGTCGGAAAATACCTAGATGTATATGCCTTATGTCTATGAAGGGCACTAGTAATTTAACTTGTTATAACAAGTTAAACAAAGCACAATTAAACCATTACTTGCATTTTTTTTCCTTCTAATTACTCTGACTAGGTTACAAACCCAGCAACTTATTTGGAATGGATTTCATTAACTGCAGGTACTGTGGAACAATTTTCAGAAGGACAGTCTTACAGGATTTAGGACACTGTCCTACATGCTGGGCCTTTGGAGATCTTAGGTCTCAGCTCCAGGCAGCATGGGTAGAGATTGCACACCTCAAATTTCATATTGAAGAGGAAATACATTATAAGAACCACCCGCCATTTCCCCAGCATCCAACAGAAAAACCTCGACTCGCGAGAGGGTAGTTGGTCCAGGAGGTTGGCAGGTGGTTAGGAGGAGCAAATCAGGTGCCCCATCACCTCTGCTCTCCAACACATTACCTCCAAAAACCATATAAACACTACAAACAGGTATCTGCCTCTATCTCTGAAATCAAATAAAGAGGCAGAAGACACTGCAGAGCAGGACACTGCAGCACAGGAGCTAGCACAACAATACTTACCCAAATCAGGAACCAAAACTAAACAAGCACAAAGGAAATCCAAAAAACTTCTGATCATAGGAGACTCCATGATTCGGGGAGTTGATACCCATCTCCAGCCAGGGTGATGGTCAGATGTCTCCCAGGTACATCAGCATGGAGAGACACTGACCGATTCTAAAATTGTTCACAAAGCAGGAGAAAACATTGATGTCCTAGTCACATAGGGACTAATGATCTCGCCAGCCGGTCAGTTGTGGAGACCAAGGAACACCTGACTAGGCTGGGTGACAAACTATCATCTATTTCGTCCGGCATCTCCTTCTCTGAGATCCTGCCAGTCTGGGAGAAGGGAGCAGATGGACGGAAGGTCAGAGAAGGGAGATAGGGGAGCTAAACATGTGGCTCAAGGACTGGTGCCAGGAAAAAGGACACAGATTTGTAGGGAACTGGCAACAGTTCTAGGAGCGAAAGTTCTTTAAATTTGATGGACTGCATCTGACTAAAGAGGGAGTCAGTGCATTGGGGGAAGTTTGATGTCTTTGCAGAATATTTAAACTAGCAAATGGGGAGAGGGGCAGCACCCCATACGTCGAATGGGAAGAACACCCTCCCCTCAGCTAGTGGTCAAACAGGAATTCAGTGTGTTTGCCGTTCATTTGCATCACCAGGTAAGAAAAAGGTTTGTCTCCCACACGATGCACAGGGTAATGCCAAACTTCACCCAACAACTAACACACCAAAATCTGGCCAATGGAAAATCATGTACACAAATGCTCACAGCCTGGGAAATAAGATCCCAGACCTGCAGGCAATAATGTCAGAGGCTAAACTGGACATAGTAGCACTAGTGAGACGTGGTTTACCAGTAACCACACTTGGGAGACTTCAGTACCTGGCTATGTATTGTTTAGAAGAGTCCAGGTGCAAAAAGGGGGGGGAGGAGTGGCCCTGTATGTCAATGAAAATATCAAAGCTACAGAAATTCAGAATACACATAAGGAGCCAGAAGAACTGTGGGTCACCCTGGAAACAGGAATGGGACAGCCATAAGAACTGGGGTTGTCTACAGGCCCCCAGACCAGAGGGAGGACATAGACACATTACTGTTAGAAGATATACAAAACATGACAGCTAAAGGGGAGGTTCTGATAATGGGAGACTTCAACATGCCAGATACAGATTGGTCAATACCAGCAGGAACATCTGCCAGAACTAGACTCATAGTGGATTCCCTGCAGGGGAGGGCCTCAAACAACTGGTACAGCAACCCACAAGAGACAGGGCTATCCTAGATCTAGTACTGACTAACAAAGAAGGATCACAGATCTCCAGGTAGAAGGTCACCTGGGGCCAGTGACCATCACATGGTATGGTTCAATTTGGCTACTACATCTAAATCATCCCATTCCAAAGCAAAAATATGGGACTTCAGAGGAGCTGACTTTGATAAGATGGCCAACAGAGTTAAGCTAGCCCTGGCAAAAAAGAAACACAGGTGAGGAGGTACAGGCAAAGTGGGCAAGCATTAAGGATACAATACTTGAAGCAACATCCCATTGTGTTAGACAGAAAAGGAAGTGCAAAAGAAGAAGGAAACCACTTTGGTTCTCAAATACAGTAGCAGAAAAGGTCAGAGCCAAAAGGCTGGCCTTCAGAAAATATAAGGGAACACAGCGGGATGAAGATAGGGAGGCATACCAAACTGCCCTAAGGGAAGCAGGTAAGGGTAAGGCAGGCAAAGTCCCAAACTGAGGAAACACTAGCTACGAACAGTAAAGAAGGTGACAAGACTTTCTATAGATACATTAGTGAAAGGAGAAAGTCCAGAGGGGATTGCTAAGCTTAATGGAGAAAAGGGAGCATGTGAGGAGGAGGACCCTGTAAAGGCATCTATCCTAAATAGATACTTTGCTCAGTATTTACTGAAGAGAAGGTAGGGCAGGGCCCACAGCTCAGCATCATGGACACAGGGGAGGGAGGTGAGCACCCTTCACAAAAAGAAAGGGTCCTACAAGAGCTTGCTAAGCTCAGGTGGATAAGGCAATGGGACCTGATGGCATACATCCCAGGGTACTTAAGGAGCTAAAGGAGGAACTAGCAGAGCCGTTAGCAGAATTGTTTAGTGAGTCTCTGAGCACAGGAGAGGTCCCAGAAGACTGGAGAAGGGCTCATGTGATCCCACTCCACAAGAGTGGTAGCAGGAGGAGGCGGGAACTACAGACCGGTCAGTCTTACCTCAGTAGTGGGCAAGATTATGGAGGCACTCTTAAGGAAAGGATAGTGCAACACCTGGAACCATAGGGCACAAGATCCAAGACAGCATGGGTTTACAAAAGGAAGGTCCTGTCAAACTAATCTCATAGATTTCTTTGACTGGGTAACCAGAGTGGTGGACCAAGGGGGAGCAGTTGATGTCGCCTACCTTGACTTCAGCAAAGCTTTTGACACTGTTCCACATAGAAGATTGATAAATAAGCTAGGTAGGCTCGGGGTGGCTCAGAAGTTGGTCAACTGGGTGGCAAACTGGTTGACTGGCAGAAAACAGATAGTGGTGGTAAATGGTATACAGTCAGAAGAGATGCAAGTCACAAGTGGGTACCTCAGGATCAGTCCTGGGGCCAGTCCTATTCAACATCTTCATTAGTGACCTCGCAGATGGACTAGAGGGTAAGGCTTGTCTGTTTGCAGATGACACCAAGATCTGCAACAGAGTAGATGATCCAGATGGGGTGGGCAGAATGAGAAGAGATCTGGATAAACTAGCAGAATGGTCAGAAGAGTGGCAACTGGGATTTAATGCAAAGAAGTGCAAAATCATGCACATAAGGAAGAGAAACCCTGAAGCCACTTATAGGCTGGGAGGAGAGTTGCTAGCAGTCACAAAGGAAGAAAGAGACTTGGGCATCATCATCACTGATGACCTAAAATCATCCAAGCAGACCTCTAAAGCAGTAGGTAAGGCTAGGGGTGTTAGGGTGTATAGTAGGGTATCACAAGTCGTAAGAGGGAGGTAATAATCCTCTGTACAAGACATTGGTTAGCCCCATCTGGAGTACTGCGTGCAGTATTGGAGGCCACACCTTCACAAGGACATTAACCAAATTGAGGCAGTCCAGAGAAGGGCAACCAAAATGGTGCAGGGACTGCATCAGAAGACATATGAGGACAGATTAACGGAGCTCAATATGTATACCCTTGAGCAAAGGAGGAGAGAGGTGATATGATCGAGACATTTAAACACCTTAAGGGCATAAACAAGGTGAAAGAGTCTAACATGTTTAAATATAAGAAAATAGCAGGACAAGAGGACACAGCATGAGATTAGGGAGGCCGATTAAGGGGAATGTGAGGAAATTCTTTTTACAGAAAGGTGGTAGATGCATGGAATGGCTTACCACAAGAAGTGGTGGCTATGAATACAGTGCAGGGCTTCAAACAGGCATGGGATAGGCATAAGGGAGCAATACAAATGACTATGAATAGATAGGTCACTGACAGAGCAAAGGCCAATGGCACATTTATAAGGTAGAAAAAGAAATGGGCAGACTGGATGGGCCTTGCGGTCCTTATCTGCCGTCAACTTCTATGTTTCTATGTTTCTATGAAACCTGTAAATGTCGATGATACCATGGCACTAGGTGTTTTTGATAAAGGTGAAAAAATACTAGGGGACTGTATTATAAAAATTAAGTTATCAGGATAGAGATATCAGAAAACCCATGTTGTGTTATTTGAAATGCACGTAAATTACAGATTGTTTGTGAGGCCCTTTGGAACCATGCATTCCTGCTTTAAGCTGAACCAGCCTAAAATGTCATGGTGATTTGCATATACAGCCCATGATGTTTTGCATCATGGGGGTATGCTCGGTGTGTTTCTTTGAAACTTGGCTTCATTGCCAATGCCCTTTGGGTTAACCTTTGTTTCAGTGCTTCTGTACTGAGGTTCTTTGTCTTTAGCTTGTTTTGGGGTTTTCTTTTTTGAGCTCCCCATCACTTAAACACAGAAGACCAACATAGGGAATTAAATAATTTTCACTAAAGAGATAGATCAGTAGATCAGTGGGTCAGTAGGTGCTAAGTGCAGAAGAAGGACATGCATAGTCTGTTGCTGCAAACTAATATATTGGATAAGGTATATGCCATTGCTTAAGGTTATCCCTTATGTTTTAAATAAACATCACACAGAAATTGTGTGTTGAACCTGAAGTTCTGTGTCTGGTCCATTTGTTATACCACAACCCCTCCACAACCTGTTTCTGATTTGCAAGACAGAAGGCTGAGTGGCTATGGTGAAGTGTAGCATCCCGATTCCCTTTGATATTACTTTGCCTGCCCAATATATTGCTATAAATCAAAGGGGTCCCAGGATCTTGCTGTCTCCCTGAACATTTGTCATCCTCTCTGTCCAGAGAAAGACATGGGTGTGCTGGCATATGAAGCCCAAGCTTTTTTCTGTATCTAAAATACTGAGACATGATGTTCCTGCCACTGCAGTGAACAAGCCTTACACATATCGCTACACAAACACTGAGTACTAGCTAACATAACCGAATCACCTCTGTATTCTCAGTGGGGCATGTACCCTGCACACACCAAACTGATGAAAAAAAGCCTGGGTCTCGACAATAAATCTCTAAACCACTACCAAATTAAGTGAAAGTGACTTACTTAGGTTGAAAACCAAAACAGTAGCCAGTTAGGATGATTTCCGCTTCCTGGAAATCTAACAGGAACCAGAGAGACCACAGTTAATGAAAAAGCCCTAGCTAACGTAGAGTAATCGAAAACCTACTAAAAGTAAACTTTTTAAATAAATTACAAATAAGCAAAACTGTCTGGATTGGCAGATTTAAAGATAATAAAGGATCCTAAGTGTTATAGATGTGACATGGTGGGAGGAGATTTACTTCATATCTTTTGGGACTGTCCAAAAATCACTCCATTGTGGAATGAGATAAAGAACAAAGTCGACCCCTTACTAGGGTTAGAAGATATGTTTCATCCCAAGGTATGCTTGCTAGGGGACATGACAGGGTTTCAGATCAAAAGGAGAAATTTTCATATGACCCTGATTTCTAGTATAGTGAAAAACTAGTTCTTAAGTACTGGAAGGATCCCCATAGGATTACTTCTCTGAGTGGTTGGCGAACTCCTTCTGAGCCTCAGGACTGAAAGGATGATTGCTATTATTCGTAATCAGTTGCCCTTTTCGAGAAAATCTGGACCCCACTGGTGGTAGCCTATATGTAATCCAGTTAAGCTTTTTAATGGGCTCTGACCGTATTTAGAAATAAGGCCCTAACTTCGCGAGGAGGTTGGGAGGATTATGGGGGGATACTTGGGGAGGGAGGGTTTTGGGGGTCTTGTAGAGTTGTATCATCTTTGTATTGGTTATGGAATTTTCGGATAATTTCACAATTTTGATGTCTTGTTTCTGTTATCATTTTCTTGTCTCTGCAAGAATATATGAAAAGTTCAATAAAAAAGTTAATGGCAAAAAAAAAAAAACTGTCTGGAGATCCAGCCATTACTGGAGTTCAGTATGTGGTGACTGTGCTCTTCAGATGGAGAAACAGATCTAAGCAACGGTCAGAGTGGAGCACAGATGCAGAGTTTAAACCCACACAGGTTCTATCTTGGAAGCATCGCTCTCAGTTGAGATGACTGCATAAAGTGTAAACATTAAGTCAGAGATTTCTAGAGTTAGGAATAAGCAGCTCATGCTCACAACAGGGGACTACTCCTGCAGAGCCCTCTGCCATATGCAGACCTCCCCATGCAAATAAGCCCGTGGTACAGGCAAGGCACTCTGGGTCTTTTGCATCTCAGTATGGCATCATTACAGGCCAAGGAGCAAACAGACATGCCCTGGATACAGTTCCACCCGTTCTACCAGACTGTTGTTCTGATGCTGTTAACACACATCCCTAGTAGTTTAGTGGCACTCTCTCACCAAATCACTGATTCGATGCCATTAACACCTAGTCCCGGTAGTCTAATGTCCCTCCCAATCACTGATCTGATGCTGTTGGTACACAACCCTGGTAATCTAGTGCCCCCCCCACCCTGGTCTACTTGCCAGCATACCACTTACCCACCACCACCACCATCCCCAGCACAGCACCAAGGTGGCAGCTGGCACTTACCCACAACTCATCACCACTGCTGGATGCAGTCTTCTGCACAGAGCCTCCACTACAGTGAATAGGTCCGAATATAGACCAACTGTACACACGTGCAGACTTAGAAATTATTCTGCTGGCCCATCTGTGCAGTGGTACTGCTACCACGCATGACACCAGTGACCCGGGTTTGGAAGCAAGCCCAGGTTGTCAGGGCCAGTCGGGGGGGGGGATCGAGTGTCCCAGAGAATGCTCTCTTCCTTTAGGGAGGGAAGACTGTGTGGTCCACTATGACACTGCCACCTGTGTAGCCACAAGTGGCCATGCAGTTGAGCCACAATAGGTGGGCGGAGTGCCTCCTGATAAAAAAGTCTGCATGTATGTATGTACACATCTGCTTGGTTCTAGCTCATGAGGTGCTCAGGGATGGTGACGTATGGGGAAGAAAAGCCTCCCTGACCTGAATTAGCATGACACCACCTCTCTCACTGCAGGCCCCTCACTGCTGACTGGGCTTCTGACCACAACCCAGCTGTAACTCCTCCCAGGCTTGGGGAACCCCAGGGGGGCAAACCATGGTGTCAGAAGGTAAGTCCCAGGACAACAGGTGGTGGGTTTACCAGTTTATTATTCACTTCTTTTTTATTCCCCTTCCCCAAATTAACCTCCTTAAATACCCTAGTGTTTACTTTACAACCCTGCCACCTCTCCTTTACCCCAATCTCTGACTTCCATTTCCCGCTGACAACTTGGTGCTTCTTGCTTCAGTTCAATCTCTGTTACTGGCACTTATGTAATCACGTATAGTGTATTCAATTATGTATGCCACTTTCCTTGAGGCTCATGTAATGTACTGTACTCCTCATGTAATAAGTTCATAAGTAATCTCACTCAATTATGTAACAATTGTTGTATTGCTCCATTCCAAGCTCAACCTACTGACTGCTGTATGTATACCATCCTCCCGTGTATCCCCCCCCCCAGGTCGCACCGTGAGATGAGCATCTTTTTGCTCAGTGTGCCTTTCCTAGTGAAATATTTTCAATAAATAAACAAATAAATCTATGGAATTGTATGGCAGAATGGCACTAAACCTGGGGGGTATCTTAGATACCACACCCACCACGGACACTTAAATGGAGCCCCAATCACGCACCCAAAATATGACTTACCAGAGATGCATCCATGGGGGGGAGATGCTCCCAGATTTGGTTGCATTCCGTCGTACAACCCTATAGATATGGTTAGTACACTGGTGTACTGGAATAATTTCAAAGTCTGTGCACATGCATTGCAGGTCTGCATTCGGACTTAGTCACTTTCACAGAGGCTGTGTGCAGCAGATGGCTTCCTGCAGTAGCGATGAGATGAGGAGGCCTGTTTGGGGCTGGAATCACTTAAGAAATGTGGCTGGGGGCATTTTAGACTTACAGCAAGTTCGACTCCTGCAGAGTGAGTTCTACTGCTACTTTCAAGTAATGCATTACTATCTCTCATTTCCAGTTGAAGCTCATAACCCAAAGTTGTACCCAGCAGTACTCAAATACACAATATCCTTTCTGAAGTCACGGGCAACTGTCCATATGATATCCTAGCTCTCTCAAACCCTGTTAGCCTCGAGGGGGAACAATATCCATAACATTGTACATAAATGGGTGCAACAGCTGGAATCCCTTATTAACGAGAAGGACTGGTCAGTGGCATGTCAGGCTACATCCTGAATGATCAGTTCACACCTCTGGAGAGAATATGTGTAGAAACAATTAATCTGGTTCTTTCACACTCCTGTAATCATGGCACATTACCGACCACTAAGAAGTGCCTCCTGCTATAGGCAATGCAGGGAGGTCAAAGGCACACACAAATATGTGGAGCAGCCCGAAGCTGCAGTAGTTCGTGATTGCATGTGAGGTGGATTCACAGGATGGTTTTACAAAACCTGTCATGTAAACTTTGGAGTTTTATTTCCTCCATCAGTACCAGGGGCTCACCGAGACCCCACTACGAGATACCTACTGCATATTCTGCTCATGGCGGTCAAGAAAGCGACTACCAAGCTATGGCTAAACCCACAGGTTCCAGACCTTAACACCTGGAGTGGTACTGTGAGTCAGATCTAGAAGATAGAAAAAAATCACCTTCTCCTTAAATGACCTTTCTGAGGCCTTTAATTCCAGATGGAATGGCTGGCTCCTGCATACGAGGGACAAGAACCAGAGTTTTGCCTACAACATCAGAACACCAAATCCATCTCAGTACCTGCAATTTGACATCAGAGGATCTTGGTGGCAGGTCTGAAGAGTCCGTTGCTCCAGATCACTGTGGTGAGACCCAGCTCTAAGGGTTTTAATGAGTATTCATATCGCCTGATATAACAGACCAAGTTCTGCCTCTCAGTGCCCCTCCCCCACTGTGCCCACTTTGGAGACTGCCCTGTGGGGAATAATAGTAGTAGTCTAGTTCTCCCATATATAATGGGTCAGATGTTGGTGCCCACCTCCAGTGTACCTAAGGGGGGAACCACCAAGTCCTTAATGTATCTTACTGCATGTACAGAGGCATCTGTTTGCAAAATAATTGCAACTAGGCCCTTGCAGGGGCAGAACTGCTTTTGAAATAATGGCTATGTAAACTACATTGTGCAGATCTTTTTTATATTAACAACCACAAAAAAAAAGACATAGCTGGGATCCCCCTGGCATAGTCTGCATGACTGCCTGGGGTCTCTGCTGTGCATGAATGGTGCTGTGAATGGCAGCAGGGACTGGCCACACACTCTCACAGACCTTGACCCAACCATCTGAGTAAATCTAAAACTCTGGGTTCATAATCTGCAGGTGAGGGGAATTGTTCTGTAGTTGAACAGAGGTCCTACGCCTGTGGAGACATCCTGTATGCATCCCAGTCCTCCCTATGTAGCTGTGTAGGGTTGTGTATGGCTATTCAGATCAAGCTCCAAGCCATGAGGACAGCTTGCATTACCATCAGTTAATCTAACCCCGGGGGATCATGCATTACAAGGTGAAGCCAAGTGCCTTATGCCCATAGAGTTAGATTTACAAAGGTAACCCAACCCCTGGAATGCTTTAATACTCTTTTTTTAAACCAAAATGTTTATTTCTGTATGTTGTCAATGGGGAAGGTGGTTAATACATATGGGTAAATGTGCTTTCCCACTGGAGTAGTGGTATAGACCAAAAGCTGCGACCTCCACCTAAAACTCTGGGAATGTGAACATTCTGAATACAGCAATTACCTCAGTCTTTGCTATACCAGAAATACTTCTGTGTCAGAAGTCTGACAGCAAAAACTCGGCCCCTCCCATAATGCGTTACTTGCAACATCTTAAGACTGCTATTGGCTGCAGGGTCTGATACAAACACACAGGACACCTGGGAGGGTTGGTTAGTAATCTGTGGTAACATTTAAATTATAGCTAGAAATAAACTTTCTAGTTTAACTCCAACAAGCAATATTACAGCAATGTTTCATTAGTGTTAAATTCACTGTTCCTGATGCAGTGTCCACATGCCCGAAACACTGTGCATTGGTGGAAGCAATAAAGCAACAAAACTGGATTCCAGTTCAGAGCCGAGTCTCTCTTTCTACTGTTTGGATTCCTGGAGCTGCCTTAGACGGGCTGTTCCAGAAGACTGGATCACTTGCATTATTTGTCTTTGTAAAACAGGTAGGGACAGTCCTGAACCCTGATTGGCTAAGACAGAATTCTACCTATGTCTTTTAAATGCACTAAAGCACAGGGTAAGAAAAGACCTAGTACCTGTGTCCTTAGTACACTCCCATATTCTTGGGCACACGTCGAGTTTGAGAAAACCTCATTTGGCTGCCGTATTTTTCTCTGTTAGTAAGCTTCTCACTATAAAATTGTAAGCCACAGAAACATTTAAAAGTGTTGTTTTTCTTATTTCATCCATCCTGCTGTCCCTGTCAAGCTGCTTGCACCCCCTCTTGGGCTGCACACGTGACGGGCTTGAGGAACTCCCTCCCAACCTGCAGCTTGACAGAAACATCTGGAAGTTTCTGGTAACGCACCACCACAGATGGTAGCATACTGCTGGCAACACCTTCAAGAAGTCAATGTCTTGCTGGCGGACTAAGGCAGCAACCTGGCAGCTCTCTATAACAATGCTGCAGCACCACACAGAACCGCTAGTGACACCAGATGACACAACAGCTCCCAGAGTAAGAAACTGAAAACGTTGGGACTATTTCACATTATATTATGCATTTTCTTTTTATTTTACTAATTTTTTAAAGAATCATACAGTTTATCAACATATACCCATTTTATAAGCTCCATAAAGCGCTCCGGGGTGTGGGTTAGTGTGGATAAATGCACTTCTAGGGACAGTAAGGACACTCGGCCTACAGTCTTGTACCTCACTACAGCTGAGGCGAGCATTTACCTACACTCACTGACACCACATCATGTGTTTTTGCTTACTTACAAGGCATTGGGCATCCTGGAACTGTATGTTTGTTTAATGCTGAGGACTAACATGTATCATCACTTTGCTCTTTATGGTAAGAATAACTTTAAATTTGTTTCTGAGAACAGATGGACTATGACTTTTCTGTTGTACACAAAACACAAACTAAACACCCGTCTGTGGCTTGAAAAGGAGTTAGACTGCATGCGTGGCTTGGCTGATGAAAATGTCGAATGATTGAGACCGCTCAATAGAGTCACAGCATGGAATTTTTTTGCCCCAGGCTCTGAGTGAATACATTTTCCAGACACAGCATCCAATGAGGAGACACTGGGGAGAATAACTGCCTGATGTATCCCGTGCTACAGGTGGCAGTTTTATGACTGACAGCCTCCACCTGCGAAACATGACAGGCATCATGACCAGTCTTAACAAGGCCGTTTCAGGGGAGGTACCGCCTGAGGATGCGAGAAGGCTCACTGTGTCTTAGCTGCTCCATTTTGATTTCTGACAAATGGGAGATGTGTAATCTGCTGTAGGCAGGGGGCTGCTTGCCCCACCTTACCATCTTCTTCGTCTGGAAATGACAAAGTCATCAAAGGCATCATCTTTCTGTTTTCCATATGGCCTCTCCCTGCCATGAGATTTTGCAGGTCAAGGCTGTAGATAATCAGGTTTGTAGTGTGCTAGGTGTAAGAGTTTGTGACTGTACTGATCCTGGATTTCAGATTACTATTTGTGTTATTTACTTGAAAAACTGCTATAATGTAATTCAGTCACCCCGATCTCCATGGCTCACTGGTGCCCTGGACATTTTGTAACAGAAACAGCTTTTGCATCATGCTTCATATCTGCCATATGGAGTTATTGTAATTACAGGATCATAGTGTTTAAAAACAAAAAAATGATGTTACTGCTTACTAGAATTACTGCTCCTCGCAGCCACCTGATATGCAACTGAAGTGATTTGCAGGATTACAGGATCTATTGAACAATAAGCTGCAATTCCTTTAACCCTTTCATGGCTGATTCTTAGACTTGCCAGCATCTGGCATCTGCTGCAATGTAACTGGCATTTACTGTGCCAGTGTTTAAAGGATCTCAATTCTGAGGAAAGCGTGATGAGCTACTAATACTGCCATCTTTGTACTGCTGAACCCTGTCCTTCGTTTTCGAGGATGTTAGTGGAAGGGCTCCTCCGTAGTCATCCAAGATAGTTAAAGAATTTTCCAAAGAATTTTTTGGAAATGTGGCAAATGGAACAAACCTTGATGTGCTACTACACTGATTTATGAATCTCTTATGTGATTTCAGCCAGTCAGTGCTCAGAAATGCATGGCCTCCTATCCTGTGAGAGTTGTTGCCTTGTATGGCAACATTACAGTGGTACATCTGACCTAAGAACCAGGGACAGGAACATTACATTCACTTTGTTAAATTAAAAAAAAAACTTGAAAGTTTTTTTTATACAATTTTTTATTGTATTTTCATATGTGCATTTACATTGAAAGGGCAGACATTACGTCATGCAGATTATTTGTAGTAGAAGCCTCTGTGCATGAACCATCACTGTTGATAGAGATTCTGATTGAATACTTCCTCTCAGCAATCACCAAGGGGCCCCACAGGAAGGGGGACATTCACTGGAAGGGGCCACAGCAACAGTTTTAGCAATAATGCAGCCTGAGGACATTACAGCCACACTGGTAGCCCACTACCTGGTGATGATCAAGCCAGGTTAGTTCCAGGAAGGGGGGCAGGCTCAACCCCTCACACCAATCCCACCTCCACCCTGCAGAGATGGACAGGCATTGAGGTGTGCCTGTGGGTCATTGCCCATATTACTCATGGCATTTCACCTCACCCAATCCTGTAGACACTGACAACTGTTGAGGTGTGCCTTGTGGTGTTCAGCTTCACAGTCACCCCATTTCATAAGGACATACGCTGAAATGGGTGCAGTACAGGAGAATGGGGTGAACTCTGGGGCTGAAGAGTGCAAGGTACACCTTGATGCCTGTCACTGGCTTCAGGCTGGGGTTGGGATGGCATAAGCATTACAGCCAGTGATCCAAAGTTACACCTCTGATGCATGTCAGTCTATACAGGGTGGAATGTTATGGTTAGAAACCCTAATGCCCCAGGCGTGTTGTTGATATTTGCATTACAAATTTTCAACATGGCCTTTTTGTGACCCCCACCTCATGAAAGCATGTAGGACCTCTTCTCATGAACAGTGGCAGTGTGATTTTGTTAATGTGTCCCAAACCGTGAGTTGCCACAGCAACCATGGTATTCTGCAGCAAATGTGCGAAAACACAGATCAGGCAGGATGTGAAGAATGACAGCTGTACCATCCATAGGGAGGTGTGAAGAGATGCCAATGTTGAAAATCTGAAGTGAAAATATTAAAAATGCCTTAAGTTCCAAGCACACATGGAAACTGCACAACACATGCTTGTACTGCAGTCATTTAGTGGAATTATTTCACCAAATTTTCAACAAAGGTATTTTGTGAGCTCTGCTCATGAATACTGTCACTATAATTTTCTTTATCTGCCCGAAACATTAATTTCATACAGTGACCACGCCATTGTGCACCAGATGTGCAAATGCATATTTTGGGCAAGATATGAAAAATGACAGCTGTACTGTTCATAAGGAAGTGTGAAAAAATGCCAATGTTCAAAACATGGAGTGAAAATATTACAGACGTGCACACTTCCAAGCGTACGTGGAAACTGCGCAACACACACTTGTAACACAGTCATTTTATGGACTTTTGTCACCAAATTTTCAACATAGGCATTTTAGGTCCTCTGCTCATGAACAGTGTCATTGTGATTTTCTTAATGTGCCCCAAACATTGATTTTCCACAGTGAATGCACTATTCTGCGCTGGAAGTGCAGAAACACATTTTGGCCAGGATGTGGCAAATGACAGCTGTACTGTTCATAAGGAGATGTGGAAAATGGCAATGTTAAAAATCTGGACTAAAAATGTTACAAATTCACGAAGTTATGAGCATGCGTGGAAACTGCACAATGCATGCTCATATCACAGTCATTTTATGGACTTTCATCACCAAATTTTCAACATAGGCATTTTATGACCTCTGCTCACGAACAGTGTCACTGTGAGTTTCTTAATGTGTCCCAAACACAGATTTCCCACAGCAACTGTGCTATTCTGTGCTGGAAGTGCGAATACACATTCTGGTCAGGACATGAAAAATGACAGCTATACAGTTCATAAGGAGGTGTGGAAAAATGCCAATGTTGAAAATCTGGAGTGAAAATATCACAAATTCACGAAGGTACGAGCATGTGTGGAAACTGCTCAATGCACGCTTGTAAAACAGCCCTTTTGTGGATTTTTTCCACCAAATTTGCAACATAGGCTTTTTGAGAGCCTATCTCATGAACACTGGCACTGTCGTTTCATTAATCAGTCCCGAAAGGTGATTTCACGCAGTGATCACAAAATCACCTTTTGGGACCAAATAACGCCATGACAGTGGCTGAAGTCATGAGGAGCAGTCTCAATAACCCCATGTTGAAAATGTGGTGCCAAAATTCCCCAAAATGCTTGAGATATGCACCAAAGTTGAAAAACCCTATTTATGCCATCATAGAGCTTACTGGCATTTCTTCAGTTTGTGGTCGGCTTTAAAGAGTGCAGAAATGTCCCAGTCCACCGAAGATCATTGCGCTGGGCTCCAAAGGTAAGTATGGAGTGGGGAATGTGGGGAGGCAGGGTGCACATAGGGTCAGTGTGGGTTGGGAGAGGGGCCACTGAACTCAACATGGGACAATTTTCTGTTTTACAGAGTTTGAAAAAAAACAAAACATCGCAGGACCCTTTTTTGTTTCAGAGACATTTGACACACTGGGGTGGGCTCCCAGTATGCCACTGGAGTGTTTTTTTTGGGGGTGTAGCCAACGGGGGATTGAGCACCCCCATTGGCACATACCGTGGGAGGGCAAGTGCCGAGGGGGATTGGGCACCCCCCTCGGCAGACAACAAATTTGGAGGGACATTATGCCAATGGGGAGTGCGCTCCCCCATTGGCAAAGAAGGACTGTTATGGGGGGTGCATGATGTCGAGGGGGACTGGGCACCCCCTCAGCATACAACAGAAACTTGGGGGCAGAGACATGATGCTGATGGGGACTGGGTGCCCCGTCAGCAAATGAACTGGGTCAGGGTATGCACAGGTCAAGGTACTGCCCTGTATTGACTGGTCACTCCCTCATTGCAGTGGAGTGGCTGATGCTACAATGATGAGGCAGCCTCTGATTGCAGAGGCAAAAATGTTTCAAGGTGGTGGCACGCTGGCTAAACTAGTGTCAGCAGCAGCATGCCACTGCATTGGGTAAAGTGGGCCAAGCCTCAAAAGGCAGTGGGGGCATTGGCCCTCACGATGTCGCACCTCCAAAACCCAGCTTCTCTTCTAAGCTGTGCCGAAATGTTTTCCTGTGCATGCACAAGCAAACATAAAAAACAAAGGCCATGATTTTCGCACACTGTCAGAACCCCTACAATGACTCCACTCTACATGTCCACACCTCCCAAGGCTCTCTTCTTGAGCAGGTAAACACATTCAAATACCTGGACATCACCCTTGACTCCTCCTTCACCTACCATGTACATATCTATATCCTCTGTAACACCATCAACTCCAGAATTGGCTTCCTTTTTTGGATCAAACACTGTCTGCCTATTGATGTGCCTCACCTTACTGTGTCATCCTTGGTCCTCTCTGTGCTGGACTATGGAATTGTGTTCTATGGCTCAGCTGATAACACTGCTCTCTGTCACATTAGGACAATGCTAAACAAGGCCTGTCGCCTGGTGACAGGCTGCGATAGAACTACCCACACATGTGACCTCTACAGTCACTCAAACTGGCTAAACTTCAAATGTCGTCTTAAGTATCACACATGCCTCCTGGCTAAGAAAATCCAGTTAAAACTCATGCTACCTAGCATACATGGCCTCATCCAACCATCCCACCCCCAAAGAGTCACCAGAAGTACCTCCAAGGTCCCTCTTCTGGTCCCCCGCTGTAGGACATCCATGGGTCAAAAAGCTTTTCATCACAGGGCTCCTAACTGGTTAAATGGCCTACTTGCTGCTCTGACTTCTCGCACAAAAATAGGCCCTTTTAAAACCTCACTCAAGGAATTTCTTACTAGCAACTCAACTTGTGATTGCCCCTAGTAGCACTATACTACCTCATCCCCTGCCACCTCCTTCACACTGACTAATTTTTCTTAAGAGTGTTTGTCATATTTGCATTATGTAATTCAGTACATTTCCTTAGTTTCTCTCTCAATTGTATTATCTCCTTGCATTGTAATCAGTTATGCTGAACCTCCTGCCTTACAATCTGTATTTATTACCATATTTTGTTTTCTGTTTTGCACATGCCGCTGGGCTATCTCTGCCCTCTGTTATGGAATGTTGCTCAGTACGATACCTTCCCTGCTAATGTAATATATGGACTGATTGATGTCATGCACCATTTCTTTTTTACTCCCCTATATTTGTGTTGTTTTACTATGTTTACCGACGAGGAGCCTTTGCAAGAGTCTATTGACTCAAAGGGTGTAATTCTGATTTCCCAATCAATAAATAAATAAACTTAACTAGGAGGGAAGGTATTTTGTAACTAACAGCTGATAGTAGCAAAGAAAGTGAAATCCCTCTAAGATAGGGTAGTACATACTGATCACAAATACTAGTACAAACATTTGCTTCAATGTTACCTGAGCAAAAAGGGAATTTTTCAGGTGTTAAATGCATACATTGTAATAACGCACAAAGAATAAAGAAAAACAAAAAGTGGCGAGAGGAGAGGATGTCATAATTCATGACTTTGTAACATGTCAAACAAAAGGAGTGGTATATGGCATTAAATGTCCTTGTGGCCTGATTTAGATAGGGAAAACAGAAAGACAACTTAAAACCAGGATCGGAGAACATAAAGGCTGTATCAGGAGAAATGACTTGAATTCCCAGATTGCAAGACACTTCATGGAAGCAGCTCACCAGCTTCCAACCCTGAGATTTTTTGGTATAGATAAGGTTGTTCCAGATTGGGGGGGCACTATAGACAGAAGTTACTGAGCTGAGAAGCATATTATATCGATTTGTTTGAGGACCTAGACATCAAATATGGTTTGAATTATGGAATAGACTGGCTTCCACTTTTATAATGGGATAAAAGAAAATTCCAATGAGAGAAGAGTTTTAAACAGGGATTTCATCACAGTCCAGAGATGCCAGTAATCCTCTACACCTAGAAAACCTCCACCATAGAGTACTGTCAAGAAAGGAATAGCTCTTTGTTCATAGCATAGAATGTAAGAGGTCCCTTGAGAAAAGTCAAAATATCAACTAGAATAAGGAACTAGAAAGACAAGTATGTATGAAAATGGAAGGTCAAATTACATACAGAAGGTCAGTTTCTTGTTATAGACAGAGTGTAATGTTGGACACCTACCACTACTTGCTGCTGTAACAATGAGGGTCCAGCACCAAGACAGGTGAATTCACCTGCCTGGCTTTGTGCACCAGGGGACTTGAAAGGGGTGTGCACTGCCGGATTTCAACAGTGGGGTCCAATTATAAAGGGACCCACTTACAAGAAGCACAACCCATTTGTTAATGCGAAGGAGCAGAGGTGCTACATGAGGAAGCTTATACAAAGGTAGAAAAACTTTCTGGTACTTGTCCAGTAGAATAATAAGTAACTTGATGAGAATAGAAATGTGTTAACAGTGTAAAACAGACCCTCACCATTTTTAGTAAGCATTTAAAGGGATAAGTGATTTATAGTGTTATAGCACTTTGTCCTGCACCTCAGTTCCATCACCCGCCACCAATCCCCTCTTATCCTCTCCTCCTCTCTCTCTCCTTCACACATTTTCCCCACCCCTACCCCCTACCCATCCCCTCTATGGAATTAAGTTTTCCCCCTTTGCCATCCTCCCACACCACTGTTCCTCTATACTACCCCCACCCCCTACTTTTCCTCCCCAACCCCTGTTCCATGTCATCTGTCCCCTAACCTCACTTGCCAAGCCATCCTTTCTTTTCCTCCCTTCCCACCCCACCCTCTCACCTTTATCTCATCTGTACCCCTATGTCTTACTACTTCACCCACCCATCCCTACCTTTCTGTCATCCATGCTCCTATGTCTTACTACCTCCCCCCACCTGTTCCCCTTCTACCTTTACCTAACTGCCTGCTCCCCTCCCATTCTCCTAATCCCATCTCTGTCTCCCTGCCTGTCCCCAACTGAACCTGTCTCTTATAACACCTGCCTCAATACTAGCTAGCACTATGATGACGTAATTGTATCATTGGTTACATTTCTGGCTGAGTTGATATCTATGTCTGCTGACTTTGTATGGTCACATACCTGCTCAGTACATGTTCAGTCTGTTTCACCTATTGACAGCTGTATATATGACATGGACCCTACTGTATGTAAATGAGTCTCTGACTCATAGGTTTTCCTAGACTGTAATAAATAAATAAATAAATAAGATGAACTTTCAAACATTTTTGGGTATAAAGATTATGAATTGGGCTAAAACTGGGTAACACCACTTGCTCTAATGTGATTATGGTTAGAATAAAGGGTTTGTTGCAATTTGGAGGCTGCTAACATTCTAAAGCAGGAAATGCATATGCAGTATTAAAACTAAAAAAGTGGTTGAAAACAACGTTGGTACAGGAAGGGAATGTCTTGAAACTGAGACATGTTGATACAAAAATAGAGGACAGGGTATGAATAAAATCAGTTGATGTTATATGTGTTCCAGGAAGGTGAATTACTGGGTGAAAAGGAGTATAAAAGCTTTCTATAAAAGACCCTCATAAATCTCTGGTTAGTAAAACTATGCACTTGAAATACAGGCTGTATACTGGTGCCCTATTAAAGGGGCAACATGATTTCTTTATTGCTTTTCAATGATACAAATAAAGGACAGTAATTATGAATGTATCTGTATCCAGCAGGAAAATCCTAGAAAATTAAATACAAGAATTAAAAAACTACACCAGAGAAAGGTGTTTAAAGTAAGTTTAAAATAGGTACTGGAGTTAAGGGATATTTTTAAACTTTCTTTTACTTAAATATTTTTTGTGTATATCTATGCAGAAAAGAAAACCAGTTCCCAGATAAAGGAGTTCTTTGTACTCCGAAACATAGAAACATAGAAGATGACTGCAGATAAGGACCACAAGGCCCATCCAGTCTGCCCATTTCTTCTTCTACCTTATAAATGTGCCATCAGCCTTTGCTCTGTCAATGGCCTATCTATTTATGCTCATCTGTATTGCTCCCTTATGCCTATCCCATGCCTGTTTGAAGCCCTGCACTGTATTCATAGCCACCACTTCTTGAGGTAGGTCATTCCATGCATCCACCACCCTTTCTGTGAAAAAGAACTTCTTCACATTACCTGGAAAATAAATCTGTACGTCATAAAGAGAGATAATAAATATAAATTTATTTTATTTTGGTGAGTGTTAATTTCAGTCTGTTTCTTGTGGAATAGTGATACACGTAAAATATGTGTCTCTTATCCATTTAAAGCAGCTTTAAAAGACAGATGCGTATTGGTGAGAGTTTACCACATGGTGGAAGTAGAGAACCATAAATTGCTAGTGGGAGGATTTACTCACTGGCATCTTAACAAAGCGATGGTTAAGTTATGAAACATTGATGTGAAGGAGGGGGTGCTATTTATTTTTATGATTTGCCTATGTACTTTTTAAAAGAATTACTTTAATTAAAAAACTCTTATTTATCATGACCAATCAAAATGGTTATTATTGTTGCTGTCCCCTGGTTGAGCAACTGACTGTCTCCTTTTGTTTTGCATTCCTATTTATTGTTGTTTCCTCCGCAACTAACGTAATTTATACCATCACATTTTGAACTGTTTGCACATTTTAATGTGCTATTATGCTTGCACTTTTAAAACATGTTGATAGTATCTTAAATGTTGCACTATAAAGGTGATTACAAAATGTGGTCCATCATGCCTTGAGAAAGCACTGCGTTTGGCACAAAAAATTATTGGACTGGAAAGGTGAGTGCTGTTGTTTTACTTTTATAATAAATTATCATGTCAGCTTACATCCAAGGGTGTACAGTGTGAATGTTGGGTAGCCCAACTTGTGATGTACTATGTTTGTGGCCTACTACAGTGCAGCTAAGGCAGTTGGATGAATCGCAAAAGAAAAAGGTACTGTACAAAAGGTCCACACTTCCAAAGCTCACAAAAATGCAGCATCAAAGGGTGTTCCTAATGACATTATTCTTCAGCTGCAGGCCAAAATGTTAGCAACTTGGGAAGCAAACATTTCCACTCCCATGCACTGATCCAATGGAAGCACTACAAAACAAACAGCTGCAAGCTCTACAAAATAGAGACAAAATGAAATTAGCTCCTACTGTTCATCTACTCCTACCCTGCTTTTGCAAAATATGTCTGTATAAATTGTTTTTTAACAATCTACACAAAGGTATTCCCTGCTCTCTCTCTCTCTCGCCCAGTGACAATTGTATAACTTTCTGGCACTACAACACACCCATTGATAAAATCTGACCTTGTGCCATGCTTCAGAAATGTCAATCACACCTCTCACAATGATGTGTTCAAACTCAGAGCCCCTGGCCAATGACTCCAGAAATAAGAATCTCTGTTACCCTAGTGTAGAGCCCCATTGATTCATTTTGACTGCTCTGATCGAAAGGCATGAAATCTGGGGGTAGCTGGAAACATCAAAGGATTATCTGAGTAACTCCACTCGATACTTTAAAAGCTGGCACATCTGGTGCACTCTGCAGGATCAAAGAATCCCAATCACACACCCATGGAAAGGTGTGCCACCAAATCCCGTAGTGTGAGCTGGTGAGCAGAGCAGAGTGCAGAATCAGGCTCTGCAGCATTCTCAAACCCAATATACTGGACTTTGCTGTGGGTTGAACAGAGCAGAGGTCGAATGCTGGCCAGTCTAGGCTTCCAGTTGGAATCCTGGTGACTGGTCCAGCTCTACACTCAAACTGTTCTCTGTTCCTATGTGGTGACAGAGTAATGTGGGACTCTGGGTGTCACCCTGAGCTGGTCTCACACAGTTGCATTGGGGAGTGGAGTGGAGTGGAGTGACTTGGAATGGCGACAAACACATCCTCATGCATATGTCAGCCTGATGGTGGATCTATCCATAGTTAGCCTTATGGATAAAAGCCAGATATTACAGATGTAACATGTGAACATTGGGAGTGGGTCAAATCAGTGTCACATTCACTCTTTCATTTTGCAGATATTAATGAGTGTAAAGAAAAAGTAGCCTGTGGTCTCAATGCTGTGTGTTGTAATACCCCAGGAGATTACTACTGTACCTGTCACAAGGGATTCAGATCCAGCTCTGGAAAGGTTAACTTCATGAACTGAAAAGAATCAAGGTATGAAGGTAAATGGCACCCAGGTTTCATCTGTACTATTCTCAGTTCTCAAAGCCAGAAATAAAGGGCACACTTCAGTAAAACCATCTAAAGTAATATTTTGTTGGGAGTTCATAAAGCATGATTGCAGTTCAAGTGGAGTAACACTTCATTAAAACATGTAATTCAACATTAATATAGCAAGTAAAGTATGTTTACTGTAGCATTGTCACTCACAGATGATAGTGTCTGCTTGCAATTTCTGCAGCTTCATTTAAAATTTAGAAAATATTGGATCAGGCAAGACCTAGGTGGATGGCCAAAGTAAGATACAAGAGTAGCTGCCACTCCACAACAAAATGTAGAGTTCACCAAAGGAGGCAGTATAGTGCAGTAGTTTAAGGCTCCAAGCTGCAAATTTGGAGACCTGGGTTTGAATCCCACAGCCCCCCACTTGCATACTGTGTGACCCTGAGCAAGTCATTTAACTTCTTTGTGCTCCCAGGTAGAGATGCAGCAAATTTAAATTTTGCCAGCGAAGTGAATGCGAAGTGGGCACTTCGCGTTGTCACTCCATTTCGTGGAGTAGCCAGCATGAAATGCCCACTTCGCCTTATTATTACTTTGCCTTGTCATTCCACCTTAACGTGAAGTAAAGCGGAGTGACAACAATATTGGCAGCCCCCCCCACACACAGTCACTAGAATTAATGTGCATCCCCAAAATGCTACTCTCGTCTTGCCTCCAGAAAATTCCCCAGTGCTCATGAAGTGAAGTGAGAGCTCAACAAGAAATGCAAAGTCTCCCAGAATTAATGGCACACTCAGTCATCTGGGCAGTGGTCAGACAAAGTCACCAGAACTAATGTTCATCCCCAAAATGCTACTGTCTTGTGTCCAGAAAATTCCCCAGTGCTGACCCCCTCACAGGGGCACCAGCACATAAATGTTGCCCCCCCCAGCAACACTGCATGTCCACCCCCTGCTACTGGTGATACCGACCCCTCTCTGCCACCTGATATACTCCCCATCCCTCTGCATCACTTCGGTGCCATTGGAGGGCCAGGAGTGGACATCCATGGGGTGCACTGCCAATGTGCACCCCACTGCATAAGGGATCCACTGTTGAACCTATACCGGGCAGTCAATTGGATGCCCATCTTGATCCACGACTCTGCCTGCACCCTGCCTGGACCTGTGCACTGGGGGGTGAGGCCATGGACAGGTGACCAGAGATGGTGAATGCCCCTGGTGTGCACCTGTCCTCAGGCGCAGACTTCCATGGGTTGTTAATGTGCTTCAGCATGTACTACCCGCCCATTGGTGCATAGCACCCAATGTATGCAGGTGGGCAAGGGGAGGTGTGTGGCCATGAATATCCATGCTATTCCATATTCAGCAGCTTTATGCTGCACAAAAGGGATTAGCATGGTCCTTTTGTGCAATGCAAATACCACCTCACAAACCCCTCTCTTACTCCATGCAACCCTAGTGGTTGCCTGAGGTACAGCAACAAATGATCTGGCTGTCAAGTGGGGGAGTACACCCACACTCCTGTGGTCAGTGGTACCTCCCCTGACCACTGAGCTGGGTATGCGCGACCATATCTCTGATTAGAAGCATCACTCCTCCCTCTGATCACCATCACCATGCCCACCAAAGGTCTCCCTGGTGCCCAGTGGTCCCCACAACTTTTGATGCACAACCCAACTGTATATCCCCAGTCCCTGCTGCCTACTGCCCCCCACCACTTGCCAGGCAGCCACACAAAGCTAGACCCCCAAGTGTCCAGTGTCTGAAATCCACCTGTCTAATCCTGCTACAGATATTAGAAGTCCCTGGCATCAAGTCCCCCACCCTGTACCAGAATCACCATTCATTTCTGAGCCTATGGTTTATGTAAATTGTAAGGTGCAGGGCCAGAACAAACACGAGCCCCTGGAGTGTCCTGATATCAACACAAATTGTCAGTACTGCCTGTATTACTGCAGCAATCAATGATGTCTAGCCAGCCTCCCCACCATGACACTGAACACCAAATCACACCCCGTCCTCTTACAGCATCTTCAGTGCCATGGGAGTGCAGACAGTGTCCAGCACAGCCCTCCTCACACCTCCTTGGCTGGCCATCATATTTCTCACCAGAGATCATGCATCTTATTTATAGAACTGGCTGGCATGCCCTCTACAAAAAGTAAAATGCATGCTCCCTGCATGGACATATTGTGGCATGCTGAAAAGGTGTGAGGAGGGCTGCACTGGTTGATGTCTGCACTATTGCAGCAGCAAAGATGCTGGTAAGGGGACGTGTAATTGGGTGTTCAATGCCACTTTGTTGGGGGGGCTACTAGACACCAGGGATTGCTGCAGTAACACAGGTGCTACCAGGGATCAGAGGGAAGATACCAGGACACATTAGGGACTTGTGTTTGTTCTGTCCCTGCAGCTTAAAATTTACATTGAGAATAGGCTAATAAATGATGCTGTGTCTGGTACAGGGCTGGGAATTGGTGACCATAGAGGGCCACTGGACACCAAGGATATACAATAGCTATAGTGGGATGGGATGGGGAGTTGGAACACTGGGCAATTGGGGGGCTATCTTTGTGAAGCTACCCAACAATCTGAGTGGTAGCCACAAGACACCAGGCATTGGGTATATGCTGGTCAGGCTGTGCATTGGAGGGTGGGGGGCAGTAGGCACCAGGGATCAGGGATATACTGATCTGCTATACATCAGAGCATGGTAGAACCACTGGGCACCAGGGACTGCCACACATGCAAATTGCCCCTTAGTGCCTTGCATACCCAGTGGGCTCATTTCATGAGTCCCATTAAAAATTGAAGATAGCACTCTGGTGCTATCCACTCTTGAGGTGCACTTCAGGATCCATGTCTGGGCAGTGCTACTTAACTTAGGACTGCACCAACATGGCCATATATTTGGTCAGATAGTGCTGGTGTGTTATGTGACTGAATATGGCATCTTTGGAACCCTGAGCAATTGCAAAGTGTAGCACAACCCTCTTCACTCCACTTTGTGCTTTTCTTTTTCTGATTATCTGGTCCCAGATGTTTTTTTTTTTTTTCATTTGTTAACCGAGTTGCACTGATCCAAGGGCCTACTTCAGGCATAGCTTGGACCATAGACTGGCAACATACAGAAAGGTAAACAATGAGGACAGCTGAATGCATAGAGATTGAACAGTACCATAGCAGTCAAGGTAGTTTAATAAAATATACAGTGTTTAGGCCACAAATTGCCATTGCTCAAAGGTATTAACATGTACAAGTTTAAGTGGTATTTGAACAAAAGTATACATATTATTTACAATTTACAATATGTAAGTTCCAGGCAGTTGATACTTGGGTAGGGTGCTGGCCAGCAAGCCAGGCCCATTGGATTCAAGAAGCAAAAGCAGGGTATAGGGGATAGATAAAATGCCCAGTGGTGCCAGCAGCCTGGAGACAGGTACAGGTCATAAAGCACAAGAAGAGGGATTTTAGTAGGGTGTGGAGGTTTTGCAGTTGGTCAATGAAGTGCAGTGTGGGGGAGAGGTCATTCTGGAGGGAGGGCCCCGCAAGAGAAAATGCCCTATGACCCATCATGGTGATTATGTGTGGATGGACCAGTTGGAGGAGAGATGACTGGCAGACGTTACAGCTGTGAGTCTTTGGGCAGATTAGATGGGATAGAGGGGAGTGCAAGGAGCTGTGGATAGCATCCCTACTGGTCTAGGCCAGCAAGTAGGAGCGTCAAGTTTGCAGTGGAAGCCAGAGAAGGGACTGGTAGAGAGAGCAGTGGTACATGGATACAGGGGCATGGAGGACAAGGTGACAAATCCAGTTGTAGGTGGTGTTCAGCTGGGTCTGGTTGAGAGTGGATGTAAGAGAGAACACAGGGCACCCATCTTCAAGGAGGGGGAGGAGGTTGCCACATGCTTTAATGAGGTGAGCTTCTGGAGAGAGAGAGATGATCAATATGGCAGTAGCAGAGACCCAGCTTCTGGATAATGTGATGTATCAGGGAGGCAATGTGGTCAGAGTAGGTAAGTAATGGGTTAAGGATAACGACCAGGTATTTGAAGGAATGAACAGTGTTGAGGAGTGATCTGTCCAGGGTTTGGACTCTGAGAAGGCTATCACAGTAGCCAGAGGAGGCAAGTCTATATTTTGAGTTAAAAAGCATAGCCTTTGTTTTGGATGCATTTATCAGTAACTTGCTGGAGGAGAACCAATAGTGTTCCTGGCAGAAATCATCAATGAGGGGTTATCAGGGCTTTGGTTAACTCCAATTTGGGAGCATTTGGCTACCAAAAATAAGGCAAAAACTTCCGAAATAAAGGGGGAGAAAGTCACCGACTTCCAAATGTAAAAATCAAAATTGGATGACTTCCAAACTGAAGGCAAAGAAGCTAAGAAATTGTGGATTTTTCTTAAAGAAATTGTATTTTACCACTAATATCTGTATTAGCATCCATAAACTGATCCTTCTTAGATATACTGGCTTTCAAATTGTAGAATCTAGGAAGTATGTTGACTTCCAAAAAATTGGAATGAGTTCCAGACTTTGACTCAGAAAGTATTTGACTTCCACAAAAATTAAATTAACTGAATTCTTGGGGGTTATAGACAGAGAACATGACTTCTACTAACTTAACACATCTTTATTATCTTTATTTATTTAATTAGTTTTTGTTTACTGGGTAGGTTCACTAAACAAGAGAATTGCCTATATTCAGCCATGACCCAGGAGAGTACAAACAGGAAAATCAGAGTACGAACAAACAAAACCCAAAAAAATCCTGCACTCTGTTTATAGAATAAAAGGACTGCTCACCACAAACTTTCCATAACGTGTTTCATTTAATTTCAGGGTCATGTGCAAGGCCCTCACATCAAAGTACAAACAAAACTGGCATTGTTCATGACACAGCATGAATTGAGAACAAAACATGTCACAGTTTACTGACAAGGACCAAGCCATTTCTGTGGAGCCAGGAGAGACATTACATTAGCTACTTGCACTAGATGGTAAAACAATAGTAACTAATGTCAGGCAACAACATCTTCGAAATAGGTAACAGCTATGATAATAGGATTAGAGGGAAGTAGGAACATGCGGAGGGCAGGAAGTGCAGGGAAAAGTAAGTGCCATATGGGGAGAAAAACTGCTAGGAGTAAGGCTCAAGTTTCAGAACAGGTGCAAACGTTAGAGCCAATTAGGTAGGTGCGAAGACCCAGTTTAAAGGCTTGGTCGGATTTGATGAGTTTGATGTGACGGTAGAGGGAGTTCCAGATGAAGGGGGCAGATGTAGTGAAAGAGTGTTCCCCTTTTTTTGTGAGATGTCTAGGAATTTTGAGTAGGGTTTGTGCAGATGACCTAAGGAGGTAAGCTTAGGTGGGGTGGGATAACATCCTTTAGATACACTCAGGGGTCCCTGTTCTGATTATATTATTGATCAAGCAGCCAGC
This sequence comes from Neoceratodus forsteri, assembly GCA_016271365.2. Taxonomy (NCBI): domain Eukaryota; kingdom Metazoa; phylum Chordata; order Ceratodontiformes; family Ceratodontidae; genus Neoceratodus; species Neoceratodus forsteri. The sequence goes on from JADMNL010000035.1 coordinate 14,598,346, forward strand.
AGAAAAGAGTCTATATGACACCAGGGAGAGCCAGCCCAGTCTGGAATAGAGTTGACACTGATGTGTATGTCTGTGAGCAGAGAGGGCAAATCTAGATACGCTGTTATAGCAGGTGCTCCATTTCTGGAGGGCTGCTTTGCTAGCATTAAGGTATACCTGGAAGCAGTATGTAAGACAGGGAAGGAGGAACCCTTGTGCTATAGCAAGACAAGTGGCATTGTTGTGGGAGGACCTAATTTTCTAGGCAAGCCCCAGGTTGGAGTTTACCACCTTACAGGTAGCAGCAAATGTGTAGGTTAAAATCCAGAGATGGGACATGTGTAACTCCTAGGTACCTAAAGGAGTTAACAGATTCCAAAGGGGAGACATCCAGACATAGACCAGAAAAGTCAGGGGTGCAGGATTTGATTCAAAAGGGGGAGCTAAAAAGCATAGTTACTGTTTTATTTGAGTTTAGTAGGAGCTTGTTTTGTAGAAGCCAATTTTGTAAGTAGTCAAAAGTCAGCTTGAAGATTTGTCTTTACTGATATGGAGTCTTTATCACTAGAGAGAAGCACCATATCGTCAGTGTAGAGGATTGTAGAGGAGGAGCAGGTCAATGAGGGCAGGTTGTTGATAAACAAAAAGAAAAGGAAAGGCCCGAGTATTGATCCCTGGGTAACTCCAACATTAGTAGGGGCAGAATCAGAGACAGCAGTTAGAATTTGAACAAATTGCATCCTCCCAGCAAGGTAGCTTTCAAACCAGGAGATGGCAGTTTGGGAGAAACCCAGGAAGGACAGTTTGAAGAATAGTAGAGGGTGATTCACAAGATCAATGACCTTTGTAAGGTCAATAAATATGGCCCCCATTAGCTGGCCCTTATCCATCACCATTACAACTTCATTTGATACTTGAAGTAGTACAGTTGTGGTACTTTGCCCTATATGGAAACCATGGGAGCAGTTGATAGAAGGCTGTGAAGGTGCAGATATTCAGATACCTGGGAGGCAACAGCCTTCTCAAGTAGTTTATTTATGGTAGAAAGAATGGCAATTGGTTGGTAGTTTGCCATATTTTTGGTTTCCCCTTTTTGGTGCACAGGGACCACTTGAGTGTTTTTCCAAAGAGTAGGCACTGTTTGGGTTAAAATGGATAGGCTGAAATTTCTAGTAATAGGAACTACTAGAGCTGGAGCTGCCAATTTGATGACATTTGGCAGTAATTCATCTGGACTGGCAGATCTGTGAGGAGAGATAGTTTAAAGGAGATGCAGCACCTCAGCAGTGGAGACTGATCTAAGGGTAAAGGAGGATCCAGATGGAGGGTGCATATCAAGAGCAGGGGCGGGGGACTGATTAAAATTCTCCAGGAATTCAGAGAGATCAGAGAACTGAGTGTTCAGGGCATTTGCAATCATAGCTAATTTGTTCCAGTTGGCATCATCTATTGTCATTTCAGTTATAACCTGTTTGGGCTTTTGGCCTATGAAGGTTTTGTTGTGCTGCTGATATTTTACAAGTGGTAAAATAACCAAAAACACAGCACCAGGACAGCAATGGTGGTGCACATATCATACTGTCACAGAAAAAAAAAATTATAATAGCACCCACCTTAAGACAAGGACCACACAGATGGATATATTACACCATCATTTATGTATAAAAATCATATACAGCACATCTCAGTAAGGTTCACAAGAACAAAATTACTTGCATACTCTGGAGACAAGACTAACATTTCACAAGGAAACCCCTTGCTTCATCTGATTAACATTAACAACGTGTTCCAATTTTGGTCTGAGCTTTAAAATGTCCCAATTATGTGCAATAATATTCATATTCTCACTGGATCTGGTAGAAAACATAGCAACAAAGTGGTAAGATTTTTAATTATTGTCCACTTTAGCTTTTTGAACTAAGGTCTGAGCCCTATCCATCTTCAAAACTGCCATAAAAGCCTCAATGATAGGCCTGTAGCTATAACCCTTCTGTCTTAACCTCACTATCTGTTCTGATTGTTTTGAAACAAATTCATGCTATTCTGTGCAATTGTGCCTAGTTCTGATCAGTTGTCCCTTCAGTATATTATGGGTCGTAGGCTGAGGGTGACAACTGCTAACTATTAACAAGCTGTTCCGATCTGTCTCTTTTTGGTACAGAATAATGTAAATGTCACCATCTACATTCCTACAGATTTTTAAATCAAAAAATACAATCCCATCGGCATGGATATTCTGATTAACTTTCAAGCAGGTGCTGGTTTCCTCTAACTATGTCATGAACTGAGCAATCTGTTCCAGGGTGCCTAACCAGATAATAAGTATATCATCAATATAGCACTGCCACAGATCCAAACAAGAAAAAAATGGATTTGTGGTGGTGCTATAAAGAATCTTCTCAGATTGTGCCACACAAAAGCTTGCTTAGCTCAGGGAAATGGGCAGACAAGGTGGGCCAAATGGTCCTTATCTGCTGTCAAAGTCTATGTTTCTGTGTTTCTAAGCATAAACCCAGGCTTGAACCTTTACGACCTGAAATGGCAGGTTGTTCAAAGTTATCCTGCTGTGTATGTATATCTGAAATTCTACCTGTCCCGAGAGCAACATCTACCATGATGCAGAAAATCAAAGCCCTAAATGAATGGCTGAGAAAGTGGTGTTTTAAGCAGGATATACCCTGTATTACCCACTGGGACTCATTTTCAGATCATTCTTCCTTGTTTTGCTGGGACGGTTTACATCTCAGTCATAGGGGTAGTACACTTATGGGGAAAGGTATCACTAAAATCATAAATTATTGTTTAAACTAAAAACAATGGGGGAGAATGGGTCTATTCCCAAGTCTCTGAATACTTACCAAAATATTATTACAACTGTCACTGTCCTCTATGCTTCTGGCCCTACAACATCTAGCGTAGCTGCCCTCCTCCAAGAAGATTTCAATGCCATACAACACTGGTTTAGGTCAAATCAGTTATTCCTAAACTCTAAGAAAACTGTTTCCCAAACTTTTGGCTCACAACAAAAACTCTCCCGTCAATCCCCCTGCACCCCTTTTAAAACACTGGACGGGACCCCCCTGGAGATTTGCACTTGCTACAGGTATTTAGGTGTTTGGCTTGACCAACACCTAGATTTCTCTTTCCACATCGAATCCTTGCACAAGAAGCTCCTCCCAAAGCTCAGCACTCTACACCAAAACAAAAGCTGCCTCCCCACACAGACTAGGCAAGCTATTGTCCAAAAAATGATTCTGCCCATTCTAGACTATGGTGATATAGTATACACCACTGCCCCTGCATCCACCCTGGCTAGCCTCGACACCCTGTTCCACTCTTTCTGTCGATTTATCCTCTTTTGCCCACACTCTACACACCACTGCAACCTTTACACTTCCCTAACCCTGCCATCCCTCCACGACCGTAGACTAATAAACAGTGCCAGGTTCACAGCCAAATACTGGTCCCTCTCCCTCCCACTCTACCTGTCCTCTACCCTCTCCAAACAACCTCCACCCGCATACTCCCTCAGGACCACTGACCCTAGGCTGCTGCACATTCCGTTCATGCGCACAAAAAATGGCCAGGCCGCTTTTAGCTACCAAATCCCTCAACTCTGGAACACCCTTCCTGCCCCCATAAGACATGCCCCCAACCCATACCAACGTAATCGCCTACTCTGAGGGCATTTCTCCTCCAGCTGCTCCTGTTTCAATTAATGCAACCCTACATCTATTTGTGAAATTAACTGCTCCCAAGCTGAGCACCCTCCAATTTTTCTCTACACTTTACATGTATTACCTCTGTCTGTAAATCATCTTCACTAACTGTGAAATATGATGCTTGTTGTCCTAACTTGACTATGTAAATACTTTCTCTTGTAATCGAAAATGTTTGTAATTTGGGTCTCGGCCCCCAGGTCGCATCTGGAATCGAGCATGTTGCTCAGTATGCCAACCTGGTAAAACTCGTAAATAAATAAATAAATAAAATAAATAAATGTAAATTTCTAGCTTTGAATGCAAGATCTTTAAACTAACTCAAATTAGCAGAACTCAAAGTCAAATGTAAAACTTTAAATATAGGGGTGGGAGTAACTGAAACTTGGTGCAACGCATCCTCAATTTGTTCCAGAGAAATTCCAGGTTATAAGTTATATCATAAAAACAGATTAGATAAGCAAGGCAGTGGAGCTTGTATGTACATACAAAATTATATTCCTTCTTTTGAAGTGGGTTCTCCCTTTCCTTTGGAAAGTATATGGGTTAGAATCTTATTGAAGGAGCAGTCCTATATAACTATTGATAACATCTATTGACCTCCATCTGCAAATTCAGATTACACAACTGATATGTTTAAAGAAATTACACATTTTTCAGAATATCAAGATACTGTAATATTTGGTGACTTTAACCTCCCTCATATTAACTGGGACTCATTCTCAGGACAGTCCTATCCTATGAAAGGACTAATGGATGTGGTAGTTAGTACTGGATTACAACAACTTGTTCCTGAACCCACTCGAGGTCCTAATATTTTAGATCTATTATTTACTAACATAGAGCAACAAATTAGCAATTTATAAATTTGGGATCCACTTGGGACCAATGATCTTCATCTATTCTTTTTGAAATTCAACAGTTTAAAACTACACAAAGGAAGTTATGCTATGCAAACAATTATAACAAAGCAATTTTTTCTAAAATCAATGAATATTTACAAAACATAAACTGGGAATCTAATCTTCTTAATTGTACAACACAACAAGCTTGGGACTTTTTTTAAAAACATTGTACATTATTTGGAAAATACCTTTATTCCATCTAAGAGGAATTTTAATAATAAATGAAAAATTTCCTCTTGGTTCAACAAGACAATTAATAATCAGATTAAAATAAAAATTAAATTTAGAATAGTTCTGTTCCATTTAAAACTACTCTATTACATAAATACAGACTATCTGTGAAAAAATTAAAACATTCTATTAAATTGGCAAAAAATAAGCTAGAATTTAAATTAGCTCACACAAAAGACTGTCACAAATCTCTTTTCTCCTATATAGATAGTAAAAAAGGTGTATCCAGGACCATTTGTCCCATTATAACCAATGGCTCTTCTCTATCTGATATAGAAACCTTGAATCTCTTTAATAAGTACTTTTGTTCTGTCTTCTCTCAAAAATCACCTATTAGTACATTTAAAGTTCACCACGTAGATTATCATAGGTTCTATCCAACTGACATTATACAGGCTATCAAAAAACTAAAAAAAAAATACTAGTCCGTGCCCAGACAGTATTCATCCATGGTTTCTGATCAAAACCTCTATAAATATTTCTATACCTTTGTCAATTATTTTCAATAAATCCTTACAAGAAAGCATTGTACCAAATGATTGGTATTCAGCAATAGTTACTCCCATATTTAAAAAATGCAATAGCGGTTATGTGCAAAACTATCATCCAATTAGCCTGACCTCAGTGGCTGGTAAATTAATGGAATGAGTAATGAAGTCTCTAATGGATCAAGATTGTAAAAAATTAGGAATTTATGATTCAAATCAGCATGGGTTTACTCCCAAGTATTCCTGCACCACCAATCTGACATCTTTTTACAATAATATAAGTACGCTACTAGATGTGGGTATCCCTACTGATGTAATTCTTTTGGACTTTAGTAGAACTTTTGAAAACGTCTCACATGAAAAACTCATTACTAACAAAATGGTAGTTACTAATATACTTATGTTAGAATAGAGATGTATGGACATGGTACAAGGAGGAAAAAAGAGTTTCCTAGAGATCTGGAGGCAGAGTGGTAAGATAGAAAGAGGAGATTAGATAATGAAAAACAGAGGGATAAGATAATAGGTGAAGGTGGAAAGCAGTAGAACCCTGAACTCTAAGGATACCATCAAATTAAGTCAGAAATGATTCAGACGGGAAGGAGGTAAATAAATTAATATGACCTGGAAAAGATATAAGAAGATTGTAATGATTATAAGGAAGATTTTAAACTTCACTTTTGTACTGTCCTATGAATGAAAGATATACCTACCTGTACCTAATAGACTATGTACCATGCCTATGATCTTTTAAATAAAAAGACAAGTTATAAAAAGGAAAAACTCATTACTAAAATGCACAAACTAGGTTTGTCACCCGATATTGTCAACTGGACTTTAAACTGGTTGACAAATCATTCTCAGAGAGTCAGAATTAATGATATCTTGTCTGATTCGGGTAGTGTGACAAGTGGGGTATCACAGGGGTCGGTCTTGGGACCAACATTGTTTAACCTCTTTATCAGTGATTTACAAACAGGGCCAAATAACTTCATAGTTAAATTTGCAGACGGTACTAAACTGGGGGGCAAGGTTAATAATCGAGAAATATTTCTGCATTAAAGAAGGATTTGGAAAAATTAACACTTTGGGCAAATGAAAATCATATGCAGTTTAATCAAGACAAATGTTTAGTAGTGCATTTCAGTGTAAATAATCAAAATGATATATCATATAAATGGACTACCACTACACTCAGCAAATTGTGAAAAAGATTTAGGGATATATGTTAATAATAAACTTACATCAAATGATCACTGTGTTAGAACTGCTTGCATGACCAACAGACTTTTGAGGCAAATAAAATGCACTTTTGTTAATCTCACTGAACAATGCCTTATTCCATTGTATAGGGCACACATTAGACCGTATCTAGACTATGGCTCCCCTTTCTGGAATCCAAACCAAAAAAAAGACAGCAATTCTTGAACAGGTTCAAAGGAGAGTAACTAGAATGATTCCAAGATTAACAAACTTGGATTATCAGAACAGATTAAAAGCTACTGGTCTCTTCTCTCTTCAAACTAGAAGATTAAGAGGTGATATGCTTATGGTTTTTAATTTAATAAATTCATCAGATCTAATGGAAAAATGTGGTCTAACACTCTCCAAAAGGAGACATGTTCTGAGACTGCATAATAAACAGCTTGAAGTAAAAACTTATAAAACCAGCAAAAGGGGAAACTTTTTTCCAATAAGAGCATCCATTGTATGGAACACCTTGCCACAAGAATTGGTAGAGGCAACTAGTGCCACTGTCTTTAAAAACAAATTAGATGTTTGGTTGAGGGATAATAGATAAATAATGTTCCACATAGTGTGGGGAACAGTCTCGATGGGCTCTGGCCTTCTTCTGTTCTTTCATACCAAGTAATACCAAGTAATCCTAAGACCTTTGCATCTGATTCTACAGGAAGCAATTCATTCCACAATGGGGAGTCTTGCCATAAGTAAAACTTAACAGGCATTTAATTATAAAATATGACCCTGTGAAAAGAAACAGTAATTTTTATTCATGTTTCAGAAAATGATTTAAACAAGCACTACCACTACAGAGTAGCCAACAGCTGTTATCTTTTTATGGCTGTGTGGGCTGTGCTCCTCAGACGTTTTGGGATAAGTGTAGGAGAAAAAGAGTATGTGAATGGAACTCAGCCCTGTGGTGTCCTACAGTGATGAACAAATGTCTGTACAGTGCTGACTCCATTGGTGCTTTCTTCCACCGATGGAGATCCCCTCCATGGCATGGTCACCCCACCCCTATGGGCACAATACTTTAGTTCTGCACTTCCATCAGAACTGTGTATGTGCGAGTATCACACATGCACAGTTCCATTGCCACTGCCATCTTGCAAATAGAAAACCACTGCTGCTTTAAAGCTGTGCCATCTACTTTGAAATTGCCGCCGCCAGTCCAAAAGCTGCCACTGCTCCAATAGCCATTCACTGCTGCCCAATTCCCATGCCCTGCCACCACTACAGGTAAAAGCTCTGCACAGCCATTTCGACTCTGATCAGAGTCTGTTCATTATGTGATGAGGCTACTGACATAATTTCACACCTTGGAGAGCCTGTTAGTCAATCAGTGGGCTTCATTTTTCTTATTCATTTTATAATGTATAATGACATAATTGTACACTATTCATACTTCTCTAATAAATATAAGACTTTAGTCAAGAGCACGAAAGAAGCACACAGATGAAGAAGCAGGTAGAAACTATTGCTATTAAAACAGTGCTTATTTATCCTAGTCCAAACAAAGAAAGCTCACTTGCACTGCAGTTAAATTCTACATTGGTGGCATGGAATCCCTGCCTACATCCATTCTACAGGATTATCCTCAATACTTGCTGCTGGAGATGTTATAATTCTAGAGTTCATCTATCCCATGTCTTCTGGCATTGCCTCAGACTTGCACCATTTTGAAATGTGATTGCTAAAGGACTTTTTAAACTCCTAGGTCTGTACATTCCACAGTCATTCCAGGTTCTTCTCCTCAGAGAATCTAGCAATGAACCACATACTGCATAAACATAGAAATAGAGAAACATAGACATTGACGGTGAAAAAGACCTTTGATCCATCTAGTCCGTCTGTAAAACTCTAACAAACCCAGGATCTAATTTTTGTACAGGGTTTTCACCCTCACTATCCACCCCCATGCTCCCAGCCCAACAGTTACCACCCTGAGCAACCACTTGGGCCTTCACTCTGTCCCAGCTGTGTCTTAAGCTATTGATCGCTTTGGCACCCATCTCATCAGTTGGTAGATTGTTCAATGGTTTCACCACCTATTCTTTAAACTAAAACTTTCTAAGTTATCTCTTGAACCCCCCCATCAGTTTCCCTTCATGCTCCCATGTTCTTGATCTATGACTTATGCTAAATAGCTCCTCACTGTTTACTTGGTTCATTCAATTCAGGAACCTAAAGGTCTCTATCACATTGCCCCTCCTTCATCTGGCCTCTGGCGAGCACATGTTCAGTGCCTTGAGCTGATCCATGTAAAATCTGCCATATTGGCCCTGTATCATTTTGGCCATTTCACATTGCACTGTCTCAAGCTTTTACTGTATCTTTTCTTAGGTGAGAAATCTAGAACTGGTCACAATACTCCCAGTGGGGCCTCTCAAGTGACTTATAGAGAGGTAGTAATACCTCCTTCCTTCTGCTGTCAATATCACTTCTTATACATCCTTAGCATCCCAGCATTCTGTTTGCCTTACTGTTGGCCTTCTTACACTGGCTTGATTGTTCAAGTGAGTCGTTTATGATGGCCTCAACATCTCTTTCCTCAGAAGTCATGCCCAGCTTTACCAGGGCTTAGTAAAGTGAATACTGGTGAGCACAAGACACACAGATCAGTAGTCACATCAGTAAATGTTTGAATGTGAACTACTGTTTTTGCAGAATTTTCAAAGTCCCTGATACAGACGCAGATGCATGATCCAACTGTGTCTCTGTCAACAGCTCTGCTCTCACACTGCCTACAGCTATTTTCGAAGGCTGTAGGGATTTAACAACATTGAAGCAACCTTTATAGCTCCTTCCAACACTAAGTGAGGTAAACTGAGCTTTGCATCCCCTTGCATCATTTATTGATGCAAGAGTGTAAAAACCTGCATCTGATGCTTGAATTCACATCAGACATATGTAGACTACTAAATTGCTGGTCTACCTGTGTGGACTTATGTCTGCACTGATGACAGAGTAGGCAGATCCAGGAATGATCTACTTTGAACCCCATCCCCCCATTTAAGTTCATTTTTAATGTTTAGATATTTTACTAGAGTCAAGCAAAAGGAACTTAGCAGACTTCATACTCAAATCACCTTTAGACCTTTATCGCATCAGCAGCTTCTATGAGGGCACAGCATATAGGGGACTTTGAATTTCATTTACATTGCACACCACAACTATCAAGAAAACAATATGCCAAGTCTAGTCAAGTCAAGGTTTACTGATAAAAACTTGCATATGCTTACAGTATAAATAGAACAATTCAAATGAGGGTCCAATAAGAATATCACCCAGAAAAACTGAGTAAGCTGACAGCCTGATGCATTTAGAAGACCAAGGCATAAAGTCACTTTCAGGGACCTTGGGGAAGGGGGAAGATAATGACTGAGATACCAAGAAAATTGAATTTCTGCCATTCTTTTGGGGTAAGTGTGACAGGAAAGAAGATGTCTCTCTTTTCAATGGAGGGTGCTACTTGACCTTTTTCTACCATCATTGTTTATTTGCAGTTCTGCATAAATAGGGCAAAAATGAAGAAGGTGCAGTAAAAAAGGATGCAGCAACTAGAACACCTGTCAAGAAGGTGACAGGCAAAAAGGGAGAGGTGAGGCAATGTCACCCAAAAGCTGACCCCTGAAAAGCACGGCACCGCACAAAATTCAGCGTCCTAATGTTGTGGGGGCACTGCCCCACAATGCCTCTGCAGTTATTATAACAAACTCTTCAGCTGGGCACTTTGGGGACTGGGAGGCAGAGAGATGCCCTCAATGCACAATGGCCACAACTCTCACGTGCCCAGTTGCAGTGCGTCCACATTACAGCGCCCTTGTTCCTGCACCTTTGTTCCCATGCCATTTTAATGGTATGCCTTAATTTACCTTTGAGAGTGTCACTGTAAAGACCAAAGAGGATATCGGGGGAAAAGCATTTCCAATGAGTCAGTTAGGTTAAACTTAGAGAAAAGATTAGCAGTGGGCAAAATAAAACCCCAGTGGTGTACAACTTGTCAAATGTACACCTGTGAACACTGCCCCTTCTTTACATTCTTACACTTTTCTAACTTCTGAGCCCTTAAGCCTTCTTTCCATTTTCAGTCTCCTTAATTACAGCATACCGGTTTGATATAAACGAAAGCAACAAAATTGACAACCTGCATCTGGCTGCTTCAGGGAGAGTCAAGATAGCCGTTTTTGCCACATTCAGCAGTCTGGGAATGTAATCTGCAGCATTTACTTAACCTTAGTAAACTAACATTTACAATTAAACAGTTTTCTGTCATGTACTGTAGAATAGGAAAATAATGCATCAGTTATATTTAGCACTAGCCACAAAGTGGCCATATTTTGGTAAAATTTATTTTCACTCTAAACTAAAAGTATCCATTTATCTTAATGGAAAAAGTACTTAATAGCATCATTTTATTTTCACACTTCTGAGCACCTCAGTGAATACAGCAAAATGTATGTACAGTGAATATTTCCTATTCTACAGTGTATGTTGCAGATGAGCAGGATCCCTCTTCCTCCCCTACAATGTAGTGGGAGAGAGAGAGAGAGAGAGACAGAGGAAGGAACGGGAACAGTAGACAGTTCTTCTTGTCTTAGAAGAGAGAAAGCTACAGTATGCTAAACTGAAAGGAGTCAGAGTTAAGAGGGGAACAGAACTCTCCTGCTATCTAGATAACAAGAAACATGATAACTGATACATTTTGCAACTGGTGTTTAAGTAATCCCTATCATTTGCTTTAAAAATCTGGTCCTCATGCATGTTTTGCAGGTGTATTGGGTTTTGTTCTGAAGCTTTTTAAATAATCCCCTCCAACTCACACACACACACACATGCACACACACACACCTCTCCCCACATCACATTAAATAAGTGATGACCAAGTAGCCATACCTTCACAGCCTGAGGTCTTTAGATCCCTGAAAGTCTTATTCCCAGATTCGGTTATGAATCCTCCTGGTTTGCATGTACAGCTGAAACTTCCGATTGTATTGTGACAGAATCAGGACCACAGATCTCAGAACCAGTTTCAAGGATGCATATTTATCTGCAATTAACTGAAGAGAAAGTCATCCCATGCATGAAGAAAAGAAGAAAGGCACATGCAGATCCTTCCTGCTTTTAGTGCCATGCTGTTCCTCGTGGTCTCATCCAGGGCAGGACGGGGTCACTAGTGGAGTGCTGCAAGGATTAGTTTTAGGACGGGAGTCACGTGATGCAAGTTCCGTGGTAGTAGCCTGGTCGAATAGCTCCAACCTCCTACTCCAATATAAGTCTTTATTACACGTATTCCAGAGGATTTATACCAAGAATTTAATCAGATTAATTTAGCTAAAGGTTTCTAGAACATTTTGTATTGGAATCGGGGACAGATGGAAGCAGAGATGAGAAGAATTCCGCCTAAGCATACCCCTCCAGTTTCCCTGGCGAAGGCCCTTCCAAAAAAGCCAGAGTCTCCATACTAACAGGAGGCCTGGAAAGTGAAATCACTAGTCCGTAGAAGGAACCCCTGACATTGGCACAATTTCTTGCCGAATTCAAACCTTTTTGCACAGAGCTTTGCTTGGTAATGGAAGAATTGAAGGCTGTAACCCAGGCATTAGAAGATCTATCTCATCATACTGGGGACACAGAAATCAGAGTTACCTCATTGGAGAAGCGAGTGGGAAAACAAGAACCGGAGATAGTGAATCTGAGGCAAAAAAATAAAATGGAGTTGAAAATCGAAGATCTGGAGGGACGGAGCAGAAGAAACAACATGATAATTATTGGTCTCCCTGAGAAAGAAGAGGGAGTTGATGCAATTTTGCTTGTTCAGAAATTCTTATGAAAGATTGCAGGACCCACTCCCTTTGGAGAAAATTACACTATCGAACGGGATCACCGGGCGTTATGTGCAATGCCACCATCAGGGTCCTCCATGCGTACCTTGATTTTTCATTTTCTGAACTTTCAGGAAAGACAGTTAGTACTGTCTAAAGTTAAGGAGCTTAAAGAAGTGAAATGGGAGGGGACCCCATTAAGAATCACACAAGATCTGCCACTATCGGTGCGCCAAAAGAGAGCCGAATATCACCCAATGGTAACTAAATTGATAGTCTCAAGCACCCACTTCAGAATGGGGTACCCGGTGAGACTGCAAGTGTTACTGTCTGGACAGTGGTCCAGTTTTGAGGATGCCCAGTCAGTGAAGAAGGGGTTGCTGGAAGCCCTCCCAGATCTGTTCAAGCAAGGGTGAAGGAGGAGAGAATTAGCAGTCTTTTTAAAAAAAAAAAAGAAAACAAAATTTGTTTCCCGATATAAGCAGAGTAATGGGGCTACAGGAATTGTTAAGTTTGTTAATCCAGTAATCGTCTCTGTCTCTCCGTATTCACAGTTCGATGCAGCATCCCCAATTTGGCTTATTTCCGAACTCATAGCGTGGGAACCACTTTTTGCTTTGGAGATCTAAAAGGATGACCTTTTGGACAGCTAACTTGTGGGCTTTTGTTGCTTTCGGAAGCTGACTGGAGTCTACAAGAATCCGGAGAGTCGAAGGGAGGTATTGATGGAATAGAATGCCAGTGCATCTAGTTGGACTGTAAGGCTGCATGAACAACCAAAAAAAAGAAGAACACAACCTCATTTCTTTCCAGATAAAAGCAGTGTAAGGGGACTATAGGAATCTTTAAGGCTTCTAACCCAGTAATCGGCTTCTGTCTCTCCATATTTACATCCGGAAGCAGCACCCCCGACTTGGCTTATTCCTGATTTTGTAGTGAGGGAACCACTTTGTTGCTTGGAGGTTCTAAAAGGATGACCTTTTGGGAATCTATCTTGGGGACTCCGTTGCTTTCAGCAGCCGACTGGAGTCTGAAGAAAACCGGAGAGTCGAGGGGATGTACTGAAAGAGAAACATGCCAGCACGTGCTCTGGACTTAAAGAATGTATGCTAGGGGTATTAATTTATTGAGTCTCCTTTCAGGGAGCGTTTAGGTTGAAGTATTAAACGGGACTGAGACCGTGTCGAATTTGACCAAAAGAGGGAGCTTCCTCATCATTTTTCCCTTTAGTTAGCGACTGTGATTTTAATGGTGTGGATTGAAGTGTAAGTCAGTTTATTTTATATTTGTTTTTTCTTTTTTCTCTCTCTTTCTTTTTCGTAAAGAGTAACCCCCCAATAGGTTTTTGGGAGTAATTTTGAGTGAGGAAGTAGTGATTTAAAGGCATGTATATATGTTAGGGGGTGTTTTCTAACTTCTTCATATTTGGAGGGGGGTATAGCCCTTGGGGCGGTGTAGTATGAAAGCATGTTTCTTGAAAACTGATACTAAGGGGGTCTTGCTTAAAAATGTTACTGAAATGGGATGGGGCTCTGTTTTGATGGGGTTTAAAAGGATAGAGACTTTAATTAAAGGAGATTTGATATCTGTGCAAATGTGGCAATAAAGGAGTGGATCCCCTTAGGTTGGAGGTCAGTTCATGTGTTAATTTATTTACTAATGAAGGTTTTATGTTTAATAGTTCATAATCAAATGACCTCCTTAGGTAAAGCTACAGGGGGAAACTGTTTTTTGAATTTTAGATTCAGGAATTTTGGGAGAGAGGAATATATGTATGGTAGATCTTAAAGGTTTTCACCTGTTTGAAAATTAGATACATAATGGTTAGAGGGAGGGGGAGGCTGGAGGGAGATCAGGAGGAATGGAACCTTTGGATATCATGGGCCGTAATGTTGTTTTGTTGGGGGGAGAGGGTGAGAAAAGATATTACCCAAAACATAAATGGGTCAATGTTGTACTTGTAGTTGGGGATAAGGGGGTTAAATGGGGAATATATGGGAATATAAGGGAGAATAGGGATGAGGGAAGGGAGATAAGTAGAGGCAGGTTAAATGAAAGGTACATGGGGAGATCTGTTCATCAGGTGGCGATAAGGGCAAAAGGGAGAGGTGCTACAGATGTTAGTACTCTATGGTACTCTGCCAGATGTTTTCTGAATCCAGGTTATTAGTGGGAAGGACAGTGGACCAGTATAGGGAATTATTTTCTATATTTGGGTTAAGTGTAACATATATGGCTGATACAATTTGGGACACAGCATGGGGCTGACAGGCCAACTGTTGAAGTTCCTGGAGGACTTCTACTTGATTTGTATCCCATGGGCCATGTCAAAACCACTTGATTAGCATATGCCTAATCTGAATAATGGGGAAGGAGAATTTTCTCGGTAGATAGAGCTCGAGGAGGTCCTCTACTGTCTTCAACTTCCCTTGGGTGACCAGGTCATTCATCCTAGTTTGTGGGTTTATACATATTCTCCTTGATTGTAGTATGCATCTGCTCACTTGAAAGTTGGGATTACCAAACAGGGGTTGGGAGATGTCTCTTTGATTGTTATATTTAAGGGATTTACATAATTGTTTATGGACTTTGATGGATATATATACAGTACAACCGTAGTATTCAAAGAAGCTGGTAGCATTGAGGGAACCAAGTACAGTAGGGTAACAGGGTTGAGACCCAGGTCCCCAGTAATGCACTGTTCAACCTATGGCTGAGTGTCTTTGACCAAATACACCTCGACAAAGAGTGGCAGGCCCATACTCTTTTTCTTTTTTATTTAAAACAAAACTAAGCTGTTGCATTTGCCCTGGTGTGCTTGCCATTGGCAGTTGGACATCATGCTGGCTGATAGCATTTTAAATCAACATTTTGGCAACAAAACAACCACCACAAGCACTACAATCCCCCCCCCCACCAAGCCAAGGCCGCATAGTGTACAAGATGGCTAAGAGTCTCTCTGAGCAAACACACCTGGACAAAGAATAAGAATTTGCAGACTGCACTTTTAAATTCCTTTGAAATTCCTTTGTCCAGGTGTGCTTGCTCATCAATGGTCAGACATCATGCAGTCAAGCAACATCAAAATAAACATTTAAACAACAAAATACACAAATCAACATTTTTGCAACCAAAGATGGGAAAGCAGTGCACCCCACAAGACAAGTGAAATTAATTTAGCACAGAAAAGGCACTGAATCATGGTTTGCTTACCAATTCTGATTTGGGCCCCCTAATAGCTCACAAAAGCAGAGTTTTTCACACTTTAATCTGACTGGTAGCCCCAAAATAGCCCCACATTATCCCTATAACACATAACAAGTATCACAGCACAGAGGGTATGCAGTAACAACAAAAAACTGTTAATTTTTGTTCAAATGCACAAATTGGACCCTCTGTGCTGTGATGGATTTGGCATAGGTACATAGATGCCACAAAGTTTGTGGCAGATATACACAGACACCAAGCTCACCTGTTGGTGCATGTACAAAGACACCACTGTCCTTGTTGTCTGTTTCCACAATTCTTCACATTTTCCCTAAAATAAAATATTTTTTTGGCACAAACTTACCCTGGCTGCACTTATAAGGAGGAGGAGAAATCAGCTGGTCACTCCCTTGGATATCTCTGGATTCACTAGAACAGTGCTGGCAGAAGAATGCCAAAACAACATGGCATTCGTACAAATGCTAAGGATGCGGCATTTGTACTGTAGGCTCAATCGATGGACACGCTCAAGGATCACTCCAGGAGTTCTGATGCAAGAAGGGGTGCTGACTGCAAAACCAGGGGTTTTAAATGAACCCCAGAGCTTGCCCCAATGCATCATAGTATGGGATTCACGGACGCACCGAGCATGGATAGCAGCTTCCAATCATGGCATTTGAACATCAGCCTGAGCAAGACACCACAGTCAGGGTAGGTCAAAGGTTGAGCCTGGAGAGTTGAGGGTTGGGCTCACGAATGTTAAAGGAGACCAGGCCTGAAGCTGGGAGTCAATGGGAGGGGATGGGAGTGTGTGCAATGAATCAGTTAAAGTGAATGGTCTGCAGCACACTAAATAAGGAAAGTTAAATAAAGGACACCGCAAAGTACAAACACCACAGTGCTGGAAGCATACATTATTGTACAGTGTGTGCAATGTGTGATGCAGATAAACAAATTAAAATGTAAACAGTGTGATGGTGTCATGGCATAATCACTTTATTTCATGATAAACACATACAATTACTGGCAAACAAGTGTAAAGATGACTTGGTACCCTATGTCACATTTCAGCCCAGCAAAAATGCAAAGTTTAGGGTACTGTAATACATTTTTTTAAAGGGCTTGTGGTAGTAATTTCATGTTATGTTTGATATCTCTGCACAGGACAACCAACAAAATAAAATAAAAAGAAAATCTGATATGTTCTTTTGCTAGAGCTTACAAGGCACTGCAGATTGGCAAGTACCTTGATGCTCCATTTCCATGGACATGCCCACCTACATGTCTGTCACGTACAGTATTGTGTCTTTGATACAGGTTGTATATTGTATTTGCTATGCTTGTACTTATGTACATATTCTGTGTAGCTGTTTTTTTATACATTGGGACCCCATTGAAAATGAGCCTCGGCTCAATTAGGCTATCCTTTACTGAATTTTCAGAATAGAAGCATAGAACACAGAAACACAGAATTTGAATGCAAATAAGGACCGTTTAGCCCAGCTAGTCTGCCCATTTCCCTATCTAATGGACAAGCTGCAGATCCTAGTTAACCAACAGCCTACTTCCTCCTACCCCCCCAATAGAATTGTCTTGTGTCTGCCCGATGCATTCTTGAATTCCCCCACTGTTTCTGACTCCATGACCTCCTCAGGAAAGCTGTTCCATGCATTCACAACCCTCCTAGTAAAAAAAAAAAAATACATCCTCACAATACCTCTGAGCCATCCCCCTTTATCTTAAAATTGTGCCCCTTGTTCTTGCACATCTCAAAGTTGCTACCCTCTTGTACTTTGTTGATTCTTTTTAGGTACTTGAAAGTTTTTATAATGTCCCCCCTCTCCCTCTTTTCCTCAAGGGTGTACATATTAAGTTCATTTAGTCTCTCTCTTCATATGTCTTCCGGTGCAGACCCTGCACCATTTTGGTTGCCCTCCTCTGGACAGCCTCCACCCTGTCTATGTCTTTGCAGAGATGGGGTCACCAGAACTGCATGCAGTACTTCAAATGGGGTCTCATCAACTGTCTGTACAGAGGAATAACAATTTCCTGTTTTCTACTGGTGATGCCTCTCCATATGCATCCCAGTATCCCCCAGCCCTCCTTACTGCGTTCTCACATTGCTTGTCAACCTTTAGGTCATCTGATATAACTATCCCCAGATCCTTTTCCATTTTTGTTATTGTCAGTATCTCACCCCCATTGTGTACTCTTCCCAAGGATTTTTGTTTCCCAGGTGCATTATTTTGTACTTCTTTGTGTTGAATCGAAGCTGCCATACATTTGACCATTTCTCCAACCTTGCCAAATCCCTTCTCATCCTTTCCACCCCACCTTGTGTATCAACCCTGTTGCAGATCTTTGTGTTGTCTGCAAAGAGACATACTTTTCCATTCAGTCCCTCTGCAATGTCACTTATAAAGACATTAAAAAGGAGCGGACCCAGTACTGAACCCTGCGGTACCCCACTAGTAACCCCCCTTTCTTCACTGTGGACTCCATTTACTATTATCTTCTGCATCCTGTTATCCAGCCAAAGATTTATCCTGGCTACCACCATGGGACCCACTCACAGGCTGGCTAATTTGTTTATTAATCTACTGTGTCAAATGCCTTGCTAAAGTCTAGGTAGGCCATGTCCACAGTCCCTCCCTGATCTACTACTTTGGTCACCCAGTCAAATAAATTGATTAGATTCATCTGACATTAACTTCTTGCTGTGAATCCGTGCTGCCTTGGGTCCTGTGCCCCACTGGCCTCTAGGTACTCAACAGTTCTTTCCTTCAGAAGTGATTCCATCATTTTCCCTACCACTGAGGTCAAACTGACAGGTTTGTAGTTTCCTGCCTCTGTCTTGCTCCCACTTTTGTGAAGGGGAATCGCATCCACCTCCTCCAGTCCTCAGGTACCACACCATCCTCCCATGATTGGTGTGGTGGGTAGGTAACTGGCTGGGTGGCAGGACACAGAGGGTGGTGGTAAATGGCTGTCACTCCACAGAGGGAAGAGTGACCAGTGGGGTACCCCAGGGATCAGTGCTGGGACCGGTCCTATTCAACATCTTCATCAGTGACATTGCGCCAGGACCTAGAAGGCAGAATTTCACTGTTAGCTGATGACACAAAGCTCTGTAACAGAGTAGACACCCCAGAGGGTGTAGACAGAATGAGAAGGACCTGCAGAAACTTGAAGAATGGTCAGGGGTTTGGCAGTTGAAATTCAATGCAAGGAAGTGCAAGATAATGCATATGGGGCACAAAACCCTGGCACAATATATCAGTTGGGGTGAGGATAGCATACACCAAGCAGGAAAGGGATCTTGAGGTTATCATCTCTGATGACCTCAAGGTAGGAAACAATGTGACAAGGCAGCAGGTAAAGCAAATAGGATGCTGGGTTGTATAGGCAGGGCATCACCAGCAGGAAAAGGGAGGTCATAATTCCACTATACAAGACACTAGTGAGGCCCCACCTGGAGCACAGTGTACAGTTCTGGAGACCATACCTACGTAAGGACATAGACAGGGTAGAGAAGGTTCAGAGGAGGGCAACAAAGATGGTGCATGGATTGCATCACAAGTCCTATGAAGACAGGTTGAAGGAACTGAACATGCACTCCCTGGAGGAGAGGAGGGAGAGAGGGGATATGATAGAGACATACAAGTATCTTACAGGGAGGAACAGGGTGCAGGAATACACTATTTTTAAGCGAAAAAGATGTTCCAGGACTAGAGGGCATGGGATGAAGTTGGAGGAGGGACGATTCAGAGAAGCGAGGGAAGAATTTCTTCAGAGAGCGGGTGGTGGACAAGTGGAACACCCTGCCAGAGGAAGTGGTGGGGGGCTGAAACAATCACGGGATTTAAGAATGCATGGGATAGACATAAAGGAATTCTGGAGGTCAGGGGTAAGGGGCAACAGACTTCTAGGAAAACATAAACTGAACTTACAAGCTCAAATGGACAGACTGGGTGGGCCATAGGCCCTTATCTACTGACACTTTCTATGTATCTATGTATCTATGATTTGTTAAAAATGGTAGTCAATGATGTTACTAGTTCTCCTCTTAGTTCTTCTAGAATAGTTGGATGAATCCCATCAGGCCCCATTGCTTTGTCCACCTTCAGTTTTAGGAGTTCTTTCAGGACCCTTTCTTCTGGAAAAGGACAAATATTGACCCCCCATTCAGAGTGCTTCTATTGACTGGATTAGGTATTTCCCCCTCCTCTTCCTTTGTGAATACTGAGCAGAAATATTCATTCAGTATACCTGCTTTTTCACTGTCCCTCTCTGCCCACCCACCTTCCTCTTTATTCAACCTCAGTATCCCTCGCTTTGTCTTTCTTCACCCCTATTGTATGTATAAAAGGTTTTATCCCCCTTCTTTATTGAGTTGGCTATCTTTTCCTCAATTTGTGCCTTTGTTGTTCTGACTGCTGTTCCCATTTCCTTCTGCTTTAACTGGTACCGTTCTCTCTCCTGCTCCTACTGTGCTTCCTTATACTTCCTGAATGCATTATTTTTCTCCGTATTCTTCCCCGCCACCTCTTCTGAGAACCATAGTGTTTTTTTCTTTCATTTTGATTCATTTATTTGCTTCACACAAAGGCTTGTTGCCTCTGTGATGGCAGTTTTGATGTTTCCCTATTGCTGCTTCACCCATTTTCTTGCCTGTTTGCTAGTTCTTTTCTGTGGCACTCTCCCATTTTGAAAAATCAGCCTTCCTGAAGTTCAGTATCTTCACTTTTGTGTGGCTTGACTCTACAGCTGAGTTTATCATGAACCACACTGTTTGGTGATCACTTGTTCCCAGTTGGCTACCCACTTCTAGATCTGAGATCCTCTCTCTGTCTCCATTTGAGAGTACCAGGTCTAAGATTGCTCCCTCCTGAGTGTGTTCCAAAACTAGCTGTCTGAGGCATGCCCCCTGTATGGCATCAAGAATTACCCTGCTCTTCGATGTGGCTGCAGCAAAGGTGCTCCAGTTAACATCTGGTATATTCAGGGCCCCCATCATCAATATCTCCCCTTTCTGTACCATCCTAAGGATGCCTTCTATCATTCCCGTGTCCATTTCTTCCCTTTGAGGTGGGGGGGGGGTCTGTATACAATCCCTGTGTGGAATGTGGTGCCATTTTCAGTCTCCAGGGTGACCCACAGTGCCTCCTCTTCTCCATGTTAACCCTTTAGTTCTGTGGCTTTGATCTCTTCCTTTACATAGAGGGCTACTCCTTCTCCTTCTCCTCTTCTACCCTCCCTGTCCCTTCTATAGATTGTGTACCATGGTATGTTGACATCTCAGTCAGGGTTCTCTATGTACCATGTTTCTGTGAATGCCACACTATCCAGGCATCCCTCTTCTATCAAGGCCACCAGTTCAGGGGAGCTTGTTGTCTAGACTATGGGCATTGGTATTTATTACTCTCCATTTTTTATGGCCTTACCCCTTTTTGCCCCATCCCTGTCCTTACTGCTATTGTCTTTTTCTCCATTTACCCCTGCCCTTCTCCCTATTGACTTCTGTATCTTGGTGTTTACCTCACTAAGTACCCTGATTTTTGAGGTGGGGCTAGGATTTTCCTTTTTTTTCTGTGCCTCCCCACTGGCTATGTTTAAATGCTTGCCAATAAAACATTTAAACCTATCATTAAGGATCCTGGGTTCCCTCCTGGACAGATGCAGATCATCACACCAGTATAGGCCTGCATCCTTGCAGATGGAGTCCCCAATGAAGCCAAAACCCTGAGCTCTGCTCCAGTTTTTTCAACCACTGATTGAATCCCATGGTGTGGAGCACTCTAGCCTCGCCCATATCATGGACTGACAGCACCTCCGAGAAGGTTACAGTACCATATGTGCTTCCTGTCTAAGACCCCTTCCCAACTCCACAAACTCCTCCTGCACTGCTCTGATCCCTTTCCCAACCAGATCATTTGTCCCTAGGTGGACAATGACATCTGGCTCCCTCCCCCATGCAGCTACTCTGGCGATCCTGAGGATTCACTCCCCATCCTTCCAAACCATGTGGCCAGGTAGGCATCTTACCTCCCTCTCCCTTCCATCCCCAAGTTCTACCCACCTAACAATGAAGTCCCCACCAGGAGTTGTTTCCCTCCCCTCTGGGGTCCTATGCCACCCTCCTGTTGGTCTCCTTAGTGAAGGTTATCAGCATTTATGAGTTTTTTATTGTTATCTGTATTTACAGTATATGTGTTTTTATCTTATCTTGTTTCATCCTCATATTGTTAAAGTGCCATGATATTTTCAAAGGCGCTGTACAAATACAGTTTATTATTATCATCATCATCCTCCTTGGGCTCCCCTGTGGGTGTCTCCTTAGAGGAACCACACTCTGCCAGAATGGCATATGAACTGTGGAGAGGTACAACTGGAGGGATGCACCTCTGTTCCACCACCCTCACCCTCCCTGAGCCCACTGTGGTCTGACCGCTCTTCTTTCTTATCAACCTCTGAGGTAGTGGTGGTGGCCCTGGTGATCCATGAGTGGGAAAGGAGGTCCCCCCAAATCCTGGCCAACTCAACCTGGAAATGAGCAACATCCTTCCTCAGCCCAGAGAGGTGCCTGCAGATGGGACAACACTGCATCCTCCAGAACATCTCCTGGAAGACTGTTGCTCTACAGCCACTTCACTGCACTACTCCCATCATGTCTTATTTGTGGCCCCTTAACTGTTGTTTTTATACTTACTCTTTCCTCTCTTTCTATTTTATTTTTTTATATAATTTTTTTCTCCCTACTTTTCTACTGTCTCTGTGCCCATAAAACTCCTGGTCTTCCTATTCTGGGACAGTAAGTGTCTATATTCCTCAGTAGTCTCCTTCTTACTTGCTCAGAGTCAGACCTCCAGCAGCTAGGGGGGATGGAGAGCTACTCTTTTCCTTCTATGCTGGTGAGTCTTTTGTGCCTTTGTGATCACTCCCTTGCAGTTCCCAAACAGGAAGTTCCTGTTATCGGTCAAATCCTGTGCCTATAAAAGTAGAACTGGCTGAGGGGAAGGATGGAGGGCAATATAGTCCCAGTAAAGTTCTAACAGCAGCTCCTTCCTCTTGCTGTTCTTTGCCACAGGCTATCTAGGTTAGTTTTTAAATGCAAACATCTGGCTTCCTTTTCTCTAAGCCACTCCCCCAATTCTCAGTTTCTTTATTGCCTAGTTAACTGTACAGATAACAATTAATTCACCCTACTCAGACAAACACACTCTTTATTTTGTTCATTTTTTGTTTATTTTTACCCTAAATTGAAGTTCCTAGTAGTAGAGTTCTAGTTCTTTACTCCAGTAGAGTTGTACAGTTCTAACATCAGCTCCTTCCTCTTATATTTACTACTACTACTACATGTTGTGAGAGATCAATGCAAGTTAAAACATACCCTGGCTACATTATTATCAGACCTCAAAGTTATTTATAGAAATTATGCATGATTACATTACCAATACTGTAAATTAAAATATTACTGTTCAGGCCTTCTTACTGTTTAGATTGCTCATTCCAGCCACAAACAATACATTTATGTTCCACAGCCTGTAGTTGGAGGTCCAAAACACAGGAAAAACTCAACTGTTGTGCCCTACAAATTTCTTTCTCAGTTGTTTTGACTGATGTTTTATAACTGTATATGGGAACATAAGGAATTAGACAAAGAATGTCAAAGCACATGCACTGAGGCAATGGTTACCCCAAAACGCACTGGCCGGGAAGCCAAATTTCAAAGAAATACAAAATCTCACATACCCCCATAATGCAAAACATCATGGGCTGTATATGCAAATCACCACAGAATATTATGCTGGTTCAACTTTAAACAGAAATGCATTGTGCTAAAAGTTCTCTCACACAATTTGCAAAGAGTGCCAAAAGAAAGACACAGACACATGTTTCGTTCTTCCAGAACTCATCAGTGTGCCTCATCTGTAGGACACCTTTGTGGAATGAACCAGCTACCCTAAGATGGTCTATATGGGTTATGTTGTGGTGAACCCAATAAAAAGAAAAAACAAGCTAAAAGATGAAGAACCTCAGTGCACAAGCACAGAGGCAATGGTTGCCCCAAAGGGCACTGGCCGAGATGACAAGTTTTAAAGAAATACAAAATCACTCATACTCCATAATGCAAGGCACCATGGGCTGTATATGCAGAATCACCACAGAATATTATGCTGGTTCAAATTTATACAGAAATGCATGGTGCTGAAAGGCCTCTCAGACAGTTTGCAAAGGGTGCCAACAGAAAGACACAGAAATGTGCTTTGTCCTACCAGGACTCATCAGTGTGCCTCATCTGCATGGCACCCCAGTGGAATGAACCAGCTACCCTAAGATGGTCTATCTGGGTTATGTAGTGTTTAAGAATTAGATAACTATATAGATGAACATCTCACTCACGGTTTGTCAGCAGTTACTTCATTAGATGAGGTCTCCCTTGCCAGAAGTTTGATTGTTTCTCCACCCTTCCCCTAAACACACACACACACACACACACACACACACACACACACACACACACACTGTAAGAGATCTCAGTAGCTCTTATCTGTTATGTTTAGGAAGCAGGCTTATCCCTTGCTGTCAAAAAGAAATTTATATATGTAGTCTGGGTAGTTCACTGAAGACCTGACATTTTATCATATAGGTCTTGAGAAGTTAAAAAGCAGTGTAAATCTTAATAGGGGCTAGCAGTAAAGCCTAGAGGTTAGACTAAAGAGCTGTGAATGAGCTTGTTATCTCCAGCAGAAAGACCTGGGTTTGATTCCTACAACTTCCACTTGCATACTGTGTGACTCTGAACAAGTCACTTAACCTCCCAGTGCTTCTGGGTCACCCTGAGAATAGGCACCTGTGCCTAGTGGGCCTTATCTGGTTATGAAAGAATAAAAAAAAATTAAATAAAAAAACAAAAGTGTGAGCTGCAATGAAAAATCACTTTTTGGTGGAAGGCTAAGTTTGCTGGCCAAGGCACCTAGCTTCTCCTGAGCTCTTTCCTTCTAGCTTACTTGAAAGGACAGAACAAAGAACCTTACCAGAGTAAGGGAAATGATTAAGACTTTTGGCTAGGCAGATTTACTGTGTGTTGTTGTTTTTATTTTGTACTCACAGGGATTGTTGCTGTTTGTTGCTAACATTTTATTGCTTTATTTTTCTCTGATTCAAATTGCTGTTATTGGGTATACCTTCTGCTGTATTATTACAAGGTGTGACTACAGGTGTATGCTAACAGATTACTGCTATAATCTTCTGATTCAAATTGTCTTTTGCAAGGTATATCTTCTATTACTGCTTTATTTTTTTCTGTAGCAAAGTGTTTCTTACAGGGTAATGTCTTCTGTGAAATTATTACAGGTGGTGCTTACATTTTTGTGACTTTTTGTCATTAGGCTAAGCAAAATTACTGTTTGCCCCTATTTTATTTATTTATTTTTTGCTGAAAAGGTTTTTTGTCTCAGAGGTATTGGAGTCTCCTTCTCACATTGAAGGAGCTAATTGCTTTCCTCCCACAGCTCTTCAAGGGGGTTATGTGTGTATCTGGGGGTGGAGCTGGCCAACTTCCAGCAACTTCCAACAGAAAGAAAGGTTAACGGTCAGGTTAGTTGATATCTTGGAGGTGGAAGGCTAGGTTTGCTGGCCAAGGCACCTAGCTTCTCCTGAGCTCTTTCCTTCTAGCTTACTTGAAAGGACAAAACAAAGAACCTTACCAGAGTAAGGGAAATGATTAAGACTTTTGGCTAGGCAGATTTACTGTGTGTTGTTGTTTTTATTTTGTGCTCACAGGGATTGTTATTGTTTGCTGCTAGCATATTATTGCTTTATTTTTCTCTGATTCAAATTACTGTTACTGGGTATATCTTCTGCTGCATTATTACAAGGTGTGCCTACAGGTGTGTGCTACCAGATTACTGCTGTAATCTTCTGATTCAAATTGTCTTTTGCAAGGTATATCTTCTGTTACTGCTTTATTTTTCTCTGTAGCAAAGTGTTTCTTAAAGGGTATACCTCTTGTGACATTATTACAGGTGGTACTTACATTTTTGTGACTTTTTATCATTAGGCTAAGCAAAATTACTGTTTGCCCCTATTTTATTTATTTATTTTTTGCTGAAAAGGTTTTTTGTCTCAGAGGTTTTGCAGTATCCTTCTCACATTGAAGACAGGGAGAGTGAGAAAGCAGCCACAACTTCCTTGAATCAAGGAGGGTATTTTCTAGACTACACTGAACTGAATTATTACTTTTTGGACCTGTATAAATAACTAGCATTGTTTCTGTTTTTGAGGTGGACTTTTCTTAGTTTTAACTTTAATTTGCCAGGGGGAACTGCAGCTGGGAGATCTTTGCAGTCAGTTGTGACTAGACCTGTTACTTAGCCTTTGTGAAATAGGTGTCTGAAAGGAAGGAAGGCACTCCCTGGGGTGGAGGGTAAGAGTTGTAGGTGATTGTTTCTGGACAGCATAGGTTTATCACCGCCCACCCTTCACCTCACCCCACCCACCCCAAGTGCATAACTTCTTTTATAGCAGGTGCTCTGACATCACTTCCTCAAAACTGCTAACAACATACACCTGTTCATATCCTTATAGGCACAGCACACTGAATAGGGACTAGAGACACTCACAAGCTTGCACAGACTAAAACAAGAACAAAAACCAAAAAAAAGCATCTGTAACTGGAAGGGACACAGACATGTGGGGAGTGGTGCAATGCACTGGCTGTGGAGCAGCAGTCTTCTGGGAGACATTCTGGAGACTGCGTTGCTGCCCTATTTGCAGGCACCTCTCTGGTCTGAGGAAGGAGGTTTTTCATCTCCATGCTGACCTGGCAAGGATTTGGGAAACCTGCTCCCCCACCCAGGGACCACCCAGGCCACCACCACTACCTCAGAGGTTGCCAAGAAAGAGCAGTGGTTGGACCATGATGGGCTCATGGGGAGGGTGAGGGTGGTGGAACAGAGGTGCATCCCTCCAGTTGTGCCTCTCCACAATTCATTCACCACTCTGGCAAAGCATGGTTCCTCCATGGAGGCACCTGCAGTAGAGACCAAGGAGGATGCTGGGAAACTCCACAATGGAGACCCACAGGAGGGTGGCCCAGGACCCCACAGGGGAAGGAAACAACTCCTGGTGGGAGACTCAGTGTTGGGGGTGGGAACTGGGAGGGAGGGTAAAGGGAGGTAGGTGCCTGCCAAGACTTGGAGGGATAGGAAATTAATCCTCAGGATTGTGGGAGCAGCGGCAAGGGGGAGGGAGCTGGATGTCAT
This sequence comes from Neoceratodus forsteri, assembly GCA_016271365.2. NCBI lineage: Eukaryota > Metazoa > Chordata > Ceratodontiformes > Ceratodontidae > Neoceratodus > Neoceratodus forsteri. The sequence goes on from JADMNL010000035.1 coordinate 14,625,209, forward strand.
TATCCACCTAGGGATGAATGACCTGACCGAGAATGGGATCAGAGCAGTGCAACAGGAGTTTGTGGAGTTGGGGAGGGGCCTTAGACAAGTTGCACACATGATAACTTTCTTGGAAGTGCTACCTGTCTATGGCATAGATGAAGCTAGGGCACTCCACATCATGGAATTCAATGACTGGTTGAAAAGCTGGTGCAGAGCTCAGGGATTTGGCTTCATTGGGGACTGGGGCTCCACCTGGAGGGATGCAGGCCTATACAGGTGCGATGGTCTGCATCTATCCTGGAGGGGAATCAGGATCCTAGGTGATAGGTTTAAATGCTTCAGTGGCAAGCATTTAAACTAGTCAAGGGGGGGAAGTACTGAAGAGGAGAAGGGAAATCCTAGCCCCACCTCAAAAATCAGGGTAATTAGTGAGGTAAACACCAAAATAGAGCAGCTGATAGGGAGAAGGGCAGGGGTAAATGGAGAAAAAGACAAAGGCAGTAGGGACAGGGATGGGACAAAAAGAAATAAAGCCATAAAAAATGGAGGGTAATGAGTACCAATGCACATAGCCTAGGTAAAAATCTCCTGGAAATGGTGGCCTTGATGGAAGAGGGATGCTTGTATATTGTGGCAGTCACAGAAACATGGTACACACAGAACCATGATGGGATGTTAGCATACCAGGGTACACAATCTACAGAAGGGACAGGGAGGGAAGAAAAAGAGGAGGAGTAGCTCTCTATGTAAGGGAAGGGATAAAAGCAACAGAACTAGAGGGTAAACAGGGAAGAGAGGAGGCACTGTGGGTCACCCTGGAGATTGGAAATGGCTCCACGATCCCCAAAGGGGTTGTATACAGACCCCCATCTTAGGGAAGGAAATGAATGAGGAAATGACAGAAGGCATCTTTGGGATGGCAGAGAAAGGGGAGATATTGCTGATGGGGAACCTGAATATGCCAGATGTTGACTGGAGCATCTTTGCTGCAGCCACATCCAAGAGCAGGGCCATTCTCGATGCCCTACAGGGGGCATGCCTCAGACAGCTAGTTTTGGAACCCACTAGGGAGAGAGAAATCTTAGACCTGGTACTCTCAAATGGGGATGGAGAGAGGATCTCCGATCTTGAAGTGGGTAGTCATCTGGGAACAAGCGACCACCAAACAGTGTGGTTCATGATAAACTTAGCTGTAGAGTCAAGCCACACAAAAGTGAAGGTACTGGAATTCAGGAGGGCTGATTTTGTCAAAATGGGAGACTGCCTCAGAAAAGCACTAGCAAACAGGCAAGAAAGAGGGGTGGACCAACAATGGGGAAACATCAAAACTGCCATCACAGAGGCAACAAGTCTTTGTGTGAAGCAAATAAACAAATCAAAATGAAAGAAAAAACACTATGGTTCTCAAAAGAAGTGGTGGGGAAAGTAAGGAAGAAAAAGATAGCATTCAGGAAGTATAAGGAAACTTAGAAGGAGCAGGCCAGAGAACTGTACCAGTTAAAGCAGAAGAAAGTGGGTAAGGCAGTCAGAATAGCAAAGGCCCAAACCAAGGAAAAGATAGCCAACTCAGTTAAGAAAGGGGATAACATCTTTTATAGGTACATTAGGGAGCAAAGAAAGACTAAGGCAGGAATACTGAGGCTGAACAAAGAGGAAGGTGGTTGGGCAGAGAGCGACAATGAAAAAGCAGGGATACTGAACGAATATTTCTGCTCAGTATTTACAATGGAAAAGCAAAGGGAAATACCTAATCTGGTCAATAGAAGCACTCTGGATGTGGGGGGTTGATATCAGTCCTGTCACAGAAGAAAGGGTTCTGAAAGAACTCTTAAAACTGAAGGTGGATAAAGCAATGAGACCTGATGGGATTCACTGTAGAATTCTAAAAGAACTAAGGGAAGAACTAGTAGCACCACTGACTACCTTTTTAATAAATCATGGGAGGATGGGGTGGTACCTGAGGACTGGAGGAGGGCGGATGTGATTCCCCTTCACAAAAGTGGGAGCAGGACAGAGGCAGGAAACTACAGACCTGTCAATTTGACCTCAGTGGTAGGGAAAATGATGGAATCACTTCTGAAGGAAAGAAATTTTGAGTACCTAGAGGCCAGTGGGGCAGAGGACCCAAGGCAGCATGGATTCATAGTGGGAAGGTCATGTCAGACAAATCTAACTCATTTCTTTGACTGGGTGACCAAAGCAGTAGACCAGGGAGGGGCTGTGGACATGACCTACCTAGACTTTAGCAAGGCATTTGACACAGTCCCACACAAAAGATTAATAAACAAATTAGCCAGCCTGGAAGTAGGTCCCAGGGTGGTAGCCTGGGTAAAACACTGGTTGGACAACAGAACACAGCGGGTAATAGTAAATGGAGTCCACAGTGAAGAAAGGAGGGTTACTAGTGGGGTACCACAGGGTTCAGTACTGGGGCAGGTCCTTTTTAATGTCTTTATAAGTGGCATTGCAGAGGGACTAGAAGGGAAAGTATGTCTCTTTGCAGATGACACAAAGATCTGCAACAGGGTTGACACACAAGGTGGGGTGGGGTGGGAAGGATGAAAAGGGACTTGGCAAGGTTGGAGGAATGGTCAAATGTATGGCAGCATAGATGCAATGCAAAGAAGTGCAAAGTAATGCACCTGGGAAACAAAACCCCTGGGGAAGAGTACACAATGGGGGGTGAGATACTGACAACAACAAAAATGGAAAGGGATCTGGGGTAGTCATATCAGACAACCTAAAGGTGGGCCAGCAATGTGAGAAGGCATTAAGGAGGGCTAGGGGGATACTGGGATGCATAGGGAGAGGCATCACCAGTAGAAAACAGGAAGTTGTTGGCCCTCTGTACAGACAGTTGGTAAGACCACATCTGGAGTACTGTGTATAGTTCTGGAGACCCCATCTCCACAAAGACATTGACAGGGTAGAGGCTGTCCAGAGGAGGGCAACCAAAATGATGCAGGGTGTGCATCAGAAGACATATGAAGAAAGACTAAAGGAACTAAAGATGTGTAGCCTCGAAGAAAGGAGGGAGAGGGGGACATGATAGAAACTTTCAAATACCTCAAGGGAATCAACAAAGTCCAGGGGGGTAGCATCTTTCAGAAAAAGAGATATGCAAAAACAAGGCGGCACAATTTGAAGATAGAGGGGGGATGGCTCAGAGGTAATGTGAGGAAGTATTTCTTCACAGAGAGGGTAGTGGGTATATGGAACAGCCTTCTTGAGGAGGTCGTAGAGTCAAAAACAGTGGAGGAATTCAAGAATGCATGGGACAGACATAAGGCAATTCTAGTGGTGGTAGGAGGAAGTAGGCTGTTGGTTAACTAGGATCTGCAGCTTATCCGTTAGGTAGGGAATGGACAGACTAGGTGGGCCAAGCGGTCCTTATCTGCTGTCAAATTCTATGTTTCTAGGTTATGTTTAATAATTTGCTTTGAAAGGTTATCATTTTTGAGGTATAAATCTTTCTTGAAAGGTATTCATGCAAAACTGAAGTTAATGGCAAAAAATGTTTAAATGCTAGGCATTTAAATGTGCAGGTTGTTGCATTCCAAAGGGGGTAAACAAATCTCCTGTTTAACAGCAACCAATATTTAGCAAGCTGTTTCAGTTTCTTAATAGCCTACTGAGAAGCAGCTTGGAATTATGTCTCCACTATTCTAAACAGAAACAAGGGATTATTTTATTTTAGTTGCCATAGTGATTTGTAGATGTGGAAGGATACATTGAAAAGTCCAAAAAATATGTTCCTCGATACTCCATTTTCAAGCTACAGATAGCAAGATGGCTGTAGGCTCCTTAAACAGCCATAAAAAGGGAGATAAGAACAAACCTGAGTGCTACAGAGCAATCGGCCTGATTGCACTGCAAAATTGTTCTCATGGATTATAAATAACAGACTAGTTTGCATCTGTTAGCACCCTTTGCAAACTGTGTGAGAGGCCTTTCGGCACCATGCAATTCTACTTAAAGTTGAACCAGCATAACATTCTGTGGTGATTTGCATATGCCGCCCATGATGCTTTGCATTGTGGGGGCATGTGTGATTTTGTATTTTCTTGAAACTTGGCTTCCCAGCCAAATGCCCTTTAGGGTAACCCTTGCCTCAGTGTTTGCGCACAGAGGTTCTTTGTCTTTTAAATTAGTATGTTTATACTACTTTCGGAGGATGCTATCATAAGCTGGGTTAAGAGTGACGAACCCTCTGCAGCCTTGTTGTTGGAAAGCTATACTTTGTTGTTTCTATGGTATGTACTCCATGTCCCAATAAAAGACCTAGGATCACTTCTGTTTGGGTGCATCATTATGGGGGCAGTTGTATTTCAAATTTTACTAATGGTCAATGTTCAGAATCATTCTCCTTTTCTATGTTCAGGGGGTTGGGGTGGTTCAGCTGGAGTACTCGGTTCAAAGGAACACCGATATAAATAACAGACTAGCAAGTTGGGCGGATGATCATGGAATTATTGATGAAGCACAAGCAGGCTTTAAAGCAGGACAATCTATTAATGACCAATGCTTTATTATGTCACATCTTATTTACTATTATAACACAGAGAAAAAAAAACTGTATTGCATTTTCATTGATTTGAAAACAGCTTACAACAGAGTAAACAGAAATGTCATATGGGAAAGACTGGAGAAACTAGGGGTGGAACAAACTATATTAGAAGTAATTAAGATACTCTATCAATACAACTACACCAGCGTCAGATATATTGAAAAAGGTGTAATGAGTGAATGGTTTAAATCAAATGTTGGGGCAAACAAGGATGCACACTTTCCCCATTATTCAGTCTGTATTTCCAGAAAGTATTACAGACTATGTATGCACAAGAACATCATATGCCAAAAATAGGACTAAGAGCCTGCCCATTCTTGGCTTACACCAATGATGTGGAACTCCTTCCACAAGTTTCCTAGGAATAAAAAGATTGCCAAATAAATTTGTGGCAGAATGTGATTTAGCAGATTTAAAATTGAATTACCAAAAAAAAAAATAACATAATGGTCTTTGGTGAAAACAACAAAACGTACAAATACATAATTAATAATCAAACATTGGAAGTCGTTAAAGAATTTAGCTATTTATGGATAATATTAACACTAGAAGGAACATAGAAGAGACACATTCAGTAAGAAGAAAACAAGGCAAAAAGATTCCTTCCAATATTAAATTTATTTTCATACAAATATGGGGGAAATCTATTAAGGGAAACATTAAAGTATTGAATGCTAAGGTTAGGAGTCAATTACAATACAGAGCAGAAGTGTGGGGTTTAATAAATATTATAAAATGGGCTTTAAAAATCCAGAAAGCTGATTGGCTAAAACCTAGTTTTAGCCATGTCCTTATCAGCATGTATTGTGCCAGCCGGCACTAATTGTGCCAAGCTGACCACACCACACAAAAATATCACTGTCCCCAACACCATCCTGTGTCAAAAAATTACCTGCAGCTCTGTACCACACTAAACAGACGTAGAAGCACTGTGCAGTAGACCACCTGCTCAACACTCTCGCTGTGCCCCTGACCTCGATATGCAAACACAGTCTCTCTTTATGCAGAAAAATGTTCTAAAATCCATCCAGACCTTTTCCCTCACATAAAAGAAGCGTAAATACCTCACTAGCAGCATTAAAACAACAGCCGCTCAGTGCGATGTCTTTCCCATTCTCAGCATGCTGCCTCGACTCTCGTTACCCCAACCCCTTCACAAACTGCTCCAAACCTGTAGATCAAACGATTACAAAAAGCACTCCTATTTATCCACACTATCACGTACGACATAATAAATAAATTTTAAGTGGGAAAAAAAGCATAACCCGGAACAGCTCTATATAGGCGGCGCTGCTAGGACACGCAAGCTCCAGCAACTTACTCTGTCCCCGAACAATTCAGTCTGCTTCAATCCCTAACAGTAGTCTCAATGCTCACATCATAAAAAAAAAACAAAAAAACAGTAAAGCCCCTGACAACAAACAACATGCTGTAACTTAAACGACATGCCAGCTCTAAAAAATGCCAACTCTGCACATCATTGTGTTGCTGAGTGAGTAACTGATTTTAATTAAATCTATGTTTTGGTAAGTAGTAAACAACAAATTACAAATCTCAGAAACACAGTACCAGGACACAATTTGACCACTATCTCTCTTTCTGTGTTGAGGGCACCCTGTACTAGCCATCAGGAATTACCAATGGGGGACTATTTTTACTAGTTCACTCTTAAACCTCAATTTACATTTTGCTAATTTTTCTTACTTTTTTTTTCTCAATTAGTTACTTAGCAGCCCATTTATAAGTGCAATAACACACTCCAGTGTGGGTTACATGCTGATAAGAGCACGCCCAGGGGCATAAGGCACTCGGAGCAAGCACCTCGTGCCTTAGTACACCCCTGGGCGTGCTCTTATCAGCACGTAACCCACACCTTGTTGTGTGTTATTGCTTGCATACTAACCTGGAAACAACTTTGAATAAATTCTAAAAAAGAATCTTAGGACTTCCAAATAGTGTGTCATCGGCCATGGTAAGAGCTGAAATTGGGCAACCCCCTGTGGAATGCCAGATCAAACAACAACAGGCCATATATTGGCTAAAATTTTATAGGATGACAGATAATAAATTACCCAGATTATGTCAGCAGGAAGCCTTCTTATATATGGGTCATGTCACAGGCAGTGGGATAATGATGAACCAGGAGTCAGTAGAATGTTGTTCAAGAATCAACACTGCTTTATTTTCTTCCTTTAAAGTTCAGCAGGAATAGTCGGATATCAAAACAAAATATGAACTTAGGTGACAAAATAATAAGGAGTAATCAATAAAAACAAAAATAATCAGACTTTCAGAGTTCCAAACAAAGTCCACAGCTAGAAGGAACTAGTTGCTCTAGGTGTGCTTCGTTCCCCACCTAACCACTATCTGCTTTCTATCTGGATCAAGTAATCTTTTATACAGGTAACTGAACATGTGCCTGCTGTAGCTCCACCCATTGCTTCCTAAGGGAGAGAAATAGTCACAAGTCATACAGAAAATATACATTTTACATTTCTTAGCACTACATTCCCACATATGTTTGTGCATACATCTTTAATTATATATATAAAAAAATGCTTCTCAATGTTTTAAACCACTCCAGAGTCCCCAGGACACCACTCCCAACAGAAGTGCATTATTTAAAAGTAAAAAGAACAGCCGGCCAGCTGGCTCTATAGCCACTATCTGGGAGGACAGTGTGAGGAGAGCGTCTGCAGCTGGGGAGCCTTTTCAGGAACAATTCCTGCTACGGCAGGTAATATGTTTTCCGGGTGCATTTAAACCCAATATAGCTGCAATATTTTAAACAAAACTGTATAACACAGTCAATATCATCTTTCTGGGAGTTTATTTGCAGTCTATGAAAACCAGTTAGGTCGCAAACCCACATGAATGTGTGCACAGTAGAAAACGGGAATCCTAGAAGCGCAACCTTTTCAGCCATACCGCCATATGGAAAAGCACATACAGGTGTTTGCTTTTCTCTGTGCGGTGGCATCTGGCCGCTCCTTGGATACCGCTTGCACAGAATGGTTTTCAGCTGTTGACAGAAGGGGGAACACATTACAAATTAGCTTTTCCTTGCACCCTTGCAATAGAGGGACTCCAACCCTCGCCTCCTTCTCCTACAGGGATAAACTGGTACAGCACTCACTACCGTGAGTGGAGTGTTGGAGCCAACGCAAGTGGTGACAGTGGGACAAAGGACAGGGCACTTGTTTACTCATCCCTGTGTCCTGTTTTACCACCTAATGAAGACAGAAAAAAAGGCTTCATTCACTAATATGCAAAACAGAGCTACCCAGCTCTGTGCCTCCTTTGCAGCGCATAACCACCTATTATGTTATTTCTTGGCGCTACCATAGCAGGACATAGGAACCAGGGCTGCCTATTTCATTTTACATAGAGGACTAACAGAACATGTAACAATGGGTGGCCAGACCAAAAAACAGACATACAGACACAACAAGAACAAGCATTTGTCAATGCCGAATGTTTGCTTGCTGGTATTAGCATTGGGAATGCAGGAGTTAGACAGATGTAGAGTAGGAATGGCAGTGAAGTATTAAACTTCACACAAACACCACCCCCCACCCTGCAGAGATGGACAGGCACTGGGGTATGCATTTGGGTTGTCGCCCATAACGTTCATGCCATTTCACCTCACCCTATCCTGCAGACACTGAGAAGTGTTGAGGTATGCCTTGGGGTGTTCAGCTTTACAGTCACCCCACTCCATAAGGACATATGCTGAAATGGGTGCAGTATAGAATGGGGTGAATTCTGGGCAGAAGAGTCCAAGGCACAGCTCAATTCTGGGCAGAAGAGTCCAAGGCACAGCTCAATGCAGTGGCTGCAGGGTGAGGGGTGGGGTTGGAATGGCATGAGCATTACAGTCGGCAATTGAAAGGCAGACCCCCGGATGCCTGTCATTGTGTACAGGTGGGACTTTATGGTTAGAAACCATAACACCCCTGGCATTTGTTGGTATTTGCAGTATAAATGTTCAACATGGCCATTTTGTGGCCTCCACCTCATGAAAACATTTGGGACCTCTTCTCATGAACAGTGGCAGAGTGATTTTGCCAATGTGTCCCAAAATTTGAGTTTCCGCAGTGACTGTGCCATTGTGTGCCAGATGTACGAAAACACAGATTGGGCAGGATGAGAAGAATGACAGCTGTACCATTCATAGGGAGGTGTGAAGAGATGGCAATGTTGAAAATCTGTAGTGAAAATATTAAAAATGCTCAAACTTCCGAGCGTACGTGGAAATTCCACAATGCATGCATGTAACACAGTCATTTAGTGGAATTATTTCACCAAATTTTCAACATAGGCATTTTGTGACCTCTGCTTAGGAACACTGTCACTATGATTTTCTTGATCTGTCCCAAACATTGATTTCTCATAGTAACCTCGGTATTCTGCACCAGATGTGTAAATGCATATTTTGGGCAGGATGTGAAAAATACAGTTGCACTGTTCATAAGGAGGTCTGAAAAAATGCCAATGGTGAAAATCTGGAGTGAAAATACTACAAATTTGTGAAGTTACAAGGGTGCATGGAAACTGCACAATACACACTTGTAACAGAGTCATTTTATGGACATTTGTCACCAAATTTGCAACATAGGCATTTTAGGACCTCTGCTCATGAACAGAGTCACTGTGATTTTACATAAGAACATACATACAAACATAAGAACATGCAAATCTGCAAGCAGAACCCACCAATCGGTCTATGTAAGTCTACACGAGTGTGCAGCTAGCACCCTAGATTGTAGCTGCCCCAGCTTCCTCCTCCTCAATTCCTCCCCCTCTTGCCCCAGCCCCTGTCCCCCAACTCTTCCTCTTGCTTTATCCCACTCCTCCTTAAAGCTACAGACTGTCCTACATATTACCACCCCCTCTGGCAGTGCATCCCAACTAGACACCACCTTCTCAGAGAAGTAGTGCCTCCTCATTTCCCTCTTGAAATATCCCCCTTCCAACCTTAGTCCATGCCCCCTTGTCTCTCTCTTCCACTCCTCAGTTTAAACACCCTTCTGGTGCTAGGTTTATTTACCCCTCTCAGGTATTTAAACGCTTCAATCATATCCCCCATCCCTCCTCTCCTCCAGTGTGTACATGTTCAGCTCCTTCAGTCTCACTTCATATTCCTTTCCTTCCATCCCCTTTAACATTTTTGTTGCCCTCCTTTGCACCCCTTCCAGTAACTTTATATCTCTCCTCAGGTATGGCCTCCAGTATTGCACAGAGTAATCTAGGTGTGGTGTAACCAATGATCTGTAAAGAGGTAGGATCACATTCCTGTGTCTGGATAAGAACCCTCTTGCGATGCACCCTAGCATCCTGTTTGCCTTCGCTGCTGTGTTCCTGCACTGGGCCGAGTTGTTCATGCTCCCACTTACCAGCACTCCTAGGTCCTTCTCCTCCACCTCTCTGATCCCCAACCAATAGTCCCTCTTCTGGTTCTTAGCCCTTACGCTTCTTTGCACTGAATCCCAGCTGCCACTCCACCGCCCATGTCTCTAGTTTGCATTTTTTGCCATCCGTCCTCTTTGTCCACCACTGCCCCCAGTTTGGTATAGTGTGCAAATCACTACATGTGCTATATCAGAGATAAAGAGCCCAAATAGCACCGGGCCAAGCACGGAGCCCTGTGGCACCCCGCTTGTCACTGCTCTGGGTGCCGAGAGCTACCCCACCACCACCCTCTGCACCCTCCCCTGTAACCAGTTCTCTATCCATTTAGTCACACCACCTTCCACCCATACCCCTCTTTCTCCTCATGCTTCTCCTCCTTGACCTGTGTCCCTCCTCCCGGTAGTCCACAACCTTTCTCCTCCTCCTTATTCTTACTGGGTGGTGGTGCCTTCTGTATTACACTCAGACCACTCTGCCCACCCCCCCCTCAGGATTACTACATCTCCACCTTTACCTATATGTAGGCTGGAGAGCTCATTAGGCTTCCCTGTCTGGACATTTCTACAAACCTTAGTCTTTTGACCCCTCCTACTAGTTTAAATCCACCTTAGTAGAGATATACCCCTCTAATCCTGCCTTATTTTTTTTTTGTACATATTTTCTCCTTGGGCTACAGTTGGCTTGGTCATCCTGACTGATCCCCCTAGCTCTGCCCCTGACATCAGGTCGACCTCCTCACCTCCATGGATTACCACCCCTCCCATGGTGGGGTGGTGAGGAGCTTCCCAGGTTGACCCACCAGAGCAGGATCTGGTTGAGGAGGCAGCATTCGGAGTGGGCAGCAGGGGTCGGAAGCTCATGCTGCCCGACTGTAGTCCATTTTCCACTTTTCTCCCCTTTGTGGAGTGTGCATGTGCAATGACGCTTAGGCACAGCATGCCAATGTCTGCCACACTCTGCCCCCTTTACTACACTGCTCTAGTAGCACCCCGGTCATCACCTGGGTTGCTACAGAGTGGTTGGTCCCTGGATCCCTCCCCGGGACAGGAGTGCAATCCTCTGGATGCTCAATCGTATCCCTTCCTGCCAACCCCTGCCAGCCTGGGCTCATGTCCGAACCCAGGTCAACAGCATCGTGCGAGGTGTGGCGTCCAGTGCCTCAACCCTCAGCGCCACTGGGACGGCACTAATCCTGCCTTTAATACTCCCCTCTCCTTCCTGCTCAAGTGTACCCTGTCCCCCGTGTACAAGTCACTATTCCCCCCATACCCTACCCCAGTTCGTCACTAACCTATAATGTTTGGTGTGGCACTAATCCCTCAGTCACTCATTGAACTCCTCAAGCCTACCCTTTCTCCCCATGCTTGCACATGGTACTGGCAGTACCTCTGAGAATGCCACCGATTCCCCAACCCCTCACACTGCCTGTCCAACTACTCGAACCTCCCCCTCACTACTTCCACAGTCTCCCCCGCCAAGTCGTTTGTACTCACATGCAACACTAAATGAGGTTTCTTCCTCCTCCTCCTCGCTGCACACTTGAGCAGTGCCTGCCCTGCCCCTCCTGCAGTCAACCTGGGGACAGCTTCAACCCAAATACGACTATGCCTTCCCCCTTTCTACCGCATCTCACCCCTTTCAGTATAGAATCCCCAGGACTAGTACCCCCGTCCCTTACCCACTTTCCCTTCTAATGTCCCTTCCACCACCCCAGTACTCATTCTTCCTTGCCCCTTACCCCAGCCAGCTGCACCCTCTGTGACTTCTCTATCTGTACCCCCTACTTCCTTCTCACCCCTTTTCTCTGTCTTATTCCTCCCATCCCCCTTGAACCCCTTCTCATCCTGACTACTTCCTACTGGGCTTCCCATATCAACCTCCCCTCTTCCCCTGCTGATTTTCAACCCCTCTTCTATCCCTGCTGTTGTCAATTTAGAGCCCCCATTCCTTTCTACCCCAATAGTGATGCCCTTCCCATCCTTTCCCCTTCCCATAGCTCTCTCTCCTCTAGTCACCATCTCCTCCTTCCTTACTAGCCCCCTTCTACCCTTTCGTCCTCGCTATCTCTTTCCCTACCTGCTGCCATCCCTCTCATGCCCCGCTTGTTCTCCCACCCTTCAGTATGTTCCTGTTCCCCCTCTCTCTCCCATAGCAGTGATTTGAATCTATTCCTAGTCGATACCCCTCCTACATCTCTTCTCCCTATCGGTTCCCCCCCTCCTACTTGTTCCCCTCTATGCCACCCCTGGTCCCTCCCTACCCGCAGCCATCTGATCTCTCCCCTGGTACTCCTCGTGGTCTCTTCCTCCCCCATCAGGAGGCCCCCCTCACCTCAGAAACCCCTCCCTTTTTTTGTTTTCTGTTAGTGCCTATGATACTGTGGTCAGTTTCACTCCCTAGTTGTTCTTCCTCCGTTCCTTTTTCCATCCCCTATTCCTCCCCAGCCAGGATGCTTACCATACTCATCTGCCCTGCCATTTAGACTCCTCCCTAACCTTCACAGTTCCTCCCTCAAACTAGCCAGTCATCTACAGACCATACACCCCCCCATCCTCCAAGCCCAGTCCAGGATCATGGCAGACCCACACCCTGTACACCCCACCACCATTCCAAAGATGCCCGCCCTATTGACATGTGGCACCTGCCCCATTTTGGCCCCCATCTTATGTAACAGGCTCTTACTCTCAGGTTCTGTACTCTACTACAACTGTCAGGCCCCTATTTACTCAAATTCCTGTTCCCCCCACACTAGTCTCCCTACTGACCCCTTGCCGACTGGGTTAATTCAGTCTCAAATCTCGTCCATCAGATACTGTATTACTGTAGCAATCCTAAAGCCTCCTTGTCCATTTTTCACCCCTCAGCTTCCATACTTTTTGTTCTCAGCTCTCATATAGTTTCACATAGCCCAGTTAGAAATTCTATTGCACTCCAAGTATTACTCAGCTCAGTTAGAGAAATAAACAGAACAAATAAATACATATTATTACAGCAATCATAACAGTATAGCTCAGTACATAGCTCAGTTAGAGAAAGAAACAGAACAACTACATCTGTATTATCACAGCAATCCTAAAAGTAACCAATCATTGCTTTGTCTCCACTCCAGAGACCCTGCTGTAATGTAGGACCACAGAGGACCCTGGGTGGGAGGGTGACAACCTAAAGTCCCAGCAGAGCTCCATTGGGTTGCTCCTCCCCTTCTCTCACTCGTTCATTCTATTTCTCCCAGCGCTGCAGGCTGCCCTTTTGTACTGGGCTTCTGCTTGCATTGGTGCCTTTTTCCTGCCCAGAAAGAAATCCGCAGCAGTCCCGACTGAGGTCCGCTGGGCTTGCTCACTCTCCCTCTGTCACTCACTCGTTCTGTTTCTCCCGGAGATGCAGGCTGCCCTTTTGTACTGGGCTAGGGGGATGTTGAGGTGTATTAGTAGGGATATCACAAGTTGGAAGAGGGAGGTAATAATCCCTCTTTACAAGACACTGGTTAGGTGGAGGTCACGTGATGCAGTGCACCTAGTGGCAGCATAATCAATAGCTCTCGCCTACCGACCAGCTAAATTCTGTTTTTTTTTGCCAATTTTGTGACAGTTTTACCAATTTGAGACATCTACCAGCCTGCTTTACCTATCAGTAACGCATCTGTACCAGAATTGTACTCGGATCCTAAATTGGATCACTTTGATCTCATGGAGACCATGGAGGCCGAGATGAAGCCTGCTGGGGCCAAACATACACCGCCGACTACTCCGGAGAAGGCTCCTAAAAAATTGAAAACCCAGAATGTGGGGCACGTTGTTAAAGTCAGTCCCTCTGGTTCCTCTTCCAACCCTCTCACGGAGGAACGCTTCTTAGAAGAATTAATCCCATTCCGGGAAACACTACAGGACATATCCACGGAATCAAAATCCCTCCGAAGTGATCTTGCCTTGCTCACTATTAGAACTGGAGACTCGGAAGCTAGAACCTGCTCGTTGGAAAGCTGGAAAGCGAAAACTGACCCGGAAATCACTTATCTTAAGCAGCAAATAACCAAACTCCAATTGAAAATGGAAGATCTTGAAGGCGGAAGCAGGAGGAACAACATCGTAATTCTGGGCCTACCAGAATCTGAAGAGGGTGTGGAGATTATGGCCTTCATTCAAAAGCTGCTGAACAAGATAGTGGGTCCCTCACCCTTTAACTCACAATACCACATCGAAAGGGCACATCGCTCCCTAAAACCAAAGCCTCCGCCTGGAGCTCCTCTAAGGCCCATAATTATTAAGTTGCTCAGCTTTCTCGAGAAGCAACACATTCTGGCTAAAGTCAAGGAACTGCAAACAATTTACTGGGACAGTACCAAATTGAGAGTCACCCAGGACTTACTCAATGAAACCCGACAGAAAAGAAAAGCCTTTCATCTGATAGTGACCAAGCTGATAGCCACGGGTATACATTTTTGGATGGGCTACCTGGCGAAATTGCAGGTGGTGCTGGATGGTGTGTGGCATACATACGAAAAGCCGGACCAGGCCGTGACCGATCTGACCCTGAAGCTGCCTAACCTGTTTAAAGTTGGCTGAACTGTGATCCCAGAGAACTACTTAAATAAGTTTTCTTGTACAAGTATTGATGTTGAGCTGTTTTCCTACCTGGTGGTTTTTTGCTGTTGCACTTCCTTCTGTTTTTGGTTGTTGGGGGTGTCAATCAGAGTCTGGGTGCGGCCTAAAGGCCTAGATTGGCAACCACGGGTCTGCTGTCTGGCTCTGGGGAGGGAGGGGTAGAACCAAGTTCCTGCTAATGATTTCTCCTGGTTCTATCCCTGGCGGACCAATTGGTCCTTGGGATATTATGCCCCCTGTCTCTTCCTGTTTCGTGAAAGTAGCGTATATCACAGCAGGAGTCACGCTTACTGCTTGTTCAAGTTTATAGTGAGGAGTCCCACTAGCTCATCAGCGATATTCTGAATGATGCGCTTACAAGTTTTGTCCAGGTGAGACAGAGCCCCACTGCATCGAAGTTTCTCCACGTTTGGAGGGTGCTGGTAGGGCCTTTTCAATAGATATCCCTTTCAATCCATTTGTAGTGACTTTTTCCAAGGGCCACAAAGTCAAAATGCCTTAAGGTATTGGCTGGGTCGGGGGGGGCACAATGATTGAGCTAGCACTGGGCGACCTGCCTCGCAACCTGTGGTGTAGGGGAAGGGCTGCAGTACCCTGGAGACCAAGTTATTTTTGTCTGCTTCAGGCTGTTGTTCTTGCCTTATTTATAATGGTTCAATTTCTTTACAGTCAAACAGCTGTTTCAACAAAGCTTGGGTCTGCTAGCCTTGGGGGACGGTCCTTGTTCAATATACTTGTTCGGTCAGATTATGCTCTGTTAGGTCCAAGGGGACCATTGGTATATAGTTTATGAGGGGTATAAATGAATGTAAGGTTTGGATTAATGGGGGGAGGGGTAAGTAGAGTATTTTATTGTCCAGGTTAAATAGATACAGGATGCTGTTTTTGTGCTCAATGTTCATTACCTGCAACCCAATGCTCTAGATTCTGTGGAATGTTTGTATGTTAACCGTTATTTCTTATAGGGACAAGGGGAGGGATGTTGGAGAGTGCCAAATGTTTCTGATCATACTAGAGGGGTTATTTTTCTGGTTTCTTCACACATGTTGCAAACCATATGGCTATGAGGCCGATTCGTTTGCTAGCTGGAATGTCAGAGCGTCAAAGACCAACAAAAGACATCAGTTTCTCCATAACTGTTCTTTACTAAATGTGGACATACTTTTCATGCAGGAGACACCCTTGTCCACCTCAGAAGCTAAGGGGCTACGTAGGCTGGGATTTTCTCAGACTTTTACAGCCAGGGGACTACATGCTAGCAAGGGGGTGGCTATATTAATTAAACAACATATTATGTTTGTAGTGGAGGATAGCATTATAGACCAGGATGGTAGATTTGTTTTGGTCAAGGGACAGCTCAATAATAGCAATGTGGTACTAGGTGCAATATATGGTCCAGTTGGGGGCAATCCCCATTTCCTCATGTCCCTAACGGATAGACTGAGTAGATTCCTGCCCTCCCTTTTTATTCTAGGGGGCGATTGGAATATAGCCCCATCCCAGGAGATGGATAAAACCTATAGGCCTTTAAAATCTTTGTCCCCTTCTCAACAGGCTCTCAAAGATTTCATGCATTTGCTAGGGCTATGTGACCCTTGGCGTCTGCTCAACCCTAAGGGCCG
Source organism: Neoceratodus forsteri (assembly GCA_016271365.2). NCBI lineage: Eukaryota > Metazoa > Chordata > Ceratodontiformes > Ceratodontidae > Neoceratodus > Neoceratodus forsteri. The sequence continues at coordinate 14,641,393 of JADMNL010000035.1, forward strand.
CATCTTTTCCTTTTAATCCCAAGTCCACCAAACGTGGTCAAGAATTGATTACATCCTAATCAGTTCCACCCTTCTGAGTAATACACATCAAGTAGGCATAGAGCCAATAGTTATTTCAGACCACTCCCTGGTATGGCTCATGGTTTTCCCCGGACTACAGGGGCAGAGGGATACCTCTTGGAAATTAAATACGCAACTCTTAAAAGAGGATCAAACAGTCTCCCATATTAAATCTAAGATCTTATCCTTTTTAGAATTTAACCAAGGATCTGTTCCCAGGGACAATATACTTTGGTGCTCTCTTAAATGCTTTATTAGGGGTGAGCTCAAAAAGTTAGCTTCCAGAAGGAAAAAGACAAGAGAGGCTAAAGTTATCTTACTGTCCAATCGAATCAGGATAGCCGAAAATGACCTCCTTCTCTCCAATTCTCAAAAAGATCTGGAAACCCTACTTAAACTCAGGAGCGAATATAATGACTTATTAAGAGAAAAAGCAGAGTATGCTATGCTCAAAACTAAGACTCGATATCTGGACCAAGGGGAGAACCCGGGAAGATTGCTAGCCCTTAGATTGAGGGAGACAGAGAGTTCAAGGTTAATTCCGGCACTAAATTCCCATGATGGCTCCGTCAAAACTTTGCCTAGAGATATAGCCCTTATTTTTGAATCCTTTTATAGGGAGATTTATGGCAAAGGTACTTCTCAATCACCTCTCCCCATGATAGAGCAGTTTTTGGATGGGGTTAAGCTCCCTTCCCTTCAAGTGCACCACTGCGATATATTATCCCCCCATCACCTTAACTGAGGTAGAGGATGCAATTAAAGGGCTGCCTTTGGACAAGGCTCCAGGTCCCGCCGGCTTCACTCCAAATTTCTATAAAGTCTTCTTTAAAGAGTTATCCCCTCCACTTTTAAAATTATATGACAATATGTTTTCCTCAGACTACCTTTATCCCTCTCTGCTAGAGGCCATGATAATTTTAATTCCGAAGCCAGACACACCTTTGCTGGACCCAGCCAGCTACCGCCCAATCTCACTATTAAATTATGATATCAAAATCCTATCCAAGATTCTCTCTCTTAGAATTAAGAAGATCTGGCAACACCTGCTGAGCCCTGAACAGGTTGGTTTTGTTCAGGGCAGATCTGCAGCAGATCATTTGCAAACCCTTTCCCACATCTTTCAAACTGCTCAAGACTCTCAGTCCCCTATGGCTTTAGTTGCGCTAGACGCAGAAAAGGCCTTCGATAGGGTGTACTGGGACTTCTTGTGGGCCACTCTGAGGAGAATGGGCTTTCCTGATACCTTTATCCAGTGGATTAAAATGATTTACAAATCACCCTCAGCCAAAGTTTACTGCAATTTGGTCTTCTCTTCTCGATTCCCCTTGTGTTCTGGTACACGACAAGGGTGCCCTTTGTCCCCTTACCTATTTAATTTGTATTTAGAACCCTTGATAATTAGCATTAAGGCCTCAACACGGGTTACAGGTTGCGTTATCTCTCAAATCCCACTGACTTTGTCGGTCTTTGCAGACAATATTTTATTACACCTTACCAACCCAGAATCATCTTTAGCACAAGCCTTACAAATTATTTAACGATTTGGCCAGGTGTCCAATTATAGATTAAACTTATCTAAATCAGTTATTTTCCCATTAAACTCTCTCACCTTTCATGCTAGCTTCACCCAGTTTGGTATGAAGTGGTTCCCTGCTTCGCTTAAGTATTGGGCATACATCTGGCCCGCAAGGCTGAAGTGGTCAGGAAGCTCAATTTGGACAACTTGCTGATAAAGGTCCAGAGAGACCTTGGTAGGTGGGAAAGCTGACCAATATCCCTATGGGGGCGCATCAACATTGTTAAAATGAATGCACTACCCCAGATTTTCTACCCTCTAAACCTATTAAACATATGGCTCCCCAGATCGTATTTTAAACAGATACATTCTGCGCTATCCAGTTTTATCTGGAAAGGAAAACAACCTAGACGGGCCTTTCTCAAACTCAATGTACCTAGGGATAAAGGGGGTCTCCGCCTCCCTAACTTCTTACTATACTACTGGGCTAGCAATTATACAAAATAGGGAAATGGTTAACTCCCCAGTTCAACTTACCCCAACCAACATGGCTACAATTGGAGCTTAAACTTCTGGATCAATTTAATCTTCGACCTCCCCATATCTTCTGCTACTCCTTCTCCACATTACCCATAGCCATACAAGATTCTGTTATAGGTCTGTCTATCAAAATTCTATCCCAATGTTGGAGTTTCTTCAACATACCATATACCAAGGACCTGGCGCAGCACCTCATATTAAATCCCAACATCAAAATAGGGAGCATCCGGCTGACCTCTGAGTGGCTCCCACAAATTCAGGACTCTTTAGTGGAGTCCCTGTATTCTCAGGGCTCACTCTTATCCTCTGCAGATATTTTAACCTCCTTTAACATTTCCCAGAAACACATTTTTAAGGTTGTCCAACTGAGACACCTAATAGTTAAGCTATTTGGGTCTGTATCTATACCATCCAAAACAAGGCCCTTCCTGGAAAGGATACAAGAATCTGCAGTTAAATCCCATGGTATTGCCAGAATCTAGGCCTACCTGCTGGACATCATGTTTCCCATCACCCTGGAGGGCTCTAAAATCTGATCACCTCTCATACTGGATTCTCCTCTACCCTGGAGTCTGATCTGGAGGGACACCTACAGGTACCTTTCCCAGGACAATCACAGACTGACCCAGTACCATATTCTGAACAATCTCTATTACATGCCAATCAAATTGGCTAAATTTGGTAAACTCAAATCATCCAACTGTACTCAGTGTGGAGTAAATGAGGGGAACCTGTTGCACATCCTTTGGTATTGTGATAGGGTGGCATCTCTATGGAACACAATATGAAGTAACCTAGACCCGCTTCTGGGGTTAAAGGACCTCTTCACCAAAGAAATATGTATACTAGGGATATATTCTAACATCGAGGTGAGGGAACGTAGGTACCATATAGCTTTAATCTCCATTGTAGTCAAAAAACTGGTCCTTAGGCATTGGATGGATCAAAATTCCATCACATATTCGGAATGGCTCAAAGAAATGTCCCTCTGTTTTAATACTGAGAAGTTAATAGCCAGCTCCCGAAATCGTATGGCCTCTTTCAGTCAGAAATGGGCTAAATTATATGCTTTATACCTGAAGTAACCCCATACAATGTTGACCTCTGACAACCACAGCCTAATTAGCCTCTCTTGGATTAATTCTGTTACTTGGGGTTGTCTTTTCAATACCCTTCTCTTTCTCTGATTTTTGTTATGGCACTCTCCGGGGTGGGGGAGTGGGTAGGGGGGGGAGTTAGAGTTGGTTGGTTATGGATTTTTTTAATATGTGAGTTCATTGTCACTCTTCACCCCTTAGGGGACTGATATCTCACCAACTGTTTATTATTTTATCCAAGCATAGTATGGTGCACAGTCTCTATTTCATGTATTGTTGGTTTTATATAACTCAATAAAGATGCTAAATTTCAAAAAGACACTGGTTAGGCCCCATCTGGAGTACTGTGTGCAGTACTGGAGGGCACACCTTCACAAGGACATTAACCAAATTGAGGCAGTCCAAAGAAGGGCAACCAAAATGGTGCAGGGATTACATCAGAAAACATATGAGGACAAATTAACAGAGCTCAACATGTATACCCTAGAGCAAAGGAGGAAGAGAGGTGATATGATCGAAACATTCAAACACCTTAAGGACATTAACAAGGTGAAAGAGTGTAACATGTTTCAATATAAGAAAAATAGCAGGACAAGAGGACGCAGCATGAGATTAGAGTTAGGTTGATTAAGGGGTAATGTGAGGAAGTTCTTTTTCATAGAAAGGGTGATGGATGCATGGAACGGCCTACCTCAGGAAGTGGTGGATATGAATACAGTGCAGGGCTTCAAACAGGCATGGGATAGGCATAAGGGAGCAATACAGATGAGAATGAATGGATAGGTCATTGACAGAGCAAAGGCTGATGGCACATTCATAAGGTAGAAAAAAAAATGGGCAGACTGCATGGGCCTTGCGGTCCATGTCTGCCATCAACTTCTATGTTTCTATGTTTGGCTCCTGCCTGCATTGGCACCTTTTTCTGCCCACAAAGAAATCTTCAGCAGTCCTGATACAGCTCCATTGAGCTCGCTCATTCCCCCTCTCTTACTCACTCATTCTGTTTCTTCCGGCACTGCAGGCTGCCCTTTTGTACTGGGCTTCTGCCTGTATTGGCATCTTTTTCTGCATGCAAAGAAGTTCACAGCTGTCCTGTCAGAGCTCCATTGAGGTCACTCACTCCCCTCTCACTCGCTCATTCTGTTTCTCCCGGCGCTGCAGGCTGCCCTTTTGTACTGGGCTCCTGCATCCATTGGCGCCTTTTATCTATTTATTCAATCAAGGATTACAAGAACCTTTGAGCGCCAAGCAGCTCATTTACAAAGGTTCCACTGCTTGTCCTGTTTATTTGTTAAGGGGGGGTCAATGGGGGGGACAGATCCATAATGGAAAACAGACTGGTTTCACAAACAATTAAGCAATTTGTATTACAAAATACAGAATAAGAGAACAGCAAATAAATACACATTAGTTTAGCACGTGATTCAAGGCAGGGAGTGAGAAGAGGAGGGGATTAGGAGGGGAGCCAGATCAAGGAAGGGGAGAGCAACCAGGCGGCATTGTCAAGTAGCAGCAGGATAGTAAGGGATGAAAAGCAAGGAAGACAGGTGGGGGGGAGAGGGGGAGATGGGAGGGCAGGAAGGGAGAGGAGAGTGAGAGGGCAAGACAAGTAGAGAGAACAGTGGAAGAATGGTGGGGGTTTGAGGTCCTGGGAAGAGGGACAAGGATGTTAAGTGGTACAATCACAGAAGTTTTCAGTAAGGATGTGCTGATGAAGTTTGAGTTTGAATTCACCGAGACTAGTAAGGTTAGCCAAACCATTGTGCAGGCCATTTAACCAGTATAGCACTTTGATACAAAAGGAGCATTGGTATTGCACGGTCACAAAGGAAAAAAAAAAAGTTTGCCCACAAAGAAATTTGCAACAGTCATGACAGAGTTCTGCTGAACTTGCTCCCTCCCCCCTTTCACTCACTCGTTATGTGTCTCCCGCCGCTGCAGGCTGCCCTTTTGTACTGGGCCCCTGCCTGTGTTGACACCTTTTTCTGCCCACAAAGAAATCCACAGCAGTCCCGACAGAGCTCTGTTGAGCTTGCTCACTCCTCCTCATTCTCTCTCTCGTTCTGTTTCTCCCAGCGCTGCAGGCTGCCCTTTTGTACTGGGCTCCTGCCTGCATTGCTGCCTTTTTCTGCCCACAAAGAAATCCCCAGCAGTCCTGACAGAGCTCAGCTGAGCTTGCTCACTCCCCCTCTCACTCACTCGATCTTAATCTGTCCCAAACACTGATTTCCCAAAGTGACTGCGCTATTCTGCGCCGGAAGTGTGAAAACACATTTCAGCTAGGATGTGAAAAATGACAGCTGTACTGTTCATAAGGAGGTGTGAAGAAATGCCAGTGTTGAAAATATGATGTGGAAATATTACAAATTTGCGATGTTATGAGCGTGCATGCAAACTGTGCAATGCACACTTGTAAAACAGTCATTTTTGGGATTTTTTTCACCAAATTTACAACATAGGCTTTTTTGAGAGGCCATCTCATGAACAGTGGCACTGTCATTTTGTTAATCTGTCCCAAAAGGTGATTCCACACGGTGACTGCAAAATCACCTTTAGGGACCAAATAACTCCATGACAGTGGCTGTATTCATGAGGAGGGGTCCCAATAACCCTATTTTGAAAATTTGGTGCCAAAATTCCCCAAAATGCCTGAGATATGCACCAAAATTGAAAAAAAACCCTATTTATGCCATTATACAGCTTACCAGTGTTTCTTCAGTTCGTGGTCAGCTTTGAAGAGTGCAGACATGTTCCTGGTTTACTGAAGATTGTCGCACTGGGCTCCGGAGATAAGTATGGTGTGAGGGGGTTATGTGGAGGCAAGGTGCACAGATGGTGGGTTCGGGCTGGGGAAGGGGCCATTGAACGCAATGAGGGACCGTTTTCTGTTTTACAGGGTTTAAAAAAAGAGAAAAACATTGCAGGATTTTTTTTTTACAGGGACATTTGGCATGCTGGGGTGGGCTCCCAGTATGCCACATGAGTTTTTTTGGGCAGGCTGTAGCTGATGGGGAATTGGGCACCCCATTGGCACATGGGGGAAGAGCCGAGGGGGATTGGGCACCCCCTAGGCACACAATTCATTGGGGGGCATTATGCTGATGGGGAGTGGGCTCCCCTGTCAGCAAATTCAACTGGGAAGGGGGCACTGAAGACAATGAGGATTGGGCACCCCGTCGGCATAGAAAGATGGGGGGCGCATGATGCCAAGGGAGACTGGGCACACCCTCAGCATACAACAGAAACTTGAGGGTGAGGACATTATGTCGATGGGGACTGGGCTCCCCATCTGCAAACTTGGTCGGGGGCATGCAAGGTACTGCCTGCAATGACGGGTTGCTCCCTCATTGCAGCAGAATGGCTGATGCTGCAATGATGAGGCAGCCCCTGATTGCAGTGGTGAAAATGTTTCAAGGTGGTGGCACGCTGGCTGAACTAGTGTCAGTAGCAATGTGCCACTGCATTGGGGAAAGTGGGCCAAGCCTCAAAAGGCACTGGGGCCATTGGCCACAACAGTGCCACACCTCCACAACCTGCCAAGCAAGCTGCCACAACACGTTTCTTGTGCATGCGTGCAAGTAAACATAAAAAGAACAATAACAGCCCAGATTACATAAGCCCTGTTACTAGTGCCACAGAAACAACTACCAGAGATAAGAATGGGGGGATTGTGTACCCTTTCACAGGTCAGAATGTTTTATTTCCATGCATGCAAATAGTGGAGAAAACTTTTAAACCTTTTGGTTTATTAGCAAGTATAATTGATTATCATAGGCTGCCACTAAATCAGAAGAAGGACAATATTAATCAAAGAGTGAGGGACCTATCTGTCCAAAAAGATCTAGCACTGTGCAAACAGTATAAAGCATGTAAGTGGATGTCTCAAAATAAATGATATCATGGTATGGAAAAATATTTGACAGAAATTGATAAACCAGGATACAGGAAATTGGTGGCCAGATATAGATTTGAGTGCATATTCAGTCAATCAAAAACAAACTTGTATGATAAACAAGAAAGGAAGAAGAATGTTCTCTGCAGATGTAGGTTAGGACCAGATAATTTGACACACCAAGTAATTCTGTGTCATCTGTATGAGAGCTACAGAGAACAGTTACTAGGTGAAATCCTGGGCTCACTAGAATACAAGCCAGATCATATAGTAACTTATCTCTTGAAATCTAAAAGCAAAAATATATTAATCCCTGTGGCGTCCTTTCTCAGAATTATAGAGGTAAAGAAATTACATTTAGAAAATAAAGGTCATTAATAGTATTAACGATATTGGTGGTTATTGATTAAGAAAATTGCTTTGTTGTTGTAACATCTTATTTTGTTCCATTTCTTCAGCATCATTCTGTCTTATCTGTTATAGGACACTGTTGAGATATGGTTGGAAGATGGGCATGTATAGGCAGATACTTATCCAATGTATAGTAATATGAGAAATGTGATTTATCATACAATTGTATTTATACATTTGTAAGGCATATATGTATTTATATTGTTTTTAAGTTTTGTATATGTAATGGCTTGTTTTTAAGCTGAAGATTAAATATGAATTGAAGAGAGGGAGTAGGGAAGAAACAGGCTATTACAGAACAGCTAGCCTCACACAACTGTCATGAGGAAACTTATGGAGACCTTAATTAAACAAGACCTAGAGGAATACCTTTGAAAGAACAGTCTTCATGGTAGCAGAAAACATGAGGTTGTGGCAGGAAAGTCATGCTAGATGAACCTCATTACATTTTTTGATTGGGTAAAAAAAAATGGATAAAGGGCAGCCAATGGACCTCCTCTACTTCATTTTCACCACTGCCTTTGACTCTGTGCTTCATAACCATCTGCTGAAGAAATTGGAGGACCTAGACACTGCTAAGAGCATTGTTAAGTGGGTTGGAAATTGGCTGAAGGATAGAAGGCAGAGAATGGTCATCAACGGGGTGAGATCAAGTGAAGACGTCACAAGCAGAGTATCTCAGGGATCGGATGGGCCCACTCCTCCATAATGTGTTCATTAGCAACATCAGTGAAGGAATCTAGAGCAAGCTTGTCCTCTTTGCATATAGTATGACACTAAACTTGGTGGGAGGTATGACAGTGCAGAAGCAGTAAGGGACCTACAAAAAGACCTCTTCAGGCTAGAATGATGGTCTAATGTCTGGTAGCTAGGGTTTAATGTGAAAAAGTGCAAGGTGATGCATCTGGGGAAGAGAAACTCTAGGACAGAATATTGGCTAAATGGGGTTAATTTCAGTACCTCCCAAGAAGAAATGGACCTGGGGTCATCATATGTGACACTCTAAAGCAATTGAGTCAATTCAACAAAGTATATGCAAGGCAAATAAACTACTGGGGTGCACAGGAAGAGGAATCAACAGCAGGAGCAAAGAGATGGCCCTCCCCCTCTACTGGTCTCTGGTGAGGCCTCACCAGGTGTACTGTGACCAATTTTGGAGTCCTTAAATAAAGAAGGATAAGTATAGGCTGAAGGCTGTACAGAGAAGGGCAACAAAGATGATACAGTTCCTCCAAGGACTCCCATATGAGGAGCACCTAATGTCACTAACCATGTACCCACTTGAGACAAAAAGGGAGAGAGAGAGAGAGGATAGTATTGCAGATAGTATTGAGTCTTTCAAGTTCCTGAGAGGTAAAGAAAATGGTGCCCTACACAGAGCTATTTAACAGAGTCACCAGCTCAACTACAAGAGATCACAAATGGAAGTTGGGAGGAAGCTTTAGTAGGGAAATATGGAAACATTACTTTTCCAAAAGAGTCATGGAAACATGGAATAGTCTACCTGCCAAGGTGGTGGAAGTAAGGGCTGTGGCTGTATTCAAGCTTGGATGTGACAGAGCAAGGGCATAATTAGAAAACATTAAAACTGGGAAGGACAAGAAAACATAAAGTGGGGGGTTGGTTAGGACCAGGCTAGGACAACTAGTAGGTCTTGGAAACTCATGGGCAGACTTGATGGACCCTGGGTCTCATTCTGCTGTCATGTTCTATGTTTCTAAAACAAAGGATTATGAAAAGAGATGTGTGACATTTTTCTTCCACCAGTGATATTTTGGTGAAATGCTGATTTTACTTCTATGAAATTTCACACAATGTCCTTGAAAAGTTTGCAAAATGTTGCCAAAATTGTTATTTCAGTTATTTTCATCTAATTTAAAAAGTATTTATCCAACTTATACAAACCTTGGTGTGTTGGCTGTCCCAATGCCCATACAAAAGTGCAACAAGTTTCACATTTTGTCTTTGAAAATGACAGTTATAAGCCTCCTAATGTTTGGAAATTTCAACCATCACAGTTAACAACTGCTTAAACTAAAGGCATTGATGGAAATTGCACCCAATTTGGTGTGGTGATATTACCCATACCCATACATAAGTGTGCCAAGTTTCAGATCTCTAGCTTTAAAGGTGATCGAGTTATAAGCCTACGAACTGTCAGAAATTTTAGATGTACAGTACAGCTCACAATTAAGTAAATGCTGAATTTTAAGACCCTATAAACTTAAAGCTAGAAAAAGAGAATGTTACCAATGTTGTTAGGTTCATTGACCCTAAATATTGAGGTTTAAGACAACCACTATGGGCCAGCATCAGAATGTCATGTTGCCATACTGACAACCCTGGTACAGCAGTGAACCCCTGGAAGTCATGTTGGGAGGCATGTCATAGCTAAACCTTGCAATCTCTATTTAGTAGTTTATATGAATCTGCCAATAAAGCATTCATCTAAGTTTTCAATTATCTGGCTCTAAAGGTGCCTAGATTGTAAGCCTAAAGCTATTTTCAGAAATGTTCTCATGAATATTAAATTGTTAGACTTTCAGCCCTGATGACTCCCACCTTTCATTCAAATGTCATGAAACCTGACAAGCTTTTAGTTCCTGTACCATAGAAACATAGAAACATAGACTTTGACGGCAGATAAGGACCGCTAGGCCCATCTAGTCTTCCCATTTCCCTACCTACAGGATAGGCTGCAGATCCTAGTTAACCAACAGCCTATTTCTTACTACCCCCCACAAGAATTGCCTTATGTCTGTCCCATGCATTCTTGAATTCTCCCACAGTTTTAGACCCCACAACCTCCTCAGGAAGGCTGTTCCATGCATCCACTACCCTCTCTGTGAAATAATACTTCCTCACATTGCCCTGAACTGCCCTCCTTCTATCTTTAAATTGTGTCCTCTTGTTCTTGCAAGTCTCTTTTCTGAAAGATGCTACCCTCTTGGACTTTGTTGATTCCACTGAGGTACTTAAAGTTTCTATCATGTCCCCCTCTCCTTCTTTCCTCAAGGGTATACATATTAAGCTCCTTTAGTCTCTCCTCCTATGGCTTCTCTTGAAGACCCTGCACCATTTAGTTGCCCTCCTCTGGACTGCCTCTATCCTGTCTATGTCCTTGCGGAGATGGAGTCTCAGAACTGGACACAGTACTCCAGATGGGGTCTCACCAACTGTCTGTACAGAGGGATAACAACTTCCTGTTTTCTGCTGATGATGCCTCTCCCTATACATCCCAGTATACCCCCAGCCCTCCCTACTGCCTTCTCACATTGCATGCTAACCTTAAGGTCATCTGATATGATTACCCCTGGTCCCTTTCCTTTTTTGTTGTTGTTACTACCTCCCCACCCATTGTGTATTCTTCCCCAGGGTTCTTGTTTCCCAGGTGCATTATTTTGCACTTCTTTGCATTGAATCCTAGCTGCCATACTTCTGACCATTCCTCCAACCTTGCCAAGTCCCTTTTCATCCTTTCCACGCCTCCTTGTGTATCAACCCTGTTGCAGATCTTTGTGTCATCTGCAAAGGCATACTTTCCTTCCAGTCCCTCTGCAATGTCACTGATGAAGACATTAAAAAGGACTGGACCCAATCTGGACCCTCAGGGTACCCCCCCTTAACCTTTCTTCAGAGTGGACTCCATTTACAATTACCTTCTATGTCCTGTTGTCCAGCCAATGTTTTACCCAGGCTACCACCCTGGGTCCCACTCCCAGGCTGGTTAATTTGACTATTAATCTTTTGTGTGGGACTGTGTCAAATGCCTTGCTAAAGTCTAGGTAGGCCATGTCCACAGCCCCTCCCTGGTCTACTACTTGGTCGCCCAGTCAAAGAAATCTATTAGATTGTCTGACATGACCTTCCGCTGTGAACCCATGCTGCCTTGGGTCCTGTGCTCCACTGACCTCTAGGTACTCAACTATTCTTTCCTTCAGAAGTGACTCCATCACTTTCCCTACCACAGAGGTCAGACTGACAGGTCTGTAGTTCCTGCCTCTGTCTTGGACCCACTTTTGTGAGAGGAATCACATCCGCCTTCCTCCAGTCCTCGGGTACCACACATCCTCCATGATTTATTAAAAGAGTAGCCAGTGGTTTCACTAGTTCCTCCTTAATTCTTTTTAGTATTCTGGGGTGAATTCCATCAGGACCCATTGCTTTGTCCACCTTCAGTTTTAGGAGTTCTTGCAGAACCCTTTCTTCTGTGAAAGGACTGGGATAAACCCCCTATCAAGAGTGCTTCTGTTAATTGGATTAGGCACTTCCCCCTCCTCTTTTATGAATACTGAGCAGAAATATTCATTCAGTATTCCTGCTTTTTCACTGTCCCCCTCTGCCCACCCACTGTTCATTCTATTCAGCCTCACTATCCCTCCCTTTGTCTTTTTATGCTCGCTGATGTACCTATAAAAGGTTTTATCCCCCTTCTTAACTGAGTTGGCTATCTTTTCCTCAGTTTGGGCCTTTGCTATTCTGACTTCCCTCCCTGCTTCCTTCTGCCTTAACTGGTACAGATCTCTGTCCTACTCCTTCTGTGTTTCCTTATACTTCTGGAATGCTATCTTTTTCTTCCTGACTTTCACAGCCACCTCTTTTGAGAACCATAGTGGCTTTTTCTTTCATTTTGATTTGTTTATTTGCTTCACACAAAGGCTTGTTGCCTCTGTGATGGCAGTTTTGATAATTCCCATTGTTGCTCCACACCTCCTTCTAGCCTGTTTGCTAGTGCTTTTCTGAGGCACTCTCTCATCTTGCCAAAGTCAGCCCTCCTAAAGTCCAGTACCCTCACTTTTGTATGGCTTGACTCTGTAGCTGAGTTTAATGTAAACCACACTGTTTGATGGTCACTTGTCCCCAAATGGCAACCCACTTCTAGATCTGAGATCCTCTTACTGCACCCATTTGAGAGTACGAGGTCTAAGATTGCTCCCTCACGAGTGGGTTCCGAAACTAGCTGTCTAATGCCTGCCACCTGTAGGGCATCAAGAATGGCCCTGCTCTTGGATGTGGCTGCAGCAAATGTGCTCCAGTTAACATCTGGCATATTCAGGTCTCCCATCAACAGTATCTCCCCTTTCTCTGCCATTCTAAGAATGCCTTCTATCATATCCTTGTCCATTCCTTCCCCCTGACATGGGGGTCTGTACACAACCCGTGTGCGGATTGTGGTGCCCTTTCCAGTCTCCAAGGTGACCCACAGTGCCTCCTCTCCTCCCTGTTTACTCTTTTGTTCAGTTGCTTTTATCCCTTCCTTTACATAGAGAGCTACTCCTCCCCTCTTCTCCCCTGCCTGTTTCTCCTGTAGGTTATGCCCTGGTATGTTAACATCCCAGTCATGGTTCTCTGTGTACCATGTTTCTGTGACTGCTACGATATCCAGGCATCCCTCTTCCATTAAGGCCATTAGCTCAGGGAGCTTGTTGCCCAGACTATGGGCGTTGGTACTCATTACCCTCCATTTCCTGATGGCCTTACTTCCTTTTGCCCCATTCCTGTCCTTCTTGCCTTTGTCACTTTCTCCATTTACCCCTGCTCTTCTCCCTATCGACACCTCTATGTTAGTGTTTGCCGCACTTACTACCATGATTATTTGGGGGGGGCTGGGATTTTCCTGCTCCTTTCCAGTGCCTCCCCCCTTGGCTAGTTTAAAAGCTTGCCAATGAAGCATTTAAACCTATCACCTAGGATCCTGGTTCCCCTCCCGGACAGATGCAGCCCATCATGCTAGTATAGGCTTGCATCACTCCAGGTGGACCCCCAGTCCCCAATGAGCCAAATCCCTGAGCTCCACACCAGTTTTCAACCACTGATTGAATCATAGTGCGGAACACCCTAGCCTCTCCTATGCCATAGATGGGTAGCACCTCCGAGAAGGTTACCGTGCGTGCTACTTGACTAAGGCCCCTCCCCAATTCCACAAACTCTTCCTGCACTTCTCTAATCCCTTTCTTAGCCAGATCATTTGTCCCTAGGTGGACAATGACATCCACCAGAATATGCACATGCCAAATTGCAGACCCCCTAGCGTTAACATGAACCAAGTTATGGCCATTAAAAATTTCTGAAACCCCCCCCCCAAAATTCTTGAAAATTCTACAAATGTGTAATTTGCTAATTTCACCCATCACTAATTTATGAATCAGATATCCTGCCTTGGTCTCTATTCTATTTAGTTTTTCTTCTAACTGTGGGGGCCCATTAGAAGTATGTGCTTATTTTAAAGCTGTCTCTATTCTGTATGCTTTATAGTGGGCAAGTTAAACTGCCCAGTGTTTTGGGCAAGCATAGTTTAGCCTATACTACCCACAATGTTTTGTTGTTTCACACAAAGGTCTGGAATATTCATGTTATTGCTTGAAACCACCCTGAATGTGCGGCTACTATTCAAATAATTCAAACATGGGGGAGTTGCTCTTAGAGGATTTGCTGGCCATGAACTCACTCCCCAACTCTCTTGCTAAGCAAGAGCAAGAAACGGTGACTGCTGACGCTGAAAATTTGGGGTGCCCATGGATAACCTCAGTAATACAGCACCCTGAATTGGTGCTTGTTTTAAGCGAGCTTCTATCAAAAGTTAATGTACCCCCCTGTAGTGCCCATCAGCCAATCAGAGAGCTTGAAGAATCTTGTCCATTTTCTAAGGCAATGTAAGCTGTGGTACAAGCCACTAAGCAGGGCTTCATAATGTTGTTGGAGTAGCCATTTTGATAAAGTCTGTGTAGGAGTGGGTGAGGAAGTCTGTGTTACATTACTTGGGGTTGGGATCAAGTGTGATTTGTGAACATGTGGAATGATATGGTAAGAGAGATATAGTATGGTCAGAAGTATGGCAGCTTGGATTCAATGCAAAGAAACACAAAATAATGCACCTGGGAAACAAAAACCCAGGGGAAGAGTACACATGGTGGGGAGGGGTAGTAACAACAACAAAAATGGAAAGGGACCTGGGGGGTAATCATATCAGATGACCTTAAGGTTAGCAAGCAATGTGAGAAGGCAGTAGGGAGGGCTGGGGGGTTACTGGGATGTAAAGGGAGAGTCATCACCAGCAGAAAACAGGAAGTTGTTATCCCTCTGTACAGACAGTTGGTGAGACCCCATCTGGAGTACTGCATCCAGTTCTGGAGACCCCATCTCTGCAAGGACATAGACAGGATGGAGGCAGTGCAGAAGAGAGGAACTAATATGGTGCTGGGTCTGCAAGAGAAACCATACGAGAAGAGACTAAAGGAGCTTAAAATGTATACCCTTGAGGAAAGGGGGGGAACATGATAGAAACTTTTAAGTACCTCAGAGGAATCAACAAAGTCCAAGAGGGTAGCATCTTTCAGAAAAATAGATGTGCAAGAACAAGGGGAGACAATTTGAAGATAGAGGGGGGACAGCTCAGGGGCAATGTGAGGAAGTACTTTTTCACAGAGAGAATGGTGGACACATGGAACAGCCATCCTACGGAGGTTGTGGGGTCTAAAACTGTGGGAAAATTCAAGAATGTGTGGGACAGACATAAGGCAATTCTTGTGGGTTTTAGGAAGAAATAGGCTATTGGTTAACTAGGATTTGCGGCTTATCCTGTAGGGAAATGGGCAGACTAGGTGGGCCAATCAGTCCTTATCTGCCATCAAAGTCTATGTTTCTATGTTTCTGTGTTAAGACTGTGCTGATCAGCTCTTCACAGTGATCAGCGAAGCATATCTGATTGGTGTTCATCATGACAGCCCAGCTGTGTTTGGTAGGTGAATGTCAGTTAAAGATAAATTTCTGACAACAAAAAAGGTGTTTGGTGACAATTTCAGCTGTACAGCAGCAGCTAACTGAATGGGGGTAGCAGCAAGTGAGTCAGTCAGAGATCAGAGTGGCAGCAGACACAGGGGGAGTGGAAAAGATAGTCAGTTGGAGGAGGTCACAGTGGCTGCAGCTTGCTAGCAACATAGAGAGCAACAAGGGAGCTCTTGACAGCAATACTACTTATGGGCAAAATATGGACAGACACATGGACTGATTCTGTGTCTGTGCTAAATCCTTTTTGCTGGGTCTTACATTCACTTTAGGTATTTGCTACGATAAACCCATGTCTCTCAGCCAATCAGATTTATGGATTTTTTGTTATTGTATAATTATGGAATAAAACATGACAGTGTAATATATCATGGGATATTGATATGCCTCCACTGCATTCGGAGTCAGTGCCTCATAAACAAAACAAGGAACTTTTACATTTTTTTACTAATTTTATATAGTGCAGATGTACATTTAAAATAATAGTTCCATTATTTTGCTTTAGAAATGGACGGCGAAAACCCTGCATCCTGATTGGTTGTTAGCCATGCATTAGAGATGTCTAATGCATGGCTAACAACAAGGTCAGGTATCCTTAAGCCAAATGGAATTTTCGGTTTTGAAAATCCACCATTTTTCTCACCTTTTAGCCACACAAATGCTTAATGGGGCTAATTCACTACAGTAGCTGCTTCCTCCCTTGTCTGCCAGATCACAGTAGAAAGTATTATAATCAACGGGCATTGTAATAACACCTTTTTTGTAGTCAGAAATTTATCTTTAACTGCCGTTCACCTACCAAACACAGCTGGGCTCTTATGATGAACACCAATCAGATATGCTTCACTGATCACTGTGAAGAGCTGCAGTATCATCAAGCAGATAATGAAAAACAAGGTAAAATAAAAGAGGCATCAAAAATGCTTACCAGCAGGGCATGTGTTAATGGGAGCTGTAAGTTTAAACCTGTACTTGTAATGGCTACACTGGACAACCACAGCTTTCAAGTTATAGCTGTGTAGGCTCCAGTTGGACAGAAGACTCAAACTAAAAACAAGCATTTGTCAATGCTGAATGTTGTCGCGCTGGCATTGGCATTGGCAATGGCGGAGCTAGAGGTGCATAATAGGAATGGCAGTGAAGTATTGAAGTGGCGTCAATCCCACTCCCACCCTGTAGACACCGACAAGCAGTGGGGTGTGCCTTTGGATCGTCAGGTATAATGCTCATGCCATTGTACCTCACCCTACCCTGTAGACACTGACAAGTGTCATGGTGTGCTTTGGGGTCTTTGGGCATTATACTTACCCAATTCCATAAGGAAATACACTGACGTGGGTGCAGTATAGGAGCGTGGGGTGAAGTTTGTGGCCAAACAATGCAAGACACATAACGATGCCTGTCAGTGGCTGCAGACTGGATGTGGGGGGGGTGAAATGTCGTGAGCATTACATCCGATGATCCCAAGTCACAGCCATGATGCCTGTCAGTCCATACCGGGTGGGGTGCTGCAGTTGGAAACACTAACACCGTAGGCGTGTAGTGGTAGTTTCACTCTACATGTTCAACATGGGCTGCTTGTCAGGCCACCTCATGAAAAACGGCACAATCACTTTGTTAGCTGAAAGGTGGTTTTGCACATCGGCTGTGGCATTTGGTGACAGAGGGCAGGATGTGGAGAATGACAACCGTATTGTTCATGAGGAGGCATAAAAAATGGCATCGTTGAAAATCTGGAGTGGCAATATGAAATACTGGTGAAGCAATGAACATGCATACAAACTGTGCAGCAGACGTCTGCAACCCAATTATTTGTGGGAGTTTTTTAGGCACATTTTCAACATAGGTATTTTGGGACCTCCCCTCATGAACAGTGGCGCTGTCATTTTGTTAATGTGTCCCAAAAGGTGATTTCCCACAGTGAGCACGTCATTGTGCTCCACAGTTGCGGGAACGTGTTTTGGGCAGGCTGTGAAAAATGGCAGCTGTACTGTTGATAAGGAGGTGTGCACAAATTCCATTGCTGAAAATGTTGCATGAAAATATTGCAAATGTACGAAGTTACAAGGCTGCATGGAAACTGTGCAACGTACGCTTGCAGCACAGTCATTTTCTGGACTTTCGGCACCAAATTTTCAACATAGGCATTTTAGTACCTCTGCTCATGAACAGTGTGATCGTCATTTCCTCAAACTGCCCTGTAATCTGATTTCACACAGCAACCGTGCGAGTCTGTGCCGGACGTGCGAAAACACATTTCAGGCAGGATATGTAAAATGACAGCTGTACTGTTCATAAGGAGGTGTGGAAAAATGCCAGTTTTGAACATGTGGAGTGAAAATATTACAAATGCACGAAGTCACAAGCATGCATGCAAACTGTGATGCAGCCGACGGGGGATTGGGCACTCTCGTTGGCACACAACAAACGAGGGGGGTTAATTTATGCCGACAGGGATTGGGCACCCCTGTCAGCATATAAGAAATGGGGTGGGAACTGCTTCATTTCGACGGGGAGTGGGCTCCCCAATCGGCAAATTTTTGTGGTCAGAGTAAGCTGGCAGAGGGATTGGGCACCCCTGAAGTTGGCAGTTGGGTGGCCGCTTGCCATGCTGACAATGTGGCGAGCATGTAGAAAGGGTCTGCTGCGTCTGACGAGCTTTGCTCGGATTGCAGTGGACCTTTCCTTAGATGTTCTTGCCGCATTTTATTTATTTATTTTATTTATTTAATTTTTGTTGACTGGGTAAGTGCACTAGACAAATCCTGCCTATTTTCAGGTATGACCCGGGGGAGGGGAATACAGATGAATGGCAACTGACCTTGAACCAGATTAAGCTGCTGGTGGTATTTTTAGTGAATGAGGGAAATTTGGCCAGGACACAAGGGAAATTCCCCTACTCTGCTGCTGCATTGCTGCCAGTAGGGGGACAGGCCATTGCCAAGATGGCCACTCGGAGTGGGCTATCGAAGGAGGAGGGTGTCTGCAGAGTGAGAGAGCTAGCCTCAGCTCCCACTATTAGCAACATGGAGGCTTTAGCTCATACTATGGCTGAGATTGACTCTGACATTGAATTTCACGATGCTGTAGTTCACTGGGAAGACTCGTTACAAACAGCTAAAAAACAAGAGAATTCTTATTCAATGATATTCAAAAATGTAATGCCTGACTTGGAATCTACTAATTATGGAGCAGAATCTGTACTGGGTAAAGAAAACTTGAGTGTTCAACATCACAGTTGCATTCTGCTCCATGAGAGCAGCGCGGCTACCATTGCTGAAGTTCCTGACGAGTTAGCTCCCCTCGGAGGGTTCCGAGGGGTGCGAACGAGCAACTTAGCCGGCAGACTTGGCGAGGGGACTCGGGAATGCCAAGGAGTGTGGTGACTTGAATAAAGAGGCTCAGGAGCAGGAGAATTTGCGGCAAGCAGGTACTGTGCCTTCTTTTACTGTTAAAACGGGTTTTTTGGAAACAGGAGAAAAAGAAGCAGCCCACTTACCATTTAATGTATTGCAGCAGTGTGCTGTTACGCAGCCTCGCTCAGCACCTCCCATTCAAAGTAAACTCTGCATTGACAGTTTCTCTAGGAGTAATGACAATCTTACAGAAGACTTTACAAGTGCCGCAGGCCCTGTAGGGTGAAGTCCCGCACAGCAAAGCCTCGTTATAATACCCCGGGATGACACAGGGATTTTCTGCTTCTTTACAGGCTGGCAGTAATATTGCGGAGCAAAGCAAGTGCCTACAGCCTGACCCTGCACCTGACAAATCACAACACAAATGTACATTGAATGCAAGTCAAAATGCATCTTCTCAAAGATTGCCTATAACCACTTTTACTCAGAATGAGTCTGCTCCCTTGAGCAAATTAACTGGGTTTGTGTTTAAAACCACCATTAATGAAGAGTCACCAGTCCAGTCTGAGGTGATATATCAATCCTCAGCTAGCTCTGAAAAGGGGGTTACGGAATTCTATTTCCCCCGTAAAACTGTTCCATGACAGACAACTCCGGTTGTCACACAATCCGGGGGGATGGACCTCCTCGCATTCAGGAGGGTAGACCTCGGGAATCCTGGTCTCCAAGTAAAGCCCTCCGGGAGGCAGGCTGGAAGCAGGCTGAAACAGGTGCTTGGAAGCCTGACCCAGCACGGGATATCGATTTAACTCTCTCTCAACACTCTCCAGATTGGAAACCTGCTGTACAGCAGAAAGAGGTGATGAACAACCTGAATAAGGAAAAGGTTGCAGCCAAGGTTTTCCAGCTTCCCTTGACAACTTTGGTGCCGGAAGAACAAGTGCCCCTACCTTTGTTACCCCTTTGGAACCCAGTGAATCAATCACAGGAGCCTTTATCTACGGGACAAGACCCATTGACATTAAAACCTCCCCCCCAGAAGCCACTGATGTCAGAACTATTTTCTAATTCAAAGAGGGAAGCAGTGCCTTGACGAAATGCTGTTCGGCTGCGTTATAAAGGAGGTCTGGAGGTTAGACTGGACAGACACTATGTTGGGAAAACGCAGCTGAAAGACTCATTACATGTCACTCCTCATGACGTTTATGCCTTTAATATCTCTGGGGAGGATAATTTTGATATAAGCTTTCAGACACAACATGCTTTAGACTTATTTTGGGATAGGTGTGGTCAGGTCAAGTTCTCTCCTGCATGGACCCCTTTTCTGGTTATTCCTTTATCAAAACCTTTGATTAAATTTTTTACAGTCATGTTTAGGAATGAAGGGGTCCATGTGGAAGACATTTCCTTCTGGCTGTCTCAAAAATGTGAGGTTATGAGTGACCCTGAACCCATTTTGGATTCGGAACAATTTTGGACGGGGGGCTGGAAGTACAAAATTAAATTGAGGCAATCTGAGGCAGGGATAGAGCATATTCCTAACTCTTTTCTGTTCGGTAGGGATAGGGGTGTGTGTTTCTATAGCGGACAACCTCGAGCATGTTACAAATGTGACACTAGGACACATCTCTCCAGTGTTTGTGACCAACCATGCTCTGACAATTGTGGGGAAGTGGGGCATTTAACCATGTACTGTAATAACCAGTCTCGATGTGATCTGTGTGAAGAAAAAGGCCATGTGTTTAGGGTATGCCCTTGGGCGGCCAAAAACAAATCTTCCTGTTCTAACTCAGATCTACTCATTCAGAAAGCTCAGGAAGCCGCAGACCTCCTACCTCCCCTCCCCCTCCATTTCTTCTGAAATTTGGCCTATATATCCTCCCTTCACAAAACAAAAAGAAGAAGAAGTGGAATTTACTGGCAAGGTCCTTTCCAGCAGCAATCTCTTCAAGGTTTCTGATAAAATTGAGCAAGTAACTGTTCCAGGCTTGGTGGCAACCCCAAAGGCTAGCATGGGCCCTCTTGATCCCTTGGAATTTCCTCCTGTGTGCTATTCAGAAGAGGTCATGGAGGTGGATGGTAACGACTCTAAAGTGTTAGGCCCAGGGTCAGTTTTGCCCAAACGAAGATCCTCTAGAAACTTGAATCCCAAAACTCCCCCTCCGGTGGCTCTAATTGAAACAAGTAATTCTTACGCTGCCTTATTCACCCCATGGGGGGACACAGAGATGGATTTAGGGGACTCAGATTCTCAAAAATCCTCCCTCTCCACTAGGTCGCAGCTAGTGGATAACTATAAAGAGAAGAAAAAGAAAAAGAGGAAAAAATAGAGGTTTTTTATTTTTTCTTCAGTATAAACAGGCATGAGGTTGGTTTGGGGCTCCTTAAATACTCATAGTTTGTTAAATGCGACTAAAAGGCAAGCCCTTTTTCATTATATACATGAACAACATGTTTCTGTGTGTTTTTTACAGGAAACATGGATGCATTCCATAGATCAGCTTTCATCTTTTAAACGGGATTGGGTTTGGGGCCCTTCCTTTTGGTCATTTGGAGTGGATACGGCAGATGGCATTGGCATTGTGTTTACCTCATATTCATTTCAGCTGCATAATTTAATTGACCTTATCCCTGGAAGGGTATTGATAGTAGATGGGAAATGTAATGATTTATGTTATCGTTTTATCAACATTTATAACCCTCAAACAAAAGCGGGTAGAGTAACTTGCCTAAAAACTATTCAACCCTTTTTGGTGACTACTGCTAGGGTGTTGTGGGGAGGGGATTTTAACTGTACAATCCGGGACTCTTTACAAAATAAGAAAATATATTGTGATTCTAACGCATTAGATAAAATGATCAAAGTTGCTGGTCTACTGAATTGTAATACTTTCCTGCCTCCAGGTCCCAGATTTTCCTTTAAGAAGGGAAAATATTTTACCTTGATTGATTACATGTTAGCCTCACCATCTATGCAAGTGGCATCTTTTAAAATGTTTCCTTGTGAATTTTCAGACCATTCATTTTTGCTATGTAATTTACAGCTGGCAGGCTTTCAAGGATGTAGACAAGTTAGGTGAAAACGAAATAATTCCACATTTGAATTACCTTATATACAAACTGGGGTCAAATATCTCTTAAAGGCTAGGTTATCAGTGGCCTTTCTGTATTCAGATTTAGGGGATTGGTGGATAGAGACAAAGGCAGATTTACGGAATTGGTTTAAGAAACAAGGGGTTCGAACAAAAAATTATAATTTTTTGCATTATTTGGCCCTTAGGCAACAACTGCAGAGACTCAAAACTATAGCTTATACCTCTTGGTTAGATTATTCTGATCAAATTACTAAACTAAAAGAGAAAATGTGGGTTTTTCAATACAATAGAGGCAAAACCATGCAAGCCATCCTTACTAATGGTATAAAAAAATCACCTATTGGTGACCCATTTGAGATGTGTAAACATCTGAGGGATTCCTTGAATAAGGATGCTCTAAAGAAACCGGACAACACATTGGCTACCTCTGTAGTATAGCTCAGAGATGTAATAGTGGAGCATTTTCGGTCTCTTGAACCCTTCGTTTCAATTCCTAATGCATCAATGCTTTCCTATCTGAGTATGATTAGTTTTCCTTCCAAATTAATAGAAGCTTCGGAATTGTGGGATCCAATTTCTCAAGAGGAAATTCTAAATACAATTGGAAAACTGAAATTAAATATTTCCCCCGGAACGGATGGCCTTTCTAATAATTTGTACAAAGTTTTTGCGAGCGAGTTGAGCCAATGTTTGTATATTTTATTTCAGTATTTCATGATGAACGTTGCAATTTTTTCCTCCTTTTCTGAAGGGTTGTTAATTTACATATTTAAAACTGGGGATAGACAAAACATTGCTAATTGGAGGCCGATCACCCTTTTAAATTCAGATTATAACATTTTTACTAGCATTCTGAATAATCGTTTAAAAAACTATGCCAGATAGATAATTTTGCCTTACCAATTTAGTGGCATACCCGAGAGAAGGGTTCAATGAGCTGTTATGATGATACGAGATGTCATTGAACATCTCACCGACACAGGTATGATGAATTGTCTGGTGGCTGCGGATTTAGACAAAGCTTTTGACAAAGTTTACTTGCCTTGTATGTTTTTAACTCTAGAGCATTACGGGGTTCCTTTACAAATGGTTAAGATGATTGAGAGATTATATGAAAGTAAGTAAAGTAAGTAAAATTTATTTTTTAAGCACTTTTCAAAGCCAAAACGCTGTACAAATAAAACAATTAAAATACATACATATAACATACAACAAAAATAACAATATGATTACAATAAAATCACTCTCCATATGCCTGTTTAAATAAATAAGTTTTCAATTCTAACTTAAAACTCTCAACTGTCAGGCAGCCTCATATCCGACGAGGTAGAGAATTCCACAGGGTAGGGGCAGCATAAGAAAATGCCCGAGCTCCAGAGGTTTTTAAATGGACCCTGGGAACCTCTAGCAATCCCTCGTCAGTGGAGCGGAGCGAGCGAGAGGGACAGTAGGGAACAAGAAGATCTTGAAGATACCGCGGTCCCTATTCGTGTAGGGCTTTATAGGTCAGTAACCCGACCTTAAAGGTGATCCGCCACTGAACCGGCAGCCAGTGCAGTTCGCACAGCACAGGCGTAATATGACTTCTCATAGATGTCCCAGTCAAAAGCCTGGCTGCTGCATTCTGCACCAGCTGCAAGCGGCGGATATCAACCCCTGGTAGCCCTAGGTACAGGGCATTGCAGTAATCAAGGCGAGAAGTAACAAAGGCATGGACAAATACCGGAAGGTCAGCCAGAGGAACCAGATGTTTCACTGGAGCGATATTCCTAAGATGATAAAAGGAAGATTTGACAACGGATGGCACCTGAAACTTCAGGGTCAAACCATCGCCGATAATAACGCCCAGGTTACGCACCCGGTCTGAGGTTGAGAGCTGGGCACCATCGATCCATATGCCCGAAGGAAACCCAGCCCTACAACCCGCCTCAAGGCAACCTGGGTCCACTACCAACACCTCAGTCTTATCCGGGTTTAACCTTAGCCAGCTGGCACTCATCCAATCCTTGATCTCGAATAGACTGCTGTTAAGTATAGAGACTGCATCTTCCTGTCCGGGACTAAAAGACAAATACAGCTGGGTATCATCTGCATAGCAGTGAAAAGCCAAGCTGTATTGCCTAATAATGTCTCGCACTGGCAGCATATAGACAGCGAACAACATGGGCGCTAAAATGGAGCCCTGCAAAACCCCACAGGGCAGAGAGAAGGTATCAGAGGAATAAATTCCGGTGATAACCCTCTGTCTCCACCCCGTGAGAAAAGATTGAAACCACTGCAGAACTGTACCAGACAGTCCACAGTAGAACCACAGGTGTTCCAAAAGCACACCATGGTCCACAGTGTTGAATGCTGCAGAGAGATCAAGAAGGACTAAAATAGTACACGCCTTTCAATCTCTCGCTATCAGGAGATCAATTAGAACCCAGACAAGGGCAGTCTCAGTACTATGTCTTTTCCTAAATCCCGATTGGAGAGTATCACAGACATTGTGATTTGTGATATGGTCATCCAGTTGTAGTGCAACCACCTTTTCAATAACCTTACCCAAAAAGGGTAGGTTAGAGACAGGTCTGTAGTTAGCTGGACAGTTTGGATTCAATGAAGGTTTTTTTAGTAGTGGTCAAATGACCACCTCCTTTAGGGGATCAGGAAAGATCCCCTGCTCCAGAGATTTCTAAACAATTTCAGCAATGGTCGGACAGATAGTATCTACGCAACTTAATAATAGAGGCGTAGGGCCCGGATCCAAACTACAGCTGGTTGGACATGCAATCTGGACAATCCTCACAATATCCATGAACTCCAGCCTACCAAAGTCAAACCAGGCAACACAGGTGTTTGTTTCCCCCTGCCGATCACTGCAAGCCCTTGAAGAATGAGCCTGGCAGATATCCAACCTAATGCTGGCAATCTTATCAGCGAAAAACCGAGCAAGTTCATCACACTTAATTTGGGAAAAATCTCTTCCAGACTGTAGACAGAGTGGATTGCACAGTCTGTCAACAGTCTGAAAGAGTTGAACTGGTCAGTTCCGCGCAGCAGCAATCTCCCTGGACAGGAATTCTGCCTTCTTACAGGTTATTGCCGATTGATAGATAACGTAATGATCCATCAATCTAAGTTTGTCAGCATCCAGGCAAGATTTCCGCCAGGCCCTCTCTAGCCTTCGCCCTACTCTCCTCAGTTCTTTCAAAGACTCATCAAACCATGGAGTCTTTGGATGCTGGGTGAGTGGGCGAACACAAACAGGAGCAATTTGGTCCAAGGCCCTATGTGAAAGCTATGTGGTGTTTCCATTTTTGAAAGGCTGCAAGGCGGAAGGTTTTCAGTTGCATACAGGAGTACGCCAGGGTTGTCCTCTCAGCCATCTTCTTTATAATTTTGCAGTAGACCCACTATTAGAGAACTTAATTCCCACTCAGTTATGGAAGGGAATTTCAGATAATTTATCCAAGGATTCTCATCTCCTGGTACAAGCATATGCAGATGATTTAGTATTGTATTTCATGGATAAGGCCTCTGTACACAGTTTTGTAAATGCTTTTGATACCTTCTCTAAAGTCTCGAATGCAAAACTGAATTTACATAAGACAAAGGGGTTATTCATTGGAGCGATAGGTTCTGAGGAGGTGTGGCAGGAAGGCATCCATTTTTCTAGAAACCCACTTAAAATTTTGGGGATCCAGTTTGGTCCCCAAAACATGCCAGTAGAAAACTGGGATTCAGCTCTTCAAATGATAGAGAAAAAGGTGAATAGGTGAAAACAGTGGAAGTTGTCAAAATTGAAATGTATACAGGTGATCAAACAGTTTTTCATTCCTTGTGTGCAGTACGTTGCTATGATTTTTCCACTCCCAGTTCATCTGGAAACTAGAATGTACAGCCTATTTTTTCAAATGCTTTGGGGTAACCGTTTAAATCCAGTTAAGAGGGGTTATATGTATTTGCAGAAAAAATTGGGAGGTCTGGGAATGGTGGACCCAGTAGTATTTGTACACTCTTTATTTATTATGTGTTCAGTTAAAAGTGGATTAGTAGCTGAATCAAGGGCAGAGGATTCATGGAATTTAAGGTCAATGAGCAAATATTTTAAGAATTGGCACATTTTTTGCCCTGAAATTAAATCCTCACATTCATCTCCCGCAGTATTTTAGGTCTGCTGCACAAAAATTATTTAGATGGAAAATTCAGAAACAAACAATACTGAGTAATGACATGAAGGGATTTTACCAATATTTGATGGTACAGTTACCCCCCCCCCCCCCCCGAGTCTAGTTTTAAGAATTGCCCTTCTGCTCTAAATTGTAAAGTATTGGCTCAGTTAAACAATCTCATGTTCCCTCAAACGCAATGGGAAACTCAGTGGTTAATCTTTTATGGTCGCCTGAATGTACAGGGCAACGCTAAGTATAAGGCTTTAGATGAAAGGAAGTGTCCATACTTGGATTGTATAAATGTGGAAGAGTCAATGGAACATTTTTTTCTTAGGTGTTCTTATGCTAAGGGTTTATGGGCATATCTAACAAATTTATGGGGTTTCAAGTGGCTTAATTGTTTGTCATATGAAATTCTGATTTTAGGATGTTATCCGGTAAGCTTGTCTCATTTACATGAAGGGATGCTATCTTTATTTCTGAGTTGTTTAAGATATTATTTATGGCAAGCTAGGTGCCAATGGGTCATCTATCAAAGGAAAATGTCCTACACCTGTGTCAGTATTTTGATTGTTAAGGAACCCTCAAGAATTTATTCTCAGCATGCACAAAGGGTAGTCCCTGCTGTACTGTTAAAATGGTGGAAAGGTTTTCTTCATTTTATTAAGTTTAAATAAGGTAACATTACTTTTGGAATAGTTATTCCTTTTTACTTGTTTCCTTTCATTTATTTTTTTATTATTATTTTTCACTTTGGCATCAGGGTTTTTGTTCATTATATGTATTTACCTGCACTGCTTATTTATCGTATTGTTTAAACGGATAATGTTTTCATTGTGTTGTTTTACTATGTTTATTATTACAATAAAAACTCCCCAACTCTTTTCGATAAGTGCTATGGGATCTTTAACATCCACTTGAACTACCACCAATCCAGGCAGATGGGACCTCGGTTTAACATCTCATCCAAAAGACAGCACCTCAGAAGTGCAGCACCCCTCTCATGCTGCACTACAGTGTCAGTACTGGGATATTAACCCAAGTTCCAGATGTGGGAACTGAACCCACAGCCCTCTGATCTCCTGGCCTCAGAGGCGAGTGTGCTCTCTACTGAGCCACTGACACTGCATGGTGTGGCACCAGCATGCAGGCTGATTGGAGAATGAGGGATGCACCTACTGATGCGTGCCCTGCATTCGCCCAACAGCGACTGCGCCTCCAAATCCCCACTGCTGCAAGATGTTGGCTGCGCAAGTGTGCCAACATAACAAGCATTTGTCAATGCCGAATGTTGTCGCACTGGCATTGGCTTTGGGTAGTGCAGTGCGGAAACACAATTTGGGCAGGATGTGAAAAATGACAGCTGTAGTGTTCATAAGGAGATGTAAAAAAATGGCAGTATTGAAAATGTGGCATGTAAATATTGCAAATTTGCGAAGTTACAAGGGTGTGTGGGAAATGCGCAACACATGCTTGTAACACAGTCATTTTATGGACTTTCGGCACCAAATTTTCAACATAGGCATTTTTGCACCTCTGCTCATGTACAGTGTCACTGTCATTTCCTCACACTGTCCCAAAAAGTGATTTCGTACAGCGACCCCGCTATTGTGCGCTGGATGTGTGAAAACACATTTTGGGCAGGATATGTAAAATGACAGCTGTACTGTTCATCATGAGGTGTGGAAAAATGCCAATGGTGAAAATCCAGAGTGAAAATATTACAAATGCACGTTACGAGCGTGTGTGCAAGTTGCACAATGTATGCTCGCAACACAGTCATTTTATGGAGTACCGTCACCAAATTTTCAACATAGGCATTTTAGGACCTCTGCTCATGAACAGTGTCACTGTCATTTTCATAATCTGCCTTGAACACTGATTTCCCATAGTGACCACGCTATTGTGCGCCGGAAGGGCAGAAACACATTTTGGCCAGGATGTGAAACATGAGAGCTATACTGTTCACAAGGAGGTGTAGATAAATGACAATGTTGAAAATCTGGTGTGAAAATATTGTGAATTTGCGAAGTTACGAGCGTGCATAGAAATTGCGCAATGCACGTTCATAAAACAGCCATTTTTTTTTATTTTTTCCACCAAATTTGCAACATAGGCTTTTTGAGAGCCCACCTCATGAACACTGCCACTGTCCTTGCATTAATTGGTCCTGAAAGGTGATTCCATGCAGTGACTGCAAAATCACATTTCTGGACCGATTAACATCATAACAGTGACAGAATTCATGAGGAGGGGTCCCAAAAACCCCATGTTGAAAATTTGGTGCAAACATTCCAAAAAATGCCCGAGATATGCATCAAAGTTGAAAAACCCTGTTTATTACATTATACAGCTAACCGGCATTTCCTCAGTTCACGGTTGGCTTTGAAGAGTGCAGACGTGTTCCCGGTCCACAGAAGAGCGTCACACCAAGCTCCAGAGGTAAGTATGGGGTGACGGGGGTGTGGGGAGGCAGGGTGCACAGTGGGTGGGTGCGGGTGGTGGGTAGGGAGACTACAAGGGACCATTTTCTGTTTACAGGTGTAAAAAAAAAAAACATTGCGGACGGTTTTCTTTTGTTGAAGGTGGGTTTTTTTGGGAGGGAATACAGTAGCCGATGGGGGATTCGGCACCCCCTTTGGCAAATAGGGAGCGGGGACACTAGCTGAGGGGGATTAGGCACCCCCTCAGCACAGAAGAAGGGGGGACGTCATGCCGACTGGGAGTGGGCTCCCCCATTGACAAATTAAAATAGAAAAGGGGGTGATGGACGCCGATGGGGATTGTGCACCCTGTCGGCAAACACTGAAAGCGGGGGGTGCACCCCCCCAAATTCGACAGTTTAGTGGCCACTGTGCTGCCATGTTTGTAGCGGTGAAGCATGTAGGAAGGTCCGCTGCATATGACGAGCTTTGCTCGCATAGCAGCGGACCTTTCCTTAGATGTGCTCACCGCATTAGCTATGCAAGGTGTGGTGCCGGCATGCTGACTGATTGGGGAATGAGGGATGCACCTACTGGTGCGTGCCCTGCATTTGCCCAACAGCGACCGCACCTCCAAAATCTCCACTGCTGCAAGATGTTGGCTGCACAAGCACACCAACATAATGAAACAGCACACAAAAGCAGGTGGAAGAACTATTTTACAATAACATTAATAAAAGTTTTGACTGTTTCAGCATTTTAAAGTATAAAATTATTTTATTTCACAGATGTAAAATGTAGCTGCCCATTTTATAAGCATTATGGGCTCTATGCATGAATGATATGCACAGTGCAGTGGCATGGACAGTCCACGCAGAGGGGAGGTGACAGCGGTACACACACATGCAGCATGTAGGAGGCATGCACAACGGGTGCGCAGCGGCCATGCATAATGCATTCGTGCACCGCTACACAACCACACCGTACGTAGCGCCTGGGGTGTCGTAACAGTTGAGGTGGTGTGCCATATGTGTATGCACAATGACATATACGGTAAACCTGTATGTGAGGTGCCGTGGACAGTACGTCATGCACAGGGTGGTGTACAGGGGAGCAACAAGGCCTGTGGGGCCTTCCTTCATATGCATGTACCCGCACATTGTGCCAGTGCTATGGCAATGGCAGATGGCCACAGCACATCAGCTATGGCAGGTGCACACAGGGCACCCAAAATGCAATGCCGCAGTGCATGGTGGGCATGCAGCATCGTGGGCAGCAGATGCAGCCACACGCAGAATGGAGCGATAGCACATGCAGCACTGCAGGACATGACATGCAGAGGTGACAGCATGCCCACCCATGGCACGAGCTGATGCCACATCAGGTGCAAACACCAGCAGAACCATGACCACCAGTCCACCGTGCATGCAAGCATGGCCGTGACAGACAATGCACCTCCCGGCAGGGCTGGGCTCATACCCCCCAAGACAGTGAATACACAGATCTATGCCAAAGTACTTTATTGTGACACTAGTAAAGCACACAGCATGAACAACCAACACTGAACTGTGCCCAGCCCCACCTCATGCCCCCCCGGGTAGTCCATCAAGGCCCCCCCTGCAGCAGCACAAAGTCCATGGCATGTCCATGCAGCAACCCCAGTCAGGGTTCCTGTAATGCAAGGCCTGTACCCACTGCTGCATCCCGTTCTGACAGATGTCGTAGTGCATACACATGTCGTGCACCCTGTGTGCACTCTCCCTCATGTGACCCATGGTGATGCCATCGCCCTGCTGCTGCCAGACTCTGACCCATCCTAAAACTCCAAGTCCTCCACTGGTGTCCGTCAGCCAATGTAGTGCAGCATGATGCATTGCACCTGTCCCCTTTAATGCTGTAAGAGACAAGGACATACATTAGCAACACCTGCCTGGGACACCACAGCCACGCGCAGCAACACCCATGTGTTGTCTCACCTACTGCTGAGGGGACATAGATGTCCCAGCTATGGTAATCATTGCCCTTCAGGATCATGTACCCTGGTAGCTACTCACTGAAGTACATACACCACACAGGCATGGAGGAAACATAGACCTTGGCCCTATCATGCTGCTCCTGGAGTGTGAGCTCTTTGCAACCTTGCATGCCTTGCCCATCCTGCATGACAAAGAGGAACAGCAGTTAGCACACACATCACCCACAGCTCCCACCAGTGCATACGGCCCACCAACCACACACCCAGGTGACACATACCCACCCTTTCGAATGCTCTGACAGCCCACAGGTTGCCATAACCCCAACTATCCGTGAGGTCCCCCTCTGACACACAGAACAGATGGGCAGGGAACTGGGCCTTGTGTGTCAGAAACACACTCACCATCATACAGTCCTGCATGGTACTGAACATTGCATGGCCAATGCACATGTGTAGCATACCCAGAGAGCACGCAGTGGCATGATGATGCCTGCCCCATGGGGGCCTACCACATAACCAGCGGTATATCTGAGGTCACAGCTGGGCCAGCACAGCATTGCTGGGAACTGCGATGCTGCAATAGTATGTGTCCAGGTGCACTGCTGCACAGCCACCTCGTCGATCTCGCCGAGAGGCAACGCCATCGTGCCCCTCGCCCGTGTGTATTCCACACATGCCTCAATGCCACTGCACTGTGAGACTCCCACTGCATTGAACACTTCTGACTTCCCATGGCCAGCCATCGCTGGGCTGTGTGACAGCATCCAGGGAAAAATCGAACCCCACACATGGTGGTCCTATGCCATGATCGCTGAGACAAAGCTGCTATGTGCCCTAGGGTACTATGCCATCGGCTCATTCCAGCATGTGATGGACAATGTGGTAGGTGTGGGCCAGTCATTGGTATCCAGGGCAGTGTCACAGTTGACAGATGCACTCCTACATCACCTCAGGGAGCACATCATGTTCCCATCCATACCTGCGGGTGTCCAGGCGATGAAGGAGGCCTTCTACCACATGCACAGCATGACCAATGTGTGTGGCATCATTCACTGCACACACCTCTCCATACTAACACCACAGAACCATGAGGAGTCATACAGGAAACACAAGGGATACCACAACATAAACATCCAGCTGGTGTGCAATGCAGGAGTCCTGGTCACAGACATGTGTGCAAAGTATCCTGGGTCAACACATGATTCCCATGTTCTGGAAGGTTCAGGGATGGGTGCACTACTGTGGGATGGATGGTTGGACAGGTGGCTTCTCTGTGAGTAACATTGGGTCAGCGGGTAATGGCACACCAGCCTAGCGGATGCCCACCTGCACTGCCTGCGCACTGTCAGCCTGCTGCGGGGAGCACCTCTGGCCCTGCACCCCTCTGTGGCAGAGCCATTGACGCCTCCCACACTTGGTGCACCATTGGACCATGGTCTGCTCCTGAAGCACCACTGTGTGTCACTGCTGTGCCTCCAACCTGTCACACTTGAGCTGCTACAGCTGGCAGTACTGCCCCTCCATGTGTGACTGCATCCACCCAGACCTGGTGCGTGTCTGTGTGTGGTCCGATGGGCCCTCATTGCCGTGTCTGTGTGCTGTGCCATGGTTCAGTGCTGCTGTGGCAGCATGGGGGCATCCACTGGTGCCTTGTGTTGCAGGGCATCCAGTGCCAGTAGCACCTCTCTGGGGTGCCTGTGTTTCCCTCTTCACAATGGTGTCACTGCCTGGCCCAGTGTCTTCCTCACAGGGGCCATTGTCACTGTCCACACTGGTGGGCATCTCTGTCTGGGCCTCCATCACTGTGGCAGTACCTTTAGGTGGGGAGAGTAACTTGTTAGCTGGGTGCAGGTCTGAAGCACCCCACCACACTGCCCTGTGACATGTATTCCTACCTGAATGTCTTGCCCCTGTTGCTGTGCCTTGGGTGCCGCCTGTCTTCCTGTGCCTCCATGCAGGTCTGTGTTGTGCTCCACTGCACCTCTGCTGGTCTGTGTGCCACCTGTGGATACATGATGGCACTGTTAGCAGTGCCTGTGGTTGTACTCTTTTACTGCAGCATGTCTGTGTACCATCCCTACCTGCCATGGCATCCATGCATTCCACCTCCCCATTGACAGTGACCTCTGACAGTGTCTCCACCACCAGGTGTTCCAGTGGTGTTAGCTGGGTGTTCATGCAAGGTGGGCCACCCACTGTGCCACTGCATGCCTGGCCGGCGGCTGTGAGCTTACACTTCATGGTGGCTCTGAGGTCCCACCATTTATGTTTGATGTAGTAGTAGTAGTAAATTATTTTTTATTCATTCAAGAATAAAGGATACATTCAATTGAGCAAAGCTCATTTATAATGATGGCCGCTATGGTGCATTCCTCAGTCCCAGTGGCATTGACGGCCACCTGGATGTCCAGCCATAACCTGGCCTTTACATCAGCCAGTGTGGCTGGGACCTCCACACCATACAAGCAGCCGTAGTGCAGCCATATGTCGGCCACCTTTGCAGCTACCTGGCCACTGGAGAAGTTGCTCGATCTGGTCCACCGCACCGTCCTCCAGCTGACCTGTCCTCACCTGTGTCCACCTCATCCTTCACCCCCCTTGGGTACCACTTCTTCCTGTGCATCCTGCTCCATGTCCCTCTCCCAGTCTATCATTGTCTTCTGAGCGTGTATGTGTCTCGTGGCATTCACGGCCATCCACTTGCACATGGGTGGTGCATTCCCTGTTATGATGGGGTCACAAGGCATTCCTGCATCTGTCTCTCCCACCCACTTTGGCTGTGCGTTGCCCTGCATGGTCACTGCTGACATGCTCATGACGCATTTCTGTGTTTCAGCATGCCGCGTCCCTCAACTCACCTCCGTGCTGTGTAACTGCATGTCCCACCTACACCGGTCTCCCATGTATTTCCCACACTTTTGGGCCCAATAAGACTCCGAGAATGTGCATTAGACATTAGACACTTCTAATGCACAGCCAGGGGCAGAAGATATTCAGCCTGTGGTCTTGTGCATTACTATACCCCTGGTTGTGCTTTAAAATTGTCTAAATAAATTCTCTCCAGAAACATAGAAAGGACCGACAGTCACACATTGCTCCCTCCCCCGACCTTCCCAGAGGCTTTACACGGGTAAGGGTGAAGAAGGACGGTGTAGGGAGAAACCACAATGGTAAATGGAGGACATCAGAACCAGAGTACCTGAAAAACCTCAACACAAGGTACACACAAGACTTAAAATTAATTACAGTCAACAATATAACAACGAGTAAGAAGAGCAAGTATTTATAAAGAATGTGTTTATTCATTTCAGCCAGTACAAAAAAAGAAACACTGGGTAGCAGCTGTGAATGAGTGATGTTTGAAATGGTAAAGCATAAAGTTTCTCTAACAGATAGGAAGAACTTAAACAATCAAATAGTGAGATATAGTAAGCAAGCATTAGACTATGGTTTTATTTTCATATAGACATGCAGTAAGAACAGACTGCTGAACTGGGAATTATACTGAAAGACTTAAATATATCTGTGTGACATAGCGGGCTTTAAAATCGGCATGAACAAAATGGTAAGGGAAATTGAAAGCCTATCAGAAAAGTAACTATTTAATGGTAAAAATTAATAAACATAAAATTATCAAGTTACTAAATAAACTTGTTTTCTAAATTAAATAATTTATGCTGAAAAAGAAAAGAAATTAGAAAAAAGAACTGACATTCCATTTAAAGACTTGTGCATACCAAAAAGATGTGAAAAGGTTAACCAGGAGACTTATCCACTCCCCGTTTCTTACTCTTACTCACTATTTATTAAGAAATTTATATATGTAAAAAACACCAACATATGAAATCTAAAAAGCTATTTCCTGAAGAAGAGGTCATGTAAAAATCTCAAAATGTTGGATAAATATAAAATATTAAAAGGCAAATTAAAAGAAAGAAAGCAAAAAGACACCCCATGGAATAAAAAAAGTGACCCAGAACTGTTTTGTTATTTCATATTAGAATTGTGTAATGCACACCCCCATCATGTCTTATTCCTTTCATATAGTGGCACTACTGTAGTAGGAGCATCGAGTTTGGATTTGAGCTGGCCAGCCCATTTTTGTTGTGTGGTGGGAGCCAAGAACATGACAGTGTGGTGGACCGTTAGCATGGCGATAGCATTACAGCACAGTAATGTTGTCTCTGCAAAAGGAGCAAGAGTGACAGGGGCGATCTTGTTTTTAAATCACCCCTCACTCATACCATGCAGGGCAGACACACAGTTTCCTTGACCTTAATGGTATGTTCGCCCCAGTGAATGTTATATTAATCTTTGAGGATGTGGGGGAGCAAAGCCCTCATGTATTGTGGGACAGGGCACAGCTCCCTGCAAACCCTGGTTCCTGGGACAGTGTTTTGATGCTCTAAGTCCTGGGATACACAATGCCTGGTGCCATTATGCTGTGACGCATGCTGCTGCTACCGTACTTAACATCGGCACAATAGCTGTCACAGTGGCATGGGTGAACTGACAGTGCATCAGCGGTAAGTAAGGTGTTTTGGAAGACTTAGATGGATGCAAAGAAGTACAAAATAATGCACCTGGGAAACAAAGACCCAGGGGACAACTACACAATGGGAAGGAGGTAGTAACAACAACAAATATGGAAAGGGACCTGGGGGTAATCATAGCAGATGACCTTAAGGTTAGCAAGCAATGTGAGAAGGCAGTAGGGAGGGTTGGGGGTATACTGGGATGTATAGGGAGAGGCATCACCAGCAGAAAACAGGAAGTTGTCATCTCTCTGTAAAGACAGTTGGTGAGATCCCATCTGGAGTACTGCATCCAGTTCTGGAGACCACATCTCAGCAAGGACATAGACAGAATAGAGGCAGTCCAGAGGAGGGCAACTAAAATGGTGCAGGGTCTGCAAGAGAAGCCATATGAGGAGAGACTAAAGGAGCTGAATATGTATACCCTTGAGGAAAGGAGGGAGATGGGGGTCATGATAGAAACTTTTAAGTACCTCAGTGGGATCAACAAGGTCCAAGAGGGTAGCATCTTTCAGAAAAAGAGATGTGCAGGAACAAAGGGACACAATTTAAAAATGGGGGGGCAGTTCAGGGGCAATGTGAGGAAGTATTATTTCACAGAGAGGGTAGTGAATGCATGGAACAGCCTTCCTGAGGAGGTTGTGGGGTCTATAACTGTGGGAGAATTCAAGACTACATGGGACAGACATAAGGCAATTCTTGTGGGGTAAGAAGAAATTGGCTGTTGGTTAACTAGGATCTGCAGCTTATCCTGTAGGTAGGGAAATGGGCAGACTAGGTGGGCCAAGTGGTCCTTATCTGCCATCAAAGTCTATGTTTCTATGTTTCTGTGTTCATCAGTGATTTTACTGGCTAAATCTAGAGCTTTTTTAAATGCTTTGGTGAGGAATGGATGCCAGGGCAGCTACATTATACTGTATGTGGGCAAAGGGGAGAAAACTATTGAAGGCAAGCAAAAAAGCTGTTGGCTGACAGTTTTGTTTTATTATGGGTATGTGCAAGGACGGCACAACAGCTGTAAGCCAGTCCAGGTTTGAATATTTGTCTTAGCCAGCGGATAATTTATGTTATTGTATTTCATGTGAGATACTGGTAAAATTCCCATTACTCAAATATAGTCTTCGATTTCTTATTATAAAAAATGTAAGACTTGATTGCCCTACCAAGATTTATGGCATGGGGTAGTGCTGTGCAGAATGTGGAATTCTGCCAGCAAAATTAGCACAGAATGACCATTCCTCTGGCAGATTTCCACTGAAATTTCATTGGTTATTTTGCGGAATTCTGCCTGCTGCAATCCATTAAATAATATTCTGTGGAACAGCAATTTTTCAGCAGAAATTTATTCTACAACCATTTCTGCAGAAAAATATTGAGATTCACAGAATAATATTCTGTGAAACAGCATTTTTTATGTGGGGAATCATTCAGAAAACATTTCCATGAAAAATATTGATATCCACGGAATTGTGGAGCAACTCATTGGTCATTTTTCTGCTGTGGAATTCTGCCATTTTGTTTCCAGCAAAATTTGACATAATTTCAGCAGAATTTCAAAACTTCTGTGAAATTTTTGCTACACTGGAATTTGAACATTTCGTACAGCACTCGCATTTGGGTATATATCTTTGGAAAAATATTCAAGCATAGCCATTAACATTTAAAGGTGGCCTGCACAGTTGAGCTGCAGCTACTCCAGTTCTCGCATACCTTGCCATGCTGCTGTGGCAGTCCAAGGTTATTTTGACCCAAATTTTCTGAGCTATATCTGTGTTTTAAATCAATGGCAGACTATATTGCTGAACCCGGAAGTGCCACATGGGACCCTATTGAGCATGACAAAACCTGATTGATATCCCAACCCATTTATTGATGTAGATAACACCACTGCTGTGAATGTAACAGCAATGACTGGAGCATATTATACTTATTTCATGTATTTCACAGGGTGTTGATGTTTAAAATAATACCTACAACAACACTTAGATGGGATGTTGTCTGTATTATTTTAGGAATCAACACTTCCATGGAAGTAATAAAATAAGTCAATCAGGAACACACTGCACTTCTGCATTCACCTGTACAGTTTGGCATTGATTTAAAATATAAGCACAGCTCAGAAAATTTTGGCTGCAATAGTGTATGACTCCTGCAGCAGCATGGCAAAGCATTTGGGAATGGGAGCAGGCTGCAGCTAAACTGTTCTGCTCAATTTTAACTATACCCTGCACAGTGAGAGGTGTTACAATTTATCCTAGTCTTATAATGTATGGATGAGTCCAACAACAATTTAAAACACACAGTGGATGAAAAAACAAAATGATCTTTAAAGTTAAATTTGTAAGACCTTTCAGAACTTAACAATGGCTGTAGGATATTATAAAACTATCAGACATTCTGAGTTTCCTGCCATTAGAAATGACTGCATACACAGACCTCAGTAAGGCCTTCAACACTGTAGACCATCACCTCCTAATCACCTGTCTTGCCTACATAGGTGCCACTCCACTTACCTCACAGTGGTTTAACAGTTATCTCACAGGAAGGATACAAAACGTCAAAGCTGATGGCCTACTACCTGCCCCCTTCCAATTGCCAGAGGAGTCCCTCAAGGCTCCATCCTAGGACCAATCCTTTTTTCCCTGTACATCAACAACCTTGACTCCCACATAAAGAACTCTAGCATACATTTCTTTGCAGACGATACGGTTTTGTACGCATCAGGCTCATCCTTAACTGAAGTCAGGGAAGCACTCCAAGCTGACTTTATCCAGTTAGAAAGCAACCTTATCAATGCCAAGTATCTCTTAAATGCCAAAAAACCAAGACAATGATTTTCTCGAGACTTGCCTTGTCTGGTCCCTACCTGCCCCACCTAAAACTTCATAGTTACCTCCCTAGGTGAACCCTTGGAAGTTGTACCTAAATTTAAATATCTAGGTATGTGGATAGACAACAAGCTTTCCTTCAACGACCACATCGAGGATCTATCAAAGAGGCTTAAAGCACGCTTGGGTTTCTTCTTCAAAAATAGGACCCTCTTTTCTCTCGCAACCCTCAAAAGACTTGTCCAAGCAACATTCCTTCCCTTACTTGACTATTGAGACATTATCTTTATCATCTCCCCAACCTTGAGTCTATCTAAACTGGACATACTCTATCACCGTGCTCTTCGCTTCATTACTAACTCTGCATATAGGACCCACCACTGTGATCTTTATGCAGCAGTTAGGTGGACCTCTCTTGCCACCAGATGCCTCCTGCATGCTGGCATTTGGACCCTCAAATTACTACTCCACAAACTGCCTGTCTATTTAATGTCTCTCATACACATCTCGCATAGCTCCTACTCCTTAAGGAAATCCAACCTTATCCTACTAGATGTTCCCAGGACACGTACCACAGCTGGCCAAAGAGCTGTCTCATATGCCCTCCCAAACATTTGGAACCAACTACAAGCCATGCTGAAGCTAACCAGCACCATATCAATTAACTCCTACAAAACACTAGCTATCTCTAAATTAAAAGACATATGTAGGTGCTACTAGGCCCCCAATGCCAAGTCAACTTCCTAGGTACCAACTGGCCCTCTACTTATTAAGCTGAAATGTGCTGATAATTTAGGGCAAGGTTAAAGCTGGAATGTACTGCATATATAGCATAAGGACTTCTATTGTGTATACCTCTTATATTATATCTTTTTTCTTTGTAGTTCTACATTTTATATCTCCTGTCTATGTAATTGTGAGCTGTATGTGTATGTGCCTCAGGACCTCCTTGTGAATGAGCTTGCTCAATGGAGTCTTTCCTGCAATAAACTTGAACTTGAACTTGAACACAGTAACAATTTGGAGGTGCAGAACTGTGAGAATGACCTCTTTGCACCACAGTTCTACACTCTGCCCCTTGTGCTGTACAGAATGAGGTCACTAGCTGTCCCCTGTGTAGTCACTCATAGCACTGTTTCAAGCACTTCAGTAAGATAGTGCAGATGTGCAACACTGGGCTAAAGTGTCGAGAGGGGACAGAGTTTGGTGAGGGAGCAAGTAGCTAAAAGGATGGTACAGGAGAACAGCTAAAAGGAGAGGGGTTAGAGGATCTATAGGCATCCAGTGCCCACCCCCCATTATTACCCTGACCTTTCATGACCAGCCTTGGCATGCTGAGTCCCACTGCTGCCACTGCCACCTCAAAATCAGAAAGATCTTCTGGAGTCTATGTAAGATATTTATAAATGTCTGACTGAATTCCTATACAAGCCAAGGTCCCTACAGGGTGATCTGCTTATAACAGTTTTTTTTGTACTTTTTTCACTTATAGCTGCTAAAAATCACTATAATTAAAAGGGATCTACTTTTTCATCAATCCAGTTAACTTAAACCAAAGAACTAGAACTTTGCCGAGTTCAGTGTTAAGGGTTGTGGAGTCATGCCTTAAAAGGATTGTGCAACTTTAATGAAATCTGAAAACAAGACTGTCTAAGCAGCCTTATTTAGAGTCAAAAATTAACATTTTTAAAAACAGAATGAAGTTACCAGTAGATGCAGTTACAGCCAACGACACTGCCAGATATTGCCTGATATTTCTGTGACACGTCTACAGAAATTTCCTGCTTTCTGCTTTTCCACAGTAGGGGCAGCAGAGAGAAACTCTTTGGAAATTTCGTGAAATATCTGGAAATATCTGGCTACTACTGTATATACCAATTATAGAGCAAATTTATGATAAATATTTGACCTTGCACTTTTGTTTTTGTTTTTATATATTTATTGAAATTTCAGATAACAGCTTTGAGAAAAAGATCATTTCATAGGTTCCACATCAGATGAACAATACACATTGGGAATGTACTGTATGAGATGGAGAACAAACAAAACAAGGAATTATACAAGACATTACAAGAGTGTATAACTAGAGAAGTTCCAATACATGTGACATTGTATAATGTATGCCATGGTGCATATTTGATTAAAACCTGGAATTCAAAGGGTCATATTAGAGGGGGTGGGGTCTTATGAAATTACCCTTTACAGGAAAATGAGAACAGACTCAGTCTAATATCTAATAATCAACAAGGTAAGGGATGGCATCAGCCCAGGGGCCTCGTCAGAGGTGAGAAGGTATGGGACAGAGCATTTTAAAGTAAGCAAGAGAGCTCAGGTGATATAACAGAGGGAGGGTGATGGGGGAAAGCCATAGAGGGGTGAGGGGAAACTTAGAACTGTTATTTACATGCTGAGAACAGTTATGCATAAGGTCAGGATAGCATAAGGTTAGAATAAGTGCTGATCACAAGAAGGAAGGTTATTGGAAGCAGCCACAACTGGCATCAGCAGCTAGCTGTTGCTTAAGTTTAACCTTGAAGGAGCCCAAGGTAGATGTTGAAGTGATGTCATGGTGCAGTGAGTTCATCCATCACAGGGCACGATAGGCAAAGGACCTTTGTCTCAGAGAAGTGCGACAGTGGGGTATATTAAAAATCTGGCTTGTAGAGCTTCTGGTGCAATGACAGTTGATAGTGGGGGTAATAAGCTTTTGCACTTCTAAGGGGCATTTTGACTAAGCTTACTTTTTTGGACACTAAACATGTTTGGTACATACGTCTACCTTTGAATTGGAGCCAGTCAGCCTGAGCGTACATGTCACAGGTATGGGACAGACGGACTGAGCTGGTAAGGAGCCGTCGTGCTTTGTTGAGTGCAACTATGATGCGATGAAGAGTTTGTTTCAGTAGCTGATCCATAGATTGGTAAGCCATAATCAATAAGTGAGACAAGAGAACTTTGAATGGCCATGTTAAGAGCCTCTTGGGTCAAACATTGCTTATGCCTATAAAGTAGCCCAATGCAGGTGTTAACGGCCTTAGCAATGTTGTCAATGTGATAGGCATAGGTCATCGTACTGTCAATAGTAATTCCCAGATATTTAAAGAGCTGAACTAGCTCCAGGGGAAAGCCCTCTTCATTGGTGATAGAAAGCGGGTACGTTCTGTGTTTATTTTGGGAGCTGGAAAACAGCATAGTTTTAGTCTTGTTGTAATTCATAACTAACTTGTGCTTATGGAACCATATTTCTGCGACTACAGAATTACTCTGTAGCCTAGATTCAAGAACCTTAGGGCCTGGATCACTGGTAAACAGGACAGCATCATCAGCATATAAAAGGATGTGACCCTGACAGGAGTAAGGAAGGTTGTTGAGGAAAATGCTAAATAAAAGAGGGCACAAGATGGACCCTTGAGGAACTCCAGATAGGGACAGGTCTGCTATCCGAGAGGGTGTTACCAATCTTCACCTGCTGTGTATGGTTGTGCAGGTAACTTTCAAACCAGGCTACACTGTTATGAACTAGGCCAATGGTGGTTAGCTGTTCGACCAGGAGGACATGATTCACTGTGTCAAAAGCTTTGGTTAAAGCAATGCAAGTGGCACCGACCAGGTGTCCTTGATCTAAGGAGTAGTGAATAAAGCCTGTGAACTCCAGTAGGGCAGTTGTGGTAGTATGACCATTTCTGAACCTGTGTTGTTGAGGGCATTGTAGCTGATATGTTTCCAAGTATTCAACCAGTTGGTCAGCCACTATATGCTCAAGAGCTTTCGAGAGGGGGGGCAGGATAGAGATAGGCCTGTAGTTCCCAGTAATTTTGCAATCCCCAGATTTATGAACTTGTGTCACAGTGGCAGATTTCCATTTCTGAGGAAATTGAGAGTAACTAAGTGACATGTTAATAATATGTGTTAGAGGTGACAGAATTTCATCCAGCATAAGGGCTATAAACTTAAGATCCAGGGTGTCACCACTAAATCTTGATTTCCCTAATACCTTGAGTAGGTAATTCCTAGTTTCATGAGCTGAGAGGGTTTTGAAGTAGAAAGGAGGATGAGAAGGGTGCTGAGTTTCTTTCCCAGATTAGTCACTTGTGAGGGGTTGAGAGAAGTAGCCAAGTGGCAGGACACCACTCAGGTCCATGAAGGCATTATTAAAAGTGTTAGCAATAAGTTTGGAGCCAAGTGAGGGTACACCATCAATGTTAAGCATGGTAGGGGCAGATCTGAGGTCTCTCCCAGTGACCTCTTTTAGGTTAGTCCAACATTTTCTGCCATCATTCCAGGTCTGAGAGAGCACTTCCTTATAATATTGATTTTTAGCTGCATGAATAGCCCTCATGCAGTTGTTTCTAGCCACTTTGTACCTCTGGATGTCGGCCTGGTTACACAGGGAACTAGACCTGTGCCATAGATGGTCCCAGGCATTCAGAAGCTCAAGGAGGTCTGGAGAAAACCAGGGATTACAGTGGCCTTTGATTTACACTTTTTATGGGGGGGTGCCTATCACATATGGCGTTGAACTGAAGAATTAATTGGTCGAGAGCACTGGCAACATTGTTAGTTGTGTAAATCATTGACCAGCCCTGATTACGCAGTTCAGCTTTTAGTGATTTAAGATGCCCACAGATGAGTACCCTGGTGTTAATTGTTCTAGCTGGTGGTTTAGAGAATTTGTTTGCCCAATGAAACAAGACTGGGGAATGGTCACTGAAGGCATCTGGGAGTACGGTTGTGTCTGATATATGATCAGGGTCATTAGAGAGCACCCAGTCCAGTGAGGTACCTGTCCCAGTTTTATAGTTGATTCTAGTGGGGGACTCGACTAGCTGGGTGAGGTGAACTGCTGAAACTGCAAATTTGAAAGGGCTTGTGTCAGGAGAGAACAAATTGATATTGAAATCTCCTAATATGATAATTTCTGAATTAAGACTCAGAGGGCCAAAACACTCCTGGAGTGAATCATAGCAGGA
The DNA here is from genome assembly GCA_016271365.2 of Neoceratodus forsteri. Classification (NCBI taxonomy): domain Eukaryota; kingdom Metazoa; phylum Chordata; order Ceratodontiformes; family Ceratodontidae; genus Neoceratodus; species Neoceratodus forsteri. The sequence continues at coordinate 14,684,036 of JADMNL010000035.1, forward strand.
GGCCATCTGTCTGTGAGGAACAGAGATTGAAAACACAGTAAGGGTGTTATTGTGTGCACCTAGAAGCACTTTTATGGCAAGGGCTTGCATATGGTCATCAGTTTTGGGCGAGTTAGGACGAGACCTTGAAGGTTGTTTTGGCGGTAGATCGCACAACTGCCCACACGCTTGGAGAGACGATCCTGTCCAAAGACTTTGTAGACTGGGATGGAAATTGAAGCATCCGCTACTTCTGGAGAAAGCCATGTTTCTATGACTGAGAGGATGTCTGGGTTATGTTGTAAGATCCATGCATTCAGTATGTCCATTTTGGGGACGAGGCTGCATATATTAAGTGAGGCAATTTTAAGTAACTCAGTAGATGGGTCACGTGATGGCAGCTTGAGAAGCAGCAGCAGCCCTCCATTGCTCCGTGCCTTTGCTACCCAATTCAGTTCTGCGGTACAACTTTTTTCATGTGTAAATAAAATAAAACTACGGTATTTCAATTGGTAAACACCTCTGACTGCAGCATCCCAATTCAAGAAATGGAGGTATACATGAAAAGGACACTGCCGAGGCATTCACCACTGCCCAACCTGGAGAAGAGCAAGGCCGCAAAGCACCCGAAGCATCAGACAGCAGGCTCCAATAAATCTAGTACCGCAACGAGTGCACTCTTAGAGGAACGGTTTTTAGAGATGATGTAGCCATTACAGGATAAAATCTCTGAGATCTATGATGATCTGCAGCAGGTCAAATCTTCTGTCCACTCTCTAACCACCCGTGTAACTGATTCTAAAGCCAAACTGGTGTTTCTGGAAAAAAAGCATGATAAAAATGAATTGGCTATGATGCTCTATGGACGAAGAATTAAAAAACTTGAGGAGAAGCTTGAAGATTTAAAAGGGAGGAGTAGAAGAAACAATCTCCTGGTGATCGGAATTCCTGAAAAGGAAGAAGGAGCAATGCCTATTCTGTTTCTTCAAAAATTATGTGAACGAATCGCTGGCCCCTCACCAAATGATGCTTCTTATGTCATCGAAAGGGTCCATAATGCTCTTCGACCTCCTCCACCGCCCGATTCCCCACCCAGACCACTCATCTTCAAAATGCTCAATATTTTAGATAAACAGCATGTGCTTTCAAAAGTGCGTGAATTGCAGGAGGTTCTGTGGGAAGGGCATAGAATCCGGATAATGCAGGATCTTCCACAGTCAGTGCGGGTGAAGCAGTAAGGAATACATCCAATTGTGACAAAGCTTATTGCTGCGGGAACCCCGTTTCTGATGAAGTATCCAGCGGTCCTTCAGGTGAAAACAGGGGATAAATGGATCTCTTTTGAATTGCAGATGCAGGCGCAGCAAGAGCTTAAAAGTCTTTTCCCAGACCTCTTTAAGTGAAAGAGATGAGAAGATTATGGGTGAATGCTTGTCAGCTGTTATAGGTCTGCTTTGAGGTATAGAGAAGCTGCCTGGTCCTTACAGGTTGGACGCCCTTGCTAATTTTGGTCTGGGCAAATCCTGACTTATCTGGTACCATCATATAATGGAACGCTTCTGATGCAGTACTCATTTCTTTTCTTGAGGGCCATTGTAGAAGCTTGGGGAAGCTTCTCGGAGGAAATCGGAAATCGTTCCAAGCTTTACTATGTTGTGGACTTTCGCCGAAGACACAGACTATTTGCTTACCACGCCTATTATCGGCAAAGGCATAGATGATTTGCTCCTCAGAATATTTATGTTTGTTTGTCTGGATTCAAAATGCTGAGGACTTATTATTTTTAATTTTTTATTGTTTTTTCTTAAAGATAGAAACAGAGCTTGGGATGGAGAGTAACTGCTAAGAGATCCCTAATGGTTTTGTTTTTGTCATATTGGGATGCTTTGATATTGGGTATTTAAAAGGATATGCGATATAATTTCCATTTAGAAAGGGTTAGAGGGTGTTCCCAGTGCCTTAAGGCACCACAGGTGTATTACCGACCTCCTATTATGGTTATGTGGTTGTAACTCACTAGGGTAAATACGCCCTATTAGAGGGATGTCATATGTATGGTGTTTTGTAAGTTTAATTCTTTTTAGAGTTGTCCATATTGATACTATAATCACTACATAAGTACGGGCAGGGGAAAAGAGAGGTAGGGGTTTCTGGTGCATCTTATTACCTGCACTAAGACATCACTCACCTGAGAGTGGATTGTGGTGCAGTTGATTGGAACTGGGGGCAAGATATTATATAGGTTATCATTAGGATTTTGTTTTAATTTGTGGTGGGTTAGGATTAAGGGATAATATGATAGATAGGTTTCCTTTTTTTATTGTTATTAGGGGTATAGGGGGTACTAAGTCAAGTGTGCCAACTAATTTTCTTATGGTTGAATTTCTAATGGTGCTCAGTCAGATAAGCATTGGCTTTTATTTATATCAGGGATGGTCATTCTACCCAGGGTAATGTTCGTAAAGCCAAATGACGGTTACTCGTTACAAGATTGTAAGCTGGAACATTAAAGGTGCACAGGACAAATGTAAGAGGCAGGTTATCCTCAGACACCTTTGCCAGTTACAAGCTGGGATTGCCTGTCTCCAAGAGACACATCTTCGAAGATGTGATGCTAGCCTATTCCTTAAGACATGGGTGGGACAGGCATATGGTGCAGGGAAGTCCATGTCTAGTGGGTGAATTGTGGTATTGATAGATAAAAAAATTCATTTCAAACTGGATAGAGAAATCTGGGACCCTGAAGGCAGGTACATAATATTATGTGGATCTTTAGAAGGACAACAGATTATTTTAGGATCCATATATGGGCCAAACTCAGAGTCTCCTCATTTCTTTACCCATCTATTGAGCCTACTTGTTGTTGATCTACCCATTCTAACCATATTGGGAGGAGATTTGAATGTTGTACCTTACATGCATGTAGATAGATCTGACTCTCGAAAGTGGGGTTTATCCCCCTCACAAAGGGCACTACATGACCTTATGACAGGTGCTGATCTCCTGGATGTATGGCATGTTCTTCATCATGGAGAGCGCCAATATACTTACTTCTTGCCCCCGCATAAATCTTTTTCCTGTATTGATTTTTTTCTTTTGAGTTCCTTTGCATTGTCTGGGGTAATATATATCGATATACACATGAGAGTTATATCATATCATGCTCCAGTTTCCCTTGCATATCACCTATCATCCAAAGGGATGCTCTCTGGAGGTTGAACAATCAATTGCTCCAAAAGCCGGATTCTCTTCGATGCATCAGAAATTTTCTGTCTAATTTTTTGCTAGATAATAGGGGGACTGTTGCCAGAACAGATATGATCTGGGCAGCCTTAAAATGTTCTCTCAGGGGTGAGTGCCTTAGGTTATCGGCAATGAGATGTTGTCAGTTTTGTGTCAAGGAAACTGCCTTGCTCCAAGAGATACGGTCCATGGAGCGTACTCTCACTCAGCGTTCCCCAGATGCTGACTGGATGCTTTTGCACCAATTGCAAAGTCAATACTCTGATCTTACGTACCAAAAAGCAGCGCTTGCTTTAAGATGTACAAAAATGAAATACCTTGGTGCTGGTGAGAAGGCTGGTAAGCTATTAACTATTCTACTCAGGCAAAACACAGCCTCATGAGACATTCCATGCATCAAATCAGCTGCTGATGACAGTCTGGTTACATCTGCCAGAGAAGTGTCTGAGGTTCTACGCTGTTATTACCAAAAGCTTTATACTGAGGCTCAGGAGGATAGACCTGCAGCTTTGGATATAGCGGAATTCCTTAATGCCATAGATATCCCTAAACTAGAGGTCTCTCAAGGTGACTATCTCAGAAACTTAATTACAGTACAGGAAGTTGTAACAGCAATTGAGCAGCTTTCACCTGATAAGTCCTCTGGCCCAGACGGCATTTCTAATAACCTGTGTAAAAGCTGTTCACAAGAGCTTGCTCCATTTCTGGCTGAAGTTTATAATTACTGGTTTGCTGAAGGAATGTCAGAATTACATTTCCTTAATGTTCTAATTACTCTTATTCCCAAGACTGGCAAAGATCCCATGTACCCGGAAAGCTATAGGCCTATCTCTTTAATTAATACTGATGTCAAAATTTTAGCTAAGATCTTGGCTATGAGATTGTGTCCACTTCTTCCCACATTTATAAGTAGAGAGCAAACAGGTTTCATGAGAAGCAGGTCTTCAGTGGATCATATGCGTAAGTTACTGTATATCCTCTCGGCATCCAGGGACTCAGATATTCCTTCTGTTCTGATCTCCTTGGATGCCAAGAAAGCTTTTGATAGGGTTTCTTGGGATTTTCTTTTAGTAACCTTGGCCCACCTGGGTCTCCTCTTGGGCTTTCTTAGATGGGGTGGACTGTTATATACATCCCCATCAGCCCGGATTTGGTCCAACGGGATATTGTCTGCTCCTTTTCTATTTCAGAGGGGGACCAGACAGGGTTGCCCTCTCTCCCCATTACTATTTAACCTCTACTTAGAACCCCTTATCAGGAGGTTGTTAACTTCTCCAAAACTCCAGGGAATTAAAATAGGAGCACAAATGTATTCCCTCTCTGCATATGCAGATGACCTTCTTCTGCATCTCCAACATCCTGTAACAGGTATTCCAGAGCTTTTGGCTGAGATAGAGCAGTTTTCTGCCATTTCCCATTACAAGCTCAATGAGTCTAAGACAAAGGTTTTCCCCCTAAATAGTACCACTTCTGGGTCAGTGCCTGGAAACACTAATTTGATATGGGAGTCTAAGTCCCTAACATATCTTGGGATTAAGGTTGCCAGAGAGATACCTACTATGCTTAAATTAAACCTCATGGAATTGTTGACTACAATTAAATCAGATTTAAGCAGATGGGGAGACTTTCCTCTTTCTTTATGGGGAAGAATAAATATTGTCAAGATGAATGTTTTGCCCCGTGTATTGTATCCCTTGGGAATGCTAGGCCTGGTTCTTCCTAAAAAGTGGTTTAGTAAACTCCACCAAATGTTAACCGCCTTCCTTTGGAAGGGTAAGAGTGTCAGGTGCTCTTACCCAAAACTCTCTGCACCTAAAAACAGGGTGGACTAGCAGTCCCTTCCTTTTTCTCATACTATTGTGCTCATCGCCTTGGCAGATTTTCATACTGGTCAAGGAAGATATCAAGGGAAGAGCGCCAAACATTTATACCCTTGTGGTTAGATATTGAACAATTTCTAGCAGCCCAATATCATTGTTCCCTACCTTCCCTGTTATATACTAGTCCCAAAGCAATCCCAAAATCTCTTCAGAATATTCTACTAGGTTGGTCCATTAGGGACTTACATCAGTTGCAAACTCACTTATCCCATAACTGCCATTTTCTGATGGAACAGCCTGTCGTGGGTAATCTCCATTTTCAAATTGGATGCAAACCCATTTTCCTGGCCTTTTGGCCTCTTCTTAGTGGCATAAGAGTCATGGATATATATGCGGAAGGCACAATAATTCCTTTTTCCCTCTTTAGACATCAGTTTAAGGTGCCTGTAACAGCCTTTTTTAAGTATGAACAGCTCAAGAAGGCTATTCTTGCTCATTTGGGTTGAGGGAGGAGGAATCCGGGGTCTGCTGACATTCTCACTAATCTCCTGCAAGCAACTGGACAACCCCATGCTGTCTCTGTAACATATAAAGTGATCGAGTCGGTCGACCCTGGACTGCCACAAGGAGTTTGCTATTATTGCTTACAGGTATTTTCTCTTAGTGCTGAACAAAATCTCTGGACTAAGCTATGGCAGACCCTATATACATTTGTCAAGCAAGATAGATTGCATTTGATACACTTCAATATCATGCATAATTTGTATTTCACACCTCTCAAACTTTGTAGACTGGGAAGTAGGCCTTCCCCTGATTGTCCTAGATGCACAAACTGTACTGGGGCATTATACCATATGCTGTGGACCTGTCCATCAGTCCAGAAGTTTTGGCAAACCATTAGAAAGACACTTGACCCCCTGCTGGGCCTGGATTCCTATATTACTCCAGAGATTTGTTTACTATATCTATTTCCAGAGGGCACTCCCAATCATAGAAAAGCACATTTGGCCTTGATCTCAGCAATAGCCAAGCTAATTATCATGAGGCATTGGGTGGATGACTCAGTCCTGCCAGTTATAGAATGGTATAAAGAAATGTTATTTGCCCTCCAGTTAGAGAAACACATTCTAACCATGAACAATCGGTCGCAGGCCTACCAGACTAGATGGGGTCCTTTAGATGCCTTACTTACTGTATGGCAGCCTTGATAATTTATGGTTTGGAGATGTTTTTCTATTAATATAATTTGATGACTGAGCGTGTGCATGCTTGATGGGGGTATGGGTTAGGTGGGGGTTTTACAGGTTGTAGAGAAGGGATGGGAGGGTTGGTCGATGGGAATGTATATTAACCTAATCTGTTAGAATTTATGTTTTTTTTTTTATGTACACTGTTGGGGGGTAATTCTCCTGTTTGACCAACTGTTACCCAAGATTGTATTGGAATTTATTATGTATTATGTACGTTAATAAAAGTGCATTGAAATAAAAAAAGTAACCCAGTAGATGACTGTGGGCATGCTGTAAGTTGTGGAGGGCCAGGGTTGGGGTGAATATTGCCAGAAAGCAGCAGCAACAGTAAGGCCAGTCTACACAGATATTCTTTTAACTGCTTGTTGCTGAGTTTGTGAAGCTTCCTCTGAGCTGAGCGCACTTTACAGTTGGCTTGTAAGTTTAAGATCCCAGGGAGGAGTGCCAAAGAGGGCAGACAGTTAGGGCAATTAAATGGCCACACCCAGTCACCAGGGGAATGCAGGTTCCATGGCACAGTAAGAGAGTCACAGCATTGGGGAAAAAGGTGATAGCACTATAAACATATAAATGATTACTATACAATGTTGGTGAGGTAGATGTTAGAAACTTATCACATACAAAGTCAGATAGGGTCAATAGAGAGAGCAATATAATGCCTCTAGGAAATAAAGCCTTTATAAGAGACATTATGATACCAAGGAGTATAGCAGTAAGGGCACATACAAGGTCCCAAGCACAGTGCAAGGTTAATCATACCAGTGTTTTTTTGTGTGTGTTGTTTTTCTTCTTCAGAGTACAATATGCTAAAAGTAAGAATCAAGAGAGGGGATAATGGTGATTAAAACAGGAAAAAGGCAGAGGCAAGTTGGACAAGTGGGTTGAGGATTAATAGGAAAAATAAGATGCATCTAGTGGCAGATCAGTATAAACTGCAAATGGTAAAAAAAAAAACTCTCTCAAAACTTAAATCAACTCTAAGATATCTCTACATTAGACTAAACATTACTTAAAGTGAGAAATCAAAACTTTTCAAGCAGAGATCAGTCCTAGCATTAATGATTTGGTAGCAGTTCCTAGAGGACTTCTGGACAGCTGCACATAGTGTGCGGAACACTGTCAAACAGGAGCAAGTGAGATTCCTCCAGGGGTAGATGCCAATATTCAGAGTTCCAACCTGTACTTTGCTTGGAGGGTGAGCTTTTTGGCAGGTTCACCTTAGGCAGGTTATCAAACTGCAGAATGCATTTTGCTAGAGAGGAAACAGCCTGAAAGGGCACAGTAGTCCTCGTTATATGCACTTCTGGACTGTTATCTAAAGCTCAGTTATTCTAATGATGTACCACACGGAAAAAGCAAACAAGTTGCCCAGAACATCTCTGCTGTAGGTGAGAGCTGCAACCGGTAGGAGGGCTTCTATATTGCTTCTGTATTGCTGCTTTGCACAAACTGGGACATCGTGGGACTGCTACAAGGAGCGTCTCTGTTTGACTGCAATATCTTAACTGTTGTCATCTCCAGTGAAATTTACACACTTCTGCTCAGCTGAGGGGGTGCGGTGGTGCACCAACATGATTGTGAGCAGCTGAGGGGGCGGGGGCACCAGTTTCAGCTCAAAAGCCCCACGCCTCATGGCGCGAGCACCGTGAGTGGCGCGAGTGCCACTCGTGCACAGAAAAAGTGTTAGTCAGAAAGAGGGAAGGGGTTTGTGTATAATGCTACAGTGTTAGGTAGGATTTTAAGGTTTTATTTTATTGTACACATATTACTGGTCTAGTGTTTTGTGATATTCCATTTAACAGTGAAGAATTTGTTATGCAATGGAAATGTTCTTTTGTTTGGTTATATTTGGCCTCATATTGATGGCATAGGGTTTTGGGGTCTCAGGGGTTGGGGGGAATGATTTGAAGAGGCAAATGGCCTTACAGGAACATGCTTTGATTAGATATAATATCATAGGTGATAGAAGGTTTGGTTTACATGGGGTTGTTTTCATTGGGGCAAATTTATAGCCTAATAGTTTTAGTAATGCCTTATGTAAGGGATACTATTTTTTGAGCTGGGTTAATCTTAGAAGGTCAATAAAACTAGATATGGTAAAATGGCTAATTAAGGTAATTAGGGGGACCCATTTTAAAAATAGTTCCACTAGAGGTTTTAAAGAATTACTGATTGTGCGTTTAATGTTGTGTGGAGATGTACATCCAAACCCAGGGCCTTTGGCTTCACAACAAGCCCCTCTACATACTACTTCTCAGAATTCTAGGGAAATGGTAATGGATGACGTGGGCATTAAGCAGAGTGGTACTTCTTATATAAAACAGGGATTGGGATTAATACATTTAAATGCCAGGAGTATGTTAAATAAAATGGATTTGATTGGTCCTTGGGTTATCGATCATGACCCTGAGATTGTGATCATTTCTGAAACCTAGCTAAACCATAAAATTGAGGATACTTACTTAAACATACAAGGATACAACATATGGCAAAATGATAGAAATAAAAAGGGGGGGAGGACTTTTGATTTATGGGAAATCTAATTTAATCATGACACAATTGGAAATAAAAAAAAAAAGATATGGAGGGTTTGGAGATATTGGCCCTAGAATTAAAATTGCCCTATTTAAAGAAAATATTGATTGTGGGGATATATTGTCCTCCTAAGATCAAATTCTTGGCTATTAATTGTCTGCAGGATTGGTTGTTTGACTACAAGGATAGCCATGAAATATTGATGGCAGGAGACTTCAATTTTAATTGGCAAAATATTAATGAGTCTCACCCCTTGATTGATTTGCAAAATAATATGGGTTTAACTCAATTAATCAGAGAGCCCATGAGAATAAATATGGCATCAGTTTCAACTTCTTCAATTCTGGATTTGATCTTTACCAATACTGTGGACAATATTATTGATAGCGGGGTTTTATCAGATACGATCTCAGACCATCAATTTATATTTTGTAACAGGGCTTATCGTAAAAACTTGGATAAGAAAAGGAAAATTAGTTGGCGTAGCTTCAGAGACTTTGATTATATTGATTTTATGTTGGACCTAGGTGCTATTGATTGGGATTGTATGCACTTGATTCCTTCCGTGGATGATTTATGGAATTATTTTCTTGGAGAATTCATGGAGATTTGTAATAAACACACCCCAATTAAAAACAGGATTTTTAAACAAAATTCCACATTATGGTATTCAAAGGAGCTTAGAAAGTTAAAATTACTAAGGGATAAGGCGTGGCACCATGCCAAATGAAAAGGTAATAAACAGGACTGGGATAGATTTAAAAAGCTATGCAATAATTATGTTAGAGAAGTTCGAGGGGCAAAACAACGCCATTATACTCATTTGTTGGATAAAAATAGTTTAAAAAATCCTAAAGATTTTTGGAAAACATCATATACTTTGGCTAAGGGTCAGGGGGTTGATGAAATAAAAGTGTTGAACATTGATGGCCAGATGTTACCATTATCTCAACACGTGTTGGATCAGCTAAACGAGAACCTGAGTAAGATGGTAGTGACTAGTTCAGCCAATCCATCCTGTTTCCCTGGTGCCTGTCACCTATCTCAGTTGAGTGATTATGGGCTTACTAAATCATTTGTATTTGAAGAAATAAAAGTTGAAACTGTGATTAGTGAATTAATAAGTTTAAATACCACTAAAGCTGTGGGCCTGGATAATATTTCACCTAAATTGCTTAAATATGCTGCTCCAATTATAGCTTACCCCCTAACATACCTATTTAATAAATCATTAACTACAGGAGTCTAACCATTAGCTTGGAAACAATCCAAGGTTATACCCATATTTAAAGGTGGTAATAGGACAGAGATGGACAACTATAGGCCTATCTGTCTATTGTCCCAGGTATCTAAAATACTGGAAAGATTGGTGGCTGCCCAATTAAGAAAATATTTGGACTCCTCTGGTTTATTGGATGGTATGCAGTCTGGTTTCCAGAAATTGCACAATACGACTTCTGCACTTGCTAAAGTTGTGGGTGATGTGCAAGCAGCCCAGGACAGGCGGACGCTAGTGGGGGCCATTTTTGTGGATTTATCCAAAGCTATTGACTCTGTACCACCGTGTCCTTCTGCACGGCAGCAACCCTTGGGGTGGTGGGTTTGAGTGGAAAGTGGTCGGAATCATATTTGATGAACAGGAGCCAAAAAGTTTCATTGGGAGGTTGGGAGTTATGTTTTTTGCCTGTTGGATCGGGGGTCCCACAGGGCTCCATCCTAGGGCCATTGCTGTTCAACATATACATAAATGGTCTGCCTTTTCTAGATCTTGAAATAAAGTACCATCCTTATGCTGATGATACTATTATTTATACATCACATGAATCTATTAAGGTGTAACAAAATAGGCTCCAGTTAGCCTTTGATGATCTACAGAGCTTTTTAAGAGACAGCAGGCTCTGAACAAAAAGAAAACACAGACCATGTTGATACATCAAAAAAGCGATAGGTTGGAGAGCATGGCCCTAGGATTGGTTGCCCATGGTGGAGCCCCGATCCAACAGACACACATATAAATATTTGGGTCTTTAGATCGACAGCTTACTATGTTGGGACATACATATTGGTAATTTGACAAGGAGTGTAAATAAAAGAATAGGGGCTCTTTATAGGGTTAGATCATTAATGAGCATGGACGTAGGAAAAAAGTAGTAAACATGATGATTATCCCCATGATTGATTATGGGGATATATTTTATTCATATGGAAGAAAACAGGACTTAAGAAAGTTGGAAGCAAGTTATAACAGTTTAGCCAGGTTTGTTCTGGGGGCCCCCAGATTAACCCATAGATGTTTGCTTTATGATCACTTAAGGCGGCCAACGCTCTAGGAGCGTAACCATGAACATTTACTAGCCTTTGTCTTTAAAGGACTGAAGGGGAAGTATCCTGAGTATGTTGTAGAAAATCTGATTTATAGGGACAAGTTGGTCTCCTTGAGAAATTGTCAAGTACCTAGCTTGGCGCTGCCTAGATGCAATTTGAACATAGGATGACAATCTATGTATTATAGAGGGGTGTTGAGTTGGAATGCAATTCCTGAGACCTTGTTCCTGTCTAACGTAAAAAACTACTGGCCTTTGATACAACGCTGGTATCATATTAGCTCATGTCAAAAAAGGCAATGCTGTATCAATATATAAAGGACATTTGTTTATCTATAGTATGGATTATTATTATTAATTTAGAGTATATTGCATTATAGGGATGTTTTATTTTTTTATTTTTATTTTAAGTTTATCTTATTTTATATTTATGTTTTTTTAATTTTATCCTTTTTCCATGATAGGCTTAAATTAGAACTGTTAAGATGGTATCGATGGTATTGAAGTTATGTGTCAATTTATATTTTCTGTGTAGTTTTCTTCTTTGGTCTTTAGTAATCCCTTTTCCTTTTTTAGTCCAATGTTATTTAGTGGTACTGTATGTTATTGTAACATATCCCTTTTATAGTGTACTTTTTTACTGAATGGGACCTCGATGAAAATGAGCTTTGCTCAACTGAGTTTATCCTTTATTCATTTGTATTTAAAATGAATGAAAACATTTTACTACTACTACTACTACTACTACTACTAATGATAGCATTCACTGTGTTAGGTATTACAGATCATGAACTGGATGGTCAAAATCCCTTCTTAGGTGACTGAAGTCACTGGGTGTATGACTTATGCCTCACAATTCACCTGAGGAGGGATGCTATCCCATGATATGCCCCATATGCACATTTAGCAGACATTGACTACCTCACTCAGGCTCTCTGTTTCTATTCACATGATCATTTAATATCCAACACATATGGCTGTTCTTTGTTGTCATTCTGGGCTCAATTTTCAAAATGTAAGGAAAGATGGAAGGTGCCTATATCAAAGAGACATGGCGCAAGGGGCTCACTGTGCAACACCTTGCATCATTCCTGATTTTTGTATGGAGCATGTGGCAAACAGGGGTTGGCATGTGCCAAAGTGACTTGCACCATGCCTGTGCCACCCACTTAGGTGTATAAAGGGGACTTGCTCCAGGACCCTGCTGCATCATCCCCATAAACATTGTTTTCAAAGCAGTCAGGTCCCCTCTATGCTTAGAACAGGATAGGACTGGTTTAATGCCCCATGTACCACCTACCCATAGTGTCTTTGCTGAAGGTTCCCCAGTAAAATCTCCCAAATATAACATCCTAGCATTAGGACTGTGTGACATACGCTACAATCTATTTATACCCAGGAGACCCCTCTGCAGGTAGGTGACATTGTATGTGGCACATGCCAGTGTGATGTGCCACCTGCAGTTGTCATTGCACTGTCCAAAGTGTCACTGGGCTGTGCAACAGAGGCACAGTGCTCACAGCTCAATGCCTGGGTTATCATCCTCCCCCTCCCCTTATCCGGCCCATGCCAGTCCACCACTGTGGTGCCTGCTGGAGGTTATGGCAGTTGTGGGTTCAGGATTCCCAGAGTACACTGCTACTAGGGTTGAACCACAACCTCCATCAAACCCTTCCTGTGTGCCACTTGTTTGACAAACATAAGCAGTTGTGACAAATGCATGGACTTTGGTGCCGGGACCTCTCCTATACTAAAATCAAGTGCAGGGTCCAGGGTCCCTGTGCACTGGCATTTGACACATGCTGCTGTTTGCTACAGCTTGCATTGATCTCAGGCTGGTTTTGAAAACCAAGCCCTCTGACTCTTAGTTTGAAGGGCAAAACTGTTAATTTTGTTCTAAATTAGGGAAATGGTATTAAACCTTACAGGTATGTACTTTAATGTGGTTTGTTCAGGAAGTGTATGATGCACTTTCTTAACACAACTGGGGCTGGTGGGGGAATGGAAAGGGGTGGTTGGATTGAGGTAGTAGGGACACGGAGATGCCCTGGGCCAAAATGGGACCAGAATAGGGGGTCCTCACTGTCTGGTTTCCATACCCAAGGGCCCTGCTGTGTGCATAATGGTTGCGCGGTCTTCCTCAGTGGCTTATCCTGCTCAGGCGATATTGTACAATGCCAGGTCTATCAATAACAAGACTGCTATAACAGCAGATATTGTTGGAACATCTTACCTGGCATGCATCACTGATACCTGGCTGGATGACACTGCTGGCCCTGTACTGGCTTCAGCTATTCCGGTGGGGTACTCGGTGATACAAAGCCCAAGAGTGGATTGCAGGAGTGGGGGTGTAGCCATTTGTTTTAACACTGAACTGGGCCTTGTGGATGTCCCAGCGGGATCCACTAAGTCCTTTGAATATATTGTGAGTGCTGGTGTGGGGTGTAGTATTCTGCTCATCTACAGTCCACCAGGAGATGGGGAAGAATTCCTACAGGAGATTGTGGATTTCATTGTAGATACGGTGTTGGGATTGACCCAGATGGTTAATTTTATGGGATTTCAATGCCTGGGCTGACAATGAACTCTCGTGCTTTGGTGAAGATCTCCTCCAGCTTATGACTATACTGGGCCTCATAGAAACATAGAAGCATAAACTTTGACGGCAGATAAGGACCGCTTGGCCCATCTAGTCTGCCCATTTCCCTACCTACAGGATAGGCTGCAGATCCTAGTTAACCAACAGCCTATTTCTTCCTACCCCCCACAAGAATTGCCTTATGTCTGTCCCATGCATTCTTGAATTCTCCCACAGTTTTAGACCCCACAACCTCCTCAGGAAGGCTGTTACATGCATCCACTACCCTCTCTGTGAAATAATACTTCCTCATATTGCCCCTGAACTGCCCCCCTTCTACCTTTAAATTGTGTCGCCTTGTTCTTGCACTTCTCTTTTTCTGAAAGATGCTACCCTCTTGGACTTTGTTGATTCCACTGAGGTACTTAAAAGTTTCTATCATGTCTCCACTCTCCCTTCTTTCCTCATGGGTATACATATTAAGCTCCTTTAGTCTCTCCTCATACGGCTTCTCTTGCAGACCCTGCACCATTTTAGTTGCCCTCCTCGGACTGCCTCTATCTTGTCTATGTCCTTGCGAGATGGGGTCTCCAGAACTGGATGCAGTACTCAGATGGGGTCTCACCAACTGTCTGTACAAAGGATAACAACTTCCTTGTTCTGCTGCTGATGCCTCTCCCTATGCATCCCAGTATACCCCAGCCCTCCCTACTGCCTTCTCACATTGCTTGCTAACCTTATGGTCATCTCATATGATTACCCCAGGTCCCTTTCCTTTTGTTGTTGTTACTACCTCCCCCATTGTGTATTCTTCCCTGGGTTCTTGTTTCTCAGGTGCATTATTTGCACTTTTGCATTGAATCCTAGCTGCCATACTTCTGACCATTCCTCCAACCTTGCCAGTCCCTTCTCATCCTTTCCACGCCTCCTTGTGTATCAACCCTGTTGCAGATCTTTGTGTCATCTGCAAAAGGCATACTTTTCCTTCAGTCCCTCTGCAATGTCACTGATGAAGACATTAAAAGGACTGGACCCAATACTGAACCTCACGGTACCCACTAGTAACCACTCTTTCTTCAGAGTGGACTCCATTTACAATTACCTTCGTGTCCTGTTGTGCAGACAATGTTTTACCCAGGCTACCGCCCTGGGACCCACTCCCAGGCTGGTTAATTTGCCTATTAATCTTTTGTGTGGGATTGTGTCAAATGCCTTGCTAAAGTCTAGGTAGACCATGTCCACAGCCCCTCCCTGGTCTACTACTTTGGTCACCCAGTCAAAGAAATCTATTAGATTCATCTGACATGACCTTCCCGCTGTGAAACCATGCTGCCTTGTGTCCTGTGCCCCACTGGCCTCTAGGTACTCAACTATTCTTTCCTTCAGAAGTGACCCCATCACTTTCCCTACCACAGAGGTCAGACTGACAGGTCTGTAGTTTCCTGCCTCTGTCTTGGTCCCACTTTTGTGAGGGGGAATCACATCCGCCTTCCTCCAGTCCTCAGGTACCACACCATCCTCCCATGATTTATTAAAAAGAGTAGCCAGTGGTTTCACTAGTTCCTCACTTAATTCTTTTAGAATTCTGGGTGAATTCCATCATGACCCATTGCTTGTCCACCTTCAGTTTTAGGAGTTCTTGCAGAACCCTTTCTTCTGTGAAAGGACTGGGATCGACACCCCTATCAAGAGTGCTTCTGTTAATTGGATTAGGCACTTCCCTCTCTTTGTGAATACTGAGCAGAAATATTCATTCAGTATTCCTGCTTTTCACTGTCTCCCTCTGCCCACCCACCGTTCATTCTATTCAGCCTCACTATCCCTCCCTTTGTCTTTTTGGCTCGTGATGTACCTATAAAAGGTTTTATCCTTCTTAACTGAGTTGGCTATCTTTTCCTCAGTTTGGGCCTTTGCTATTCGGACTTCCCTCCCTGCTTCCTTCTGCCTTAACTGGTACAGCTCTCTGTCCTGCTCCTTCTGTGTTTCCTTATACTTCCAGAATGCTATCTTTTTCTTCCCGACTTTCACAGCCACCTCTTTTGAGAACCATAGTGGCTTTTTCTTTTGTTTTGATTTGTTTATTTGCTTCACACAAAGGCTTGTTGCCTCTGTGATGGCAGTTTTGATGATTCCCCATTGTTGCTTCACACCTCCTTCTAGCCTGTTTGCTAGTGCTCTTCTGAGGCACTCTCCCATCTTGCCAAAGTCAGCCCTCCTAAAGTCCAGTACCCTCACTTTGCATGGCTTGACTTTGTAGCTGAGTTTAACATGAACTACACTGTTTGATGGTCATTTGTTCCCAGATGGCAACCCACTTCTAGATCTGAGATCCTCTCACTGCCCCCGTTTGAGAGTACAGGGTCTAAGATTGCTCCCTCACGAGTGGGTTCCGAAACTAGCTGTCTGAGGCCTGCCACCTGTAGGGCATCAAGAATGGCTCTGCTCTTGGATGTGGCCACAGCAAATGTGCTCCAGTTAACATCTGGCATATTCAGGCCTCCCATCAACAGTATCTCCCCTTTCTCTGCCATTCTAAGAATGCCTTCTATCATGTCCTTGTCCATTCCTTCCCCCTGACATGGGGGTCTGTACACAACCCGTGTGTGGATTGTGGTGCCCTTTCCAGTCTCCAAGGTGACCCACAGTGCCTCCTCTCCTCCCTGTTTACTCTTTTGTTCAGTTGCTTTTATCCCTTCCTTTACATAGAGAGCTACTCCTCCCCTCTTCTCCCCTGCCTGTCTCTCCTGTAGGTTGTGTACCCTGGTATGTTAACATCCCAGTCATGGTTCTCTGTGTACCATGTTTCTGTGACTGCTACGATATCCAGGCATCCCTCTTCCATCAAGGCCACCAGATCAGGGAGCTTGTTGCCCAGACTATGGGCATTGGTACTCATTACCCTCCATTTCCTGATGGCCTTACTCCTTTTTGCCCCATCCCTGTCCTTCTTGCCTTTGTCATTTTCTCCATTTACCCCTGCCCTTCTCCCTATCGACACCTCTATAATGGTGTTTGCCACACTTACTACCGTGATTTTTTTTGGGGGGGCTAGGATTTCCCTGCTCCTTTCCAGTGCCTCCCCCCTTGCTAGTTTAAATGCTTGCCAGTGAAGCATTTAAACCTATCACCTAGGATCCTGGTTCCCCTCCTGGACAGATGCAGCCCATCATGCCAGTATAGGCTTGCATCACTCCAGGTGGACCCAGTCCCCAATGAAGCCAAATCCCTGAGCTCCACACCAGTTTTTCAACCACTGATTGAATCCCATGGTGCGGAACACCCTAGCCTCTCCTATGCCATAGATGGGCAGCACCTCCCAGAAGGTTACCGTGCATGCTACTTGTCTAAGGCCCCTCCCCAATTCCAAAAACTCTTCCTGCACTTCTCTAATCCCTTTCTTAGCCAGGTCATTTGTCCCTAGGTGGACAGTGACATCCAGCTCCCTCCCCTGTGCAGCTGCTCCGGCAATCCTGGGGATTCGCTCCCTGTCCCTCCAAGCCATGGCACCAGGCAGGCACCTTACCTTCCTCTCCCCTTCTTCCCCTAGTTCTACCTTACTAACAATGGAGTCCCCCACCAGGAGTTGTTTTCTTCCCCTACAGGGTCCTCTGCCACCCTCCTGTGGGTCTCCTTTGTGGAGGTTCTCAGCATCCTCCTTGGTCTCCACTGCAGGTGCCTCCATAGAGGAACCACACTTTGCCAGAATGGCATAGGAATTGTGGAGAGGTACAACTGGAGAGATGCCTCACACAGGTTGTATCCTCCACAATGCACACTGGTGGTCATTCACTGGACTTAGTTTTCCTCCTGGAGATGGAGATCTCTGACTTGTTAGTGGAACCAGTCAGTCGGTCTGACCATCACACCATAAGGTTTTATTTTGGGGCTTTCCCCAAAGAGCCTTCCCCTACGGAGATGGTCCAGTACCGCCCTTTGAGGGATTTTACCCCAGATGGCCTAAAGGCAGTGCTGGACCTATCAGGCTTATCAAGTGAATACTTGAATCTGTGGGACATTGTGCTTGCCTATAATGGGGTGGTAACAGGTGCCTTGGATTCCATTGCTCCTGCTCATGTTCAACCACTCACCCTTTGCCCAAGGTCCCCAAGGTTTGATGTGGCCTTGAAGGAGTTCAGGATAGTGGGTCGAAGGCTAGAGAGGGCTTGGCAGAAATCGGGCCTGGAGGTTGACAAGCTTAGATTGATGTGTCAATCTGCTGTTGATCAATCGACAATCACCTGTAAGAAGGCAGAATTCCTATCCAGGGAGATTGCCGCTGTGCAGAATTGACCAGACTGTGGACTGATTGTGCAATACAACCCGTCTCTGATCTGGTGGAGCATTGTCACATGAGAGATGTGACAAGTTTGCTCAATTCTTCACAGATAAGGTGTCACCATCAGTTCTGGCATCTGTCTAGCCCCCCTCTAAGGGGTGTGGTGGAGGTCAGCAGGAGGTTGCAAGCACTTGTTCTGTCTGGTCTGACTTTGCTCGACTGGATATCATGGACATTGTGAGGATCATTCAGACCTTTCGGCCAACTATCTGTAGTTTGGATCTGGGCCCAACGTGCTTCCTTGTGGGGTGCATAGAGAATATCAGCCCAGTCCTGGCTAAGATGATCTGACAATCATTGGAGAGAGGGATCTTTCCATATCCCCATAAGGAAGCAGTCATTCATTCGCTCCTGAAAAAGCCATCCCTTGATCCAGATAGTCTTGTTAACTACAGCCCGATCTCTAACCTGCCCTTTGTGGGTAAGGTTATTGAGAAGGTAGTTTCACAGCAGCTGGAACATAATCTGTCTATTCACAATGTCTATAATTTTCTTGAGTCAGGATTTAGGAAGAGGCATAGGTCTGAGACAGCCTTTGTTTGGTTGCTTAATGATCTCCTAAAAGCGAGAGATTGGAAGACTTGTTCCATCTTGGTCCTTCTTGATCTCTCCACAGCATTTGGCACTGTAGACCATGGTGTGCTACTGGAGTGCCTGCAGTTCATCTGTGGATTACCTGGTACTGTCCTCAGGTAGTTTCGATCTTACCTCGAGGGTAGGACACAGAGACTGGTCTATGGAACTTATACCTCTGATCCACTTCCCCTAGCCAGTGGGGTTCCGCAGGACTCAATTTTGGTGCTGGTGGTACGGGCTGAGTTTTCACTGCTATGTGGATGATACTCAGCTGTACATGTCCTTTGCGCCTGAGCAGGGAGATGTTCTTATGGTGTTTAACAACTGCCTAACTGAGATTCAAGACTGGATGAGTTCTAGTTGTCTGAGGCTGAACTCTGATAAGACTGAGGTGTTGGTGGTGGACCCTGATCATCGGAGGGTGGGTGTGTTGGCAGAAAACCCTCTGGTCTTTGACTCAGGGGTGTCCAGCTGACCACTTCAGACCAAGTGCAGAACCTGGGTGTTATTTTTGATGACAGCTTGACATTGAAATCACAGGTGTCAGCCATAGTCAAGACCTCTTTTTACCATCTGATGAATGTTGCCAGGATGAAACAATTGGTGCCTTCTGATGATCTTTCTACCTTGGTCCATACCTTTGTGGCCACTTGCCTTGACTACTGCAACACCCTATACCTAGGGCTCCCAGGGGTTGATGTCCATTGCCTGCATCTGGTGCAGAATGTGGCTGCCAGGCTATTGACTGGTACATCTAGTACTAGTCATATAATGCCTGTGCTCCGTGGACTGCATTGGCTGCCAGTGTGATGACGTATCATCTTCAATGTCGGTTTGCTGACCTATAAAGCCCTACATGACCAGGGACCCCGCTACCTCAAAGATATCCTTTCTCCCTACTGCCCCTCCTGACCACTTCAATCCACCCACGAGGGATTGCTAGAGATTCCCAGCACGTGATTACAAACATCTGGGGCCCGTTCTTTTGCTTATATGGCCCTGACCCTGTGGAATTCTCTACCTCATTGGATAAGGAATTGCCTGATTTTCCAAAGCTTTAAAAATGAATTTAAAATGGACCCGTTCAGCCTAACATTTATAGATGAAGATTAATACAGCATCACCAAAGTTAAGGTTTAGATTAACTTGATTACTGTTTTAATTGCATGGTTTTAAATGTTTTATTGGAGAATGATAATTTATGTACAGGCGCCTTGGTTTAAGAAAGGCACCTTTAAAGAAATAAAGTTTGATTTTGATTTGACATCTGTAGTGGTCATTGTCAGTACGGGATGGAACAATTATAAAAGCCTGTTGATAGTGCAACATTGGTTCTATTTTGCCCTTCCCAGCCAGCCCTAAACAAACGGTGTCACATGCTCAAGATGCCCTTCCAGTAGTTTTGAAGCTGTAGATGCATGCCTGCAGTTTGGAGTGACACAAGCAGAAACCAAACAGTTTGGATGTTTGGGCTCTCCTCACATCCATTTCAATTCTTTCACAGTGCGCTTCTCCCAAATTGCCCAATGCACACTTTCCAGATGTAATGGTGGATTTATTAACAGTTTGAACTTTTGCATTAACAAACTAAAATTGGCTTTCTCTTGAGTTATGACATGTTATGTAACATTATAAAATACAGGATTAGTAACCTGAGTGGTCAACTGAAGTCTTTATTCATGGATAAATCCTGCAATAATGCATGCCTGAGACGGTCATAATAAAAAACAAAAAACAATTAAACTTATTTTAAAATGTATTTTACACATGGGTCCATTGTATAATCACAGTAGAGTATTGCCTGATGTAAACAATTATGGATTAGGTACTTCACGTTTGATTAAGTCACTCAGCCACAATTTGTGATACATCACACAAGATGTGCGTAAGTCCCTAAATAACTCATGCCCTGTCGTGCCTTATAGCTTAAATATCTAAGCCCCCAAATTATATTAAATAACTGAGGTAAATTTTACCAAGGAAACTACAGTGTCCTTACCCTCACAGGTTGAGGTGCTAGTATCTTTGAAAGTATTATTCTTGGACTAAGATCTAAATCCTGGTTTGCATGTACAGTGGTAATTTCCAACTATATTTTGACAGAAAAAGTAAGGACCACAGATCTCAGAACCATTCTGATGACATTTGGACTCATCTATATCTGCAATCCACTGATGAAAACATTATAACAGGTATCCAAGATACAACAAAGCCAGAGAAAAAAAACTATGTTCACATATAACTAGTCAGTTTTGTTCATTCTTCCCACAAAGGGAATGGAATGAGTATAAAACGATAATATGTACAGCCTGATTTATTTATATTAGGTGTACTATAATGCAGAGATGTCTGGCATGTTAGAGTAACTCTACAGGTAACTCAGGATGGCACACAATCTTACACACACGCACACACACACAAACACACACACACACACACACACACACATATGCACACACAGATGCATATGCTGGACAACAACATTACACTCTTCCCCTTAGAGAGATTATTTTGTAATGGCACAGTGCCATGGCTATATAGAACAATATTAAGACAACAAAGGACATAAATTCAAGGACATAAGGTTGACTAGAATGTTAAGAATTGTTGCGCTTGACCAAGAAAGGGACAAGAGATTTTGCTCCAATGTTGCTTCCATGTCATCAGAGTTACCTTTCACTACTGATATCAGAGCATAACAGAGAGTAAGCCATTATTTAAACAGTTATTCAATGGGCTTATGCAATTTAGTGAAGAGTTATGCTTGTCCAACTTTGTTGATAGTCTGAAGGTATTTGATTATGTTGTTGATTGTCATAGGTGAATACTTTGGTTGCCTGCACTCTCTGTTCCATGAGGAACTACCACTCTGTCAGGGTAACATAAAGACAAAGAAACCCTCTTGAGGAGGGTTTCCTCCCTAGAGGTGCCACAGGAATATAATCCCTTTAGGCTAAAGGTGTCTTAAAAAAGAGCCCCAAGGAGAGAGGTGCACTGAGTATGAGAAGGGGAGGCTGGTAGGGCAAAGAAAATGTGCTTCTGACTGAAGCTGGAGGGCTCAGAATTAAACAGCTTGGGGGGAGCACAGCTGGTTGCTCCCACCCATTGAATTGCAGGTATAGCCTTTTAATTCAATGTGCTTGCACAGTTTAGTGAGGACTTATGCTTTTGCAATGTTGTTGATAGTCTGAAGGTATTTGAATGAATGTGTTGATTGTCATAGGTGAATACTTTAGCTGTTCACACTCTTTGTTCCACAGGGAACTACAGTACAGTACAAGTCACATTAAACTTTTCTTTCAACACACTGGTTTAGCATTTTTCAGTGAGTTGCTTAATGTGTGCAGATTTTACTGCAATGAATTAATAAAAGTTTCCTAATAGTTTGTTTCTAGTTGCTATTCAGTTTCTGCTTGCACACAGTTATCAGGAAACTTTCAATAATGCAGTGCAGCCCATTCAGCAACCCATAACAAATGCTGAACCACTGAGTTGGGAGCCCAGTTTCACTACTGCAGTTCCTTAAATGACATGACATTCTACCCAATCCCAAGAGCTGTGACCCAATTCCAACCAATTGTGGTCCTGTATTGAGACCGAAACCCCCGCCCACACCACCATGTTTATTTCCTCACTTCCGAGGGTTTCACTTGCACTTACTCTCAGTTTCAAACTATTACTGAGAGCTGGATAAATGTTGCCCTGCAATTTAGTGTAATGAGAATGGGCAGATTTTTGTCCAGCTCAGTAATTGTTTGAATCAGAGTAGTAAGGTGCAAGTGAAGCCCTTGGAAACAATGTTTTTGCTTCTTTATGTAGCCCCAAAAGTAGGGCTTACTGTACTGTACAGTACAGTGCCATGAATTTCCTGATGTTATCATCACCAGCCCATGTCCTGAGGACTTCCTCAAACCTCCTACTGACCCCCTCAATGTATTCCAAGTGAAAGCGGGGCCAGAGGAGCAGAAGACGCAAACTGCTGTGCGCCAGCAATGAAATGTGCGAGCTGGTAGTGTTCAGACGAAAAACATTGTAGTGGGTAATCAGAGGCTCTGCCTCTTATCTTGGACCTCTTAATAAGCTAATTGGGGTTCAGAGACACGAGGGGGAGAAAGAGTAGATGCAAATACATTAAATTAAACAAAATAAAGTGCAAACAAGGAGCAGAAGATACAAACCACTAGGTGGCCACACTGAAATGTGTGAGCCAGTAGTGTTTGGACTGAAAAACATTATAGTGGGTATTCAGAGGCTCCCCCTGTGATCCAGGACCTCTGAATAAGCTAATTGGGGTCTAGAGACATGATGTGGGAGCAAGAGGGGACACAAATACATTAAATGAAGCAAAATAAAGTGCATGCAAATTAGCCCAGCAGCTGAGGCTGCTGGGATATGTAGTTTACTGCAGCACTGCGGGAGTGTATGAGGGAGCTGAAAGTGCACTGTATGTGAGCTGCTTCTGAGCTGATGGATGGTTTGGGTGTTAGCATTTAGAGTTGTCACTGCATTGTTGGCATACAAAAGCAATGCCAGAGCAGCGAGCTGGAGAAACAGTTTAATGTGTCTTGTACTGTACCACCCTGTTGGAGTACTGTGAAGGCAGAGGAACCCTCTTGACAGTATTTTGTTTCAAGATAATATCTCCATATGTCCACAGACCAGACTAGAATGTAGGCTAACAGTGTAGTACAGAAAGTTTAACACAGTCATTCATTGCAGGTCTCACCCTTTTTCCAGAAAAATAAGTATGGTGGGCAGGCTTTGTTCAGCTTTCTAACTAAAACTGTCAGTTTAAACTGCTAAAAGTTACTTTGTAAAAAAAAAATATATACAGTACCACTGACCTTTAGTGCTGTACTTTCTTATCAACTGCAATTTTATATTCTTGCCCTGAATATGTATTTCTTCTTCCTAAACCACTGCTTTACAAATAAGGCCTTTTCTTCCTTTTTGATTTCATAGTTATCAACAGCTGACAGTTTGAAGCATAGTCATTAAGGGTAACAATTTGCACAGCAATTTTTTTAATGAAAAATATCCACTATAGTTGTGCATGTGATAGTGAACCAGTGTACCTGTAGGTAACTGGGTTTTCATGCAGGCATTTCTGTAACCCTTCTAGTGTCTGGTATGATGACACTAAGGTATCCCCAACTATCTTTACAATACTTGCAATAAGGAGTATAAAAACGAATTGCACAATAAATAAAAGGCCTTCATTAGTTTATAGTATCAGCAAGTCTTTGCTAGGAGTGGGAGGGTTGACTGGCATGAGTCCTGCTATCTTTAAATGTGCCCTGCTCACAACACTATTTTCTTGTAACTCCACCCCGATCATGGAATGGGGGTCAAAGGGAGAAGAGATTTATAGGGGCATTTGTCCCATTAGTAATATAAGACTGAGGAGTAGAGTTAGAGACATTTACTGTCCTGATTTTGTGTGCAAACACACCCCAAATTCCCTCGGGCAAGGTCCACTTATGTAAGTTCAGCAGTCTCCCGGTGTGTGCAGAGCCAACATCAAAGTTCAAACTATATGTAGGGGGTGCTATAATCTTAATGAATGACACCAGTCTTTTGTTTGCTTTCATTCATTTTATTGATAATTTAAAGAGGTCACAGACTAAACGTTTCACATATTTATGTGCTTCTTCAGGAGTGTGCCTCTAGTGTCTCTCTCAGTGGTGTACCTGCCAGCTCACTGATATACTCAAACTTCTGGATAATTATTTTCTTAATTGATCAAGAATTGGCATTGGGTTCTTATCATAGTGCATTTGTAGTTTAATTTACATGCCCCAAAACATTTGGCTGCCTTTTCTTTAGCACTATGAGCTCCTGCAAACGCCAATTCCCTAATGGTTCTATGAACCGTTAGGGAGATTTACAAAAGATGGTGTCAAGTTGGGAGGCTTTCAAAAGGTTAGATAAGAAATTTTTAAGATATTACAGTCATGAAGGAGAGGATGAGAAGGGTAGATGACTGAGAAGGGTGGGGTGGATATGACTAGCCATAGTGAACTGGGGCTGCACTGCAAGCTGTGTTTTGCAGCAGATTTGTTGCAAATCACTGTTTATAGCCAAATACAAAATATGAAAATCATGTGTTCCTTAATATCTGAGGATCAAAAATCTTACCAGTGTGACCACAAATATTTGGCATATATTCACCTACAAGTATTTGCACACACCCCTACTATTTTGGTGTTATCTGAAAATTTGGTAGCAGTCCACCCCCCTTCCAAATCTTTGATGAATATTCTGAACAATACAGGTTCTAAAACTAATCCTTTTTTTTTAATTCAAGTTTATTGAGGTTTATTATTTACAGAGCAAAACACATTTCAACAGAAACATAGATCAAAATAAAGCGTATTACATTGTGGAGGAAGTGAAACATATTTTACTCTCCTTCCCCTCTCCTTATGATCCTCCTACCTTCCCTCTCAAACCTCCATCCCTCCCTCCCCCCTATTAATATGACTTAGGAAGATCTGTTCATCAGTATTCTTACCAGGATTGTATTACCTTCCAGTAATCGGCTTAGATTGAAGCAGATAAAGCATTTGGAAGGAGCTCTATATTGATTCATATTTTGAAAGACTATCCCTTCTCATAGCCCCAACTTTTTCCATATTCAAATTAAATAGCAGTTCTTGTAACCACTCCGTGTAAGTAATTGGGATGTCATCCAACCAATGCTTTAGCACTACTTTCTTAAGCAAGGATGAAATCAAGGCCATCTAATATCTTTGAACTTTAACTGTGATACTGGAATAATCACCTATCAGAAAGACTTCTGGAGTAAAATACTGGTCAATGCCCAATATTGGATCTGCTTTATGTTTAATTTGGTCCCACAGCATTTTTATCAGTGGGCATTCCCAGAAGATATGATATAAATCCCCAACTGCACGGTGACATTGACAGCATGGCTGATCAGGTCTACGTCCAATTTTGTATAATTTAGAAAGGGTCCAAAACAGATTGTTTAGAAAGTGAAACTGCATAACACGTAACCTATCCTGAGTAATGTATCGGTATATATGACACCAGATTTCATTAAATTTCCTCTCTTGGCCCCCCAGTTGACCTAGCCAGAATCTAGGTTTATTATCAATATCTACATATGCTTGATCAAACAGTGTCTTGTATAATTTGGAGACCGCATGTGGTTCCCAGACCATCTGAGCCAAAGACTCAAACCAACCCCCCCGTCATCCGCCCATTTCCATGTTTGTTCTTAAATTGCTCAAGTAAATGCTTGAGCTGATATACCTTAAAAATCTGATTAGGTCCCATACGATACTTAACTAATAACTCTGCAATTGGAAGACATCTGTCCCCCTGTAAAATATCCTCAATCCTTAAACCTTTCAACTGGAAGAGCCAGGATTCTATTATCATTTTAACTCCAATCTTCAAATTAGGGCTGTGACATATTGGCTGGTGTCTATCTGTATTCAGAAAATAACGCAAGAAAGCACATAGATACATACATAGATACATAGACAGTGTCGGCAGATAAGGGCCTATGGCCCACCCAGTCTGCCCATTTGAGCTTGTAAGTTCAGTTTGTTTTCCTAGAAGTCTGTTGTACCTTACCCCTGACCTCCAGAATTCCTTTATGTCTATCCCATGCATTCTTAAATCCCGTGATTGTTTCAGTCCCCACCACTTCCTCTGGCAGGGTGTTCCACTTGTCCACCACCCATTCTGTGAAGAAATTCTTTCTCATGTTTCCTCTGAATCATCCTCTCTCCAACTTCATCCCATGCCCTCTAGTCCTGGAACATCTTTTTCGCTTAAAAATAGTCTTTTCCTGCACCCTGTTCCTCCCTGTAAGATACTTGTATGTCTCTATCATATCTCCTCTCTCCTTCCTCTCCTCCAGGGAGTACATGTTCAGTTCCTTCAACCTGTCTTCATAGGACTTGTGATGCAATCCATGCACCATCTTGTTGCCCTCCTCTGAACCTTCTCTACCCTGTCTATGTCCTTATGTAGGTATGATCTCCAGAACTGTACACTGTACTCCAGGTGGGGCCTCACTAGTGTCTTGTATAGCGGAATTATGACCACCCTTTTCCTGCTGGTAATGCCCCTGCCTATACATCCCAGCATCCTATTTGCTTTACCTGCTGCCTTATCACACTGTTTCCCTACCTTGAGGTCATCAGAGATGATAACCCCAAGATCCCTTCCCTGCTTGGTGCATGCTATATCCTCACCCCCCAACTGGTATATTGTGCCAGGGTCATTGTGCCCCATATGCATTATCTTGCACTTCTTTGCATTGAATTTCAGCTGCCAAACCCCTGACCATTCTTCAGGTTTCTGTAGGTTGCTTCTCATTCTGTCTACACCCTCTGGTGTGTCTACTCTGTTACAGAGCTTTGTGTCATCAGCGAACAGTGAAATTCTGCCTTCTAGGTCCTGCGCCATGTCACTGATGAAGATGTTGAATAGGACCGGTCCCAGCACTGATCCCTGTGGTACCCCACTGGTCACTCTTCCCTCTGTGGAGTGACAGCCATTTACCACCACCCTCTGTGTCCTGCCACCCAGCCAGTTACCTACCCACCACACTACTGTCCTGCCCACACCCATATTCCCCAGTTTGTGTAATAGTCTTCTATGTGCACAGTGTCAAAGGCCTTGCTGAAGTCCAGATAGGCCATGTCCACTGCCTCCCTGATCCACCTCCCTAGTCACCCAGTCAAAAATTCAATGAGGCTGGTCTGACATGACCTCCCCTGGTGAAACCATGCTGCCTTGGGTCCTGTGGTCCATTGACAACCAGATTTTCCACCAATCTCTCCTTCAGTAGTGCTTCCATGATCTTTCCCACTACCGAGGTGAGGCTGACTGGTCTGTAGTTCCTGCTTCCTCTTTGTTTCCACTTTTGTATAAGGGACTACATCTGCTGTCCTCCAGTCTTTGGGTACCTCCTGTTTCCAGTGATTGGCTAAACAGGATAGCCAGAGGTTCAGCCACCACCTCTCTTAGTTCTTTAAGGACCCTGGGGTGCACCCTTCTGGCCCCATTGCTTTATCAACTCTTATTACTTCCAGTTCCTTCAGGACCCTTTCTCGTGTAAAGGGACTTGTGTCCATTTCTGCACCATTCTCACCCCTTGTACTCCTTCAGACCCATTACCCTCCTCTTCCTCAGTAAAGACTGAGCAGAAATACCTGTTCAGTATGTCAGCTTTACTGTTGTCATCCTCCACGAGCCCCATCCTCCCTCTTCAGTCTCACTATCCCTCCCTTTGTCTTTCTTTTTCACTTATGTACCTGTAAAGGTTTTGTCCCCTCTACCCACTGATTTTGCAATGTGTTCTTCTGTCTGAGCTTTGGCTTCCTTACTGATCTCCTGCCTCCTTTGCTTCTCCTGGTACTTCTCCCTATCCCTTCTGCCTGTGTCTTTTTGTATTGCCTGAATGCAATCTTTTGGCTTTCACTTTGTTTGCTACCTCTTTGGAAAACCATAATGGTCTCCTCTTCCTTTTCCTCTTGCTAACCTGCTTAATACATAATTCTGTTGTTCTTGTAATCCCATTTTAAATACTGCCCACTGTTCCTCAACCCTGATTCCTGTCCCATTCCCTTAATGCCTCTTTCAAGTATCTCCCTATTTTCCCAAAGTCTGCCCCCTAAAATCCAGGATATGTGTTTTGTGTGTGGTTTGGTTCTGCTCTTTCTGTGATTTCAAACCACAATGACTGGTGGTCACTGTTTCCCAGGTGCTCCCCCACTGTTACCCCCATCACACTGTCCCTGTTTGTGAGCACAAGGTCCAGTATTGCCTTCTGCCGAGTTGGTTCCATGACCAGTTGCTTGAGGAAGGCACCCTGAAGGGAGTCCAGGATAAATCTGCTCCTAGTTGATGCTGCTGCTGGGATGCTCCTGTCCACATCTGGAATATTGAAGTCTCCAACCAGTACTACCTCACCCTTGTCTGCCTTGTCTGTCAGCTCCCTATCTGTTTCTTCCTCCTGGGCTGGTGGTCTATAGACCACACCTGTGCGGATGGCTGTCCCCATTTTCCTTTACAGCTTAACCCACAGTATCTCTCCCCAATTTTGTTCCTCCTGGATCTCTGTGGCCCTTATGTCATTTTTCACATAGAGTGCCACTCCTCCTCCCTTCCTGCCTGCTCTGTCTCTTCTGAATATGTTGGTGGCCCCTGGTATGGCCATCTCCCAGTCATGGTTATCATTACACCAGGTTTCAGTGATGGCCACAATGTCCAGGTCTGACTGCACCATGACAGCCTCCAGATCTTCCATCTTGTTGCTAAGGCTCCTGGCATTTGCACACATGGCTTTCCATGATTTGACCTCCCTAAAGTGTCTCACTGTTCTACTCCAGCCCCTTCCTTGGTTGTCATTTATCCCTGGTTCTCCTTGCTGTCTGCCCGTCTGCTGTATTTTGCCCCTTTTCTGCTTATCCACCTCTTGGGCACTAATCTCCATCTTTTGCACACTGCTTTGCAGAGATAGCCACTCCTCTGGTTCACTGGTTTCACTGCTAGCTGTGGGGGGTGAGCAAGTAGGTACCCTCCTTGCTGGCCTGCTACCCCCCTTTGCTAGGTTTAAATGCTTGTCAATGTAGCATTTAAACTTATCATTGAGTGCTTGGATTCCCCTCCAGGATGGATGCAGGCTGTCAGGCTTGAACAAACCTCCATCCCTACTGGTGGGTCCCCAGTCACCAATGAATCCAAACCCTTCCTCACAGCACCAGTTCTTCAACCATGAGTTAAAGTTCCTGGTGCATGCACTCCTATGCTCTCCCTTGCCTCTCACAGGTAGTACTTCTGAGAAAGTGACAGAAGTAGCTACTTGCTTGAGACCCTTCCCCAGTTTCCTAAACTCTTCCTGAACTTCCTTTGGCTCCCCATTTTCCAGGTCATTAGTACCTAGGTGGATAATAACATCCAGCTCACCCTCCCATCTTGGCTTCCCAGTGATCCCTAGGATCTTCCTTCCATTCCTCCATGCCGTGGTACCTGGTAGGCACCTCACCTCCCTATCCTCCCCCTCCTGTGTTCCTAGCTGGATCACTCTTATGATGGAGTCCCCCACCAGGATTTGCTTCCTCCTCCTCTGGGGTCCACTGCTTTCCCCGCTGAGGTCACCTCCTTGGCTAACCTCCACATCCTTTCCTTCCACTTCTGGGTACCTGTATTTGGTTGTCCTCATTTGCCAGTGTGGCATATGAGTTCTTGAGTGGAATAGGATCTGGATGTGCCTCTGCCTGACTGCTCTAACCCTTCCTGAGCCCACTGTCATCCAAGTGCTCCTCATTCTTGGCATCCTTTGAGGCAGTTGCATTGGACTGGTGGTCCCTGGATAGGGTGATGGTACCTGACCCAGTTTACTTCCACTCTGAGTCTGGCTACCTCATCCCGCAGTCAGATAGATGCATGCAGATAGGGCGCACCTAGTATCCAGAAGGTCTGCCTGAATATGGTGCCCTCACAGCCACTGCATTGCACCACTCCCCACATTATACTGCAATTCCACTACTTGTCTGCTACTGAAGCTCTCCTAGTTCCCTTTTTATTAATTTACTGTCCTAAAAATCCTGCCACTGCTCCCCTATAATATTTGAAAATACATACACTTCTATCTAAACTCTTTATCCTTACAATCAAAAGGCAACTACAATCACAATAATCTACCTTCTATTAATACAGATTCTATCACAGAATCAGAGCACAATGCAAAAACATCTGCTACTTAGCAACAACAAACAGGTGACAACATACTAAGTTGATGTAGCTTTTTTTAAAATAGAAAGGAAAAATGTAATTGTTTAAACCAATAGAAATCAGCAGTTCCAAAAGCACCTTGAACTACAAGAAAGAACACAGTACCACACCTCTGCCACAATAACTAAACAGTTCTAAAACATTGGAGAAAGAAGAGAAAAATTAGAGACTGAGCAAAAAGATACAATGTCTATAAAGTATTAGGCAATAGGTATACTCAGTTGTTTAACAGAGAAAATAAAGTACCTACCAAAACAGACAGGATACCCACAAATGACACTTAGTAACTTTTATTAACTGAATATGAATATGTAAGGACTCCTTTATTGGGGTAGCTGCTAATTTAGGGGGCAATGTTCTTGAAGTGGAATAAAGAAGAGCTATCAGGTCTATACCAGCTTCCCTTATCAGCTCTATTTCCAATTTAACCCAAGAAGGTACATAAGGCAGAGACTCAAGTTCTGTGGAAGGCACAAGCCATTGTAAATATTTACAAACA
This sequence comes from Neoceratodus forsteri, assembly GCA_016271365.2. Classification (NCBI taxonomy): domain Eukaryota; kingdom Metazoa; phylum Chordata; order Ceratodontiformes; family Ceratodontidae; genus Neoceratodus; species Neoceratodus forsteri. The sequence goes on from JADMNL010000035.1 coordinate 14,714,954, forward strand.
TTACTTGCCCAGTAATATAATCCGATATGTGGTAGTCTCAACCCCGCTGTCTCTCTGGGAGCGGCCAGTTTATGGTAGGCTCTGTGGGGAGTTTTCCCTCTCCAAATAAAATCTGAAATAATTGAGTGTATTGCCTTGTACCATTTTAAAGGTAACCACACATTGAGCATATTTAGAGGGTAAAAAATCCTAGGTAAAATATTCATTTTAATTATATTAATCCCCCCCAGAGAGAGAGCGGGAGTTTGTCCCATCTATTAAGATTTTGCTTTATATTGTTCTTAAGGGCATCCAGATTAAGTTTCACTAATTTAGAGTCAGTTCTTGCCAAAAAGATTCCTAGATACTTCAATGTATGTGGAGCCCACTGCATACCCATGACCGCCACATCTGACCTATATACCTTCATGTTAAGTGGAAATATCTGGGTTTTCCCTACGTTAATTTTGTAATTGGAGAGCTTGCTATATTCTGCAATAATTCCCAGCACAGCCGGGATTGAAGTTCGAGGATGGACAACATGGAGCAAGATGTCATCTGCATATGCGGATATCTTAAACTCCTGCCACCCAATCTTTATCCCTATAACCCTGGGGTCTTGTCTGATTTTAAATAAGAGGGGTTCTAAATATAAATTAAACAAAAGGGGTGATAGGGGGCAGCCCGGTCTAGTACCCGAATAAAGAGGAAACCTTGACGAGAATACCCCATTGCAATATATTTTCGCACACGGATGTCTGTATAGAGCAAACACACTATTAATAAAAGAGAGCGGAATGCCAAATTTCTCCACAGTCAAAGATAAAAACCTCCAGTCCACTCTGTCAAATGCCTTCTCTGCATCCACAGACATAAATCCACATGGAAATTTACTATCCTTGGATGCAGAGAAGATGTGAGACAACTTACGAAGATGGTCTGAGGCCATTCTGCCATTCATAAACCCAACCTGATCCTGATGAATTAACCTAGGCATAACTTTAGCTAAACGGCCCCACTAAGATTTTTGCTAAGATTTTAACATCATAATGATATAGGCCTATAGTTTGAGACCTTATCAGGTTCCCTCCCTTCTTTCGGGATGAGCACTATCAGGGCTTCAAAAAAATGATTGTCTACTGTGTCAGAGGTAAGTATACTCTGACAAGACCAAGTGACGCTACTGCATGTCTTCTGGGAGTGCACTAAAGTGGCCCCTCTATGGGCCACCATGCAAACCAAGGCAGACCCCTTCCTTGGTTTACAAAATTTGTTTACACCACACATCTGTCTTTTGGGTAGTCTCTCCTCAGTTGATGTGAGAGAAAGGCATTATCATATTAACCTCATTTCCCTTTCTGTCAAAAAATTAGCATTATGACATAGGAAGGACCAGATTACTCTTTCCTATCAAGAATGGATCACTGAATTTTTCCACAACCGTAAACTTGAAAAATCAGTTGCTAGTATTAGGGGCAAAATGTTGCAATACCAGGAAAGGTGTCAGAAGCTCCAAATGCTTTGGTCTATTGTTTCTGCCTCTTAGGGTGGTAAGGACTGACCTTGGGTAGGGCAGCTCTAATACATACGTATAACCATTAGTTTACTTTTGGGCCTTTTGACTCAGATAATTGTGGACATTGCTCAAGTAATAGACTTTTTATCTTTAGGTCCCTAGTTAAGATTTTAACACTTTTCCTTTTCTGAATGCCCTTTGGGGGTGGGGGTAATGGGAAGAGCTGACCTGGGAGTATTTGGGGGTTATAGTGGTTATATATAGGGGGAGGGTAAGTGTGGGTATGGGGGGGAGGCTGTTTCATCATTGATTATCCTCTGCATTTGTGTATTGCATTGTGGTGTGTGGTTTTCTTTGCATATGTATTGTATTGACTTGTTTAAAACTTAATAAAGTATATTAAATTAAAAAAAGGCACTCAGCCATCTTGTGCACCATGCGGCCTTGGCTGGGTGGAGGGGGCTGGATTTTTTATTTATTTATTTATTAGATCATCAGTTTATAGACCTTTGAGTCAAAGACTCATTTACAAAGGCACCTCATGTCAAACCAATTTATTGGAATTCTACAGTAAAGTTAGTAGATCACTTGATGAAGGGTACCCTGTGGATGTGATATTCTTAGACCTAGCAAAGGCATTCGATAAGGTCCCTCATGAAAAATTGACTAAAACAAGTTCTAATTTAAGGATACATCCCAAAATAGTAAACTGGGTAAGAGATTGGCTATCTGCAAGGAAACAGAGAGTATGTGTCCTTGGAGAAATGTCTGACTGGGTGGCGGTCACTAGTGGGGTCCCACAGGGATCCGTATTGGGACCACGTCTGTTTAACCTTTACATGTCAACTATGCAGGTAATAGCTGACATATGGATTTCCAAATTTGCTGACAATACATGTATAGGCCATCCACTTAATAGTATATCTGATGCTTCAAATCTACAGTTAGCACTTGGAGAATTGGATTTATGGACAAAGGAAAACGGGGCTACCTTTAATGTGGGAAAGTGTATGGTTATGCACTTTGGTAAAAATAACCCTGAAATAAACTACAGTTTGGGTGGTAATATTCTTGAAGTGGTACATGAGGAAATGGACTTGGGTATCAGGGTCACCAATAACCTCAAGTTCCACGCACAGTGCAATTTGGTGGTTAAGAAGACAAACAAAATTTTGGGATGCATACATAGACATATTAAAAGCAGGAAGAGAGAGGTGCTGCTCCTTTTGCATACTTCTCTTGTGAGCCCGCATACAGAATATTGTGCACAGTTTTGGGCACCTGGCCATAAAGGGGATATTAGCTCCCTGGAGAGGGTGCAGCAAAGGGCTACTAGAAAAATATCTGAAGTTAAGGAGATGACATACGAGGACAGGTTGAAGAAGCTGGATTTATATCCCCTGGAATATCGCAGAATGAGAGGGGTCATGTGCCTAGTTTTTCTGGCATTATCAGATAATCAGCTATGGAAGCAATTGGACCTACATCTTAGGGTTCAGTCATATAACACTCATGCCCACCCCTTACAGTTGAGGGTGGGTAGCTGTAGGACAAAGTTGCATTTGTTTTGGTTCTCAAATAGGGTGGCAAGAGTTTGGAATGATTTACCAATTATAGTAGTGGCTAGTCAGAATATGACATCCTTCAAAAAATCCTTGGACATTTTTTTGAGGAGTAGTAATATAGTGGGATATTAAATCGAAAATTTAAACAAGCCAAATGTACATTGGTCTTTATAGAGCTCTGTAATACCAATGTTACCTCGTCAAGAGAGCATTGTACTGAGGATTGTACTGCTTGCCTGTGTTTTGTTGTTTTTGGTTTATTTTGATGGTGCTTGCCAACATTATGTCCAACCATCAATGGGCAAGCACGCCTGGACAAAGTAATTTAAAAACTCAATCTGCAAATTCTGGTTCTTTGTCCAGGTGTGTTTGCTCAGGGACTCTTGGCCATCTTGTGCACCATGCGGCCTTGGCTTGTGTGTGTGTGTGTGGGGGGGATCTCTGCTTGCAGTGGTTGTTTTGTTGCCGAAATGTTGATTTAAAATGTTATCAGCCAGTGTGATGTCTGATCGTTGATGGCCAAGCACACCTGGGCAAATGCAACAGCTTAATTTTTTTTAAATTAAAAAGAAAAATATGAGCTGACCCAGTGGTGCTGAGGGCTGAGGCTCTGGATGCCTTACCTCATACCATGCTGGCAACCCATGTTCGGGAATGAGCATGGACCATTGGGGCTTGGTGGGGAGGAGAAGGATCGAGCATCCTCTGGACTGCTGTCCTTCTCCAGGGAGGGGGACACCAGCAATCAGTGCACTACTGGTGCCTAGCAGAGGCTGGGGGCTGATGCGCTGAGGCTACAGCAGGGGAAGGTGAGGTGAACACTCGGAGGAACATGTACAAGAGTGTGCACATTCGCTCCTTGTGGCATCACTGTACATCCTTGCCTTAGGGGAGAAAAAAGAACACTGGAGGAATAAGGGTCCTGACGTGCCCCATGGTGGCTGATCCCCACAGGTGCAGCCCCCACGATTAGCAGCAACACCCCTCCAGCACCGAATCTGTGAGAGAGGCAGGTTGAGGGATCACTGCCACCCCACCATGGGGGGCAAAGCCATGGGCAACTGGAGGAAGAGTTGCAAGCAGGGGACAGGGCTGGGGGATCTGGCAAGAGGTACTGCAGTCAGGGACCAGGAGGATAAATAAACTAACTAAAAGAAAAAAATATATATATATGGGCCTGCCACTCTTGGTCCAGGTGTGTTTGCCCAGAGATGCTTGACCACCTTGTGCTCTGTGTGGCCTTGCCTGGTGTGTGTGGAAGGGTGTATCATACTGCTTGCCTCATTTTGTGGCTGAAATGTTGATTTTTGATTTTAACTTGCCAGTGAGGATGTCCAACCATCACAGGGCAAGCACACCTGGGGTATCAAACAAAAATATCTCCCCCCCAAAAAAAGCCTTTCTCAAGGTGTGTTTGGTCTTAGATGCTCAGAAATGTTGTGCACCATGTGGCCTAGACTTGTAGGGGTTGGGGGTTGCACTGTTTGCCGTTGTTGTTTTGTTACTGAAATGTTGATTTTTAATGTTATCAGCCAGCATGATGTACAACCATCAATGGCCAAGTACACCTGGGCAATTGTAACAGCTTAGTTTTGTTTTAAATGAAAAAGAAAAAAAATATGGGCCTGCCTTTCTTGGTCCAGGTGTGTTTGGTCAAAGATGCTCGGTCATCTTGTGCACCATGCAGCCTTGCCTGGTGTGTGTGGGGTGGTGGATGATACTGCTTGCCTTGCTTTGTGGCTGAACTGTTGATTTTTGATTTTGACTTGCCAGTGTGGAAGTCCGACCATTGCTGGGCAAGCACACCTGGGGTAAAAATGAACAAATTTCTTCCAGTATGTTTGGTCATAGATGCCAGGGCCAGATTAAGGCATAGGCAACATAGGCATGTGCCTTGAGACCCTGCCTGCCATGGGCCTACAGCAATCTCCAATATATATTTACTATATATAATGTTACTCTAACTGATGCATTGTTTGCAAAGGACTCAACTTCTACGTAACCTAAGCAAGGCAGGGACTGAACTGTGGTATGATTCTCACCTAACTGATTAGATGTTAAGTGTAGCTGATTGCTTCAGGGGCCCATGGCCAGGCTGACCTGTAAGGTGTGGACATGCCCATTTCCTTTGCTTTGTCTCTCCCGCCCACTTAGAATCTCCACTTATCAAGTTTTACTCTTAAATATAAAATATTAACAGTGCAATCCAATATGTATGCTTTATATTTAAAGAGCCTTTAAGAGCATTAGGAAAACTTTAAAAAAGTAAGATTTATATTCAGCTCCATCCCATTTTCTTTATTACTTTATATATATTTAAGTACTTAATTTTCAGTTTTCTTTATGACTTAAACAGTTGCATGAAAACAAATCCCTATCCAGTAAACTAGTTCAAGTTTCAAGTTTATTGCAGGAATAATTTCCTTTGAGTGGGCTCATCCACAGGGAGGTCCTGAGAACATATACAAATAAAACGCAGGAAAAATACATACAGTACTAGCACATAAATAAAATTAGGTAAATAATGTTTAGTTAATACATGACAAATACAATATTTACAGAGCAAAACTCTGAGAATATGTTATAGAATAAAAAACTCAGACTAGGGAATTATACAGTATCTATTCTGACTGCTTCTCTATGTATTGCATCACAATCCCCTATTTATGATAACACAAATATCTTCACAGCAACATATTTTAATGCCACAGTTATGATGTCAGGTTAAGACAGGCGGCCAGAGCTCAAAAGAACAGGGATACTGTATTCTTGCAAATACCCTTAGTGATAAAATACAGAATATAAGTTATATCTATGCCTGAATGTTACATTTTTTCAAAGTTGTCTCAACTGTATCAGGAACTCTTTAATCTCACTCCTAAAACCAAGACATCTACAGTGCATTTTGGTTGTACTGTTAAAAATTGTATTTTTGTTTTATTCCCTCATCCTGCTCTTTTTGAAGTTCTGGCGCTGATGTACTTCTGTTTTTGGGGTGAACCACTGAATATGTTTCCCGCATCCCATCAATAAATCTTGCTGTTATTTGATTCTGGCTTATTATCTGGGAAAATGTAAAAGCTTAGTTTTGTTTTAAATTAAAAAGAAAAAAAATATGGGCCTGTCACTCTTGGTACAGGTGGTAGCATGTCAATACAGCAAGTCATTTTCAGCAAGTCATTTTCAACTATGGTATTATAGTGACTGCAACACTAGTGATCACTGCATTACAGCACAGAACACTTTTAGTGACTCTGGGTTAATAGCTTACCTCTGAGATCAAGGTGCTTTTCTTAGGAGATTGTTTTTGAAATAGGGGGATTCAGGGCCACAGGCCCTCGGGGGCTGCTGGGGGGCATAGACCCCCTGCAATAACAAGTAGAATGATTGCCTACCAGTGTGGAAGAAGAGCAGAGGTTTTGTTCATCTGACATTTTAAAATGTCAGATGGAGTGAGTAGGACTGTGAGTGAATGCCAGCGGACAGATGTGAGTACAGAGAGCAGGAGGTTAAAGTGCTGTAAGAGTCGATCAGAAGGGAGATGTACTACCATGAAGAGCAAGGTACTGTATGTTGCAGATCTGACTGTATGTGCCGAATAGGGACTCACTGATGTTACTGGTCACTGAAATTGGAGTCACTATAAAAAACTAATTGTAATTGCAATCTCTGATATTACTTTGCTGTATTGACATGGAACTGTCCAGGTGTGTTTGCTCAGAGAAGCTCAGCTATCTTGTGCACCATGTGGCCTTGGTTTGGGGAAGGGGGCTAGATTATACTGCTTGCCTGTGTTTTGTTGTTTTTTGTTTATTTTGATGGTACTTGCCATCATTATGTCTGACCGTCGATGGGCAAGCACACCCAAACAAAGTAATTTATAAGCGCAGTCTGCAAATTCTAGTTCTTTGTCCAGGTGTGTTTGTTCAGACGCTCTCAGTCATCTTGTGCACCATGCAGCCTTGTCTTGTGTGTGTGGGGGGATCACTGCTTGCAGTGGTTGTTTTGATGCTGAAGTGTTGATTTAAAATGTTATCAGCCTGTATAATGTCTGATGGCCAATGGCCAAGCACACCTGGACAAATGTAACAGCTTAGTTTTGTGTTAAATTAAAAAGAAAAAATATGGGCCTGACACTCTTTTTCATGTGTGTTTAGCCATAGATGCTCGGCCATCTTGTGCAGGCATATGACCTTGGTTCATCCTCTTTTCATACTGTGTGTGAAACCTTTCCGGTGCAGTCCATCATATTGCGTAGCATGTACAGCCTCCCAGGTACCCCGTATCCAGTGGAATGCACAGCTCCATCAGTATGTCATCTTGCCTCTTTTCTTCAGTTCACCATCCTGTGTACCATGTGTGATCTTTTCTGTGCAGTCCATTGTATTGTGTAGCATGTGAAGCCCCCCAGGTACATCATATCTAGTGGAATGCACAGGTCTATCAGCATGCTGTTTAGCATCTTTTCTTCAGTTCATCATCCTGTGTGCCATGTGTGATCATTTCGGTGCAGTCCATCATACTGTGTAGCATGTGCAATCTCCCAGGTACACCGTGTCAAATGTAATACACAACTCTGTTGGTACACCGTCTAGCTTCTTTTCTTCACTTCATCATCCTCTGTACCATGTGTGGTAATTTTGCCACAGTCCGTCATTTTGTGTAGCATGTGCATCCTCCTAGGTACTCCATATCCAGTGGAATGCACAGCTCTGTCAGCATGTTGTCTTGCCTCTTCAGCTCATCCGACTGTGTGAAACCTTTTCAACACCCTTCTTATTTGCAGCAGTATTACTCAGTGCACATGGAATACTCATGTTCTGCTGTTTCCTTGGATATGAAAACTGATTGTCTTCAACTTTCTTTTATTTTAAGCCATGAACAACCAAAGGAGAATACCATGTGTGTCTGCAAACACATCACTGAAAGATGCAGTAATTTCAAGCCCTCTCTGCATAAAAGAAAGATCACACCTTTATAGAGAGAAGATGAATGCTGACACCAGTCATTATGAAGAATATAAACATAAATCTGTGTCCCATGCAAAGGCCTATGGGGAGAATATGAATAAAAAGCAGCATGCTATCCATCAAGAGAAAGAATGCCTTAGGTAGTACTGACTGATGCTTAAGGAAAAGAAGGCCTTGGAATGTGCTCAGTCACCAGCACCAGCCAAAAGAACCACCAGAGCTGAGAAAGAGAAAAAAAAGCAAGTATGTGAAAAATGGAGGGAGCAGAAAAAAGCATTGTGCAGCAATGACTGCACAGAAAAGACGATGGATAAATGAAAGAAAGTGTGAAAAGCACAATGTGAGACGTGCAGCAGAAATGGCTGAAAATTTCATCACCACCAGCACCCCACAGAGACACCAACCATGATGCCACAGATGAGTTTCAGCCCTGTCGCAACTGATCCCCATTCAGCAAATGCTATCAGGAAAGCAGTGCAATGGGCATGTGGAGGGTTACCATGATCACCCTTATGCTTTGCTGCCACAGTTGCCCACCTTGCCATGCTGCATCACCAGCCAAGAAGGCAGTATTGGCGAAACAGAACCTCACTTGCCGTACAAACCTGCAGGAGGAGTTGGTGAAAGTGATGAATGAGAAACTGAGCACTCAAAAATGCACCATAAAACCTGAGGGAACACAATTAAGACGCAGATTAATAAGTTCATTGTCAATTCTGAAAAAATATAATTTGCTACAAACTGCAAGCAATACCTTGGTCATCAGTCGGACCAGGATGATGACCATATCAAGGGGCATTAAAAAGTCCCTTACAAATCTGCATTGCCTAGTGAAACTGTCCATCAAGTGAAGGACTTCTATGAAGGGGTAGCCATGCCACTGCCTCACAAGAAAGCATTCTCCAAACGAACTGGCAAAACAAAGTTCAATCCTGCCAAAACCCTTATCTGTGTTACGTGCAGAGTTCTGTACAGAACATCCGGAAGTATCAATTGGAAGAAGTAAGTTTAATACTTTGTGGTCACAGCATGTAAAACTTGCAAGGGAACAGAAGCTGGAGCAGTGCCTCAGCGAATACTGTGCCAATGCAGAATTAAAACTTCATTCACTGAACCGTGCTGCTGATACACATCATGCACTGGACTGTCGAGTGCCAAATATTTATGAAATGGTGACAATTATCATGTGCAGAAGGGTACCGGGATAAATATTTTACAGAAAAGAATGTGTTGAAAAAACTTGTGACAATTGTAGCACCAGTGCTCTTGACAGATTTTCTGACTTCCAGAAATGGCATGGAAAGGATACAGAGAGGATGCAGCAGTGGGAGTCCGTAAAAGTGACTCTCAACAATGAGCAAACTAAATCCCATAAAGTACTGAAAACAAAGAAAACAGAACTTTCTAATTTTGTAGGAATCATGATGGAAGACTTCACATTTCTGGGGTGACATTTGTATGTGGCATCATGGCAGCAACACCAATTTAAAACATTGTCCAAAAATATGCCTGAGGGATATGTTCTAATGGTTTTGGACTTCACTGAGAATTATGCCTGCAAGTATCAAGACAAAGTGCAATCATGTCACTGGCATCACAAGCAGGCCACTGTACACCCAGGGGTTTCCTACTACCAGTGCGAACACTGAGCAAACACTGTCAGGGAATCCTTGGTTTTCATTTCAAGTGACTTAAAGCATGATCACAATGCCATGCATCATTTCATGCTGGCAAACACACACCTTCAAACAGTTCGGGCCATAACCATCACTAAGGAGGTGTAGTTCACAGATGGTTGTGGTAGCCAGTATAAATCTAAGTCTGCATTCTATGACATTTCACAAGTGCACAAAAAATATGGCTTCTCCATTGAAGGTGCCTTTTTTGGATCCTGCCATGGAAAATGCTCCTCTGACGGTGAGCATGGGGTTACCAAATTAATGGCTACTGAGGCAGTGACATCAAGGCTAGCAGTCATATCCTCGATGAAAAAACTCTTTAAGTACTGCAAAAAAAACCCTAACAATGCAGCCTGTTGATGATGGATGCAAACATTCCTTAAGAATATTCTTTTGGGAGGGTGATGATGAGATATGCAGGCCAGAAGGACCTGTTCCTAAAACTGTACAGGGGATATGCAAAATACAGTGTCAGGTCAGTCGCCAATGGTATTTTAGTCAGGAACTGCAGCTGTTTCTGTACTGCTTGCAGGATGGATGAAAGAGTGTGTGAAAATGGCAACCATGTGGGTCCATGGATGGAAAAGATGCTGATGGAATCCCCTGGTGTTTTAATAGAAAGTGGAACAACAATGTGGTGCCATCAACTACAGCTGTACAAATCGACAGTGCCCATGCCATGGAACAACTTCCTGTCAACTTGCCAGAAAATAACATGAATGGCAATGTACAGAACACGCTGGACAACATACTTTCTCAAAGTGTTCCTGTCAGCACAGATCCCACCACCATGCCAGTCAATATTGAAAATAACATGGATGCCGATGTACAGAACAGACTGGAAAATGTACTTTGTGACAGTGACCCAACAGCACAGAGCCCACCCCTATGTTCCGAAAAGGAGCTGCATTCCTTTGCTTGTTTGGGGGAAGCGAGGAGAGTGGAGTGGAGACCTCCCAGTAGCTTGGCCTTGAGCAGGCCAGGGCAGCAGGAGAAGAGCGCAACGGGGGATGGAGGGGCCAGTATGGAGCAGGAGTTCCTGGTGGCTGCAGTCGACAGCAGACCAGGCTAAAGGAAAGCAGCCAATCCAGAGAGAAGCACAAAGTTTTGAATCGTGGCAGGGGGATATAAGGAGGGCCCAGCCACTCACAGAAGGACGCTGAAAAGGAGCTGTATTTGTATTTTCTTTCCACACCACCCACCCCTCCCTCTATTAAATAGGCAGTAGAGGTAGAGCCTAGGAGGAGGAGTGGCCTGACTTTAGTGTTTTTTTAAGAACATGGAGAGGATTTTTTGAACCTGACTTTGAGAAGTAACTGATTGGGGTTATTGGACCTGACTTTAGTGGATTTTATTTTTTTTGTGTGGGTGTGATTGTCTGTAAAGGCTAGGAGGAAGGAAACTACCTACTGTAGGTGCAAAAGTACTAGTACAGTATTTTATAAGGGGAGAGTGACTAAGGACACAAGTCAGAATAGGAATGCAGCCTCAAGTTGCTACAGCTGGCATCTGTGGGAGGGTGGTTGGATGCACGGGGTGTGGAGCAGCCATGGTACTAGACTGGGCTTGGAAATTTGGAGGCTGCCCAGTATGCCACCAGCTGGCAAAGCTCAGGGAGGAAGTGGAAGGAGTTCAGAGACAGCTGGTAGAGTGGAAAAAGAAGGGGCATGGGGTGGCCTGCAAACATATACAGGGGGTTGAAACCTCAAGCACAAGGAGAGGAACTTGAGGTGGGCTGGGGGAACAGGGGCAGCCTGGCAGGAGGAGCCCAGGATGCGAGAGTGCCCGTAACATCAGGCAGGGGGAGGGGGATCTCAGGAGACCAGAGAGAGAGGGGTAGTACAGGAAGAGGGCAGAGGGTAGCAGGGGGTAGTGGGGACCCAGGATTAGCAGTAGGGGTACCAGGGAGTGAGGAGCATGAACAGATAAGAAAGGGAAAGGAGAAAGTGGGGTGGAATAAAACCAGGCAGGAAGCAGGAAAGGGGGGTTCAGCAGGAAAGGAAGTGGAGCAGTGTCAGGCAATAAAGGTTGGGGTACAAGTAAAAGAGGGAAAAGCATGGGAGGGGGGGAGATCAGAAGGAGCAATGCACAAGGAAGGGTAGTGCAATAGAAGTGCCAGAAAACCAAGAGTTGGGTGAGGGAGAAGAGCAGGTTGGAGAAGGAGAGGATTGAAGAGATTCAGAGGAGGGTAAGGGCAGCACAAAGAAACCAGAAATACAGGAAGGGGCCCAGGGAAGGGTACAGATGGAGGATGAGGGTAGAAAGGCTCAGGTAGATTCAGTGGGGGAGAAAGCAAGGGGATGGAGGGGAAGAAATTTGAAAAAAGGAGGAGAATGGCAGCAGGGAGAGGTATCCAGGAGAAAAAAGGGGATAGAGTCTTAATAGTGGGGGCCTCTGTTATAAAAGGAGTTGCATGGGGAGAAGGGAAGAGAGAGGGAATAAAATATGGGTGGAGTGCCTGCCAGGTATGACGGCTGCCAAAGTTATCCAGTGGATCCCCTTGAGGGGGAGGGAGATGGATAAGAAATCGCATCTGTTCTTCCACCTAGGCATTAACAACCTAGTAAAGAGCAGTGTATGGAGGTGCAGGCCAGGTTTAAGGTGCTGGCCAGGTTCTGCAGCAATTCGGACTTCAAATCCCTGTCCTTCTTGGAGGTGCTACCTGTACCAAGTGCCAGCATGGAGGCAAGGCAAAATATTGAGGAATTCAATGATTGGCTTGTAGGTTGGTGTGCCCAGAAGAGGTATGGAGTGATAGGAGATTGGGGGTCAACATGGAGTAACACAAGCCTATATGCCCCAGATAGGCTGCACATAAACAGGGAGGTGAAAGCAGTGCTCAAATGTAAACTGGATGATTAAGTGGACAGAAGCTACCATTTAAACTAAATGGGGGGAGGGAAGGGAAAAGCCCGACTGTTGAGGTAGGTGGCGGGGGGAGCAAAAAGCCCTACACACACACAGCAAAAGGGTAAAGGAGACAGACATATAGGAAGGAGAGAGAGGCATGGAGGGTTATGTGCACGAATGTCAGAAGTCTGGGTAGAAAGATCCCTGATCTAATGGCAGTAATGGCAGAGGAGGGCCTTGACATAGTGGGGGTAGCAGAAACGTGGTGCCACCAGGAGCAGGGATGGGAAATGGAGATACCAGGGTACAAATTGTTCAGGAAGGACAGGGAGGGAAAGGGGGGGTTGCACTCTATATAAAGGAAGGTATTAGGGCATCAGTATTGCAGGGTAAGTGGGGAGAGGCAGAAGGACTCTGGGTCTCGGTGGCAGTGGGGAAAGGGGAGTCATTGCATATGGGGTGGTGTATAGTCCTCCAGCACAGCACAAATCTGTGGATAGAAGTATGGCTGACAAGTTCATGAGGATGGCGGCAAGGGGGGAGGTGGTGCTGATGGGGGACCTAAATCTGTCGGACGTGGACTGGAACACCCTTTCAGCTGTTTCAACCAGCAGCAGGGAAATGTTGGACTCCCTGCAGTTGACCCTCCTAAATCAACTGGTCAGGGAGCCAGCCAGGGCAGGAGCTACTCTTGATCTGGTCCTGATGAATGGGGGAAGGTTAGAAGAGATATCAGTGGGGGAACATCTCGGTACAAGTGACCACATTACAGTCAAGTTTAAAATGAGAAACACTGCAGAGGTTCACCAGTCTAGGTTAAAGGTCCTGGATTTCAGGAGGACAGACTTCAGGAGAATGGGGGAAATAGTGCAGAGGGCATTGCAAGGAGTGGGAGAGTTAATGGAGGTGGAGGCAAGGTGGGGGAAGATCAAGGAAGCTATTGTACGGGCCACTGACATATGTGCCGAGAGAGAGAGAGTAAAAATAAGAGGAGGAGAAAACCACTGTGGTATACGAGGGTAGTAGCAAAGAAGGTAAGGACAAAAAGGAAGGCCTTTAGGAGGTTCAAGACAACTCAGACAGAAGTGAACTGGGTAAAATACCAGGAGAGCCAGAGGGAAACAGGGATGGAGGTAAGGAGGGCAAAGGCACAGACAGAGGAGAGAATAGCGAGAGAGGTCAAAAAAGGGGATAAGACTTTCGATACGTGAATGAAAAAAGGAAAACTAGGCAGAGGATTCTCCAGTTAAGAACAAAAGAGGGGGTGATGCTATGAGGAGACAGAGAAAAGGCAGACCTACTAAACACCTACTTTTGCTCAGTGTTCAAGGGGGAGGAAGAAGGAGAAGAAGGCAGCAGAGCAGGTTATGAAATGGCTGGGGAAGGTGGGTGGAGATAAGGCCATTTCTCATAGAGGAAGTACTGGAAGAACAGGGCTGCATGAAGGTGGACAGGGCAATGGGGCCAGATGGGGTGCACTCAAGGGTATTAAGGGAGCTAAAGGAGGTATTGGCAGGACCCTAGACTGCACTCTTCAATCAGTCCCTGAAAACGGGGGTGGTGCTGGAAGACTGGAGGAAGGCAAATGTGGTCCCTCTGCATAAGGGGCAGGGAGGGAGGAAGTGGGAAGATACAGGCCCATGAGCTTGACATCAGTAGTAGGCAAGCTCATGGAGAAGCTAGTAAAAGGCAGGATCACCAGCTACCTGGAGACAAATGGCCTGATGAATCCAAGACAACATGGTTTTACTAGGGGCAGATCCTGTCAAACAAATTTGATAAGATGGGGTCGCCAAGGAAATAGATCAAGGTAGAGTGGTTGATGCAGCTTATTTGGATTTCAGAAAGGCGTTTTAATCAGTGCATCATGGGGGGACTGCTGCGTAAAATAACAGGACTGGGGATGGGGCGGGGCAGTCAAATGGTTGGAAAACTGGCTAGAGAAAAGGAGAAAGAGGTTCATAATAAATGGGATGGGATCCAGGGAAGGCAAGGTCATGAGTGGGGTCCCCCAGGGATCAGTGCTGGGGCCCCTACTGTTCAATATATTCATAGGAGACATCATGGAGGGTCTTGAGGGGGGTGTGAGTATGTTTGCGGATGATATCAAAATCTACAATAGGGTGGATACGGAGGAAAGGGTGGAACAAATGCAGAGAGATTAGGGGAGACTTGAGGCATGGTCAAAAAGGTGGCAGCTTGAATTCAATGCAGAAAAATGTAAAATCATGCATCTGGGCTACAGAAATCAGAAGGCAGGATACAGTATGGGGGGCAGAGAGCTGGAGGAGATGGAGCAAGAAAGGGACCTGAAAGTGGAAGGGCAGTGTGGGAGGGCAGTGGCCAGGGGGAGTGGAATGCTGGGATGCATCGGGAGGGGGATCACCAGTAGGAATAGGGAGGTCATAGTACCCTTGTACACCCATTTGGTTAGACTACACTTGGAGTACGGAGTCCAGTTCTGGAGGCCATACCTCAGGAAGGATGTGGGGAGGAGAGAGAGGGTTCAGAGGAGAGCGATAACAATGGTAAAAGGGTTAAGCCACCTATCCTATGAAGAAAGGTTGAGAGATTTGAACATGTACTCCTTGGAGCAGAGGAGGGAGAGTGGGGACATGATCAAGACCTTCAAGTACCTTAAGGGTATAAACAGGGTGCCAGGGGGGAGCATCTTCAAGCTGAAAGGAAGTCAGAGGACGAGGGGGCATGGCCTGCAGGTGGAGGGAGGACAATTCAGGGGTAACATTAGAAAATACTATTACTCAGAGAGAGTCATAGAAAAGTGGAACAGACTCCCAGAAGCAGTCGTTGGAGAGGAAACAGTGGAGGGATTCAAAAGGGCATGGGACAACCACATGGGAGTGTTAAAGGGGGGAGGCACAGGTCCAAGCAGATAGCTGGGCAAATGGGCAGACTTGGTGGGCCTAGTTGGTTCCTTTTCTGCTGTCACACTTCTATGAATCTGTGAAACATTGCTTAATCTGTCACAGGTCCACCTGTGGCACACAACAGAAAAAAGTCATAAGACTGGATATAAACATAGAGCACGTCTCTGCTGTTTATTATTCAAACTATTTTTACATTGGACAAGTGAAATCAGTTACTGAACAGACAGTGGAATTTAACCTTCTGCATCAGCATGGGGACGCAGTATTCACATGGTCCAGACATGATGACTGTGACAACATACAGAGATGTTAAGTTTTCCATGGGCCACTGAACACGTGTGGGAAGCCACCTTTTAAACTGACACCTGAAGCACAGACGATCCAAGAGAAATATGACAAACTGAAGCAAAAGTGAAATTAAGGATTTCAGGCTACCTGGGGCATAAAATGGACTGAATTGATATTATTTGTATATTAAAGGAATAAAGGATGTAAATGTATTGTTTACTGTTTTTTCCATAGTTAGGGTTATTGTTTAAAGTCTTTAGTTTTTTTATGTATTTAGATGTAAAGCTTTAAGTTTTCCCTTACTTAGATTTATTGCTTAGGTTTTCATGCCTTTTTTTATTGCTTAAAGTTTTTCCCTTACATTTATTGATTTTCTTTTTCATTTATTTGGATTTCTTGCTTAACGTTTTTTCATGTAACTTAGAGTTGTTGTATGTACTTAATTTATTGCTTAAAGTTTTTTAAGTACATAGTAACTATTACATATTTTGCAATGTTTGCCATGCCATTTTATGAGTTTGATTATTAGTAAACTTTTTTTTATCGTACAACAGGTGTTTTGCTTCCTTTGTACATGCATCACAAATGTTTGGTGTCCAATGTACATATACCACGATGAACATTCTTGTTACCAGGCATCTTTAAGGCCGTTACCTTACCACATGCCCACTTTTAACCAGTTTGATCATTTTATCTCAAAACACATTGAAATGTATAAGTATGCTTATTAGTAACATTTCTGTTCAATTACAGTGGCTGATTGGTGTCCATGTACATGCGTCACAACCATTTGGTGTCCACATACATACATCACAGGGTCCACATACATACACCACAGTGTCCGCTGTACATACACCATGGTGAGCAGTCTAATTCACTGGAACCATTAAGGCCACATGGCCACTTTTTACAAATTCGATCATGTTATCTCAAAATACATTTAAAATTAGATATATTTTGATTTTAAAAACTTGACCTTCGTGTCACACTTTGGTATACCATTTTCATGAACATAGCCAGATGTTTTTCAATTAATTACAACAAACTTTAACCATTTCAACACTTTTTACAAGCCAATATATTATTTGATGCCAAGATGGAGGAGATATTGACTTGATATATAATGTGCCATGCTTGAGAAAGAACGAGATCATGCCATTTATTAGGAGGAAAATTATTGTTTAAATACATAGATGCATAGATACTGTCTGCAGATAAGGGCCTATGGCCCACCCAGTCTGCCCATTTTAACTTGTATGTTCCCTTTATGTTTTTCTATATTATTATTTTTATATTTTTGGAAGTTTCATGTAGGCTTGCTATTATTCCTGAAATGTCAGAGATCTTTCTGGGGAACTTGCAAGATATTGGTATATAAATATACCATTTATAAAATTCCTGATCAAACAACTGGAAACAGAAAATAGTGCTTTTGTCATTTAATAATATGATGTACTGAGTGTGTATTTACTGAGTTTCTGGATCAGGGCCTTGAAAAAATAATAACATTTACTTAATTCATTCAAGATTCCATCAGGTAGTCAGAAAAAAAGTCTATGTGCAGGATTCACAAAGAAGTTGCGCTGCATGCCACACAAATGCACCGGCATAAAGCAGATGCACTGAGCACAGACAGAGCAATTCACAGAGGCATGTGCAATGGGATGCACTGAGCGCAGCCCCCCCGTGAATTGCTCAGAAAGAATACAGTGCAACTGGAGATGCACCAGGGCATGCTGGATGCTTTGAGTCACACATGGGAGCTATTCCGAGCAAGTGAAGCAAGCCAGCAGGGCAAGAGGAAGCAGCCACAAAGCTGGAACAATGAAACCCACAGACACAAGTGCTGAGAGCAACATGTTTATAAAATTGAAACATCAGATAAAAAACTGTACAACACAAAAGTAGAACAACAAACAACTGGAACAACACCAAAAAGAGAAAGGGAATGGCAGGGATTGGAAAGAGGGCAGGAAGGGGACAGTAACAGGGGGCTATGTACATTAACTATATACATGGGACGGCCCAATAAGAGGCAGGGGGCCACTATAGATGCCATGCCCTGTAACACCCTGACACAGCCATGGAATGGGAGCCACAGCAGGATGCCCTGCAGGACAGCTGACAGGTGATGAACAGTCCTGGACAGTGGGCGCAGTGCCACCTGGATGGTCACATGGATCATTTGGACCACGTCCTCTCCCAGCCACAGCATGGTGATCCTGGAGACCTACAGCAATGACAGAGAGAACACACACTGAGGGCCTGAATGTGGACAACACCCCCATCCAGCAGTAACCCACAGCAACTGAAATGCAGCAATAACAGAATGCACCACTCACCTGCCCCGGGAAGGACACAAGACCTGGCACCCATGATCTTCCTCCTCCACACCTCAACAGCGTCTGCGGCACTCTGCCTGTCTTCTGGTTTGGCAAAACACAACAGACAGCACCATGAGTCAACACAGTGGTGCCAGAAACACACCCCAACACTTACATGCACAGGCAATGTAGGGACAGCCAGACACTGCCACTATACAGGATGCACTGCCAAAGTGCCCCCCTTCACCAGCCTGTGTCCATGCAGCAGACAGTGGTAACCAGCTGTGCAGCCCCCAGTGGCCTGCATGCAGACACTGCACCACCCAGTGGCCCCCCCATGGTACACATGACATGGCTGCACTGGACAGGTGCAGCCACTACTGTGTGTGCAGGACACCTGTGATCCATGTGGGTGCCCCATAAGGGCCATGACACACACACCCAGCATGCACCACAAAAAGAGCCAGATGAGCAACACCTACCTGGCCTTGGCAGTGCACCCCTGCATGCACAGCGATGCAGTGGCACCAGTCTTTCAGGGTCCCACCTCTGGAGGTCACCAAGCCGATGCCTGCACTGCTTCCAATTGCATGGCATCCCAGTGTGCAGCACAAGCCTATGGGCAATGGAGGCCTACACCACAGCCCTGGGCACATGGAAGTCATCCTGCCCAAACAGCTGCCCCTCCACAGACTGGACAAGAGCCACCAGATGCAGCAGCTTCACCTGGGACCAGTTCATGGTCCTAGGTGTCTGTCTCCCTGCCCTAGATATACTGTAAAACCAGCTCACAGTATCAAGGTGCAACATGGCAATGTGCAGCCAGGCAGTCGATATGCGCCATGTGGAACACCAAGGCACGTGCAGTAGAGTGCGCACTATGTGTAAAGCACGATAGGTCAAAGGCAACAGACCCATGCATGTGCAATGGAGACTGCAACGGTGTGGCAAGGCCATGGCCGGGTCGCGCATACTGATGCACATGCAGCTGCGTTGTGTATGGCATGCTTTATGTACGCCATCAAGCGACCCATGGGCACTACAAACACAGTGCAGTATGAACTGTCCATATGGAATCACACTGCGTGATAGAGTACACAACTTAATGGACAGCAGCCCTGCAGCAGTGCATTGAGTAAGCAGCATAGCAGCACATCATGGAAGACATGCCACTGGACATGGCGACCGTGCTTGCATGACAGATGTGCCATGTAGACTGCTGTTCTGCCATTGGCGCAACTCTGAGAGGCTCCTTGTAAAGTGAGATAAGCTGGGGGCAATTTTGCAATTCACACATAATGCACCCAAAACAGCCTCATTCCACATGCATGGCATCTCAGCTGATTAGCGTCTCATTACCAGAGGCCCAGGCCTCATTTGCATACCCTGAGCCAGAAATGCTCCTAATTTAGCAGGCCAAGACCAGGTGACTGAGAGGAGACAGAGCCTTGAAGGTGAGTACACAGCTATATTCACCCGGTCTACAAACGTACTCGGGGGATTGAGCATGTACATGCATACCTCTCAATGATTGTGACCCTCATATGTGGAACATTGCCTCCCAATATGTGGAAGAAATGATCATACTGTGGAACACTCCATCAGAGCAGTACATAAGGTACACAGATCACCAATAGGCTGTTTCCTATCATATCCAGAATGGCTGTATGTGAACCATGACGTAAACATGTCAGCAGGTACGATACAGTACTGCTGAACGATGATACAGTTGTCAGTGGTACAAGGCCTTGCAATGTGGAACAGGGAGGTTATGCAACATGAACAGAGGACCTGTTTCCTGTATAGTGGGACACATGAGAAATATGTGTGACTGGATGACACTGGCAATGTGTGGTGGATGCAGCAACGTGCCACAGGTCTGTCCAAGGCACACAGCGGCACCTGTGCAGGCATAATGACAGTGTCACCATGCTGCACACTGCAGCCAGCTGCATCATGGCTATAGCCACATGTCCTGTGCTCCCACCACATAGGCATAGCAAGAGAGACACCCAGGATGGACGGGGTACCACGATGGTAGCACACACACTGCAGAGGTACCAGGTCATGTCCATGGCAGACTGCACAGTGTGCCCCCCTTGGGCAGCTGCAATATTGCCCCTGCTGTGGACCGGTGGCCATAAATAGTGTGTGCACTGTCCCCAGTGGACCATGTACCATGGAGCATGGCCAACTGTGCCAGGATAACCACCTGCAGACCACCACCCAGAACACCAGTGGCACGGAACCTGGGGGAGTAACAGACAGAGGCAGATGGATGTGGGAACATGTGTACCCACAGGTGTGACTAACACCTGGATGCTTCTCCCCACAGTAGCCAGTATGTCAGAGGATGTAGGTGCTGCCACCAGCTGGTGACCAAACTTCAACAAGGATGAGGAGAGGGCACTCATAGAGGCATGCCACCTACGCCTGGATGTCCTCACCAGTAGGGGAGGCAGCTGAACAGTGTGGGCAGCAGGCTGGGAGGAGGTGGCCCAGCAGGTGAATACCGTGGCATCATACAATTGCATGGTCCAAGAGTGCCGTAAGCACTGGAATGGTGGTCGCAGGAGGGCAAAGGAGAAGATGGCCAACATCCAGGCTTCCCTGTGGTGGACAGGGGGTGGCACAAGCACAGCGGAATAACAGCCCAAATGAGGCCCTCCTGGCCACCAGTGTGTCCCAGACAGCCGTGCAGGGTGTCCCAGGTGGTGGATTCCAGACTGGTGGCAGCCCATCACAGCATGGTGAGTAGCTGTGTGTTCTAGACAGGCCCGTCCACCCATGTGCCTTGGTTGCCATGCCTGTCCCCGCATAGCGTGCACTGTCACTGTATACTCAGGCACAGCTTCCCGGGGACGGTCACCTGGCCTGATGCGACATGCCCCATGGTGCTGCGGGTGTTGTGCCACAGCACCTGAGGGCACGTGTCCACCGTGCATCCATGTGGCTTGTGACACCGCTGCCATGCAGTGTACACAATGGGACAGTGACAGGCGTGACCATTCCATGGACTGCATAGCACTGTCACGCCATGGCCCTGGGGTGTTCAGGCCTACTGCCCTGACACCGTGTGGATGGCCGTGTTCTGTTGTGCATTACCAATGTGACATATGTGTACTATGCATTAACCATGTTCTCCCTTCCTCTCTCCACAGCACCATCATACCTCCAGGGTGCAGCCATGGCAGCATGTGATGCCCTTGTGGGCAATGATGCGGGCTCATCACATGGGGCCGATGACACCACCATGGACCACTCTGCAACAGCACCATCCACATCCCGAGCAACACCGGTCACGGCCCTGGTTCAGGCATGTCATGCGGGCTCCTCGGCCAGCACTGGTGGGACAGCCAGCGGGTACATTGCTTGGTTGTGGAGCCTGTTCTGATTGTCTGATGCCAACCCAGATGATGTGGAGGACATTGCTGATGCCCTCCTTGTGCTCACCAGTGGCATGCAGAAGGAGGGCCTTGGCACCACTGCATGTATCACTGTCACTGACGCAGACATGGCTGACAGCAGTGCACACATCACAGGGTTGCCCGTGCATGTGGCCCTGAATTCCACTGATGTTCCCACTGTGCTGGGTGCAGGTGCAGATGCAGCACAGCGGCCCAAAGCTGTGTGTGCTGTGTTCGCTGCACCACTGCCCAGTGCAGTGCTGGCAAAGTTGTGTCATCCGGGCAGGGTGTCTCAGGGCACACACCCACTCCAGTGGCCCTGGAAGACACCACCCATGGGCAGTCAGTGGCAGTGCCTAGCCAAGCCCTGCCCATGTCACAGCCTGCCAGGGTGCAACCACCACCCGTGGATGCACCGGGGCAGGCTGATCCATCCCCTGCTAGTCATCAATGCCACCATGATGAATCACCCACTGATGACATGGAGACCTACCTTGCCCTCCTGTGAGCAACTGTGGAGGGGCAGGAGGCCCTCCGTGTGGAGCTCTGTAGCCGCAGGGCTGTGAAGGTCCAGGAGCATGAGTCCGTGGCTGCTTGGCATGCACAGATGTTGGCAGAGACATGCATCATGTGGGTGAGCATGACAGCAGCTCTGAAGTGGATTTCAGCAGCTGCAGAGGCAGTGGCTGCATCCACAACATGCCATGGATATTGTGCATCCAGTCGGACACCCAGGAGCACATCCTGAATGCCCCAGCAGTGGAGCCAGGTGAACCCCCTACTGCTGACTCCATCGCCACTGGCCTCCACACCCACCATCTCTGGCCTGGCCGGTGGACATGGGATGGCCACTCCACTGAGCACCCATTCACGGTCTCTGTGCAGCATCCTTGCAGGGTGACAGGGAACACCCCCTTTGGCCAGTGGTGGCACACCAGCCACCACCAGCCATGGCAAAGGCCACCCCCATGTCTGTAGCAGCTGGGGGGCCACCCTGTGATGCCCATGTCCCCAGGCTTGTGGTGGCAAGATGGCACACCCATGTGTACTGGACACCCTGCAAGTGGTGCCAGTGGCGGTGTGTGTGGCAGTCGCCTGCCCCACAGCCATCCTGGCATCACTCTGTGCTACCTGTGCAGGATGTCCTGCATGTCTTTGTGCACCATTGTTGTGCCATGTTTCATGGGAATGTTGAGGGTGTTTTGGTTTCTACTGTGCCCGTGTGCAGGCTGCAGTGCACTGACCTATGACGTCTGTGACATGACCTGGGTGGTGCATGGTTGTTGCATGCCTGGTGTGTGTGTGTCTGTGTCTGTGTGTCTCCCACCGTGTGTGTGTGCACCTGTGTGTGCACCACTGTGTGGTGTCTGGTGTCCACTGTGCCCACAACCTGCACTTCCTACACCTTGGTGCACACACCTGCAGGCATGCATACCTGCATACTCACCTGCGTGGCCCAAAGTGTTCCTCCACCACATGCCTGCAGTAGTCCTGTGCTTTGTCTGCCAGCCTTGGATCCCTCCAGCCATGCCCAACTTCACCTCCCTGGCCCTCAGGGGGTGCCCTGTCCACCCCCCCACATTCTCCTCCCTGGAACTGTCACCCTCACTGGCCACAACAGGTATCCCATGGTCTAGGGCCATGTTGTGTAGCATACAACAGTCCAGGAATATGCCACAGGCCTTCTCAGGGCTATACTGCAGGGCACCACCTGATCGACAAGGCACTGGAATTGTATCTTCAACATGCCGAAGACATGCTCTATAATGGTGCATGTCATGATGTAAGCCTCATTGTGGCACTCTTCTGCCACTGTTCCAGGTCGTTGGGAGCGGGTGACGAGCCAGGGCCTCTGTGGATATACATCATCTCCTGTGGGGGTAGACGTGTGTCCGCTAGTACATTGGGTTCCACTGTGGCATGTACCCTGTCCTCAATCCTGGCCTCAGTGGTGTGTGCACCTGTCCTGCTCTACCACCCGTGCATGCCCATTCTGGGCAGTCCTGCATCCCTAACCCAGCTGCACCTGTCGTGTGGCACATGGTGCTTGCATGCCACCCTGTGTCCGCCTGTGTACCCTTGCACACCCCTGCTTTCCCAGGACCCAGGCACCTGCTTCACACTGCCCACAGCCCACCCCATGTGTCCTGGCCCTGGTTCCCTCCTGTGCTGTTGGTGCCCTTTCACATGTACTTATCAGATGGCCACTTGTTATGTCCCCATACTTGTACCTCATGCACAGTGCTGATTGGTGCCATATGTATGCATCATGTGCATTACCAGGGTGTGTGGCACAGACATTGGTGATGCATCCAGTGCCATCGTACACCATCTGGCAATTCATGAAATGGTACCCCTTTCAGTTTATGTATGTGATGGCATCATTGTCAGGTGTTGCGCGGATCACCACATGGGTGCAGTCAGTGGCCCCATGACACCTGGCATGTGTGCCACCCTGTAGAACCCCTGCATGGCTTCTGTCTGCTCCACCTGCTTGCTGGGGAAATGGATGTATTTCAAAGCATGTGGTAGCAGTGCAGTGAGGAACTGTGTGAGGAGGCGGGATGTAGAGGCCTGTGATATGCCAGTGGTGTCCCCAGTAGGCATCTGGAGGTTCCTATGGTGAGCAAGCACATGACCATTGTCACCTTGGTCTCCACCGAGATTCATGACCTTGTGCAGTGGGTGCCAACATCACATCATGGCACAGCTCACAGAGCCGCCTCAGCATGGCCCTGTTCAGGCGGTATTGCCCTATTGTCTCCACCTTTGTGAGTTGCTCAAAGGACAGCCTGGCACGATACCACCATGGGGCTGGCCATCTACAGTGCCTTCCAGCACCCTGCCTCCTCCTCCTAATTAGTGCACCTGCTATGGTGACTGCTGCTAGGTTCATTTGGCCACAGGGTTGTCTGCATGGCCCTCTGGCTTGGTGTGCTGGTTGGCTGTCTCTCTCTCTCTCTCTGTCTCTGTCTTCCTCTCCCCCTCTGGCTCTGGCAGTGTGCTGCTGCAGCTATTCCATTGATGACCTGCAGGTGGACTAGACCTAAGTCTCCTTCTTTGTACTTATCTTTCTATGGTGTATCTTGGCTTTGCACTGGGGATTCCACATATATGCTCCATGGATATCCACTGTGAATCAGGTTGAGCTGTGTATGCATGGGCATGCCCCCTGTATAAGCGCTGCATGTCATTACATTGTGCCTCTGGCGCATGTCATTCAGCACAGGGCATCTCAGTTGTGCTGGCATATTCACCCTGTTTCTGAATCATTTTAAGGCACATTTCTGGCTTGCGCCAGTGCAGCTGAGTTGCGCTGGGTGCATCTCTTTTGTGAATCCCGCCCTATGTCTATATATTCTTCTCTCTCTCTCTCTCTCTCTCTCTATTTATATATATATATATATATATTCTATGCAAAAAAACTTTGTTACTGCATCAGTTAGGGTTCTTCAACTGTGAGAAAAGTGAGGAAATTTGATTTTAGGGTTACCACCCCTTGCACCCCACCCCACCCCCACCAACAGGCATCAGGGTCTGCATTGGTGTTATTGGCCCTAAATCTCACCCCATCCCCATGTGTAAACAAGCTGTGGTGGTACAGTGTAGAAGAATGGGGTGAGAGCTAGGGCCAACGACCACAACGCACACCCTGATGCCTGCTGGTGGGGGCAGGGTGGGGGTAGTGTGCAAGGGTTGGGAACCCTAAAATCAAATTTCCTCACTTTTTTCACTGTAGAAGAACCCTAACTGATGCATTAACAAAGTTTTTTGCATAGAATTTCCTTACTTTTTAAGAAAGAATAGAAAAGTAGAAAGTTGCACAAGTTGGTGGGAGCATGAGGCCCTTCGGGCCCCACACTCACACCAACTTGTTAGTGTCGGCCACATTACACACCCAATGACTAAAAAGTACATTGATAACACCAAGTACAGCCACCAAACAAATGGTAATCTAGTAGAACAATAGAAAATGCTGTCCACAAAATTTAAACTGCACCACGCTCTCTGTTAAATTCATTTACAAAGGAGATCTATCTAAATAACAACAAGTTCAACTAATAAAATGATCTCTGTTGAAAACCATTTATATTATAACTCTAAGTGAATACACTATACAAACTTCAGTACAGTGGGATTCTGCTTCTGGAAGGATGCATTTTCCTTATACAAAATAATGGTGGGGAACCACAACATCCAGGCATATTTTATTACCAGCCCAATGAGTCTGGATCCAGAAAACAGAGTGTCCCACCTGTCTTTGAGTGAAATCTAAAAAAGAAGAAGAAAGAAAGAAAATTAGTAAATCAAATACATATTACAACTAGAGAGGTACAGGAAACACATAATAAACATCAAACATCACATAATCAGAAGAACCTCTAAGGGGTTCACAATATTATGGAAAACCTGGGGTTATATGAAATTCAAAGTTGTCTGATTGTCTTGGAATTATGAAATTCTCTGAGTGTCTATTTTACAAGAAATGGTTTTAAATCCCATCTTTCATTTAAACCTCCAGGTTTTACACTTTTAAGTTGGAAAATCCATTTGCTTTCTTTCTCTAAAAGTAGGTTCGCCCTGTCATCCCCAAATTTAAGGGGTGGTATCCACTCAATGCCCATGAATTTCAAACAGTCTGCTTTAGAATTATGTTGGTGACTAAAATGTATTCCTACTGGTATGTCCTGTCTATTGTTCTGTATTGACCGAACATGTTCTTGGATCCCTAAGGGCCTGATAGTCTTTCCAACATAAACAAAATTACAGGTACACCATAACACATAAACTATATAACTCGTGTCACAAGTTATAAGTTCTCTAATTTCTATTCTAATTTCTTGATATTTAGGATGTTGGAATTCTTTCCCTGACACACAGAATTTACAGATATTGCACCTAGCACATTTAAAACATCCATTTGTCCTTCTAGGTAACCAGGTATTACTCAGAATTTTTGGAGTTCTAAATCTGCTATGTACTAAAATATCTCTGAAGTTCTTTGCCCTACTAAAAGATACCCTAGGTCGATTCCCCGCAGTCTCTGCTATTGTCTGATTACTCAATAAGATGGGCCAATTGTTAAAGATTATATTCCCTATTTTACCTGCCTAGTGATTATATTGCATGGTGAAGGTGCAGGGCTGTGTATTTGATGCCATGTGTTGCATATTCAGAAGTGATTTTCTATCCAAATTCAAAGCCTTTTCTCTTAACCCCTGTAATAGATCTGGAGCATACCCCCCTCTCTATAAACCAATTTATTAGTTCATCTGTTTGTTGTTTGAAAAGATCATCAGTACTACAATTTCTACGTATTCAAACCATCTGGCTGTAGGGAATGGAATCTTTCAGTTGTTTTGGATGTGCACTTGCGGCATGCAACACTGAATTCGTAGCTGTTGGTTTCCGATAACACTTAGTGTTAATGATTTTCAGCTCTTTATTAACAAAAAGATTAAAATCCAGGAAGTTAATGCTGAACTTATTAACCTCATGAGTGAATCTCAAATGTAAGTTACTGACATTCAGCCACTTGATGAAATCATCTGCCTCAGAGTCACTGCCCTGCCACATGCATATTACATCATCAATAAAGCAGTACTAGTGTTTAATGCAAGTTATAAATGGATTACTATTGTCATTAAAGATGATAGTCTCTTCTCAATGGCCCAAAAATAAATTTGCATAACTGGGTGCCATTGCCGCTCCCATTGCTGTACCGCATTTTTGTAAATAGAACTGTGTATCAAACTTGAAAAAATTATGTTCTAAAATAAATCTTAAAGCTTGTAAAATAAAATCTTTTGGTGTTTCCTCAAATCCAGATACCTTATCCAAAAAATATTTCACAGCTAAAATGCCTTGATCATGTTTTAGAGATGTATACAGAGATTCAACATCTATTCCATGAAAACAGAAATCCTCCTCCCATATAATATTCTGAATCTTTTGTAACAGATTCTTTGTATCACAAATATATGAACCCAAGTTTAATACACAATGTTGCAAGAAATAATCTATAAATTTGCCTAAATTCTGTGTCATACTCCCTACACCAGAAACAATAGGCCGACCTGGTGGATTTACCAAGTTTTTATGTACCTTAGGCAATATATAGAAACCCGGTGTAACAGGGAACTCATTCCAAATATATTGGAATTCTCACTCTGAAATTTCTCCAATTTGAACTGCTTGAGTTAATAAAGCAAAGAATTATTTTTTATATGACATCGTAGAATCTAACTGCAAATTTTTGATAATTCTCCACATTGTTCAATAAAGTCATAACCAAAATCAAATAGTGTTCTTTATCTAAGATAACAATGTTACCTCCCTTGTCACCAGGTTTGATGACAATAGAGGGCTCCTTTGCTAGATCACTAATCACGTCATTTTCTGCTTTAGTCAAATTGAAGCTAGGTTTAAAATTCTCATTCAGTACTTTCTCCACTTGTTTGCAAACAACGTTTTCATATGTATGAATAGCATTATTAAATACATTAGGGCAGAAAGTTGATTTAGATTTAAACTTATTCTGTCGTCTTGTATAACCCCCTGCACACAAAATAACAGTACCTTGTTCAGTGGTCAGATGTGAACCAGGCACACTAAATGTATCCTCTTGAAGAAGTGTTTCAGGATGATCTGAATGCAATAGAAAGTTGTCAAATAATAAACTGTCCACATCTTCAGTTATTTCCTCAGCCTCGAGATTGTCAGTTGCTTCACTAATTAATGTCCCTCGATTTCCTGGTTCCTGAATTGCAGACGGTAAAGCAGAAATGGTTCGTAACACAAAGTCAATATCCTCATCTTGTGATGCATCAAATTCAAAGCCACCCATATTGTTTTCTTCAGAACAACAATTTTTGGAGTGAAAAAATATTTTTAGTTTTCTAAAGAATTTGAATAGACCAACAAAAATATGGAAGTCATTAATGGGTGGAGTAGGTATGAAGCTAAGCCCCCTACCTAATCTTCTTTTCTGTGTCTCTGTTAATATTTTAGACAAAAGATTAATTATTTGTAGTCCTTCTTGTTCTTGCCTCTTAGATACCTGTCATTTTTTTCCACCATGCCTACCCCTCCTGGACTTCCTTTTTCTTTTCTGTTTTTTTGATGCTGCACATGTATTCGATAGTTCTCTATCTACTGCAACACCAGTTTCATGCTTCTCACCTTGCTCATAAGAAGCTGTGGGGTCTGCTGTTACTATATGTATTTTTATAAGTAAATCGTACCTTCGAACAACCTCTACTTAGAGACCTGTTATCCTGTATCTTGGGCCAGCTCGTGATATTGCCTTTCTCATAGTCCAAAAGATCTATGTAGTTTTTTTTTGCTTTACACTCTGTAACAACTGCTTCATGTTTAATCAATTTTTCTTGTAGTGCTAAATTTAACTCATTATATTTTACATCAGATTTTAACTTTAGCACTTTTTCTTTTGCATTAGTTAATTCTTTTAATAAATTTTCATATTTAGTGGTGTCACTTTTAATAAGCAGTTGAATGAAAATCTTAGAGCATTCTGAGATCGCTTGGACCCACTCGTCTTTATAGGGAAAGTCTTCTAAGCCGCTAGTAGGGACTATAGTTATTCTAAGACCTCTCGGCACTTGTTCCCTATTCAGGTATTCTTCCAATGTAGATATATTAAATGAAATATCAATTTCTTTAAGACGCACCCTTTCGAGCTCTAAAAATGCTAGTTTGATAGAATTAGATGCTTTGCCACATACCTCTTCACCATGTAGGCATTGTCGAACCTTTCTCCTTCTATTTTCTAATTCATCACTGTTCTCTTGCATTAAACACTGGTACCGCTTTATTGATGATGTCATATGCATATGGCAGGGCAGTGACTCTGAGGCAGATGATTTCATCAAGTGGCTTAATGTAAATAACTTAAATTTGAGATTCACTCATGAGGTTAATAAGTTCAGCATTAACTTCCTGAATTTGAATATTTTTGTTAATAAAGAGCTGAAAATCATCAACACTAAGGCCCAGATATTCAAACTGCACCATTCTGAGGCGCAAGCCACTGCGCTGCTCAAAATAGTTACGCAGGGGTGTGGCCGGGGCGATATTCAAAGGAGTTGCACTATTGAGCAGCTCGCTGAATATCACCCAGCCACAGCCACTGCGCATGGCGCAGTGGAACCTGCACCACCGCAAGTTGCCAGAGTTGAGCATTAAACTTGCGGTGGCGCAAGTACCATTGCGCCATGCGCAAATTTCCGATATTCAAAAGGTGACATGCAAATGGGGCCATAATTTATGCAAGGCATGGGGGGGCCATTTGCATCTATTTATGGCCCCATTTGCATGCCATTAGCATGTAGGTGCGCCGATCCCCGAGGACTTGCACCTGACCACCCTGCCAGGCAGCAGCCGTCGGGGACCAACGCACCCTGCAGCCCGATCTCGGGCAGTATCTCTGTGTATACATTCCCCCCCCACACACAGATCCCGAAGCCCGATCACGGGCATAAAGTAACATGACCCCCCACACACATTTCCCAATGCCCGATCGCGGGCATAAAAGTAACATGAACCCCGCCCACACATCTCCCGAAGCCCAATTGTGGGCATAAAGTAACATGAACCGCCACATATCTCCCGATGCCCAATCGCTGGCAGAACGTGCATCACCCCAGTGCCCGATCGCGGGCAGAATGTAAAAGCCACCCCAACCCGAATATCTCCCTGGTGGTCCAGTGGACCGTAATGCCTGATCGCGGGCAGAATGTCATGTTACAACCCCCAAACATCTCCCTGGTGTGTAGTGTCCCCACCCACCCACAAAGCTCCTCCACCCTGCTCCCCGGCGGCGGCGGCGCAGCATCCCACCTGCCTGCCACCACCCCCTGACTGACTGTCGGTGGGGCGCCCGATTGGTGCAGAGCTACAGCCAATGGGCATGCAGCCCATATCGACATGACAGTCCAGATTTGTGAATGATGTTCATTCACAAATCTGGACTGTCATGTCGGTATGGGCTGCACACCCATTGGCTGTAGCTCTGCATCACGGGCGGCAGCCCTACCGGACAGTCAGTCGGTGGGCAGCGGGCGGCAGGTGGTGGGATGCTGCCGCCCACCGCCGCCGGGGAGGTGGAGGCCTGTGGGTGGGTGGGGGACACCAAACACCAGGGAGATGTTTGGGGGTTGTAATCTGACATTCTGCCAGCGATCGGGCATTACGGTCCACTGGACCACCAGGGAGATATTCAGGTTGGGGGCTTACATTCTGCCCGTGATTGGGCACTATTGGGGGTTGATACACGCTCTGCCCATGATCGGGCTTCAGGAGATGTGTGGCGGGGTTCATGTTACTTTATGCCCGCGATCAGGCTTCGGAAGATGTGGGGGGTTCATGTTACTTTATGCCCACGATCGGCTGGTGGGGTCACAGGGACCAAGGGGCCAGCTAGGGTGGCAGCTGCTGTTGTCGCACCCCGCAATACAGCAGCTCACCTGTGGGTGGCCCTCAACTTGATCCTTTTTTTTTGGATCAAGGTTGTGCAGGCGCAGGTTGGGGATGCGCATAACTCTGCACAACCCAACTGAATATCGGGTTGCGCAGTTTATGCATGGTTCATCCCCCTCCTGTTGAGCATGCATTCATTTGCATTGCGCTGTTGCGCAACCTGTTGTCAGTGGCGTAACTGCCTCCTGCTGAATATCGCAGAATGGCGCAATGTAGGACTTGCGCATGCGCAGCCCTGTTGCGCATGGCGCAACCCTTTTGAATATCTGGGCCTAAGTGTTACTGGAAACCAACAGCTACGAATTCAGTGTTGCTTGCCACAAGTGCACATCCAAAACAACTGAAAGATTCCATTCCCTACAGCCAGATGGTTCGAATACGTAGACATTGTAGTACTGATGATCTTTTCAAGCAACAAACAGATGAACTAATAAATCGGTTTATAGAGAGGGGGTATGCTCCAGACCTATTACAGGGGTTAAAAGAAAAGGCTTTGAATTTGGATAGAAAATCACTTCTGAATATATAACACATGGCATCAAATACACAGCCTTGCACCTTCACCATGCAATATAATCACAAGGCAGGTAAGATAGGGAATATAATCTTTAACAATTGGCCCATCTTATTGAGTGATCAGAGAGTAGCAGAGGCTGTGGGGAATTGAGCTAGGGTGTCTTTTAGTAGGGCAAAGAACTTCAGAGATATCTTAGTACATAGCAGATTTAGAACTTCAAAAATTCCGAGTAATACCTGGTTACCTAGAAGGACAAATGGATGTTTTAAATGTGCTAGGTGCAATATCTGTAAATTCTGTGTCAGGGGAAGAATTACAACATCCTAAATATCAAGAAATTAGAATTGAAATTAGGGAACTTATAACTTGTGACACGAGTTATATAGTTTATGTGTTATGGTGTACCTGTAATTTTGTTTATGTTGGAAAGACTATCAGGCCCTTAAAACAGAGGATCCAAGAACATGTTCGGTCAATACAGAATAATAGACAGGATATACTAGTAGGAATACATTTTAGTCACCAACATAATTCTAAAGCAGACTGTTTGAAATTCATGGGCATTGAGTGGATACTGCCCCTTGAATTTGGGGGTGACAGGGCGAACCTACTTTTGGAGAAAGAAAGCAAATAGATTTTCCAACTTAAAAGTGTAAAACCTGGAGGTTTAAATGAAAGATGGGATTTAAAACCATTTCTTGTAAAATAGATAATTCAGAGAATTTCATAATTCCAAGACAATCAGACAATTTTGAATTTCATATAACCCCAGGTTTTCCATAATATTATGAACCCCTTCAAGGTTCTTCTGATTATGTGATGTTTGATGTTTATTATGTGTTTCCTGTACCTCTCTAGTTGTAATATGTATTTGATTTACTAATTTTCTTTCTTTCTTCTTTGTTTTTAGATTTCACTCAAAGACACAGGTGGGACACTCTGTTTTCTGGATCCAGACTCACTGGGATGGTAATGAAATATGGTTGGATGTTGTGGTTCCCACCATTATTTTGTATAAGGAAAATGCATCCTTCCCAAAATGGAATCCTACTTTAGTGAAGTTTGTATAGTGTATTCACTTAGAGTTTTAATATAAATGGTTTTCAACAGAGATCGTTTTATTAGTTGAACTTGTTGTTATTTAGATAGATCTCCTTTGTAAATGAATTTAACAGAGAGCGCTTTATTAGCTGAACCTGTTGCCATTTGGAGACATTTCTATAAGTGGAACACTATCTCTGTCACTACATGTTGTTAAATCTTTTTTTATACATAATTTTTATTGGTGATGGTTAATTATACTTTACATTCATAAGTTAATTTGTTATATTTAAAAGAATACGGGTTGTGGTATTGATTTATTGTGAATGTATTAATCTTTGAGATGAACTTGGAGTATATGAATTAAGTGCATTGTGACTAATGATCTAAGTCATTTGTGTGACGTCATATACCTATGTGTATTTAAGTATGTTTTCCCATCTGTTGGCCACACCCCTGAGGAAGACTTGCGAGGAGTCAAACCGCTGGGTGGCTAGACGGCATGTTAGGTGGATTACCTATGGATTACCTGTGCCTTTTTTGTTACTCAAAATAAATCTTTTAAAAGGCTCCACTAGTGCACTTTGTATCTGTGCTACTATAACTAGGGGGATTTACTGGTACTAGTGTCACATTTCTGTTTTTGCCTATCGTTACGAGCTGGCTGCTTTGTTGTGTGCACCGGGCTGACCTGACTGATTCGTGGCTTCCTACTTTGTTGTCTTGGAAACTAAATATACAGCTTCTTCAAGATGAGCAAACAGTGCAGTCCCTCAAAGAAACAATTATCCACTTCCTTGCACAAAATCAAGAGTCAATACAGGATACTGACAAACTTTGGTGTGCCCCAAAATGCGTGGTTAGAAAGGAGTATATCCGGTTATCCACCATTTGGAAGAAAAAGAGAATCTATCTTCTTCACTCTTATCACAAATTCAGGTTCTAGAAAACCAACAAATTAACCAACAGAAGAAAGAGACAAAGGAACATCTAACTAAATTAAAAAATCAATATTCGGAATCCCTACAAGAAAAAGCTCAATATATGCTGTTTAAAACCCATGTTAAATATATAGAACAAGGGGACAAAGCTAGTCACTTACTAGCTCTCCGGTTGAGAAGACAAGAAGAATCTAGGATTGTAGTATCTCTTAATTCTATTAAAGACGACTCTCTCTTTACCACTCCTAAAGCAATTGTTAGTGAATTTGAGGCATACTACAGATCCCTATATTCCCTACAGATACCTACCCCCCATTGAGGAAATTCAGGCTTATCTTAATGATATCCCACTCCCTTTCCTCCAGCAATCACAAGCAAATCTCCTTGAGGGGCCTATAACCCAATAAGAACTATAGGAAGCTATTGATTCACTGCCAGATGATAAAGCCCCAGGACCAGAAGGCTTCCCACCTCGGTTCTATAAAGTATTCAAGGAATCAATATTGCCCTTAATACTGAGCATATTAACCTATATTTGTAATTTTGGATTATCTGACCCTTCATTATTAGAAGCTCTCATAATAGTACTCCCCAAACTGAATAAACCACCACAAGTGGTCTTCAATTATCGACCAATCTCCCTGATGAATTATGATATAAAACTCTTTGCAAAGATTCTAGCTACCAGAATGGCACAAATCTGGACCCCATTACTTAGTCTGGAACAGGTGGGATTTGTAACTGGCCGTTCCTCTGCAGACCACTTCAGGAAACTGTTTCATGTTTTCTCTGCATCCAGAGCGGCACCCTATCCTATGGCGTTGGTGTCCCTGGATGCGGAGAAAGCTTTTGCCAAGGTAAGTTGGACCTTCCTGTTCGAAGTTCTCAAAAAATTTGGTTTTACACATAAATTTGTAAAGTGGATACAACTATTATATCCACACCCCACAGCAAAAGTTTATTGTAATGGTGTTTTATCAGAACTAATCCCCTTATTTTCTGGAATGCGCCAAGGATGCCCACTATCACCTTTACTTTTTCACCTATGCCTGGAACCACTTCTACACCATCTACAATATTCCCCCCAGGTACAGGATATACAGATTGGTGAATGGGACCTTCACCTTTCAGCATATGCAGATGACATTATGTTGCACATCACTAATCTACAAACTTCCCTTCCAGCGATTTTATCCATTATAAAGAAATTTGGTACCCTATCAAATTATAAATTGAATATAAACAAATCAACAATTATGCCACTAAATTTTCATGCTCACAGTTAGAATGCCTTCAGTTTAGCTACACAACCCAAATAACCTATTTGGGACTTACACTCAACTTAATCTATCGCAAATCCAAAAATTGAATCTTGACACCAAATTAGGAATTATTCAACAGGATCTTGAAAGGTGGGCTCTCCTGTATCTCTCTTTACAAGGAAGAATCAATGTAATTAAAATGAATGTACTCCCAAGATTATTCTACCCCCTGAATATGCTAAATTTTTATCTCCTGCAAATCTGGTTTAAGAAGACTCAATGGATTATTTCCAAATGTCTTTGGAAAAGAAAACCACCGAGATGGTCATATGTTAAACTTGGAGCTCCAAAGCAAAAAGGGGTCCGGAAGTTGCCAAATTTTTTCCATTATTATTTGGCAAGCCATGTAGCTAAATATTTCCGTTGGTATCCCCCGATTTCTAATGGATTATCAACTACCTATGAGCCAATCTGGCAAAAAATAGAACATCTAGTTATTGGACAGTCTGGTATTTCCCTTAACAACCTGTTATTCATGTCCCCTAAGAAGGGCTCTAAGATTCTGAAAAAAACCTAATTAATATGCATGTCCCTGAAAGTACATGCCAAATTGTGTAAAGTCCTCAAATATAATAATACTAAGGATATCTCCTAGCCTAGTCACTTTAATCTGAACTTTTTACTAGACAAACAATACTTAAAAACTAGTGGAGAGGTCCCAGAGCAGGAAGTTAAGGTCTTAGATCTACTGGATCAGGGTAATATTAAGGCTACACCTGAACTCCTCAGGACCTTAGGTCTCCCACCCAATCAGATAGTCAAAGCATTTCAAATTAGACACCTCTTAGTATTTACAGTAGGTTCTGACATTTGGGATACTGACCAAATGGATCTTTTTAACATGTTCTGTAGTCTGGCATGGAATCCTCATGCAGTACCTAAAATAACTACAGAATTATACCCAAGAATCAATCCAGACATTCAAGGGGAGCCATCATATTGGAATACTCAACTCCCGGATACACAGCAGTTCTATATACTGTATTAAAGGAATAATGCCCAACAGGGTGGGTGTTATGCTGGGATAACATCCCACCTTGGGTGGTTGGGCCCGAGACCACCAGCTGAGGGCATCCAATACCCGAGAAGGGATGTTATCCCAGCATAACACCCACCCTGAGGGCATTATTCCTATTATACAATGGCACATTGTTTTATACAGAAAAAAAAATTATTTTAAAGAATTTGTTTTAGTGTTTTTAAAAATATTTTTTTAAGAAAAGATGCAAACAATCTATGGGGAGATCATCCAAATGATCAGCAGGGATGTTATGCCAGGATAACATCCCTGCTGTGATGGCCAACTGACCAATCAGGAGCCAGGATTCTTTCTTGCCATTGTATAATACATAATATGTACTTCACCCCATCAAAGTTGTTTACCATGGGCAAACTACAAGATCCCAAATGTAATAGGTGTGACTTAAAGGAGGGCACTATATACCATATGCTCTGGGAGTATCCCTCAATTAGGCCTCTATGGGATACGATTAAGAGCAAACGTGACCCCCTTCTTGGGCTGCAGTTGTATTTTGAACTGGAAATATGCATCTTTGTGGACTACACCAGATCCCAGTTCTAGAAAGACGATATGCTATGGCTTTAATTTCCCACACAGCCAAGCAAATGGTATTAAGACATTGGAAGGATACCCAAATTATTCCATATTTGGAATGGCTGAATGAGTTTTTATATAATTTAAGAATAGAAAAAAATGATAGCCTGTCTCAGACACTGCCCTGCTATCTTTGATAGGAAATGGAGCAATATTTATACATTAACCTCAATTATAAGGTAAAATAAGGATTTCGTTATGACTTTCTATGGTAATATTATATATACAATTATAATCCCACCAGTATAAGATGCTATTAGCACTTAGTAGAAGGGGGGTGGGATAAGGGAAGGGGTTAGATTATAGTTAGGACTACATTTAGATTTAGTGATAGTAGATATTAATAGGCTGATGTAACCTCAAAGCCATAATCATGTATGTACTGTTTACTTGCCTTTTCTTTTTCTGTCTATGTGCCTTGTAATGCCACACATGTATGACTAAAACAAAAAAAAAGTGCATTTAATTAAAAAAAAAAAGAATTCAAAGAGCTACTTGCCCCTATTCTATTGGATACCTTCAAATACATATTTGTAGGCAGAATTTCGGACCACTCACTGACAAATGCAATGATTATCATGCTTCTTAAACCCAGTCGGGATCCACTAAAAGTAACTAACTGTAGACCACTTTCAGTTATTAATGGAGACGTTAAGATCCTAGCCAAGATTTTAGTGAGTCATCTAAGTCTGGTTTGGGACTTCTTGATTAGTAGAGAGCAGGTAGTTCCTGCTGCTGTGGTTCCCATGGACGTGGAGAAAGCATTCGACAGGGTCTCCTGGGACTACTTATTTACTATCCTATCTAAATATCGTATTCCTCAGACATTTATTCATTGGGTACAGATTCTCTACTCCTCATCAACAGTAAGAGTGTCCTGTAATGGATCTCTGTCTTCACCATTTTCTTTGCACCAAGGGACTAGGCAAGGCTGTCCACTCTACCCATATCTATTTACTTTGTTTTTAGAGCCCCTCATTCGAAAACTCAATTGCTCCACAAGCATTGTTGGTATACAAATAGGAAAGAGGGAATATAAACTGTCCATTTACACGGATGATATATTGATGCACATTTCCTCACCTGCTACGTTGATCCCCGCTGCTCTTCAGATAATTTCCCAATTCAGTGCGGTTTCTAATTACAAATTAAATTTGCAAAAAATTGAAATGATGCCCCTCAACAAATATACTAATAAAGCTGACCTTCAACCCTTGGGTTCCATCTGGGTTAAGGACAACTTGAAGAATTTGGACATTAACCTCAATACTTCTAACAAGAAGTTTAGACAGAATAACTTGGACATAGTGGCTGCCAATATAAAATTAGATATGAATAGATGGAGGAATTTACCCATGTTTTCAGGGGGTAGGCTACATACAGTTAAAATGAACATTCTACCTCGCTTATTATACCCCCTTCAAATGTTTAATGGGTTTTTACCTCAAAACTGGTTTCCCCAAATAAACAAATTAATAACCAATTTCCTCCAGGATGGTAAAAAACCAAGAAGGGCCTATGCCAAGTTAATTTGTCGCAAATGGGATGGGGAACTACAAGCCCCCAACTTGTACCTGTACTGTTTGGTGATACATTTTGCTAGAACCCTTTATTGGTACCAGTATCCCCAAGAACACGTAGTACAGACCTACATCCTCTTATGGGTTGATATTGAAACCACTTTATGCTCCACACATGATGTTGAAATTGGGGAATTATCCTTCACCCTTAAAAAAAAAAAATTACCCACCCAATTATAACACACTCCATTGGGAGATTCCCTCATGTCTCAAGTCCACTTATGTAAACTGCTAAAAGTCTTTTCCACCCGGGACAGTTCCCAACCAATTTTTGGGAATCCCAATTTCAGGATATCAGGCAAGATCCTCTCCAGGGACAAATTCTGGCCTGACATGGGAGTGAGTAAGGTGGATGATTTGTTACTACATCAACAATTAATGAAATTCCAGGAGGTACTGTAAGTGGTATTTATGAATGGCATACAGATAATGTTTTTAAATATTTCCAGCTCATCCACTTGCTTTAAGCAAATCTGGGCAGTGGTTCATGGGACTCACCTCTCCAAAATGCGATCTTCCCCTACTTGCACTCACTCCCTAAATCCCACTTGATTTCATACTCATTTCGCTACCTACAGTCTTTTGCTGACCCAGGAAATACACTGCGGTTTTATTGGTGGGATAAAATCCTCCCCCCCGCTTGACCTCAAGGAACTGGACCCGAATTTAGAAGCACCTATATGGTGCAATACATTGGGACCGTTATAGATACATGCAGTTTTATATCAATCTTGACATGTACTACATTCCTTGTAAACTACAGCGAATGGGTTGTCTACCATCGGATCTTTGTACCAAGTGTGGAAAAGAGCCCGGCACCTTGTTACATATGCTATGGTCATGTGAAAATTTACCCATTTTGGGCTGCTATTCAAGTTAAATTGGATCCGTTGCTTGGTCTTTCAAAGAAATTTAATCCTAGTGTCTGTATAATCGGTGACTATACAGATGATCTAGTAGGCAACCAGTGCTTCCATATGGCTCTGATATCTGCCTGTGTCAAAAAGATAATACTTCAGCACTGGAAGGATCAGCTTGTTCCTAGTTACTAGAAATGGCACAAGGAAATAATGTTCGCTCTACAGGCAGACAGGATGATAGCTAGCCTTTCTAATAGTTTACCAAAGTACAACTGGGTTTGGAAACCATTATATACTCTCCTAATGATCTAGTATCCTAGTAAGAAATCAACACATTTACAGGTACTTCCCAGTCCACCATGCGACATTCATCATCTAAGTCATGTGTTATAATACCTAGGCTGGGTGGTTGTCATAAAAGTTTAGAAAGGAAATATATCCACTTATTTCCCCCAGGTTATTATATAGGTGACTCTGGTGGAATTTAGGGAGGAGGGGAAGGGGGGAAGGGATGGGAAGAGGCTAAGGGTAGTGTTAGGAACTTTATTATTATAATTATAAAATATTCAATGTATGCATTATACCGTGGTTTACATACCTATGTTTCATTATGTCTGTGAACATTGTATGTCCTCTCATTATTTGATGAGTTAATAAAGTATATTAAATAAAAAAAACTAGCAACAGTCAATGCAGGCTTACCTAGCTATGATGATGCACAAGAATTCAAATAAAGCTAAAAAGCACATACTGTTTTTGATCCTCTTAGGTGCTAAACACTACCTCACCGCTTTCAGCTGTTGCACATCAGCACCAGGTTTGTCAAACAACTAGTAGCTAGAAAGCCTTCTACAAAACACACCTGTTCTTTGAAATAGAAGCACTTCTCCATATGGTGTGCTTCCCATTCAGTACATTCATTTCCTTTCTGGCAATTTGTGCTCTGGTCTGAGTACTCCTGTCAATATGGTGCCAACATTTAAAATTTGATGCTCATTCCCCAAGGACTGCCCCCGCAGGGTTAGAATTTTTAGTTGGGGGGGCATGGGGGATGCAGCCCCACTGCATAAATACCTGGTGTCAAAATTAAAATTCTGACACCCTAATGATGAGTGCACTCAGACGGGTGCATTCCAATGGTGGAACCCACCCATTTATATGTCCTGTGAATATGTGAATATGGTACTGGCCTCCATTATGTCATGGTCTGACTGTGGACTCCAGTGCTTTTCCATTAAGGCTCACTTGGCTACCATTTTGACCTTCCATGCCCTATAGATTGGAGCACTGAGGCACAACTAGAGGTGTACCATAAATGTTTGAAATGTATGTTGCACATGCCTCCCTTGATTCATAAACTGATTCTATCTTGGGGCCTCAGTTTCATTTTGGAGAAAATAGTGTTGTAGATGACACTAAGAGCTGCAACAGAGTGGTTACTAAGATCTGCAACAGGGTGGACACTCTGGGGTTGGTGGAAAAAATGAAGAGGGACCTAGGTAAATGGGAGGAATGGTATAGAGAGTAGCAGCAGAGATTCAATGTTAAAAAGTGCAAAATCTTGCATTTCAGGTGCAAGAATCCAGGGAATGATTACATGATGGGGAGGGGGGATACTGCCAGTCAACAAGGAGGAAAGGGATTTGGAAGTAATCATATCTGATTACCTAAAGGCAGACAGACAATGTGGCAAGACTGTGAGGATAGCCAGTGAGATGTTGGGGTGCATAGGGAGATGACTAGAGGAGGCAGGGGAAGGGGCAAGTTGGGGAACTATCCAGGAGGGCAGGTGGCTAAAGGGATAGGGGGTGCAAAAGTGGAGGTAGAGGCTGGCCAGCGGGAATTAGGGGAATGCAAGAAAAAGCCAAGTAATGGCTGCAGGGGCACCCTTGGGGTTAGCGCATGAAACATCGGTGAAAGTGTATGGGGACTCTATTATAAAAGGGATTCACTGGTTAAGGAAGGGAATAGTTCTTAAGGGGAGGTCAGGTTTTTGTGAGCCAGGGATGGAGGTAAGCAGGGCACTTCTGAAAATGAAGGAGTGCATCAGGCAAATTTGGAGGAACCACACCTGTTCTTATACCTTGGAGCAAACGACCTGGCTGGGGAGGAGGTGGAAGAGGTGCAGAAGAGATTTATGGAACTAACAAGAGTGTGCAAGGGGATGGTAAATTCCATAGCTTTTACAGAAGTTTTGCTAGTACACTGCGCTAGTACAGCTAGACAATTGAGTATCAAGGATTGTAACCCCTGGCTGAGGCAGTGATGCAGGAGGGAAGGGAGGACTATGAAAGTATTGGTGATTGGGGGGACATGTGGGTGGACCAGCATCTATATGAGAGGGACAGGTTGCATATAAATGATGAGGGGAAGGGGGCTAGATTATTGAGGGGAAACTGCAGGGATACATAGATAAAATGCTAGGGTGCACTTTAAACTAGGAGATGGGTAGTGCGAAGCTAGGTGTAACCCAGTGAAAATGGCAGGTGGAACTTATCTAACTCAGACTCTCCCAAAGCTGGGGGCGAGAGGCACTGGGGGGGGGAAGGAAATGGAGAAAGGTGGGGCTGGTGGAAGGGATTGCTCACTAACACCAGGAGTCTAGGAAATAAGATGGGAGGCCTGCAGGTGGTAGTGGTGGCTGGAAAGCTTGATCTAATTGCAGTTACGGAGACCTGGTGGGCTGAAGACCACAGATGGGAGCTAGAAATACTGGGGTATGGATGCTACAGGTGGGACAAGATTGGGAAAAGAGGGGGAGGGGTTGCCCTGTATGTGAAGGAGAAGATTCAGACGATGGTGAGTGGGGGTAGGGATGGATCAGTGGAGACACTGTGGGTCACATTAAGTAAAACAGGGAGGAAGGCAGTAAGGGTGGGGGTGGTCTACAGGCCACCAAATCTGGGGGAGGAAGTAGATATAGAGTTGGTTAGGGAGATACAGGCGATGGCCATCAAAGGGGAAGTTGAGGTGGTGAGCGATCTAAATCTACCAGATGTGGAATGGGATATCCCAGCATCATCTACAGAAAGGAGTAGAGAGAAGTTGGAAGCCTTGCAGGAAGTGTTCCTCAATCAGCTAGTCACAGATCCTATTGGGGGGGCATACTTGATCCGGTTATGACAAATGGGGATGGTGTCGAGGTAGTGGAGGTTGGGGAAAATTTGGGCGACAGTGACCATAGGACAGTAAGCTTTATAATTAGAAAGGGGCCCATTAAGAGCAGTTCCACCACTAAGGTGCTAGACTTTAGGAAGGCAGATCTTAGGAGGATGAGGGAAATTGTGTGGAAAGAGCTAGAAGGGAATAAGAACATAGACGACATGGAGGAGCTGTAGGGTGAAATTTAAAGAGGAATATTGAAGGTGACATAACTATGCATTAGGATGGTGAGCAAGAATAAGAGATGGAAGAAACCACTTTGGTTCATAACATAAGAGAGGAATGCAGTTAGGGAGAAAAGGAGGGTGTTCTCTCAGAGAGAAACAGACCGGGAGGTGAATAAGGAAAAACTAAGGGAAGCAGGATGGGCAGGGAGATGGACTCAAGTCCCTTTATGGAGGATAGGATATTGGAAGAAATAGGAAAACTTTGGACGGATAATGTGATGGACCCAGACAGAATTCACCCTAGGGTGCTCAAAGAATTAAAACAGGAGCTGGCAGCACCGCTCATGAGGTTATTTAATCTGTCACTGCTCAAGGGAACGGTTCCTGGGGACTGGAAAAGTGCTGAGGTGGTGCCATTACATAAAGGGGGAGGAAGGGAGGATCTGGGAAACTACTGTCCAGTTATCCTTACCTCTGTTATAGGTAAGCTAATGGAGGCACTTATTAAGGAAAATTTGATAAACTATCTAGAGGAGAAGGAGGGCTTCCTGGATGACAATCAACACGGATTCACAGGTAGTAGGACCTGCCAGACCAACCTGATTGAATTTGACAGAGTTACGGAGACATGGGGCCAGGGTGGGGCAGTAGATGTAGCC
Organism: Neoceratodus forsteri; assembly: GCA_016271365.2. NCBI lineage: Eukaryota > Metazoa > Chordata > Ceratodontiformes > Ceratodontidae > Neoceratodus > Neoceratodus forsteri. Next base: position 14,757,782 of record JADMNL010000035.1, read on the forward strand.
TACCTGGACTTCAGGAAGGCCTTTGACACCATCCCCCACAGGAGGCTGGTAGGCAAGGTGGGGAGCTTGTGAGTGGGGAGTCTGGGTAGAACACGGAGAGTTGTGGTAAATGGGGTGCATTCAAAACAAGAAAAGGTGACAAGCGAGGTTCTCCAGGGTTCCTGCTGGGGCCCATACTTTTCAACATATATACTGGGGACATTACAGAGGGGCTACAGGGGAAGGTGTGTTTGTTTGCAGATGATATGAAGATCTGTAGTAATAAGACTGATGCGATGGAGGGGGGTGGACAGTATGAGGTAGGATTTGGCTAGGCTGGAGGAGTGGTCAGAAAGGTGGCAGCTGCAGTTCAATGTAAGAAATGCAGAATTATGCATATAGGGCATAATAACCCAAAGGCGAAATACTGGCTTGATGGGGAGGGGGGACTGGGTGTATTTGATCAGGAAAGACACCTGGGGATCATTATTTCAGAGAACATGAAATCTGGAGTCAGTGCAACAGGGCAGCTGGAAAAGCCCTTAGAATGTTAGCATGCATAGGGAGGGACTTTACAAGCAGGAGGAGGGATGTGGTCATGTCACTATACAAAACCATGGTCAGACAACACCTAGAATATAAGTTCCAGTTCTGGAGGCCATACTAGCAAAAGGACAAGGACAGGTTGGAAAGGGTCCTGAGAAGGGCAACTAAAATGGTGAAAGGGCTGCAGGAGATGTCATACGAAGAAAAACTGGGGGAGCTGGGCCTGTACACACTGGAGGAGAGGAGGGAAAGGGGGGATGTGGTTGAGACATTCAAGTACTTGAAGGGCATAAACAGAGTGAGTGCTGACAACATCTTCAGAATGAGCGAGAACAAATCCACTAGGGGGCATGCATTCAAATTGGAGGGGGGAAGATTCAGAAGTGACATCAGAGGGAAATTCTTTACTGAGAGGGTGGCGGAACCATGGAACAGACTGCCAGAATGGTGTACCGACACGAGGTTGAAACCACCACTGTGAAGACCAGCACAGCAATAGATTTTGCCTGAATGTGGAGAGTTGCTGTGCTGATCCATGTAGACACTGGTGGTGCAGTTCCCAGTGTTGTGCCCCTTCCCTGGTCCACCTCCGACTCGGAATTAGATATCTGAAGACTGGTGGGTGTGGGGGGTTAAGGGCACACAGTCCCCCGGAAAGAAACACACCGACATCTCCGACAGAACAATGCCGACACTCTGCATTGTGTCTTTCATTGTCAAGGATGTCGGTGTGAGCGCTGTCGCAGCACTATATTAAAACCTGCTGGAATGGGTGGTGGAGGTAGATCCAGTAGACAAATTTAAAAGAGCTTTGGATATATATACATGGGCCTAACCAACAGGGGCAGGCAGAGAATGGAGGGCGGGGGTCTTCCTATGGGGGGGGGTCAGGCAGACTGGAAGAGTAGTCGGGTCCTTTTCTGCTGACATATTTCTCTGTTTCTGAGTATCACCAGCAGAAGAAAAGAGGTGGTGATGACACTATATAGATCATTAATGAGGCCTCATTGGAGTTCTGTGCCCAGTTCTGGTGGCTGCAACTCCATAAGGATATAGCAGGGTAGATGCAGTTCAAAAAAGGGCAATAAAGATGGTGCAGGGCCTGCACCAAAAGTCATATGAGGAGAGACTGGGAAACCTCAACAGGAATACCCTGGAGGGGAGGAGAGGAGAGAGAGGTGAGATTTAATAGAAACCTACAAATATCTAAAGGGCATGAAAACGGTACCAGAGTGCAGGGCTTCAGTTAAGTCCATTTTGGGAGTATTTGACCCATCAAAAAAAAGGCATTATCTTCCAAAATAAAGGATGAGGAAGTCATTAACTTCTAAATATAATAAAACAAATCGGATGACTTCCAAAATGTAAGGCACAGAAGCTAAGAAATGATGGATTTTTTCTAAAAGAAATTGTAATTTACCACTAATATTTGTATTAACACCCTTAACATCCATGTCAATTGTCAGTGGCTCAGTAGGTAGTACACTCGCCTCTGAAGCTGGGAGATCAGAAGGCTGTGGGTTCAGTTCCCACATCTGGCACTTGGGTTAATATCCCAGTACTGACACTGTAGTGCAGCATGAGAGGGGTGCTGCACTTCTGAGGTGCCATCTTTTGGAGGAGACGTTAGACCGAGGTCCCATGTGCCTGGATTGGTGGTAGTTCAGGTGGATGTTAAAGATCCCATGGCACTTATTGAAAAAGAGTAGGGGAATTTCCCTGGTATCCTGGCCAAATTTCCCTCATTCACTGAAAAATACCACCAACAGCTTAGTTTGATTCACGGTCAGTTGACATTCATCTGTACCCTCCCTCCCGGTCATGCCTGAAAATAGGTAGGATTTGTCTAGTGTACTTACCTGGTCAACAAAAACTAAATAAATATATAAATTAAAAATAAATTGATCATTACTAGAATACTTAACATAGAAACATAGACTTTGACAGCAAATAAGGACTGCTTGGCCAACCCAGTCTACCCATTTCCCTACCTATTGGATAAGCTGGAGATCTTAGTTAACCAACAGCCTACTTTCTCCTACCCCCAACAAGAATTGCTTTATGTCTGACCCATGAATTCTTGAATTCCCCCACTGTTTTTGACCCCACAGCCTCCTCAGGAAGGCGGTTCCATGCATCCACTACCTCTCTGTGAACAACTAGTTCCTTACATTGCCCCTGGGCCATCCCTCTTCTGTATTTTATTCCTCTTTGAATAACAAAGAAGCATACATACAAAAGGATTTTACATCCTGCATATGCGAAGGAGCAGTTAATCACCTTCAGGAATTTTAACACATTCTGTGACTGTGGACCTCAGCTGTTGATCATTTCTTTTGGCTTTTGACTTAACCACCAGGTATCACTCAATTGTCGAACTGTTATTTTTTTAGCCTTTAACGATGCCCACTCTCAGTCAAATTGTGTCACCCTCCTGAAACCAAATCATGGCTGCTTTAAACCTGCATTCCACATTGCTGTTAGTGGTGATGACAGTGCTGCACTGTCCCATTTCTCTTTAGGTCACCTCATCTCAATCTACCTGCCAGCCAACACCACTTTCTGCCCTGCATTATGCACTGGGTATGACCACGGGGATCCAACACAATGATACCATGGCCCACTGCACCCTTATCTGGCACACTGGTTACCTTCTGAAGTTACATTTGTTGCAACAAGGCTGGACACGCCCGGTACGGTAGCACTAAGGTGCACAGAAGCCTAACAAACAAGTAAGCTTTCAAAATACTTAAAACCTCTCTCCTCAGAATTCTTTTTATGCTACTTCTCCTGTCCAGAAATGTACACCCCAACCTAGGACCAGTTGGGTCAACCGCACACCCCAGAATAGGAGGGTGGGGTCCCTCACATTGGCATCAATCAATATCTGTAGCCTCCTCAGTAAACTTGATAACCTCCAAACCTGGATTCAACAACACAATCCTGACATCTTCTCTGTTGTTGAAACTTGGCTAAACCCTAAGATCCCTGACACTGAGGTCGCAATTACCGGATACTCTATCTTCAGGCAGGACAGGATTTCAAAATGGGGTGGTGGCTGTGCCATCTACCTGAGAGATACCCTCATGGGACATGTCATCCCATTTTCTAACCTGGGATCCCCATCTCAGGTCCTCGCCATCACAATTATCCTTGCGGCTCACGATATAAATCTTACCATAGCATCTGTATACATACCCCCAAAGGACCAGGCCAGTGGTTTCAACAGCATCATGGAATTCTTCATGGCACTACACCATAATTCAGAGACCATAATTCTGGGTGATTTTAACATAAACTGACTTTCACCCAAGGCCTGCACCTGCAAGGATGCTGTCATGGCACAACACCTCACACAGCTTGTCCCCACTCCCACTAGGTGCAACTATAGGATGGGGACCTATACTCTACTTGACTGGATACTGTCAAACCACCCCAAAAGAATCTCTAAGGTGTCTGCACTCCATGATACTGTAAGTGACCACTCACCTGTCATCTGCTCTTGGGCTAACAAATTCATCAAGCCCCCTCCTAAAATAATACACACCAGGGTACTCAAGCAGGGGTACCTTCAGCTTCTAAAATCACATCTAAGCAGGCTGGACTGGTCGATAATTGACTCATTCATTGATACAAACAAAGCCTTGGAAATGCTTATCTGCCACTTCATGGTGGCCTGTGACATCCATGCACCAATTAAAAAGATGAAGGTTCAGGGCAGGTCTAACTCATGGATAAACTCTGAGATTGTAGCACTGCTCAGACAAAGGGATCACCTCTGGCACTGTGCTCAAGCCACATCAGTGCAAGAGACATTCAAAAATGCAAATCTGCAAGAAATGATTGTACCCAAACTATACAGAAGGCTAAAAGCAAATATTTTAGAGAGGCACTCTTCAACTCCTGGGGTGAAGGGAAAAATGTTGGAATAACTTGAAGGACTTCACAGGCAAGGATACTAAGGCATCACCCACCATGCTCAACATTGATGGAACACCTAGGCTAGACCTAGGTACCATCTCCAATATGTTCAACAATGCATTCTCCAGCCTTGGCAGTGTCCTTCCACCTGATTGTTTCAATACCCCCACCACCAATTCCTCCTTTGACACTGCGTCCCAAGTACATACAGCGCCACAGTTCTTTTTCAAACAGACCCCAATGCACTTAGCCAGAACCTGTATATGCAAGGCCATCTGCAAAACTGGCTACAGTGGTGACTCACTCGACCTGAAGTGGCTTGTACTAGTCCTAGATGAAATCCTTGAACCCCTGACAAAGATCTTCAACCTTTCCGTAAGACTGGGTGAATTTTTGCCACTCTAGAAATGGGCGACTATCACACCTGTACACAAAAGTGGAGACAAGTCACTGAACACCAACTACAGGCTAATCTCCATCCTGCCTCCTCCCTTATCTAAAACTCTGAAATGAATAGTCTTGGACAAATATGAAATCCAGTGCACAGAACAGCATGGCTTTAGAAAAAAGGGTGCAGTACCACCTCAGCACTGTTGGAATTTACTGGATTCATCCATGACACCCTCAAACAAGGAATCTGTGGGGGGGGGTAAGTATTCATTGACCTGATAAAGGCCTTTGATACTGTTAACCACCCACTCCTACTCAGGCAACTGACCACTCTTGGGATCTCCAAGGATGCATTGCCCTGGTTTGCTAGCTACCTCGGGGGAAGGGTCTAATGTGGTAGGATTGCTGGCACCACCTCTGATGAAAAACCAGTCCTCTCAGGTGTCCCGCAGGGGTCTATACTGGGGCCATTACTCTTTTCTCCCTTCCTGAACAGTCTCCCTAGTATCTGCCAACAGAGAACATTACTCTATGCAGATGATGCAGTACTGTTTACTAGCAACCAAGACTCTAAACAACTTGAGAGTCAGTTGCAGTGTGATTTCAGGCATGTTGAAGAGTGGTTTAGCTCACATAAACTCGTCCTGAACTACAGCAAAACTAAGGTCATGACATTCTGCATTGCACGGAGTAAGTATAAACCTCTGTCCCTCACCATCAAGAACCACTTGGGGACTTCACTTGAACGTGTTTCTGAGTTCAAATATCTTGGCATCACCTTGGATAGTTCACTTTCTTGCACGTGGCACATTGGTAATGTGGCTAAGGCCGCCAACATACAGATCAGCCTGCTCCACAAGCAGAAACACTGCATGACCACTGATGCCTTAGATTGACCATCTACAGCTCTGTCACCTCCATCGTTGACTATGGTCTAGTCTTCTATGTACAGCTAGAATTCTCGGCGCGGGCACTGCACATAGAGCTTGCAATCTGCTGCAGAACTTCTGCGGTGCCTCAGAATTCACTCTTCTTGGTGATTTTTTTATTAATATTTCTGTTTATCCATATAATCTGGTTCCCTTCGCCTCTTTTTATATCCAAACCCCCCATATGCTCTGAATGTAATGTTATCATTGCTATAACATCATACATTAGCTAATGAAATGGCTGCATTCTGCAACAGAAATGAATAGTCACTTATCTGCCACAGCTCCCACTGCCAGAGATGGTGGCACAGCACATAGGCATGGTGATATTTGCTCAACCTGCACTACAGCCTAATACAATTTTCAGTCTTACATTATTGCACTAGAGGCCAACTTAAATAAAACCTTGTCATAGCACAGACCTGTTAAGTCCATTACCTCACTTTGTAAAAACTTATTTGTGCCTTTAAGGTATAGGGATGCCATCTGAAATGAATAACTGGTAAAATTAATTTAACTGCCATTTTTAAGAAAAATAAAGTAATTGTGCCCAGGAAAGTGGAATATAATAATGTGTAGACCTGTTGAAAGAATAACCTGTTAAATAAATTATTGCACTGTACGCATTTTTGCTAGGGTTATTGATTACATATTGTCACTGGTTGATAGAATTGCCTAAAAGTTATGGAGAAATGTTGTGTGCAGGGATATCTGTTGGGCCAGAGGGTAGCATGCTGTGTTTCTGTGCTGGCAACTCAGGTTCAGAGATTAGCTCTGGGAGCTGGCTGGGCAGCACAAGGATTGGTGGAACACATCACTGCTCAGAGCCTGGGAAGGTATGGTGCAGTGTTCTGTCACACAGTGGACACATTGTGATGGGCTGGAGAGCTCTATCTCACAATCAGTTCACATGCATGTCATGGCCTGACAATGTTACGTAGTGTGTCAGGGGAAGCAGGTTGACATGAAAAATGAGTTTTGCAGTAACTCCTCTATTCCATTTATTCCATTTCCAATGGGACCTGTATGAATAAGGATGCAATTTCATGGAAATTACAAAAAAAAGTATATATATCGATCTATATACACACACATACAGTATCTCTGTCTCTCTCACTGTGTATACATACACACACACATACTTGTATGTATATTACTGATTGCACATATATATATAAGTGATACACAGTGGGAACCTCATGAGTGGTGTCGAAAGCACATATAAATATATAAGTGATAGACAGTGGAGACTTCATTAGTGAGATAGCTAGCATGCATATAGAAATAGCTTATTTATCACACAAGGTCCCCTCTGCATATGTCATTTATGCAATAGGCTAGGACCTTAAGGGAGAGACATTTGTTTTGCTTTTTTAGGCATAAATTATTTCTGTAAGTCTGTTATTTTTTGAACTAGTGTTACTGTGATTTCCCCCATCCTGATTTCTATAACCACTGCCATGAAAGTGAAGTCAGGATGACAAGCTGACACTGTGATGTGGTAATTTGTTAGTGCCAGAATTTCATAGAAATTACAAACCACCGCAGCAGAAGTTCTGCGGCAAATGTTAGTCTTGCCACAGAACTTGGTCCCACTGTGCCGCAGAAAACTAGGGGCCTTGTCTATGGCTCTGCTTCCCCTACTGCCCACCGGAGGATATCGGTGACACTTAATAAGGCCTGTAAGCTTCTAATGGGTGCTGCCTACCTAACACACACCTGTGACCTGTACGCCCAGGCCGGATGGCTACCACTCCTTAGTAGGATACAATACCAGACCTGCTTGTTAACCAAAAAAGTTCTCCTTGGGCTCATGCCATCAGGAGTGACAAAGCTCCTTACCGCCAACAGCAGTACCCAGCTTACACACAGTGCTCTATATGAAACCTTCCAGGTCCCCAGATGTCGGACCACAATGGGTCAGAGGTCGTGCATGCACAGGGCTCCTCAGTGGTACAATACCCTTAACAAAGAAACACTTACAACTGCAACGCTTAGTCCCTTTAAAAGGTAACTCTGACTATTCCTCGCCTCTACCACTCAATGTGACTGCATCTCCTAAGTAACTGCCTCCTCATTTTACCCTAGTTGAAGGTGACCTGTAACCTCCCTTAGAGCTCCATTTTTTGGCAAGAGTTTCCCCCACTCTCACCACTTACCCCCCACCACACTGCCTCACCCACCCACCCTCTCTCCTCTCTAATGACACTTTCAGATATGGGGCCCTCAGCCTATCCACTTCGTACTTTTTCCACCCACCTCTCCCTGTTGACAATGGCCCTTTAGCCTGCCTACTTTTTCCTGACTCCCGCCTACCCTATACTAACTATATACTGTTCACCTGAAACTTGTCTGAAGCTGACTTATGTTGTCTCTCTCCATTTTTGACTGTATAATAGATGTTTAGACATCTTTGTGTTTTTAAGACTGTAACCATTGTTGACCTTTTTATGTATGTTACCCTACATCCTTTGATGTGGAACCTTTGTGAATGAGCAGTTCCTGCTCAAAGGTATTTGTAATCTTGGAGTTTAATAAAATAAAAAAAATAAATAAATAAAAATCTTCTAATTGTTTCCACTTGTTCTTGCACATCTCTTTTTCTGAAAGATGCTACCTGCCTGGACTTTATTGATTCCCTTGAGGTACTTGAATGTTTCTATCATGTGCCCCCCTCCCTCCTTTCCTCGAGGGTATACATATTAAGCTCGTTTAGTCTCTCTTCATATGACTTCTGGTGCAGACACTGCACCATTTTAGTTGCCTTCCTCTGGACTGCCTCCATCCTGTCTATGTCCTTGCTGAGATAAGGTCTCCAGTACTGTACGCAAAATTCCAGATGGGGTCTCACCAACTGTCCATACAAAGGGACAACAGCTTCTTGTTTTCTACTGGTGATGCCTCTCCCTATGCATCCCAGTATCTCCCCAGCCCTCCTTACTGCCTTTTCACATTGTTTGCCTACTTTAAAGTCATCTGATATGACTACCCTCAGGTCCCTTTCCATTTTTCTTGTTGGTATCTCACTCCACATTATATACTCTTCCGTCGGGGTTTTGCTTCCCAGGTGCATTACTTTGCACTTGTTTGCACTGAATCTAAGCTGCCATACTTTTGACCATTCCTCCAACCTTGCCAAGTCCCTTCTCATCCTTTCCACACCCTCTTGTATATCAACTCTGTTGCAGATCTTTGTGTGGTCTGCAAAGAGACATACTTTCACCTTCCAGTCCCTCTGCAATGTCACCTATAAAAACATTAAAGAGGACCTGTCCCAGTACTGAACCCAGTGGTAGCTGACCAGTAACCCCCCTTTCTTTGGCGTGGACTCCATTTAGTATTACCCTCTCCATCCTATTTTCCAGCCAATGTTTTACCCAGGTTACAACTCTGGGACCCACTACAAGGCTGGCTAACTTGTTTATTAATCTTCTACGTGAGACTGTGTCAAAAGTCTAGGTAGGCCATGTCCACAGCCCCTCCCTGGTCTACTACTTTGGTCATCCAGTCAAAGAAGTCGATTAGATTCATCTGACTTGACCTACCCACTGTGAATCCATGCTGCCTTGGGTCCTGTGCCCCACTGGCCTCTAGGTACTTGACAATTCTTTCCTGCAGAAGTGATTCCATAATTTTCTCTACCACTGAGGTCAAACTAACAGGTCTATAGTTTCCTGCCTCTGTCTTGCTCCCACTTTTGTGAAGGGGAATCACATCTGCCCTCCTCCAATCCTCAGGTACCACACCATCCTCCCATGATTTGTTAAAGAGGGTAGTCAGTGGTGTCACTAGTTCTACCCTTAGTTCTTTTAGAATTCTGGGGTGAATCGCATCAGGCTTCATTGCTTTGTCCACCTTAGGTGTTCTTTCAAGACCCTTTCTTCTGTGAATGGACTGGTATTGACCCCCCTATTCAGATTGCTTCTATTCTTTGGTTTAGGTATCTCCTCCTCCTCTTTTTATGTGACTACTGAGCAAAAGTATTTGTTCAGCGTCCCTGCTTTTTCACTGTCACCATCTGCCCACCCCTCCTTCCCATTATTAAGCCTCACTGTCCCTCCCTTGGTCTTTCTTCACTCCCTAATGTACCTATAAAAGGTTTTATCCCCCCTTTTTAACTGAGTTGGCTATCTTTTCCTCAGTTTGGGCCTTTGCTATTCTGACTGTCTTCCCCACTTCCTTCTTCTTTTAACCGGTACAGTTCCCTGTCCTGTTCATTCTGTGTTCCATTATACTTCCTGGATGTTACCTTTTTCTCCCTAACTTTCCTCGCCACCTCTTCTGAGAACCATAGTGTTTTTTTCCTTTGTTTTGTTTTGTTGATTTGCTTCACACAAAGGCTTGTTGCCTCTGTGATGGCTGTTTTGATTTTTTCCCCATTGTTCCTCCACCCCTCCTTCTTGCCTGTTTGCTAGTGCTTTTCTAAGGCACTCTTCCATTTTCCCAAAGGCATCCCTCCTAAAGTCCAGTACTCTTGCTTTTGTATGGCTTGACACTATTGCTATGTTTATCGTGAACCACACTGTTTGGTGGTCGCTTCTTCTCAGATGGCTACCCACTTCTAAATCCGAGATCCTCTCTCCATCCTCATTTAAGAGTACCAGGTCTACAATTACTCCCTCCCAAGTGGGTTCCAACACTAGCTGTCTAAAGCATGCCCCCTATAGGACATTGAGAATTACTCTGTTCTTGGATGTGGCTGCAGCAAAGGTGCTCCAGTTAACATCTGGCATATTCAGGTCTCCCATCAATAAAATATCCCCTTTTTCTGCCATTCAAAGGATGCCTTCTATCATTTCATCTCATTAAAGACAGTAAGCAGCTTTAAGAGAGGCTGGGATAGGCATTGGGGAAGATAAGAATCATGGGTAAGGAGGATGGGAGGAGTGGGGAAGGAGGGCAGGGACATTATTTATTTATTTATTAAACTCTAGGATTACAAGTACCTTTGAGCAGGAACTGCTCGTTTAAAAAGTTCCACATCAGAGGATGGGGAGAAACATACAACAATGGCAAACAACGGTAACAATAATAACAAAATAGATTACTTGTACATAAAGGCCTGGATATTCAAAAGGGTTGCGCATGCGCAAGTCCAAAATGCGCCATTCTGCGATATTCAGCAGGAGGCAGTTACGCCACTGGCATCAGGTTGCTCAAGAGAGCAATGCAAATGAATGCATGCTCAACAGGAGGGGGAGGATCCATGCATAACCTGCGCAACCCGATATTCAGTCGGGTTGTGCAGAGTTGTGCATGCGCAACCCCCAACCTGCGCCTGCACACAACCTTGAGCCCAAAAAGCTTAAGTTGAGGCCACCCACAGGTGAGCTGCGCATTGCAGGCGCGCAACACAGCAGCTGCCACCCTGGCTGCCTCAACTCTTTCCTGTGCCCCCACCAGCCCGATCGCGGGCATAGTGTAACATAGACTCCCCGCCCCATCTCCCACAGCCCGATCGCGGGCAGTACGGTACATGTAACACCCCCATATCAAGCCCGATCGCGGGCATAGCATGTATGAACCCCCAGTGCCCGATCGCGGGCAGAATGTAACCCAACCCAAATATCTCCCTGGTGGTCAGTGGACCGTAAAGCCGATTGCGGGCAGAATCATCACAACCCCCAAACATCTCCCTGGTGTCTGTGTCCCCCACCCGAGCCTCCACCGCTCCCCCGCGGCGGCGGCAGCATCCACCGCCTGCCACCCCGCGCCGCCCGACTGACTGTCGGTGGGGCTGCCGCCCAGTGGTGCAGAGCTGCAGCCAATGGGCTTGCAGCCATACCGTACATGACAGTCAGGATTGTCGAATGATGTTCATTCACCGTCCGGACTGTCATAATCTGTTATAACTACAAGCCCTGGCTGTTACGCCAATGCATGCCGGACAGTCAGTCGGCGGCGGTAAGCGAGAATGAGTGAAGTGCTGTGCGCCAGCGCTGCAGGCGGAGAGGAACCGTGGAACTGACCGCACAGTGGGCGGAGAGATGATGATTCTGCCAGCGATCAGCATTACCGATCACTGGACACCACAGAACATGTTGAGTTGAAAGTCTGTCCCGGATCGGCACTGAAAATTCACTGCGATGTACTAGCGATCGGCAAAAATGGGGGTGTTACATATGACCTGTACATACGCAATCAGCATTCTAAAATCGTCGGTCCCGGCGGCTGCTGCCTGGCAGGGTGGCCGGGCGCAGAGTCCTCGGAATCGGTGCACCTACATGCAGATGGCATGCAAATGGGGCCATAAATAGATGCAAATGGCCCCCGCGCCTGCATAAATTATGGCCCCATTTGCATGTCACCTTTTGAATATCGGAAATTGCGCATGGCGCAATGGTACTACGCCATATGAGTTTAATGCTCATCTCTGACAACTTGCGATGTGGCGCCAAGTTTCACTGCGCCATGCGCAAGTGCTGTGGCTGGAAGTGATATTCAAAGGGTTGTGCAGCGCAACTCCTTTGAATATCACCCAGCACCACCCTCTTGTGCAACTATTTTGAGCAGTGCAAGGGCTTGCGCCTCAGAATGGCGCAGTTTGAATATCCAGGCCAAAGTGTTCAGACAAATATGCTGCAGTAGAACCATCCAAGCTAGCTTCTATCAGAGTTCATTGTAAAAACAGTATACTTGGTAGGAAAAGGTCAGGAGGAAGTCAGCAGATAATTGTCAGATAAGGATGACAGGAGCGAGGGGGATAGGCACCAGATGGCCATTGATATGAATGAGTCCATACAGAGGGGATGGGTGGGTGAGGGAGGGCAAAGGGCAAGAGGGAGGGAGTTGGTGCCAAGGATACAAGGCTGGAATTGCAGGTTACAGTTACAACTAGAGTACAGAGTGATGACCACGGCATAGGGGAGGCAGTCACAAAGTGAGGTAGAGGGGAGGAATAGATGCAACTGCCTTTTAAAGGGGCTTAGCGTTGCAGCAGCAAGAGTTTCTTTGTTAAGGGTATTGAACCATTGAGGAGCCCTGTGCAGGAAGGATCTATGACCCAGTGAGGTCCGGCTCCTGGGGACCTGGAAAATCTGGTATTGAGAACTGCATGTTGGCTGGGAGCTGCTGCAGGTAGTAAGGAGTCTTGCCACACCTGGTGGCATGAGTCCAAGAAGAGCTTTTTTGGCTATCAGACAGGTCTGGTAATGTATTCTACTAATGACAGGTAGCCATCCAGCCTTGGTGTATAGGTCACAGGTGTGTGTTAGGCAGTCAGCCCCCATGAGAAGTCTACAGGCCTTGTTGAGTGTCAAAGATATCCTCCTAAGGGCAGTAGGGGAGGCAGAGCCATATATGACTAGACCATAATCGACAATGGAGGTAACAGAGCTGTGGAAGGCCAGTATTAGGGCTTCAGGAGTCATACAGTGTTTGTACTTGTGGAACAGGCCAAGGCGTATGTTGGCAGACTTTGCAACCATCCCAATGTGCTGGAAGTAGGACAGTGAGCTGTCCAGAGTGATGCCGAGGTATTTAAACTCATGAACCTGATCAAGTGAGGTCCCATATTGATTCTTGATGGTGATGGGTAGTGTTTTATACTTGCTACATGCGTTGCAGAAAGACATGACCTTAGTTTTACTATACTTCATGACAAGTTTGTATGAGCCAAACCAGTTTTCCACGAGCCAGAAATCATGTTGCAGTTGACTCTCAAGTAGATTAAAGTCCCGGTTGCTTGAAAAGAGGACCGTATCATCTGTGTGGAGTAGTGTCCTCTGTTGGCAGATGCTGGGGAGGCTATTAAGGAAGAGGGAGAAGAGTAGTCAGCCCAGAATTGACCCTTGATGGACACCCGAGAGGCCTGGTTTTTCAGCTGATTAGACTCCAGAAATTTTAACACTTTAAACTCTCTCCCCAAGATAGCTAGCAAACCAGGGCAGTGTATCATTGGAGAGCCCAAGAGCAGCCAATTGTCTGAGTAGGAGGGGGTGGTTAACTGTATCAAAGGTCTTTGTAAAGTCAATGAATATGGCCTCCCCACAGAGTCCTTCATCCAGGGCGTCATGGATGCAGCCGGTGAATTCCAACAGTGCCGTGGTGATACTATGCCTTTTACGGAAGCCATGCTGCTCAGGGCACTGAATATTGTGCTTTTCCAGGAACTCTACTAGCTGATCAGAGACTATACGTTCAAGTGCTTTGGATAATGGGGGAGGATGGAGATGGGCCTGTAATTGGTGTGCAGTGACTTGTCTCCACTTTTATGTACAGGTGTGATGGTAGCCTTTTTCCAGAGTAATGGGAATTGGCCATACCTTAGGGAGAGGTTGAAGATCATTGTCAGGGGTTCAAGGATTTCATCTAGGGATAGTGAAAGCAGCTTCAAGTCGAGTGAGTCACAACTATAGCCAGTTTTGCTGATAGCTTTGCAAATGCTGGTTCTGGCTAAGTGCATTGGGATCCTTTTGAAGAAGAACTGTGGAGCTGAGTGAGCATTAGCTCAAACTGTGGACCCTACAATATGATCAGACTTAATAGACCCAATGGCCTTCTTCTGCTGGCTTCTTCATATGTGCCTATGTTCATATTTCCTTGTTCATTGCCTCCCCCTGAGATAGGGGTCAGTAAACAACCACCGTGCAGATTGTGCTGCCATTTTCTGTCTCTAAGGTGACCCGCAGTGTCTCCTCTACTCCCTGTTTATCCTTTACTTCCATTGCTTTGATCCCTTTCCTTACATAGAGAGCTACTTCTCCTCTTCCTCCTCCTCTTTTACCCTCCCTGTCCCTCCTGTAGACTGTGTACCCTGGTATGGTGACATCCCAGTCATGGTTCTCTGTGTACCATGTTTCTGTGACTGCCATGATATCCAGGCATCCCTCTTCCATCAAGGCCACTAGTTCAGGGAGAGTTTGTTACCAAGACTATGGGCATTGATACTCATCACACTCCATTTGTTTGATGGTCTTACCACTTTTAGCTCCATCCCTGTCCTTACTGCCTTTGCACTTTTCTCTGTTTACCCCTGTCCTGCTCCCTATTGACTTCTCTACCTTGTTGTTTACCTTGCTAACTACCGTGTTTTGTTGGGAAAGGCTGGAATTTCCCTGGTCCTTTTCAGTGCCGCCCCCCCCTTAGCTAATTTAAATGTGTGCTAATGAAACATTTAAACCTATAACCTAGGATCCTGGTACCCCTCTCAGACAGATGCAGACCATCATGCCAATATAGGCCTGTATCCCTCCAGGTGGACCACCAGTCCCCAATGAAGTCAAAACCCTGAGCTCCACAACCAGTTTTTCAACCATTCATTGAATCCCATGCTGTGGAGCACCCTAGCATTACCCTTGCCATTGACATTCAGCACCTCCGAGAATGTTACCGTACATGTCACTTGTCTAAGGCCACTCCCAACTCCACAAACTCCTCTTGCACTGCTCTGATCTCATTCCCAGCCAGGTCATATGTCCCTAGGTGGGCAATGGCATCCAGCTCCCTCTCCCATGCAGCTGATCCTGCAAACCTGAGGATTCACTCCCTGTCCCTCCAAGCCATGGCCTCAGGCAGGCACCTTACCTCCCTCTCCCCTCCTTCCCCCATTCTACCCCCTAATGAGTTGTTTCCTTCCCCTTGTGGGGTCCTGTACTACCCTCCTGTGGGTCTCCTTAGTGTAGGTTCCCAGCATCTTCCTTGTTCTCCCCTGAAGCTGCCTCCATAGAGGAACCACTCTCCTCCAGAATGACGTATGAATTGTTGAGAGGTACAACTGGAGGAATACACCTCTGTTCCACCCTCATCCTCCCTGAGCCCACCTTGGTCCAAATGCTCCTCTTTTTTGGCAACCTCTGAGGCAGTGGCAGTGGCCCTGGGTGGGGGAGGAGGTTTCATGAGTCCTAGCCAGGTCTGCCTGGAGATGGACAACCTCCTCCCGCAGACCAGAGAGGTGCCTGTAAATAAGGCAGCATCACAGCATCCAGATCATCTTCCATGAGACTGCTGCCCCACAGCCATTGCACTGTACCACTACCATCATGTCTTATTTTGTGGACCCTCTCCTGGTTCGTTGTATGCTTACTCTCTCTTCCCTCTATTTATTTTGCCACTTTCTTTCCTACTGCCTATGTTCCCTTACAGCTCTTGCCCTTCCTGTTCTGGGACAGGAACTTCCTGTATTCTTTGGTAGTCTTCCTCCTCGCTCAGAGTCAGACCTCCAGCAGCTGGGGGGGCACACTTTTTCTTCAAGGATGTCGAAACTTATGTGTTTCAGTGATCCTTCCCTTCCTACTGCCAAACAGGAAGTTCCTGTTGTCAGTCAAATCCAGTTCCAATAAAGATGGAACTGGCTAAGTGTGAGAGGGTGGAAGAGAAGGAAGGAGGGCAATTAGTAAGAACAGTTCTAGCTCTTTAGTCAGCAGCTCCTTGCTCTGAAAGCAAGATTCCTGTCTGCCAAAAGCTAGCAGCAGGACAATACTGGCTTTCAAATTGTGAGATCTGGGAAATATTTTGACTTCCAAAAATTGGAATTCTTCCAGATTTTTACTCATGGAAGTACAGTATTTGACTTCCACTAAAAAAAAATTGAATTACTGCCAGAGGATAGCATCTTTCAGAAAGGGAGATGTTCAGGAATGAGCGGACATTACATGATATTGGAAGGGGTTTAGACAAAGGGGTAATCTAAGAAAGTATTTCTTCACTGAAAGGGTGTTGAATGTATGGAATAAACACCCAGTGGAGGTGGTGGGGACAAACACAGTGGGGGAATGCATAAATGCATGGGACTGGCATAGGGGAACCCTAGCAATAGGAACAAGAAGGTAATGTCAGAAATCAAGTAGGGTCTGCGGCTTTTGCTGTAGGTAGGGAAAAGAAGCACACTGGATGGTTCTAGCAGTCCTTATCTGCCATCAATTTCTATGTTTCTATAGTATGTTGGCTCCATTTGAGCAGACTGCAACCTGCGAGATATTGTTTTCATGGAAAATGCTGTTTTTGTTTGCCATTACACCAGTGAGACAAGTATTGCCTTGCAGTAACCAACCTGTGAGGAGCAGATGCCCTCTATCCATCTAGGATGAATTTTAACCAGTGGAGGTGGCGAAGGTCATTGAGGTGATCTTAAAGTTGAAGCACACTTGTTGAGAAATGGACATGGCTTGATGCATTTCTTGATGAGATGCGCTGAGACTATAGGCCCCATATTCACTGGGATTGTCCGGTGTTCAGTGTTGGATGGAGTATTTCCAGATGACTTGAAGAAGACTCTGGTAAGACCTCTCCTCAAGAAACCATCTCTCGACCCTGACATCCTAACGAATTATCGTTCAATCTCCAATTTGCCATTTTTGAGCAAAGTTGTTGGGAAATTAGTGGCACAGCAGCTTGAGAATCACCTCATATCCTTTGAGATCTATGATCCATTCCAGTTGGGTTTTTGGACAAGGCATAGCATGGAAACAGCATTATTTAGGGTGCAAAATGACCTCCTTAGGACTAGAGACAGAAGGGACAGGTTGTTTCTTGTTCTGCTTGATCTCTCTTCAGCATTTGATACCATGGATCACAAGGTCCTTTTCGATCACCTTAGAGAGTTATGTGGACTCACTGGCAGTGTTATCTGCTGGTTTGAGTCCTATCTCTGTGGTAGGATGCAATAGGTGACAATGGGAAATGTCTCCTTATCCCTGAAGCACCTGTTGTGTGGAGTGCATTTCAATCCTGTTACCCACGTTATTCATGGTATACATACTACCCTTAGAAGACCTAATTTGACAGTATGGCATGTGTTTTCACTGCTATGCAGATGATACCCAGCCATATCTGCCCCTTGCCCAGGGGAACACACAATGCTGTAGATATACGGAACAGCTGCTATGCTGAAATAAAGGATTGGATATCCTCCAGCTCTTTGCAACTGAACCTGGATAAAATGGAGGTACTGGTATTTGAGCCAGGTCGAGGGTGTGATGGAGGCATAGCTGGAGCAGATACAGGATTGTTCCTGGGATCAGCTGCATTGATGACCTCTAGAGTGTGAAATCTTGGCATGATCCTCAACAGCAGATTGACCCTGGAAACCCAGGTGCCTTCTGATGTCAAGAGTGGCTTTTAGCACTTGAGGAATATTGCTAGAATTAAGCCTCTATTTTCACCAGAAGGCCTTCCAACACTTGTACATGCATTTGTTACTTCTAGGCTTGATTACTGCAGTTCTCCATACCTCCAGGTCACTGGAAAGACTCTCTGCTGGCTGCAGTTGATGCAGAGCAGAGCAGCAAGGTTACTGACTGGACTGGCTAGGTTCAGTCATGTGACCCCTGTCCTGCGAGCTCTGCACTGGCTGCCGGTCCAGTGGAGGGTCATCTTCAAGTTGGGCTTGCTCACCTATAATTCCCTATATGGGTTTGGTCCTAGTTATCTGGCTAAGCTCCTTTCACATGTTACCTCAGAGCATTTCTTATGGTACTCATCTAGACGGCACCTCGACATTCTTAGGGTTTGGCTGAATACCTTTGGCGACCACGCTTTTAGTGTCGCAGGACCTACCCTATGAAACTCCTTCCCAGATACTGTCAGAGAAGCCCGGACAGTTGAGGACTTCAAGAGGGGGCTGAAATCCTACTTGTTTGCGCAGGCATTCCCTGATGTGGCCATATGACCTATTCTCACCAACCTATGTTTGGGGTCAAAGATACAATAATATCATAGGTTACTGATTTTAATACTGCTGCTGGAATTTTATCGTATTGCTTTTAATAATGTCATTTGTTTTATATTTCTTGATATTTTATATTGCACTGTTTGTTTTAATTTGTAAGGCACCCAGAGTTGTCCATATTGAGCTCAATAAAAATAAAATTTGCCTTCTCTTGCCTTGTTGGATATCTGAGGTTCAGGCTCTGATGCTTAAGCCTCCTTTTTTGACTTTTCACAAGGACAGGGTGTCTTTATGAAACAATTCTCATTTTCTACCAAAATAGGTGTCTGATTTTACAATGAACCAGGCCATACACCTTCTTGTATATATTATCTGGAGCACACTAAAAAAGGTGAGGCATCATTCCATACTTTTGATTTTTGTTTCATTTATTTTGTATCTACATCTTACATCTTACAAGTGCATCATATATATCATATACATATATCATCATCAGAATTAGAGTGAAGTATAATAGTTACAGAATTTGTCAACACATAAGTGTAAGATATAATAATAATTAAGATAAAGTCCACCAGTGAAGGTCTGAAAGCTGGGGGGGGGGGCAAGTTATTGCATATTTGGTCCTTGTAGCAATCTAGTATTATTTTATCAGAAATGAACTTCACCTTATCAGTAACCAACAAAAATATATAGTAAAACACGTAAGTCATATTGGGTATGAGTCACAAGCTTACAGTGTTTTTACCATTTAAAAATAATACATTTCTCTGAAACTGAATCCCAAGGTTACTAGATCATGTTTGTTCAGCATATCATATCTTGATAGTTCAATATGCCTCTGATTTAACAACATGAAGCAAAATAGTACTTCAATTGTTCTCATCCTCCAGGGAAGGCATCTCTTCTGTCAAATCATTTTCACTTTGTTGACTTTTATCATTATTTTGTACTTTTTACATCATGATACAGTATATGTCTTAAGCTGCTCAGGTTCAAAAAAACAGTTGCCTATCTTCTCCGCATGTTAAGCAGCATTTAGCAGGGTAAAGAATTTTAAAAATTGCTCCAATATCAGTGTAACAGGGCTAATACCTGTCATTGAATAATGTTTCATACTTTCTCTTGGTTGCAGCCATCTATCTTCTTGTTTTCTAGAGCTATCCCGTTTATTTTCCTGATAAGGAGGCGGGCCACCTCCTTATCAAGTAAACCCCCCTTTTAAGTCTTCTGTATTCTTTGCCCCTCTTTTTTATTCTCTTCCTTCCATTTAAACATTATTCACAAATTTCCAGCATAAATCCACCTTATACTGGGTAAAAAAGGGTTATGGCTCCCTTAAATAATTGATATAGTAGTATAATGCCCTTAATAAAGACATACATATCCCCTGTACTTTTGTGGTAAAGACTGTGGGAGCTTTGCAGTTTATAACGTCCTTAAGTTGCCCAAAGGGGTAATAAAATCTGTTTGGGCTTATTTTGTATGCTTTTGTAGCTCACCCCCCTTTTCGTTCGCTTTGCGGTGGCTGCGCGATAGTGCGATCGTGCGCACGTTCGTGCAGCGAATTTTTATGTTGAAAATATAGAATTAAATGGCAGCATGATGTTAAATTCTGCCTAGAGTTGTAATTTTGCCCAAAATTGCAATGCCCCTTGCCTTTGAGAGAGTGCAGTGACTCTCTGAAGTACTTTCTTGTTCCTAGAGTAAACGCTAAGCTGACGGCTTAGAAACAACGCTGCTGACAGCTTAGCCTGCCAAGTCTGCACTGAAGCCAGCTGTCTAGCCTGCATAAATGTAGTTTCCTCCTGTTTCCTTGCTGCAGGAGACTGTACTCCCCAGTGAAATGGACCTTGTGGCAGAAGAGGGAGGGCAGCCTTGGTAAACAAATATTGTCCTTGTAGGAAGCCCAGAAAAACACTGTTAAAATAAGTATGAGCCCCAGTTCTTAGTGAAAGCTTTTCATTTTGTTTTATTTCTTCCCCCCTGGAGCAATATATTGGTAGAGTGGCTCCTACTTATTCACTCTGCACTTTGAAATGCCCCCCCTTCAGTTATGCCACAGTAGTAGAAATATTTTTTTTCTCAAAATAAAGGAATAAATAAATAAATTGTACCTTAGGCTTGTCAGGAGAGACACAAAACTGAAGCTGCTCTGAGGATTAGCTGTGTCATTCTGGCAGGAAGCTATAGGGGGATTGGTGGCCCCTAGTGGGCTAGATTTATACTGTAGCAAAGTCATGTAAGGTGATTGAGTATACTTCGACTTGGTATATCAAAATCAGTCACAGAAAAGACTTCTACAATTAATTTAAGCATTGTGCAGCAACCCATGTGTGCTTTAAAATGTTAAGTTAAATTTTAAAGGCATTTATTGTTTTGTTACATAATGAACCTAAGTCACATGATTCGGGGGGGGGGGATATAAATGTCCTTTAGTAAGCTGCCTGTTTTTTAGATAAGGTCAGTGCTTGCTGATCAGTGGTGGAGGAAGGTTCCACTGGCTTGAGGATATTCCGTTTATGTTTTTGTTCGTATTTTGTTCTACAAACTGGTGCAAGTGGAAGTGAATGCTGAAGAAGGTGCCAAAGCTAAGACTGTGATTTTTTTTTTATTATTTTTTTTGTTTATTTTATAATAAAATTCCCACTTAGCCAGGTGGATTGCACCTTATTCTGGAGCGTTTGTCCATCTTTTATATCCCACACCGTAACAATCAGTAAGATCATATTTATATTTCAAGAATTATTTACAGCATTGAACTGTTTCTGGAGCAATGTCAGGGAAGATATGGCAAGTAATTTCTTTGAAATTTAGGGCTACAATTTTCTAGCACTATTTAATATCAAATCACTATCTGTATCAAAAGGTAACACAAAAAAAAATAGTATTCTTAGGACCTGTGCCACTAAAATGTTAGCAGAGCTCTGAGCCTGACCTAGAACAGCCGTGGAGTCTGGTGAAAGTAAGCTGAAACTTACATCTTGAATTGCAGATTTAATTTGTGTAGTGGTATAGGACTTTCTGATGGGTACTCGAAATGCCCTCATTACAAATGGTAGATTATTGTCTAGAAGCTTAAGCATAGAGACAAACAAATCTTTTAGCATATCTCTTAGGGATTCATATCCCTTGTCATAGGAGTTAAGGACTCCTACCAGTCTTAAGTTCTTGTAATGAATTGTGTTATCCAAAACCATAGCCTTATCATTTCCCTGAAGTGCTACAACTGCTTTCAGGTTTGTGGTCAGAAGTGCTTCATTTGTAAGTGATTTTTAAGTATTATCACCACGTGGTTTTGTATAGTGTTTTGTGTTTCACAAACTTTCTCCATTTCAGATTTTATATTTTTCATTTCGTGATCTAACATATCTGACCTGTTGATCAGTAGGTCAAGTTTTTTATCAAAATTGGCCCAAAAAAAGTAAAGAGATTGGAAAGCGAAGCAGATGCTTCCCTGACGGATTTAAATTCCACCTTAGCTGGTAAAGCTGTCGATGGTGAAATTACGGTGGGGAGGAGGGGAAGATGGATAACCTCCTGATAGAGAATGAAACAGTTTGTTCAAAAATACCTTTGTCTGAAGTCCCCCCTCACCTTGTTATGCTCCATTAAAGTCTCCTGCATTTTTTCCTTTCCATTTTAAGTGGTGTTTGGGGTTGTTCAATATCAGACCTCTTTTTCTACTGCTGCTGCTGCTGTTGTTGTGAGGTAGCAGTTGCTGAATATTATCCATGGATAAGGGAAAGCCTTCTCCCTCACAAGACCCGGTACTTCAAAATTAGGGAAGACAGATTTCTTCTTTTTGTTTGTGTTGAAACTGTGATTACAGAATCCACCAAAACTACAAATTGGCTTCCAACACCATCCGGTGTCTGTTTCTTTACAGATCCAGGTAAATCAGTATGGTAGCTGTCCAATGGGCCTTCCTGGATTGGCATTTCTGCATCAGAAAAAGAGTCTGTCTTTCTCTTCTGTTGTTCTGCTACAAGATAGTTTTTTGTGTTTTGAGAAATATATCCTGATACAGCTTTTCTCATGGCTATACGAGGTGTTTTTAATAATAATAATAAACTTTATTTTTAAGTGCATTTCAAGTACCAAGGCACTTTATAATAATAAAACATGATTCCATAAAAACTATTACATTAATATATAAAACAACAATTACAGATGGTAACAATTCACTGGTAGGCCTGACTCCACAAAAAAGTTTTAAGTGCCTGTTTAAAACCCTCCACGGTAGCACATTCCTGAAGCTGACAGGGCAGAGAATTCCAGAGGGTGGGGGGCCGTGAACATAAATGCATGGTCCCCAGAAGATTTCAAAATTATCCTCTGAATCTCCAGCAACCCCTCGTCAGCCGAGCAGAGCTGTCACACAGGGATGTAGGGAATCAGAAGCTCTTTCAAGTAGTCAGGACCAAGTCCATGTAGGGCTTTGTAGGTCAATAAACCTACCTTAAAGGTGATCCACCACTAAATTGGCAGCCAGTGCAGATCGCGCAGCACAGGAGTAATAGGCGACCTTCGAGACACCCCGGTCAACAGTCGAGCAGCAGCATTCTACACTAGCTGTAAGCGATGGATATCAACCCCAGGAAGCCCTAAGTAAAGGGAGTTGCAATAGTCAAGGCAGAAAAGGTCCAGAGCTGTTCTTTAACATGGCTACACACGCAACACCCATGCACTTGATGTACATAGAAATATAGAATTTGGCCACAAATAAAGACTGCTTGGCCCACCTAGTGTACCCATTTCCTTACCTATTGCATAGACTCCAGATCCTATTTGAGCTACAGCTTACTTTCTGCCTCCTTTCACTAGGGTTGACTTCTGTCTATCCCATGCATTCTTGAATTCACCTATTATTTCTGCCCACACGACCTCCTCAGAGTGGCTGTTCCAGGCATCCACCAAACTTTTTCATGAAAAAATACTTCCTCACGTTGTCCCTGAGTCTACCCCCCCAACCTCATATTGTATCCCCTTGTTCTTACACATCTCTTTTTCTGAAAGATGCTGCCCTCCTGAACTTTGTTTATCACTTTAAGGTACTTGAATGTCTCAATCATATCACCCTCTTCCTTCTCTACACCAGGGTATACATCTTGAGGTCCTTCAGTCTCTCCTCATATGGTTTCTGGTAGAGGTGGGCAAAAGTTGCAAACTCCCCTTTCATGAAACTTTTGTGGAAATTTAGAAATTTTGTGGAATTTTCTGAACTTCCACCATTGGCGAGATCAGAATCTTTCAAATATGTTTGGCCAATTTTTGTCCTTTTCCACTGAACTTTTTGGCTGAACTGCAGAATAATACACATGAACTGGGGAATAATATTTCTGAGGATTGTTTCCAAAATTTAATGATTTATTACTTAGTACATGTAATTATTCCGCAGCTCAGTGATCAGTTCTGTGGACCTTTTTCTCTGCAGTTTAATACAATAATCTGCAATTTATACATTTATTCCACCATTCTAAGTGAGAATTTCTGTGAAAGTTGCTAATCTGATTTCACACTTTTGAAGAAGTGAAAATCTGACTTTTGTGGAAATTCCTCTGGCAGAAGTTTTTTTTTTTGCACAACTCTAGTTTCTGGTGTAGTTTCTGCAACCTTTTCTACCCTCCTCTGGAGTGCCTCTAACCTGTCTATGTTCTTATGGAGATGTGGTCTCCAGAACTGAACATAGCACTCCAGATGAGATCCCATCAACTGTCTGTACAGTAGCATCACCACATCCTGTTTTCCTCCAGCTTTCCTCACTGCCTTCTCAAATTGCCTGGGTATCTTGAGGCCATCTGTTATGACTACCCTTGGGTCTCTTTCAACTCTGGTTCACATCATTACTGCCCCCTCCCCCATTGTGTAGTCCTCTGCTGTTTTTTTTTCCTCAAGTGCATGATTTTGCACTTCTTTGCATTGAATCTAAGTTGCCACACTGTTTACCAATCCTCCAACTTGCCAAGGTCTCTTCTCATTTGCTCCTCCCCCAATGTAGTGCCCACCCAATTGCAGATCTTAGTGTTATCTGCAAAGAGGCATATCTTCCCTTCTAACTCCTCTGCAATGTCGCTTATAAAGACATTAAAGAGGACATGCTCAAGTACTGAACCTCATGGCACTCTGCTGGTTACTCCCTCCCTTTTGATTGAACTCCATTTACCACCACCCTCAGTGTCCTGTTGCTTAGCCAATTTCTGACCCGATTTATCACCTTGGGCCACTCTCTGATTTCCCAACTTGTTTGTTAACCTCTAGTGCAGGACGGTGTCAAATGCCTTACTAAAGTCTTGGTAGGCCATGTCTTCTGCACCCCAGACATTATATTTCTATCTTGATCACACTAAGGACTGCAGAAAGTCCTCTCAGCTTTTTGTTTCATTCCCTGCTAAGAAAGAGGGCATCCCTGTGTCTTAACATACAATTTCATATGGCTAGCTAATTGAATTGAGTTATGTCATGTCATGTCATGTCATGTCATGTTACGTTACGTTACGTTACGTTACGTTATGTTATGTTATAGGAAATATGGTAAGGAGCTTCTTGATGCTGTGCATGGTCACTCTACATGGGGTGTGGCCACTTCTGTTGCTTGCTTTCAGAACTGCCTAAACAGTCTCTGCCTTGCCTCTTGGGAATTCCCCACTCATGGTAAAAGCAGCAGGAGCTGCTCCCCAGCTGCCAACTGCCTAAACAGCCTCTGCCTTGCCCCTTGGGCATTCCCCACCCACAGCCATCATAGCAGGAGCTGCTCCCCATCCACCAGCTGCCTACACAGTCTCTGCCTTGCCCATTGGGCATTCCCCACACATGGCCGTAGCAGCAGGAGCTGCTCCCCACCTACCAACTGCCTAAACAGTCTCTGCCTTACCTCCTTGGTAATTCTCCACCCAAGGACATAGCAGCAGAAGCTGCTCCCCACCTATCAACTGCCTAACAGTCTCTGCCTTGCTCCCTTAGGCATTCCCCAGCCATGGCCAAAGCAGCAGGAGCTCCTCCCCACCTGCCAATTGCCTAAACAGTCTCTGTCGTGCCACATGGGCATTCCCCAACCATGGCCATAGCAGTAGGAGCTGCTCCCAGCCCACCAACTGCCTAAACAGTCTCTGCCTTGCTCCTTGGGCATTCCCCACCCATGGCCATAGCAACAGGAGCTGTCCCCACCCACCAACTGTCTAAACAGTCTCTGCCTTGCCCCTTGGGCTTTTTCCCACCCATGGCCATAGCAGTAAGAGTTTCTCACTGCCCACCAACTGCTTAAACAGGTATGCCCACAGAACACCAGCAGACACAGCACCCCGCCATTGTTTCCTCATTTGAACTTGGCCCCTTTTTGGGGAATTTCCATCAATGCCTCTCTGAGCACTTGGAAACAATGTTTTGCTTCAACTGTGCCTAATATGGTTTAAATAAGAAATTAATTTACAGTGAGCTGCTTGTATAAGTGTTTTAGTGAGCTTAATCTACAGTGATCCCAGCTAGCCTTTATAATTTTTTTTTGGGGGGGTCAGACATGTCAAGGTCACTTCAGTAGACTTTCAGATCTCTACCAATACCTGTAGGTAAGTGATGCAGAGATACCAGAGAGATATGTCACATCATCACCCCACCCACCCTTCCTACACCTACACTATAAGTTTTACCTAACTCACCTACCCTTCCCCTTTTATATCCTAAATTGGGTTACTTATAGGGTTTAAGAAGACAAAACCTATATAATATATTACTATTTAAAACATTTTAACCTGTGCATAACTTACTAAATTCCAATAAACAAGCAAATGGGTCTAATTGGAAACTTACTTATATTTGATTTGTTTGCAATAATTGTATTATAGGTTCGCAGAGTCTACTAAACTGTTTCTCCTGTCCCTTATTGCAATAATGAATCCATTCCAAATTCATGCAATCTAGGACCAGACTTTTCCATAACTCATAAGTTGGGGATCTGCATTTTTCCAATTCCTAGCAATACACCTCCCAGCATTTAATAGTACAATATTTATTTTTATTTATTTATTTATTTATTTAGTTTTTGTTGACCGGGTAAGTGCACTAGACAAATCCTGCCTATTTTCAGGCATGACCTGGGGAAGGGGGATACAGATGAATGCTAACTGACATTGAACCAGATTAAGCTGTTGTAATGTCTTCCATAATTAGCCAGAAGGCAATTATTTTAGTGAACGTGCACTTAACATACGAAGTTCCAACTCCCTCTAGATATTTATAGCAGGTATGTTATTAAGTGTTTGGAAAATCTTATCCCAAAAATGGACAATTTTTGGACAGGAGGCTATCACATGTTCCAGGGTCCCTACTTCCCCACAACCCCCGTTACACAAGGAGGAAACTTCCGAATTAAATTTAATTCAAAACATATGGGGTATAATATAATCTATGAAAAATATTAAACTGAATCTGATTAAGTCGATTATTAATAGTAGTTGAGATTCCTGATATAATAGTCTCCCATTTTTTAGAAGTAATGGTTATACCAAGTTCTGGTTCCTGTTTATGTTTTAATACTTGAATAGGGGATAAGCTTT
Organism: Neoceratodus forsteri; assembly: GCA_016271365.2. Taxonomy (NCBI): domain Eukaryota; kingdom Metazoa; phylum Chordata; order Ceratodontiformes; family Ceratodontidae; genus Neoceratodus; species Neoceratodus forsteri. The sequence continues at coordinate 14,784,706 of JADMNL010000035.1, forward strand.
TATCTAATAATATTTTATAAGCTTTAGAAATAAATTTACTTTTGTCATTTGATAAACAATATTGCAATTGCGTCATGGGGGTGGGTTTAATTCAGTTCCCAATTCTTTAATGTAAAAGGACCTTATCTGCAAATAAATAAAAAATTAATGTACTGAAACATGATATTTTTCACGTAACTGAACAAATAAAACAAATTGTCCACCTGAATCACACATATCTTTAAGACATGTAATACCCCTCAACATTCAGTTTTTATATATCTGGGACTGGGAGGGTTCATGCTGAGCATTATTATAAATGGAAGTTTCAAGATTAATTCTCAGATTTTCTTTGAATAGTCTATGGAACTGCAATCATACTTCTATATTGTGTTTAAGAAAGACATTAGAAATTTTGGTTAATTCTGTTTTCTTAGTTTTAGAGAAGAGTGTCTGAATCGGGCTACCAAATTCACTAATCATATTTTCGTATAGTACTCACCATGCTGGTTAATTTTTATAAAACTCCCCTACTTGACAAGCCCTTCAGGCCAAATAATATTTTTTAAAGCCTGGTAATTGCAAGGCACCATTTACTGTTGTAGTGTTCAGTTTTTCCAAACTAATCCTTGGCTTTTTATTTCTCCAAATAAATTTTGTAATGATTTTTTCCAATTTAAGAAACCAAGTATTCTCTAATCTTATAGGTAAGGCTTGAAACAAATAAAGGAGTTTGGGAAGAATACATATTTTTACTGTCTGCACTCTACTCCAAAGAGTCAATGGGAGATCCATCCATGAATCCAAACTATTTTTCAGAGTAAACAACCCCGGGGCATAGTTATAATCAAATAACTTACTTATATCTCGGGCCAAACAAAATGTCCAAATATTTCAGTTTTTCCTCTTTCTTCTTTAAATGGATAAAGATTTTAACTCTGAGGAACTTTATCTAAATGAATAGGAAACAGAATGGATTTGTCCCAATTTATTTTAAACCCCAAGATCTCCCTGAAAAGCTTAATAATTTCCATAATCTGTCCTAAATTACTATCAAGGTTAGTAATATATAACAAAGGATCATCTGCATACAAGGAAATTTTAAGATATTCTTTAGTATAAAAAAAACCCTTATAAGGATCATTTCCTTATAGCATTTGCCAAGGGCTCAATAGCCAGTGCAAAAAGCAATGGTGACAGTGGGCATCCTTGCCTTGTTCCTCTAAACAGATTAAATTTGGGAGAAATCTCTTGATTAGTAATTATTTGAGCTGTTGGAGATGCATAAAGTATTTTAATCCATTTAATAAAATGAGTGTCCACATTAGCTTTTTCCAAAATCTTAAAAAGGTATTCCCATTCCACCCTATTAAAGGCCTTCTCTGCATCTAGTGATAAAATCACTGCATCTTCAGCATAATCTTCACTAACAGGGTTAATTAAAGTGCTAAGTGCATTTCTAATATTATTGTGGCCAGATCTACCCTTTAGAAAGCCAGTTTGATCTTTGGCCCAGATATTCAAAAGGGTTGCACATGGCGCAACAGTGCTGCACCATGCACAACCACTGATGTGCCCCGTGCAATATTTAAAGGAAAGTGCATCTGCACAAATCCCGATGCACCAGGGCATCGGTAATATACCGAGCACAGGTGGGGGCATGCCCATGCATAAACTGCACAGCCCGATATTCAGCCCGGGCCATGCAGAGTTATGTAGTGCAACTCCCACCTGTGCCTGCACAAGGTTCAGCCAAAAAAGGATCAAGTCGAGGGACACCCACAGGTGAGCTGCCACATTGCAGGGCACAGCACAGCAGGTGCCACCTGTGGGTGGCCCTCGACTTGTTCCCACTGCACCTGGCAGTTCCCCCCATGCCCGATCATGGGCAGAAGTGTAACCCCCCCATAGCCCAATCACGGGCATTACTGTAATACATCCCCCCGAGTAGTCCGATCATAGGCATGCTGTAATACACCCCTGATTAGCCTGATCGTAGGAATTACTATAATACCCCCAGTAGCCCGTCATGGGCATAAGTGTGTCCCCATTAGCCCGATCGCTGGCATCAGTAATCACCCAAGTCCAATATCCTGGTGGTCCAGAGGACTGAATGGAGCCCATCGCTGGTGGCATTCCTCATCCCCAGTCAAAATCCTTGGTGATCTAGTGGACTATCCCCACCCGCCCACAGAGCCCCACCACCTGCTCCCCATCAGCCAGCGGCAGCACCACCTGCCTGCCGCCCCGCCTTGCCGACTGACAGCTCAGTAGGCTGCAAGCCCATTGGTTCAGAGCATGAGCCAATGGGCATGCAGCCCATACCACTCTAGTCAGTCCAGATATGTGAATAATTCATTCATATCTGAACTGACTAGTACTATATAGCTGCATGCCCATTGGCTCATGCTCTGAACCAATGGGCATGCAGCCCTACCGAGCTGTCGGTCAGTGGACGGCAGGGCAGCAGGCGGGTGCAGGCTGCCCGCCAGCAGACAGGGGGAGCGGGTGTGGTGCTTTGGGCAGGTGGGTTGGGGAGTCCACTAGATCACCAGGGATTTCAGACTTGGGGGATGAGGAATGCCGCCTGCGATCGGGTCCGCTCAGTCCACTGGACCACCAGGGATATTGGACTTTGGGGGTTACTGATGCCCACGATCGGGCTAATGGAAGGACATACAGTTTTGCCCGCGATCGGGCTACTGGGGTGATATAGTAACGCCTATGATCGGACTGCTCACGGTGTATTACAGTAATTCCCGCCATTGGGCTACTTGGGGATGTGTTATGCGATCGGGCTACTCGCGGTCCACTGAACCACCAGGGATTGAGAATGCATTGTCCTCACGGGACAAAATGCGATCGGGCTGCAGGGGGCGTCGGTCCCGATGGCTGCTGACTGGCAGGGTGCCAGGCGCAAGTCATCAGGGATCAGCGCACGTGCCTGCTAATGGCATGCAAATGGGGTCGTAATCAGATGCAAATGGCCCCCCATGCACCTTGCATAAATTATGGCCCCATTTGCATGTCACCCTTTGAATATCGCAGGTGCTGTGCATGGTACAATGGAACTTGACCCACCGCATCTCAATGCTCCATTCTGACCACTTGCGCTGGCGCAGTTCCACTGTGCCATGCACAGTGGATGTGGCCAGGGGGCGATATTCAAAGAAGTTGTGCCATAGCGCAACTCCATTGAATATCGCCCTGGCCACACCCCTGCGCAATTATTTTGAGCGTCACAGGGGCTTGCGCCACAAAATGTTGCAGTTTGAATATCTGGGCCTTTGTGAACAAGCTTTCCAATAATATCTTCCAATCTCCTAGACAAAATTTTAGCTAGTATTTTATTATTCAAATTCAATAAAGAAATTGGATGATATGATCCTGGAAGAAGTGGATTTTTACCTTCCTTAGGAAGTAACACAATCACAGCTTCCAAAAAAGATAGTTGACTGGAACCACCGGAGGTGAAAGAATTAAAAAAAGATTAACCAAAACAGGTGTAATCTGAGCTATACAGGTTTTATAAATCTCAATAGGGAGCCCATCCGGACCCAGTACTTTACCATTGCTTTGATAACTAATTGCTTCTCTCACTTCTTCTGTGATTTCTGCACTAAGTCTTAACTGTTCTTCTTGATTTATCTCTGAAATTTGAAATTTCTGAAAAGTTTCAAGATCCATAACTGGTACCTTTGAGGTGTATAACTGTTGATAAAAATGTTTAAATACCTCATTAATTTCTATGGGGTCAGTAGTTTTCCCTCCAGCAATCTCCAATTCCCTTATGGCTCTAATTGCTTTTTCTTTTTTTAAAAGATATGCCAAAACTTTTCCTAACTTATCAGCTTGAGCATAATATTTAGACCTACTCTTCATTATAATTCTTTCTGTTTTCACATCCAGTAATTTGTTATATTGCCATTTCAAATGTTCCTACCTATGACTGTCCCCATCCTCCTTAGCATGTAAATACCTATGTTCCACCCTTTTAACTTCCTTCTCTAAATAGTTCAATTATGTCACCGGAGATTTATATTTAATATAGGAATAATGAGAAATTATTTCCCTTATATATGCCTTCCAAGCTTTCCATATAATATCCATTGAACATCCAGATGACAAATTATGATCCATGTAAATTGCACTTTCTTTAACAAGAAAGTCCAAAAATTTGTCATCTTGGAATAACCAAGGGACCATCTTTTTTTTCTTGTTAAATGACTTACAGTGGAGTTTCAAGACTAGTGGTGAATGATCGGAAATTAATATCCCTGCATATAAACTCATAATCACTCTCTTAACCAAATCATGAGACCCCAATATAAAGTCAGTTCTTGAATATGTCCCTGTGAGGATGTGAAAAAAAAAAAATTCCCTGGAATCTGGATTTTCTGATCTCCATGGATCAAAAAGGTTAAGTTCTTTCATCCTTCTAATTAGTATGTGGGAGGCCTTCGACAGGGTGGAACCAGCCCTTTTTCTATCCATAATTGGGTCCAAAGTTAGATTAAAGTCCCCTCCTATTAAATATGGGCCCGGGAATTTAGATAAGTTAAGAAAAAAGTCTATAAAAAGTTCTGGGTCATCATTATTAGGACCATACAATGATAACATGGTCAAATCCTGATTGTTATGTACCACCTGACATATCAAATATCTACCCTGATTATCTAAAAAGGTCTCTTTTATTTTAATGTTTAAATTTGATGAAAAAAATTGCTACTCCCTTATGTTTTTTCCTCCTTGGAGCACAATGCATACCCTGCCCTCGCCATAACCTTTTGAATTTTTCAAATTCTTGTTGATTCCAATGAGTTTCTTGTGAAAAGAGACAGTTAATCCATTTCTTTTTCACAAAATTCAAAATTGTCTTCCTTTTAACCGGATTGGAGATACCATTGACGTGCCACATCACAATGTTTAAGAGATCTGCCATAATTTATGTTGATCACTTTTCTCTAAAGGGCATGAACCTTCAGTTATACTCCCTTTACTTATGCATAGATAATTTTTCCAATTATGCCCCCTAAATTATCCCAAAAATACATAATACCATTTCCCTTTTACCAAGAATCCTATAATAGTTCTTCCCCTTCCAAGTAACCCATACTTTTTTTTCTCTACTAACATAACCCCTCTCCCCACAGAGTCTATCCTTTCCCATATTCCTCCATATGTATACTTGCCATTGCAGTGCATTATCTGAGCTCCCAGACTTATAACCAAACCTCGATCAATTTGGTGGGCCACTTCCTGTTTCTGTATTAGTTTTAGCATTCTTTAGCTTTAAATCATTATATAATGCTCAGCTTCTTCAGAAGAAAAGAACATCTTCCCCACTCCTAGATACATAATCTTCAGTGAAATTGGTGTTGGGTGAAAAAAAAGAATTTGTTTTTCCCCAAAAGAAATTTTTTACATTTTTAAATTATGCTCTTTTTTGTTTACTTCCTGACCCAGATCTGGATAAATCAAGATATTGTTGTTGTTAAATTTTAAAGGTTTCCTTTTTTGGCAATCACCAGGAGTGCTTCTCTTTCTTGATACTTCATGAATTTAACATATATTGTTCTGGGATATTTAAAGCTTGGATTAGCAAAGGCTGAAGTTCTATGAGCTCTCTGTGACTCATCCCTTTCTTCAGGGTATTTTCTATCCAATAGAGGTGTTATCATTTTTCACAGTATTCCAGAATATCATTATGCTCCTCCCCTTCAGGGACTCTGAGAATCTTCAGGTTATCTTTCCTTGGTCTGAGTTCAAAATCCAACACGTTTTCCTTTAATGTTGTCATTTGTTGTGTGAGGATTCCTGTTTTTGATTTAATAGAGGGAAGCTCATCTTCAAGGCCAGACAGCCTGTCTTCAAAATGGGACATTCTACCATTAAGATCTGAGATTTCTTGTTTAACTTCTCTCATTTCCCTAGTTATGCCTTGTAGCTTCTCCTCAACATTTTGAAATCCAGTTTTAATCTGAAGTAAAATATCTTGATGTATAGTGTTATTCTCTTGTTTGCCATTAAAGTCCTCGGGGGGGGGTCAAAATTTCCTCCCGAACTCCCTTAGTACTGATTCTGTCACCCATTTCTCCATGTTCTGTATCAGTTTCTTGTGTTCTTATAAACCCTTGAGTTTTGTCTGAAGCCACAGTATATAAGATAGTTGTATTAAGTTGCACCCCTTCTGCCTCAGGTAACAATTTCTGCATACCAGCAGTACCCTGGCTATCTTGATCCACTAATTCCTCATTCACCACCATTAAAAAAAAGGGAGATTTATATCACACTGTATATCAGTGGTCATAATCAGGGGTAACACCTCAGAGTCAGCCCCAGAAATGTTTAGTTTGTTTGTTTGGTCAAAACTAAGGAAGGAAGATGATGGGCAGTTACTTTCCGATGTTATGTTTTTCTTATTAGAGGAACAACTCCCCCCCCCCCAACTGCTTACTGATTTTCTTGCTGTTTTCCAGTTCTCCTTCCTTTAGGTTTCAGGTCGGATTTAGGAAAAAATGGTCTGATCTCCTTTAAATTCTTGGGTCTAGTAGCCATTCAGAACAACTGAAAGAAAATGCCAAGTCCACAGCCAGCCCCAAAGAGCATAGAACCCAAAAACTAGATCCAGCATATGCCAAAAACCAGGCACAAAAAAACCCAGAAAGATTTCCCCTTCTTCAACCTGAAGCTGTATATCTCTGGGCTTTTCCCTTCCTTTTCCTTCTATTTATTTTTTTTCCCCTTTCCCCCCCAATTGCAAATTGCATAGTTAAAACTTTTTTTTTTACACATACATTCCTAGCTTAACACAGGGAAAAAGGGGAGGAAAGAGGAAAAAAGATTACAAACAAATGTCAACATACAAGGGGAGGCAGAATATGGATTGAAATAACCTGTTAAGGGAAGGGTAGAGAGAGTCAGCGTCTACCCATTTCTCTCTAAATACAATGACTCTTTAGATTTTTTACCCAATATTACTTTTTCTCTTTCCCCATTTCAAAAGATGTGATAGAACCTCTCAGATCATTTCAGATGTTCCAAGAAGTTCCTCTTTCCAACATCAAACATAAACACTTATCAACAAACTCTATGCCTTTTCCTCAGCCTTTTTAAAAACCAGGGTAGAAAGAAGTATTAAAGCGTGTTTGTTTAATATGGCATTTTATTTTTATTTTTTATTTATTTTAAACATTTGTTTACCGGGTAAGTACAATGAGCCAAAGGCCCGTTTTCATGTACGACCCAGGAACTGAATACATATACAGTCAAGATGTTTACAATAAACAGCTCACATCACAATACAATACAACATTTAACATAAATTACATAACATACATAATAAATATGAAATAATCTTAAAAACAATGCAATTTATCAAGAAAATAATTTCTTAACCTAATTTTAAAAGTTTAATATATCTCGAGTATTTTGATTTTCCTTTATTACTATCTCTTTACATCAAGATTTACACCCTGAGTCAGTCAACAATATCCAGAAAAGATGCTAAAACATCATTATTGGGTAACGATCTAATTTACCAAACCTTCCTTAGTAACATTACCCAAGGCAGCATTTCATATCCCCCAACTCCAACAAATTTTTCAGAAGGGCTTGCTTTACTGCCCAGGAGCTCTGATGTGCAGCACCTCACAATGCCATGTTAGTTACGCATTTGACTCCTCCTCACATGCGTCACCTTTATAATTTGTACTTGAGAGTGCATCTGAACTTCCTTTGTGAACTGAAGCTTTTCTAAATTCAGAGCATTTCCCTAGCTCAGAGCTGCTTTTTAACTCAGAAAACTCCTTTTTAATGTAGGCAAAATTTACAAGAGGGTATTGTGAGCTTTTTAATTTGGTGAGCTCCTTTTGAATTCAAAGCATTTTCCAAGCTCAGAGCAGCTTTTTTAACTGGAGAACTCCTTTGGAATTCAAAGCGTTTTCCTCTGTCAGAGCTGCTTCTGAATCGGAGGTCCCTTTCTGCAATCGGAGCTTCCATTTTAAAACAGGAACTGCTGACAGCTCTATTTTGCTCTCATTTTGTGCAATTGCTCTGATTTTGTACAGACAGCACAGGGATCTATAAGAGCTTTCTTAAATTTCATTAATTAGAGAGTTTGCCTGTTTTTACAGTGTATGGGATCCCTTCTGCTGGCTACCCACCCGCCTCCCACCACGCCCAGCGGTGGCTGGCCTGCTCTATATAGTATAATTATGGTGGGTCATGAGACCAAGGGTTGACTTTTCAATTAGCATAATTTACTAAAGCACCAATAGAGGGCACCTGGTTGTGCTAATTAAGCTGCAAGCAATTCTTGGTCTCCTAAACCTAAAAGCTTAGTTTTGGCACCCTTGTCACCACTCTACTTGGTTCAGCCTGCCTGCCCATTGAAGTAGCAATTATCTTCCTCCCTCAAACTCTAACTGATTTGTTGTACCTTTCTCCCCTGCCACTCCCCCTCACTTAACTGTCTACCACTGCTTGAGTCTCACTCTTGATGTGGGCCCTGGGATGAAAACCAATCGGTAGTCCTAATCAACAATTCCAAAGCAGCTCACTGCTATCCAATGCAACTCCAGCTGATTCAGCATGAGTGATAGACTCAACATTTTTCACCCATCTGGTAGACTCACTGCTAGACATCCTTTGGATGGTGGATTCATGTGCCTTGATGTTAGCTGATGATCAAGCTGAGCTATTCTTTTTCTTCATCACTTAACCTCCGTTGGTCCCCCCGGATTAATTAGGTGGGAGTGCACTCTGCTTGGTCCCCTTACCTTCATTTTTCTCCCTCAGCTAGAGTGCCACCTATTAGACTTCTTCATGTACTCCCTCTCTCTGTCATCCCCATGGCTGTTTTGCCCTTATAGCCTCATTTTCTGTCTACTATTACGGGCTGGAGCCACTGAGAGTAACCCTGGCCCAGTAAATACCCCCATCACCTCTTCCACTAGCATCTTCATAAGCCACCCCAGATTAAAAATCACTCATATGAACATCTGCAGCCTCCCTTCCAAATTCCACCAATCTAGAAGCTTGGGTATCACTGCACAAACCCCATATCCTCGGTCTCTCAGAAACCTGGTTAAAGCCACACCTCCCTGATGCAATGTACCAACTGGCAGGCTACTTCTTGCTATGCCACGATAGGCCCAGGGAAAATAAGGGGGGTGGTATCACTTTATACCAAATAAAACACCTTGGTTCCATGTCATAATAGTGATTGCAAAACAGCGATCACTATTATGGCAAGTTTTTATTGCTGAAAAGCAAATTGGCGATATAAACTTTAGAGCAACTCAACATCAGATATGTTAAAAGCAGTTTTTACTGGGGCTGCACATTCCATGCCCCCCTCATGGGGGGGCTGCCCTACACCCCCTGAATTAGGATTCTCAACCCAGGGGATGCATGTTGTAGGAGCAAAACCAGATGTCGGTAAAAAATTAAGTGCTGCAGCAAAATACAACCAGCTCCCAGTCCCGAACCCAGCACCTGCTGTGCCAGAGCTAGCCACCCACACCACCATGCCACATGGCTAGCTCAGCAGCAGAAGGTACTCCAGTCCCTGATAACCCCTTCCCTGTCCCTCCCCTTCTCCTCGTTATTCCCCCCTTCCATTTACCCTTCCCCATAGTTGCTGTCCCATACTCTCGCTATTCTGCAGGATAGCCCAGAATAATAGCACCCAAAATGAATCGCTACTTTTGTAGTCGCTCATTTTGGGTCACTATTATAATGTAATACCAAACCCCTTTCTGCCACTCTCTCCCTCAGCTCTGATCCTGCTTGCCCCAGTGATTGGCTCATCTCAGAGGTGACCCTGGGTTCCACTGAGAAACTCTAACTGGGGTGCTGTTACAACCCGCCAGTGGGGGCACTGATGGCCAGTTAAACCTCCTGGCTGGTTTTGGTTCACTCTCCCTCCTAGGGATACCATCCTCCTTGGTGATTATGACATCAACTGGTTAAGCACCCTGGAACCAGACTATGCCAAACTACTGAAACAGCATAATCTGGTACAGACCATCACAAGTCCCACCAGAAATAACCCACATACCTCTACTCTTACCCTGTTGGATTGTGTGATCACTAATAGAGAAGACAAGGTAATTCAGGCTGGGATGCTGGCTGACTCAACAAGTGATCACTCTTCCATGTACATCATCTGGTTCTCAATGATTAGGCACCCCCCAAGTACCTTTCTTTCCATAATTTTAACTTCTCAATGCCTCTCTCCTCCTGGAAAGTGTTAGGTCCATGAATTGGTTGGGCCTCTACACCATAACTGATGATACTTGGGCTGTAACTTTTTTCCCCAATGCCATCCTGGTGATCTAGGACTGCCACTTCCCACTCATAACTAGGAGAGTGAGAGGTGGATGTACCCGCTGGACTACTAAAGAACTCCTGACACTCATGAAAGCTAGGGACTGAAAGTGGGCAACCCATAAAACATTCCCTGCCCATGCCCTGTGGAATGAATACAGACACCTGTGAAATCAGTGCAAACACATGGTCGAATCTCTGAAATTGAACTATGACCTCAACCTCCAGAGGGAGAGCCTTGGTGATCCCAGGAAATTCTGGGGCTCCAATATCTCCCTTCTGAATCCTCATACTAACAGTCCAGTTATGAAACTTATTTCCCCTACTGGCCCTCTGACTTGAGCCATCTAAGGTAGCCCAGGCTTTCAATATTAAATTTACTGGTCCCTCTTCTCACCTCAACAAGCTTCCTGGCAGCCAATCTTCCTATCTGGGAACCTGAGCAACTCTCAGACCTCCTCACCTTGCCACCCCCTTCCCCCTTCTACTTCAGGGCCATCTCTCTTAAGGACACCTCCAAACACTTGAAGAGCATCCCCAACCTGCATAGCCCTGAGTCAGACAGCTTCTCCCTGTCCTACTCAAGCTCATTTCCCCTGCAATCTCCAGACCCCCACTTTTATTATCAACCTGGCCCTGTCCACCTCCTCCATACCTGACCCCTGACAATTTGCTAAGGTGGTACCCATTTTCAAACCTGGTGATCCCCACTCATCCAACAATTATAGACAGATTTCTATCCTCCCCACCTAAGCAAGCTCCTAGAGAAAATTGTGCATTATCAACTAACGGAATATATCGAGAAACACAACCTCATGTGCAGTCAGCAGCATGGTTTTCACAATAATCACAGCAACACCTCAGCCTTGACACTCTTTACTGACCATGTCCTTAAAAATATGGACCTGGGGGGCGTCACTGGTGCTATTTTTATGGACCTGACCAAGGCCTTTGACATGGTCAACCATGCCCCACTCCTCTTCAAATTGCATCAGCTAGGTTGCTCTCCTGAAACCTCCAACTGGTTTAGGAGCTACCTCTCGGGCTGTTCTCAGCCCGTGTGTATTGGTTCAGCCATTTACCCCACCCTGCTGGCATTTCCCTGGGCTCCATTCTTGGCCCCCTACTTTTTTCTATTATGTCAATTCCCTCTCCTCGAACAGTCTAAACTGTAATTACCTCCTTTATGTGGATGATCTTGTCATCTTTCATGCGTCCTCACTCGCATATGCTCTGTCCCCACCTGGAACTATGGCTGTGCCCACAGTTGGTTCATGTCTCACCTGCTTTTGGTTAACTGAAAGAAAACCAAATCCACACTATTTGCATCTAAACCCTTCATTGCCAAAACTCTTTAATCATGCTCTTTCTTCCAAAAATTCTCTCCTGATGGCTCGGTCCTTGAAAACATTACCACCTTTAAGTATCTGGGGGTAACGCTTAACCTCTCCATCTCCTTCACTGACCACATCAACCTTGGCGTTCACAGGGTAAATAAAAAACTAGGGACTGCCTATTGACTGTCATTTCTTGCCCCCGGAGGCTCACCTAACCATTGTCCAAGGCAACCTGCTCCTCATCATAGATTACTGTTTCCCCATCTATTCAGGCATGTCTTTGGTCCTCCAAGCTATGCTCATGTAAGTTTATAACAGTGCTTGCTGCTTTGCTGTCCTTGCTCCATTCTCAACCCATCACTGCAACTTCTATCATTAGCTCAGTTGGCTTCCTCTCCAAGGTTGCTTTGATTTTGCCCTCAGCTACATTGTGGATAACACCATTAGGCACAGGAATGTCCCCTTTTGCATCCCTAATCAAGATCAGAGCAATACCCAGGAGCCTCTGCTTATCCACTGTCCATCCTATTGAGATCGCAGGAATCTCTACCAACATGGGAGGAAAAGCCCTATCAGTACTGGCCCCTTCTGTGGAATGACATTTCCATTCCCCTTCATTCTTCAAACATGCATCTCATCTTTAAATCCCTTTTCAAAGCCTGGCTTCTGGTGGAGACAAGTTGTCACTGCTAGATGGGCAGCACTCCCACTTCTGAGATCTTTCCACCCTAACTACTAGCCACTTTTTTAGGATTTACTTTCCCATTGCCTTCTCGTATCTTGCTCATAACTTTTTTAGACTGCACTTCTGGGAACTACGCATGCATGCGGGGGATGGGGGTACCTATTTGGTCTTTATTGTTTGTAGTCAACTGGTATCTGTACCATCGTATGCCTGTTATTACTGTTTGCAGTTCTGTTTAATTTGTATTGTAATGTTTCACTGTTACTGCTGTTTCTCATTTTCGTATTGTTTATGCTATCAGTGCCACCTTTGGCCTGGGCCATGCCTCAAAATGGTCCTTTGGATCAGTGCAGTTCCCCAGTAAACAAAGACATAACTAATAAGTAAACAGAAATAAATATGTTTGCAGCTGACTTACAGTATATGCTGCTTCCACATGGGGCACTGTGCATACTTTCACTAAATACTACAGTCTAGACATCATCTCTCGTAGACATGCTGGATTTGGTCTTGCTTTGTTACGAGGCCTTTTGCCATGATGCCATATCAGAGCTTGCCATTCTTCCTGAGTACCATGTGTACTGAAATCAAAGTCTATTCCTGCACAGGCGTGCAATACTTCATCAAGGAAGCAAAGCTCTGTTTTGCACAAAATGAATGATTTGCACAAGTCTTATGTTGTACTGGAAACTATGAAGTAAAGATTTAAAAACTAAATACAAGATGTGGTGCCCATAACTTGCCTCACTACAATGAGGAGACTGCATGCCTGTGCAGGAATAGACTTTGACTGCTTAACCTTGAACAGAACACCCGTTCCCCATGGTAGAATGACAAAAAACTTGACTTGTGCATACCTTGTGTACTTCTTAGGAATCATTCCAAGGATATGTCCAATGGAGGTTATATCCTTAATGAAGATAGAACATTTACTCACAATAACAGCAGACATTTGAGAGCATCTCCTCCATTGGATCACAGTGTAGCAACCTTCCTTTCCCGCTTCTGAATTATACACTTTCAGGTTTGTCCACTGCCTTGCTTGTAGGTGTCCCTAAGTTTATTTATTTAGAAGAGATTCACCAGGAAAGCAACATGAACTGTGAAACAGCTCATTTCCAGAAGCGTCCTTGGCGGAGGTGGTTTACATATGGAGGAGGTGGGAGCCCATATCATGAGAACATTTGTACAGAATCATTACAATTTCTAATAAACAAGCATAAAAAGAAATAACATAGTTAGAAGACATGCACAATATATCCAAGGGCATTTAAAGATACAGGATAAGACAGTAGATCCACTGACACAGTACCGGTACTGCAGGATTTTGGGCACTACAATGGACTTGATACCAGTGACAAAGCAATTTCATGACAGAAGGGAGGAGCTGGCAGTTAAAAACAATGCTAAGTGCCTTATATATGCTATGTTTCCTGTTATATGCATCCTCTTATGTGCATAGTACTGGTCTGAACTCCTAGTTTCTCATGGTAGGAGACCCCCTCCAGCCTTATTTTTGTTGGGGGAGCTGAGGAGCAATTGTGTCACATATGATTATATAGGCAACCGATGTTGCATGTCAAAGTGGGAAGACCCCAGCTAGCAAAGGTTTCTGAGTGGTCCTGATGCTGACAGCTTACAGTTGCAAATGTGTGACCCCATGGAGGAAATTACTTTGCAGAGCTACTATTATGTGAAGTAACTGTTCCTTCTCTTGCTTCACTTATTGGTATAAACAGCATTTTATAGGGAGAAAATATCACAGTAATTGTAATGTCCTCAGTAGAAGGCACACAATTTCATAGGAAGAAAAAGTCAGAGTAATGTTGTTGTCCTCAGTAGAAAGCATTATTTGCTTGTCCACCTGTATTTTTATGTTGGCTTGCGCATGTGCAGCCAACATATTACAGTAGTAGCATATTTGGAGGAGCGGTCACTGTTGGGTGAATGCAGGGCACACATCAGTAGGTGCTCCCATCATTCCACAATAAGCCTGTATGCCAGTGCCACACCATGAATATATAATGTGGCAAGCACATCCAACGAAAGGTCTCCTGCAATGTGAGCAAAACTCATCATATGCAGCGGCACCTCCTGATGTGCTTTCTGTGGTGGAAAAACAAATTAACATGGCAGCACACTGCCTGCCATAATGCAGACTTCAGGGGTGTCCAATCCCCCTGTCAGCATGCCCTGATACAATGTATGTGCTGACAGGGGAGCCCACTCCCCATCAGCATCATGCACCCCGCCATTTGTTATGTGCCGCGAGTGCCGAGGGGTGCCCTATCCTGGCTCTTGCCCTTGCTTTGTTGTGTGCCGATGAGGGGTGTCCAGTCCCCGCCCGGCTACAGCATTCTTCCCAAACACTCAGGTGGCATGCTGGGAGCTCACCCCAGCATGCCAAATCCTCTGAAAAGAAAACTGTCCTGCAATGTTTTTACCCCTGTGAAAGAAGAAAATGGTCCCTCATGGTCTCCCCACCCCTCCCACAACCTGTGCTCACCCTCTGCACACCCTGCCTCCCACACCCCTCTCACTTCATACTTACCTCCGGAGTCTGGTGATAATCTTCGTGGACGGGGAACATGTCTGCACTCTTTAAAGCCAACCGCGAACTGAAGAAATGCCGGTAAGCTGTATAATGGCATAAATAGGTTGTTTTCAACTTTGGTGCATATCTCAGCCATTTTTTTGAATTTTTGCACCACATTTTCAACATGGAGTTATTGGGACCCCTCCTCATGAATTCTGGCACTGTCATGATGTTATTTGGTCCCGAAAGGTGATTTCTTGGTCACTGCTCTGAATCACCTTTTGGGACCGAGTAACGAACAGTGCCATTGTTCTCTCAAAAGCCTATGTTGCAAATTTGGTGAAAAATCAAAAAAATGGCTGTTTTATTAAGCATGCATTGTCCTGTTTCCACACGCTGTAACTTCATGAATTTGTAATATTTTCATCCAAATTTTCAAAATTGACATTTCTCCACACCTCCTTATGAACAGTACAGCTGTCATTTTACATATCCTGGCCAAAATGTGTTTTCGCACGTCTGGCACAGAATAGCACAGTCGCAGTGCAAAATCAATTTTTGGGACAGTTTGAGAAAATGACAGTGACACTGTTCATGAGCAGAGGTCTTAAAATATTTATGTTGAAAATCTGGTGCCGAACGCCCATAAAATTACTGTGTTACAAGCGTGCGTTGCGCAGTTTCCACGCACCCTTGTAACTTTGCAAATTTGCAACATTTCCATGCCACATTTTCAACACTGGCATTTTTTTCACACCTCCTTATCAACAGTACAGCTGTCATTTTTCACAGCCTGACCAAAATGTGTTTCCACATCTATGGCACACAATGGCGTGGTTGCTGTGGGAAATCAACTTTTGGGACTGATTAACAAAATCACGGCACAACTGTTCATGAGGGGAGGTCCCAAAATGCCTATGTTGAAAATGTGGCTAAAAATCTCCCAAAAATAACTGGGTTATGGATGTGTGTTGCACAGTTTCTATGCATGCTCATGACCACCAATTTTTCATATTTTCACTCCAGATTTTCAACTTTGCCATTTTTTTATGCTTCCTCATGAACAATACAGATGTCATTTTCTACATCCTGCCCAAAATGTGTTTTCATCCCTGTGTCACCAAATGGTATAGCCGCTGTGCAAAATCACCTTTCAGCTAATTAACTGATAGTGCTGCTTTTTATGAGGTGGGCTCACAAACAGCCCATGTTGAAAATTCGGAGTAAAAATACCAACACACGCCTATGGTGTTACAGTTTCCAACTGTAACACCCCACCCTGTAGAGACTGACAGGTGTCAGGGGTGTGACTTGGGATCTTCGGCTGTAATGCTCATGCCATTCCACCCCCACCCTGCAGCCAGTGACAGGCATTGTGGTGTGCCTTGTACTGTTTGGCCACAAAGTTCACCCCATTCTCCTATACTGCACCCACCTCAGCATATTTCCTTATGGAATGGGGTAAGTATAATGCCCAAAGACCCCAAAGCACACCATGACACTTGTCACTGTCTACATGGTAGGGTGAGGTACAATGGCATGAGCATCATAGCTGATGACCCAAAGGCACACCCCAATGCCTGTCAATCTCTACAGGGTGGGGATGGGGTTGGCATCACTTCAATACTTCAGTGCCATTCCTATTATGCATCTCTGACTCTGACAATGCCAATGTCAATCCAGCGAGACAACATTCGGCATTGACAAATGCTTGTTGTCTCTGTTTGCATGTGCTGATTTTCTGCTTGTCCCTCCTTGTTTTCATGATCAATTTTTCTTTTAACCCCTTTTTATTCTTCCTCATTTTCATGCTCCCTTTCTCTACCACTATCTAGTTGTTCCTCCTCCTCCAGTTGTTGTTCCCTTCCATTCTCATTGTGTATCTCATGTAGTAGTTCCCTTCTCATAGTGTTTTCTTGCCTGCTATTAATGTTCTGGTTGTTCATTTTGTATACAAGCTTACACTGTTAAAAACAGAAGAAAAAATACATTGCCATAAGGTGGAGGCATACAATAATGCATAAGTGCAGTTTCTACAAAAACAGATAAGTATTATTAAACAAAAATTCTTTACAGTAATATAGTTTAACATACTTAATGGATACAAAAATTAATGAAATGAACTGTTCTGTACTGTACTATTGGCACCTTTGTCCTCAGGTGCCGTAGTGTCTTCTCTTTCTCCATAGATTTACTCCTTTTGCATGTATTCTGTCTTTCAAAATTTTCCTTTCCACTACCAACAGACAACCTATAACAGGTGGTGTCCTATTTACCAGGCTGAGACTTGTTATTGGCCAAGATAACACCACATTGGATTTTCAGCTCCCCACAGCAGCGGTGCAAGAAGACAGGGGTGGGGACAAGGCAGAGGACACAAGGGTATAAATCAGGAAAGCAAGGAGCAAGAGTAAAGGAGACATGTAACTGAGAAAGTAACAAGGGAAGAAGGGGTCAGGGAGAGCTTCAAGGAGCAGCACAGGCAGGGGAAGGAAGGAAGATGGCAGGGAGGGAGGGAGTATGGTAGAGACAGCCAAAGGCACCAATGCAAAGAATCTGGTAAGTGAAATTCCAGACCTAGAGGCCATTATGGTGGAGGCTAGCTTAGATTTGGTGGCCATAAAATAGTTGTGCTATACTGATAGCCATGACTAAAACATTGCCATAATGAGGTACTCTCTGCTCAGGAGAGACAGGGAAGGCAGGAGACAAAATGGGGTGTCACTGTACGTGAGAGGGGATGAGAGGTGTGGTTATGCTATACATGAAGAAGGGTATCAAGGTCACAGATGTACAGGAGCACATAGATGAAACAGAAGGATTGGGAGTGCAATGGGTCATGCTGTAGACAGGTACTGGTACCACTAGCCAAACAAGGGTGTTATTCAGACCTCTAGCACAGGGAGAGGAGTTGGATAAGCTACTTTGGAAGTCCTCATCAGTATGGATGGTAAGGGGAGACTGCTAGTTTGAGACTTCAATCTGCCAGATGTGGACTGGAGCCTTCCAAATGACCAGAGGAGGGATTTTAAGGTTAAAATGGGACTGGGGCTGTGCAGAGGGGGGCCATGGAAAGGCAGACATCTTGAACAACTACTTCTGCTCTGTGTTCACATTGGAAATAGAAGGGAGGGACCATCAGTAAGTAACAAGAGTTATGGAGTGAGGAGGTGGGTACTAGTCCTTTTTCAGAGGATGCAGTACTGAAGGGATTCATAAATATGAAAGTGAAAAAGGCAATGGGACCAGATGAAGTGCATCCAGTGGTACTGAGGGAGCTCTGGGAGGTACTGGCTGTACTTCTGGCAGTCTTATTTAACAGCTTACTGGAAACAGGAGTGATTCCAGAGGTCTGGAAGAGGGCAGATATAGTCCCACTTCACAAAAGTGGTATCAGCTGGCATTTATAGGCCAGTCAGCCTGACATTGGTGGTAAGAAAGTTAATGGAAATAATGCTGAAGGAAAGGATCGAGCTTCACTCCAACAGGCTTCAAGGCCTGAGGCAGCACGGAATCATGGGGAGGTCATGTCAAATGAATATAATTAGTTTCTTTGACTAGGTGACCAAGGATTTAGATCAGGGTGGAGCAGTGCACTTGGCCTACTTAGTTTTCAGTAACGCTTTCAATTTCATTCCACAAAGGAGACTAGTAAGCAAGCTAAGTAGCTTAGAATGGTGTCTAATTGTGGCAAACGTGGTAAGAAATTGATTAGGAGATGGGCAAAAGGAGGTGCTGGAAAATGGAGTTCACTCTGGGGAAAGGAGGGTGACCAGTAGAATGTGATGGCAGATAAGGACTGCTTGGCCCACCTAGTCTGCCCATTTCCCTACCTAATTGATAAGCTGCAGATGCTAGTTAACCAACAGCCTACTTCCACCAACCCCCCACAAAAATTGCCTTATGTCTGTCTCATGCATTCTTGAATTTCCCCACTGTTTTTGACTCCATGACCTCCTCAGAAAGGCTGTTCCATGCATCTACAACCCTCTCCATGAAAAAATACTTCCTCACATTACCTCTGAGCCATTCCCCCTCTATCTTCAAATTGTGCCCCCTTGTTCTTGCACATCTCTTTTTCTGAAAGATGCTACCCTCTTGGACTTTGTTGATTCCCTTGAGGTACTTGAAGGTTTCTCTCATGTCCCCCATCTCCCTCCTTTCCTTGAGGACATACATATTAAGCTCCTTTAGTCTCATTTCATATGACTTCTGGTGCAGACCCTGCACCATTTTGGTTGCCCTCCTCTGGGCAGCCTCCACCCTGTCTATGTCTTTGCAGAGATGGAGTCTCCAGAACTGAATGCAGTACTCCAGATCGGGTCTCACAAACTGTCTGTACAGAAGCATAACAACTTCTGTTTTCTACTGGTGATGCCTCTCCCCATGCATCCCAGTATCTCCCCAGGCCTTCTTACTTCCTTCTCACATTGCTTGCCCACCTTTCTGTCATCTGATATATAACAATTCCCAGGTCCCTATACATTTTTGTTGTTGTCGGTATCTCACCCCCCCATTGTGTACTCTTCCCCTGGGTTTTTGTTTCCCAGGTGCATTACTTTGTATTTCTTTCCATTGAATCTAAGCTACCATGCATTTGACCATTCCTCCAACCTTGCCAAGTCCCTTCCCATCCTTTCCACACCCCTTGTGTATCAACCCTGTTGCAGATCTTTATGTCACCTGCAAAGAGACATGCTTTTCTTTCCAGTCCATCTGCAATGTCACTTATGAAGACATTAAAAAGGACCAGACCCAGTAAAGAACCCTGTGGTACCCCACTGGTAACCCCCCCCTTTCTTCATTGTGGACTCCGTTTGCTATTACCCTCTATATCCTGTTGTCCAGCCAATGTTTTACCCAGGTTACCTCCCTGTGACCCACTACCAGGCTGGCTAATTTGTTTATTAATTTTTTGTGTCGGACTGTGTCAAATGCCTTGCTAAAGTCTAGGCAGGCCATGTCCACAGCCCCTCCCTGGCCTACTACATTGGTCACGCAGTCAAAGAAATTGATTAGATTCATCTGACATGACCTTCCCTCTGTGAATTTATGCTGCCTTGGGTCCTGTGCCCCACTGGCCTCTAGGTACTCAACAGTTCTTTCCTTTAGAAGTAATTCCATCATTTTCCCTACTACTGAGATCAAACTGACAGGTCTGTAGTTTCCTGCCTCTGTCTTGCTCCCACTTTTGTGAATGGGGAATCACATTCGCCCTTCTCCAGTCCTCAGGTACCACACCATCTCCAATGATTTGTTAAAAAGGGTAGCCAATGGTGTTACTAGTTCTCCTCTTAGTTCTTTTAGAACTCTGGGGTCAATCCCATCAGGCTCCATTGCTTTGTCCACCTTCAATTTCAGGAGTTCTTTCAGAACCTTTTCTTCTGTGAAAGGACTGATATTGGCCCCCCTATCCAGAGTGCTTCTATTGACTGGATTAAGTACCTACTCCTCCTCCTCTTCTTTTGTGAAAACTGAGCAGAAGTATTCGTTCAGTATCCCTGCTTTTTCACTGTCCTCTCTGCCCACCACCCTCCTCTTTGTTAAGCCTCAGTATCCTCCCTTTGTTTTCTTCACTCCTAATGTACCTATAAAAGATTTTATCCCCCTACTTAACCAGGTTGGCTATCTTTTCCTTTGTTTGGGCCTTTGCTATTCTGACTGCCTTCCCCGCTTCCTTCTGCTTTAACTAATACAGTTCTCTGTCCTGCTCTGTCTGTGTTTCCTTATACTTTCTGAATGGTATCTTTTTGTCCTTAACCTTCCCCGCCACCTCTTTTGAGAACCATAGTGTTTTTTTTCTTTCATTTTGATTTGTTTATTTGCTTCACACAAAGGCTTGTTGCATCTGTGATGGCAGATTTGATGTTTCCCCATTGTTGCTCCACTCTCTCCTTCTTGCCTGTTTGCTAGTGCTTTTCTGAGGCACTCTCCCGTTTTGACAAAATCAGCCCTCTTGAAGTCCAGTACCTTCACTTTTGTATGGCTTGACTCTACAGCTGAGTTTATTGTGAACCACACTGTTTGGTGGTCACTTGTTCCCAGATGGCTACCAACTTCTAGATCTGAGTTCCTCTCTCCATCCCCATTTGAGAGTACCATGTCTAAGATTGCTTCCTCCTGAGTGGGTTCCAACACTTGCCATCTGAGGCATGCCCCCTGTTGGGTATCGAGAATGGCTCTGCTCTTGAATGTGGCTGCAACAAAGGTGCTCCAGTTAACATCTGGCATATTCAGGTCCCCCATAAGCAATATCTCCCCTTTCTCTGCCATCCTAAGGATGGCTTCCATCATTTCCTCGTCCATTTCCTCCCCCTGAGACGGAGGTCTGTATACAACACCTGTGCGGATTCAGGTGCCATTTCCAATCTCCAGGGTGGCCCATGGTGCCTTCTCTCCTTCCTTTTCACCCTGTAGTTCCAATGCTTTGATCCCTTCCCTTACATAGACAGCTTCTCCTCTTCTACCCTCTCTATCCCTGCTGTAGATTGTATACCCTGGTATGTTGATATTCCAGTAATGGTTCTCTGTGTACCATGTTTCTGTGTCTGCCATGATATCCAGGCATCCCTCTTCCATCAAGGCCACCAGTTCAGGGAGCTTGTTACCCAGACTATGGGCATTGATACACATTACCCTCCATTTTTTGATGGCCTTACCCCTTTTTGCCCCATCCCTGTCCTTACTGTCTTTGTATTTTTCTCCATTTACCCCTGCCCTTCTCCCTATCGACTTCTCTGTCTTGGTGTTTACCTCACTAACTACCCTGATATTTTTTTTGGGGGGGGGCTAGGATTTCCCTTCTCCTTTTCAGTGCCTTCCCCCTTGGCTAGTTTAAATACTGCCAATGAAGCATTTAAACCTATCACCTAGGATCCTGGTCCCCCTCCTGGACAGATGCAGACCATCGTGCCAGTATAGGCCTGCATACCTCCAGGTGGACCCCCAGTCCCCAGTGAAGTCAAAACCCTGAGCTCTGCACCAGTTTTTCAACCACTGATTGAATCCTATGGTGCAGAGCACCCCAGCCTCTCCTATGCCATAGACAGGTAGCACCTCCGAGAAGGTTACTGTGCATGCTACTTGTCTAAGGCCCCTTCCCAACTCCACAAACTCCTCCTGCACTGCTCTGATCCCTTTCCCAGCCAGGTCATTTGTCTCTAGGTGGACAATGACATCCAGATCCCTCCACCATACAGCTGCTCCAATGATCTTGAGGATTCACTCCCTGTCCCTCCAAGCCATGGCACCAGGCAGACACCTTACCTCCCTCTCCACTCTCTCCCACTTCTACCTTCCTAACAATGGAGTCCCCCACCAGGAGTTGTTTCCTTCCCCATGAGGTCCCATGCCACCCTCCTATGGGTCTCCTTTGTGGAGGTTCCCAGCATCCTCCTTAGTCTCCACCATGGGTGCCTTCATAGAGGAACCCTACTCTGCCAGAATGGCATATGAATTGTGGATATGTACAACTGGAGGGATGCACCTCTGTTCCACCACCCTAACCCTCCCTGAGCCTACTGTGGTCCAATCACTCCTTTTTCTTGGCAACCTCTGAGGCTGCAGCAGTGGTGGTCCCTGGGTGGGTGAGGTGCCTCAGGGATTAGTGCTGGAACTGGTCACCTTTAATGTCTTTATAAGTGACATTGTAGAAGAGTTGGAAAGGAAGGTCTCCCATTCTTTGCAGATGACACTCTAGGAGGGATGGAAAGGATGAGCAGAGACCTGAGAAAATGCAGAGTTTTCAAAAGTATGGCAGCTGGGTTTCAAAGTGAACAAGTGCAAAATAATGGACTTAGGGCAGAAAAACCCAGGGACAGAATACAAAATGGGTACAATGTTACTGACCATCACAAAACAGGAAAGATACAGGGATATTCCTAGCAGATGACCTAAAGGAGGCCAAGAAATGCAACAAAACTGTTGGGAGGTCCAGTGGGTTGCTGGGATGCATAGGGAGAGGTATCACCAGCAGAACAAGGGAGATGGTGTTGTCAGTGCATAGACTGCTTGTAAGGCCATACCTTGAATACTATGTCCAGTTCTGGAGACCACATCTCTGGAAGAAGATATGTGAACAGTATAGCTTAATCCCCTTACCACTGGACATTCTTCTCCTCTTATCCCTATTTCTAAAACTACTGCAGTAGTAAATTCTACCTACTGCATTCTGTGGTCTCTCTCTTGATCTTTTCACTTTTCTACGATGATGGGGTGGCCTCCTATCATGGGATCTTCTCTCTCTCTCTCTCTCTCTCTAACCCCCTCTAATTTTTCCTATAGTTCACGTGGTAAGAATGTTTCAGTATTTGGTGAACAAAGGTAAATAATGCTAGGCACCATACTGTGACCTAGTATTACGGTCTAGATATCCCCCAGTGTTCTCAGGATTAGTAATGAAGCCCACTCAATAAGAACAGTGGTGATTTTGGTTAAAAGCACATATTGAAACTGACTGTGTTGCCGTAAAATGCTTCCCATATCATTCCCTATGTTAGTACACTTTTTACCCTTTGGTTGGACTTCCTTTCCTGCTATCTTCTGAATTAAAAGAATACGTTTTGTAGCTTACCAGGTTTTGGGTTGGCTGTGAAATAGTAGCTGTACAATTTGGGTTATTCTCTCACAGGTGCTGCAACACTGTTCACAGCTTTCGGGTAGCATTCTTGACCAGAATTAATTCCTCTGATACTGTCCTCCTGCCCTGTGGGGTCCCGCAGGGTTCCATTTTGGCACCCATGTTGTTTGCTGTCTATATGCTGCTATTGGGAGACATTATTAGGTGATACAGTTTGGCTTTTCACTGCTATGCAGATGACACCCAGCTGTATCTGTTCTTTAGTCCTGGACAGGAAGATGCAGTCTCTATACTTAACAGCTGTCTATCCGAGATCAAGGATTGGATGAGTGCCAGCTGGCTGAGGTTAAACTCGGATAAGACTGAGGTGTTGGTGGTGGACCCAGGTCATCTTGAGGTGGGTTGCAGGGCTGGGCTTCCTTCAGGCATATGGATCGATGGTGCCCAGCTCCCAACTTCAGACCGGGTGCGTAACCTGGGCGTTATTATTGACTACGGTTTGACCCTGAAATCTCAGGTGTCATCCGCTGTCAAATCCTCCTTTTACCATCTTAGGAATATTGCTTGGGTAAAACACATAGTTCCTCCGGCTGACCTTCTGACATTGATCCATGCCTTTGTTATCTCTCGCCTTGATTACTGCAATGCCCTGTACCTAGGGCTACCGGGGGTTGATATCCGCCGCTTGCAGCTGGTGCAGAATGCAGCAGCCAGGCTTTTGACTGGGACATCTATGAGAAGTCATATTACGCCTGTGCTGTGCGAACTGCACTGGCTGCCGGTTCAGTGGCAGATCACCTTCAAGGTCGGGTTACTTACCTACAAAGCCCCACATGAACAGGGACCACAGTATCTTCAAGATCTCCTTATTCCCTACTGTCCCTCTCGCTCACTCCAATCCACCGATGAGGGATTGCTAGAGATTCCCAGGGTTTGTTTAAAAACATCTGGGGCATGGGCATTTTCCTACGCTGCCCCCACCCTGTGGAATTCTCTACCTTGTCAGATACGAAGCTGCCTGACCGTCGAAAGTTTTAAGTCGGAATTAAAAACTTATTTATTTTTAAAAGCATATGGAGAGTGATTTTATTGTGATTTTATTGTGATTGTATTGTTACTATTGTTGTTGATGTTATAAGTTTCTAAATTCAAATTGCCTGTCTATTTGTACAGCGCTTTGGTTTTGAAAAGCCCTTAAAAATAAATTTTTACTTACTTTTACTTACTTACAAGCTCAGTGCAAATGTGAAGATTTCTTGTGCTTGTCCCATGCCTACAAAGGAAGAGATTTTTCCTACTTGGGCTCTGACGGTAAAGACCATGCGCATTCCGCACTGCAAAAGCCGAATGCAAGGATCAGACCGCCGAGACCTTTTTTAGGGTGGCATATTTACAATGCTTGGCTCAAGACTAGAAAGGTACAGAAGTGCAGACCGCTCCAGACAGCCCATATTCTCAGAAAGGCACAAGAAAACAGTGCTTTAGGTGAGTACCCATGTTGATAAAGTAAAAACAGTAGGAGAGTTTTATGATTTTTTTCTCACAAGCAAATCGGGGTATGTGCAGCCCAGAATAATTTTAGATAACCAATAATTTCTCAAGAACAACACCCAGATGCATAACCAAGATACTGGGTAGCCAATTACAGAGATTTTTAGCTGTAGTTGGGGAGAAAAAGTAATAAGCCAGTTGGCAAGACCTTTTTGTTAAGCGATATTAGGACAAGACATAAGCAAAGGTTAGACGTACCTGTGGACTTGTGCAACTGCAGGAGTAGCATGACGTGAAACCCCTCTTTAGGGCCAGTGACCCCCTGGTGGACTAACTTTATAGTCCAGGGCTGTGGAGAAGTCACATTCTAGAGGTGGGATTAGTGCCTTAAGTGACCATTTCTTATGCACACTTGTGTGTGTGTGTGTGTGTGTGTGTGTGTGTGTGTGTGTGTGTGTGTGTGTGTGCGTATATATATTATATACAGTATATGTACATGATGTTTCCTTTTCCACAATGATGTGATACATTAATAAAATAAAGATATTTTATATGGTCTCTGGTGACACTCCACTTTATGTATTGGAATAGTTTATTTTATGTATTAGAGATGGAGGCGGATCAGGTGACCCATGATGTCACTGGCCTAGTATTATAAAAAGCATACAGGTCTGATTCCAGGCAGATAGGTGTTGTGCACAGAAGATAGTGGTAACTTTGTTCTTAGCTAGTACCACTCTGTGGTAGTACTCCAGTTTAGAATACCGAAGTTCAGTAAGAGAACTTTGGATTTGTTTTCTGTTACTTCAAGTAAGAAATATTTTATTTTGAATTTATTTTTTGACTTTGAAAATAAATCTTCTACCACACAAAGTTTGTGTGTGAGAAATCTACAAGAACTGTGTTCGTTGTCACTACCCACTAGCCCTATCACAACATAGACAGGTGGCAGTGGTCGAGAAGAGGGCAATTGAAATGGTGAGAGGGTCTGCACCAAAAGCCTTATGATGAGAGACTAAAGAATCTCAATATGTATACCCTTGACGTACTATGAAGTTTGGTGGGGGGGGGGTAGATTCGGGAGAGATGTGAGAAAGTATTTCTTCAAAGAAAGAGATGCCTGTAATAGCCTTTTACTGAATGTAGTGAAGGTGAAGACAGTGATGGGGTTCAAGAATGCATTGGATAGGCCTAAAGGTATCTTAGTGGAAAGAAACAGGGGTAGGGAGAAAGAGCCAGAGACAAATTAGGGTTTGCAGTGTACTGTAGGTAGGAAAACAAGAGGAAATCTGTGTGGATCAAGCAGTCCTTATCTCATGTCAAACTCTATGTTTCTGTGTTTGAAGCTTCAGCAAGGAGCAGGGCCATCCTTAACTCCTTACAAGGGTCTTTTCTCAGGCAGCTACTCAAAGAATCTACTAGGGACAAGGTATTGCTGGACCTGGTGCTTACTAACAGGGACAGCATTGCAAACATCACAGTGGAAGTTCCCTATTTACTAGTGATCACCATACACTGAGGTTTTAAATTAAGATGTGAACAGAGGAAAACTACACAAGGATGAGGGTCTTGGAGCTTAGGAGTGTGGATTTTAAAGAAACTGTAGACTACATCAGAAACTGCCTCTTGGGGCAATTGTGAGGGAGGGGTAGAGGCACGGTACAGAAAAATAAGGGAGGGGATAATTAAGGCAACCAACCTCTGTGTGAAGGAAGTGACTGAAAGTAGAAGAAACAAGCATTTGTCAATGCCGAATGTTGTCTCCCTGGCATTGGCATTGGTAGTGCAGGAGTTAGAGACTCATAATAGGAATGGCAGTGAAGTACTGAACTGACACCAACCCCACACCCACCCTGCAGAGATTGACAGGCATTGGGGTGTGTCTTTGGGTTGTCAGCTATAACGCTTATACCATTTTACCTCACGCTACCCTATAGACTCTGACAAGTGTCATGGTGTGCTTTGGGGTCCTTGGGCATTATACTAACCCCATTCCAGAAGGAAATATGCTGAGGTGGGTGCAGTATAGGAGAATGGGGTGAACTTTGTGGCTGAAGACTCCAAGGCACACCTTGATACCTGTCAGTGGCTGCAGGGTGGGGATGGGGGTGGAATGGTGGAAGCATTACAGCTGATGATTCCAAGTCACACCCCTGATGCCTGTCAGTCTCTACAGGGTGGGGTGTAACAGTTGGAAACCCTAACGCCGTAGATGTGTGTGTTGGTATTTTCACTCCAAATTATCAACATGGGCTTTTTGTGACCCCACCTCATGAGAAGTGGCAGTATCAGTTTGTTAGCCAAAAGCTGATTTTGCACAGCGACTGTGCCATTTGGCATCACAGATACTTAAACATATTTTGGGCAGGATGTGAAAAATTACAACTGCACGAGGAGGTGTAAAAAAATGCAACATTGAAAATCTGGAGTGAAAATATGAAAAATTGGTGAAGTCATGAGCATGCATAAAAATTACGTAACACATGTCCGTAACACAATTATTTTTGAGGGTTTCTTAAAGCACATTTTCAACATAGGTATTTTGGAACCTCCTCTCATGAACAGTGTCACTGTGATTTTCTTAATGTGTCCTGAACACTGATTTCCCACAGTGACCGTGCTATTCTGCGCCGGAACTGCAAAAACACATTTCGGCCAGGATGTGAAAAATGACAGCTGTACTATTCATAAGGAGGTGTGAAAAATGCCATGTTGAAAATCCTGGCATGAAATTATTGTGAATTTGCCAAGTTATAAGGGTGCATTGAAACTGCACAACACATGCTTGTAACCCAGTCATTTTATGGACTTTCATCACCAAATTTTCAACAGAGGCATTTTAGGACCTCTGCTCATGAACAGTGTCACTGTCATTTTGTCAAACTGTCCTGAAAACTGATTTCGCACAGCAACTGCGCTATTCTGCACCGGATGTGCGGTAACACATTTCGGCCAGGATATGTAAAATGACAGCTGCACTGTTCATAAGGAGGTGTGGGAAAATGGCAATGTTGAAAATCTGGAGTGAAAATATTACAAACTCATGAAGTTACAAGCGTGCGTAGAAACTGCGTAATGCACTCTCGTAAAACAGCCATTTTTTTGGATTTTTGTCACCAAATTTGCAACATAGGCTTTTTGAGAACCCCCCTCATAAACAGTGGCACTGTTATTTCATTAATCGGTCCCAAAAGATGATTCAGCACAGTGACCGCGAAATCACCTCTCGGGAATGTATAATGCCATGACAGTGATTGAATTCCTGAGGAGGGGTTCCAATAACCCCATGTTGAAAATTTAGTGCCAAAATTCTCAAAAATGGCTGCGATATGCACCAAAGTTGAAAAACCCTATTTATGCCATTATAGAGCTTACCGGTACTTCTTCAGTTCACAGTCAGCTTTGAAGAGTGCAGACGTGTTCACGGTCCACTGAAGATTGTCACGCGGGGCTCCGGAGGTAAGTATGGGGTGAGGGTGTGTGTGTGAGGAGGTGGGGTATGCAGATGGTAGGTGCTGGTTGAAGGAGGGAACAGGACAGACTGCAAGGGACTGTTTTCTGATTTACAGGTTTAAAAAACATTGCAGGACGTTTTTATTTTTACAGGGCATTTGGCATGCTGGGGTGGGCTCCCAGCATGCCACCTGAGTGTTTGGGGTGCTGTAGCCAACGGGGGATCGAGCACCCCATCGGCGCATAGCAAAGCGAAGTGGGGGGACAAGAGCCAATGGGGATTGGGTACCCCCTTGGCACACAACAAATGGGGAGGACATTATGCCAATGGGGAGTGGGCTCCCCCCGTTGGCAAATTAAACTGGGAAGGGGGACTAAAGCTGATGGGGATTGGGCCCCCTTTGACAAAGAAAGACTGTTGGGGGGGCACATAATGCAGAGGGGGATTGGGCACCCCCTCGACACACACATGAAATGGGAGGGAGGGGTCATTATGTCGACGAGGAGTGGGCTCCACCATCGGCAAATGAAGTGGGTCAGGACATGCCGACAGTGGGATTTGGCACCCCTGAAGTCAGCACTCTGCATGGTGGCAGTAAGTGCTGCCATGTTTTTTAAACTGCTTCACCAGAAAAGGCACGCTGCTGCATGACGAGCTTGGCTGTCATTGCAGCAGATCTTTTCTTTGTTCTGGTGGTCAGTTTACATGTCGTTGGTGTCAGCGCCTGTAGCTGCCTTATTGGGGAATGAGGGATGCACCTACTGATGCATGCCTTCATTCGCCCACAGTGACCACACCTCCAAATCTGCTACTGCTGCAATACGTTGGCTGGCATGCAAGCAGGAGCCAACATAAAAAGGAACCACTATGGTTTTATTGGGGAAGTAGACAAAGTGGTGAAGCAAAAAAAAAAAGTGGTATTCAGAAGGTACAAGGAAATGCAGAGGATGGCAGTGAGGGAGGTACACCAAATAAAACAGAGAGAAGCCAAAAACATAGTTACAGGGGGCAAAAGCACAAACAGAGGAAAAGACAACAAGAGGGGTAACCAAAGGCAATAAGCCTTTCTTCATTTAAGTAAGTGAGAAGTGGAAAGCAAGGGGAAATATAGTGAGGATAAAGAGGGTGCCAGGGGAAGACTGCACAGAAAAGGGTTATAAAAGGGGACATCCCGAACAGGTACTTCTGCTCAGCCTTCACAGTGAAGGGGGTGCTGAGCAGCAGGAAGCAGCAGGAACAAAGGGAGGGAAATGGATACAAATCCATTTTCAGAGGAAATAATCCTGAAGAAACTTGCAGCTCTGAAAGTAGACAAGGCTATGGGACCAGACAGAATATACCCATTGGTGCTATAGGAACTCAGGCAGGTAATAGCTGCCACACCGATGGCCTTATTCAAGAGTGTACTGGAAACAGGCATGGTTTTGGAGGACTGGAAGAGAGCAGATGAGGTCTAGCTCCATAAGCACAGCAGCACAGATGGGGCTAAGAACTATAGGGTTGTCAGTCCCATGTCAATGGTGGGGAAATGAGTGGAAACCCAGTTAAAGGAAAGGTTGGTAGTGTATCTTGAACCCAGTGGGCTACAAGACTAAAGGCAACATGGATTTGTGAGGAGTGGTTTTCCTGGGGGGTTATACCAGGTGACAGGGCATCAAATCAAGGGAGGCCGGTAGACATGGCCTATCTGGACTTTAGCAAAGCCTTTAAAATGGTGCTGCAAAGGACACTGATAAAGAAATTGAGCGATCTGGTGCAGTGGCATAGAGGGCGGAGGTGCTGGATGCCTTACCTTTCACCATGCCTGTGACCCATGTCTGGGAATGAGCACGGACCGCCATAGGTTGACTGGAGGTGGGGGGACTGGATGAGGATTGAGCAGCTGCTGGCAGCTCTACTAACCTGGAGAGGGGAGGTCATCTCTCCCGGCCTTTGACTGCCATCATGTGGAGGCATGATGGTGGTGCAGGCAGGGCATGGAGATTGGCACCAGGCCAGGGATGGGTGGAGCGGAGTCTACTAGGGCCAAGGCGTGCATGTGAGGCTCCACACATGTGACGTCCTTGTCTGGGGACTCTGGAGAATAGCAAGAGAAAGTCAAAAATCAGGGGCCATGGCTGGATGAAGTCCCCCGCATCAGCTCTGGTGGTTCCCACGATAGTAGTGAGGTACCTGAACAATCATGGATGCCCGGTGTCGGATGGCCAACACAAGCTGCCGCACACTGGTAATGATAAACAAAGGATGGAAAGAAATTGAGCAGCCTATGCATGGGATCTGAAATGGTTAATGGGATTAGAAAACATTGCAGTGTCACCTGAAGTTGATGCAGAATGCAGTTGTTAGGCTGTTGACTGGCTCTTTGAGGGCCAGAATGATTTGCACTGGCTGCCAGTTAAGTGATGTATCTCCTTTAAAGTTGGGTTGCAGACTTATAAGGCCCAACATGATCTGGCCACAAGTTACTTGAGTGATCACCTACCCCCTTACAAGCCCTCAAACCCTCTCTATTCCACTAAGGAGGGCCTCTTGGTCATTCCCAGGACCAGGTTAAAAACCTCAGGGACTGGACTTTTGAGGTTGCACTTCCGGTCCTTGACAATTTACTTGTGAGGGCCCAGAGGGAGACCTCCCCTTGGTGGAGGCCTTTAAAAGGGTTCTAAAAATCTACTTGTTTGCACAGGCTTGTGGGGAGGGAGTGCCTCGCTTTGCCATCCCTAGTGAGGTTTTTTAATAGCTGTTGATATTTATATACTGTATATTTAATGTAGTTGAGACTGTTATTTAAGTCATAATGTGGGCTTTATTTATTTGCTATGTTTAACATCACTGTCTGTTGTAATGGCACCCCCCGAGCCTCAGAGGAAGGTCACCACAAAATAAATAAAGTTTTTTTCTACAACTACTACTATTAGTGACAATTCAAAATAACTGGAAGAGAAGGTAAAACTTTTTGCAAATTACACCAAAATCCGAAATAGGGTGGATACGCAGGATGAAGGAGAGAGAGAATATTTAGGGAATTTGAGAAACCTGAAGTGGTTTCAGCGTCAAAAAGTGCAAAATCATGCACCTAAGGAACAGGAACCTGGGAGATACTGACATTCACTAAGCAGGAAAGGGATCTTAGGGGTATTATATCTGATTACCTCAAAGTGACATGGCAGTGTTATGAAGCACTGGGTGGTGCCAGTGCAATGCTAGTATGCACTGGGAGAGGGATCTTGAGCAGGAAGAGGGTGATGCTAATGCTGTATCTTTCACTTGTGAGACCCCTCCTGGAGTATTGTGTCCAGTTCTGAAAGTCCCATGTCAGAAAGGACATAGACAGGATGGAACCAGTCCAGAGGAGGGCAACTACAATTCTGCAGGGGATGCATCAAAAGCCCTACGAGGACTTTTTTTTTCAATTCACTATACTTTATTGAATTTTTCATTTATACTCACATCAAAAACAATAATGAATAAAATAAAAAAAAAACGAGAACATGTGTATATATTGGTGGATAAATGCTGGCATATACAGTAGAGTGATAATAGTAGAAATGTCAGAGAAAACAGATAAACTGAAGGAAATTATCTAGCTAGATACTGATGGGCCTATAAGCGGTTCAAAGCAAAGGGTATCCCAAACCCTACAATAGGCCCCTTTATCATTAAATTAAACTTAACTATACAGTAAAAACCTACCCCCAACTCTCTATCCCCCGAGCATGTACTGGAAAAGTAAAGAAAAGTGCGGTGTAGAGAGAGTTGGTATGTTAGAGAGATTGAGGAAAGAGACTCTGTCAAGGGGCCAGCTGGAGTAGACTTATATGAGTTCCTGCTAAGAGGGGTTAAAACTCTCAGATTCTCCGGGACAGCTTGGTTGGCATTGATGAGTGGAACTTAGGCAAGAAATGGCCCCTAGAAGCACTGCAGGCCTGTGCCCTCATTCCTTTGGGCTGTATGTTTTTCCAGTTCCAATGCCTGGAGCAGTTCTGCTTTCCACTCCTGAAGCGGAAGAGCATGATGAGCCACCCAGTGACAGGCAATTGCCAGTTTCGCTGTAGCAGCGATAAGAGCCATGAGTGCTTGGCGAACTCCTAGCATGTCTCTTGGAAAAATTCCAAGGAGGGAAATTTGTGAGGTAAAATAAGGCTCCAGCCCCAGGATGGGATCAAGGGAATTCTTGATGTTTTGCCAGAGGAAGGAGACCCACTCACAATCCCAAACTAGATGTTTAAGTGTTCTGTCCTCCTTGCCACAGGCCTGGCACAGAGGTGAATCATGTCTTCCCATGCGGTACAGCCAAGCATGGGAAAAGTACGTGTTATGTAAAATTTGGAATTTCAGGTACCTCAACTGGTCTTGCTTTACATATTTATACAGTCTACACCAGACTGTTTGCCAAACTTTGGCACTCACTGATAGGTTAAGCTCCTGCTGCCAATAAAAGCAATTACCGGTTGGAAGATGAGGGTCATGGGTCTGGAGAATTTTATAAAATAGAGAGATTGTATGTGGTTGTATAGCAACATTCAGGAGGAGTTGTTTTGCTGGGTGGGACAAGGAGAGCCAGGGCTGTGGGCCCATGAAGGAAGTGAGTGCTCTTCACAGCTGAAGCACCTTAAGGGGGCTCAGGCCTTTCAAATGGAGTTCAGCACCTGAGACTAACCTGCCATCCACCAGAAGAGCTGAGATAGGAGCCCCCCAGAGGTCAGGACAAATGGCAGGTGGAATAGCATGACCTGCAATCTTAAAATTAGCATTACCCAACACCGGCTGATCCACATCTTTGCAGAGGGAAGTGAATAGAAAGGAACAGATTTGGTGCAGTGCTTTGATAGACCACCAAAGAGGAGGTATCTTGATTGAGAGAGGGAGCTCCGACGGTTTAGCATAAAGAAGACTTCACAAGTCCAGGCCATGGCACTTACATAGCTGCTGTTCTAATTTTAGCCAGAGAGGAACATACCCCTGTGTGTCAGTTGCAGCAAGACAGGAGCTCCAATTGAAAATTTTGCTACAGTGGACAGCACAATAATATAAGAAGAAACTGGGGAGGTGTAGGCCCCCCTCAACTGTTTCGAGTGGGTGAGTTTCGAGGATGCACGGCGTGCAGAGTTACCCTGCCATTAGAAATCCGATAGGGTAGACTGCACCTGGGAGAACCACTTTTTCGTAAGATAGGGATCTAACATGTCCAGGGGGTATAGCAGCCGAGGGAAGATATTCATTTTGATAATATTTACGTGGCCCCATAAAGAAAGAGGGAGATACTTCCAGTGTGGTAGATCAGCTTTGATGATGGAGAGGGTTTGTGAAAGATTAAGCCTAATTGTGTGTGAGAGGGTACAGGGTAACTTAATACGAGGTAGGTGAGAGCTGTGGGCTCCCAGGCCTGGCCCAGGTCCGTGACCTAGTGCTTCTGAACAAGGTGATTGAGGAGCATGATGCAAGACTTTCCCAGGTTGAGTTTATATCCTGAAGCCTTTGAGAAATGATGAATAATGTTGAGAGCAGCGGGGATGGAGGACTGTGGGTGCTCAAGGTGTAGAAGAAGGTCATCAGCGTATGCTGATACAGAGAAAGAGAGTTGCCCAACATGCATTCCTTGGCCTTCCCTACACTCTTGTAAAGCATGGATAAGGGGTTCTAAGTAAAGATTGAAAAGAAAAGGGGAAAGAGGGCAGCCAATCCTAGTAACATGGGCCAGGGGGAATGGGTCAGAGAGGATACCATTACAGTGAACTCTGGCATGGGTGAAGAATATAGTACATGTAGCCAATCACAGAAGGCAGAGAGAAAGCCAAACCTATCCAGTATGGCAAATAGGAAGGGCCATGAGACCCGGTAAAATATTTTTCAGCATCTAGGGAGACCAACACCGAAGGGATGGGACTGCGTACCGCCAGGGTCATAAGGTGTAATGCCTTGCATGTGTGGTCAGATGAAACCCTGCCCGCAACAAAACCTACCTGTGAATGGCTTAATAAGCCTTGCCAGACTTGATGTACATGATTGGCTAACACCTTAGCCATGATCTTAATATCTGAATTAAGTAAGGAGATGGGATGACAGTTACCAGACAAGAGTGGGGATTTACCAGGCTTGGGAAGAACCGAGATCCAAGCTTCAGTGAAAGATCAATCAGATAGGCCACAGGAATGTAAGTTGTTGATAAGTTGGGCAAGACAAGTGGCCAGAATATCCTGGAAAGCTGCATAAAATGAGGCATTAATGCCGTCCAGGCTTGGGCCTTATCATTAGGAAGTTGTGTTATCACCTGTTTGACCTCAGATGTGGAAATAGGGCCTCTTGCAGACCCTGTTACACTGGGGTAAGCGATGGTAAGGAGACTGAATCCAGAAAGCAGTCAATAGTAGGAGCTACACAGGTATAAGTGTTCTCAGGTGTGTAAAGGGATTCGTAATATTGTTTAAAGATGGCTGCTATATCACAGGGCTTAGTAACCAATGGCCCTGGCGATATGGGCTGTAGGCCCTGGATCATGTTTCTAGTGTCCATTTGGTATAGCCACAGGGCCAGTAATGTTCCAGCCTTCTCCCCCGATTCCAGGTCGTGAAATTTGCCTGGTGTGCCTGCCCACCCCCTTGCCCCCTCTCCCTCACCCCCGGGCATTTCCTGACTTTTATCCATCCCTTCCCCTCTCTCCTCTTTAGAGCTCTTACCCTCACCCTCTACCCTCCGACAATGGCCTTCCTGCCTGCATACCCACCCCCACCTGCAGCGCTTATTTCTAAGATTGCCCTTGGCTGGTATGTCCACAAAAGACAAGACTGATGTTCCTAAATTTGGATTTAAATATCTCTCATGTAAACAGATTAAGGACGAAATAAGAAAACTTAAAACAAAAAAGCCTTTGGCCTAGATTACATAGAAAACCATTTCCTTAAGGATTCTCTACAGATTATTGCCCCGGTTCTAACTAAACTTTTTAACTGGAGCTTAAGGGAGGGAATTTTTCCCTGTACTTGGAAAAATGCAAAGATTGTACCCATTTATAAAAGAGAAGGGGATATTTCTGTGCCTACAAATTATAGGCCTATTGCCTTATTATCGGGCCTCTTAAAGATTATGGAGAAATTGGTACAGAAACAGCTTGTTGATTATCTGTAGCAGTATTCCATATTGACAAAGCTCCAGTCGGGCTTCCGTAAAGGCTTCTCCATGAGCACCGCACTCACTGAAATGGTAGATATTATAGCCTCAAAATTAGAGGATACCCTGTCGGTGGGTGCGGTGTTCGTGGATTTATCTAAGGCCTTTGATATGTGGCTCATGATTTGCTGGAGGAACGATTAGAAGAGATAGGAATTATGGAAAATTCACTGGGCTAGTTTAGATCCTATTTGGGAAATAGAACTCAGCAAGTGTATATTGATAGAATATTATCTGATAGAGTCCTGGGAAGGTGAGGGGTGCCCCAGGGCTCAATTTTGGGGCCAACTCTCTTTCTTATATATATAAACCAATTAGTTGATAGTGTAAAATACTCAAACATCCGATTATATGCAGATGACACCATCCTGATCTCTGGTGGAAAGACCCCAGAGCTCATGGAAGTGCATCTGCAAGAAGATTTCACAAGGCTTTGCACATGGTTATCGGACTTGGGGTTGATAGTAAACAGTAAGAAAACAAAATTTATGGTTTTTCAAAAAAGAGAAAATGTTCAAGGTAAGAGTAAGAAACAAGTACAAATTATAACACCACAGAATGAAACATTATCCTAGGTCTCTGAATATAAATATCTTGGAGTATGGATTGACAACTCTCTAAAATTTGATTTCCATATAATTGATACAAAATCAAAGATTAATAAAAGGTCGGGGGTGTTTAGGTGGTCCAGCTTTTGTATAAATAAGTCAATGAGGGAGACCATAATAAAACAACTTCTTCTCCCTGTGCTTGAGTATGGTAGTTGTGTATGGCCTTGCCACAAAGGGAATGTTATCTAAAATTGATGTATTGTACAACCGACTGGCTCAATTTGTATTGAGAAAGGATTATCGCGAACATCACTGTAATTTACAGGAGGAACTTGGTTGGTTGACCCAAGAAAATAAAAGAACATTAGCCTGGGCAAATCAGATATATAAGGTAGTAACCACAAAACAACCAACTTATTTTTATGAAAAATTAGAAAAGAAAACCTATGCCCATAATATGAGAGGTATAAATACAAAAAGTTTTGAGTTCCCAAAAGTTAAGAATAAATACAGTAATATGCAATTTCCTATACTCATGAATAGATAATGGAATTCCCTAAAATCAGTTACAGCAAAGCAATATGAAAGTATTAAGACCTTTTGAACAAGTTTGAATATTGAATTAAAGACCAGATGTGAGTGTTACGGGTAAAAGTCTTTGTTTGTTAAATGTATTTTACATATGCACTGGATTGTATGATCAAATCAAAAATCTGTTATTTGTTATTGGGGAATAAAAATGTTGTTTGACATTTAAAATGATCATATTTATGTTGTATATCTGTTTGTTTTTGTTAAATTTTGACACCGTTTGTAAGTCTTGAATCTTTTGTGGAACTTTTTAAATAAC
Source organism: Neoceratodus forsteri (assembly GCA_016271365.2). Classification (NCBI taxonomy): domain Eukaryota; kingdom Metazoa; phylum Chordata; order Ceratodontiformes; family Ceratodontidae; genus Neoceratodus; species Neoceratodus forsteri. The sequence continues at coordinate 14,821,663 of JADMNL010000035.1, forward strand.
AGGACCATCTTGTAAATAGGAAATTTTGTCCTAATGATGTGAAACTTTACCATCTACTATCCTGTATAAAAATAAAGGTTTTTACTACTGCTACTACTACTACATGTCATGCTACCTAATATTAGGCACATTTTGAATTACTGGAATTTCCTAAGCCTCAGTCTCTTGCTTCTTTTTATTGTGTAACTATGTGTTATTATGTCGACCACTGTATGTATACCCCCCATTCCTTCAATGTGGAACCTTTGTAAATGAGCAGTTCCTGCTCAAAGGTATTTGTAATCCCAGATTTCAATAAAAAAAAAAACTTAACCCATTGTAGATTTAGGTCCATTTTTTCAGTTAGCAGCCCAAAATATTGGGCCTGTAATGTGTTCAACTGAGCCCTGCAGGCAGGGCTAGATGAGGAGGACAGGTCCCATTCTAATGCTCTAATTTGACTAAGTAAAGAGTTGGTGGAGTTCTCTCTCACTCTCTTTGCTCTGGCAACCAACCTAATACACTCACCATGGATAGTGCATTTTGCCACTCCCCAAATCATATCCAGAGAAATAGTTGAGCCAAGATTATCTGAGAAAAAGTTCCGAATGAAAAGTTCAGGAGATTGGGTCACATGTGTGATCCATAGGAGCCCAGCGTTGAACCTCCAGGATCTATCCCAGGCCTCCATTCCCCCCCCAAAGAATGTTCCATGTAGACCAGGGCATGATTGGAAAGAACCATGGGGACAATCTCACAAACTGATAGCCCCAGAAGAATAGACAAGGATGTCAAGAAATAATCGATGCAAAAATGGGATTTGTAGGGAATAGAGTAGAAAGTATATTGCTTGTCTGTGGGGTGTAAGATTCACCAGGGGTCTCCTAGTCAGAGAGAGTCCAACACCTGTCTTAGGCTCTGTTGAGTCAGGGAGCGACCATGACGTCACCCTTCTGATCTGTCAGAGTCGTTGTGCAAAACTAAGTTCCACTCTTCTCCCAGGATTAAAGGGGAGGCGGGAAGGGTAGAAAAAGATGAGACATAAGTTTTGTAAAAAAGCTAGGGTGATCCAGATTTGGGCCATATACGCACCCCAGCACCACTTCAGTGAGTCCAAGGTGGCCATATAGAAAGAGAAAGCAACTCTCAGGGTCAACAATCTTGCCTATCAGCTGAAATGGGGTGCCCCTGTTAATTAAAATACCGATACCCCTCCTTTTATTGCTGATGCCAGCTCCAAAGGCTTGGCCGACCCACTCCCTGCAAAAGAGCAGGATATCCTCTTGCTTCAAGTGAGTTTCTTGCAGGAAGACCACATTGGAACAGTACTTGTTGAGGTGGCAGAGTAACATATAGCGCTTGCATTTAGCTTTCTTTCCTTTTACGTTCCAAGACAGGAATTTACAGATAGTCCCCATGTCTCCCAGTTAGAAAGGCAGTTATACAGTCCTCCTGGTATTGAAAAAAGCACCCACAACATGCTCCTCCCCAATTTCCCGAACACCCCCACCCACCCAACCAGTACCAGTAAAACAACAACAGTCCAAGTGATTGGTAAAACAGAATCAACAGTAAAAATGTTACACTCACCCCCAGTCCCCCTTCCAACAACTATACCCCCAGGTGGAACAGCGCACCCCTAAATTCCCCAAACTATGTACAAAACAACAACCCCCAGCCCTAAAGGCTGTACACCTACTTTCTCTGCGTAAGTGATGTAGTACACCCCCAGAGCAGGCATCCCTCCCCCCAGCTCCCCCGCCTCCTAAGGAAGCATATAAGAAAAAGGTTGAGCCCCAATACCCCACCAGAAAAATTAAAGGCGAAACCCCTAATTTCACAATTTGCAGTAACAAAACACCCCTCCACAGTCCAACTCTGTTCCTCTTGATTGCATACAATGGCCAGTGAGCAGGGGCTCCCAAGTTATGTCAGTCCCCCTCCCTCCATCGGCAGGCACGCCAGCCAACACCCTATGCATTGACAGTAAGAAAGGGGCCCCAATCTCTTTTGGTGCATCACTCCACAACCCCGCTTACTCCCCCTAATGTCAGCCAACCACCTAGTAGAAGAAAATGGAGATTTAGTGGCTGCCACCACAACTAAATTACTAACTGTGCCATATCGCAAATGGCAAATAACCCCTCGGACTTTACCCCCATATTAAAGTGAGTGTGGTATTAGTGAATCCAAAGGTGGAGGAGGGGGGAGGTCCTCCCTCCACCCTGAAGATCCATCCTAATAATACTTGCTGCAAGGGGGTGAGGATACTGCCCCAAGTTAAAGCCATTCGATCAGAGATAGGGCCCAAGGGTCCCTGCCTTGATTCCGTACTTGCCAACCTGGTATAACTAGCTAAGGGGGGGTAACTGGTGGGAACTTGCCCCTCCCAGAGCACTCCTCATCTACCAAGTGAAGGCAAGGAGTGAGAAGGTCTGTATCCTGGCATGTCCCAGCAGAAGGGGGAACCAACTCCATCCAGGTCCCTGCCCCGACAGTACCGCAAGTAAGGATCCTACCTCATCGGCATCCCTTGAGGTCACCAGGAGTCCCAGTGCTGTGAGGCTCCAGCTGCGCCTCTCCAGGTCAGGAAGAGTTGCATCAATAGTGCGGGCCTATTCGATGGTATCTGCTGGGCCAAACAAGATACTCTGGCAGTCTGAATCCATAGACTAAGGCTGTAGGTCCCAATCCTGTCCTGGCCAAGCAGGGAAATAAAGTCACACATTTCACAAAGTAACACCATGGAAGGAGCTGGTAACTCAAATCAGGTAAACAAACAACTTGCTGCTATCAGCATAATTTACATCCTCAGTACCGACAACCCAGCAATGTGATTCATACTGTGTGAGTGTCACTTTGGGGCCTGGAACAAGTCCGGGAACAAGGTTGGGAGTTTAAGCCTTGCTTGTTCTGCAAAGTGAAATGTCTTTGGGGCTCCCTTGTGCATAATTTGGAGCTTGGCTGGGTATAACAACTTAAATCAAATACTAGCTGCAATAAGCTGAGAAATAAAGGACTGAATTCAGCCCTCCTAAGCCTTACGGATCATGGAAGGTCATGGGAAATTCATAAATTGTGCCCTTCCCAGATGAGCTCCTTCAATTCCCTGAGCTAGGCCAGAATATGTGCTTTGTCCAGATAGTTGAGAGGTGTGAAAATGAGTGGGTGAGGTGGAGGGTGGGGGGGCACTGGTCGTAGTGTCCTGTGTGCCATTCACAATATAACTTGGGCTGTTGGGGAGGGCCCTGCAACCTTGCTGCAAAATTTCTGAATAAGATTACTGAGTTTTGGCCTCCTCTCCCTCTGGTAGCCCCAGTAACAGGCTATTCCCTGGACTGCGCCGCTCCAAATCTTCAACCTTTTTTTCTAAATTAGAGATCTTACGTCGGGTGGCTGTGGCATCACTCTCTTGCCTACTCTTCCTGTCCTCTATCGAGCTGATCCTGACCTCCGCATCTCCCATCCTGCATGAGAGGGATTCTGAAATGGCCTGTAGGCTAGTGAGTTGAGCCATGATCCCCAGCAATGCTTCTTTGCGTGGGGAAAGCTCAAGTAGGAATTTTTCTACAGAGAGCGACGTGAGAGGTAGATTTCGGCTTAGGGTTAGCGGCTGTCTGAGTTTTGATTTCTTTACCACTTTCCCCTTCTGTGGCATGTTAGGTGGAGTATGCATGGGTCCCGTGGGCCCATCTCTGACTCTGTGCTTGGGTGGTGGAGAAGAACACCAAGACACCGGTACCAGGAAAGTCAATCGGAGGTGCCAGTGGGCACTAGTTAGCTGATACAGTATGAGCTGACAATTAAATGGCAGGTAGTGGCTGATTTAAAAAAAAAATAAGGAACCGAGGAAGAAGCATCCTACTAGCTCCAGCACATCATGTGACCCCCAGAAAAGGAATCTTTTAAATAAGAAAGGCCACCAGTACCAGTATGCATATAATGAAGCTGGAACGTGGACATTAAGAAGGTTGTCAAGAATTACTACTTCAAGGAAAGAGTGGCGGATGCCTGGAAAAGACTGCCAATGGAAGTGGTGGCATTCACCACCAATGAAACAGCCACAGCAGTCAGTAACTGCTATCCAATCATTATTGTGTAGCCATAACCATAAAACACCACTGACAACATGTCTGAAGCATTTCACACACTCCTGTGTACTATATCAAAGGTGAGGCAGTCTATTAGCAGTCAGCCCTGGTGCCTTTACCAAAGTGACACAAACACCGTATAAGATATAACTTTCTTATATAACATATTTTATATAGCATGTAACTTTTCATATATATATATATATATATATATACACACTTTTTTTTTTTTTTGTATCTAGGGCCCAATTCATAAAGCTGCGGTTAGATCAGCACATGCTGTGGCAAACAGAAGATTACACTGAGCAGCAGTGTGCCAGGGACTGTGTACCTGATTCACTATTGGGAGGGTCCTGCACCAAACTCCACAGCATGTGGCATGTCGCTATGCACAAAGGTGAGGTGCATGGGAGAGGTCTGATGCAAGCTGCGGCAAGGTAGGGTAGCATCAGTGCCTATTGCTGAAGGCTGGTGGTGTGTGGGCAGCACCAAGGACTGAGGAGGACAGGAAGGGGACAGATGGGTGGTATGGTGTAGCAATAGCTCTTCAATGGGGACACTGCACAGCCGCTGCCATGCCTGTGGTTTCCTGGGGTGACACTGCATTCAAGGCATCATGAGGGGGCCTGTGGGCACTGCATCACAAATGTATGCGGGGGCACAGAATACCACGGATTACGAAAGCACAGGTCCCATCCTACACAGCAATGGCTCTGGGGCTGGTGCATGGGCCATTAGACCAGCCCTGGGCTGGTCTCACTGTCATGGCTCATGTGCCCTGTGAGGGGAGGGGGTTACTGAATCCTTCTGAAGGGGATACTGCAGCTTGCATCTGCCACAAGCCCTCTATCACCGTGGTGCAACCCCTGGATCTGGTGCAGTGCTGACATAGGCCTGCTTTTGCCCAAGTGTACCCAACATTGCCCCAGCCTGTGTTCCTGATTCATAGGTGGTGCAATTTTTGATGCAAGGTGCCACCTGTGTCAAATGATACAGGCACTTTGTGTCAAATGTTCAGCTTTGTGCTTTGAGCCTCTGATATTTTTGCAGGATATTTACTTCATGGTGAAATATTTTGTTCCACACACATCAAGGCCTTTTGTACAGGTGGATTCTTAAGGAAGATGTTTATGAACAGCACATACATTTTACCAAGTGACTTAGAGAGAAAATACGTTTCAATATAAATCCCTGGGATTATTTATATCAAATCTGCATGGAGCAGGAAAATTAATTACACATTTCCTAGTTTACTTATCTAGTTAATTGTTTTTAACAATTTTTATGTTGATTGCATGCATGCACAAGAAACATGTTGAGACAGCTTTCTTGAGAAGCAGGTTGTGGAGAGTGCGGCACTGTTGTGGCCAATGCCCCACAGCCTGCAAAGGCTTGTCCGCTTCCCCAATGCTGTGTACGCTGCTGCTGACACTAGTTCAGCCAGCGTGCCTCCAACTTGTGACAATTTAGCTGCTGCAATCAGGGGCTGCCTCATTATTGCAGCATCAGCCATCCACTGCAATGATGGGTGACCCATCATTGCAGGGCAGGATCTAGAAACACTGATATTGTTTGTGAACTGGCGTCGGCGCCTTGCGTGTTCATAAACAATATAACCCACCGTCTATTTGAAAAGGGGCCCCAATCCCGTCGGCTTCAGTGCTCAATGTTGATTTTGCCGATGGGGGCCCTCCATCGCATTCTGTAACCGCCCACTTTTATTGTCTGCCGACAGGGTGCCCCAATCCCGTTGGCATAATCTGAACCTTTTGTTGTTTGCCGATGGGGTGCCCAATCCCCATTGGCTACTGCTTCTCCCAAATGAAAGAGTCCGGTGGCACACTGGGAGCCCACCCAGCATGCCATGTGCCCCTGTAATGTAAAGGGAACTGTCCCTCAGCGGTCTCCCTGCCCCCACAACCCGCACCCACCACTGCGCACCCTGCCTCCCACACCCCCATCACCCCATACTTACCTCTGGAGTCCGCGCGACGATCTTCTGTGGAGTGGGAACATGCCTGCACTCTTCAAAGCTGGGCGTGAACAGAGGAAATGCTGGTAGGCTGTATAATGGAATAAAGGTTTTTCCAACTTTAATGCAAATCTCAGTTATTTGTTGGAATTTTGGCACCAAATTTTCAACATGGGGTTTTTCGGACCCCTCCTCATGAATTCTTGAACTGTCATGGTGTTAATCAGCCTCAAAAGGTGATTTCGCGGTCACTGTGTGGAATCACCTTTCGGTGCTGAGTAACAAAATGACAGTGCCAGTGTTCATCAGGTGGGCTCTCAAAAAGCCTATGTTGCAAATTTGGTGGGAAAAATCAAAAAAATTACTGTTTTACGAGCGTGCGCTGCGCAGTTGCTATGCACGCTCATAACTTCACGCATTTGCAATATTTTTATGCCAGATTTTCAACATTGGCATTTTTTCATAGCTCCTTGTGAACAGTACAGCTGTCATTGTTCACGTCCTGGCAGAAATGTGTTTTCGCACATTCAGCACAGAACAGCGTGGTCGCTGTGGGACATCAGTGTTCGGGAGAGATTAAGAAAATGACAGTGACACTGTTTCATGAGTAGAGGTCCAAAAATGCCTATGTTGAAAATTTGGTAATGATACTCCATAAAATGACTGTGTTACGAGCGTGCATTGCACAGCTTACACACACTCATAACCAGCAAATTTATAATATTTTCACTCCAGATTTTCAACATTGCCATTTTCCCACACCTACTTGTGAACAGTACAGCTGTCATTTTGCCCATCCTGGCCGAAATGTGTTTTCGCACTTCCAATGCAGAATAGAGCAGTCGCTGTGGGAAATCACTGTCTGGGACAGATTAACAAAATGACAGTGATACTGTTCATGAGCAGAGGTCCTGAAATGCCTATGTTGAAAATTTGGTGATGATAGTCCATCAAATGACTGTGTTACAAGTGTGCATTGCACACTTTCCATGCATCCTTGTAACTTCACAGATTTGTAATATTGTCACGCCAGATTTTCAACAGCAGCATTTTTTCACACCTCCTTATGAGCAGTACAGCTGTCATTTTTCACATCCTGACCAAAATGTGTTTTCACAGTTCCGGTGCTGAATAACGTGGTCACTGTGGGAAATCAGTGTTCAGGACAGATTAAGAAAATGACAGTGGTACTGTTCATGAGCAGAGGTCCTAAAATACCTATGTTGAAAGTTTGGTGACGTAACTCCATAACATGACTATGTTACAAGCGTGCATTGAACTGTTTCCACGCACCCTTGTAACTTTGCAAATTTGTAATATTTTCACGCCACATTTTCAACAGTGGCATTTTTTCACACCTCCTTATGAACAGTATAGCTGTCATTTTTCACATCCTGGCCAAAATATGTTTTTGCACTCCTGCCGGAGAATAGCACGATCATTGTGGGAAATCAGTGTTTGGAACAGATTAAGATCGAACGAGTGAGAGGTGGGAGTGACCAAGCTCAACTGAGCTCTGTTGGGACTGCTGCGGATTTGTTTGTGGGTGGAAAAAGGCCCCAATGCAAGAATCCAGTACAAAAGGGCAGCCTGCAGCACTGGGAGAAACAGAACGAGAGCGAGTGAGGGAGGGGGAGTGAGTGAACTCACCGGAGCACTGTCAGGAATGCTACATATTTCTTTGTGGGCAGAAAAAGGCATTAATGCAGGCAGGGGCCCAGTACAAAAGGCCAGCTTGCAGTGGTGGGAGAAACAGTATGAGCGAGTGAGACAGGATTGGCGAGCTCAGCAGAGCTCTATCAGGACTGCTGCGGTTTCTTAGTGGGCAGAAAAAGGCACCAATTCAGGCAGGAGCCCTGTAGAAAAGGGCTGCTTGCAGCGGCAGGACAACCAGAATGAGCGTGTGAGCGAGGGAGGCTGAGCGACCTCAACGGAGCTCTGTCAGGACAGCTGCAGATTTCTTTGTGGACAGATAAAGGTGCCAACACAGCCAGGAGCCCCGTACACAAGTACAGCCTGCAGCACCAAGCGAAACAGAATGAGCAAGTGACAGAGTGGTAGAGAGCAAGCTCAACGGAGTTCTATTGTGACTGCTGCGGATTTCTTTGTGGGCAGAAAATGAGGCAATGCAGGCAGGAACCCAGTACAAAAGGCCAGCTTGCAGTGCCAGCAGAAACGGAATGAGTGAGTGAGGGGGGGTGATCGAGCTCAATGGAGCTGTGTCGGGACTGCTTCAAATTTCTTTCTGGCCAGAACAAGCCACCAATGCAGGCAAGAGCCCAGTACAAAAGGCAGCCTGCAGCAGCTGGACACAGAGCATGAGTGAGGGAGGGGAGCGAGTGAGCTCAATGGAGCTCTATTGGGACTGCTGCAGATTCATTTGTGGGGAGAAAAAGGCAGCAATGCACGCAGGGCCCAGTATAAAAAGGGCAGCCTGCAGTGGTGGGAAAACCAGAATGAGCGAGTGAGAGAGGGGGGAGTGAGCGAGCTCAATGGAGCTCTATTGTAACTGCTGCAAATTTCTTTGTGGGCAGAAGAAGGCAGCAACGCAGGCAGGAGCCCAGAAGAAAAGGGCAGCCTGCAGCACCAGCAGAAACGGAATGAGCAAGTGAGAAAAGGGGAGTGAGCTCAACGGAGCTTTGTCAGGACTACAGCAGATTTCTTTGTGGCCAGAAAAAGGCACCAACAGAGGCAGGAGCCCAGTACAAAGGGCAGCCTGCAATGCCAGGAGAAACACAAGGTGAGTGGGGGGTGGGCGAGCTCAATGGAGCTCTATCGTGACTGCTGCAGATTTCTTTGTTGGCAGAAAAGGCAGCAATGAAGGCAGGAGCCCAGTACAAAAGGCCAGCCTGCAGGCACGAGCAAAAGCGGAATGAGTGAGTGAGAGAGGGGTCAGCAGGCTCAACAGACCTGTGTCAGAACTGCAGATTTCTTTGTGGGCTGAAAAGCCACCAACAGAGGCAAGAGCCCAGTACAAAGGGTAGCCTGCAGCGCCAGGAGAAACAGAATGAGCGAGTGAGAGAGGAAGAGTGAGTCACCTCAACGGAGATCTGTTGGGACAGCTGCAGATTTCTTAGTGGGCAGAACAAGGTGCCAATGCAGGCAGGAGCCCGGTACAAAAGAGCAGCCTGCAGCACTGGGACAAACAGATTGAGTGAGTGACAGAGGGGCAGTGAGCGAGCTCAACACACCAACGCAATCAACATTCGGCATTGACAAATGCTTGTTAAGTATTGAGTTTCGTATGTATATTATTGCAATTTATATGTTATATGTTGTTTGCGTCACTAAGGTAAAGGCACCAGTGATGACTGCTATTAGAATTTTTCCTGTCATTTTAAGCAGGTGACTATAAATGATGTCATCACTGTTCTGCCTCAACTTTCATAAAGGTATCACCAGCAACATGATTGTTTTTTCTCTACATAAAGCACACAGGAGTGTGCAAAATGCACCAGGCATGTTATTGGTGGTGTTTTATGGCTACACAGAAAAGACTGGATCACAGTTCCTGACTCCTTTGGCTGTTTTATTGGTGGTGAGTGCCACTGTTTTTCTTTTCACGTTGTACACTTAGTCACCATCAGCACCCCGTTCCTAGTGTACTACTTTTCAGGGCTGTGGGCGGACCCTGCAGCCATTTTGCGAGAGCTCTGAAGCTCTGAAAATGGACTATTGCAGAACCCTTTCCATTGGACTTTTGAAAGTATCCTTCCAAAAGCCCAGTGGGGCTTAAACCCCTATGCCACGATCAACCTATGGAATAACAGCCGCACTATTTTGGCTGTTACTTCCACATTCCAATGTGTGAACTGTGCATACGCACGACTCATACACATGCACAGAGTCATGCACATGCTCAGTTCTGTGGGTGCCGTCATGTTGTGAATGGCACAATGCCATTCAGTATTTTTTGTGCCCCTCCAAGTCATGCCCAACATCTTGTGGCACACTGGGAGCCCACCCAGTGTGCAGGTTTTTGTTTCTGTAAATGAGAAAACAGTGCCTCATCACATTTCTTTTTCCATGGTGCCCCCTGCCCAAGTCATGCTAGACATCAGGTGTCCAATCCCCATGTGGGCTTCAGGCTGCACATTGGGAGCCCACCCAGTATACCAAGATGTTTTTTTCTGAAAATTAGAAAATGGTCCCTCGTTGTTGTTTTTTCCCTGTGAAACTGAAAACGATCCCTCATCGTCACTGCAGTCCCCTCCCTCCCCTCTCCCACTGAGCACCCATCTCCCATGCCCCCCACCCCATACTTATCTCCAGAGGTTGGCGCTGTCATCTTCTCTGGACGGGACACGTCTGCACTCTTCAAAGCCCAACCGTTATCTGAAGAATTAAAGGTAATCTTACTATACAGCCATTCAATGGGGTTTTCAACTTATGCTGATATCGCAGCCATTTTTGGAATTTTGCCCCAGGTTTCCACATTGGGTTCTTGGGACCCCACCTCATAGAAAACTATCACTGTCATTCTGTTACTCAGTCCCAAAAGGTGATTTTTCGGTCACCGCGCAGAATCACCTTTCGGGATGATTCACGAAATGACAGTGCCACTGTTCATAAGGTGGGGTCCCAAAAAGCCCATGTTGCAGACTTGGTGAAACAATTCCAAAAACTCACTGCGTTACAATTATGCATTTTACAGTTTCTACGCACGCTCCTAACATCACCAGTTTTTAATATTTTCACTCCACATTTTTAATATTGCCATTTTTGTACCCCTCTTTCAAAATGATACAGCTGTCATTTTCCAGAACCTGCCCAATATGTGTTTTCACACCTGTGACACAGAATAGCGCATTTGCTCTGCACAATCACCTTTTGGGACAATTGAACAAAATGACACTGGCACTGTTAATGAGGAGGGGGTCCAAATAATGCCATGTTGAAAATTTGGTGCAACACTTCCAAACAAGCATTTGTCAATGCTGAATGTTTGCTTGCTGGTATTGGCATTGGCAGTGCAGGAATTAGAGATGCATAATAGGAATGGCAGTGAAGTATTGAAGTGCGTAACCTCCCCACCCTGCAGAGACTGACAGGCATTGGATTGTGCTTTTTGGTCATCAGCCATAACACTCACACTAGTCCACCTCACTCCACCCTGCAGACACTGACAGGTGTTGCAGTGTGACTTGAGATCTTTGGCCTTTACACTCACCCCATTCCATAAGGAAATAAGATGAGATGGGTGCAGCACAGAAAAATGGGGTGAACGTTAGGGCTGAAGACCCCATGGCACACCTTGATGCCTGTCAGTGGCTGCAGGGTGGGTGGAATGGGGTGAGCACTACAGCCGATGACCCCAAGTCACACCCCTGATGCCTGTCAGTCTGTATAGGGTGAGCATTACAGTTGGAAACCTTAACACCCCAGGCATTTGTTGGTATTTTTGCTCCAAATTGTCAACATGGGTTTTTTGGGACCCCACCTCATGAACAGTGGCAGTATCATTTTGTTACTTAATCCCAAAAGGTGATTTCACACAGTGAGTGTGCCATTTGCCGCTAGAGGTGCGAAAACACATTTCGGGCAGGATGTGAAAATAGCTGTACTGTTCATGAGGAGGTGTGAAGAAATGGCAATGTTGAAAATCTGGAGTGAAAATATGAAAAGTGGCAAATTCACAGTGTGCATAGAAACTGTGCAATGTACACTCATAATGCAGTTATTTTCTGGAATGTTTTCATCAAATTTTCAACACTGCCTTTTGGACTTCCCTCATGAACAGTGGCACTGGATTTTGTTAATCTGTCCCAAAAGTTGATTTTACACAGCGACCATGTCATTCTGCGCCACAAGTACCAAAACACATTTTGGGAAGGATACAAAAAATGATAGCTTTACTGTTATAAGGGGGTGTGAAAAAATGGCAAAGCTGAAATTTGGAATGAAAATATAAAAAATTGTTGACATTACAAGTGTACGTTGAAAGTGTGAAACAGATGCTCATAACGCAGTCATTTTTTTGAGTTTTTTGGGGACCCCACCTCATGAACAGTGGCACTGTCATTTTGTTAACTGGACCCGAAAGGTGATTCTGCACAGCGACCACAAAATCAACTTTTGGGACTGAGAAATGAGGTCCCAAGAGCCCCATGTTGAAAATTTGGGATTAAGGTATTTTAAAAAAAAAATGACCTTGGATTGTTTTTTTTTACAGGTGAAATATTAATAAAATGGAGTTTGGTACACTGGGGTGGGCTCACAGTGTGCCAGAGTACGGGGGGGGATCAATGCCAACTCAGGGAATGGGCAACTGAGGTCGGCAGAGAATATAGGGGCATGGGGGGCTGGGCATCCGACACCGGAAGTGGGCATCTCAGTGTCGGAAACAACAGAGGTAGCTTTTTGGCACACTGTGGTGGAGTCCCAGTGTGCCACATTAATGAGGGAGTGGGATACCTGCTGACACAGAGATTGAGCACCCCAATGTCGGAAGGTGGGGGGCTCTGCTAGCGCGATCACACTGAAAGTGAAAGAGTCTTTGGGCACTGTAAACTCCCAGCCCATGCCAAACTTAGTCTGTTGCCTACACCGGATGGGTGGGAGAAGAGGAGCAAAAGGAGGCAGGGGAGAGCGCCCTCCGCCTTCCAGAATTGCCACCCAGTGGCACTATGATAAATTTATTTATGCTCCTACGGGCTTAAGGTGTCAGTCAGGAGTGCAAGGGCTGGAGAGGAACAGGACCAGTGGGGTGGTGAGGGGCAGAGACATCAGCCAGGCTGATCAAGATGTAAACAGATGTTTGCTGTGTGATGACCTGCAGATGAAAAGAAAAAGCCGCCACATGATTGGTTCACCTTTTTCTTTTCAAGTGCAGACCACTTCAGGCAAAACAGCATCAAGATCAGCCTGTCTGATGATGTGATGCTGTTGAGCCTCTTACAGAGCACTCTGTATTGGACAGACAGTGTCACATCCCTCAAAAGTCACTCACTGCAAGAAGTTCAAAGCGCATGCACAGACTTTTTTTTTATTATAATATGCTTTATTAATTTTTCCACAATATACATACTTAAAAAAAGAACACAAAAGAAAACCCATACAGTACCATACATTGCAAAATTTCCCTGGCATTTAGCTCGCTGCATTGAGTGTTACCCTCTCCCTCCCTCCTCCCACATTCCCTATACACTCCCTCCATCCACCCCTTAAAACATCTTAGTAATTCACCACAATTTACTCTTCCTCTCCCCTACCTCCCACCCCTACAAAGGACTGCATATCCCTTACACTCCATAATGATGTCTTGAATATCCCATCTTACGAAGATATGTGCTTTCCCTTTATCGCCGTCCTGCTTTACTCAAAGACTGGAATATTGCTGTCTGTAGGTGACTTGAACCTCCCAGCCATGAATTCTGAAAATTGTTTCCATCTCTCCTTAAACTTAACTATATTGCAGAATTGCTTTGCGATCAATTTTTCTGCATAAAACACTGTGTAGATTTCTTGAACCCATTCCCTAAGAGATGGCGCAGTATCCTTAATCCAGTACCTAAGAATGAGAATCAATGCTACTGCTGATATAAGGGCAAAATAGTATTTATATGTTTGGGATGGTATGGCTGAGATGTTGCCCAAAATACAAGTCTCTATGTCGAAATAGCACTCCCTTTTGAATAATGGCTCTACAAATTTAATTACTTGCTGCCAAAAGACCTGAATTACTGGGCAAGACCACACCATATGAATTAGGGTTCCCTGATCTTGTGAACACCTATGGCTTATGCCATCTTGAATCTTACCCATTAATTTAAGTTTTGTGGGTGTATAAAATAAATTATGTAGAATATTAAAATGAAGTAGCCTTAATCTATCCTGTTTTAACCATCTATAGTTAGACTTCGAGACCTGTTCCCATGTTTCCAAATCATACAAAATACCTGCGGAATGCTTCCAATAGAATGCGGTCGAGGGGTAAATCTGCCAGAGTCTTACCAATAAAAATTTATAAATATTAGAAATAGCTTTAGGTTGACTTGCTAAATGGAATATTTGCCTTAGTGTTTCCGTTATCTTTGAAGACCAGGGTGAAATTCCTAGATTTGCCAGGATACACTTTTTAAGCTGTAGATACTTGAAACCATGTTAGGATCTCATACCCAATTTTTGTTGGACCTGTCTAGGAGAATCAAATTTGTTATCTGATATGACATCCAACACCGATGCATCTTTAAGTTCATACCAAAATCTTGAGGAAATAGGTTTGTTCCCTATTTGCATATTACCATTATAACATACTGGCTGCCCCAGGTCCCATCTCTTATCAAAATTATATAATGCACACCACTGGGCATGTGCTCTCACTAACCATATTATAGGGGTATCTTGCCAAGACTTAGGAAGTTTTTTCTGTGGGAGATATAGTGAGGCCTTAGTTGATAGATAATGTTCCGGCTTTTACTCTTTCTATCTTAAGCCGTGCCCATTATGTTTCCTTGTTCTCTAGAGGTGTCAGACACTTAAGATACTTACTTCCTGAAAGCTAAATAATAGAGAAATAAGTGAGGTATACCTAACCCTTCCTTTTTCCGTTCCATAGTTAACTACCTATTGCTCTTCTAGGTTTTGCCTTCCACAAAAACGTTGACCAAATAGAGTCTACCTTTTCAAACCATGCTTTGGGAGAATCGTTCAACATAGTAGAGGTACATAATCCTAGGAAATATCGCCATTTTAATCAAGTTGGCTCTACCCCAAAGAGAGTGGTAATCCTTGCCACCTTGTTAGATTTTATTTGCATACATTTAATCACAGGGTCAATGTTTAGTGATTTCAGGGTATTAACCTCTGAGTGCGATCTCTATTCCTAAAAAGGTAATTGATTTGGATGTCCATCCTAGTCCCAGCTCCTCTACATCTCTCCTAGAGCAAGCAGAATTCAGTGAGAGAACCAATGTCTTATTATGGTTTAACTTGTATCCGGATAGAATACTAAACTGTTCTATTATCTTCAACACTTCTATTAAAGACACTTGCTAACAAGAGAGATGCAAGAGGATGTCATCCTCGAACATTGACATTTTATATTCTTCTTCTCCTATAGCTTACCTATACCCCTTATCTCCTTTACAATATTAATTTTTCTAGCCAAAGGTTCAATATATAAATTAAATAACATAGGAGATAAGGGACAACCCTGCCTAGTACCCCTTGTGAGTCTAAAGCTGTCCGAAACAACCCCATTACAAAAGACTCTTCCTGAGGGAATTGTGTATAAAACCTTAACCCATGTGATGTACTCTGAAGGTATTCCATACTTAGGCAACAAGTCAAATAAAATCTCCAGCTCACCCCTATCAAATGCGTCGAGGACACCAAGACCTTATCTATGTTGGCATCCCCGGCTGAAAGCAAATGCCATATTTTTCTAAAGTGATCGCTCAGTGTCTGCTGGAGATGAAACCCACATGCTCGGGTCCAATAACATCTGCCTAGACTTTTTTAAGCCGAAATGCTAATATGCTTGCCAATATCTTTATATTGATTTTTAATAATGAGATTGGTCTGTAGTTTTCTGGTCTAGTTAAATCTTTCCCTGGCTTCGGCAATACCACAATTCTCGCCTCCAACAATGCTAGCTCTCTAATAGGGGAATAAATAAGTATACAACATTCTCAAACATGGGCTAAGTTCTTCCTTAAAGGTCTTATAGAATAAGGCTGAATAGCCATCTGGTCCGGGTGCCTTGTCCAAAAGTAGTCTATCTAAAGCTTCCTCTACCTCTTGTATAGATATTTCTCCTTTAAGTTCCATTTGCTGAGTTGACGTGATCTGCGGGAGATTAATGTCATGCAAGAACTTCTCTAAATGTAGATGGTAGTCTATTTCTAGGGGGGGAGCCGTATATAGATTTAAATAATACGTCCAAAAGTTATTTGCTATATCTACCGGATTAGTGTTTAACTTCCCTGTGACCCCATCCTTTAAGTTAACTACCCAGTTGGTTCCCTTCTGTTTCTTTATTCTTTGAGCCAACAATTTCCCTGACTTTTCTCCTTGTCCTATATATGTAGCTTTCCATTTTATTGCTGCCTTCAGCACATGATTAAGCAAGTATGCTGCATATTTCACCCTCAAAGCATGAAGTTCCTCCCAGATAGACTCGTCCATTGCCTGGTACAATGAGACTCTATAAATTTTATTCTGTGAAGCCATTTTTCTACCTGCACCAGAATCTTATGCTTTCTCGTGGAACAACGAATTAACTCTCCTCCATATCACTTTCATTACCCCCAAAGCGTATCTTTGTTCTCCAACGACTCACAGTTATTGTTCCAGGAATTTCTATTAAAGTCCTCATATGGTTTACTATTCCCACCTCCCCTAAGAGCTGGTTATTAAGAAACCATGATTTGGAGACCCTGGAATAATTTTGAAGTTTCAATTTTATCCAAATTAAGGAATGATCTGATAAAACTCTGGGATATATACCTACTTCTTCAATACCCTGTAGAGCCACTTTACTTATGAGGAATAATCTATTCAGGAGTACATTTTATGCAGTGGAGAATAATACGTATACTCTATCTCCAGTGGATAAATAGTTCTCCATGGGTCAATTAAACCAGAGTCCTCCATAAATTCCCTCAACGCACACTGAGCAGCCGATATAGCCACTCTTTTACAAAATGACCTATCCAAGTCATTAGAATAGACCAAATTCCAATCTCCTCCCAATAGACACAGTACATTAGGGGCAGACGCTATTATATCCACTAAGGGAAGAAAGAATGCACAAACTTAAAAACAGTCTGGCATCACAGAATTTTTCTTGTCATATCAGAATGTTATCTAAAAAAGTATTAAGCATTCTCAGAACAGATAAAAACCCAAACTTAAAATCCTTATCACTCTGGAACTAGTTTTTCATGAAATCTTCAAGCAACACTATCCTGGCACAGGCTACTTCTACTCTGAAAGTTTCAGGAAAACATTCCATACCATATAAGCTGTGCCTGAGAACAAAACCAAAAACCCATACTAAAGTATAGGAAAAATTAGCCATCTACAGGAAAACTGCATATGTGGATCTCGAAACCGCACAAGCTGCAATCACAAAACTTTAGGTATATTGAAACCTTGCCTACTAGACAAAGGTGATTTCGTTGAAGGATGCCAAAGCTATTAAGGTGCAAAGTTAGAGGTTTAACAAAGAACCTGTCGGGCAACCTTAACTATACTGGCGCAAAGCGTACCAGAGTAATACATGAAAAGAAGGCCCTGTACCCACTGGCAATCTTAAACCATGTTAGAGATCTTAACATGATGTAAGACATGGATAACATGGTTTGCATGCACACTGCAGCCCTACTTAAACCATTTTAATAACCAGCTTGAACCCTGGTGACTACCTAGTCTATAACCCAGATTTAAAAATGGTTTAAGCTACAAAGGTTTCTCACAAGTGTGTACAAGCTGCTGTATTAATTCCGTTATTTGCTAGTCCTGTACTATGCACAGCTCTCCAATGCACAATACGGTTACAGGTATCGCTCTATGAGGTTCCAGAGTGTGTTCATGATGAGGGTTTGAAAAAGCTTCAAAAAATGGCTTAAGGCAGTAATGCGGTTGCACTAACATGGTAAGAATTAAACTTTTTTTTTAAATGATTTAAAACCCACCTCGTAAGTGTGTACAGAGCCTAATTAAAAGTCAGGCAGCTTTGTGGCACTGAATAATGGGGCATTGCTGTGGCATACTGGTGATTTGAGTTAGTTTCCAGAGCCCAGGACAGCAGGAGCACAGGCTGGCAAGGAGAGAATCAGAGCATCCATCAGATGCTTCCTCCCATGGGTGGGTGGCTGCATTCTGCTTTAATAGCACCTCCTGGTGGTGGCTTTGTGGTGGCAGTCTTGGAAGTGTGGGTGACCACATGGTGCTGTGTGTGTCCCTGCCCCAGGGTGCTACTATGAGTGAATGCATGTGGTGGTCAATGGGAACTGGAAAAAGGAAAAGGGTTGCAAGGTCACCCTAGGTGACAGCCTGCCTGGTTAATCCTCTTGTGCTACCAGGATCAAAAGGGACTGGCACTTCCACCTCTCTGTCAGAGGGTGAATAAAGGTGCTTCTTTCCTGGTGGCAGAAGGCCTCAACAGGGGTACTTTGGATCCACCTGACGACAGAGGTAGGGGAAGAGTCCAGCAGCAAAGGGTGAGTCTAGTGGGCAGCGGGGCTGTGCCCTGTAGGCAGCCTAAAGAAGAGTGGGTTCAGGGCACAGAAAAAGTAAAATAAAAGTCAGGAAAAACACAGTAAGGGTTCTTCATCTGAAACCCCTAATTATGTCTATCCTGTATGCTCAAAGTAATGGCTAAATAGCATAGTGATCTGCATTATACACAGTTTGCTAAAGCAATCCTACTTCCAGGAATGAGCACACTAGATCAGTAAAAGGTATTACCTAACTTTGCAAGTTATTACTTTTGTAATTTGTCAGCAAACCCTAAAGTTACCTTAATGTAGTTTTTATTTTCTTTACTACAGTGTGTACATACATAAACAGGAAGCATAATTGGACTCACAGTGTGAAGAACTGGCACGGGTACCCCTTTGCTGCCATTAAGTTCAGCAATTTTCAAAGCAAGGAATGCAGAAACAGTTGCAGGAAAGTTAATCTTATGCTTCAGCACGTTGCATGAAACAAAAGGATACATGTTACGTTTTTCTGAGTAGTCGATGACAATCAGACACAGGTGGGACTGGAATGTAGAGGAATCCTCACTGCCCTGTAAGCTCTCCCCCACCACCGGGCTCCTGCCAACCTCCACCTCCACCTCCTGGCTTCTGGCCATTGCTTTCCCCCTCGGTTTCTTCTTGGATGACATGGCTCTGCTCTGTTGCTGGCTAGCAGAAAAAAACCCTGTAACATGCTGTATCTTATCACAACATGTTTTCCATGCTTTGCAACTACAGTTCGGAAACTTCCCGGTCAAAGAGGAAGAGTCGGCACCACCTATGGCACCACCCTCTTCTCGTAACTTTTGTGCTACATGGATAGCT
The DNA here is from genome assembly GCA_016271365.2 of Neoceratodus forsteri. Taxonomy (NCBI): domain Eukaryota; kingdom Metazoa; phylum Chordata; order Ceratodontiformes; family Ceratodontidae; genus Neoceratodus; species Neoceratodus forsteri. The sequence continues at coordinate 14,840,718 of JADMNL010000035.1, forward strand.
GGGAACTGCTCAGTGAATCTGAGCTACCACCAGGCTACTTTCAGTTCCCGTTTTTCATGTTCTGCTTTTGCAAAAGCATTTAGCTTCTAGACTATAGCAGGTATAACAATAAAGTATTTCAAGCAAAACACAGACACGTCAACTCATGGTCTTATTAAAATGTATTCTCTATGCCATATGCCTGGTCATGAGTAATGAAACCAGAGGTTAAACTGGAAATGTTTAGGAAGTGGAACTATACTCTCTAAATTTATAGGATGAACTGTCATGCCTAGGAGGTGGAACTCTCCATACTATAACATGGGTTAGCTGAACAACACCAGCAATTGGTCAGACAGCAGCACCTGACCCTGTATGGGCACAGTTGGGGTGATGCTTCCAACAACAGAATCTCTGAGCCAAGTGGGACTGATTATGTTGGCTGAAAGTCTGAAATGAAAGGCAGCCATTTAAAATGAATGCTAAGTGAGTGAGGTGTGCACAATACTCAGCCGTTGACAAAACCACAGCATTGGACACTGTTGCCCTGTCAGCTAGGGTAAGTGCTGTCACTGAGCATGTGTGAAAGAGCAAGGGGTGCAGAGGGGTCAGCTCGTGTCATTGTTGTGTCAGTCAGAAGTAAATGTGGCATGTGTGTGAAAGTATGATCTTTTGCAACACAGCTTGCACGGACAGAGAGAGAGCTCCAAGTGAAGTCAGGGTGATTGTTTAGTAACTGTTCCATAAGAATTGTCCCCTAAAGCCACAGAAGTTGCCAATCCCAGTCATAACAGCGCCAACCACCACCACCACCACCAGTACATGTCAGCGTGTGCCGGTGTTGCAGCCCTCTGTACTGAATTAGAGGTACTAAAATGCATCATGATCACCCGGCGACTGGCATAGTAAACTGTCACCGTGTACCAGTCTCCCCAGGAAGATAAGGATGCTGAGTTGTTTGTATTGCATCTGGAGGAGTGCAAGTCATATGCAGGCACAGAAGCAAAGATGGCAAATGGAATGCTTGGCAGTACTCCAAGACATAATCCTCTGCTGTGCAACTGTTCTCTGACACATAATGTCAGATTCCATACAAATGATTGTCCATTCCACAGGCCCAGCAACTGTGCCACAGCAGGGCATCAGGAGAGAGGCAGACCATGAGCGACAGCCAGGGGACAGGAAGATGTTAGTTGCACTGCCAGAAGGTGACCGCAATTCAGCAGTGAGCCCCAGCCACCACCATGACCTAGTCTTTGTGCATTGTCAGTCTCTGAGTACACAGCACAATGCAAGTCCCGACTCACTGCAAGGCAAAGAGAGAGTGGCGCTGTGCAGCATGTCAGTGCGCCATGAACAGCCAGCACAATACAGAGTGAGGAGTGAAGAGTGACATTCCTGGTGCTGCAGGTGGGTCTCTGAGCCTCAGTACTACTGCTGTGGTATCCTTACTGAGTGCAGCTGGAGAGAGGATAGTGAGAGACAGTGACAGCGAGCATGTGTCTCTGTTTCTTATGCATGCACAGGAAGTGGGAGGGATTTATTTGTAGCGGGGAACAAGAGAAGCAAAGGACTGCAGGAGAGGAGGAAACAGGAGGGATTTATTTGCAGCCAGGAACAAGGAAGCAGGAGGACAGCAACAGAGGGAGGAAGTGGGAGAGATTTATTTGGCCAGAGGCTCAGCCGGGAATGAGGAGGCGGGACGACAGCAGCAGAGGGAGGGATTTGGCTTGTAATGGCCGCTATGCAAATGAGAGGAATGAAGCGCACTCTCTCACTGGTGCAGTTCATTTCTCTGAAGTGAAGGCCAGCTCCTGCTGTGAAATTCCAATGGTTGTCACAGTGGACTTCATCGTTCATTGGTGTGTCAGGGTCGCACCCACTGTGCAGTGCTCTGCATTGGATTCGTCCCTGACGCACCTCTGAAATGCAATACTGTCCCAAGGTGTTTCTTGCACAAGTGCACAAGCAAACACACAAAGGGGCAGAGTCTGCCAGTAAACAACATTCTTGATTGCTCTACTTTTCCTTGAAGGGAACATATGGAAGTTTTAAATAATACTGTGCAGAAATTAAACAGAAAGAAAAGCCTGGCAAAGGAGTGTAGAATACCTCTGGCAGTGAAAGTGTTAACCAGCATATATCACATGCAGAGCCCACCTGTAAATTTCAAATACCAAAAATGTGATTTTCTTCCATCACCATACTGTGTTGTGGAAAATGGTCTGTTCCAAAGGTTAGCTCTGGAGATCTGATTACACAACTATATGCATTGTTATCTGCCCTAACCAACGAACTCATAAGCACTACCTTGCCTGGTATCACCAAGCATCCCTCTCAACCTTTCGTCACCCTAATAGAGATTTAATGTGGGGAAAAGCAATATGAGGGGACACTCCATCAAATCGGTAACTGGAGCTCAGGACACAGTGAAAATAAACATTTTCCAGATGTTTAAAGTTTGACTTAACAATAACAACATGGAATGATGCAGATTCCTGATTTTAATCCCCAGTGCAAAAATGTGGGACAAGCACCTTTTCCAAGCAAGACAGGGCCACAGTGGTCAAATGAGAGTGACGTCCTTCAATGTGGGACAGCAAAAACCTACAGTATGTCAGCACTGCCAACCCAGCTGGCACTTTAAACATATCAACATGTAAAAAAATGAGACGTAGACTACTAAGAGCCCTAAGTATGCAACTTGCAAATCACAGCATGGGACACATTTTTCAGGGGTTAGTGAAGTCGAGTACCTGTCATTGAGCTCAGAAAGGACTGCTCTAATGTCAATGGTATTAAATCTCAATTTCATCATCCTTGCTCTGCAGAGCCACTCCTTGAGTTAGAGGTAATGGGAACTTCTCTTCCTCGAACACCATGCAGGGACTACCACAAGCAAGTGCACTATGGCCACTACGGAAACAGAAAGGGAACACGTTAAACTGTAGGCACACTGGAAAACGATTCAGTTGAGGCTCCAGACCAGATGCTCAAGGATCCGGCAATGAGTACATAATGCCAGCAGTCAGCATCAAACAAGCCCCCACACAAACACTTAAAATAAAAAAAATATATGTTTACCAATGGAGATACAGTTTTATAGAACAAACTAAAGTTACTGCTGTAGTAAATGAAATTTGACTGGCTTTTCCACCTGGGGAGCCACTCCCGACAAGCTGATTGGTGGGGAGTGAGAGCAGTTTCTGCTGTTGGATAAGGTGCATAACAGGCAAACAGACTGTCTCCTTCACGTGTATTTTGTAAAGGGGCTTAGCCATTACTGGACATATGCACAGTTACTAGAGGAGTAAGCAGGTAGGTTTCAGAAGTTTCCCTGGGACTAATGTGGTGTGGGAACTGGAAGTCGAAGGTGTCACTAGGCAGAGGCAGTAAATAGAAATAAAATAAAAGACAGGTTTTTACTGTGCTGCTCTGGCCATTCTGTACTGTCTGTTTACAGGTGCCATCCCACTACAGATCGGCATGGGGACTTTGGCATGGGTTTTGGAACATAGGCAAAAGTGGGGAGGAGGGGTTGTAGTAATTATAAAAGAGACCGTGATTGCTTCCCCGCTGATCTTTTTTTTAATTCAGTTTTATTATAATAAGTCAACAAGAGATACAGGGATTTATTTGCAGCTGGGAAATGAGGGAGCAGGGAGGACAGGAGTAGAGGGAGGAAGCGAGAGGGATTTATTTGTTAGATAGATAGATAGGCAGACAGACAGACAGACAGACAGATTCTTTATTTCTATAGCCCCTTTCCAGGGACTCAGAGTGCTTTACATTTAAAACAATATACAACAATTTTAACATATTCATAAAATATAAACTTAAAACAAACAGCAATATCCAACATGATAATTATTAAAACTATCAAATCAATTAAAATCCAGTTCATATTCTACATGTTGAAAGCCTGATTAAATAAATAGGTTTTAATCCTCTTTGAAGGTGTCCACCGAGGGTGCCTCCGCAGCCGTTTGGGTAGTGAGTTCCATAGAGAGTGGTTCAACCTAACCTTAGGAACACTAAGAAGACAACTTTCAGTGGAACAGGAAGCTCGTGATAGATGGTGAGGCACAAGGAGATCTTGCAGATAGCCTGGTCCTCATTCATCTAGGGCTTTATAGATCAGTAACCTGACTTTGAAGGCAATCCTCCACCTAACTGGCAGTCAGTGCAGTTCACAGAGGATGGGTGTAATATGATCATACCTATATGCACCCATCAATAATCATGCTGCTGCATTCTGCACCAGCTGCAGTCGTGAAGGTTACCTCAGATAGCTCTAGGTACAGGGCATTGCAGTAATCCAGTCTAGACATTATGAAAGCATGTACTAGTGAGGCTAGGTCCTGGGGTAACAGGTTCTGAATCCGGGCAATGTTCCTCAGATGGTAAAATCTACTCTTAATATGTCCAGCACCTGAGCATTGAATGTCAAGCTGCTGTCAAGGATCACACCCAGATTCTTCACCCATTCAGATGGAGTCAGTGTCACCCCCCCAGTACAAGACTGGGAGTCTCCACAGACCCCCATCCCCTCACGACGATCCAGATCCACCACCAGCAACTCTGTTTTGTCTGGATTGAGCCCCAACCAGTTATGGGACATTCAAGTCCAGATCTCAGGCAGGCAGCTGTTACATACAGAGTGTGCCATCTGGTTACTTGGTGCACAGAACAGGTATAGCTGGGTATCATCTGCATAGCAGTGAAAACCCAACCCATACTGCCCGATAATGTCCCCCAATGGCAGCATATATACTGTGAACAATAAGGGCGACAAGTCTGACCCCTACAGAACTCCACAGGTTAGAGGTTTTAGGCTAGATGAGGCCAACCCATTACCACCTTCTGCACTCTACCTGTCAGGTATGACCTGAACCATTTGATGACCTTACCGGATAGGCCTCACCCGAACCGCAATCGGTCAAGCAGCACCTCATGGTCCACAGTGTCAAATACTGCTGAAAGATCCAGGGGACCAAGATGGAACGATCTCTCCTGTCTCTTGCCATTAGGAGATGATTAAGCACCTTCCCCATGGTGGTCTCCATACTATGCCCAGCCCTAAACCCAGACGGTAAAATCTCATAGGAGGAGGAGGAGGACAAGGCAAGTCACTCCTCAAGCTGGCTTGCCACCACTTTTTCTATAACCTTCCCTAAAAATGGGAAGTTAGAGACTGGCCCACAGCTGATGAGACATTCCATGTCCAGTGAGGATTTGTAGCCAGAGGCTCAGCTGGGGAATGAGGGAGCTGGGATGACAGCAGCATAGGGAGGGATTTGGCTTGTAATGGCCACTATGCAAATGAGAGGAATGAAGCACATTCTCTCATTGGTGCTGTTCATTTCTCTCAAGTGAAGACCAGCTCCCATTGTGAAATTCCAATGGCTGCCATGCATGTGGCTGTAGCAGAGAGAGAGAGAGAGAGAGAGAGAGAGAGACACAGAAACAGAGTCACAGAAAGCTCCAATGTGGAGACAGAGGACAGATACACACGTATCAGGAATTCACTCTTGGACAGCCACTTCCTACTGTCCTGCCATAGCCTTTAATGGCATCCTTTAGCTGTTACCGGAGGACCAGGGAAATTAAAAGAAAAAAAGTGCAAATGCTGTACATTAGGGAAAAATAAATGTTAGCGCCTGCTGTAGTCTTTGCTGGTCTACCAGGACAGTTTTCTCTCTCTCTCTCTCTCTCTCTCTCTCTCTCTCTCTCAAACACACACTCTCTCTTTCTCTCTCTCACACTCTCTCTCTCTCTCTCGCAGACTGGAGAAAAGTAAAATAAATGTCAGCACTAGCCTTTGCCACTATCAAAAGCCAAAGTGCTGAGAGGCAGGGTTGAGTCATATGGGGAGTGGGGGGATCTTTCATTTACAGAGCAAAAAAAACCAACAAAAAAACACTGGGTGCACTTTCCTCAGCTGTTCTACAATCCCTTTGTTTAGCTGCTGTTGCACTGGCCCATTTGTGCTCCTTGGCTCCCGGTCCCTGCAAAAAAGCCTGAAGCATGAAGAAGGAGAAAAAGAACAGAACAGAACAGAAAAAAGGTAAATTACAATCTTCCTTCCTGCACTGAATCCATGGTCTCAGACTACAATAAATAATAAAAAGTTTTAGTGGCTTAGATCCCCCGCTCTGCCCTCCGACGCTGCTGTGTTGCAGTCTGGCAGAGAACTGGGGGTGTGCGGTGGAGCTCTAGGAGGGGCAGGGCTGTGTATTCTTCAGCAGTGCATGGGGGAGGGAGCAGATAAACCATGGGCACTGTGAAATAGTGCAGTGCTGCGATCTGTGGGGACAACATGGGCAGACTGTTTTACAGATGTGGAGGTAACTGTGGCGCAATCCAACATGTTGTTAGTTCGAAAAGGAGCCCCTTTAGTGATTGTAAAAGGACTGCAGGGCTCCACCCATCTGCACTCTGCAGCCCTAAAAAGGGAAGGTTTTACACCTTTATAATGTTATGGTCTACCTAGTGGCTTGTGGCATGAGAAACACTGTGACTGTGCCAGTGAAAAGGTGCCCAAGATGAAAAGCGCTGAATAAGAGAATGACAAAACTGTTTTCTTCCAGGCTAGAAGTGTTAGGGGGATGTTTCTCTTACTCCTGCTGTGGAGAAAGTTGTTAATCTTGTTTAGTTTCCTTACTTATTTAAGTGGTCCTGCCCAAGCCCGGTGGCTGTCATGAATGAAACATGTTCCTGAGAGTGAAGGAGCTGTTGCTAACGACATTCCCTCCAGGCAAAAACATCAATGAAAGGAGGTGTTTTCTATGCTCCCTTTGTGGAAAGTTTAGATTTTTTTTTCTTTTTGCTGGGGGTGTGCTGCCCAAAAGAGCCAGTCAGCTCAATACACTGAAAGGCACTCCTGTAAGCAGTGTGCCTTACAAGCTGAACAAGTAGCTGATTGCTTCTGTGACAGGAAGCCATTCCATTTAAACAAATAAGTGTATTGCTAGCTTTGAATTTCTTTGATGGACCGAATAAAAGAAACAATGCAGTGCTGCAGGACAAGAGGGAAGGGAATGAGAGAGCTGGAATGCAAAGTGCTTGAAAAGCATTCTCTCTCTTCTCTCTCTCTCTCACTCTCTCTCAGAAACACCAAGTTAGGTCGACAGTAAACCTGTCAACATCCCGCACAGCGATGGCACAATACCAACGCAGGTATTGTGCCACCCAAGTCACCAGTGTTTTCTGTGGGGGTTCTGCCCCTCACACCCCTGGACTTTAGGATTCTCAACTCCAGGTTGAAGTTAGTCAGGGGAGGGGGCAGAACACTGGGGGGAAGCAAAACACAGAAACGGACCATTATAGCGACTGTCACTGTAGTGGTCATTTTCCATGTTTCGCCGTCAGGGTGTCGGGCAAAAGGGGGCCACCTCTCTCTCTCTTCCTCCTTCTCAGCAGACTTGTTCTATTCAGCTTCAACAGCCATCCACACTGTTGGAGAGAAACACGGGGAAACTTGAATTATTTAGAAACATTGCTGATTTAGTGGTTGGGTTTTAATGGATGATTGTGATTAGTGGTGTAGGACATCCTACTGACATGAGAGATTTATTTTCCTGGTTCGGTAGACAGAGAGGGGTTACCTGGGAAAGTGCCTCCCCATTGATCACACTATAGCTATAACAGCCGGGAATTCCATAATTAATCAATAAAAGATCAGCTTATTACTGAGAGCTGAGAGACCCCTCCGTAGTGCAGCTTGTGATAAAATTATTCATTCCAATTTGCTCGCTCAGTTTGCATTTCTCCATGTTTTCATTATATTCCTGTCCCCCACAGAACTGTAACATTTTCCAGGATAACAATCCCAAAACCCCATTACCTCTCCAGCACCAGCAGCATCAAATCTGCAGGATCCACAATACTTGAGAACACTTTCCATTTTTAAAGTGAAAAAAAAAATACAACCAGGTGTTCAGATTCGTACTGAGTTTTTCAATAAGGGATCATATTTTTTTTTTTTGTAGCAAACTGACTTATAGAGAGGGTAACAAAGGAATCCCTCCCTCCATTGGAAAACAACATCTGTGCGATATTGGGCACTGAGATAGTCAATGTATGTACCTGGGATTTTTTTTTATATAAGGGAGCAATGTCTTACCTGTTGGCAGCACTTGGAGACTACAGCAGCATGGGAATTGGCAGCAGCACTCAGGCAAGGGGCTGGTGGCAGCAGTATTCGGGCCGAAGGGGGGGGGCCATGCAGGCTAGCAAGACAAGGCAGAAGCTTAGCACGGTACAGTTGTGGAGCAAAAGGAAGAAGTCCTGAGGGGTGGGGGTCACATAAACACATAAATCACAGACATTTACAGTCATAGAAGTGAATGCAAGATCAGAAACCACCAGAGTGACAGTGACTGTGGTGCCGCTGATCTCTGTCTCCCTTCTGAACTGTGCGGAACCTACTCTGTCTTGACCTGTGCAGCTCAACTTGATGGTGCAGCTCCTCCTCCATGACATTCCAACAAGTGCCTCATCCTGTTCTCTTGCTGTCTACTTCGTGGTGCTCTCACACAGTACAATGGGTAGAGGATGGGGAACTAGAGAGGTGAGCTGGTAGGTTTCAGAAGATTCCCTGGGACAAATGTGGGGAACTGGAAGCTGAAGGTGTCACTAGGCAGAGGCAGTGAATGGAAATAAAATAAGATGTGTTTTTACTGTGTTGCTCTGGTCGGCCTACACTGTCTGTTTACAGGAGCCATCCCACTACAGATTGGCATGGGGACTTTGGCATGGGTTCCAGAACATAGGCAAAAGTGGAGTGGGCTGGGGAGGAGGGGCTGTCATAATTATAAAAGAGATCATGATTACTTCCCCTGCATGCAGTCGATTCAGTCAGACAGACTCGTACTCACTCAAAAGAAAAAAAAAAAAAAAAACAGCTCAATTACTTTAGCAAGTGAGTCTCATCTTCTCACTGACCGACCACAGGTGCTGACAAGCTGCTCGGTCCTTCCTCCTCTCACAGGCTGTTAGTCAGTCCATGCTGCTCTACTCCCAGCTTGATTCAGATTCCCAGCCATGCTGCTCTTGAGTCTGTTCTGCTGTGCCAGGCTTCTTCTCACTTCTTCAACTGTCCTGCAGGCACTGAGACAACGCAGCTTCTATCCTGAATCCTATGGCTCTGCTTCAAAAAAAGGTTGGCTCCTCCAAGGCTCAAAAAGTACTGTGACATGTTTGCTGAACTGGGGAGGGCATTTAAACTCGCCACCCCTCACTAGCCACACCTCTTACCGAAAAAGGCAGCCAATCAAGGACACATTGTATACACACTATACCACCGCCGTCCTGATTCAGAAGTATAGTTTTGTGCTGTGATGATGAGCAGCTGCCCCCCCGAAAGCTCTAAGGTGCATGCCAGCCAGAAAATGCAAACAAAGAAAGTCAGAGAGGACACGCGCTGCTGGCGGTCGGCTTGTTTGCTACTCCCCCCGCTAGTTCAGCAAATACTCCATGGCTTACCCGACGTATCAGTAGCTACACCCCCAGGTAAGATAGCACCATATTTTCTGAAGTGTTGCAAATAATTTAATTACTCAGGGCAGCAAGAGAGTAATGATTTCTCCTCTCATCACAATACTGCAAGACTACGATACCAGGTGGCTGCAACAATCAGGGACCACCCGCCATCGCACCGACAGCTTGTAGTCTGCACTATTCACACCGAATGCAGAGATAAATAGCTGATGCTGCAATGATGAGGCGCTCCCTGATTGAGGCTGCCAATTCATTTCATGTTGGTGGCAGGCTTGCTGAACTGGTGTCAGCAGCAGCCTGCCACCGCATTAGTTACATAGGGCCAGGCCCAGAAATGCAGTGGCGGCATTGGCCGCCACAGTGCCGCACCTCCACAACCCACTTCTCTCTTAAGCTGCCACATAATGTTTCTTGCACATGCATGCAAGCAAACATGAAAATGGCCAAGTTACACCTGGGTGTTGAATAATTTCCATGCACATGTGTAACTTTCATCACTTGGTAGCTCTTCACAGCTCTATCAGCTCTGGCTAGACTTTGTTTATATTTTCAGTGGAAGTGTTGTAGATAAAAACTTTAGGGGGCTTCAAGCATATGTGGGATAGACAATGTGGAACAACAGTAAATAGCCAGGGAGGAGGGAAGGTCATTGGAGACCAACTAGGGTCTGTGGAGATAGCCTAGGCGATTACCATCTGGGCAGACTGGGTGGGACAAGTGGTCCTCTTCAGTGAGCAAAATGAAAATAAATGTGCACACATAGTGTAAATTTCCACATAAGGTGGCTAGAAGATGTCAGTAGAAAATAAGTCTGTCATTTATAATGGGGGTTGCTGGGAGACTAGGTGATGATCAGCTTGGTTTACATGTTTTCTCTGTGGTCTGCACCCTGGAAAGCCTATTGAAAGACACAAACAGAAAGATCATTGACACCATGGTCCCTGGAAGCATAGTGGGATACAATGGGTTTCTCAGTATCCACATTCCTAACTGTCCAATAATGTTCATGAATCAGTCAGTCAGGCATCTCCCAGTTTCTCCAGTGTAGACAGCTACACATTTCCAGCAAAGAATACAGTATATCACATTACTGGAAGTGCATGAGAACTCCTTGGTGATGTGAAAAACACCTGTAGGACTATGAATTTCCGTGACCCTAAAATAAATTTCTAGGTTTAACAGTGAGTTCTGTTGCAAGCTTTGGTACCTAGTAGGGAGGAATTGTTAGGATTATGTACCCTGCTTTGAACCAGGAGATTCCACAGGTTGGGTGGTCATCGGTAGGAGGTAGTAGGTGGCTCTGTAAAGGAAGCTTCAATATTAGAGTCAGTTTGCAGAATATGGAAGTTCTTAATGATTATCCTGTTAAGAGAAGGTGTATTGTGATGGAAGTAAAGCACTAGCACAATGAGTTGTTGTTGCATGACAGTAACCCTCCTACGAATGTCAACTTGCACCTTTTCGCTTTCCAGAATATTTTTTTTACATTGCCTATTATCACTTTTCTCCTAGAGCCTCATCCAGTTTTTTTCCTTATATCAATCAATCCATCCATCCATCCATCCTTCCATCTATCTATCTATCTATCTATCTATCTATCTATCTATCTATCTATCTATCTATCTATCTATCTATCTACCTACCTATGCTCTGTATTCCCCCCTCACCTCTCCACTAACTTTGCTGTTTGTCTTTTAGGTAATTCCTGAGGAACACCTATAGTTGAAACCTTGATTCTGTTTTCTGTTTTCAGCACACATTTAATATTGCTGTTTGTTTTGTTTTCATACTACAGGCTGACACAGCATGTTGTGTTTTTGTAATTACTTCTGTCTGTTCATTCACTGTCTGGTAATGCTTTATCCTAGCATCCATCATCCATTGTCATTCAGAACTGATGAAAGAAGAAGCCTATAAGAAGCAATGTCAAAACAGAACACTGTGGGTAAGAAACATTTTCTCATTTCCAAGAATGGATATACGACGAAAAGACTGACTGTCAGAATCCTGAGTTTCAGTAGCCTGAAACCGATTACCCAGAACTTCATATTCTGACAGTCAGTAATTGCTTTTTTTTCATATTTTGGGGAGTTTCACCCAACACCCCTCCAATGTGGAGGCTTCACCCCTGCACCCCCCTTACTATATAAAACTCTGCCATGGGCAATTACTGACAGTCTAGATATCGAGTTTCAATGATTCAGTTTTGGGCTACTGAAACTCAGGATTCCGACAGTCGGTCTTTTAAAATATCCCCCTAAAATGCAAGGGAATAATACTTTCATTAGCTTTGAAAAAGGGCCTACATTCTATAATCAGAAATCCAGGAATACATAGTCTAGGAAACTGACTTGATAAAGCAAGTCATGCACCTCTTTCTATTCTACCAATTTTCTTGTAGTCACATGCAATCAAGATTTAGTAATGTGATTTACAATGCAACTGTTTAAAAGGATCAAATGTTCAATTTCAAAATAGGACAGAGGTGGATAATACAACAATTACCCAGAGGTTGAGAATAGAGAGGATAATAGACACATATCTGATGCCTTGGATGGGATTCCACCAAGCCGCATTGACAACAGAGTTCTTGAAATGTGGCTTGGCGATGATAACAATGTCAACAAGCAAAATTTCGCCTGTCAGACATTGGATGTTTTTTCACCCTCTGCGCTATCCTACGTTTAGATTAAAAACTCTGAGTCATAATTTGTTTGTAGGGGAATGAAACACAGGGAAGTGGGTGAAATTTCAGCAGGTGGTCCTTTACAGTGACAACCTCGAAGTTGTCCCTGTAAAGGATTTTACTATTGACATTTCAAACTTGTAACGTAATACTCTTGGAGGGAGGTGGGTGAATGTGGCATCTGTGATTGGCAGGAGTTGAACTCAGAACGGATTGCCAGTGGCTCAATTGTTCTTAGCCCATTATTTGTGACAGCCCAGGATGCACTAATGTACTCAGGTGAGCTGGAGTTCTGAGAGATTCTGCCTAGGGACTGGATTGTCTGTGTGTAGGAGGAGAAACACCTATGAAGGCTGGTAGGGAGCAAAGTGTGGCTTCCACAATCAGGGCTACAGCTAAGAGCATTATGGCCCAGGGCAAGTAATTGGAGATGGGCCCCCATCTCCCAAACCACCGAAGGCAGAGGGTCTGGGGGCCATTAGACCCCCAGAAGCTGAGTGTTTAGAAGCTTTTTGGTGAGCTTGGGGGCTTTTATTGAAGACAAAAACAGACATTGGTTTCATCTTCCCTGCTAGGCAACATGTAACAGAAGTGTGTTTTTGTCTACAATAAAAGTCCCAAAACTCCACACAGATTCCCAACCCCTGAATCCAGGGACAGCGGCTCTGCCTGTGCAGCAGAAGTTGAGACTGCAGTTTATATTTACTCAGTTGGGTGCTGGGGTCTGTACTGTTTTTTTACATTATCGCCCCAGCCCATTACAGCCCCACTCAGTCATCCCAGCTTCGGTACCTCCCTCCAACATCATTGTATCTGTACTGTACTTACCTGTTCTTCTACAGGAACTTTTTTATACAGTACAGTCAGAGTGAGTGTAGTTTAGGCTCCTGAGGTCTGTGGTCTGTGTTCTTTTTTGAGGGGTTTATATTTGCTGGTGCTTGTCACTTCTGTGTACGTTTTATATTTGCTAGTGCTCAGTGCTTGGTAGTGTACTCATAGGGTAGTTAGAGCAGGGGGCATTGTTATATGGCTGTTTGTTGGTCATCGGCAGCCTGTAATTTTTAATGTAATAAGAGAGGCTTTTCTGGGGCTCTGCCTGCCTCACTCCCCACCTTGGCCTGAATCAACAACTCAACTCTTTTCTCCTCTCTAATTGTCTGAGAATTTGTGCCCTGCCTGCCTTGTGTCCAACTCCTGGGCAGTGGCTGAAGCTTACTTTAGTCTGCCAGCCTGCCCCCCGCTTCTGCTGGCTGCTCTTGCTGTTTTTTCAAATGAAGAAGAGAAAATTACCAGATTCTCTCCTCTCCAGGCAAAAGACTGGATGGCTCCTCACTGTCTCCGATGAGTCAAGACAGTCCGATTCCAGCCATGGTCCAGACTATATCAGACAGCACACCAATAGGCCTCAGATGGAAAGAGATATTGCCTTTTCCTCTCATGGACTGGGCCTGGCGCCTCGATGACAGTATGCATTTTGCCACAGTCATGCTTAATAATGGCAAATGCCTCTAAATACCTTTGTATGATGGGAAGAAGCTTTTGGAAAAGCTTGTGATTCTTGAACAAATCTATGACAACATACTCCTTGTCATTCACAGTGATTGCTGCAACCACATGAGTCAGGGATCATGATGGTGTGGTACTTTCCCTGAATCTATATCAATAGCATGTTTGCTACATCCACCACACAGTCGTGTGGTGCCAGAAAGTTAATCCCGATGATACTCGGGTGATCACTCAGTACCATTAGCTGGAAGGTATGATATGTCTGTAGATGGCCCATTGTCACGGGCAGTGGCATTGAGCGATATGTAGATAGCCTGGTGCCATCTACGCCAGATGTATTGGTCTTTCATCTGGTGGACCAAGGTGATGTGGCATGTTGTCATCATGCACTACAGACACAGCCGCACCTGTATCCAATAACAATGTAAGTAGGCAGCCCCAACCTTGGCCTCTGTGCAGGGCCTTCTGTTTGTATCCAAGACCAGCTTGTTTACAATACAGACTGGGTCCTGTAATTGTCAATCTGTACCCATGGAATCATGGGAGCATGCCTGGAATAGCGTTTGGGCCTGGTCCCTGTGGACCGTCTCACCATACTGTACCAATGCTATATAGGGAGCCACTTCAGGGTTCAAGCCTGTATGGGCCTGGGCTTCTGGTTTCCCCATGCCTACCTAGGCCTGCTCTGTCTGTTGTACTGCAGCAAGGTCCCATGCTAGAACAGCATCCACCATGGTGTGCACTTGTCCAAGGAGGTCTTGGAGGCTTCGGTTCTCTTTGGCTATTTCCCTATAGGAAGGGCCTGGTCGTTGTTGTTTACTCTTATTAATCTTGTGATGTGTTTTGTTTTTGTGATAGTTCCAGTTCCCACTCCAGGGTTGTTGTTGTTGCTGGGGCTGCCGGTTGTTCGTGGAAAGGGGCTGTTTCTCTTGGGCCTGTCCCTCCACCGTGTAATGTGTCGTGGCCTCCGGATTGGATTCCACGGTGGCTACTTTCTTGGAACCAGAGCCCAAGTCATGGACATAGAGTTGATAGACTCTCTCCATTTTCTGAAGGATATCAGAAAACTTATCCATGGTGGGACAGGTGGTTGGCTCTATCTTCTCTTGTACTGTAGGGATCATGTTCCGGAGGAACAGGGTTTTGTACTCAATAAGGTACGCATCTGCAACTTCTCCTGCAAGGTTCTTCCCTGCTTGGTAGGCCATCCAAAGCCTCTGGTGGAAAGTCACTGGACTTTCCTTCTCATTCTGTTTCACTGGATATGCAAACATTACTCCAACCATACCTGGGTTACATACGGCAATGAGTTCAGCAGCAACTTCATCAAAGGTGGCTCTGCTATCTTGTTGGATAGCATTGGGAAGTTTTTGCCCATAGGATAGGATCAATGGTCTGGTGTAGAATCTGGACTTGGTAGTCTGCAGTGAGACTAAGCATTTCACATTTGGAATGAACCTTTTCCAAGTGGCAACTGATGTTGTTGGACAGGCTCATCTGACTGATACAGTCAGCTATCTGCTGAACAGAGTGGGCCATTTGTAGGGGATTACTGGGATGATCATTCAGAGGTAGGTATTTTGGGCACCCTGGAGGACCACCTGAGCTGCGGCATCAGCCACAGTACAGACCATCTGTTCCCAGGTAGCACTCTCCTGCAGCATCTGTCTGATCTGTGATCAGAGGGTCCACTTGCTTCTCCTGGGAACTGTCAGATTGCCAAAGACATTATCAATCATTTGTTCTATCTCTTCCATATTATCCACAGAAATAACGGCAATCAGTGGTACTGTCAGAACTAGGCTTGGTTCTGTTCCCCCCATCATGGGGTTCACTATGTTGGCATTGTCCATGATATTCGTCATGCTGTTGATGACGTAAGGGTTTGGTGTCTTGGGACTGGGGTCCTCCTTGTTGTGACTGGGGTCCTACATGTTGTGGATGGTGGTGTGGAATCACTGTGCCATAGCAGGGGCATGACTGGGCATTGTACTGAGAGATGTCATCATCAGAATCTTCCTCCTCAGATGATGTAACCTGGATGGGGCAATGCCGCCCATCGCTTTAACATGGCCAGTCAGAACCTCTCACTGATGGTGCAGTTTGACCATCTTGGATTCACATTCATCATGACTAACTTTTGCACTACTCTGGTCCACATTCTTCTGTAACTGCTTCAGTATCACTCTGTACATGGTGCTCAATTCGCAGTTTTCCCTATTAGCTACACCTAGATCAGTACGTACCTGGTTCATCTCTTCCTGGAGCTTTCCCAACTCATCATGGAGCTGATCATTAGTTCTACTCAAAATAGCATTAATTTGCAATGCCTACCTCTTATCCTGTCTCAAACTTTCACATTTCTGCTTCAACATGCCAATTTCCTGCTCACTTTCTGGAAGTGAGTCATGCAAAAGTGAATCCTTTTCATTTTTCAGGGTCTGAAGAGCAGACTCCAAATCCTGCTCACGTTGCAAACTTTCAGTATGCTGCAGTCCCATCTCTTGCTTAAGAGATATCTGCAGTTCAATGGTTCAAAACCTCGCTTCAAAGGCTTTCAAAGCAGCATAAAGAGCCGCAATTAACAGCCGTTTAGTGTCATGCTTTCTGGCTGTTTGTCTCATCTCCGAGTACTGAGTTGAGATCCCCAGCACGGAATTGCCAAATTGACTTGTGTCCAGCGCAAAGTCAGCCCATCCTCCATGGGAGGCAAGGAAGTTCAAGACATTGAGTCTCAAGTCTGTGCAAATATTTGATATTATGGCCATTTACACTGGTAATGGGAGGAAACACAAGAAATCACCCTGTAAAAAGTTGCCTTGTTGTGTATCGATCCACGACTGGTGCACTTATAAACAAGTGGACTACTGTGCTCTCACAAGCTTGCAATTCAAAACTGCCATGGGGTGCGGTGAGTCGGCATCGACCACACCCAGTAAACAGCCAGACTTTGCAAGGAGTTATGGAGTCCTGAAAAATGGGAGAGGTGTTGTGGGTGTACACACCTACAGTCCTCTTTGGGAAGGGAGTTTAATAGCAACAAGTGACAACTTTGCAAACTCCAAATCACCTGCACACGGTCACCAATTGTCTAAACTGTCTAACTCAGGTTCTTGGCGATAATAGAGAAATGCTAACAAATTGCTTAAGAGTAATAAATCTTGTTTATTACTACCAAAAGGAAAATCACAGTTGCCCTAAGCAGTTCTTACCATAGGAACTGGGAGTCAATGCTATGCATTCCTGATACCTTGAGGAGAGTAGAAATCTCAGGGGTCTCCGAGGTAGAAGACGTAATATCCTACATTATATACCTAAGAAAGTTGCCGTAGTTACTGTAAGATAGAAACATTTCTAGTTACAGAGATGAGCCCTATTGGCAAAATTAAAGGTGGCTCCACAGTCCTAGATAACATTATACGATTTTGTAACAGTCATCACTTTATGTGAACAATAAAAGTACAGTTCATGTACATGGCTGTATAATAATACAAATCATCAGAAGATGGCAATGCCAACTCATATATTATAATACTACAAGGACACAGGTATCCTAGCATCTTGCTACAAGAAACACATGTATATATTAGAAAGTAAAACAAATAGCAATCATAAGCATACATATCCTGACATCTACTTTGTACGGCAGATGTTCTTAGCCCTATATGTTAGTATAACTTATACCTAAATGCCAGCTGTCTGTGGTGTACCTCTGGGGAATCAGTTAGGGTGCAGGGACCTTATGTAACACTGGGATCCTTTACCTACCAGCCATGCTCATCTTGATAGGAATTAGCCAAACATCTCTTCAGGGTGATCTGATCTCTGGCTATTCATTGTACCAAAACAGAATGTTCCCGTACAGCCAATCCTCAAAAACATATGTAGAAATGTGTGTATTAGTATGTACCATAGGAGAGAGACACAGATCAGTAATGGCTGTCTCTTACTAGAAAAGTATACTTTAATCTTGGCCCACTCACCCAAAACAACACAAACGACGTATTCACTTCAATAAATGAAACGTTTAACATCCAGTAATTCAAGAAAACTTTAATGTTTCAGGATTCCCCTTCCTCAGGAAAACTGGTTTATGTGAATAAATAATTAGATAAATAAAATTAATTTCATAATTCTATTGGAACCTTCAAACTCTTTTAAATGAGGAAGAACAGTAATTATTGCCCCGTATGCATGAATACCTTGACTATATTTTTCTTTCCATTCTTTAAATTTTCTTCAGGTATTTTGTTTGACTCCCACCTTGAAATTAAATGCAGGCAATCAATTGAAACTCTCCTTATATTCTAAATATAACACATACTCCACAGTATATAAATTCAATGCTAACCTTGCTTGGATTAGTATTTCATATACTCAGCCAGCTCCTTCATAGTTTTCTCTATTAAATATAAATAATTGTTTATTTTATTCAACTCGAAGTTTTTTCCGTCAATATGAACAAAATAACCTAGACACTTAGTAATGTTCCCATATTTATAAAAAATGCTGCCCTCTTATGAAGCTTCTTTTTACTTCTTTCGGTATTAATTCAGCAGAAGCTGCTGTCCAGTAGACACTGCTAATTAAACCACAAACTGAACAAATGTTCTGTTCTCTAAGCACTTCTTTGTTTTAAATCCATAAAACTTTTAAAAGGTTTCTACCTGCTGTGTAGTGTTGCTGCCACATCCTAAGGTGAAAGTAATGCTCGGGGGCTACTACTGACCTTTTTATATCAATGGAGCTCCATCCCTGAATCCGGCAGTGACACTATGCACCCATGCAAGCACATTGTGCTTGTCTGTATGCCAGACCTGCCCTCTGGAGGCACTAAGAAAAATTCTAGGTGTCAAAGATGAAAATTTACTATTCTCTCACTTTAATTCTCAGTTAGAACTTTAAAACACGAAGTTCAGAATATGAGTGAAAGGACATTACCTGTTCTAATAAATCCACAGATACACATCAGATGAACATCGCTCCCATTCACAACTCCCATAACACAAATCAACTTTTTATAAAATTGGCTGCCACCTTATACATTCATTGAGGCCAAACCTTGTTTTTGTAGTCCTAAAATAATTAATAAAGAAAGCTTCTCTTAACAGCAAGGTGTTGTTATAATTACCCCCTCATGTCCCTATGCACCTTTTTAATGCCAAAAAACCTAAAAGAGGGCAACTGATGTCCCTGTTCCATAAAGCGCCTTGCAATAGGTGGCATTTCATCTTTATTCCTATTGTACCCTTTATGTTCCCCTACTCTCTGTTTCAATAATCTTTTCATTGTTCCTATATGCATAAGAGCACAAGGGCATTTAATTCAATAAATCACACCTTCTGGTTGGCAATTTATAAAGTCCTTTATAACAAAATCCGTATTTTTACTATTATTCCTTACTTTCTTAACTTAATAGGTGTTGTGGCAGTGGACATATCTGCCACAACTAAAGTTGCCTCTCAGTTCTTCTTTTGTAAATAATCCCTGTATTTGTTGCTGAGGCATTTTGTGATCTGTATGTATCAATCTATCAGACAAAAATCTAAATTTTTTCTCTACAACCTGTGGACCAACTTGAAACACCTTCTTTCCCATGCTAGTAGATCTCAGAACATGCCAGTGTTTATTGATTTTTTTTTAATGTTATAAAAAATTCCACTGAATTTTAGAGACAACATAGAGGATAGTGGCTGGATTTCTGCAGTTAACAGCATTGTAATTACCTCAAGTGGTCACCATGCTGTGCTTGTAAACCTCGAGAGCACAGTTCGGGAGGTTTACTGTTGGCATGGCAACTGCAAGAGGTGATTTCAACATGGTTAATTGAAAAACCCCAGCCATTGTCGTTTATAGTGTATGGGGCTGGTAACAAGTAGATAAAGCACACAGAGGGAAAAAAAATGACTGTTTTGACTCATTTTTTTTAAAATATGCCCTTTGATTGTTGCTGCTCCTGAAGTACAATGCAGTTGGCCAACCAAAATCATGTGCTTGTTTAGGAAGAGGACACGTCTATTATGTCAGAGGGGTTGTGGAAAAAATTTGTCATCCGAGATGGGATACACAATCTTCGGAGGCTGCCTGCTCATTTATAAAATCAAGCCTGCTTTGCTGCGCGCTAGGTGAGGACATTATAGCTGGTGATGTTTTACATGCTCTGCGACCGCTGTTTCAGATTCAGTTTAAAACACTCACATGCCACATTCTAATGTTGGAATGTAGCAGGGTGAGCTTGGTTCGAGCTTGTAATCTCACCGATCTGACATTGGCAAGCAAGGTTTACAGCTTTGACATCAGAACAATGAGATTACAAGAAAATAAAAAGGCAGCAGGCCATGTATTATAAGGGCTCTCCAAACATTATATAATTTTTTTCTTCTGTTTTTCTATGCCACTTGCGTTATCATCATTTACAAGTAAATTCTGTCTGTCCAACTGTGCTACTTTATTCCTTGCTTCCTTTAATACAGGATCCCTATATCCCCTTTGATTAAATCTTATTTCTATTTCATTAAGATAGAAGTCTGAATCCTCTGCTAAAGTACAGTTCCTCTCAACCCTTAAAAACTGATTATAAGGGATTGATTCTATCAGTATCCTTGAATGAAAGCTATCAGCTCTAAGCAACATGTTTCTATCCATTGCCTTCCTGAAAATCTTGGTACAAAGTAAATCACCTTTCTTTTTTTTGTATACTTTATTTATAACAGCAGAAAGCTGGTTACACATCTGATGTATCAGGTATTACACAGCAACATCTCACTGACAAATCATCACTTATTCACAGTTCAGCTGTAGTTATACACTTCAATGGTAGCATTACTTAACAGTGGGTAGTCCCTCTCA
Organism: Neoceratodus forsteri; assembly: GCA_016271365.2. Classification (NCBI taxonomy): domain Eukaryota; kingdom Metazoa; phylum Chordata; order Ceratodontiformes; family Ceratodontidae; genus Neoceratodus; species Neoceratodus forsteri. Next base: position 14,861,239 of record JADMNL010000035.1, read on the forward strand.
AGAAGACTCACCTCAGAGTGTACCCTCCCCAGAGACCACAAAACAATGAACCCTAAAAGACAGTGGTACACCTTAAGGTTAGAGATGTCAGTAGGCCAGAGAAGCAGGTGTTGGTTTTAAAATAAAGGAAACCAAGGTTGCACTAGGTATCCTCCACTGGAGACCACATCTGATAATATTGTGCTATTTGGCCCCTGACTAAATATTGAGCTCTTTCTAACATCATACAGTCCATAAATGAACTCACACATACAGCAACAGGTGACATTTCTGATGATTTCCAATACTGTGCTAATAGTCTAAGTACTACCACATTCCCTAGTCTCAACAAGTTGGTAGGGAATGCTGGGTTTCTTCCCCAGTCACCTAGGGGCAGGCCCAACAAAATTTCAACTGGGTCTAACATTATTGGGCATTGCAAGATTGGGGCTAAAAGCTGTTGGACACCTGCCTAGAATAATTGCACTTCCGGACACTCCCAAAGCAGATGATAAAGAGTGCCTTCATAAATGTTACATTTGAGGCACAGAGGTGACTCTGACTGGTCTATCCTGTGAGCCAGACATGGTGTAAAGTCAGCTCTGAAGAGAACATTGTACTGAACAGCTCAGAGCCTATTGTTAACTGAGCATTTCCCTATGTTTTTAAGAATGGTCAACCAGTCTCCCCCGTTAGGCCCTCCGGTCTTATATCTAATTCCCACTGGGCTTTTATTTTTAGTAAAGAGTCAGGGAATGCCCCAAGCACCAATCTGTAACATTTCCTAAGGGGTCTAAAAGTCTGGTCAATAGTCTGCCCCACAAATACCTCCTCCAGTGGTGACCTGCCTCCTAGTTAGCCCTCGAGTAGCCGAGTCCCCAGTCTGGATATAATTGCCTGTAGGCGCAAATAGACAAAATAGTGTGAGGCATGTATTTTATATTTTCTGATAAGAGAGGAAAAGGGTAACACCTCATCCCCAAACCACAAATGGCATAGGGATTTTAAACCCCGACTATACCAAGTTTTTAAAAGTTTTTTTTTCCCAGGCACCCCCTCCACACTATTCAGCAGCATTGTCAATAAGGGGGTGTCTCTAGAAACTGACTGTGTCCCACACCCCAACACCTGGTGTGCTTTCTGCCATACCTTCCAAGTAGTTCTGGTACATGGGTTGTCTAATTTAATAGGCTGGGACAAACCCCTGCCTCCCACCAGGACATCATAATACAGGGGGATAAAAGAATGTGTTTTTAAACTCACCCATGTAGGTCTGTCAACCCTCTCCTTAAACATGTCCTGCACAAAGGCCAACTGTGCAGCCATGTAGTAATATCGAACACTGGGGAGGCCTAAGCCCCCCTTTCCTAACTGGGAGCCACAAAATCTCTTTCTTTATTCTTGCTCTCCCACCCTGTCAAAGGAGGTGTGTAATGGCACCCTCCATAGATTTTATAAATTTGTGGGGGATCCAAAGGGGGGACTGTATGGAAAAAGTATAAGAATTGTAGCACTACCGACATTTTAATTAGATTAACTCTCCCTAAGAAGGTCAGGGGACAAGCTCTCCAAACTGTATAATCTTCTTTAACTTTTTTAATGATGCCTTCCATGTTAATTTTCACCAGTTTAGAGATAGCAGAGGGGATCATGATTCTTAAATATTTAATCTGGTTGGTGCAGGGAATGCTAGTATTGCCTACCATAATAGGATCCCTAGGGCCTGCCAGTGGCATTCATTCACTCTTCCCCCAGTTAATTTTATGCCCCAAAAGTGGTCCATATATGCTAAAAAGTTTGGATAAACAAGGAAGGGATTTCTGTGGGGATCATAGGAAAAGTAGAACATCATCGGCAAAAGATAAATTTTATGTCCCCCCTTCCCCAATGTCCAGGCCCTGGATACCCAGGGCAGATCTAATAGCCTGAGACAAGGCTTCAGTGGTAAGGACATACAAAAGTGGGAACAGGGGGCAGCCCTCCCTGGTTCCCCTAGTCAGGAAAAGGAAGGTGACACCATATTGTCTGTAAGTATTTGGGCTTTGTGAACCCAGTATAATGTATCAACCCATCGCAACATCTGGGGACCCATACCAAATTTTGCAAGAACCACAAGCATAAAGGGCCATTCGACATGGTCGAATGCCTTTTCGGCATCAAGGGCTAGTAGCCCTTCCCCTTACCCTGGGCACAATGATGTATAACATTCAGGGTCCGCCTTATATTGTGTTTTGCCTGCCTGCCTTTCACAAAACCTTCCTGGTCTGGGTGTATTAGTTGGGGCAATAACCCCTCAATCCTAGAAGTCATTAACTTGGTGATAAAGCTGAAAACCCCATTTAGGCAGGGTGGTTAGTTCCCCACATCTCAGAAGCGGACAGACATCCCTGCACATCTCCGAAGGCAGCTCCCACTTCCCAAATAAGTTATTGGGCAAGAAAGGGTCAATGTGAGGAGTGTTTCCCAGGCCCTTACCCCACCCCCTGGTCCTTTTTACTGGATAACAGGGGGGACATGGTTTGTTTCTTTTCAAATTTAAATTTTATTAGGTGCTTATAATAGCAGGCGATGGGGCACTCAATCCACGAAAAGGAGTGGATGGGAACAGCAGAATACTTGTTAATGTTTGGTGAGGGGTTATTGCTGTTGAATTGATGTTGTCTTCATTATGTGTCTTAATGGGGGATCAATATATTTTAAGGGGGCAGAGTGGAGTTCATTGTAACTAAGTGGTTTACTGCTAATTACTGTTATATGTATGACACTTTGGGAATTAGAGGGGATGGGAAGTCGAGTTTGTTTAAGAACTCCTATGGTTTGGTTCAATATATCAGTGAGTCTACCTGGTTAAATCCATTCTTACTGAACCATTCAGTACTCAGCTGGGTTGTTGCGAACAGGAAGCATAGGATTGCTGACTCAGGAGTACTGGCTAATTCAGTTAGTGATCATATGGCTATATATTGTGTGATGGATTTTCGTTATCGTAACCACCCCCCTCCTTGTTTGGTTCATGCTAGGTCCTTTAAAAAACCTAATATTCCCTTATTATAGTCTCACTTAAAAGCCATTGATTGGTCTTTTTTAGAATGTTTTCCTGATGTTGATATGGTTTTGGATTATTTTTACGTTCACTCAACCTGTTATGTCTTAACCCTGTTGGCAATTGTTTTGCCCCAGGTTCACCTTGTAAATGAGCTTATCTCAATGATGTTCTGCCTGGCAAAATAAAGATTTTGATTGATTGATTAATTGAATGATTGATTGATTATTACTCTCCTTTTGATGTGTAATCTTGAAAACCTAATGTAACATCAAAACATCAGCACCTTCCAAATAGGGTATTCCAAAGCCCTAATGGTATCTAAAATTGAGACGTCCCATATGAAAATAAAGCTTACTGCTACAGTTTGGAAACCCACTTAAAATTAGAAAACATTTTCTATTTCAAACTGCAGAATAATTTTCCATAAATGAAATAAAATTTGGAATACCTTTTCTGTGGATGGTAGAAAAGGAATCTACACTTTATGTAAACTATAGATTACAAATCTGTAAAATACATCCACTTTGAAATCTTGTTATTTTGCTACTGACGGTATTCCACAGAACTAGATGGAATTTATTGAAATTCCTGGTATTCCATTTCTTGAAATTCAAAAATACCACAAAGCACTTAACATGGGAACACAGACACCACTGGCAGAAAAAAAAGAGTTTCCATCTAGTCTGGAAGGTTAAATTGCATCCATATTTCCATTTCTGCCCTGCTATGTCACACCTTCCTGTGCATGAACCCTCCATACCACTGGTTTACTATGTTATGATTTTGTCTTCAGGTCCATTATTCTACACTTAATACTTGCTATTCAAAAATCTGTGCAATCAACAGTGAAATAAAACACATTACAAATTTAAACAATACAAACTCTTTTGATAGTTTTATTTTACTTCTTCCTTATCCACTGCCCCTCCAGCTATAGTAAATGCTAACTGCCAATACCTGCATTTCGTCATTACATAAGGTGGAAACACAAAACCTCAGAAGTATACAACTATAATGTTAGCTTATAACCAAAGGGCTGGATTCACAAAACGCTTGCAAATCCTGTAGCTGTGGGGGGAAAAATGTAGATTTGCAGCTTACGCAGTTGTCTCACTGCTACAGGTATTCACAAATGTGGAGCCAGATGATGACCGGCTCCACAGTTTATGGCAGCTTGTAGGTGGTGTTGCCTGGGAAATCCACACAGCTACAAAAACTGTTACAGTCAGTGGGACCATCCATAACATTGTCCATAACTGCCACAGCTCTGCATAGCAATAGCCAGAGCTATGGAGCTTTTGGTTCACAACTGGAGTTACAGTGTTGCACTTAGTCCCAAGAACTTGGTGAATCCAGCCTGTAGTCCCCTATATGGCCTAATGGCATGGAACACTGTTGCACTGGATACCTTGGCTCCACCCACAGCAGCGACTTGCATTTGGCAATGAGACAAGGTCGCTTGGGCATTGTCCAGGACAGGGAGGATTGAGTGTCACAAGGACAGCTCTCCTCCTCAGGGAGGGAGGACACTGAGTCTCACTGCTTGCTTGCTGGGTGGCAGAATAGCAGGATGAGCATGACATGGGTGTGAGGTGTGAGGATGCAGACCACATGTGCTTCATGATGCATGCATGCGAATGAGCCATATGAAGTTCCTGGTAGGTGGAATGGAGTAAAGTGCTTTGGTTCACTCACCATCCCCTGCAGGCCCACACAGCTCTATGTGGCTAGCCAATGTCTCTGTGTAAGTGGTGGTGGTCAACCCTTAAGTCCACAATAGGGGTTGGTGGTGTGGCTGGGGAGATGCTGATAGAACCAAGAATGCTAGGGAGTTAAAATAAGAGTAATACAAAACAAAACCTAAAAAAAAAAGTCCCCCAATACTAAAACCTTAGTAAACATGTAACATGGTGTTTCTTGGGGTATAATTTAGCTATACAGTGTTGGAATTAAACAACTGAACACCCTTTGTCTTAGTATCATTGTGTAAGTAAATTTCAGTACCTGGAAAGACATTGCTAAAAATAGGATAATGCTAATGCTGAACTGTGCAGTTATTCTAACCCCAAGGAACATCTTGATACAGATTGAAGAAGGGTCAGAGGACTTCATTTCTAACCTAACATCTCATTTCCCTACAGTTGAGGTTTATGTGTCAACCCTAACCGATACCTGAACTTAGTTTTTGACAAATAAATGCCTTCCAGTTTGTAAAGGATATGTCATAACAAATGCACACCAATTTGAATTGAAAATGCTGGCCAAGAGCCAGCTTTGTCAGTACTTTTAATGGCAAGTAGCACTTGGTGCCCAGTGCTACTTTCTGCTCTAACCTGCCCTGAACCATTCAGTTTCTAGAGTACAGTGGTACACCAGTTCTCACCACACTCTTGTGCCATGCAAGTCCCTGCCACTCAGTAGCAGTCCCCTCCCTCACACAGCCAGACAGTCAAGCAGCCTCCAGCATCCTGTGACATGCTCCTTTATCACTATATTCTATTTTATTCACTGTCCAGTGATACCCTCTCATGCACACACCCTGCCCCAAACCATCACTCCCTGACTTCCAGTGATATCTTCTCAATACCTATAACCATCAGTTCCTGGTGTGCAATCACATGTCCCTCCTTCATTGTGCACTGAACAATTAGTCCCTGCTATCCCGTGGTACAACACTATTTTATTCTGCCCCAAATCATTAGGCCCCAGCATCCAGTGATTCTCATTCTCACTCTCTCTCTCTCTCTATCCCTCTCTCCCTCCCCCGGGACATGATGTTCTGATGTCCTGTGGTACCTCACTTCCCCACTCTACCCCATAATATTATTCTTCATTAACATCCAGTGGTAATTACCTGTTTAAAAACTAGGTTTTCTCCTTAAATTACCTCTATGCTTGGTGGTGTGAACCCCGGCAATAGGGTTCTGATTGTGAATCTGAAAAGCTGCTAAACTATCAAGTTACAAGGTACTATAAAACAATGAAATATTAGTAGTGTGACACATTCCAAATTCTTTCATATTGCAGTAAGTTAAGTTAAACAGAACAGGTATATGCATATACTGTAAATTGTTAATAAGTGTGCCAGGTAAAGCAGTGGCAGTCAAACCACTATGAGGGCCAGGGGACTGTTGAGGACATTCAAGAAGTTCTTTCTCAGTAGGGGGTAACACAAATAGGTACATGGAAGCTGAGGCCATGTTGTGTATGGCACAAAATTTCCTAGCGGAGTCTCTGGAAAGTGTATTACAATAAGAAGGGTCAATGAGAGCTGTTATATTATATAAGCCTGAGTGTCTTAAAGAGGTTTGTTGCCTGGACAGGGTGCCATTTGGGGATAACTTTGTATTGGGCCAGCCATGGAAAGTTCCCTTGTAGAGTTTGGCCACTGGGAGAGTATTTGTCCTTGCAACTTGGTCTGCCATTAAATTTGTATGGTAGACTTGTCAGGAGCAACAACCGAGGCAGTGAGGTAGGCATCTGAACCTTCCTATACAGTAACCAAATTGTTGCGAATATTTATAGTTACGCCTTCTGGGGTGTCAACAGAAGGATGATCAAGATGAGAAAGGATGTGCTTTACCATGCCTTGGATGCAAGGGATAACTCCTGAGATGAGGAGAAAGCAGTGCAAGAAAGCCATCTTGTCAAAGTATCTGTAAAGAAAGATAAAACATTTACACGGTTAGTACTATTCCACCCAATGGGGTTAGGAAAAGAAGTTATACTCCTTTGTACAGTTTCAACTGGTTGGCATGTAACCATTTGTCAGTCAACTTGTTGTTTTGCATGAGTCTAACTTGATAGACTGCTGGACTGAGCTTGTTGATAATTGGGTAGGGTCCTTCCCACTTATTGGAGAAAGAATGTGTTGGGTGTGCAAATCTGAGAACCATTACCTGATCTTCAACTTGCCAATCCGCTTCTTGTGAGTGTTTGTCAAACTGAATTCTGAACTGTTGCTGGGCTTTGCCCATGCAGTTTGCAGCATACAAATGAGTGTATATCAAATTTTTTCTTAACTTTTCCACATATTTGTCCACAGAGACATGATCTGCTGTGGGAGTGTTCAGGTCAAATGACAGGTGTTCAGGTAATTTCATATTTCTACCAGTCATCACCTCAAAGGGTGTCAACTGAGTGGTGGCTGAAGGTGTACCCCTAATTGCCATAAGGCGTAATGGCAGTAGGGGAATCCCAATCCTTGGGATTATCCTCAATAAATTTGGACAGCATTTGCTTACTGCATCTGTTGGATATCTCTACTTGACCTGAAGACTGGGGGTGGTAAGATATGTAGAACTTTTCATGAACTCCAAGGAGTTCAAGGGCTTCTTTCATCAACTCAGCTGTAAAACTGGTTCCTTTGTCAGAGTCTACCTTAAGAAGAGGCCCCACCTGGAGAAAATCTGTTCCACCAGGATTTTAGCAGTGGCTTTTGCAGTACATGTTTTAGTGGGGAAAGCCTCAAGCCACTTGGAGAAAAAGATCAGTGACCACAAGGGCATATTTGTTGTTTCTGCTGGTATTGGTCAGTGGGTCAATGAAATCAACCCAAAGGGCATGCCAAGGGCCAGAATCCCTTTGTGGTAAGAGTTTGGCATTTCTTTTGGACGGGATAGGGTTGTTTTGTGCACAGATCAGGCAGTTGTCAATGTACTGTTGACATCATTGTGATACCAGGCCACCAGGCAGTGGTCTTCAATCTTTGGAATGTGTTTTCCAATCCCTGGTGTCCACCAGTGGGGGTTGTCATACACGTGGTGCAAAAATTCTGGTCTGAGATGATGGTGAACCACCCACAATTCAGTGGTGGAATCATTTGGTTGATACCAAATGAGCTTATCTCATTCTCTCTCTCTCTCTCTCTCTCCCTCCCTCCCCCCAGGACATGATTTTCTGATGTCCATAGCCTGAGGTGGGGGAAGTTGTCTTCACAAGTCAGGGAGACCTGCATCACAGCCAATTGTTCTGGCTTGAAAATTCCAGCATTGATCAATTACTATAAGCTACTGGTGTGATCCTGTTTCAGACAGAAGTTCATCTTCTTCCAAGTTGTATAACAGGGTGTGCTGTGAAACAACTGAGAAGTTGCATGGGATATACTATATTGGACTAGATATCTGCAACAGGTCTCTATCTTGCTTACATCTGAGGGAAGTTTTCCTTACTTTACAGTCTTACATTGGTATTGCTTTGTGGTTAATTATTTTAGTTTTTAATTCAGGAAGGGGTTTTTCAAAACTGCTTATCTTGTGAACATCTTCAGAAGGGCTGAATAACTGCATATTTGATTTTCCTTTGTGGCTAACTGGACTGTCTACTAGTATTCTGTGACAGCTTGCATCAAATTACTTTTAAACAGTTTACAAATCAGTTACTGGACATTAGTTGAATTACTATAAAGGGCAGTACTCACCAGGGTGGTGGAGCAGTGGTGTATTTGATTGTCTGTAACAGTCACCAGTGGTTGTGGACTACCCACCCACCTTCCCCACACCCCCAGGCATGACGTTTTCTTTATAGCCAATGTTCTGACATCACTTCCTCAACAGGTCTTGGGGCAGAACTGTCATATTCTTAATAATCCAGGACAGTGCATAAAAGGTAAGTACACACCACCAAAAAGAAGAAAAAAAACCCCAATAAATATATGTATTACATATTGTATATTATAAGGGAGAGAGACATGTATGGTATGATATGGTAAATTTTTTTTATTTATACAGTGATATAGCCATTAGGGTTCTGAAAATCCCTATTCACAAGGCTTACCTGTTTACATTATACAAAAATTATTACAACTATACATTTATAACAATATAAATTACAAAAAAGGTACAAAAAAACAATACATCACAATTTTACAGACTCATAAATAACAGGCATACTAACATTGTGGGGAGTGGCGAAATGCTCTGGTTGTGGGGCAGCAGATTTCCAGGAGACATTCTGGAAACTGCATTGCTGTCCTACTTGCAGGCAATTGTCAGCTCTGAGGGAGGAGGTTGTCCACCTCCAGGCTGAACTGGTAAGGACTAAGGAGACCCCCCCATCCAAAGAGCACCACTGCCACAACCACTACCTCAGAGGCTGCCAAGTAAGAAGAGCCGTTGGACCACAGTGGGTTCTGGGAGGGTGCAGGTGGTGGAACAGAGACAAAGCCCCCCTAGTTGTACCTCTACACAAACCATACGCCAGTCTACCAGAGCAAGGTTCCTCTATGATGGCACCCTCAGTGGAGACCAAGAAGAATGCTGAGGACATCCACAAGGGAGACCCACAGAAGGGTGGCAAGGGACACCACAGGGGAAGGAAACAGCTTCTGATAGGGGGCTCTATTGTTAGAGGGGTAGACCTGGGGAAGAGACAGGAGAGGGAAGTAAGGTGCCTGCCTGGTGCCATGGCTTGGAGGGACAAGAAGCAAATCCTCAGGATTGCAGAAGCAGCACCACAGGAGAAGGAACTAGATATCATTGTCCACCTGGGACAAATGACCTAGCTAGGCATGGGATCAGTGCAGTGCAGGATGAAATTGTGGAGTTGGGGAGAGGACTCAAACAGGTAGCAAGCATGGTTAACTTCTCAGAGATGCTGCCAGTCCATGGCAGGGGTGAGACTAGGGTACTACACACCATGCAGTTTAATGAATGGTTGCAAAACTGGTGCAGAGCACAGAGCTTTGGCTTCATTAGGGACTGGGGGTACACCTGGAGAGATGAAGGTCTATACTGGCATGATGGTCTGCATCTGTCCACAAAAGGAACCAAGATTCTAAATGACAGGTTTATATACTTCCTTGGCAAGCTTTTAAACTAGCCATGGGGGGAGGTGCAAATAAGAGGCAGGACATTTCAAGCCTGCCCCCACAAAACATGACAGGTAGTAAGGTAAACACTGAGGTGCAGTGCTCAACAGAGGGCAGGACAGGGGTAAATGGAAAAATAGATAAGGGCAAAAAGAGCAGGGATGGGGAAAAAAAGGATAAAGCCAACACTAAATGGAGGGTAACGAGTACCAATGCCCATAGTCTGGGAAACAAGCTTCCTGAGCTAGTAGCTTTGATGGAAGATGAACAATTGGATATTGTGACAGTCATGGAAACATGGTACATGGAGAACCATGACTGGGATGTCAACATATCAGGGTACACAGTCTACAGAAGGGACAGGGAGTGGAAAAGAGGAGGGGGAGTAGCTCTATACATAAGGGAAGGGATCAAAGCTACAGAACTAAAAAGTAAAGGGGGAGGACAAGAGGCACTCTGGGTCACCTTGGAGGCAGGGAATAGCATCACAATCCGCACAGGGGTTGTATACAGACCCCCGCCTCAAGGGGAGGAAATGGACAAGAAAATGATAGAGGACATTCTCAAAATGGCTGAAAAAGGAGAGATAATGTTGATGGGGACCTGAATATGCCAGATGTTTACTGGATGACATGTACTGCAGCCACATCCAAGAGCAGGGTCATTCTCGATGCCCTGCAGGGGGTAGGCCTTAGACAGTTAGTGTTGAAACCCACTTGGGAGGGAGCAATACTAGACCTGGTACTCTCAAATGGAAAGAGGATCAAAAATTTAGAAGTCAGTAGACATCTGGGAACAAGTGACCACTGCACAATATGCTTCACAATAAGCACAACCATGGAGATGAGCCATACAAAAGCAGGCGTACTGGACTTTAGAAGGGCTGACTTTGGCAAAATGAGTGAATACCTGAGGAATATAATAGCAAATGGTCAAAAAGGAGGGTTGGAAGAACAATGGAGAAAAATTAAAACTGCCATCATAGAGGCAACAAGCCTTTGTGTCAAACAGATAAAGAAAACAAAGTGAGTAAAAAACCACTATGGTTCTCAAAAGAGGTGGCAGGGAAGGTTAAGGAGAAAAAGGCTGCATTCAAAAAGTATAAGGAATCACAGAATGAGCACAACAGGGAACTGTATCAATTAAAACAGAAAGAAGTGGGGAAGGCAGTCAGTATAGCAAAAGCCCAAACCGAGGAAAAAATAGCCAATTCAGTTAAGAAGGGGGATAAAACCTTTTATAGGTACATTAGGGAGCATAGAAAGGTTAAGGGAGGAATAGTGAAGATTAATAAGGGAGAGGGGAGGTGGGCAGAGGGAGGCAGTGAAAAGGCAGAGTTACTGAATGAATACTTTTGCTCAGTATTCACAAAAGAAGATGAGGAGGAGATACCTAAACCAGACAATAGAAGCACTCCAGATAGTGGGGTTGACACCAGTCCATTTACAGAAGAAAGAGTCCTGAAAGAACTCCAAAAACTCAAGGTGGACAAAGCAATGGGGCCTGACAGGATTCACCCCAGAATCCTAAAAGAACTAAGGGAGGACCTAGTGACACCACTGACCACACTTTTTAACAAATCATGAGAGGATGGGGTGGTACCTGAGGACTGGAGGAGGGCAGATGTGATTCCCCTTCATAAAAGTGGGAGCAAGGCAGAAGCAGAAAACTACAGACCTGTAAGTTTGACCTCAGTGGTAGGGAAAATGATGGAATCACTTCTGAAAGAAAGAATTGTTGAGTAACTAGAGGCCAGCAGGGCACAGGACCAAAAGCAGCATGGATTTACAGCAGGAAGGTCATGTCAGACAAATCTAATAGATTTCTTTGACTGGGTGACCAAAGTAATATACCAGGAAGGGGCTGTGGATATGGCCTATCTAGACTTTAGCAAGGCATTTGAAACAGTCCTGCATAAAAGATTGATAATCAAGTTAGCCAGCCTGGGAGTGGGTCCCAGGGTGGTAGCCTAGGTAGCAAACTGGCTGTACAACAGGACACAGGAGGTAATAGTGAATGGAACAAATTCCGAAGAAAGGGGGGGTCACTAGTGGACTACCTCAGAGCTCAGTACTAGGTCCAGTCTTCTTTAACATCTTTATAGGTGGCATTGCAGAGGGTCTGGAGGGAAAGGTATGCCTCTTTGCAGATGACACAAAGATCTGTAACAGAGTTGATACACAAGGGGGTAGAAAGGATGAGAAGGGACTTTGCAAGGTTGGAGGAATGGTCAGACATATGGCAACTTAGATTCAGTGCAAAGAAGTGCAAAGTAATACACCTGGGAAACAAAATCCCAGGAGAAGAGTACACAATTGCAGGGGAGGTACTAACAACAAAAATGGAAAGGGACTTGGGGGTAGTCATATCAGACGATCTAAAGATAGGCAAGCAATGTGAGAAGTCAGTAAGGAGAGCCGGGGATACTGGGATGCATAGGAAGGGGCATCACAAATAGAAAAAGATAAGTGATTATCCCTCCATACAGACAATTGGTAAAACCCCATCTGGAGTACTGTGTGCAATTTTGGAGACCTCATCTATGCAAGGACATAGACAGGATGGAAGCAGTCCAGAGGAGGGCAACTAAAATGGTGCAGGGTCTGCATCAGAAACCATATGAAGAGAGACTGAGAGAGCTTAATATGTATACCCTTGATGAAAGGAGGGATGGGGGACCTCAAGGAATCAACAAAGTCCAGGAGGGTAGTATCTTTCAGAAAAGAGATGTGTAAGAACAAGGGGGCACAATTTAAAGATAGAGGGAGACGGTTCAGGGTAATGTGAGGAATTTTTTATGGAGAGTGGTGGACGCATGGAACCGCCTTTCTGGAGAGGCTGTGGGGTCTAAAACAGTGGAGGAATTCAAACATGCATGAGACAGACATAAGGCAATTATAGTGGGGAGTGGCAGGAAGTAAGCTGTTGGTTAACTAAAATCTGCAGCTTATCCAGTAGGTAGAGAAATGGGCAGACTGGGTGGGCCAAGTGGTCCTTATCTGCTGTCAAAGTATATGTTTCTATGTTTCTATGTTATCATCTGGGGACAAGTGTAACTCACCTTCATGCCTTCTGTAGTGGTTATGGACAGGTAGGTTCTTCTCAATTCCTGTGTCCAAGAATCTGAACACGTCTTTGAGTTCAGAGTCGGTATATTGGGCTTCTGACAAATCCAAGGGGGAGAAGGGCTCAGACTTTTTCCTGTCAGCGGCAATGTGCACAGCTGCTCTAGCCTCCAGATGGTCCACATCCAGATGTCCCCCCGGACACCTTTTTAAAGAAGGGTGTCCGCTGTGTCATTATATGCATGATGGGGTCATGTATGGAGTGAGCTTTAACTTTGTGTATGTAACGTTTGTGTGCAAACTTCTTTTTTTTTTTAACATGTCAGATTTTATTGCTATTCCACATTACAACAAGCTTTTGGCCAGAACCATTGCACAGGATCACACATAATACATATCAATGGGTAATCCAGTTGCTATCGATTCAGGATAGTATGTTCCCTGTTCATTCATTTAAATGCCGTGGTTCTCCTACTGGGTGGTTTTCACCTGCTATTAAGAAATTGATAAAGGGTCGAAATGCTATCTGGTTTGAATTTAAAAAGCTTTCAAGTGTAGCTGCTTTGAATTTGTACAGTAGTCTCAGGAATTTAGTATCGGAGGAGGTAAGGAAAGCAAAAAAAGATTATTATAGGGAACGTTTTGAATCTAGTTGGGCTAATCCTAAATGATTTTGGAATAATGTTAACTCCCTTTTGTCCCAAAAACCTAAATTAAATATTCAGAAGGTAATTGTGGATAATGTTGATATTGTTGCTACATTTGAAATATTTAAACTATTGAATAATACATTTTCTGATCTGTCCATTTATAGAAATGCATCCTCACAATTTAGTGTTTCAAATTTTGAGATATTTGATATATCCGTAGATCAAACTAGGTTTATATTTAGTGATATAACCCAAGCTGAGGTCTTAAAGTTATTACAGACCCTTCCTGATTGGGGTAGTGATTGTGGAAGAGGGCTGGATGGCCAATTCTTGAAATTGTCCATCCCATTTATTATAGATCCCTGTTGTTATTTATTTAATTTGTCTTTGGTTACGTGTTCATTTCCTGTTGAATGGAAGAAAGCTAGATTGGTTCCCATCCCTAAGAAATTTAATGCTGTTTCTCTGGATGATTTTAGGCCTATTTCGATTTTGAACCCACTTGACAAGATGCTTGAAAAATCAGTGGCAACTGGGATCAATGAGTACCTGGATTCCCATGAATTATTGGCTACACAACAACATGTCTTTCCAAAACACCATGCTGCCTTGGTCGGGTTCACAGACACCGTCCTCTGTGGGTTTGAGAGAGGTAGTCTGATGGGGGCAGTGTTTGTGGACCTGACCAAGGCTTTTGACCTGACTGACCATGAACTTGCTTGTTATAAATTAGTGGAAATTGTTTTTTCTGTAGCTGTTGCTTCTTGGGTTAGCAATTATTTGCGTGATAGATGTCAATATGTTCAGGTTGGATCTGTAGCCATGGATGTGTCCTCATTTCATTGTGGCATTTACTTGGTTTACTTGGTTGCAAAGGACAAAAGAAGGCTACTGTCCATTGAGACTGTCCCCCACCACATTGGTGGGATAATTATACCTTGAAGTTGTTAAACTTGAGCCAACAATCCAGCCTTTTTTTGAAGACTAGATTAGAGCTACTGTCCACTAAGTATTGTGGAAGGAGATTCCACAGTTTGGGTGTTCTTACTGTAAAGTAGTTTAACCTTTTAGTTGTTTTAGCTTTAGATACAAATATCTGTTTGTAATGTTACTGTGGGGGAAGTCCGACTGGAAGAGAAATGTAAGCCACAGTGGTGCATTAACTCCTGAGAATTCTGGATTTTGTACAATAGGAGAAGGTCACCTCTGGTACATCTTGTGCATAGTGAGTGTAACCCCGTAACCCTTAATCTTTCCTCGTAGTCAAGTTTGGATAAATAAGGGACCATTTTTGTGGCTCTTCTCTGCACCCTCTCAATTCTGTCAATGTCCTGCCTCAAGTAGGGACTCCAGCAGGGGGGATCCATAGTCCAGATGGGGCCTGACATAAGCTCTGTACAAGGGAATTATGCATTCCAGTGTCCTAGACACAAACGAATGTTGGATCCGAGTGAGCAAGACGTTAGATTTCCTAGCTATCATCTTGCAATGATCACTGGATGATAATTTATTGTTAATGATTACCCCGAGATCTCGTTCTAATGGTGACACATGAAGGGCAACACTGTTCAGAAAATAAGTCTGCCTAGGGTTGTTCTTACCAAAGTGTACAACATGACACTTGTCTGAGTTGAGTGTCATCTTGTTTAAAACTGCCCATTCTTCAATGGATTTTAAGTTATTCCTCATGGATTCTCTGTTTAACGATGTAAGAACAGAACCACACAGCTTGGTGTCATCAGCAAATTTTCGAGAGAACATTCTCGGGGCTAGCCTGCAGATCACTAATAAAGATGTTAAACAGGGTGGGTCCCAACACGGACCCCTGTGGGTCCCCGCTGGTCACACTCAGTGAGTGGGAAAGGCATTCCACAGGGGGCCCATCTTGGGCCCATTATTATTTTCTATTTTTGTTAACCATTTGCCTCGGGTCTGTAGACATAGCAGTACATATTTATATGCAGATGATTTAATAGTCTATGCTCAAGCAGAGACTGTGGTTGAGTTGTCTTCCACTCTGAATGAGGATTTTGGGGCTGTTTGCTCCTGGTTATCTTGTAATGCTATGGTTTTAAACTCAGACAAAACCAAGGTTATGTTGTTTTGCACGCCACTAATGCTTCATGATAATTCTAGGCTTGATATATTGGATCATCATGGCCTTCTGATTGAGCAGGTGTTTCAGTTCAAATACTTAAGTGTGAGTCTAGATTCATGTTTACCTTTTTCTCTTCAAGTGCAATTGGTTGTTAAAACAATTTATAGGAATATTGGGTTATTATATAAATTTATTTCTTTTTTCACCAGACACCAGAGAGCTATTGCTATTGGGTCCCCTTTTACCTCACTTTGATTATGCCCAAGCCTTTATCTTAATCTAGGGCAGAAGGAAAAGCATGCCTTAACTGTTACCTATAACAATATATATAGGTTTATATTAGCAGCCCTAAGTCGGACCCATCATTGTTACTTATATTCTAAATTGGGTTGGCTTTCACCCGATTATAGGATTCAATATTCTGTGGGATGTGCAATGTTTAAGAGCTTTTATTTTGGAATATATTTTCCCTTATCACAGTTAGCTTCTCTTAGAAATGTTTTGCCAAGTCTGAGGTCTGCAAATGGCCCTTTATTTAATATTCCTCGCTATAGATTAAAAAGTAGGATACAAGCTTTCTCTGTGGGTGCCCCAAAAATTGGAATGCTTTACCTCTTGATGTTAGATTAGCCACTTCTGTACCTAGCTTCAAATTGAGACTAAAGCAATATTTATTGTCTCTGTCAGTTTGCAATTGTTATTTGTAATTGTTATTGCTTTGTATTGACTGTTGTTTGTATTTTTGTTGAATGTCTGAGTTTGAAAAAGGACCAATGGTCCAATGCCCTTACCCAGTTAACAAAGAATAAAATGAAATGAAAAGTGTGAAAAATCAAAGAAATGCATTTCAGTTAGTTTAACCACTAACTAAATGAAAAGAAAAAAATGCAGGTCCCAAAATTGATTGTTTCTTTCTCTCCCCCCCAGCTTCGTGTGAGCTCTCGCAGAGGAGAGCCAAATAGGCATACATAGTACTGGTCCCCCAAATAAATAGTCCAGGTTGCCAACAATAGCCCAAACATTAGCATACAGATTTCAGAATGAGACTTCTCTAAGTCCAAAAAGAATGTCTACGCCATGTGACATCTTCCACGTTCAAACAGCCCTGGAATAAGTAAATGCCCAGTTCTGTTTTCCACGTGGCTCTCTCTCTCAGAATTTGGTATGGTCAAAATGTCCCTAGTACAGAAGAATCTGCAATGTCCCACCAAGGATGCCAGTAGGGGAAAGAGGAGAAGGGAAGGGTGGGGATGCCCGCCAATCATGCCCTGATAGTCCCCCGAAGGTGTTATAGACCTGGATAAGGCATAGATGCTCCCCCACTCCCAAATCACCCACCGCTGGTGTTACAGTACCTGATATTAATCCTGCTTATATGAAGTAAGCCGATTAGCCTCTCTTCTGGTGTTCCAATTCTCTAGCATATTCCAATGCAATGTTTAGGCTAGTAAAGGCCTTTTGTGAGCCTCCCACAGGCTGGATAATGAGTCTAGCTGGATAAGCCAGAGTGAAGGGGCAAGAGATGGAGTGCAGCAGCTTTTTAACTTCAACATAAGCCTGCCTCTGCAATTGTAACATTCTAGAGTAGTTGGGGAACAAGCTAACCCAGTTCTGTTGTGCCATAATCATGCCCTTTTTCTGAGCTGCATCAAGAACCAAAAGCCTATCCTGGGACCTCAAAAATGTAACTATAATATGGCAAGGCTTCTGTTCGGGTGAAGGTCTGGGACCTGGTGAGCGATGAGCTCATTGAATTTCAAGGGTAGCACCCTGTGGCATTTGTAGTGTGTCCCTGAACCAAGATTGCAGAAATCCAGCACAGTCCCTTCCCTCAAGCCCCTCCAGTAGCCCAATAATTCTTATATTGCAACGGCACTCCCGCTTCTCATGGTCGTCCAATATATGCTTAAGGAGCTTGATTTATTTTAGGACTTTTGTGACGTCTGTAGAATGTCTAGAGGTTAGGTCTTCCTGATTCCCCACTCAATTTTCCAGTTCTCCTATACGGGTTTCATGTGTCTCCACTGTTTCTGCCAAAGTATTGATGGTCTGCTGCATTTGCTGAATTCATGCTCTTACATTTTCAAACCCTACTTCCATTTGGGTACCAAGATCATATTTGATATCTTTCAAAAGGCATTCTAGGTTTTGATACCCTTCAGCTACAGCATCAATTGGATTTGGAGTGGGTTTTTCCTGCATCGTGTAGGTTTCTAGAGCAGGAGAGATTTGTTCTGCTGCAGGCCCTTGCCCAGGCTCATTTCATGCTTTCCTCTGAGGTAGGCCCTTAACTTATTGGCTCAGTCATGGTGATTTAAAGGAGATATTGGACTGTTTCTTCACAGATTTAGCTGGTGCAGGCATTGAGAAAAGTTAATGAATCAAAGTATTATGTTTTTTGGTGGTCTAGCAAGGTATAGGGAGAAAATAGCAGGTGATGTGGATGGAGTTCCTCACTCAAGCTACCATTCAGCTTCTGCAGTTGGCCACACCCCCTGTAAATCACCTTTCTTAAAGATTAATAGATCAAGAAAGGAAATCTCACTTTCATCCTTATTTGAAGTAAATTTAAGATAATTTGTGCAGTTATCTAAATACAGGTGGAAATCCTCTAATTCTTTTTTCATTTCATCCCAGATAACAAAAATATCATCAATAAACTGCTTCTACTGTATTATATTTCCTGAGAAGGGATTATTGGCATATACAAATTTCTCTTTAAAATTACTCATAAATAAGTTTGCATAAGAAGGGTCCATACTCGACCCCATTGCTGTCCCTTTTATTTGTGCATAGAATGTACTCTCAAATTTAAAAAAGTTTTGTGTTAAAACTATATTCGCCAATTGTATCAAAAATTCATTCGGTGGTTTCATCCCAGTCCTCACAGTCTGTAACTTTTCTCTAAGTACTAAAGAGCCCTCATAATGTGGTATCGATTTATATAAATCTTTTACATTGAATGTAGCCAAAATAACAGATTCAGAAGTTTTTAAAAAATTGCTGTTCCTATTGATTTCATCAGTAGTCTTGATCACATATGTATTATCTCTCAGAAAAGATTTTGTTTCTTCCACATACTCTGTAATGTGGAAATCCACGTATACTGAAACAGGCTCCAAAACTGAGCCCACTCCAAATACTATTGGTCTCCCTGGAGGGTGTAAGGGGTCATTATGCATCTTAAGGAGGGTGTAAAAAATGAGGGGGAGCAGAGGAAATGTTTTATTTAAAGCATTATATTCCATTTTTTTTTATCCAGCCCTGATCCAAAGTTCTCTTCAAAGTATCTTCTATAAAGCCTGAAATATTTTCAACTGGATCCTGTGTAAGTTTCAAATCATTATTAGCATTATTAAACATATTTAAACATTTTTTCTTATACCTTTCATAATCTTCTATCACTATCCCCCATCTGCTTTTTCAATAACTATGTTAGCATCATTTTCGAAGTTCCTAAGTGCTCCAAATTCCTTAGACATTAGATTAAAGAAGGATCTCCTATCTGTATTCCTCTCCTTCTTAATTATCCTCTCCACATCTTTACTTACTAAGCAAATACATGTGTGTGTTATACAGTGTGTGGAACAGGTCCTGGAGGTAGAAACTGAGACGTTAGTTGAAGCTTTTGACTCACTTCTAATTCTCTACTTTGGTCCTCTATATGAAGATTATCCAGTGGGTTATTATCAAAAATGTATCTCGGCCATCATTTCTAAAAAATCTGTTTAGGTCTGATTTTACTTTGAATTCACTTACTTTTTCATGAGGACAAAGGGTAAGGCATCTGTTTAAAAGTGTAACTTCTTCATGCATCAAAATACTTTTTGACAAGTTAAAGACTGCTATTTCATTTATGACCTCGTTACCACTTGTAGTTGTTGCTCTTTTTGCTTTTCTTTCTTTTTTTCCTTCTTGCCCTGTACTTTGTTCTTTTCATCCTAATCCTGAACTCCCTTCTTCTGGATCTGATCCTATGCCTGGATCCTTCTTTATATACTGAAATCCTTGTGTCTGCCTTACCCAATGCCTTCTCCCCAGCCCCTGTAACCCCTCCTCCTTAAAAAACAGTCCCCTGTACCACCTTCAGGCGGTTGAAGATCTGTATCACTACTTGTTGCATACATTGTGCTGTCTGAGTCCAAATTATATACATAATGCATTTGTGGTTTTGAATCCGTATTTTTAAATCATGAATAGACCTTACCATCCCTGTAATCATTTAAATCCCTTTTAAATTTAGAAATCTTCATTGATCTTATTTCATTCTCATATTTGTCAGTCTGTTTATTGACATTATCCAAAAAATGCCTCAGCAATGAATACAGGGATTATTTACAAAAGAAGAATTGAGAGGAAACTTTAGTTGTGACAGATGTGTCTACTGCCACAACACTTATAAAGTTAAGAAAGTGAGGAATAATAGTAAAAATTAGGATTTTGTTATAAAGGACTTTATAAATTGCCAAACAGAAGGTGTGATTTATGGAATTAAATTCCCTTGTGATCTTATGTAAATAGAAAAAATGAAAAGATTATCGAAACAGAGAGTGGAGGAACATAAAGGGTATATAAGGAATAAAGATTTAATTTCACCTATTGCAAGGCACTTTATAGAACGGGGACATCAGTTGCCCTCTCTTAGGTTTTTGGGCACTGAAAAGGTGCATAGGGACACAAGAGGGGGCAATTATAACAACAAATTGCTGTTAAGAGAAGCTCTCTTTATTAATTATTTCCAGACTGCAAAACTGAGGTTTGGACTCAATGCATGTATAGAGTGGCAGCCGATTTTATAAAAAGTTGATTTTTGTTATGGGAGTTGTGAATGGGAGTGGTGTTCATCTGATGTATATCTGTGGATTTATTAGAACAGGTAATGTCCTTTCAGTTATATTCTGAACTTCATGTTTCAAAGTTCTAACTGAGAATTAAAGTGAGAGAATAGTAAACTTTCATCTCTGACACCTAGAATTTTTCTAGGTGCTTCCAGAGGGTGGGTCCAGCACACAGACAAGCATGATGTGCTTGCATGGAAGAGTAGTGTCATGTGCCAGATTCAGGGATGGAGGCCCATTTATATAAAAAGGTCAGTAGTAGGCCCAGCGCATTACTCTCACCTTAGGACACGGAGGCAACACTACGCAGCAGGTAGAAACCTTTTAAAGGTTTTATGGATTTAAAACAAAGAAGTGTTTGGAGAACAGAAAAATTGATCAGTTTGTGGTTTAGTTTGCAGTGTTTGCTGTACAGCAGCTTTGGCTCAATTAATACTGAAAGAAGTTAAAAGAAGCTTCATAAGAGGTCAGCGTTTTTATAAATATGGGAACATTACTAAGCGTCTAGGTTATTTTGTTCATATTGACAGAATGAGCTATGAGTTAAATAAAATAAACAATGTTTATTTATATTTAATAGAGAAAACTATGAAGAAGCTGGCTGAGTATATGAAATACTCATTAAAGCAAGGTTAGCACTGAATTTATATACTGTGGAGTGTATGTTATATTTAGAATATAAGGAGAGTTTAAATTGATTGCCTGCATTTCATTTCAAGGTAGGAGTCAAACAAAATACCTGAAGAAAATTTTAAGAATGAAACGAAAAATATAGTTAAGGTATTTATGTATAAGAGGCAATAATTACTGTTCTTCCTCATTTAAATGAATTTGAAGGTTCAAATAGAATTATGAAATGAATTTCATTTGTCTAATCATTTATTTGGATAAACCAGTTTTCCTGAGGAAGGGGACTACTGAAATGTTGAAGTTTTTTTTGAATTACTGGATGTTAAACATTAAATTTATTAAAGTGAATATGTTGTTTGTGTTGTTTTGGGTGAGTGAGCCATGATTCCAGTATACTTTTCTTTTCATTGCACTACTCAAAGACAATGATCCTCTGTTACTCTTTCTGTATAATCTGGCTGATAACATGGTCTCCACCCCAAATTAGGACATTAGGGGCCAGATATTCAAAGCTTTGCATGGTCTGCAAACAGTTTGTGTGGGATTAGCATGGTCTGCTATATTCAAAAGGCCAACTAACATGGGCAAACAGCAGCAGCACTGGGCAAAGCATAATGATATGCAAGGGGCATAGTGAACATGAATAAATTCGCTATGAGATATTCAATGACTAGCGCCATGCTAAGGTGTTCAGTGTGACATAATGCGACCCATAGCATGGTACAATTTACCACCCAGGAAAAGCTGGTCTTAACCCTGGACAAATGGCATTTTACGTCATTGGTGCATTGTGAGGCGCTTGCGTAGGATTTGTGCAGCTTACGTGGCCCTAATATAGGAGTACAACTCTTAGAAAATGCCAGACAAGGAGGACACATACTGCTCACTGATGGCACCACCATGATGCCAGCAGCTGCCACCAGTCTGAGCCAAGCAGAGACAGTAAGGGGGTGATCCAACCCACAGGGGACAGCATGGTAGTGTGGCCATATAGCACACACCTGCAGACCATACGTCTGTGGTGCATAACAGATGCTAGCACACACATACAGCACTGTGGGCATGGTGGCCAGTGAGGTGAGGGTTTATTGGTGGCCAGACCTCACCACAGCCCAGGTGTGGCCACAAGGCTGGGACACATCACTCAGTGCACATGGGCCAGTAATGGGATTATGCCATCACCTGTGTGCCTGTCGGATCCTACATGCCCCCCCAGCCACCTACCACACAACTGTACAGATGCCATGGCACACACTGCCGGCCATGTACATGACACTGTGTGCATCCCATGCCACAGGTGCAGAGTCTGTGGATCACACAACAGCGTGATTGTACTGTCCACTGTCAGTAATTGCCTGCAAGCTGTGCCTGTCGCTGTGTACAGTGCAGTGGTTGGCACTGCCCTACATACTACAGGCAGTGTCGTGTCCCTCACACTACTGGGCCCCTTGCTACTGTAGTGTCTGCTGTGCACTGTAGCATGTCCTACAGTGTGATGGTTACATGCAGCACCACCACCACCTGTGCCTATGCTGTGTTGTCCCCGGGGTATGATATACTATGCTATGCTGTACTGTTTACATGAAGCCAGCAGCTATCATCATGCACTGCCTGACTGACCTATAGGTGGATCTGTGGGACCCTGCAGTAATGCTGTGCAAACTGCATGCAAATCAGGGCATGATGCAATGCTAATATGGCTGTTTGCCCAGCGGCTATCTAAGTAGGCTCATTTGCATGCCACTTTTGAATATGGCAATGTTTAGTGCTGGACTAACGTGTTTGCACCGGGCAAACTGCTTAGCTCTGCGCTAAAGTGGTGCTAACAGTTCAGGGAATATTTTACAATTTTGATCACTGTTCTTTCACATCTGCTGCTGCCTGTAGCTGTACTGGGTCCACGCATTTGCTGGAACACACATTGGCCACATAGTTCCTCTCTACCTACCATTATGTTGCTGTGCACTGTGTTGTGGTTTGCACTTCATAGAAACATAGAAACATAGAATTTGATGGCAGATAAGGACCACTTGGCCCACCCAGTCTGCCCATTTCCCTACCTAATGGATAAGCTGCAGATCCTAGTTAACCAGTAGCCTACTTCTTCCTACCCCCACCCCCTAGAATTGCCTTATGACTGTCTCATGCATTTTTGAATTACACCACTGTTTTTGACTCCACAACCTCCTCCTGAAGGCCGTTCCATGCATCCACAACCCTCTCTGTGAAAAAGTACTTCCTTAAATTACCTCTGAGCCACCCCCACATCTTCAAATTGTGCCCCCTTGTTCTTGCACACCTCTTTTTTTGATAGGTGCTGCCCTCTTGGACTTTGTTGATTTCCTTGAGGTACTTGAAAGTTTCTATCATGCCCCCCCTCTCTTTTCTTTCCTCGAGGCTATACATATTAAGCTCCTTAAGTCTCTCTTCATATGTCTTCCGTGCAGACCCTGCACCATTTTAGTTGCCCTCCTCTGGACAGCTTCCATCCTGTCTATGTCTTTGTGGAGATTGGGTCTCCAAACTGCATGCAGTACTCAGATGGGGTCTCACCAGCTGTCTGTACAGAGGATAATAACTTCCTGTTTTCTACTGGTGATGCCTCTCCTATGCATCCCAGTATCCCCCAACCCTCCTTGCTGCCCCTCACATTGCTTGCCCACCTTTAGGTCATCTGATATGACTACCCCCAGGTCCCTTTCCATTTTTGTTGTTGTTAGTATCTCACCCCCACTGTGTACTCTTCCCCTGTGTGTTTGTTTCCCAGGTGCATTACCTTGCACTTCTTAGCATTGAATCTAAGCTGCCATACATTTGACCATTCCTCTAACCTTGCCAAGTCCCTTCTCATCCTTTCCACCCCACCTTGTGCATCAACTCTGTTGCAGATCTTTGTGTCATCTGCAAAGAGACATACTTTCCCTTCCAGTCCCTCTGCAATGTCGCTTATAAAGACATTGAAGAGGACCGGTCCTAATACTGAACCCTGCGGTACCCCACTAGTAACCCCCCTTTCTTCAGAGTGGACTCCATTTACTATTACTCTCTGTGTCCTATTCTCCAGCCAATTCTTTACCAGGCTGTCATCTTGGGACCCACTCCCAGGCTGGCTAACTTGTATATTAATCTTTGTGTGGGACTGTGTCAAATGCCTTGCTAAAATCTAGGTAGGCCATGTCCACAGCCCTCCCTGATCTACTACTTTGGTCACCCAGTCAAAGAAATATATCAGATTTGTCTGGCATGACCTTCCCGCTGTGAATCCATGCTGCCTTGGGTCCTGTGCCCCTCTGGCCTCTAGGTACTCGACAATTCTTTCCTTCAGAACTGATTCCATCATTTTCCCTACAATTGAGGTTAAACTAACAGGTCTGTAGTTTCCTGCTTCTGCCTTGCTCCCACTTTTGTGAAGGGGAATCACATTTTCCCTCCTCCAGTCCTTGGGTACCACCCATCCTCCCATGATTTGTTAAAGAGGGTAGTCAGTGGTGTCACTAGTTCTACTCTTAGTTCTTTTAGAATTCTGGGATGAATCCCATCAGGCCCCATTGCTTTGTCCACCTTCAGTTTTAAGAGTTCTTTCAGAACCCTTTCTTCTGTAAATGGGCTGGTATCAACTTCTGTATCAGAGTGTTTCTACTGTTTGTTTTAGGTACCTCCCCTCTTCCTTTGTAAATACTAAGCAAAATATTTGCTTAGTATCTCTGCCTTTCGGTCACCCTCTGCCCACCCTCCCTCCCTTTATTAAGCCTCACTATCCCTCCCTTGGTCTTCCTTCAGTTCCTGATGTACCTATAAAAGGTTTTATCCCCCTTCTTAACTGAGTTGGCTATCTTTTCCTCAGTTTGGGCCTTTGCTGTTCTGACTGCCTTCCCAGATTGCTTTTGCTTTAACTGATACAGTTCTCTGTCCTGCTCCTTCTGTGATTCCTTGTACTTCTTGAATGCGTTCTTTTTCTCTTGAACCGTCACTGTCACTTCCTTTGAAAACCATAGTGGTTTCTTACATCGTTTCATTTTGTTTATTTGCTTCGCACAAAGGCCTGTTACCTCTGGGATGGCAGTTTTTATTATTCCCCATTGTTCTTCCACCCCTCCTTCCTGCCCATTTGCTAGTGCATTCCTTAGGCACTCACCCATTTTGGCAAAGTCAGCCCTCCTAAAGTCCAGTACTTTTGCCTTTTTATGGCTTGACTCTATTGCTGTGTTTATTGTGAACCATACTGTTCGATGGTCGCTAGTTCTCAGATGGCTACCCACTTTACATCTGTGATCTCTCTTCATCGCCATTTGAGAGAACCAGGTCTAAGATTGCTCCCTCTCGAATGGGCTCCAATACTAGTTGTCTAAGGCATGCCTCTGTAGGGCATCTAGAATAACCCCACTCTTCGAAGTGGCTGCTGCAACTGCACTCCAGTTAACATCTGGCATATTCAGATCACCCATCAGCAATATCTCCCCTTTTTCCTGGTTGCTATATTCAGTGCTGTCAAATTCCAGGGCTACGATTGCCCTGCACTTCCAGCCCTGTTTGCACGGCCTCTTTCCATGCTATATTCAGAGGCTGTTTGCCCCAGGCTATTACTTTTGAATATAGCTTGCTTTGTTCTCCAGGCTAAGTTTGCATGCCAGGCAGTGTTAGGTTAACCCAGGGGCAAAGCTTTGAATATGTGGCCCTAGGAGTCCCATTGTTAGCACTGGGGCCTTTGTCTGTCTGACAACCCTAACCTTAACCATATCAGTAACAAATGTCTATCCCCCCCCATATGGTCTGAAGTTGCTGCCCATGTCCACTGTACTTATATACAGACCAAGACAGACAAGAATCCCAGGGCACTCATCTATTTGATAAAATGGCAAAACATACTCAGTACTAATTTTAATGGCCAAGCTGGAGCTACATTGTTAGGCTGCCTCCTGCATACATACTGTGTTAACTCTAAGATTACTAACACAAGGAATCAATTTGGCTGCAAACCTTTTAAACTGTTACTGGCAATTAGGCAGGTGTTTCTCCTCCTGTTAATTTCTGGGGGCAATGTTCATCTAAACCCTGTCCCTGACGGATCACATATGCCTTATAGAGGCTATGTGGAGGTGGCCCATGTAATTATTAGTGCTCTCATGCCAGTGCTTCATGAATTTAGACTCTAGGTGTCTAACTCACAGTTCGATGTTGTGGCTGTCAATGAGACCTGGCTAACAGATAGGATTATGGACACAGAAATTGACATAAATAACTACATGATACTCAGACAGGACAGGGGTTTCATAAAAGTGAGTGGCTGCCTAATATACAGTACACAAAGCTGTAACTCAGGCCTAGAAGACTCCCCTCTCCCTCGATCCCCTGGTACCTGACCATTAATGGTTTGCAGGATCCAAGGCAGCATGGTTTCATTGGGGGGGTGGTCATGCCAAACTAACCTAACTGAGTTTTCTGACTGGGTGACATGAGTTGTGGGCCATGGGGTGTTTGGAATACCTGGATTTCATAAGGCCTTTAAAACTGTCCCACACAGGAGATTAGTTAACAAGTTGGAACAGTCTGAGGGTGGGGCAAAAGTCATAACATGGGTAGAGCACTGGCTAAGCAACAGGAGCCAGTGGGTGGTAGTAAATGGAGAGAGATCAGAGGAGGGGGAGTTGACAAGTGGGGTACCAAACGGGTTACTCCTGGGGTCATTGTTGTTCAACATTTTCATTGGAGGCACTGCAGATGGACTAGAAAGGAAAGTATGCCTGTTTGCAGATGACAAAAGGATCTGCAACAGGATCAACACACGAGGGAGTGGATAGGATGAGAAGAGACTTAAATAAATTGGAGGAATGGGCAATGGTATGGCACCTGGGATTTAATGCAAAAAAAATGTAGGGTCATGCATATGAGGTATAAGAACCCAAGGGCAACATAGCAACGAGGAGGTGAGGAGGTGTTAACAACTAACCAGGAAAGGGACATAGAAGTCATCTTAGCAGATGACTTCAAAGTGGCAAGTCGGAGTGGGAAGGCTGTGGGGAAGGCAGGCAGGATGCTAGGTTGCATTGGGATAGGAATAACAAGTAGAAAGAGGGAGTTAATCTTGCCCCTCTATAGGTCACTGGTAATGCCACACATCGAGTACTGTGTCCAGTTCTGGAGGTCCCAACTCAAGAAGGACATTGACTAGGTGGAGGCAGTGCAGAGAAGGGCTACCAAAATGGTCCTGGTCAGAAAAACTATGAGGAAAGAAAGGAGGGGGGGGGGGACATGATAGAGTCATTCAGATATGCCAATGGGATTAATAAGGTAGTGGAGAGCAGCATTCTGCACAAAAGGAAGAGGTCTAGGACAAGGGGCCATGATATGAGGCCTGAAGGGAGGAGACTCAGAGGCAATGTGAGGATGTACTTCTTGACAGAAAGAGTGGATGAACCCTGAAACAAGCTGCTGC
Source organism: Neoceratodus forsteri (assembly GCA_016271365.2). Lineage (NCBI taxonomy): Eukaryota > Metazoa > Chordata > Ceratodontiformes > Ceratodontidae > Neoceratodus > Neoceratodus forsteri. The sequence goes on from JADMNL010000035.1 coordinate 14,888,786, forward strand.
AGAAAGTGGTGGGTGAAGACAATGTGGAGGCATTCAAGCATGCATGGGATAGGAATGGAGGACTAAATTGTAGCCTGCTTGTAAGTAAGAACTGGGAATTTAAAAATAAATTAGTTGATGTGTACCTTACCCAAATCATCACCTCACCTAGTAGAACTAATTACAAAACTGGGACTTCCACAATGCTAGACTGGATACTTGTCAACCATCCTGGCAGGGTCTTATCCAGTGCTGTCTTGCCTGACTTCCTTAGTGACCACTCCCCAGTCACCTGCAGATGGTCTGCAAAGGTGGCCAAAGATGAACCCTGCACTGCTAAGGCCAGGGTTTTCCATACCTATACACTCCCTCTTTTTCAAGCTCTATTCAAACAGGTTGATTGGTCCTTTCTGGAAAATATGTTAAATGTTAATACAGTATAGCCTTAGAATATGTCATTCACCATTTTAATAGGATCTATGACATTGTCACCCCCCAAGACCTTCCACTGGAAGGGACACTCACAAGCATGGCTTACTTCTGCCTTCAAAACCCTGTCAAGGGATAGGGACAGAGCTTGGACCCTATGTAAAAATCTTGGACACAGTAAATACCTTGATAAATACAGGGAGCTGTATAATGCTGTGAAGTCCTGCATTACAGAAGCTAAAGCTGCATGCCATAAAAAACAACAACAAAACCTCATTAACCCCCCCTAAAAATTATGGAACAGCATAAAAAAAACATTGGCAAACCAATAAAAACATTACTCCACTTTTTCACTGAAAATGGTGCTACAATCGTAGGGGAAATGAACATAGCTGACACTTTCAACAAAACTTGTAGTGACCTATCAGTATACACTCCAGACCCAGTACCAAAGCAGTGTCGTACTTGCGACACTTTCATGATTTTTTTGTGAAAGTGTCGCAAATCATGACACTACTTTGCAACACTATGCCAAAAACAACAGGAAGTCTTTGCCACCCTGCTGCAAAAGAACAGTTTGGTCTTTTGGGCTGAAATTTGAAGGGAAGAAAACCAAGATGCCACAGATGTGCCTTTCGGTGGTTTGCTGAGAAAATATTAGAGGGCTACAAAGTTACAGCATTCTGAAGTCGATGATTTTTTCCCATAGCTAACATTACAGTGTCCGCCGCGCCTTTCCGGGCCCATATGTTGAAAACGCTTTGCGATAAGGACTTCTTGTCAGAAAAATGTTTAGCCCCCTGCTAGGGGGCTAAGTGCAAAACTAGCCAGGAAAGTCATAAATAATGTGACATTTTAATTTTTTTTCTATGTCGTACAGCTCCTGAGATATAAGCAATTTAGTATTCTAAGTGCTCATTTTCTGCTCCTAGGCCCATTGTTATGCATACATTCTTTGTATTCACTGTGTTTCTTTATACAGCTTTTGGGGGAAAAACAGGGTCTGTGTTTCCCTTACTGTTACAGTCAGCGTTCCGTTACCATTTGCGTTTGCATTTCCGTTTATGTCACTGTGTGTTACCCTTTGCATTTGCGTTTGCACTTGCGTTTGTGCTACTGTTACCATTTGCATTTCCATTTCTGTTTTTAATTGCGTTTCCTTTTGCATCACCGTGTGCATTACCATTTGTGTTTGTGTATGCACTTCCATTTGCGTTTCTGTTTCTGTTTCCTTTGGTGTCATCGTTGGTCTTACCATAAGCATTAGCGTTTCTAATTACATTACCGTGACCATGCACGTTACGATTTGTGTTTGTGTACATGCTTACATTTGCACTTCTGTTTCTGTTACTGTTCCATTTGGTGTCATTGTTGGTGTTACCGTAACCATTTCAGTTTCCAATTGCGTTACCATTACCGTTTGTGTATTCGTTACCATTTGCGTTTCTGTTAGCCTTTACGTTTGATTTTTGGTAGTGTTTCCATTGTCGATTGTGTTACTGTTTCCTTATGCGTCACCACTGTCATTACCATTTGCATTTCTGTTTGCATACCCAATTTTCATTTCACTCAGTCATACAGTTTTTGTGCTGCAAAGTGACAAAAAAATCACATGGTGTGCACCGCGCTCCTACCACCACATTCCATTCACTATTTATAGTGAACATTCTGAAAAAGAAGGGAAATTCATGGCCAAAAAATCCATTTAATGCATCAGTTAGGGTTGTTCCACAGCAACAAAAGTGAGGAAATTTGGTGTTAGGGTTGAAAACCCTAACTGAACATTCTCCCCACCCCACCACCACACACACACACACACACACACACACACATACATGCAAGTAGGGGAAGGACCAAGGCAACACCACCAATCACACACAACCACCAGCAGGTAACAGGAATAACTTACAACTATGTAAACCACGAAACCGCACACCCATGCTCCCATTGGGCTGTCGCATGGGGTTGTCACTGCTAACTCTCATCCCGGACATTCCGCACACCGCTAAACTCATATCACTACAGACAACTGGATATCTTGAGCCACACGCTGCCACCAACACATAACACACACTACATATATGGTATTTTGGGGTTTGCAAGATCCAAAACAGGATTTTGCACAATCACTTAAATACTTTTGAAAATCACTTCCACAGATGCAAAAGTGTCATGCTTTGACACTTTCGTGTTTGTGAAAGTATTTTGTGAAAGTATGCTCCTAATGACTGCACATCTTTGCCATCATCCTGCAAGCAAACCATTGGGTCCTTTGGCCTAAAATTTGCAGGATGGCAAGACCTGGTCCTCCAGATGTGCTTTTTCCTGCTATTGTGCTAAAATACTTAAGGATTACAAACTTACACTGTTCCAAAATTGAGCAATTTTCCATATACTAACATTGCAGCACCCATGATGCCTTTCGCCAGCCATATGTTGAAAACAAAGCGAGGTACACCATTTTCGCTACTGCCAGCTTGGGACACCTTTATGTGAACTAATCTCGAAGAACAACTTTGTAAATAATCTATGATATCTCAAGTTGGATTTCTCCATTTCCTACAGTAACACAGGTATACACCTCCTGCTGGATGTGTGTGATTGGTTGTGTTGTCTTGGTCCTTCCCCTACTTGCATGTATGTATGTGTGTGTGATGGTGGTGAGGGTGAGGGGAATGCGGAGTTAGGGTTTTCAACCCTAACACTGAATTTCCTCACTTTTGTCGCTGTGGAACAACCCTAACTGATGCATTAAACATAGTTTTTTGCCATGGATGAATATATATATATATCTATATACATATATATATATATATATATATTAATTAAAAATACTTTATTGAATTTTCAAATTACAAACAAGTTGAAAAAAACAACATCAAGACCACAAAAACAAAGAAAAAACATTAAGAACATACCAGTAAATAACTAAAAAAAATGCAATGCCAGAAGAGAGAAAAACTCACACTAAGCCCCCTTCCACCCATCCACATTTCGAGTGCTGCTTTCAAAAAGAGAAAGACAACAAGAATGAAGAAAAAACAACCTACAGTGGACCACTAGTAAGAGAAAAGAAAGGCCAACATTGATACCCAAAGAAACACTTTACAAAAGTTGTTAGCCAAGCTTACAGTGGACCCCATTTTGCTAGAAATTAAGGGCATCTAAACCAAACATTCATAATTTGCAGTTCTAAGTTCAAGACGTTGAGGATTTCGGCATGCCACCCAGACCAAGAAGGTACTTGATCATCTAGCCAATGCTGCAATAAGATAACTTTTTCAGTGGCTGTAATCAAAGTGATAGAAGACTGCTTATGAGAAAATGAAATATTCTTCTAAAAACCCAATAAACAAATCTCAGGAGTGAAAACATCATCTGAAGCAAAAGAAGGAACCAAGCAACATTTAATGGTCACCCAATATGGTTCCACTTCCTCACAGTTTCATAGATTGTAAAAAGGTGAATCTTCCTCCTTATGACATCTGTAGCAGGTGGGTTGGGCCCAGTGACACATTCAAAAGAGTCACTGCAGAGTAAAATACATATTATGCAAAATCTTAAATTGAACTAACCTATAATGATCTGGTTTGATAATCTTATAAAGAGCCATCTAGACTCTCTGCCAATCCTGCTGGTCCCAACCTAAAGACAAACTAGGTTGCCAGTGATAGGAAATACCTGAAAGTCTAAGAAGATTAAGATATTGGTATGTACAGTATGATATAGGCTAGCAACAGTATGCTAAGAATCAGACCCTTGAATTAAATCAGTCAAAGGAGAAGTGCTTGAATTTGGCCATAGAGATTGGCTGACATGGGTAGAGATCACCTTAGATGACTAAGTATTTAAAATTATGCTTAGACTCCAATTTAAAATTTCACTGCAAGGTAGGAAAATCACAGAGGTGATTCTCTGAAATGAGGTCAGAAACTAGAATGGTTGAATCCAGAGGAAAAAATACAGACAGAATGATTTTTTGGGGAATTTTTAAATTCAGATTGCAAAATAATGACTGAGCATGACAATATTTGGCAGTAATATGAAAATATTCACAAAACTGAGCACGGGCCCTCAAGGACCAATCAATGCGAGCACCCTTCAAAACATGAGGAAGAGCCCATGGAGACACAAACAAAAGAGCTGGAAGCTGGAGATTAACACTCTTGCAGAGAGCTCTTTCTAAAGATAACCACTGACTCATGACTCGTATACAACCTGTGTCACCTCACAAAGGCAGCTCCATTTAAAGTATTTAGATCCCTGAAGCTCTAAATAGTATAGGACAAAACATGGGGCAGAAGACCTCCCTGCTGAGTCAGGAATGCAAACTTAAAGTATGCTGTCTTAGTTACTCCACCCCACCATAAAAAAGGTAGAAAGTGAAGACTACAACTGTCAGAACCACCAACATGCCAAAATAACCTTTAATATTCCTAACGTGTAGAGAAAATTGAGAGAACATTCATTTTAATTACACCCACCCAGCCCTAGAGGGAAAGAGGGAAAGCCAACCATCTCTGCAAGTCTTGTTTTATAGTTCTAATTAATGGATCCAAATTCAATTTAGCTATGAGAAATATTTAAACCTAAATAATAAATTACCTTGGATTACCACTGAAGACCTAGAGAGAGAATATATTCCTTATCAACAAACGGGTTAAGTGGAAATACACTAGTTTTGCCTTGGTTTAACTTGTAGGCTGAGATATATTCCTAAAACAGGAAATTTTGGCTAAGGCAGCAGGAAGGAATGTTTCAGGGGTATTTCAGGGTAAAACAGGTCTGACAAAATATCATCAGCATAAACCAAGAGCATATACTCAGTCTGCCCCAACCGAATCCCCTGAATCTGCAGGTCTTTCTTCAATTTAAGAATTAAAGGTTTTAGATTAAGATAAAAAAGAAAAGGGGGCAGAGGTCAGCCTTGTCAAGTACCATCAGAGGTAGTAAATCATTCAGAAAGAACCCCGTCGCATTAAATGGTAGCAGAAGACATGTTGTAAAGTTGTTGAAGCCAACAAATTAAATCATCAGATATATTATAAGCATGTAACACTTCAAATAAGAAGGGCCAGGATACCTGGTCAAAAGCTTTCTCAGCATCTAGGGAGACCAGAGCCACTAGTACCCCAGTCTCCCTGAAGGCTAAGATCAGATGATACAGTTTCAGAGTATGGTCACTGGAATGGCAGCCTTTCATAAAACCACCACTTCTAGGCCAATGAGACACATCCAAACTCCTTCAAGTCTGTGGGCCAGGATTTTCACCAACACTTTAAAATCAGTATTATAAGTGAAATCAGGTGATAGCTAGATGGCAGAATGTCATCCTTGTTGAGTTTAAGAAGAAAAATAATAGATACACTTGATAAAGATAGATATGTGAGCTTGTGCACGTGTAAAAAAATCGCAATCTTCAAATAAAGTTGGGGCTAATTCATCAGGAAAAGTTTATAAACGTTAGAAGGGTAACATCAGGCCAGGAGCATAGTCTGTGGGAAGAGCAGAAATAGCTTTTTTGTCCAGCCGACCTCTGTTTAAACAAAAGTTTGATTATTCAGGGAGTAGAACAATTCCAATCAAGGCATTAGCATCTAATCAAGAGCAGATTGCAATATCATGAGCAGGGCCCCTACTTTTCTGTGGCACAGGGGGACCAAGTTCTGCGGCAAGACTACCATTTGCCACAGAACATCTGCAGCAGTGGTTTGTAATGTCTGTGGAAGTTCTGCGGCACTAACAAACTACCACATCACAGTGTCAGCTTGTCATCCTGACTTCACTTTCATGGCAGTAGTTATAGCAATCAGGATGGTGGAAAGCACAGTAACACTTGTTCAAAAAATAATAGACTTATAAAAATAATTTTATGCCTAAAAAAGCAAAACAAATGTCTCTCCCTTAAAGTCCCAGTCTGTTGCATAAATGACATATGCAGAGGGGATCTTATGTGATAAATGAGGTATTTCTATATGCATGGTATCTATCCCACTAATGAGGTTTCCATTGTCTATCACTTATATATTTATATGTGCTTTCTACACCACTCATGAGGTTCCCACTGTGTATCACTTATATATTTATCTGCAATCTGTAACATACTTATAAATATGCTTGTGTGTGTGGTGAAAGAGACAGAGATACTGTATGTGTGTGTGTGTATATGTATGTACTGTATACATATATATATATATATATATATATATATTTTTATTTCCATGAACTTGCATCCTCATTCATACAAGTCCCATTGGAAATGGAATAGAGGAGTTATTGCAAAACTCATTTTTCATGTGAACCTGCTTTCCCTGACACACTGCATAACACCATCAGGCCATGACATGCATGTGAACCAATTGTGAAATAGAGCTCTGCGGCCCATCACAATGTGTTCACCATGTGACAGAACACTGCACCATACCTTCCCAGGCTCCAAGCAGTGATGTGTTCCACCAATCCTTGTGCTGCCCAACCAGCTCCCAGAGCTAATCTCTGAACCTGAGTTACCGGCACGGAAACACAGCATGCTACCCTCTGGCCCAACAGCTGTCCCTGCACACAACATTTCTCAATAACTTTTAGGTGATTCTATCAACCAATGACAATATGTAATCAATAACCCTGGCAAAAATGTGTACAGTGCAATCATTTATTTAACAGGTCTATTCTTTCAACAGGTCTGCACATTATTATATTTCACTTTTCTGGGCATAATTACTTTATTTTTCTTAAAGATTGAGATGGCTAAATTCATTTTACCAGTTATTCATTTCAGATAGTGTCTCTATACCTTAAAGGCACAAATAGGTTTGTACAAAGTGAGGTATGGACTTAACAGGTCTGTGCTATTGACAAGGTTTTGTTTAAGTTGGCCCTAGTGCAACAATGTAAGACTGAAAATTGTAGTGCAGGTTGAGCAAATATCACCATGCATGATGTGCTGTGCCACCGTCTCTGGCAGTGGGAGCTGTGGTAGATAAGTAACTGTTCATTTCTGTTGCAGATTGCAGCCATTTCATTAGCTAATGTATGATGTTATAGCAATGATAACATGACATTCTGAACATATGGGGGGGGGGGTTGGATATAAAAAGAGGGGAAGGGAACCAGATTCTATGTATAAACAGAAATAGTGATAAAAAATCACCAAGAAGAGTGAATTCTGTGGCACCGCAGAAGTTCTGTAGTAGACTGCAAGTTCTGCGCAAAATTCTGCGGCCGCAGAATTCTAGGGGCCTTGATCATAAGGCAACTCACCCATCTAAATTTATCAAAAAAAAAAAAACTGTTGTCATAATTTGTGGACCGAAACAGTGCTGTGTCTATCATACATTTTGGAAACAATTCTTCACCAGTGACATACTGAATTGTTACTACCAGAAAGATCTAAAAACTCATCTTGATCTTGTGTTATATTTGTGTATTCTTTGATCTTTCATGATTTTCCATATTGCTTTCTATAGTTCAGATGTTTTCTTGTTTTGGTGCTCCATTTCTTTGTCATATTTTGTTTTTGTTGTTTTCATGGAGCACAGCACGACCTCCTGCTTTCTCTGTTTGCATGTCATTATGTGCCCATTGGCATCTATGCAAAATACAGTAGCAGCCATAGACACTGCCAGCTATTTCCTGAAATTTCTGTGATATTTCCAGAAGTATCTCATGCTTTCTCCATTTCCACAGTAGGGGCAGCAGAGAGAAACTATTTAGAAATTTTGTGAAATATCTGGAAATAGCTGGCAATGTCTGTGGCTACTACTGTATGATGCACAGAAATATACAGGGAATTTGTGCAGAGCCCTGACTGCCACACCCAACCCTGATTAGCATACTGACAACAAGGACTGTCAGTCCCTGTTTTGCTAGTTGTTCCCTACCCCCATTTCCTGATCACATTCTAATGTGCATGACCTGGTAGTTTAATGGTACTGCCACCTCCTGATTACCATCTCAGTTCAAAGAATAATACTGATGCTATTCCCTGGTAATGACCTGCAAGACTTCCTGGTACCCTACTGCCCCCTCTGTCCTCTCCAATCCGCTAATGAGGGATTGCTAGAGATTTCTAGGGTGCGATTAAACACATCTGGTGGCTGTACCTTTTCTTTTTTGGCTCTAACCCTGTGGAATTGTCTACCTGGTTGGTTAAGAGAATGCCTGACCATTGATAGGTTTAAAATTGAGTTAAAAACATATTTATTTAATTTAGCTTTCCTCCAATAATGGTTAACTTTGTTATTTATTGATCCTGTTTTTATCAGATATTTATACTTGATTTTATGTGCTGCACCTTGATTTCAAAAGGCACTATAAAAATAAAGATGATTTGATTTCATTTGGTAATCTAGTGGTTCCCCAAGTTGACAAGCCCATACGTGGAGTAATACAAATGCCATGCCCTTGTAGTCTAAGGGTCCTAAGCACCTCTCCCTGATTGCCATACTAATGTTTTTTCTACTGTTATATCCCATTTTCTCCCTAGTCCCTAATCGTTGATCACTGTCAAAATCCCTCCTCTCTGGCCCACCCTGTCAGCACCCACTACTGTACCCCTGTGGCCACTTGACTCACCCTTCCTAATGGTACACAGTTCATGTTCTCAGATGGTGACTGGCAAATCCTCTACACTCATCTCTTCATACAGCTACAATCTGACCTGAGTGCCATGGAGTGAGCATGTATGTACTTTTAAAACAACTGTTTCTTTAGCACAAAAGTTCACTCTTCCTATCAGTCAAGTGGAGGTTGTCCAAGATGGTGTGCATGGGGTCTGGGCCAGTTATAATCCATGGACCTGAACTGTGTACTGTTAGGAGGGATCATTGGGTGCTGATGGAAGGCTACTGTGGTGGCTACTGAGCAAATGGGGTGGGAAGAGGGGGGGTTCACTTTCATTGTGTAGGGTAAGGTTCTGGAATACCAGAGAGGAAATGTGATATGACATTACAACATCAGTTTAGGAATTTGGGTGATCCACTAGACTACCACGGCATGACATGGATGGTACCCTGTACATTAAGAAGGTGATCAAGGGTGAGCGAGGAATCTCTCTAAGCTACCTGATCATGTAATTTGTACTAATCTATGCATCAGGATGGCAAACAGGAGATACAGGTATAATCAGTAGGACAAGGAATGATATCTTATGCTGTCAGACTGCTACTGGGGTTCAGTCAAGGCGTGTGTGTGTGTGTGTGTGTGTTTGTGTGCTTTAATAGAGTAGGATTTTGTACACTTAAACAATACCAAGAGAGTGGCTATTAGCACTTTCTAAGGCCCTGTCCACACTTGTGATATCAGGAGTGTAATGCTTTCAAAAATGGTTAAGCGCTTACCATTACAGCTGGTCCACACTATCCAGCACTGTGTGATGACCAGTTTTGAGAGTGTTCATCTTGTGTCCACACTGTAGTGCTCCAGATTGCAGTAGTGATGCCCACCATGACAGGAGTGTAGTGGTTACATTTCAGGAACAGCATTAAAAGCGTGCATTTTTAGTAAGTGTACATTTCAAGTGAGGGATGCGGTGTATTTCTGAACTAGTTCAGAACTGTGATTTCTAGGAACAAAGTTGTTAATTCTGATCATGGGCTAGAGGTCCATTCTGGAATCGAGTTGGGTTGTACATTTTAACAATAAATAAGAAAGAAAGGGAGCACATTTCCTTAGGTCCTGGATAAGTGGCTATGAAGTATAAAATCTGTGAGTGGTAACTACGGAATGCTCTCCCATCCACACTGGTCATTTTTCCATTCCAAAGAGTGATTTCACTACAAAGTGTTTGTGCTACCGATCTTGAGACTACCTTCCAACAGGTCTTGAGATTGGTAGCCAAAATGCATCAAGTACCATTACCAGTGCAGACGTAAACCATTTTTACATGGTCCGAAACCGAAACGGTACACACTGGTGAGTGTGGACAGGGCCTAAATGTCTTAATATACCACCAGACCCTGTATGTAGGAGGGCTCCCTCATTTTCATGGGCACAGCAATATAGTCTGTGTGTGTGTATGTATGTACTGTTCTGTTTACTTGGTGCCACTCACTGGGAGCCACTGAATATGGCCATTGCTCTATCCAAATGCACAAAACACAATTAGCACATTGCTAATATGTTTAGAGGAATGCTATTGTTCTGAATGTGGGAGAACATAACTTCGAACTTGAATAAAAATACTAGGAAACTACCACCATCTCTTAGTTAAGAAGGTCAGCAGCTGAATGTGGCCAGCGTTCAATGATTTCTATTTGTAAGCATTTGGTGTTATTATACCAGAAGTGATTCCCCCTTTCAAAAAATACAATTCCCCATTTTTAGTGAATGGGGGAAATTTGGCCAGGACTCCTGGAAAATTCCCCATTTCTTTTCAGGAAGTGCCATGGGATCCTTAACATCCACCTGAACTACCACCAGAACAGGCAGATGGGACCTCGGTTTAACGTCTCATCTGAAGGATGGCACCTCAGAAGTGCAGCAACCCCTCGTGCTGCACTACAGTGTCAGTATTGGGATTTAACTCAAGTGCCTGGTGTGGGGTCAAGATCTTTTTGGGTCCTACCATCCCTAGACTTTACCTTGAGGCTGGACATTTACATGGTTACATGAACCTGATGTGTCTTATTTTCATGGCTATTTTCTTCCAAATATGTAGTACCTATAGTATATATAGTACTTAGATGATTATGTGTGTATCTGTAGATAGAAAATGAGAGTTCCATGACTGTGTGATTGCAGTGTGTCAAATCTGTATGAGCATAAGGTTCCATGCAGATGTTTAAATTCCACAAGCACATACCTAATAACTCGGTTGTGTATCTCTAGATGAATGGTGTTACCTAGTAAGCCAAGATGTTTTTTAACATTTTCAAAATTCCTGATTTTACTTGCACTATCACTTTAAATTACACATGTATAAATATGTTACATCAGCATGAAACATAGAATTTTTGAATTTGACGGCAGATAAGGACCGCTTGGCCCACCCAGTCTGCCCATTTCCTTACCTACTGGATAAGCTGCAGATCCTAGTTAACCAGCAGCCTACTTCTTTCTACCCCCACCCCCCAGAATTGCCTTATGACTATCCCATGCATGCTTGAATTCCACCACTGATTTTGACTCCACAACCTCCTCCGGAAGGCCATTCCATGCATCCACAACCCTCTCTGTGAAAAATACTTCCTTAAATTACCTCTGGAGCCCCCCTCTATCTTCAAATTGTGCCCTCTTGTTCTTGCACACCTATTTTTTGAAAGATGCTACCCTCTTGGACTTTGTTGATTCCTTGAGGTACTTGAAAGTTTCTATCATGTCCACCCTCTCCTCCTTTCCTCGAGGCTATACATATTAAGCTCCTTAAGTCTCTTCATATGTCCTCCGGTGCAGACCCTGCACCATTTTAGTTGCCCTCCTCTGGACAGCTTCCATCCTGTCTATGTCTTTGCGGAGATTGGGTCTCCAGAACTGCACACAGTACTCCAGATGGGGTCTCACCAGCTGTCTGTGCAGAGGGATAATAACTTCCTGTTTTCTACTGGTGATGCCTCTCCCTATGCATCCCAGTATCCCCCCAGCCCTCCTTGCTGCCCTCTCACATTGCTTGCCCACCTTTAGGTCATCTGATATGACTACCCCAGGTCCCTTTCCATTTTTGTTGTTGTTAGTATCTCACCCCCCATTGTGTACTCTTCCCCTGGGTTTTTGTTTCCCAGGTGCATTACCTTGCACTTCTTAGCATTGAATCTAAGCTGCCATACATTTGACCATTCCTCTAACCTTGCCAAGTCCCTTCTCATCCTTTCCACCCCACCCTGTGCATCAACTCTGTTGCAGATCTTAGTGTCATCTGCAAAGAGACATTCTTCTTCCAGTCCTTCTGCAATGTAAGCATAAAGACATTGAAGAGGACTGTCCTATTGAACCCTCCGGTACCCGCTAGTAACCCTCCTTTCTTCTGGAGTGGACTCCATTTACTATTACTCTCTGTGTCCTATTCTCCAGCCAATTCTTTACCCAGGCTGTCATCTTGGGACCCACTCCCAGGCTGGCTAACTTATATATTAATCTTTTGTGTGGGACTGTGTCAAATGCCTTGCTAAAGTCTAGGTAGGCCATGTCCACAGCCCCTCCCTGATCTACTACTTTGGTCACCCAGTCAAAGAAATCTATCAGATTCGTCTGGCATGACCTTCCCGCTGTGAATCCATGCTGCCTAGGGTCTTGTGCCCCTCTGGCCTCTAGATACTTGACAATTCTTTCCTTTAGAAGTGATTCCATCATTTTCCCTATCACTGAGGTTAAACTAACAGGTCTATAGTTTCCTGCTTCTGCCTTGCTCCCACTTTTGTGAAGGGGAATCACATCTGCCCTCCTCCAGTCCTCGGGTACCACCCCATCCTCCCATGATTTGTTAAAGAGGGTAGTCAGTGGTGTCACTAGTTCTACCCTTAGTTCTTTTAGAATTCTGGGATGAATCCCATCAGGCCCCATTGCTTTGTCCACCTTCAGTTTTAAGAGTTCTTTCAGAACCCTTTCTTCTGTAAATGGGCTGGTATCAACTTCTGTATCCAGAGTGTTACTACTGTTTGTTTTGTACCTCCCCTCTTCCTTTGTAAATACTGAGCAAAAATATTTGTTTAGTATCTCTGCCTTTCACATTCTCCTCTGCCCACCCTCCTTCCCTTTATTAAGCCTCACTATCCCTCCCTTGGTCTTCCTTTGCTCCCTGATGTACCTATAAAGGTTTTATTCCCTTCTTAACTGAGTTGGCTATCTTTCCTCAGTTTGGGCCTTTGCTGTTCTGACTGCCTTCCCAGCCTCCTTTTGCTTTAACTGATACAGTTCTCTGTCCTGCTCCTGCTGCGATTCCTTGTACTTCCTGAATGCTTTCTTTTTCTCTTGAACCTTCACTGCCACTTCCTTTGAGAACCATAGTGGTTTCTTACATCGTCTTGTTTTGTTTATTTGCTTCACACAAAGGTTCGTTACCTCTGTGATGGCAGTTTTTATTATTCCCCATTGTTCTTCCACCTCTCCTTCCCACCCATTTGCTAGTTCATTCCTTAGGCACTCACCCATTTTGGCAAAGTCAGCCCTCCTAAAGTCCAGTACTTTTGTCTTTGTATGGCTTGACTCTATTGCTGTGTTTATTGTGAACCATACTGTTCGATGGTCGCTAGTTCCCAGATGGCTACCCACTTCTACATCTGTGATCTTCTCTCCATCTCCATTTGAGAGTATCAAGTCTAATATTGCTCCCTCTCGAGTGGGCTCCAGTACTAGTTGTCTAAGGCATGCCCCTGTAGGGCATCTAGAATAACTGCACTCTTCGAAGTGGCAGCTACAACTGCGCTCCAGTTAACATCTGGCATATTCAGATCACCCATCAGCAATATCTCCCCTTTTTCTGCCATTCTAAGTATACTTTCTATCATTTCCTTGTCCATTTCCTCCCCGAGAAGGGGTTCATATACAACCCCAGTGGATTGTGGTGCCATTGCCTGTCTCCAAATTTACCCACAGTGCTTCTTCTCCTCCCCTGTTTACCCTTTTGTTCTGTTGCTTTATTCCTTCCCTTATGTAAGAACTACTCCTCCCCTCTTTACCCTCCCTGTCCCTCCTGTAGATAGTGTATCCTGGTATGTTTACGTCCCAGTCATGGTTTTGTGTGTACCATGTTTCTGTGACTGCCACGATATCCAGATGTTCCTCCTCCATCAAGGCCACTAATTCAGGAAGCTTGTTACCTAGACTCACGGGCATTGGTACTCATTGCTCTCCATTTTTGATGGCCTTACCTTCTGTTGCAGCATCCCCACTGACCGTTCTACCTTGGTCTTTTTCTCATTTAGTACCCTGTTTTGTAGGAGAGGCTGGGATTTTTCTGCTGCTTGTCAGTGCCTCCCCCATTGACTAGTTTAAAAGCTTGCCAATGAAGCATTTAAACTGATTGCTCAAAAGACTTGTTCCCTTCCTGGACAGATGCAGACCATCCTGCCAGTATAGGCTGGTGTCCCTTGCATGGGGCAATATCCTTCACAAAGTGATGCACATGTGAAATATTGGGTCATCAGGCCCCTGGTTCTGTGGTTGCGTGTGTTTTTTTTGCACAATTAAATAGCACTTTAATAAATTAAATGTGCACTTTTTTGGTGAGTAGAAGTCCTTTTTGTGTGGTATGACTGTCTTCATTCCTTATTTTGCAGCATGTTGGATTAGATAATTTTTTACTTGGAGAACCAATCTATATCCGAGCACTCCCTGTGCTTTGCAGGGAATGTTTTAAAATTAACATCTGAAAATGGACGTGGCTGGCTACCTACATGATGGCTGCCTAAACTGTTTGCTCTAGTAACCCCTTATCACAATCTGTTAAAAGACACACCAGAACCTATTAACCTAACCTCAGAATCTGGCTGGGTCATTGGGAAGGTTCAGAGGAATCAGTACATGACTTACAGTAGTTGTCCCATTCCTCTGTTCTACAGGTAATTTAGCAGCAGGAGTGCTGGGTGACTCCTCTTCAACTGGTGATGGATCTTTATGTGGCAAAATGGCAATGGCACCCCTCAGTTCCTCTAAAACAGCTATAGGAGAAATAAAATTAATGTTTGAGCAATAAATTCAGCAAATAAGAACCCCGACCTGGCATCCCAATGAACTACAACATACATCATTTCCACTGGTGACAGTGTTAATGTAGCAGAACCACTGACTGTTAGTGAAGACCCAAGGGTCACTCCTCATGGGAGAAGGTGCGAGTCATCTGACTGTTATAACAGAATGTTGAGGACCTCAAATGTAGAGAAGGTCAGAGGAACAATCTCAGATCTGTGAAGTTCCCTGAAGGCTCTAAGGGGAATAAACAAAGGTGAATTTCTCCAGAAGGCTCTCACCAAACTATTTAGTTCCAGCTGTCCATAAAACATCGATATAGATTAAACACTGCTGAGAGAACAGTCTCAAATGTGGTAGGTCCAGGGATATAAGGAATAAATTCTCTTCCCCTTCCCCATTGAATGGGTCTACCCCACAGAAATGTTTTTTCCCATCCAAGTTTGTAAAGTGTGGCACAACCCCCACTACCACCACCAATTGACAGCAGCTCCTAGTCCTTAGTTCCTTGATATGCACCTGAAGGCCTGACACTTTTTATTTTTGAAGTTTGACTACAGCGCCTTAACTCAGCAGGCCAAGAACTCAGCCCACCCTCACCAACGCTACTCAGACCTTCACTTTTCAAATTCTGTTGGCACCCTGAAAGCTACCAAGGGAGTTATTAGAAAATAACACTGATTACACCGCATGCTGAATTTTAAAGGCAAAGTCTTCCCATATAATAAGTTGAAATGATTGCAAAAACTGTTAGGGTCAGGCCCTACCACTTGTGAAAATAATAGGACTATGGCAATAGTGCCCACTGTTTTGGAATCTATGAGACTGAGCACATAGAGCCTGGGTTCTACCCCCAAACATCGAGTGAGATCATGTACAGTGCTCACTTGATTCCTCCGCTTTACTGATAAAGAAGAAGAATCAGCATTCATATAGTGCTTTTCATACACAGTGTATCCAAAAGCACTTTACAAGCAATGCTAGACTGGTAGTGCAGTGACTGAATGTGTGGTGGCAGCCATATCGCACATCATCACCTACACACAGCCTGGAAGATTGCATGAAATGTTGGCCAGGACACTGGGAATGTTCCCTACTCTTTGCGAAGAGTGCCCTGGGTTCTTTTACTTCCACCTGGACACCCACCAGGACACCAGGATGGGCAGAAGGGACCTCAGTTTAATGTCTCATCCGAAGGACGGCACACTCCAGCAGTACAGCACCCCCCAATACTGCACTAGGATGCCAGCGATTTTTAGGTTCAAGTCCAATCCCGTTGTGGGACGAGAACCCACAACCTTCTGGTCCAGAGGCAGTTGTGCTACCAACTAAGCCATGCTGACACCTAAAGACTGGATTATGCACGGGACCAGACAAAAAAGAGCTATTTATTGGCAAGGATACCATATCAGGAGACTCCCTGACTTCTCCCTAGAACTATCAAATCATCACTGGGCCTATACACCTGTCCAGAAAGTGTTGATAGAACTTGGTGTTCCCTATAGCTTCTGCTACCTCTCTGCCTTACAGGTCACTTGCAGTCAAGAAAACTTGGCCTCAGGTGGACAGACCCACCCAGAAGGGAGTGGAGGCCCCTCCCATGAAAAAGCCATGGGCATAACCCCAGTAATGGAAACTGGAGGTCCCTGCACCTAATGTAGCACTGTAGCCCACCAATGAAACTTCCACCAGAGGATCTTGAATGTCCTGCTCCTTGGCACAGAAAATGCCACAAAAAGGCCAAACAAAATGAAGGACTGGGTCATGAGACCTCAAAGCCTCAGCCAAATTGAGGATTCCCTGGCCTCCTTCATTACACCATCACCAATGATGGGGAGCAATCACTTTGCTGATTTGTTGGCAGCTCCTCAGCCCTATGCAGTTCTCCCCGCTGGTAACTGCACAAGAAATCCCACAAATGTACAGAGACCCAGCAGAGTGGCCCAGATTGTGGGCAGAAGCAGTCTCCCTAGTAACGGCGATGACTGTCCTCCCAACAAACAAATCTTCAGGCCCCAATGAAGGACACATCACAAACCTCAGCTCCACTAAATCCAGTCTGACTTGCTCACAGACTCCTTCCTGAAAATCACGTGCAACCCAGCCTGACTATATTTTATACTCTGATAGCTGTGGGGCCACACCAGAACTGTTGCACCTATCAGGGGTCAAGTATAATTAAGGCCCAAGACTGCTTCAAAGGGTGATGCCTTCATATCCTTTTTATGGTGAAACTGAAGTCTAGGTTTGTGCTGCTTGTGTCTCACTGTTTCTCTGGCCCTTACTGACATAGCCAGTTTATTACTGTTTTAAGAATTGTAATGCTCTGCCATCCCCCAACCCCACTGTTATAAGATTCCTCCCTTTTAATCCCTCTTAAAAGTCATTTGCTGGCCATATGTGGTGGTGGTGAAGGGGGGGGTTGGGGACAGGCTTCTCAAGCAAATAAGGGATAGCACGAGTTCTGAATTAATGTGGATGTACATCTCTTTCAGGCTTGTAGGGGATTTACAGAGCCTTACCCTGAATAATGGCACCTCTATCTCCCTTATGGACCATCTCTCATGGGTTTACCGGTGAATAGATATAAGTATGCTAACTTATGTCTGCTTAGTAGAGCAAAGGGTCACTCTGGGGTTCTGCACGATAGAACAGGTTCATGCACACTCCACTCCAATCAAAATTGCTTTATTTGGGAGGATGCACAGTACTTAGCAAACCAGGATGACAGACATGTCGACTGCTATTTGAGATTTCCCATGCTTTTGCGCTCTGACTTATTTGTCACCAAAACTGTGCTCTGATGCTGACATGGCATGGAGAGTGCTCCAGGGGCTAGAATAGGGTCTTTGTTAGTTTGCACAACAGTGCTGTATGGTGACCTAAAGTGGGGTAGGGCAGGTGACCTCAGGATACAATGAAACTCGCTTCCACATTCTTCCTTAGACTGTAATTCAGCTAAATTGGGCCATTGTAACAATGCCTGTAACGAGAACCCTGTCATTGGTCAACCAAGCAGTGAGAAAGGCATAAAGACATGTTTTTAGCTCTTCCATAAGGACATAGATAAATACAGAACATAGGTGCTATCCAGAGATGACAATGGGACAGGTATCTAGGACTCTTCTATATGGACTTGTCACTGAACAAAGAGCTCTGCCATTGTTATCTCATTGGGGGGATGGTGGGAGGATGGGATGGAGTGAATGGCTATCATTCTAGAATTTAATGCTCTTGTTGTTTCACACTTCAACCAAATGAGACTCTTGCCTGCTCATGCTTCTTGGTGTCATAACTACATGCAGCCTGTCTCATAGACAAGTTCTAGGAGACACATGCTCTGGGTCTGTTTGGCAAAAAGGTAGGGAACTCCTTTCTGCCTGTTAACCCCCCCCCACCTCCATCTACAAGCGCCTATAACTAAGTTGGGGAAAAATGATTGTTTACATCTCAAAACGGGGCCATAGACCCACTGTCTAACCTGTCATGAGAATCAATATCTCTGAGCATTATAGGTGTGATTCTTGACTCCTTTCTCCCCTGCCCAGTGCCTCACCACTTCGCTGTGAGCCCCGAGTGCCAAGCATTTAGAACTCCTCATACAGGGGATCCTCTGGTATGCACATATGGCATGGGATAGCATGGGCACCAACCCCCTCACCTTTCCATCTTTATTCCCTTCCCCCAATTTTTTTTTTAATTGCAGAAACTTGTATGAAACATTTTCTATTAAGATAAAACTACAAAAAAATAGGAAAACTCAACCAAAGGAAAACATAAATCAGAACAAAGAACCAGTAAAAGCATAAAATAACTAAAGCATCTATAACTACTCCATCATAAGATATCCACAAAACAAGAGCTACAAGCCCACACCCATCCCACTTCCTAATTCTGAAACGCAGTCTAACGTGAATAAGTATAACAGTATTATTACATGAAGGTATACATATAATAACAAAATTTGAAACAAAATCTCTATAACAAATATATAGCTCAGCTATACTAACCGCTATAAAATACCAAGAAATGAGTTAAGGACATCAAATACACAATACTAAATACTGAATATTAGTGCTGTGCAGAATTTTCAAATTCCAGCGGAAGGAAATTTTGCGAATATTCAAAATTCTGCCGAAATTCTGCCGAAAATTAAATGGCAGAATTCCACAGCATAAAATAGTTGTGGAATGATTTTCTGCAGAAAAATCAGTGTTCTGCAGAATATTATTCCACGGATCTAAGTATTTTCAGTGGAAGTTGTTGTGGAATAATTTTTTGCGGAAAATATACTGTTCCACAGAATATTATTCCATGGATTACAGTAGGCATAATTTCTCAGGTGAACAAGTGAAATTCCAATGGTCATTCCACACTAATTCTGCTAGCAGAATTTCACATTCTGCACAGCACTACTGAATATGAAATATGGAAGGATGCTCTCTGAATCATACAGATAATAGTAATAGCATATGTAGAGTCACAGTTTTTGTGGTAGACTTCCAAATGAACTGCAAGACTGGAAATAATTTTTTTATGCTTGCAGAACAAATAAAATGTTCTTATGTCATTCCACGTACGTAGGGTGTCCTGATTACACCAGTGTCTCAGAATAACCTTCTTTGCTCATGCGAAGACTAAAGGTACAGTATGTGCACTTTCTGTTTCATGCTCCCTCCAATTATGAACTGCAGCATTGTGTAGCAGATATTGGTTTGGGCCTAATCCATCCCATATTAGGCACATAATAGGGTTCTAGGGTATATTAAGGGGTAGAAGTACTGATGTTAGTAGCATGCCAAATCCTTGTTCCCTGTCAATTGGGTACATCTTGATCTCCTGTATCAGAGGGTTTGACAACTACATGGATCTCTATATGTGTTATAATACATTCTTGAACATTTTTGTCTCTACAGTTTGCTATGGGAAGGGAAAGGGACAGGCACAGGGCCCAATAGTTCTTTTTTGCCCCATTGGACACTATGGTTGTAATATAGTTCCTGTATATTGTCAGTACAATGCAATGTACAAGACTGTCATTGCTGCAGCCATACCCTACAGACATGTATGCTTCTGTATGACCTAAATTCTGCAGATAGGGATGACCATACTGCTAGTATCACTCATTGTATCCTGGTCTACCCACATTCCAACCATGGGTGACATAGTAGGAATATCAGGGTGGCTCAACTCCTCTTTCAAGAAGAATAACAACATCCTGGGGCATCTGAAGCAGATCAGAACTCAGGTAACTGTCCTACAGAAGACCTGGCTAGTATGGGAGGGGCCAAAAAAGCTTGAGAGAGAATGGGTAGGAGCTGTAGCCCACAGTACCGAATATATGAAGAAATGAGAAGTACCTATTTTCTTTCACAAATTAGTCCCATGGAAAATGGAAAAGATGACAAAACACAAGAATGGCAGGTGACTGATAGCAGAAACCACTACACCACATGGCTGCACCGTGCATTTTTTTGGTAGATTCATTTTGCTAATTTTGGTGAACCAGGGCATCTCTCAGAAGTGCCCACTCAGTTGTTATCTCTACTGCTCACCTGAGACCACCATCCACTGGAAGCAAGATTGCTTAGCACCCCCTTCCAAGGACCTTCCAGACCCCCCCAGATCACACAACCAGGTGCCCCACTTACCTTGCAGCCTTTCTGTAATTAGAGGGTAAGTCCTGGTCAAGGGGTTCAGGACAGCCAGTGGAGGGATGATCCAGCACTGGTGATGTAGGCTAGGCACCTGGAGCCTTCATCATCTCCCTGGTCCTCCGGGGTATTTTTGCTTATTATTTCCCCCTGGAGTGCAATTGTGCAATGATGTCTGGGTATTGACATGCCGACATCTGCTGACACTCCACCCCCTAGTTACGGCACCTCTTTTTCCTTGCAAGGCCCACAATCTCAATTAGGGATCACTAAGGAGTGGTGCAAGTCCCGGATTCCACCTCAGGAAGGGAGAACAGTCCTCTGGATGCTTGATCCTCTCCATCCCCTGCCAACCCCTGGTGGCCTTAGTCCTTTCCCGAGTCTGGGTCTCTGGCATGGCGCAAGGTGTGGCATCCAGCGCCTCAACCCTCAGTGCCACCAGACAGCCTGACATCACTGTGCTGATCAATCTATGTGCACCAAACATGGATGACCTATAGTTCTTCTACAACCTGAATCATGCCATGTCCCAGTTCATCTAAGACCACACTCCACTAATCTTCGGGGGTGACATTAATCTCACATGGAGTAAGGAGTTGATAGGGGTCTGTGCACTTCCAAGCTTCACACAAAGGCTAGGCCTGCATGGGGGTGGGTAGTTATCCAAGAGCACAACCTCACACATGTGTGGTGACTTCAACTCCCCAGAAAAAAGGAATTCACCTGCTTCTCTGCAGTTCACCACACATCAAATCAGATAGACATGTGGTTTATGTCCCCTATGATTATACAACACCATTGCCTGCCAAATTCACCCACTGGTCCTGTCGGATCATGCCTCTGTAGCCCTGATAATGCTATGGGAACCAGTCCTCATCACTTCAAGTGATGGAAGTTAGACCAATTCCTCCTGTATTATTGTCAGTTCATCACATGGGCCAAAGCAGTAATCTTGGCCTTCTGAAAGAAAATGATAGTGACACTACCTCCAGGGGAGTGGTCTGGGAGGTTTACAGAGTCACCAAGGAGGGCAAAATAATCAGTTTTCCAGTCTGATAGAAAATGATAGTGACACTACCTCCAGGGGAGTGGTCTGGGAGGTTTACAGAGTCACCAAGGAGGGCAAAATAATCAGTTTTCCAGTCTGATGGCAGAAGAACAGGGAAGTTGAACATAAATCAATGGAATCTGAGCTCTCTTCTCTTGAAATCATGTCTAAGCAGCAGGACCTCCTCTTACAAGGTATGCTGTTTAAGCTAACAAGGACTCACATGCTCTTGGAGGAGCCTCTCACAGAGAAAGCTGATTTGATCGTTAGAACTAGATACAACTAAGCCTTCTAAATATGGAGCATCTAATGCTATGTTATATTTGGCGACAACTATTTCCTAAACAGCTGATTTACTCTTACTATTCTGGCTGTCATCAAAGTTACTCACAGGCTGACTATTTTTTGTTACATGTGAACATTTTATCCTGTTTACAGATATTGTATGCCATTTGGTCTGCAGTTGTTGTTGGACTATTATTCCTTGCTGTTTAAAATAGATATAGGCAAACTTTAAAAAAAAACAGCCTTCTGGCATCTCAATACATCTTTATTAAAAGATAAGCAATTCATATCATTTATATAGGACAGCATTCTTCAGATTCTTCAAGACAGTGCCATCCCACAAGTCTCTGCTGTGCTTTATGGGATATGGTTAAAACTGCCATCTGGGATGATATTATCACCTATGCTACCCGGAAAAATACAGTGTGTAGAGATACTATGAGACTCTTCGACAATAATTGCATACCTATCAATTTTTATATACTAGAGGGGAAGATGTAATGTAAGGAAAAATCACAGAGTCCCAACAGAAAAACAACAAATTATGGATTTAAAAGTTCAGCAGGTTTATTTAAAACAGGCCCAATATGAGGGAGGAGTTAGGGGAATGAGACTACCGGCTTGTAAACGTTGGACACGCAAGCAAACAGAAATAATACTAAAATTATAGGATCTTATAGGATCATAATCATGTGGCTGACACCACACTATACTGCTTCATGGAAACTTATTGAGGTGTTTTCTTAATGATTTATATGATTTGGAATGTATTGTATTTGCAACACAGAAGAAAACACGACAGTTGAGTCATTTCTGTCCTCTTACAGCTCATACACTCAAAGTCTGGTATCAATTATGGTCCCACCCTAAGCTAGACCATATATTTTATTTTTGTTATATCTGTGGCACAAAAATGATCACACACGAGGACAAGAGCATCAATAAAATTTTCAAAAATCATAATAAAAAATTATACGTGAGGAATCCCTTTACAAGCCCTGAAGAGAGATATAGTTTCTTAGACCAATTACGTCTTCCCCAATTGACAGAGGACCCTAAAATGGCTGAAGATTTTTTACTGCAAATTAAACTGTCCAAATCCCCAAAGTGCCCAGGCCCAGACAGCTCTGCAGCCAAATGGTATAAAATGTTTCAGGATTTGCACCTTTCCCAATTACTTTAAAAATTCTGAGAAGTCACAGATGATAATGCCCTTCCCCCATCATCGGCACATGCAGTTACAGCTGCTTTGACCAAACCAGGAAGAAACACAGCAGATCCATTTTCTTACTACCAAA
Organism: Neoceratodus forsteri; assembly: GCA_016271365.2. Lineage (NCBI taxonomy): Eukaryota > Metazoa > Chordata > Ceratodontiformes > Ceratodontidae > Neoceratodus > Neoceratodus forsteri. The sequence continues at coordinate 14,912,098 of JADMNL010000035.1, forward strand.
TTTTAATCGTGTATGCTGACTATAAATTATACATGGCAATCTGGGCAAAGAGGCTGGAACATATTATACCATTTATAGTACACCTGGATCGAGCTGGCTTTATAAGGCAACATCCAACATATGGTGCACCTACTTTTAACAGAATATATTCACACTTGGAAAATCCTAGTGGCATGAATTAGTTTTGATGCACAGAAGGCATTTCACAAGGTGTCCTGGTATTTTCTCTGGGACACCCTGTCAACCTTCCATTTTCCTGAAAAATTCACAACCTGGTTGAAATGAATATACACCCAACACCAGGCCTATATCCATATTAATGGAACAGTGTCTTCCCCTATACCATAATATGGAAGAACGCACCAGGGATGTGCACTATCCACTTTACTTTTTACTTTATATATGGAGCCTTTGGCAATGGCACTGAGAAAATCATCACAAATTGAGGGGTCCCTGTGGAGCAAATGACCAGTAAGGTGTCCCTTTATGTGGATGATATCCTCTTGATGATGATGCTGTCCCCAGAAGTGTGGATTCCAGTAGCCTGGACCATTTTGCAACACTTTGAGACCATTTCGGGTTTTAAGTTTAATCCCCATAAAACAGATGTCCTCTTATTGAATTATCCCCATTTAGGGACTTAAAGCAATCATTTCCAATAGAATGACATTGTGCAAAAATTTAGTATTTAGGATTTCATATGCCTAATGACATAACTAACTTAGAATTAATAAACTACAAACCACTAACATTTAAATTCCAAGAGGATTTGATGAAATGGGGAAGACTGCATCTTTTCTTTTTTCAACAGGCTGAAGTTATATAGATGAATTTTTTATCCACTCTGGTGTACCTTTTTCAAACCATCACAATCTATCCAGCTATATATTATTTGACGTCACGGGAGAAAATGGTCTCCAGCTGTGTGTGTGTGTGTGGGGGGGGGGGTCACTGACCTTGAGTCAGTTTATCATTATTACATCAACCCCAAGCACAAGGAGAGATAAACCTACTGAATTTAGACTTGTAGGGTCATACTCATGTGGCTGACACCACACTATACTGCTTCATGGAAACTTACTGAGGTGTTTTCTTAATGATTTATATGATTTGGAATGTATTGTATTTGCAACACAAGAGAAAACACCACAGTTCAGTCATTTCTGTCCTCTTACAGCTCATACACTTAAAGTCAATTATGGTCCCACCCTAAGCTAGACCATATATTTTATTTTTGTAGATTATTGTCCACAGTTGAGGACTTTCTACCAGCACAAATGGATCTGTCCTTTAACTGCTGGTGGCAGCTCAGTCTAAAATATCTACTTATATTCCTTGATCATGTGAATGTGGTCCCATTCAAAACATTACAAACTAATTATGGTCTCACCGGCTGGTAACATTACAGGTATTTACATATTTACATGTTAGGACCTATATTTTACATAATCAAAAGAAATAGACTTTGTTTCTAGACTCCATTCCACTGTTATTAGACATGATCTTAGACGTGAAACAAGATCAGTCATGGGGCTATCTTAAAGGACATATTTATAAAACATTACAGAACATTTGGGCAATTCCACCCAATCTACTCTGAATGGCTGGAATAAAGATCTAAATGTTACAGTACCATTTGGCTCCTAGTTAAAATATTCTATACTGGTGGTAAAAATAACTGTATCTAATTCATGGAGAGAGTACGCCTGCAAATGCAGGTATTACTACTTTAGCACTTCAGCAGTTCTACTAACATTTATGCTACAAAAATATGTGACTTACTGGAGGGCATGTGGACATTCCCTGGCTAATCAGGGCCATATTTCAGGGTCATTTTCTGTCATTGCTCCATATTGTCATGTCATTTGAATAAATTAGAATATTTGATTGGTAAAGCTGTGGACTGTACTGTCGAGTTGGCTCTACTGTCAATCCCCCCAAGGGGACATCATAACTGATATAAATCATTGATTCTAGTATATTTGCTGGCTGCAAAAAAAACAATGACAAGAATTTGTATGACCCCTAAGGTTCTAACAATGACAAAGTAGTGTAAGATAGTATCAGACATTTATCAAAAGGAAAGGCTAAGGTGGGGTTACATTATAGACTTGACCAATTCACCATTAGATGGGAACACTGGGTCTGGTACATGGCTTTGGTGAGTGCAGATTTTGTCACTTGATATGTGTAATGGGACTATTCTGAAGGGATGCTGCCATTGCAAGGATGGAGGGCAGTCTTCCAGTTTACCACACACAGGTCCTGAGACAATGTTCTGTCAAAATATCATTATTTCTTCATTTGTTACACCTGCTCTTTTCTACTTGTGTTGAATGTTGAGGCATAATGGAACTTTTTTGATGCAATTAATGTAGGAATCTATTCAGACATGGTAACTGTTCTGTACAGTATTTGTCTGATCTTTGAATAGCTTTATATGATCATTGTGCTTCAACTAATAAAAACTTAAGTATTAAAAATAATGCTGAATTAGCTCTTTTCCACTTGCATCATGTCTACTGGGAGTGGATAGATGAGGCATGATAATCCATAGCCTACTGGATCAAAAGAAGACAAGTAACAATGAGTATACAACGCCTTTGTGAAGGAGAGGACATAGTTCACAGAGGACCAGAGTCTGTTAGCAAAATGATGCACACATTTTGCAAAACATTGTCTGCATTCATGGGTCCGCCTGCCAGGGAAGCTACCATCTCTTTTCTGGAAATACTGCCACTTCTGAGAGTCCCCGTCATTGAAATGGAAATGATTCACCAACCACTCAATGGGGCAGAGGTTAATGCTATCCAATCCATCAATAAAGGGAAGGCACCAGGAGTATATGGCTTCATAGAAACATAGAAACATAGAATTTGATGGCAGATAAGGACCACTTGGCCCACCCAGTCTGTCCATTTCCCTACCTGATGGATAAGCTGCAGGTCCTAGTTAACCAGCAGCCTACTTCTTCCTACCCCAACCCCCTAGAATTGCCTTATGACTGTCCCATGCATGCTTGAATTCCACCACTGTTTTTGACTCCACAACCTCCTCTGGAAGGCTGTTCCATACATCCACAACCCTCTCTGTGAAAAATACTTCCTTAAATTACCTCTGAGCCGCCTCTTCTATCTTCAAATTGTGCCCCTTGTTCTTGCACACCTTTTTTGAAAGATGCTACCTCTTGGACTTTGCTGATTCCCTTGAGGTACTTGAACATTTCATCATGTCTCCCCTCCCTCCTTTCCCCGAGGCTATACATATTAAGGTCCTTAAGTCTCTTCATATGTTTTCGCTGCAGACCCTGCACCATTTTAGCTGGGTTCTCCTCTGGACAGCTTCCATCCTGTCTATGTCTTTGCTGAGATTGGGTCTCCAGAACTGCACGCAGTACTCCAGATGGGGTCTCACTAGCTGTCTGTACAGAGGGATAATAACTTCCTGTTTTCTACTGGTGATGCCTCTTTCTAAGCATCCCAGTATCCCCCCAGCCCTCCTTGCTGCCCTCTCACATTGCTTGCCCACCTTTATGTCATCTGATATGACTACCCCCAGGTCTCTTTCCATTTTTGTTGTTGTTAGTAGCTCACCCCCCATTGTGTACTCTTCCCCTGGGTTTTTGTTTCCCAGGTGCATTACCTTGCACTTCTTAGCATTGAATCTAAGCTGCCATACATTTGACCATTCCTCTAACCTTGCAAGTCCTTCTCATCCTTTCCACTCCACCTTGTGCATCAACTCTGTTGCAGATCTTTGTGTCATCTGCAAAGAGACATACTTTTCTTCCAGTCCCTCTGCAATGTCTCTTATAAAGACATTGAAGAGGACCGTCCTAATACTGATCCTCATGGTACCCCACTACTAACCCCTTTTTTCAGAGAGGTGGACTCATTTACTATTACCTCTGTGACCTATTCTCTAGCCAATTCTTTACCCAGGCTGTCATCTTGGGACCCACTCCCAGGCTGGCTAACTTGTATATTAATCTTTTGTGTGGGACTGTGTCAAATGCCTTGCTAAAGTCTAGGTAGGCCAAGTCCACAGCCCCTCCCTGATCTACTACGTTGTCACCCAGTCAAAGAAATCTATCAGATTTGTCTGGCATGACCTTCCCGCTGTGAATCCATGCTGCCTTGGGTCCTGTGCCCCTCTGGCCTCTAGATACTCAACAATTCTTTCCTTCAGAAGTGATTCCATCATTTTCCCTACCACTGAGGTTAAACTAACAGGTCTGTAGTTTCCTGCTTCTGCCTTGCTCCCACCTTTGTGAAGGGGAATCACATCTGCCCTCCTCCAGTCCTTGGGTACTACCCCATCCTCCCATGATTTGTTAAAGAGGGTAGTCAGTGGTGTCACTAGTTCTACCCTTAGTTCTTTTAGAATTCTGGGTGGACTTTGTTCAACTGTTGAGTGAGATTAGTCCACCCCTACTGGAGGCATATCAGGCCTCAGCGGACTCTTGAAAAAAATCCAGAAAATCACTGCAATCATATTGCCACAAAATGAGGCTCAATTCCATGTAGTTTTTATTCTGAACAATCTATTTTGTGCAAATTCCATAATGAGTTGCTTGCCTCATGAACGTGGAGTATGTTACTCCCACCTAGCTATCCCCAGCACATAGACCAGGGTGTGGTCTTTCTCAGGGGGTGGGGTCTGTTTAGACAGTAGTCATTATTGTTTATTCATGGGTTCCCCCTATCTGTTTTAACAGCAAGTTATGTATTGCTAACAAGTGGCTTTGGAAGGACTAGAACCTCTGACCAAATGAAATTAAATAGAAACAAAAATGAATACAAAACAAACTTATTATCATTGTGTTCACACATATTAGAATTATTTTTTGCATTCAATATTTATAAACTATAGTTTTAAAGATATTGGTATGTTTTAAACTGTACATACCTATCGTACATCTTTACAAAATGTTATGCTGCATATAGGATTCACTTAAACTGATGTGTTAAAGTATATAATTTATGTAACACAATGTATGCAGTTTACATCAGTCACAAAACAACAAACTTGGATTCAACACCTGACAGCCTCAATAGAATATGTATTAATTCCATCACTTACATAACAATATATTCAGCTTTTTAAACCTTTATAAACTAAAACAGAAGGCTTTAGTTCATCTTTAACAAAATTTGACATTATTTTGCACATTTTTACATTGTTTACTTCATGCAGCATAACATTAATTACTTTAATTTGAAGCTGTTGTAGCAGTAGGTCGGAACAGTGATCGCGCCCTTTAAATTTCCATGGCAGGTTGCTGGAGGATCCACAATTCACAGTCATTTTGTGCCAGGTTAAGAACTAGAAAAGAAAAGTAAAATGGCCATCAATGAAGTTCATTTCTTTTTCAAAAATGGTTTTAAATCCCATTCTGTGTTTAGTCCCTTGGGTTGCAGGCTATCCAATGTAAATATCCAGCTGCCCTCTTTTTGAAGGAGTTTATTTAGCCTGCCCCCCCCCCCACCGGCTTGTTTCCACTTGTTCTAATGCCGTGTACCTTGTACCTTCCACTTTCTGGTTATGTTTCTGTATGTAATGTCTACCCAGAGGTTTAGTAATCAGGCCTGCTTTTATGTTTTCGATGTGCTCCTGCACTCTTTTTTTGACAGTGTGCTCATTGGATAGCAGGTTTCATGGGCACCAAATGCCATAAACCATGTATGTGCTGTTGCAGTTAAGGAAGGTTTTTATTTTTACTTTATAGTTATACCCAAATTTAATAAAATACCTTACTTTGGTTGCAGTATGCACACACATTGCATTTACCACATTTGTGCATGCCAGTGGGTAAAGGTGATAACCACATCCTTCTCTCAACTTTCTGTCTGGTGTATCTACTGTACTATGGACCAACTTGTGGCTCAGGTTTTCAGCTTAGAAAAAAGCTATTCTGGGGTTTGTACAGTACCTAGTTCTTCTGATAGGAGTGGGTCATTAAGTAATATAGGCCAACGTTTCCTAACGATGGCACTGATTTGGCCAGCCGGGTCACTGTACTGGATGACAAATGTAACTGGTTGTTTATCAGGTGTTTTGTTCTGTTTTTTTTTTTTTTTGGTTTCAGTACTGTTGATCTGTTCTTTTTTCTAGCTCTCTCTAGTGATCCTTCTAACATTTTTCATTCATAAAACCTTGTCTCAAATCTTTGCATACTTTCCAGTGCATCAGCTTCTAAATCATCATATTTTGAACAGCTCCTTTATAGCCTCAGAAATTGCCCATTTGAGATTGACCTGATTAATGCATGTGGATGGGCACTGTCTGCTCTTAGCACATTGTTAGTTGATATACTTTTCCTACAGTTCTTTGTCTGAACCTGCTGGTTAACATCCACAAAAAGAGTTTGATCTAAAAAAAAATGATTGTTGTCCTGCTCTTGCCATGTGTCAACCTTAAAAAGATGTTGTTTGTCTCATTGCACCACTTCCTCAACTGTTCAATCTTTTCCTCGGGACCCTCCCACACACTTAAAATATAGTCTATAAAGCGATTCCACCACTTCATATTTTTAAAGAAAGGGTTGCTTGTTTCTGAATAAATTGTGGTGCACTCCCATGCCCCGAGGAAGAGACTGGCATAGCTGGGGGCCACAGCAGCTGCCATTGTTGTGCCCTGTAGTTGTAAGTAATAGTCTTGATTAAATTTGGAGAAATTATAAGTCAGAACAAAACCTAGTGCTTCCTCAAGCAACTCGATAGGGAAGTCTGAGCTTTGTGGGTTGTCCCTCATAGACTGGACATTAGCCCTGATTCCATCTGTATGTAAGATTCTCGTATAAAGTGACTACATCAATACAGAGCCACAGGTAGTTTGAATTCCATTCAGAATCTTGGACTCTGTCTAAAAGATCCATCATGTCTCTGAGATAAGATGGTACATCAGGGAGACACCCGTTTAGAAAAAAGTCAATTAATTGATTCAATTTATCCATTATAGGCCCTAAGTCTGAAACAATAGGGCGTCCAGGGTTTTTTGTTTTCAGATTTTTACTTGGCATTATCACTCAAAAGTTTCAACACACTTTTAACATATTTATCAGAGTCCATAATAACAATATCCTGGGGGGCATCTGCAGGTTTGATTACCACATCTAAAGCCATTAATTCCGTAAGTGCTTTATGTTCCTGATTTTTCAGGTTATTCCTTTTACCCTTATCTAGGTTTTTAAATGTTTTTTTCAACTTCTTTCAAAACAACAGATTCAAAACTTTTGATCAGGGTACTGTTTGTAGTGGGACAGAATAAAGATGCAGTTTAAACTTTTTTTCATTCAGACATAAGGGGCTGGATTCACAAAACACTCTGAAGGTGCAAAACCTTCCCTAAGTCCCCAAACGTTCAGTAGCTGTGGAGAAAACCGGGAACTTGCTCTGAATTCTATACACAAAACATCTGCAGCTACGGAAAAAAGTGCACTTAGGACTGTGGAAAAAAGTGCAGCTACAGAAGTTCCTGAGGAAAACAAGCCATTGAAAAGTATGGCACATCCCTTTAGAGGCTGTTCACAGCCAGTGTTTTTCTACAGTTGTGAAGAAAAAAATGTTGCAGACATTTGCAACATAAAAAGTGAGGAGTAACTTTCCCTGAGCAAAGTGCAGTGTACCAACAACTGAGATACAATTATAGTGGAGGTGCAGGCACAAGTAATAGCAAACCTATTGTAGTGTCAGTTGTTATAACAAGACTAGCACACATATTTACTGAAATACAGCTAACTACAACCACTAGACCCAGTGCAGCCCATAAAGAAGCCCCCCAGGCAGTAGAGGCAGAGCTGGTAACGGCCTGCAGTGAGTGCTACTGAAGTAGACACTGAAGCAGACAACATAAACACTCCATGGAGAGACACAACCATCAGTTCCACCAACAGTTACAGACAGCCACTGCTGGTGCATAGCCCTACTGGTACCAGTGGTGCTGGAGTGGTCTCAGTTGAGGGACTGGCTGCTGGTCTCTCTGTGAGTACTTACAGCTTCATCTATGGCAAGACTGTCAAAGGCCCTGTCCACACTACACCTCTGTAATGTTACAGAGTGCCCAAACCGTTACCACAATGGTTTGCATTTACACCTGTAAAGTTCCAGAAGGCGTTTTTGTAACCATTGTTGAAACACCATATGAAGTGGTTTCAACAATGGTTATGAAATCGGTTACGCCTTGATAACATTACCGGGTGAAGAGTGGACACGTGGTAACGATCCCCTCAGGGTCCGTAGCGCAGCACAAGCTGCATCCTGGGAATGGGTGCCACCGTAACGGTCGCCCGGCACTCCTAGTGTGGACCGGCAGTACTGGTCCCATAACGGACACCGCCACAATGTGGACACACTGCACTGCTCCCCGGCCGTAATGGATTGCATCCGTTACCGGGCCGGAGTGGTGTAGTGTGAACAGGACCAAAGTCTGCTGCTCCAATTAATATGGATCACCTGTTGTTGTTCCTGCTGAGCTTTTTCCTCAGCTAAGGAAAAAAATTAAGGTAGATTTCAGCACTTGTGGACTTCCGTAACTTGCCTGTTTTACAGATTTGTGCAACTGCTGAAATTTTCTTTGTGAATATGGTGCAACTAGATTTCCGCAGTGTTACAAGCCATTTTTCTGCAGCTATGGAAATGTTGGCTCTTTTTGTGAATCCAGCCCCAGGTGTTCACCTCACTGGCTATCTAAATCCTCTGACTCTACATTTTTCTCATCATTTACTTCTGTAATCATGCCTTCCTGAAGTAGTGACTATAGATTTTCCAAATCTTCACTATTAATTGTATTTATGGATGCACCTCCATGTTTAGGATACACAATTTCTTCATCAAGGCTCAAAAGCAAATTAACCATTTTTTGGTCCACTCTGGGATTGCCCCCCTCCTCCACACCAATCTCAGCAGTAACATCAAAACCCGTTTCCTACAGTTTTCTCCTTGTGTGGTATTCTTTTCTTCTAATCTTTCTAAGTAATTTAAATGGCTCAACCTGAGTCTTAAATCTATCAGTGTCTCTTCAAGGGGCAAAGTTTGGGCCTTTTTCAAGTACACTTATTTGGATATCAGTTAAAGTTACCTGTGAAAGGTTGATAATTTTTCATTTTTCAAACAAAGCAAAATACTAGCGCACACCCTCCCCCCCCACATAGCATAACATTTAAACTTTCCTCTGCCAAAAATGGCTATATTTACTTTCAAGCTCCATGTGAGGAGAGGGTCCTCTTAGTTTCAGACTGGAATTCCAATTTGAGTAAGCTAAATCACCAACGTCAAGGTGGGCCCCTTCGATTTAGTCCCTAACTTTCCAATGCCTCAATTGTATTTATGGATGTACCTCCATGTTTAGGATACACAATTTCTTCACCAAGGCTCAAAAGCAAATTAACCATTTTTTGGTCCACTCTGGGATTGCCCCCCTCCTCCACACCAATCTCAGCAGTAACATCAAAACCCATTTCCTACAGTTTTCTCCTTGTGTGGTATTCTTTTCATCTAATCTTTCTAAGTAATTTAAATGGCTCAACCTGAGTCTTAAATCGATCAATGTCTCTTCAAGGGGCAAAGTTCAGGCCTTTTTCAAGTACACTTATTTGGATGTTAGTTAAAGTTACCTGTGAAAGGTTTATAACTTTTAATTTTTCTTGGTGCTGCTCTGTAGTTCTCGGTCTGGGCCTGCCTTTTTCCCCCTCTGGGTTTTTCATTCTTTCCTTCATGTTGTTGTTGTGGTCCTTTTCCTTTCCCTAAGAAAGGGTCCTGACTGGTGCCTGGTGTGGGCTGGTACCTGGTGCCTTTTCAATCTGTACTGTAATCCTCTTTTGAGAATGTGAGCGGCCCCTGCTGGATGATCTGGCTCTTCTTGACCACAAGTGGATGTTACCCACTTTGTAGTCGTTGTCGCCCCATTCTAGTTTTTCTTGTTTCTTTTTATTCAAATCCTGCTCATATTGTCCAGTTTAATTTTTACTCTCTCCCTCTTGCAGGTTCTAAGATTCTGGGTGCACTTTTTATTTATTAAATTCCTGCCTTGTTTTTGTTATTTCAGTTCTGATTTTTTCATACTTTTCACTATCTTTGGCAATTATTAGCTCAATCAATGTTTTAGAGCAGAGGTCCACTGCTTATCCCACTCTGCTTGTCTGCTAAAGAGCTCAAGTTCACAAGATGGTGTTTTTGTGAGCCGCAGACCTCTTGGTACCTGTGGCCTCTCAAAGTAGGTTTCAAGTGTAATGATATTGTAAGTTACATTCAGTTCCAGTATGGATGATATGAAATTTCTAAAATTTCTAAACTCAATAAAGAATTAAAACATAGCATGCACCCCTGTGTTGTGTGTGTGTGTGTCTCTCTCTCTCTCTTCCTTCCACTTACCCCATTGAGAGAGAGAGAGAGAGAGACACATTAGACAAGAACTTTGGAATAGGGAGTATTCTCTCTCTTTCTCTCTTTGTGAGTGTTCATATTGCTCTCTCTCTCTCTCTCTCTCTCTCTCTCTGCTTTCTCTCTCTCTCTTCCCTGTTACTTCGCTAGCCTCCCCTGCATGGTGCATTTATTTAATGTAAGTGCTTATGCCCAGTAAAAGTGAAACATCGCTCCTGGACATCATAGTTCACAAAGGGTGAGAGACAGAGTGAGGCTCTGCCAGCCACATCAGAGAAGTAATACACAATCCCTGCAGTGTCCTCTCTCTCTTTCTGTCTGTGGTCCATGTTATGTGCAAAAGGGATGCTAGGGGACACAGTGAGACAATTAAATGATCAAGAGCACCATTGTCTCTGTAAGACAGAGACCTGGGAGAGATGGAGAAAGCTGAAGGTCCTTGCTAACAGGGCCCCCCTCCCCGCCAACTGCACCATGCTTAGAGAGACAGGGAAACAGAAAAAGAGAGAGAGAGACACCTGAAGTTTGTTTGCAGTGTCCTCTCAAGTTGTCAGTGCTTCCTCATGCAGCAATGCTCTTGAAACAAATGTTTCCATGAGAAGATTGGCAGAGAAAGAAACAGCCAGCAGGCAGCACAGACATAGTGTAATAATATAATAGTGTGCCACAGCAGCACAAAAAAAACATCAACAAACTGCTCTCATTCTTGGCAGTGTTGTTACATTTCAGTGATAGAGAAAGAGACGGAAAGAGTTGTTTCATGGAAAGACAGTGTGTGTGACTCTACAGTAGTGTGCCACAGCAGCAGAAAACATGATTATGAAATAACAAATTTATGTGCCTATGTTACATTTTGCTAATGCAGGCCCGTAACTTTGGTATTTTTTAATATTTTTAACCCACATTCCTCCTATGCATCCCTATTGGCTCTGGCCAGAGTTTGTTTATGTATGTGTCGTTAAGAAGGGAAGTACTGTAAAAAGGACAAATAACATGTAATTATTCTTTTATGTATATTACAAAGTATACTACCAATTTATATTTACAGGTATATACCAACTCTTACATAAAAGGATAAGATACAGTACAATCAACCTCCAGTAGCCAAGCTAAAGTGCTTATTACCATAATATTGTTGTTTTATTTTGAATGCTATTAAACAAAATATGATTAAATAGATCTAAATCCCCCCCCCCATCCTATGCTTGGCTCAGACAGATCAAAATATTAAGTGATTTCAACATTTGTGCAAAATGACCACATGTCATTATATACATTCATCTTGCTTCATGTGGTGTAATGAACTTTTTCTAACCGGTAGATGGCCACCATATGATTAAGCCATGTGTTAAACTCAGGCGGTACATAGTCCTTTCATTTTCTAAAATACATCTAAATGCTGTGATCATTCCTAGTCTAATTAGTTGCTGTTGATGAAATTAGTTCCATAGCTGGGGAGATGGGGTGTTTTTGTAGGCTTTCCACTCACTATCCCTATCTTTCATTAGGGACAGCAACTCCTTAGTTAACCAGTGGGTACAGCCCCTCTCACCCTGTGAGTAGAGAGAGGGAAATGGAGGTTCTGCAACCAAAGGAGAGCATCAGTGAAGAATTTAACTGCAGAGGTTACATTGTTGCAGAGGTAGAGGGCAGACCCAGTGCACTGCTTTAACATCCTTGGGTATAGTAGCAGAATCCAGGCAGTTAAAATTTCTGAAGGACAAAGACTTTGGGGAGGGGATGATGGGTTTTGGTGACCAGTATGATGTATGTGGGGAAGTGGTCACTTATAGAATCAGACATGGTACCCACTCTTAGGATCACGTCAGCCTGATTTGTAGCTAACCAGTTATGTAGGGAGTGGTTCTGCATGCGTGCATTGACCTTAGTGGGGGATGAGATGACTTGTTCAAGGTTGTACATTTTCAGGAGGCTTGAAAAGTCAGGCTCATGAACCCCCAACCAATTAAGGTAAAAATCTCCTAGCAGTATGGTGTACCTGGATAGAGAGAGTAGTCCAAGGCCATCGAGGAGGTTAGTTAGGCCAGGGATTCCTCCTGAGGGGAGGTTATATCAGCAACCCAGACAGAATTTCTTTGAGGAGCCAAGGGTCAGTTCTGTGAGGAGCAATTCATAAGGGGAGAGGGCATCTGAGCAGCTGACAATGGCGGCAGAGATATGCTCCTGCACATACAGTGCTATTCCAGCACCTTTCTTTTTTCCTGCTCTGTCAAGGCAAAGGAGGGAATATCCTGGGAGCTGAAAAGAAGGGTCAAGGTTGAGGGGTTTTAGTCAGGTCTCAGAGAGCCCAAGGATGTGGGGCTTATAGAGGGCAATTCAAACCTCAAGTTCTGGGAACTTGGAAGGGAGGCTGCAAATATTTAGATAGGCAATTCTCAGACTGGAAGGCTTTGCCCAGGTGATATTGGTAGAGTTAATCTGTGTATGTATAGGGCCAAGGTTGCTTTCAACGTCACCAGCAAGGAGCAGAAGGGAGAGGAATGGGCATGTAGGTGAGGGCCGGGGGGGAGAGGAGAAAGTGAGGGAGTGCAGGAAATAATCAAGCAGTCGTCTTTTGGGGTTGGAGAGGAGGACAATGAAAGCAGGGCCCAGGGCAGTTAATACATATCTAACTACTGTTGGGGGCAGCTCAGAAGGCATGTAGAGTGGAGAAAAGGAGGCTAAACGTTGCTGGTCTACTGCAAGCACTGACGCACAAAAATCCAATATCAATTTATTTATTTATTTATTTATTTTTTGTTGACCTGGTATGTGCACTAGACAAACCCTGCCTATTTTCAGGCACAACCTGGGGAAGGGGGATACAGATGAATGCCAGCTGACCTTGGACCAGATTAAGCTGTTGGTGGTATTTTTAGTGAATGAGGGAAATTTGACCAGGACACCAGGGAAATTCCCCTACTCTTTTCGATAAGTGCCATGGGATCTTTAACATCCACCTGAACTACCACCAATCCAGGCAATAACATGCCAGCCATAGAGATGACCAGCAGAAGGAGGAATAGCAGTTTCATTTGCAGATGCTATAATAGCGAGCAGCCAGAATTATGCTATGGCAGTGTCAGCCAAGTGGTTAGGGTGCCACGCTACAATTGGAGGGAGAGATGAAGAGCTGGTTTGCATCCCACAATCCTGCAAAAGGAGGGATAAGCAAGCAAGGAACTAGGTGAGAGGGTATACTTAGTTAGGGGGAGAGTGAGAATAAAAGTTATGTGGGGGTATGACTTAACTGTTACTGCAGTTGCAGGATGCCTGAACCATATTAGACTGTGAGTAGGGGTAAAAGAATCTTAGTGGAAAACAGGGTGTAGATTTAAATAGTATTAGTGAAGCCAGGTGACTCAGTATCTGTTATGGAAATTGGGGGGAGGGCACGGAGACACAAGAGGGTCTAGAAATGGTTTGGACAAAAAGGATTTAAGGGGCATATAAATCTTAAAGTGTAGCCATTTTGATGGCCTAATGGCTAGGGACACAGAGTACAGTGCAGGAGGTTGAGGGTTCGAATTCCCAGTGGGGGCTGAGAAAGGGTGGAACACTAGGGATGTGTCTACTAAAAGTGAGCTAACACAGAGCAGGGCTAAGAGCTGATAGAGTTAATTATACTGCAGGTCTAGGAGGAGAGAGTCAGGCACAATAGTGACTCCTAGTGGCTGTGTAGTATAAACTGCTATAGGAAATTTGGGTGATTGTTTCAGGACCATCCAGTCACGTGATTGATCATGTGACATATGTACCTATAAATGTACAGCTGTGGGTGGGTGAGGCAGTCCAAACTGCTTTGTACCTGGGATGTGCATGCTGTTTTCCTTGCTGTGTAAGGGGGTTGTGAGGATTTGCTGCCTGGGTGGAGGGAAGAAAAACAGAAGATTTAGGCAGGGAGGCGCTTGGACAGCAGACAAAGAAATTCAAGTACAGGGCAGAAAGCTAGACAAAAGGGAAGGGGAGGGGGCTTCCTCTTCAACTTCTGACCTCAGAGAATGGCACGTGCTCTGTACAACCCACAGATAATGGTGGAAAGTTGAGAAACAGAGAATCACCTCAGGAAGCCCCATCCAGTATAATGTTTATAACTCAGTAAGTAACAAGCAGAACAAGCATAAACCACAGCTGAAAAGCACCAGAGGCAAGAGAGCCACCGTAAGTGCACAAAACTGCTGAAATGTGTGTCCAAACCTCTTAAAATAACATAGAGAAGGCAGGCTAAACAAGGCCCCTAGTAAGTAAACTGGTGCATGCAATTCTATCAGTAGATGTCTGCTGACTTTAAAGTACTTTAACACAGTTCCAGATTGCTCTGTACCTAGAATGTGAAGCCCATTTTCCTAGCTGTGAAAGGGGGTTATGAGGACATGCTGCCTGGGATGTGTAGTCTGCTTTTCTAGCTGTGTAAGGGGGTTGTGAGGATTTGCTGCTGGGATGTGCAGGCCATTTTCCTAGCTGTGAAAGGGAAATCAGAACGATTTCAGATGTGTGTAAGGTATTGGGGAACTCTGAAGCAAAACCACTTAATAAGATCAAACTGATTTGAGACAGAGGCCTCCTGCAGTATCTCTGAAGGAGACTAGACCAAATACCTAAAAAAAGGATAGAAGATAACCTCGCCATCACTCACTTAAGAATTGTATTGAAGGGTACTTGTTAGATATTTTAGGACACCCACAGTGGCACAACATTTTTATCTCACAAACATTGCAAATTGTTGGAGAGTATGTGGGTGAATGGGTTCCCATTAGTGCATTTTTGGGGATTGTCCACAATTGGGTGTTTTTTGGAAGGACGTTCAATACAGTATATCCAACAGAATTTACAACAAGATATTCTAGATATATTAACAGATTGGGTGACTGGATTTCTCACAGTGGCCCGAATATGTCTGGCTAAATGCAAAAGGACACTGATAGTCCTAGAAGTGGCGTTGAAATGTATTATGGCCCATTGGCTTAAGAAGGAGCAACCAAAGATAACAGAATGGCATAAAAGAATGAGGCACATATATGAGCTGGAAATGATAATGGGCAGACTCTGACATAGGGAGGACAGGCATCTGGACAGGTGGTGTCCCTGTATCCAGCAGAAGGAGAGACAACAAGAAAGGGGATGTCCTCTTACTCAGGAGGCTGTCTAAACCATAAGCCCCACTGAAATGAAAATGTATGATCCTTCAGACCAACACTCCTGTGATGGTTTTAGGTGGGGCACGACTAATGCATGTGGTGCTCCTAACCTCTCCTCCACATGATTCCCCACACAAGATTCTGGCAAAGCTATCGAGAAATGATAGCTTCGAGAAATGATAGCTTCAAGTATCTCCAAGAAAGGGAATACCACAAGTAGGAAGAGACCACCAGACTTATTTCATCGGGTGCATAACTTCAGTTTATTAAGTTTGTTTTCCTTTTTAAAAAATAAATGAAAGAGTTCTTATGCTTTTTTTTTTCTCATCGTGTCTGCAGCCGTTTTACGGTAGTTCTAAAAACAAGCTGTCAGGGTCAAACCCTGGAACTCATCTGCTTTGGAGTTTTGGAATGATCCTTCTGAAACTCCAAAAGAGCTGGAAACAGTCCACCACGGGGGGCACTATTTCTCACCTCATCCACCACTTCCACATTTTTCTGAACTGTAAGGATTTTGGTAATTCACAAATCTCTTGCTGTACAGCCCAGAATGCAGACATAAAATTAGTCAGTGGCACTTCTCCGACTAGTAAGGCTGCTCCCCGATTCTGTTCAATTTATATATCTGCAGCTGGGATTTGAAAATTGGTGAAGCAGCTCACAACTGGATAGCCAGGAGGAGGAGGATGTGGCACTAGCCCTGCTCCATGCTCCCGTCTCCTGTCTGCTGTCTTGATCTGCTTTCCAGTCTGTCTCTGGGCTGCTCTTTGCTCAGACTTCTTTTTCCAAACTGCATGGGTTTTGGTAAGTCACAATCCTCTTGTTACACAACTCAGAATGCATGCAGCCATAAAATCAATCGATGGTGCTCCTCCAACCATGTGCTATTAAGGCTGCTACCTGATTCTGTTTAATTTATATATCTGCAGTGGGCATTTAAAAACTGTTGAGGGACCTCATAATTGGCCAGTCAGGATGACGAGGCACTAGACCAGCTCCATGCACCCCCCCAGTCCCATCTGCTGTCCTGATCTGCTCTCTGGTCTCTTGCTGGGCTGCTCTTTGCTCAGGCTACTTTTGGGGTTTTGGAATGTCACAGACCTCTTGCTGTGCAGTTAAAACTGCAGCCATAAAATCAGTCAGTGGTGTTCTTCTGAACGAGCACTATTAAGGCTGCTCCCTGATTCTGTTCAAGTTATGTATCTGCAGTGGAGATTTAAAAACTGGTGTAGGAACTCACAACTGACTAGTCAGGAGGACGTGGCACCAGCCCTGCTCCTCACTCCCCTCTCCCATCTGCTGTCCTGATCTGCTATCCGGACCCTCGTGTAGCTAAATGTTGTGACTGTTTCTGAGCGGCTTAGCTTGTGGATAATGTTGTAAGAAATTGCCACTTTAATAGATACAGCACAGCAAGATAGTATATGGTATTCCTGTAGTCTGTGATCAGAGACATTTTTATGGCTGTTTTAGTGCCATTTATATCATGTAGATTTTTATAGTCAACAGATAACTTAAAATCTTTTTATCCTCGTGGAGGAAGTATAGTATAGTGTTTAGGGGCACTGAGCTGCAAACCTGGAGACCTGAGTTTGAATCCCACTAGCCCCACTTACATACTGTGTGACCCTGAGTAAGTCACTTATCTTCTTTGTGTTTACAGGTCACACATGGAAACAAACTCTGGCTTGGTGTGCCTTTCCTGAGTAAATGATTTCCCCCTTTCCCTTTCCTTTATTTTGCTTTCTTACATATGCATAATTCAGAAAGTTATGTCTTGCAAATTAACTGATGACATGCTTCAGCGTTAAGAACAGCATTGCATAGAAGTCCCAAAGTCAATTAAAGAAGGCATTATTTATTGCAGTTCATGTAGCCTTTATCAGCTAATAATTGTGAGTGCTTCAGAGCTACTTAGCTTAAACCTGACAGTAATTTCATTTTTCTGCTGGCTATATTTATGACTATATAGTCAAACTGCTCACATTATGCCTGACTCTGCAGCATGCTTCTGAATCTTGAAGCAGACATCAGCTGGGTATTTCAGTTACTCAGAGCATTTTTTTTAAGAACCGAGATAGCAATGTGGTGGGATGGGTCACAAGACACCAGAGACATATTTTAATTACAGGGATGGCAACTGATATAGAACTACATTGTCAATACATCCACTGTAACTTATAGAAAGTCATGCTTTTCTTTTCATGTATCTTGTGTCTTCTCATTCATGCCTTTAAAGAAGTGATGCCTTCGGGACTGCGAGCTCAAGGGTAACAAGCATTTGTCAATGCTGAATGTTGTCTTGCTGCCATTGGCAGTGCAGGAGTTAGAGAGATGCAGCATAGGAGTGGCAGTCAAGTACTGAACTGATGCCAACTCACCCCCACCCTGCAGAGAGTGAGAGGCATTAGGGTGTCTCTGTGGGTGTTTGTTAGTGCTTTACAGGAAAACATGCTGGGCAGGATGTGAAAAATGACAGCTGCACAGTTCATAAGGAGGTGTAATTAAATGCCAGTGCTGAAAATTTGGCATATAAATATATGGAATTTGCGGAGTTGCAAGAGTGCATGGGAAATATGCAAGGCACGCTTGCAGCACTGTCAGTTTGTGGGCGTCCTGCACCAAATTTTCAACATAGGCATTTTAGCACCTCTGCTCATGTACAGTGTCACTGTCATTTCCTCAAAGTGTCCCAAGAAGTGTTTTCACACAGCGACCACGCTATTCTGCGCCGGAAGTGCAGAAACACATTTTGGGCAGGGTATGTGAAGTGACAGCTGTACTGTTCATCAAGAGGTGTGTAAAAATGGCAATGGTGAAAATCCAGAGTGAAAATATCACAGATGGATGACGGTACGAGCATGCATGCAATCTGCCAACGCACGCTCGTAACACAGTCATTTTATGGAGTATCAGCTCCAAATTTTCAACACAGGCATTCTAGGAGCTCTGCTCATGAACTGTGTCACTGTCATTTTCATAATCTGGCCCAAACACTGATTTCCCACAGCAACTGCGCAATTGTGCGCTGGAAGTGCGGAAACACATTTTGGGCAGGATGTGGAAAATGACAGCTGTACTGTCTAAGGAGGTGCACAAAAATGCCAATGCTGAAAATACGGCGTTAAAATATTGTGAATTCACGGAGTTACGAGCCTGCGTAGCAACTGCGCAACGCACGCTCGTAAAACAGGCATTTGTTGGATTTTTTCCACCACATTTGGAACATAGGCTTTTTGAGAGGCCACCTCATGAACACTGGCACTGTCATTTCATTAATGGGTCCTGAAAGGTGATTTCAGGCAGTGACTACGAAATCACCTTCTGAGGCCAACTAACGCCATGACAGTGACAGAATTCATGAGGAGGGGCCCCAAAAACCCCATGTTGAAAATTTGGTGCCAAAATTCCAAGAAATGCCTGAGACATGCAGCAAAGTTGAAAAAACCTTATTCACTGCATTATACAGCTTACCGGCATTTCCTCAGTTCGCGGTCGGCTTTGAAGAGTACAGACGTGTTACCGGTCCACGGAAGATCATCGTGCCAGAGTCCGGAGGTAAGTATGGGGTGAGGGGGTGAGGGGTGAGGGGAGGCAGGTGCGAGGGTGGGTGCGGGTGGGGGCATCTAGACTACGAGGGACGGTTTTCGCTTTGCAGGTGAAAAAGGAAAACCATCATGGACAGTTTTCACATTACAGGGATTTGGCACACTGGAGTGGGCTCCCAGCATGCCTCCTAAGTGGGCTTTGGTGTGGGGGTGCTGCAGCCGATGGGGATTGGGCACCTTGTCGCACACAACACAGGGGGTATTGCCGTGGTGGGATTGGGCACCCCTCGCATTCAACAGTTGGGGGTGATGCCGACGGGAGTGGGCTCGGCACACAAACATGGGGAGTTGCCGACAGGGGATTGGGCACCCCGATGTCGAGAACATGAGGCAGCCGCCCGCTCGCTGACCATGGTCATAATGGCAGCGAGCAAGGCAAGCAATGGACTGCTGTGTATGACGAGCTTTGCTCGGATTGCAGCAGACCTTTGCTTTGATGTGCTCACCCCATTATGAATGCATGGTGTGTCGGTGGCATGCAGGCTGATTGGGGAATGAGGGACGCACCTACTGATGCATGCCCTGCATTTGCACAACAGCAGCTGTGCCCCCAAGACCTGCACTGTCACAAGATGTTGCTTGCGCATGCGCACAAGCTAACATAAAAATGAAAGCAAGCTCAAGAATGCCACAGATAAAGCATACTAAATAAATAAAAAAACACACAACATTTCACTACACTAAGCATCGGAAGTGGGGTTTGAGACTATTATTTCCATGAGCGTTGAAATCATTAAGTATTTTTTTGCAGTTCATGCAGCCTTTAATCAGTTAAGTTTTGTGACTGCAAAAATATCGGCACTTCAAAACACTTACTATATTGATATTTGTATGGTATTCTTGGGCTTGCTTTCATTTATGCTGTTTAGCTTTTAGTCCTGACCGCATTGTTTATTTAAAGATATGAACAAGCAGTCTGATTTGCAGTTTTGTCAAGCTTACCCCCCCAAATCCTATGCACACACACACACACACAAATATTTCTTTAGTACAGAGCAAGATTTTAGAACATTATTTGCATAAGTTGTACGATCATGAATTTCTTTACTGCTGTTTATGTGACCTTTATCAGCTAAATGAGTTACTTAGTGTGTGGACAATGGTGTATGAAATCAGCACTCACAGAACAGCAAGATAGTATATGGTATTTCTTTAATCTGTGATCAGAGAAATGTTTGTTTTACTGCCCTTTATGGTGTGTAGCCTTTTATTTTCAACAGACAACTTACAACCCTATTATTACAGCTCCATGAGCAGAGTCCTGCAGTCATTTTGGGATCATAACACTCTAGGAGAAAAGCAGAACTGATGTCCATGTTCTTTTACAGTGATGCAGTCTCCTGTCCACAGCGCTAGGGTCACTTGTGGTCTGTGGTGTCTCCTGTTCTGTGGCCCTCCACGGATGCAGCTTGCCTCTGCAGTGATCAGCCCCCCCGCATTAGTTTCTGCAACAGTGAAAGTGACAGCCCCAACATAAACTGTGCATATTGGGAATATTGCACATGCGCAGAGCTGTCACTGTCAGCACATCAGACTCCGGTGCCGTGAGAGCTCCGACTATGATTTTACTCACTCTCATCGCACAAAAGCACCAGAGTAGCCATGGGCAGCCATATCGTCTCTGACCAGAGTTTATTATGTTCTTGCATGAAGTAAGTTCAAGGTTCATTAGAAGTTAAGATGGGTGTCCCAAGGTGTAAAGGTCTAAAATCAATCCAAGCCAGACCAATGCTGCCTCCCAAGCAGAGGGGAGGGATGGGGACTTCACCTGGGGGGGTTCACAATTTTTAGTAGAAAGTGAGAACTGTTATTTAAAGGTGGAGCAGATGACGCATTAGCAGTGTGGCTGATGGAGAGGTGTGCAGGTCAGAAAATTGTGTATTAAAAGCATTTTCTAGAGTAGTATGATTGTTTCAGTCAACCCCATCAACTAGAATGTCATTATCTGTGTTTATAGATGGGCAACCCATGAGATCTTTAAAATATCCCCCAAATCACAGCATTCCCAGCTGAGGCAATAAGTTGTTCATCTGCAAAAGGGGCCATCAGCTAGGCAAGTGTCCTTTTTATTTATTTTGTTTTTGTTGGCCGAGAAAGGATTACACAATTCTCTCTATTTTTAGCCTCATCCGGGGGAGAGAGGATACATATGGATGCCAGTTGACATTGGACCAGATTAAGCTGTTGAGCTAAGGCGCTAGTTTGCACTGGTTTCTGAGTAGCCTATAGTTGTCTCAGTCACTTCAGTTTAATGAGACTTCATAGGCCCACAATATTTTGTCCCTTTTCTTAAACAAGTATAGTAGGCTTAATGCAGCCAGTGAGTATCAATGCCCAATACATTCCTCTTGGTTTCGGTGAGAGACAAATTGTCTTGTACCATTGATAGATTGGTTTGAAAAAGGGCAGAGTTTACATTACATAAGGAGAATACTTGAGACAAATCAATAGGAGATTACTCAGTGAAGAGGAAGGTGGTGTTAAAGCATAAGAAGTCCCACAGGGTTAGTATTTTTCAGGACCTTTGACAGCCCTAGGTTTCCAAAATCTCAGCACATCAGGGAGTATACCAGTCGACAGGATTCTGTCTGTTCAGTTGGAAAGCTTCCAGTCAGGAAGGTAGTGACACCCCTTTTGTTTGATACACAGGTGAGTCAGAGATGAGTTGAGAAAGGTTTAGGTTACTAATCACAGATTTGTAGGATTTAGCATGGGTCTAGTCAGTCCACATTGAAAACACCAATGACAACCCCCTAATTCTGTTTAACCTTGGGTAAGATGGTGTCAATGAGGAATAAAAGACCAGAGGGACCACTTTTGGGGGGGGACTGTAGATTCAGATTAGGTGTAGTTTTATATTACCTCTTAGAAGGGGGTTGCAATGATGATCTCCCAGGGGGACTCATAGGGGGATGTGTGTAATTAGGCCAAGACATTCTAATAAAGCAGATCACCTTCCCGTTTGGGAGATCCCTAGTCTGTATGGATAAGGTTATATTTGGCACTGAGTAGGCACAGCAAGAGATGTTGGGTTTCTGCCAGGTTTCTGAGACACCCAAGATGTCAGGTGCGTAGTGGGTCATCCAGGATTCATTATTTGGCTTATTGGCCAACAGGCTCCAAATATTAAGGTGGGCAATCATAATGCTCTTGGATCTAATCTAAATGGATGAGTGGTAATGGGGGGGGGAAGCATTGGTCTGGGGTTGGGTTGCTGTATTCCTACTGCTGCATGAGGAGAGACAGTGTCCAAAACAGTGATCATTTCTTTACCAGACCCATTGGGGTGATGGTAGTAAACGTCTGTCAGAAAGATACTGTACTAGGAGCATACTTAATTTGTCCTTCAGAAGTCTTGATTAATTGAGCTATAGCATGGAGATAAGAGCTAATTTAAAAAGTGAAACTGTCATTGTGGGGTGGTAGCAGCAGGGTAATAATGGGGTACAGGGTCAGGGGGAGTAAGCCCACTAATAGGACAGAAAGGACAAGAAACTCAGTCACAGAGTTGTGGGTAGCATGGATGGCCACAAGAATCCCCACAACTAAAAATTGTTAGGGGCAGCAAGAAATTGCTATCAGGGACACCATAGTAAAACGGCACACCAGAGGAATAGAAGCCAATGTGGTGATGTCTAGGCACTTAGGGGTAGTCAGCTACTGACAACCAGGTTAATCAGGAGCTGTAAGACACAGGAGCACTTACTGGGTCAAGCACTAATGAGAGCTGTGCTTTAAATGAGATGTGAGTTCTATAAGATGCAAGCAGTAGACTTTTGACTTGCATGCAAAATTGGGGTGGATTGGTATACTTTAGGGGCAGTAATACAAGCTTAACCAGACAGGATCAGTAGTAGTAACATTGGCTGCACCCAGTTAGCAATGTACACTGAGCTAAAACAGGAGATGTTAAGGTAGCAGGTAACTTTAATAATACACTACAAATTAAGATGCCCTTAAAAGCAGAGGTTCTGGTTTAAACATTTGTTAAACAACAACATGGCAGACACCTATGAGTATACCCAGAGTAGAATAAGAACAGAACCATTAGCAATAACTCAGCAAAGTCTGTGCCATCCAGTCACAGTAGTACAGAAACTATGAGGTTATTCTGGGATACAGTGGTGTGTTGTCATTTCCTACACTAATGTTACTACCAGAGATCCATGAGCTGCAAGTTAACATGGGAATGGTGATTCACTTCTTAAAAATAAGACACACATGTAATAAACAGAGTACTTGAGTCTTTTTAATGTGGTCCAAAAGGACAGCATAGCTGTCAGAATGTCTGGCTAAGAACTGACACTCCAGCTGATGCCCACAGTGTGACACAAGCACCCTTAACCTCCTGCCATTTAGCTCTGGCCTGCAGTGTGGAGGCCCATTAGGGAGGAGGAGGAACTTTTGAAGTGGGCAGATGCTACTCCCCTGCCAGATGAACTCATACCCAAATGGTAAGTGTGAGCTTAGGATAAACAGTAGTCTCTCATTGAAGCATGGACCCTAAAATTGAGTGTGGTGATCACTGAGGGGAGGATGATGTAGAAGCTGTAGCAGACTCACCCTCTTAACCATTTTCAGAACTGAGCCAATCTGCTGGTAGACTGTTGGCATCCAGGTCCCGAATATCAAACATCATGCCCTTATCTGGCCAGGCCCCAACTGGATAAGCTTGCACCAAATCGATGAATGTAAGCTGTAAGGGAGCAATAGTCTGGGCCATTCCTTGACTGAGTATGACACGCATGCATATCATTTAGTAGAGTAAGTGGTAAAAGAAGGAGGCAAACTAGTAAAGTTGTGCACTCGAGAAGGTTGAAGCAAGTCTGGTGCAGTAGTATATGTGCTTCATTCTAGGATCAGTATAAGGGCTATGGAGTTGTAAGTGTGCTGAGAAAGCAGACAGGCAGCACAATAAGTGAACTAGGCTGGTTGCTGTGGGCAGGAGAAGGGTGTTTTCATTTCTTTTTTCTCACATACAATTTTTCTATTTTGTACCTTTTTCTCCCCCTTCCTGGGGTCATGGCATATACTTGTGTACATGCATGTGAAGGCATACACACATGCCAGGATCCAGTGACCCCTTCCACCCCACCCTAGACTTGCATTGCCACTGCTGCCGCCTATGCACTCATTGGACCTCCACCCAGTGGGTACAGGACTATGGAGGAGCAGGCTTCCACCCATGGAGGGGAAATTCCACTCCAACCCTTCTGCCCCGAGCCAGCTCCCTGGTGGCTCAAGGTCATTCTCGATCCTGGGTCCCTGGCATGGTGTGAGGTGTGGTGTCCAGTGCCTCAACCCTCAGTGCCACTGGGCCATCCTGATGTTTTTATTTCCACAGAAATATGCATTTTTAATAGCTTACCAAGCAGATCTCCCTCTTTGACTCTCAACGGATTCAGCCTGGCACAATGTCACCTAGAGGATGCAACCACTGGACCATCAGGTACTTTATTTGAAAATGTGTACTGCATGAGAGGCAGTATAGTGCATAGAAAATACTGGATGGGCAACCATGCAGAACCAGTGTGTTCTGCCACAGAGGAGTATGATTCCCTGTGGCCTCGTGAGCAAAGCTAGAGAGGTCCTTGAGAATCATACCCCGAGATGGCAGAACTCATTGGTTCTGCATTGGGTTACCCATCTTGTATTTTATATAGTGTATGGTGCCCCTCTAATAATTTAAACACAATCTATGGCTATCAAAATATATTTTTCATGTAAAAAGAAACTGCCATCTCCCATTTAGTATTTCGGAACCTACGGCTTGTCCCTATGGTGAGTTGTGTTGTTGCTAGGGACTTAACATCCCTACGTTAGCAGCATACACTCCAATTGGTCATTGCTTCTGTGTAGGAGGATTTAGAAAATAAAACATGGCGCCTGAACATCTTGCTTAGTGAGCAAACTATTGAATCAGAGGGATAAACTTCTTTGTAAGTAGTTTATTTAGATAATATCTGGTTGATCCTGCATTTTCATACACAGATAAAGAACTGTGCCCCTTAAAAAAAATACACAATGCTCATCGTCCATTGTAATATTACTGCATGGCTGTTTTAGGTTTCAGCTTTCAAAGCACTGCTCGCTTTTTTCAGTCTCAATGAATGGAATGCTGTTCTACACGTATGGTCAGTGCAGCATTCCATTCATTGTTTTCTGTGTGGTGGAACAGCATTTTGGTATGATGGAATTTCAAATAAGAACAGCATGCCACCATACACTATGGTGGTCTAAGGCTCTGAGCTACAAATCTGGAGACCTGGGTTTGAATCCCACAGCCCCAACTTGTATACTGTGTGACACTGAGCAAGTCAATTAACTTCTGTGTGCTCCCAGGTCACACCTGTAAATTTCAGCTTAGTGTGCCACTCCTGGTACAAAAAAAAACTTCAGTTGGGTTGTTCACTGCACAATTTATACTCCTTTTAAGGAAAGAAAATGAACAAAACCATGTCATAACGTGTATTATTAAAAATAATACACATTAACTCATGATTTTGATCATGTTGCTTAAGTTACAATACAAAAGGGCACAGACAAACTGGAGACTATTAATGTAAAGAGCACTATTCAGGAGCTCTTGCTCCTTCATCACGTACCTTGCTAGGCACTCATTTTCGAGAGCAGTTAGGGTGGGAAGTTTGAAAGGAGGCAGCTGTTTAAATTTTTCAAATGCCACATAGAAATATAGAAACAGACAAGTTTTCAGCAGAAAAGGACCACCAGGCCCATCCAGTCTGCCCATTTTCCCTACCTGTACTAGCAGCCTATGACCCTAGTTGGTCATTGGCTTAGCTATTTCTTCTCTTAGCTATTCCTTTCCATTATTATGGTTCCTTTATTCCTACCCCATGCATGTTTGAATCCCAACACAGTGTTTGCTACCACCACGTCTTGGGCAGTCCATTCCATGCATCCACCACCTTCTCAGTGAAATAGAACTTTCTCCCATTTTCCCTTATATGTCCCCCCTCTAATCTCATGTCATGTCCCCTTGTTCAAGTACTCTTTTTGCATATGAAGATATTTTCCCCTGTCCCCTTATTTATGTTTTTGAGGTACCTGAACATCTCAATCATATCCCCCCATTCCCTCCTGTCCTCCAGTGTATACATTTTGAGGTCCTTCAACCTTTCCTCATACGACTTACGCTGTAAACCCTGCAACATCTTAGTCACTCTTCTCTACACCGTCTCCACACTGTCAATGTCCTTTCAAAGGTGCGGCATACAGAACTGCATGGTATACTCCAGGTGAGGCCTCAACAGTATTTCATATGGAGGGACCAGTATCTCCCTTCTTCGGCTTGTGATATCCATTTCTATACAACCCAACACCCCACTGACCTTTCCCACTGCCTTTTCTGTCTGCTTGGTGGCCTTTAGGTCATCCGTGATAATGGCCCCCAGGTCTCTTTCCTCCTTGGTGACTGCCAGCAGCCCCCCCATCCTGTAGCTCTCATTTATGTTTCTACTCTCCATGTGCATGATTTTGCACTTTTTTGCACTAAGCCTCAGCTGCCACATCTCTGGCTATCTTTTCAACCTTTCTAGGTCTGTTCTCATCCTCATCACTCCCTCTGAAGTATCTACTCTGTTGCAGATCTTGGTGTCATCTGTAAACAGGCAAACCTTCCCCTCTAGCTCCTTTGCAATGTCACTGATGAAGACATTGAAAAGGACTGGCACCAGAACTGATCCTTGAGGTACCCAGGTCAACCCCATGTCCTCTGCCTGGGATCCATTTACTACTACCCTTTGCCTCTGTCCTTTAGCCATTTACTAACCATGTTCACCACTTTGCAGCCAATTCCCAGACTACCCATCTTGTTTCTCAGCCTTCTATGTGGAATAATGTGGAAGACTTTGCTGAAATTTAGGTAGGGAACAGCTACTGCTCCTCCTTGATCTACCACTTTTGTCACCAGGTCAAAGAACTTGATCAGGTTCTTTTGACAGGACCTTCCTGCTGTGAAACCATGTTGTCTCAGATCCTGTGCCCTTATGGATTCAAGGCATTTCATAATCTGTTCCTTTAGAAGTGTCTCCATGATCATGTCAACTACTGATGTGAGGCTTACTGGCCTATAGTTCCCTGCTTCCTCTTTGCTGCCACTCTTGTGCAGAGGGACCACATGTGCCCTTCTCCAGCCCTCTGGGACCTTGCCCATATTTAGGGAGCCAGTGAGAACTGCCAGTGGGGTTGCCAGCTCCCTCCTTAGTTCCTTCAGGATCCTGGTGTGTTTGCCATCTGGACCCATAGCTTTGTCCACTTCTAGCTTTGTAACTCTTTCTGCATTATCTCTTGCACTTCAAGGAAGTATACTGCAGTGGGTTAAGGCTGTGAGCTGCACATCTGGAGACCTGGGTTTAAATCCCACAGCTGCCTAGGTATATACTGTTTGACCCTGAGCAAGTTGCTTAACTTCCTTGTGCTCCCAGGTCACATCTGGAAACAAGCTTCAGCTTAGTGTACTATTCCTGGTTAAACAATGTTCCCTTTCCCTCTCTCCTTTGTAAAAAGACTGGTGTCCACCTCCCTCCCCTCAGTGTCTGAGATGTCTAACTGTGGTCCCTGTCCCTCCTCTTCCACTGTGAAGACTGTGCAGAAATATTTGTTTAGGATTAATGCCTTATCCTGATCACCCTCTATGCTGTCTGCCTTGTCCACTCTGATCTTAGTGACTCCCCCCAGACTTTCTTTCTTCGTCCTCTCCTTAGAAGTATGGAGGCTATGGGTCTAACTCAGAATCTTATCTCAGTGACACACTTAGATGGCCACAAGCTGGACCTTGTTTTTTTGTTAGGTCTTAATATATTAATATAGAAACATAGAAGTTGATGGCAGAAAAGGACTGCAAGGCCAATCCAGTCTGCCCATTTCTTTTCTACCTTATGAATGTGCCATAGGCCTTTACTCTGTCAGTGGTCTATCTATTCATACTTATCTGGACTGAAACATAGAAACATAGAAGTTGGCGGCAGATAAGGATCACAAGGCCCATCCAGTCTGCCCATTTTTTCTACCTTATGAATGTGCCATAGGCCTTTACTCTGTCAATGGCCTAGCTATTCATATTCATCTTTATTGCTCACTTATGCCTATCCCATGCCTGTTTGAAGCCCTGCACTGTATTCATATCCACCACTTCCTGAGGTAGGCTATTTCCTGCATCTACCACCCTTTCTGTGAAAAAGAACTTCCTCACATTCCCCCTTAATCCGCCTCCCTCTAATCTCATGCTGTGTCCTCTTGTCCTGCTATTTTCTTATACTGAAACATGTTAGACTCTTTCACCTTGTTAATGCCCTTAAGATGTTTGAATGTTTCGATCATATCCCCTCTCTCCCTCCTTTGCTCTAGGGTATACATATTGAGCTCCATTAATCTGTCCTCATATGTTTTCTGCTGCAGTCCCTGCACCATTTTGGTTGCCCTTCTCTGGACTGCCTCCATTTTGTTAATGTACTTGTGCAAGTGTATCCTTCAGTACTGCATGCAGTACTCCAGATGGGGCCTAACCAGTGTCTTGTAAAGAGGGATTATTACTTCCCTCTTACGACTTGCAATACCCTTCTAATACACCCCAACATCCCTCTAGCCTTACATACTGCTTTAGTGGTCTGCTTGGATGATTTCAGGTCATCTGTGATGAAGATGCCCAAGTCTCTTTCTTCCCTTGTGATTGCCAGCAACTCTCCTCCCAATAGGTGACTTTAGGGTTTCTCATCCCTATGTTCATGATATTGCACTTCTTTGCATTAAACCCCATTTGCCACTCTTCTGACCATTTTGCCCATTTATCTAGATCTCTTCTCATTCTGCCCACACCATCTAGGTCATCTACTCTGTTGCAGATCTTGGTGTCATCTGCAAACAGACAAACCTTACCCTCCAGTCCATCTGCAATATTTCTGACCTGAGTGGATCTGGTAGTTTGGTTGGATAATAGCACTGTAAGGTTCATGTTTAGGGCCTCCACTTCAGATGGTCCTGCACCTGTGGAGATGGTCCACTATGACCCTTTGAGAGGGGGTACCTCTGTAGGATGTCAGGCGGTGCTGGACCTATCGGGTGAGGAGGCAGCATGTGCAGCTGGGAAGGAAGAGACAGTGGCAGCCTATAATGGGGCTGTCACTGCTGGTTTTGACTCAGTCACACCCATTTGTGTCTGGCACCTGTCTACTCACTGGAGACCTCCATGCTATGATGAGGAACACCAGGGTTTAAAGATTAGGAGCCAGAGGTTAAAGAGGTGTTGGAGGAGATCTGGCCTGATGGAGGACAATTTGGCTCTGAGGTCACATTATGTTGACTATCGGGGGCAATCTCCCAAAAAAAGGCCTAGTTTCTGTCTAAGGAGATTGCTGCAGAAAGAAGCAGACCAGTTCGGCTCTTCTACACAGTTGACAGGCTTTTTGATCCTGCCTGTTTCAGTGTTGGTGGGGCAGGTTTGAGGACTAGGTATGAGGAGCTTCCTCTGTTTTTTGCCGACAAAGTGTCCTTTAGCAGGGCCGAGGCCTCATCAAGCATCTATCAAAAGATATGCAGGGTTTGTCCTGAGCCTTGTCAAAACACTCCTCCTGTCTGGGATGAGTTTAGGTTAGTTGGGGTGGAGGAGGTGGTGGAAATAATCTGGAGGCTGTGACCAGCACATTGCGATCTGGACCCAGGTCCAAGCTGCCTTTTGGTTGGATGCTTGGACCTGATATGAACCTGTGGCTTCAGTGATCATCCAGAGTTCATTGAGGAGTAGGGTCTTTCCATTGGCCTTGAAAGAGGCCTTGGTCAGGCCCCTTTTGAAGAAGCCCTCTTTGGAACCAGACTGTCTCGACAACTACAGGCTAGTCTCTAACCTCCCATTTTAAGGGAAGGTTATAGAAAATGTGGTGGTCATTCAGCTCAAGGAAAATCTCACCTCTTCTTCCACCTATGAGTCTTTTCAGTCTGGGTTCCAGACTGGGTACAGTATGGAGACTGCCCAGTGCTCCTGGTCCTCTCAGTGTCATTTGACACTGTAGTTCATGAGGTGCTACTTGACCACCTGCAGTTCTGATGAGGCCTGTCTGGTAATGTCATCAACTGGTTCAGGTCATACTTGACAGACAGAGTGCAAAGGGTGACAATGGGGTTGGCCTCATCTAACCCAACGCCTCTGCGCAGTGATGTTCTGAAGGGTTTGGTCTTGTCTCCCTTATTGTTCATGGTGTATATGCTGCTGTTGGGAGACATTACTAGGTGGTATGGGCTGAATTTTCACTGCTATATAGATGATACCCAGATATACCTGTCTTGTATGCCCAATAACCAGATGGCAACCTCTGTATTTTACAGCTGCTTAGAGGATATCCAGACTTGGATGACTAAAAACTGGCTTAAACTTAAACCAGACAAGACTGAGTAACTGGTGATGTATCTGGGTCATTGTGGTGTCATCTATGGTCTAGCACCCCTGATTGTACTGCCACCTCACAGAAAGTAACACATATGTACTAACCTTAGGGCAAAGACACTTATCGTATAAGCAAAAGTGTCAGGATCTGTGTTCTACTTTATTTTACTAATGCATATTGTGCTCCATCATGTTTTACTGCTATAAGAGATGTTTTTCACTTTATTTTTACTGTATTCTCATAAGTAAGGTAACAGTGCCATGTTTAGTGCTTGTGCATCACTGTAACTGCAACTG
Source organism: Neoceratodus forsteri (assembly GCA_016271365.2). NCBI lineage: Eukaryota > Metazoa > Chordata > Ceratodontiformes > Ceratodontidae > Neoceratodus > Neoceratodus forsteri. Next base: position 14,942,918 of record JADMNL010000035.1, read on the forward strand.
ACCTTGGGACTTATAGAAGCCTTATTGTATTACATTATCTATACAAGCTAAGCAACTTCTTATGTTAGTTAGGATAGTTACTCATGCTCCTTGTTTTTGGCCAATTGTATACTTTTTGAGTATCTTCCTTAGTAGTTGCCATGTCAATTATCAGGGTATAAGACCCTGTGTAGCATGTAGCTTCTCTGAGACAAGAGACTGCTTTACCTAGGTAAGGAAAACTGGTTAGTTCTAACAGTGATTATACTGTTGGTAATAAGCCTGTATTACTGGTCTGTAATAAATGTAATTTATTGCAGGAATACCACTTGTCTGTTGTCTCTTCCTTTTTGCCATTCTACCAAGAACCTGAGAAAGGTAATTTATTACCACATTACATTTGTCGACTGTGTGCAGGTTGGAAAGCAGAAAAGAAGATTCCAATCAATTTATTTGAATGTTGAGTAGTGTAGTGTGATTTGCACCTACTTGGACCTACTCATGCTTACAGTGGTAATGGTTGTGGCAGACCCACACTGTCTTGGTCTCAGGTGTGGCAGACACACACTGGACCCACTTGCACTCCATCTGTGAGTGACACTGTACCACCTTGGCATCACCAGTCACCCACTGGGGACCGGAAAGCAGTTGGTGACAGCACCAAGGATTTTTAACCAGTTTTCCAACTGCTTCTTTGTTTGTCTACCCCTTATTTGTCATGTCTGAACTTTGCACTGAACTGAGACTCGATGTCTTGAACTACATCACATCTCATGGCAGATGGACAGATTTTGCGCTGTAAGCAAAATCTGCAGACAAACCATTGCTGCTAATATCAGACTACTACTTAGAGTCCAAACAATCAGCTAAGAAATACAACCTCAAAGGTCTCTTGGTTGTGGCTTTACATACCGCTATTGACTATCTAACAGCGAGGTGTGCCACTCTTGAACTGCAAAATGCCACTCTAAAGAAAGAGATAGATTTGCAGGCATTGGAGTTACAGAAAAAAGAACAAAAACTAGCGTAGGTGACACAGTCACTCCTTAATTCCAATAACAGACTGTTGCACTGTACTGCTTAAGACACTGAGTATGAAATTTGCATGTTGAGAGATGATTGTGAAAGGTTAAAATGTGATATGAACAGCATATCTGAATGATATTTTAAGAGATACAAATGCTGAGTTGAAAGGGGAGTATCAGTGTGTGGATCGTGAGTTGGAGAAAAAACTTAGAGAAAACATTGAATTGGGTGCCGTGTATAGAGTGTTGCACTGTGAGGCTGAAAAAGGTATTGAGCAGGGCACTGCAAGAGTTTGTTACAAGAAGTGTAGAGAAAAGGTAGCGAAGCTGCGCCATCAATGGGAGGTTCTTTCCAGCCATGTTAAGGCCATGAATGGGTTTCAGTATACACCCATTGAGACCGTGTCATCCAGCGATGATGACTCTGACTTCGATGACGAGGCATGCTATGTCACATGCAGGTCCAACCCCTGTGGTGGAGCACCTTCTGCCAACCATTCACAAGACTGTGCCTAGATTGGTACATGCTCTGCATCGCTACATCTCCACAAACATGGCGGATGCCATGTACAATGCCAAGATGGCTGCCCCCATGATACAGGCTCAGGGCCTGTATCCATAATGTGCCTCCACTTGCTCCTCCCACCAGGAGAGATGGCGGAGATCTGCATCATGATCACTGATGCTATTAGTAGAATCATTGTCCCAGAGGATCAAAAGAAAGTCATCCAAAACCAAATTGAGAAAATGCTCAGAGAATCGTTCAATCAAAACCACACTTACTGGGCAAACTATTGCCAATGCCACAGCGGAAACTGCTCTTTGCAGAGCCCCGGAATGTGATGAACTCTGTGTACCTATACACACCTCCAACCCCCTACAAGTCACTCACTCTGTTCAGCAAATTGCCCAAAGTATCGGACAGATAGGATCAACTGATAATCTCAGTTGCCACTTGGAGAAGGTGTGCTCCCTCTGAGAAGCTCTCTCTCCAACCCGAGTACCAGGTTCAAGTTCTGTGACAGACGATTGAACCAACCCTCTGGGTCAAGCTCTCAGAGACAGTATGCAATTCTGACACCCTTGCCTTCAATGACATTGCCACGGCCCTCATAGCTGCCAACTCCCTGGCACTGTGGGAGTCCTCTTGGCCTGCAAGGTTAAGCAGAACCTGAAGGAAAGCCCCACGGCCTACCACCAATGGTTATAGCTTGCATACAATACTGGCACAGGTTTAACAGGTGAACTTGTGGACCGATACCAAATTGAGTACAAGGATTTGTACCATCCAGAACATGACTGTGGCCTTACTGGGAAACAGTTGAGCTTAATGTTTACCCAAGTACCGACATGTTTGAAAATATTCTCACCAAAACGGAGCGTGCCTATCAGGTCTACCTCTGTAACCTTGCTTCCAGCAAATCCAACAAAGTGGCTTGCGATACAGCCCCCGCAAGGCCCCGACCCATTACACCATGGAGGGCAACAACCAGAAAAATAACATCCCTTCTGATGACCACCAGTCACACAAGGGGGGGACCGAAACTATAGGAACAAAAGGAAGAAAGACAAAAGCAATTGAAAAAATCCAAATGCCCAACAAAATAGCCAGAACCACAATGATCTTAGATTGAACAGGAGAATCAGACACTCTACAAGCTGCTGGAGGAGATCCATGCTTAGAAAGTGGCTAAGACTACACAAACTGTAGCTGCTCTTGCTCTGACCGCTGGACAGCCATGCAGTCAGGGAAACCTTTCCCTGACCTCGGCTGTCAAACAAATGAACAGCAAAGGAAGGAATCCTTTTGTGGCACCAGTTACTGGCCAGGCCAATGTGACAACCACGGAGGAACCATGCATGCAGTCCATCGCAGTGCCTGCGATGTCACAGGTGCATTTGTATCCTATACAAGAAATAAAGGAGGACCTGAGAGATCCTTCAGGCCTCAGATTCCAGGAACAGGATGATGATACTTATTCTAAAAATACCGATTGACACTTACCAGCCCCACTCTGGACTGTGAGTGACTTGCTTGTTGACACAAATGGATGTCCTTATGAAAAGGCCACTGTCAGGGGCCGCCAACTTACCATGCTTCTGGATACTGGAGCAGAAATGTCAGTCCTCCATGATGAGGACCCAGTCTTATCTGACTAGTCTACCAGCTGGAAGACCAGTGACCAGGGTGTAGATGGTACCCAGCTATGCACCTACCGATCTGTTCCTCTACTTGTAGTGGTAGGCCAACTCAGGGCTGATTTTGCCTTTGACCTCATGATATTAAGTCATCACCCCAGTATATTGGGAATTGACTTCCTAGCACTACATGGCTGTGTAGTGGATCTAGCCAACAGGCTACTCCTTCAGATCAAAGGACAATGTCATGCAGTCACCAATCCAGACTTGAATGTGGTGGCAGCCATCTCCCATAACAACAAGGAGTATGACATCATGGCTGTATTCAAAAGTTATGACCTGTATTCTGAGCTTTCACCCTTTCTGCAAAAACACCTTGATGTGCTTGCCACCAAAAAAACACAACTGTGGTAGGATGCTTACTACCATTGAAATCACAGGGCCTGACCCCGTGAGACAAAAGCAGTACACATTTCCTGCTGAAGCCTTGCCATCACTGAAGGAAGCCATCCAATCACTGCTTCAACAAGGAGTGATTAGGACCTGTGTCTCTACTGTTAAGTCACCTATTTGGCCTGTGAAAAAGCTAAATGGAGCTTGGAGACATACAACTGACTACAGAAAACTTAATCAAGCTACCTCCAGTTGCATCCCAACAGTAGCATCAGTACCTGATGTGTTCAAACTGTTGACACTCAACAAAAAGTGGTTCACAGCTCTTGACATCTCTAATGGGTTCTGATCACTCCCATTAGCACAGGAAAGCCTACAAATTTGCTTTCACCTTTATTGGATGCCAGTACACCTGGATCTTCCTGCCCCCAGGGCTTTCAAAATAGCCCTTTCTTCTTCAATCTCCACATGATGGATGCCCTGCAGTGGTTCTCTACACCCCAGTGTCTCCCGTAGTATGTGGATTACTTGCTCTTAGCAACCACTACAAACCACCATGAAAGAAGATCATTTGGCCTTTCTGGATGAACTTCTGTCTCTCCTCAAGAGAGCAGGCTTCAAGTGCAACCCCCTCTAATGCACAATTATATGAACAAAGAGGTCATCTTCCTTGACCTACGTATTATAGACCAAGGCATTCCAAGGCAAAAGCCCAGCTGTCAAGAAGATCCAGAGCTTGCAAGATCTACCACATCCTACTAGCGTGGCTGCACTCAGACACTTTTCAGGAATGGTAAACTACTCCAGGGATTTTATCCCTGACTTTGCCTTGAAGGCTGCTCCCTTGTATGAACTTCTGAAAATGGATGTCCCATGGACATGGGGCTCCACTCATATGGAAGCTGTCACACAACTCAAGTAAGCCTTAGCCTCAGCCACAGCACTAATCAATCCCAACCCAAATCTCCAATTCCATTTGGAAACTGCCACTTCTGATGTGGCCATGTCTGCAGCACTGGCACAGAAGTATAACGGGTATTTTGGGTGCATTGCCTATGCATCTCAGATGCTATCCCCAGTAGAAAGAAAATACAGTGTCTGTGAAAGAACATTCTTGGCAACCTATTGGGCAGTCACTATTTCATGTATATCATTGGGTATGCACCTATTGTCTTGCATACCTGTCACATCCCAACCAACCTTCTGCTTTCAGACAAAGCAAAAGGTGGTTCAGTTTCCAACACCAGACTCACTTAAGGGTCTTTGCTTTTGAAGGAGAGGGACATCAAAGTACTACCTGCAAAAATGCCATCCATCTTGACCCATGGCCTACTCTAGACATGTAAGCCTCATGACTGTGCACTCCAACCTCCTGACTTACCTGAGCCAGGACCATTTTTACTGGCTACACTAGATGTTTTAGAAGATGCCAGCATGTATCACATCTTTCCAGATGGCTGTGCCTCCTACATGGATGGAGAACAGGTAGCAGGATTTGGTGTGCTCATATTAGATCAAGATGGTGATTTCAGGCACATTTCCAGGAAATGCATTGTCATCTCCTCACAGTATGCTGAACTAGCAGCTGTGACCTGTGCTTTAGAAGTCATACCCCATGGTGACAATGATGCCATCATCTTTGTACACTTCATTTGAGTCTGTTCAACCCTTTCTGAGTTTCTACCATTCTGGGAGAAAAATAACTTTACATCCTCTGATGGCATACCTGTCAAATACAGGGATCTATTTGTGTATATACACACCATGACACAACAGTTTACTCACAAACTGTACATTCACAAGATAAAGGCTCACTATAAATCTGACCCTTGCCATGAATTCAATGATTGAGAGGACTCACTTGCCAAACCAGGCACTTGGGGGGGGGAGACATGGCCAATGACTCACCCAGTAGCTGTGGCAGCTATTTTCTTAGCCACCAATACCAGGCAAAAACCAATGCCTGAATCTCCACTGGACCTTTCTGCTGCACAGAAATCAGACCCAGAACTAAAAGATGTGTTCAAATTCCTGGACAAGGGAATTGAACAGGAACTACTGGCTGGTAGTCCATACAAGAGATACTCAGACGACATACATAGAAACACAGAAACATACAGTACAAGTCACATTAAACTGTTCCTCCAATGAGTTGTTTTAGCATTTCTGATTGAATTGCATAAGTATTGCTGGATCAAGCACAAAACTCTGCACAAACTGTTTCATAATGATTAAAATGCAGTTTGGCATTGCATTTTAACTGGACTGCAGATGTATTGGAAATGAGTTGGAAAAACATTTTACAAACATTGCTCTTGAGCTGGTTAAGCATGGAAAAACAATGCAATATGAATTGCCAATGCACTGCTAACTGTGAAAAAACAATTCTAAACCAACTCATTAGTGGAACAGTTTAATGTGACTTGTACTGTAGTACCTGAGGGCAAATAAGGACCGCTTGGCCCACCTAGTCTGCCCATTTGTCTAGTGATCAGAAGCTCATCTGGTATCGAAAAGAAGATACAGGTGACAAACTGTGGGTTGCACCACAATTTTTGTGAACCAAATTCATCCATGTGGTTTATAATTCCACCACTGGTGGACACCAGGGGGCAGACAACACCCTCCAGAGACTCAAAACAGTTGTCTGGTGGCCTGGCATGGCAAAAGATGTAGAGGACTATGTGGACAACTGCATAGTGTGTGCCCAAAATAATCCAACTTCAGTGAAAAGAAAAAACAAATTGTTGCAACAAAGGCAAACCAGACCACAGAATATGATACAAATTGATTTCATTGGCCTCTTGACCAACTCCAGCAAAAACAACAAGTATGCACTTGTCGCAGATTTGTTTTCTAAGTGAGTGGATGCATTCCCCACTAAGAATAACACAACAAAGATAACTGCCAAGATCCTGGTGAATCAATTGTTCTCCAGGTGGGGCCTGCCCCTAAAGGTAGACTCAGACCAGGGGACCAGTTTTACAGCTGAGCTGATGAAGCAGACACTCCAGCTATTTGGAGTAGATCAGAAATTCCATATCTTCTACCATCCTCAATCCTCAGGCCAGGTAGAAGAAGAAGACAGAAGAATCAAACAGATGTTATGCAGATTCATCAATAATAATCCCAAGGATGTTCTGGAAGAACTCACAAAGTTGAAGGTGGATAAGTCCATGGGGCCAGACAGCATCCACCAGAGAATATTAATAGAGCTGCAAAGGGAACTAGCAGGGCCTCTGGCTGCCCTGTTCACAGAGTTACTCAACACGGGTGTCATTCCAGAGGACTGGAGGAGGGCACATGTAATCCCACTGCACAAAAGTGGCAGTAGGGAGGGGGAGGGGAACTATAGGCCAGTCAGCCTCACCTCAGTGGTAGGAAATATCATGGCAACACTGCTGAAAGAAAGGATAGTGGCACATTTGAAATCCAGCGGTGCTTAGGATATTAGACAACATGGATTCACAGCAGGAAGGTCATGTCAAATGAATCTAATCATTTTTTTTGATTGGGTGACTAGGGAACTTAATCAGGGAGGGGCAGTAGATGTCACCTACCTGGATTTCAGCAGAGCTTTCGACACCGTCTCACATAGAATGCTGATTAACAAGATGGGTAGTCTGGGCATGGGAGACAAGATGGTGAACTGGGTTAGGAACTAGTTAACAGACAGGAGACAGAGGGTGGTGGTAAATGGGGTAGAATCTGTGGAGAGTGGAGTGGCCATTGGGATACCACAGGGATCAGTACTAGGACCAGTTCTGTTCAATGTCTTCATTAGTGACATTGTAGAGGGGCTAGAAGGAAAGGTCTGCCCGTTTGCAAACAACACCAAGATCTGCAACAGGGTGGATACTCCAGAAGAGGTGCGAAAATGAAGAGGGACCTGGAGAAGCTTGAAAGATGGTCAGAGTTGTGGCAACTGAGGTTCAATGTAAAGAAGTACAAAATAATGCACCTGGATAGAGGGAACCCATGGGAGAGCTACAGGTTGGTGGAGAGGAGCTGACCATTACCATAGAGGAAAGGGGCCTAGGGGCCATCATCTCTGATGACCTTAAAGTATCAAAGCATTGTACAAAAGCAGCAGGGAGTGCCAGTGTTATGCTGGGGTGCATAGGCTGGGGTATTTATTTATTTATTTATTTGCAAATATTGGAAGACCTTTGAGCGTGAGCTCTTTTACAAAGGTTCCACATCAGGGTGGACAAATAATACAAGACCCAAATACAGTAGTCGCAGATTTCAGAACAAATACAGTTGTTACAGGGTTCAGCACATCAGGCAGTTAAAGAGTAGTATATGAGAATTTTTGGCAAACAGTGGAAAACAAAGCTATTGTAAGAGGATTTAGGTTATGTCTTGGATGATTCTAGGAGTGGCTCAACCCTGGAGACCTCAAGAGGTCCACTGATAGACTATGGTTGGAAAGGTGGGAGAAGGAGGGTTGGGGGGCTGTACGCAGAGCCTGAAGGAGGATTAGTAGCTTACTAGTGCTCCTGGCTAGGCTAGGATGATGGCAGGTTTTCTCGGTATCTGTGCTGGGTTTAACGGTGGGTGTGGGTTAGTCTTTCAGGTTTGGCCTGAGAAACAGGTGCATTGTGAGCTAGATTTTAGGTGCTGTTTGAGGCCTGTTTTGAACTGTGGCAGGCTGTGTGTTTGTAGTTTCTGCGGGAGTTCATTTTACCAGAGGGGGGCTCGGTAGGAGAAAGTGCGCTGCTCAAGTGAGGTTCACTGGAATGAGATGGACAGTGCTCCATTCTTCCTCCCTCTGGTGATGTGGGATGAGAGGGAGGCCTCGAGCAAGTTTTCTATGCAGGGTGGGGGTTTTCCAAGGAGTGTCTTCTTACCCAGTGGACAGATTTGGTATTTGAGCCTGTTTTTTAGGTTAAGCCAGTTAGTACTCTCATATAGGATGCAAGTGTGAGTGTAATGGTCTGTGCACAGGGTCAGGCGGCATGCCTTATTTAATGCAATTTGGACCCTGTTGAGTGCAGTATCAGTGGCAGCTCCATAGACCACAAGCCTGTAGTCAATCGTGGGGAGTATTGAGCTGGAGACTGAGATTCAGAGTGCTTCCTTATGTCTGTAGAGGACCCCGATCTTTGCATTTACTGATCTGACAAGGGAGACAATATGGTTTGTATAAGTGAGAGAGTCATCAATGGTGACCCCTAGGTACTTAAATGATTGTACCTGCTCAATCTGCTCACCAGCGTTATTGGTGATATTGAAGGGAGTGAGCCTGCATTTATTGTAAGGGCTGGAATGGAGCATGGTCTTGGTTTTCTTGTAGTTCAGTAGCAGCCTTTTCCTACAGAACCAGTCCTCAAGTTTGTTAAAGGAGTTCTGTAGTTCTGTTTGTAGTGCTGCCTGGGAGGTACCACTACTCAGCAGCACAGCATCGGCCACATACAGGATGAGATTAGTGCCACAGGCCATGGGCAGTTCATTAACAAAGGGGCTGAAAAGCAAGGGACCAAGGATTGATCCCTGAGGAACTCCTAGGAGTACATCTCTGGAGCTGGATAACGTCTGCCCGATTTTGACTCACTGATTCCTTTGTGATAGATAATCACTGAACCAATTTAGGGCATTTGGTGCCGCTCCCAGTCTTTGGAGCTGGAATATCAGTAAGAGGGTGGTTGACGGTGTCGAAAATTTTAGTGAGGTCAATGAAGATGGACCCCACCAATTTGCCTTCATCCAGCACCTTGTGTGCACAGAGTATGCCAGCAGTACAGTGGTGGTACTGTGTTTTTGCCAGAAACCATGTTGGTTTGGGCAGAGCAGATTGTACTTCTTTAGGTATTCTGTGAGTTGGTTTGCCACAATTTTCTCCAGCACTTTGGATAGTGGGGAGAGGATAGATATTGGCCTGTAGTTAGATACCAGTGCCTTGTCACCATTCTTATGCACGTGAGTTACAAGGGCTTGCTTCCAGACTTCCAGGAATTCAACTAGGGCAAGGGATTTGTTAAATATCATCGTAATGGGTTTGATCAGAACATCAAGGGTCAGAGATAGTATCTTCATGTCTATCCCATCACTCCCCAACCTAGTTTTTCGTAGGACTTTCCTGACCATTGTTAGGGCCTCCTTTTCTGTCACCTTCTTAAAGTAGAAAGCTGGGTGTTTAGTAATGGTATGGTTGGTGCAACCTTGGTCCTCCACCGGCAGAAGGTAGTCTGGGGGTAGTACTGGGGACAGGTCAGTGAAGGCCTGGTTAAAGGCATCAGCAGTGGCTAGACGATCTGTGGAGGGTGCGTTATTGATATTGAGCATTGTAGGACTCAGCTGCTGGTCTTTGCCAAGGGTGTTCTTGAAGTTATCCCAAAACCTCTTTCCATCTCCCCAAGCATTGTTGAGCTGGGTCTTATGGAAGTTGGCCTTTGCAAGCCGGATCAGTTTAGTGCACTGATTTCTAGTGGTTTTGTATGCTTACAGGCAGAGATTAAGGCTTTGGCCCAGAGGCAGTCCCTTTCTTTAAGGAGAGAGAGAGGAGAGCTTGCCATCCAGCCAGCCGTTCTCTACTCCATGAATTTTCCATTTAGTGCGTGGGGCATGAATATCACAGATGGTGTTGAAACCCTCCGTGAAAAAGCTGAGTGCCTGGTCCAGAGTGGGTGTCTTGTGTATGGGGGACCAGTTGTAGGCAGACAGTGCTGATTTGAGGGAACCAAGTTTGCCTTTTCGCAGGACCCTGTTCTCAATGAGATGTGGTGGGCTTTTGGCAATTTTACTGGTCCAGAGAAAGGAGATCGGTGAGTGGTCGCTCAGTACGTCCGGAAGAACCCTGAGTTCAGAGAATCTGGACTGTGTGCTGACCAGAACCCAGTCAATTAAGGTGCTGGTGCCAGCCTTGTAGTTCTGTCTGGTGGGGTGAGTTACGAGTTGGGTGAGATTGTGGGAGGTGATTAGGTCTTTGGCGGCTGTTGCCTCTTTACAAAGCCAGTTTAGGTTAAAGTCATCTGTCAAGATGAGATCTGAGCTCTTTTTGAGGCAGCTTATTTCTTGCATAACTAGAGGAAGGCCTTCCTTGGCTTTTTTGGGGGGGCAGGTAGGTTGTGGCAATGGTAATGGTCTTGCCATTTAGGCTGGCTTGAGTTTTTACCACTAATAGCTCATAGTCCTCTACAACTTTGGAGATGGGGAGGACGGAGCATCTCAGTGTGTTTCTGACATACACAAGGCAGCTGCCGCCTTTCTTGCCTATTCTATCGAGTCTAAACATTTGGAATCCTTCAATGGTCACCTCACCATCTTTGATCTTATTTGACAGCCAGGGTTCCGTTAGGCAGAGTATGTCTGGGGTGTGAATGGTCACTCAAGCCTGGAGCTGGCCAAATTTTGCAGTTCAGCTGCAGATGTTTAGTGATGCTTTCTTTAGGCCAGTCACTGAGCAGGCGTCCCTGCTCCTCAGGGTTGTAGGTCCAGGATTTAGGTGAACATTGCCTGAGAGTAGCAGTAGCATGAGGGTAACCTTTCTGGTGGATAGGGTGATGTTCATTTTTACTTGTGACCGTTGCTTGCTCTTTAGAAGGGGGGTGTCTAGATGTGTGCATTACATAAGGGGGAGGTTAACTATTATGGTTAAGGGAGGGAAGGGGAGGCTAGCTTGGTGGTGACTGTGTATGGGAGGTGGGGGGGAATGGGGGGCCTAACATTACCAGAAGTGGTGGTGGCCATGAGCATGCTTTTGGGCCAGGATGCACCCAAAGAGGTTTCAGAGTGTGGAGTTTGGGGACCGAATTTGTAAGTGGTGCCAGTAATTCCAAGGGAGGTAGAGAGGAGTAGAAGTGGTATTATGTGGTTATACCCCATATTAGTTAGTTTGGTGTGGCAGTCCTGCTTTAATCTTCTCGCTGGTAAATAGGTGATTTACTTTGTAGCTTTAGACTAGGTTCAGATTGCTGGGGGCAGGGAGAGAGAGGGAGGGATCTACAGATGAGAGTGGGCACTGAGGGAGAGAGTAATGAGACAATAGGTTAGGTGCTTTGTTTGTGCAAGGAGGATTGGGTGAGGCTGGGTGTGCTATATCCAATAGGATTATTAGTCCAAAAGTGGGAGGGGTGATAGTGTATTTAAAGGAGGCCTGAAGGGGGTGAGGGTGGGAGAAAAATCACCCAGATATCAGTATAAGAAAATGTAGAGCTGGCAGCAGTCCGTGAGCGCACCAATGGTTTAGGTGCAGAAGCTGTGTGACCCAATCACGGGCCGCTTGCAGCCACACTGAAGAGCCGCAAGGTATGGAGCTCCCACTGGGTTAGGCACTTCTACTTCTGCATTGGATCCGGGGGCGAGTTCCAGGGAGGCGGGCTGAAGTCCTTCGGTGGAGTCGGCGCAACTGGCAGGAGGTGGTGATGCCATTGTAAAAAAGATTGGTAAGGCCTCACCTGGAGTACTGTGTGCAGTTCTGGATGCCACACCTGCGCAAGGACATAGATAAGGTGGAGAATATCCAGAGAAGGGCAAAAAAGATGGTGTAGGGCTTACACCATAAAACATATCAGGAGAGACTAAGGTACCTCAATATGTACTCGCTGGAAGACAGTTGACAGCAGGGGTACATGACTGAAACTTTCAAGTATCTTAAGGGTATAAACAAGTTGCTGGCAGGAGAGCTTTTCCAATGTAGAAAAAGTACTAGAACAAGGGGGCACAATATGAAATTGGAAGGGGGTAGATTAAGAGGAAATGTGAGGATGTGTTTCTACACAGAAAGGGTAGTTGACACATGGAATAGTCTGCCACAGGAGGCAGTGGGGCAAGCACAGTGGGGGGGTTTAAGCATGCTTGAGATGGGCACAAGGGAAGCCTGAGAGGCCAGGGAGTAATGAAAAGCCATTGATCACATAGGGTCAGTGGCCACAAACACACACAATGTATAGGACCTACGGGCAGACTGGATGGGCCTAGTGGTCCTTATCTGCTGACAATTTCTATGTTTCTATGATTCCCTCTTGCCACTACTACTGATGGCAACCAGGGACACCCCTGCAGCAACTATCCAGTGTACACCATATGAGGTTATGACTTGGAGAGCCATGAGATTACCTGAGTATCTGTTGATTGACCTTCACACCCCTACTGCAGATAGAGTATCTGTAGACAGGTATGTTGAAAAACTTCATGATGACACATCTGTTTGCTGCCAATCATATGGGTAAGGCTCAACAACAAGCAAAGGCCCATTTTGATAAGCACACCAAAGAAGTTGATTGGCAAGCTGGAGATCAAGTCATGCTTCTCCAGTACAGACCATCAGCTCTTTCATTTGCCAGCAAATGGGAAGGCCCATGTCCCATTGTCAGCAAACTCAGTCCTGCTGTTTATCAGGTCCGAGTTCAACAGCAAAAACAGACCACCGACAAGTGGTTCCATGCTAGTCAGCTCAAGTTGCATAAAGGTGACTAAAATTACTTTTCCCAACCCTATTACAGTTGAATAGTACCCCTCACTTAATACTCCTTTTCTGTTTCTTTCAGATACACTGGCAAGATGGCTATCTTGCACCTCATCATCCTGGCGGGACTACTCTCTCTGACTGACTCTCAGAACAAACCCCTATCAAATGCACACAATGTATAGAAAACTTGCTTAGCAAACTTGAACACTTAGCCCCAGTGGGAGTCCATATTAATGTTCCCACCAAAATGACTGCTGTTAAGAAAAGCTCAGACACCTACCTTAATGTCATGGTAGTAGTTCCAGATAGGTCCACATTACAAATACAATGGGAACCTGATCTTAATGGTTACATACTTCCTGTAGCTCATTTATCCAAAGGTACTTCATCTGTAAAGGTAAATATCTGTCTGGCTGAGATTAGTGACTGGATGGCCTCCAGCTGGCTACGACTGAACCCTGACAAGACTGAGGTATTGGTAGTGGAGTCAAACAGAGTTCGTGATGGGATGGCCTCTGACTCCACAACTGGACTTGTGCTAGGAGCTGCGTCATTGATGGCCTCCTCTTGGGTGCGAAATCTTGGTGTGATGTTTGACAGGAATTTGTCCATGGAGGTTCAAATATCTTCCATGGTCCGTTCCTGTTTTTTCCATCTTAGAAACATTGCCAGGATTAAGCCCCTTGTTCCGTCTCTGAACCTCCCTACCTTGATACATGCCTTAGTCACTTCTAGGCTTGACTACTGTAATGCCCTCTATCTCGGGGTCTCTGGGGGCTCTCTTCGCAGACTGCAGCTAGTGCAAAACACCGCTGCCCGGTTTTTGACTGGGCAAAGTAAATTTTGCCACATTACACCTGTGTTGCGTGAATTGCACTGGCTGTCTGTCAGGTGGAGAGTGCTCTTCAAGGTGGGTTTTCTCACCTATAAGGCCCTACACGGACAGGGCCCTGGTTACCTGTCAGTTGTCCTGGTACCCTCTTCCTCCACCCATAATCTCCGCTCTTCTAGTGGTGGCCTCCTAACTGTTCCAAGAGTGAGATTAAAATCTGCAGGCGACCGAGCCTTTAGTGTTGCCGCCCCCGCTTTTTGGAACTCCTTACCAGCTGTAGTTAGGGAGGCCCTCACTATAACTGCCTTTAAGGTTCGCCTAAAGACCTTCCTATTTCTGAAAGCTTTTGGGGTGTAATTCTGATTATTTATATTTATTATAATTATTTTATATATTTATGTGGTATGAAATGCTGTAAAGTTTTGTGCAGCACCCAGAGCCTTTGGGATTGGGCGCCTTTTTAAATAAACTTGCCTTTGTCTTTGCCTTACTTTTCAGGGATGACCCAACTCAGGTATCTCACCAAACAGTACTCTGTCTATTTGACAAGCCTCTCCTAGACATACTGGTTGCTACAACCTTACTGCTGTAATAGATCCTGCCTTTTGTGACTGCCTCACCTCTGAGAAGTCATGTGCTTTCTGTCTTCACAACTGGGTAGCTACTGAAACTCTATTCCTTTCTGTAGTCCCACACAGTGAAGAAGAAATGACTGAGCCTCCTCCCCAGGAGCCTGGTCCCTCTACTGCCCTGACTGCCGCCTCCCTTCCAGGAGCCCTGATTAACAATGTACAATTTATGCATATCCCAGTTATTTTCAATCTTACACATTGGAATATGGCTGTTTGGTCTCTGCCACATGACCAACACTTCTAAATGTTTTAGTATAATGCTTTTAGACATTGTTGCTGTTTGCCAAACCCGCATAAATAATCCAGTTACAGGACTCCATACTACTGATCACGTAGGAGTTTTTAGACCAGCACCTAATGCTAAAGCTATACCATGCACTAGGTGTGATATTGCAGATGTTATTGGTACAACAGTCTCTGGCCTTTTTGGTTCAGGCATGTCTCCCCGGAATAGAGCAGATATAGCCACTATTTAAGCACAATAACTTAATTTTCAGCAAGCTGTTAAAATTATATCCTACCCCCACTGTTACATGGTGTAGATGGTTTAAGTAAAGAAGAACATTTTACTGTATATAACATGTGGGAAATTGCCAAATGGTTCAATGATACTAGGACTAAGATCAATGAACTGATTTTTCAAAATAACAAGGAGGCAGACAAGCAATATATTGCCTGTGAACTTTTGTGCTCCGCCTATGGGTCATATGTTATGGCCACTCTTTAACTGTCTCTTCAGGGATTTGTAAACAGGATGCACTCCTTATATTATTCATGATAGGAGAATGTCTAAATGGTATTGCCTCATTGCAAGTCCAATGCATGTGTTGCTATGTGCATGGCAAATTCTGTTAACATTTCTATGTCCACTGCTAGAAACCTTGGTTATGTTTCACGATATCCAAACCAAGCACCTTGTTACTTTACTAAGACCTGCTCAATCCATGACAATATGTTCATTTCTTTTAATGTGTCATTACTAAGCTTTGATCCCAAAACTTCCATCTTTAATAAACTGGTTGCTATTCATTCCATCGAACATCATGATGAAAACATCTACCGAGAACAAACTGATTTGCCCTCCCTCCTTGTTTACCACTCTGTTCTCCAAGCTTGGGTTGCACCGCATACCAACTGCTGCACCAAGAAGGGATATTACTACCTGTGCAGCTGTGACATCTCTGACTTGTGAAACTGGTATGTGGTTACTTACCGGAGCATCTTGACTGGTCTTACACTTTGGGTGATGATTTGACATCCAACCTGACTGACACTGATTAATCAGAATCTCCACAAGCTGCATCTTCAGTGCCTGATGCCGAAACAGCTGCATCCCGAAGCTACATGGAAGAAGTACATTGCTTCACTTCATGGCTCACTAACCAATCTTTCACCTGTCCTATACGTCTACAGCAATAGATGGTTCCAATTGTGAGAGTTACCTACAATTCCAATGAGCAGTATTGTGTAGTGACAATTCATCAATCTTTTGCTTATAGTGAAAAAATGTGTGATATTTCAGCACCTAACTTCTGTTTTACTCCACAGCAGAAAACAGTAATTGGTCACACTGTGATCACTCCTGTTCCTCTCCCTGAACCAGATGTTATTGATACCGATCCACAACACCTGCTTGCCTTCTCTCAGTATTTGCCCATGTTTGACGTGGATGTTGGCCCTTTGACTCATTCTTTGAAATCTCTTTTAGCTAGAAAAGATTCACATTTGATCTATTTTAGCAATAATATTTCTGAAGTTGGTGATGCTCTGAATGAACTGATTCATGATGGTGATTTTAGCACTGCTCTATCCAATACTTAGTTAGAAATGACTTTTAAAGCTTTTGTTATTATTCAAGAATTTTTGATTGTTTTTCTGATAGTAACCCTTTGCTGTCTGCAACGTACTGTAAGACAACACCAAGAACAACTTGAGATCCTTTACAAGGCTCATGCGTCAGGTTTATAAATGACTTTTCAGCTTCATCCCACTACATTCCTGTGATTGTTGCCTTTTCCTCTGAAGGAAACGGGGGGGGGATGTTATCCATGGCCCAGAACCCCTGATTGTACCCCGACCTCACAGAAGGCAATACATATGTAGGTATATGTACTAACCTTAGGGCAAAGGCACTTATCGTATAAGCATAAGTGTCAGGATCTGTGTTTTACTTTATTTTACTAATGCATATTGTCCTCCATCATGTTTTACTGCTATAAGAGATGCTTTTCACTCTATTTTTACTGTATTCTCATAAGTAAGGCAACAGTGCCTTATTGTATTGCATTATGTATGCAAGCTAAACAACTTTTTATGTTAGTTAGAATAGTTACTCAGGCCACCTATTTTTGGCCAATTACACACTTTTTATGTATCTTCCTTAGTAGTTGCCGTGACAATTATTGAGAAAACTGGTTAGTTCGCCCAGTGATTACACTGTTGGTAGTAAACCTGTATTACTGATCTGTAATCAATTTAATTTATTACATGAGCTCCTCTTGTCTGTTGTCTCGTCCTTTGTGCCATTCCACCAAGAACCTGAGGAAGGTAATTTATTACCAAGTTACATGTGGCAGAGAGAGGGTGAGGGGATACCACCTGGCTTAATGCTGTGGGAGTTCCCCTTACTCCATTTAGGCACATGAAGGATTGTGGTGTGATCCTGGACAATGTCCTAATGCTTGATGCTCAGGTGTAGGCCATGTTTAAAAGTGGGTTTTACCACCTTAGCAACATTTCCCAGATCTGAGCCCCGATCCTGCCAGAGGACCTGACCACACTGGTGCACACGTTCATCATGTCTAGGTTGGATTACTGTAATGCCCTGTACCTAGGGTTATCTGGAGGCAAACTCCACTGGCTGCAGTTGGTGCAGAACACGGTGGCAAGATTGCTGATCGGTGTGAAAAGGTGTGATCATATCACCCCGGTCCTCCATGAACTGCACTGGGAAGGTGTGATCATACCACCCCAGTCCTCTGCTAAATGCACTGGCTGCTGGTCAGGTGAAGGATTGTCTTCAAGGTAGGTCTTCTGACCTATAAGACCCTATGTGAAAGGAGATCAGTACATCTGCGAGATCACCTTGTCCCCTATCGGCTGTCCTGGGCACTCCGTTCTGCCAAGGGTTGCCTCCTTGGATTCCCAGGGTTAGGTTGTGGCATTTGGGAGACTGGGTATTTTCAGTGGCCGTGCCTACCCTATGGAAGTCATTACCTGGTTATCTGAAGCAGGGTCCCTTAGTAGAAGTTTTTAAAAAGAGCCTGAAGCCCTGTCTGTTCCAAAAGGCTTTTAATGATTAAAAAATCGGTAGCCTGTGATATTGGCACTGGGGAAAGGGTGCCTACAATAATAGCGACCCCATCCCCAGCTCATTACAGGGAGGGCTATGGTCTGATAGGGTGGCCGGATAGGGGGTGGACAAGTATAGTGACAGGATGTCACTATAGGTACGCGCACTGGGGGGGAGCAGGCATGCTCAGCGAGGGGTGGGAGGGGATGTGAGGGGTGGTGCCATGGTGGGTTACTGAGTTGAACCCATGGCTTGGTGGGTCAGCTGCTGGTGTCAGTCTGCAGGGTACTGTGTTTGGGTTCTGGCACTGGTGCATTTTTGTTGCGCCCAGCCAAACCTTTTTTTTAAAATGTTTTCTCCCCCCCACGCATGCACCACCATGGAGTTGAGAATCCTTTAGTAGGGAGGTGCAGGGGGCAAAGACCCCAATGTGTGGGGGTATGGGAGGTGCAGCCCCACTCAGAAAACATTAAAATCTAAGTCTCTGGCACCGTTTTCCTGTGTGCCGGGGTATCACAGTGGCAAAAACATTTTTTGGCACAGTGACTTCGTGATAACGGCGATCACCTTTAGGCTTTCACCATTATCACATAGAACCAAAGAATCTGTGTTAATGTTTTAATTAGGATAGATTAATTGTGTGTGACTCCCAGTTAATTCTTTTTGTATTGTTTGATTTTAATAGTTGTACTGTTTTGATGTTACAGCACCCAGAGTAATCTCAAAGGGGAGCTTTATAAATAAAGTATATATCTATCTATCTATCTATCTATCTATCTATCTATCTATCTATCTATCTATCTATCTATCTAATCTAGCTACCTACCTACCTACCTATCTACAAATGTACATGTAGAATGTCTTATCCGCTGCCTTCACTGATTGAGCTAATCCTTCCGCTGTTTGCACCTTTGCACTCCTTACAGCTTTTCCTGCCTCTGTCAGACACTTCTGGTTCCCCTCCGTATCTTCATCCTTTTGTGTCTCCTAGAATTTTCTGAAGGCAGCCTTCTTATATCTTACCATTTCTGCCACTGCCAGCCTTAGAGAACCGAAGTGGTTTCCTCCTCCTTCTCTCTTTGCTTCTCATCTTAACACATTGTTCTGGGACCCCAATAATGGTTTCTTTAATGTATGCCCATTGTTCCTCCACCCTCCACCTTTCTGTGTTCCAGGGTTTATTTAACATCTTTTTCCATCTTGCAGAAGTCAGATCCCCCTAAATCTAAGATATTTGCCTTTGTATGGCTTATCTGCATCTCTGTGTTAAATTTGAACTGTACCATGTGGTGGTCACTGGTCACCAGGTGTCCCTCCACTTGGAGATCCTGTATTCTGTCCCCATTGGTCAGCAACAGATCAAGGATTGCCCCTTCTCTGATTGGCTCCCACACCAGTTGTCTGAGGCCTGCCCCCTGTAGTGCGTCCACAATGTCTCAGGTCATGGCAGAGCCATTATATAATTATATAAATGCAGTTTTAGCATTGAAGTAGCACTGATGTGAAGAGCAGCCTTTTGTTTGCCTCTCTGTACAGCCAGATTTTAAAATGGGTTATTAGCAAAATAGCTTGTTTTCTTGACCTTTAAGCCTTGCCCTCAAAACTGGGAGACCTAGCAGTAAAGCTGTGCTCCATTACATTTCACTTGCTTTTAAAAGACAAGCAGAACATTTTCAAATACTATGTCATTGGTGCAAAAATAAATTCACTTACCGTAAGTTGAACATTGACAATAATTACACCCCCAATTGTCAGGCATGCAGAAAGTAATAACAAATATCTCTATTTTCTGTTTACACATCTTCTGTTTCCTCAACAGCCCCAGCACCAAACGGCAATGCAAACTTGTACAGAATAATTCCTCTCTTGGAGATATTTTTTTCAGAATATGTATCTCAGGGAGAAAAAGGAAAGGTTTCAGCAAAGCCAAGACACTCACCATCACAATCCTTTAGTCCTTTGTCTTGCTGATGCAGCTAGTAGCTCAGTCTGAGATAGAAGTAGACAGAGTTAGCAGCTTGTCCTGACTGTTTCCTGAACTGCAATATTCTTGCTTCAACACAGTAACAATCCGACTGTTATTGACCATCCACCACTGTGTGATTGTAACAGAGAGTCAATGGATGCAAACATGATATCTGGGAAGGGAAAGGGGAAGCATACAGAACAACCTATCCCGATTGTATGCACCAGCTAACTGGCACCAGCTATGCCAGTTCACTGTAAGAAAAGTCAGATATGGTGGGGGCACCAAAGATAATATGGCCCATCCTTATTTCATAATGTAGGGGTCATGGCTAGTCCACCTCCCCTTCCATTTAGCCACCCCTGCTAAGAACTAATTTCCAGCTCAGTTACTAGTAGTTGCAGGATATGCAATCAAAGAAGTACGGGTGCCTGTGTGGGAACTTTGGCTGCTGCCATGTGTGCCTAGTCGTTCACTGGTATAGCATAAGAATGGTATTTCTGGGGGCTTGTGCTTAATTCCCAGTTAGCTGACATTGATTCCTTTTCATTACAATTTGTGTTTCAATTTCTAAGAAGTGGTGACTACTGCACCAACAACTACTATAATTTCCATCCCTACTGGTTCATAATAACACGGACGAAACCACACACAGCAAGACCACACAGCTAGTACCAAGTGTGGCTTTTCAGCAACATGGGAATTACAGCGGTAGAAAGTATTGCTACCCTCTGATGCTCACCAGCATCAGGGAAGTGGATGTAATCACTGCTGGTCGGGTGCTTGGTTGAGCCGCTCCCATGGTGGAGTGGCTAGAGCACCCGAAACAGCAGTGGATGGGGTTGGGGGGGAAGTGATTTGATTCCCTTCTGGGGAATCTTTTTTTTTTAATTGTATTTCTTGCCCCTGTATCCACAGCCCCTCAAAGTTGATTATAATAGTTCTGGGGGTGCGGGGTGTAGGGATGTGGGGGGAAATGCTCCCATCAAAACACAAGAAAGTCAGATGTTGCCACATGCTGTATCATGGTGCACAGTCTTGATGTACACAGTTTTGTCTGCGACATTATGACCTCGTGCCATTTCCATCTGTTGTTTTGTTGAAAACTAAAAAGTCATCATCTTTTCTGTTGCTGATAGTGATGTTATTTGAACCTTGCATAAGGCTATAGTGCTGTTACCTCTAATGTCTGTTTGCAAGCATTGTTTTCCTATAGCACGTGCTAATGTGGCAAACAGAGTACACATTAATTCATGTTAAAAGACTTGTATTGCAGTAGACGTGCATTGTTTATTTAGATTTTGTTTTACCTTTCATCCCCACAGGAATCTTCTTTTGGGGCATCCAGTAATTTCCCAGGATCTCAGTACTGTTTCCTGATCAATGCTACTCGAGCTATATTGCAAAATGTATGCCACGCACAGAGTTCTGAAGTAACATTGAAGGTTAGTAATATTACAGTTTTTTACGGGAATACAAAATCTCAATAGAAATACTAGTATACCTTTCTAAAAACAATTATCCAATATAACTTTATTTGAAGGATGATTAAGCTATGAAAAGAGTATATATTAAGTGCAACATGAACTTCTTTCAACAGTCATGTGTTTCATCAAGCCAGTGGATCAGTGGCAGAGTATTGTGCTGCCAGATAAAAGACTGGTGTTTATGTATGATCCCTTGCATGCCAAGCTGGTACCAGATGGGAGGCAGACATGACTCATTTGCAGTTCTTGCTGTTGAAAATGTCAGCTGAGATGTCATCATGATTTCAATGTCACATGGACATGAAATGGTTTTAGCATCTGTAAATGCAATAGTGTCACATTTATTTGTTTTGTACTGTTTTGTAATGTATGGCATTGAAATTAACTTCATTTTTATGTTTGCTTGCATGCATGTGCAAGAAACATAGTGCCACCATATGAGAATTCATAGGTGTGCCTCCCTACTTCCAATGCCCTGCTGTCTTTTGCAGGCATGGTCCCACCGCACCAATGAACGTAGGAGCTGTCTATGAAAGCATTTGCAAATGCAGCGGCATACAGGTCAAAGAAAGGCACTGCAGCATGTAGGCTATTTGCATACTGTGTCGGCAGTATGCAAAGTGCCTACACGTCAGCACTGCACTGAAAGAGCTGTCATAGACAGCTCCTCTGCCCCCAAACAAGTAACACACTGGAAGCCCACCCCAGCATGCACACGCGCTCCCCCCACACACACAGTATGTCTGACAGGGATGCCCAATGCACCGTCAGCTGCGCTTCCCCCAACAACCTTCCAGGTGCCACGCTTGGAGCCCACCCCAGCATGGCAATCCTCTCTATGGCCGACAGGGGTGCCCAATCCCATGTCGGCTTATTTGCCCCCCCAAAAAACTTCCTGCTGCCAGGCTGGGAGCCCCCCTAGTGGGGCAAATGTCCTGCATTGTCTTCCCAAATGAAAAAAAAAACCTACAAAGAAAAAACTTTCCCTCGCTGACTGTCTTGACCTCCTCCCCCACCCACGCCCACTCTCTGTGCACCCTACCTCCCCACATCCCCCCTCACCCCATACTTACCTCCAGAGTCTGGCATGAAGATTTTCGGTTAACCAGGAACACGTCTGCACTCTTCAAAGCTGACCGCGAACTGAGGAAATGCCGATAAACTGTATAATGGAATAAAGAGGGTTTTTTCAACTTTGATGCATATCTCAGTCATTTTGGGGAGTTTTTTCACCAAATATTTAACATGGGGTTTTTAGGACCCCACCTCATGAATTCTTGCACTGTCATTTTATTATTCGGTCCCGAAAACTGATTTTGCGGTCACTGCACAAAACCACCTTTTGGGGCCGATGTATGAAATGACAGTGTCACAGTTCATGAGGTAGGCCCCCAAAAATCCTATGTTGAAAATTTGGGAAAAATTCCCAAAAATGACTGTTTTATTTGGCATGCTATGTAAGAAGTTCCTACGCACGCTTGTAAGTTTGCAAATATTTAATATTTGCACTCCAGATTTTCAACATTGCCATTTTACCACACCTCCTTATGAGTAGTACAGCTGTCATTCTTCACATCTCCTCCAAAATGTGTTTCCGTGCATGTAGTGCACATTGGCACAGTTGGTGTGCGAAATCAATGTTTGGGACAGATTAAGAAAATCAGAGTGACACTGTTCATAAGCAGTGGTCTTAAAATGGCTATGTTGAACATTTAATGAAAAAAATCCCCAAAATGACTGTTTTACGAGCGTGCATTACGCAGTTCCTATGTATGCTTGTAAGTTTGTGAATTTTTAATATTTGCACTCCAAATTTTCAACATTGCCATTTTACAACACCTCCTTATGAGCAGTACAGCTGTCATTTTACACATCTCCTCCAAAATGTGTTTCCTCACATGTAGTGCACAATGGAGCAGTCAGTGTGCGAAATCAATGTTTGGGACATGTTAAGAAAATCACAGTGACACTGTTCATGAGCAGAGGTCTTAAAATTGCTATGTTGAAAATTTGGCAAAAAATTCCCAAAAATGACTGTTTTACGAACGGGCGTTGCGCAGTTCCTACACACGCTCATAAGTTTGTGAATTTTTAATATTTGCACTCCAGATTTTCAACATTGCCATTTTACCACACCTCCTTATGGGCAATACAGCTGTCATTTTTCGCCTCTCCCCCAAAATGCGTTTCCACGTATGTAGCGCACAATGGCTCCATAGGTGTGCAAAATCAATGTTTGGGACAGATTAAGAAAATCACAGTGACACTGTTTATGAGCAGAGGTCTTAAAATGGCTATGTTGAAAATTTGGTGACAAAAGTCCATAAAATGACTGTGTTATGAGCGAGCATTGCGCTGTTTCCACACACCCTCGTAAGTTCATGAATTTGTAATATTTTCAGTCCAGATTTTCACCACTGGCATTTTTCCACACTTCCTTATGAACAGTACAGCTGTAATTTTTCACAACATGACCGAAATGTGTTTTCACACTTTCTGCGCAGAAATGCGTGGTCGCTGTGGGAAATCAGTTTTTGGAACAGATTAAGAAAATGACAGTGACACTGTTCATGATCAGAGGTCCCAAAATGTGTTGACAATCTGATATAAAAAATCCCCAAAGTAATTACATTAAGGGTGTGCATTGCGAAGTTTCTACGCACTCTAGTGACTTCAACAGTTTTTTTACTATTTTCACTGCATATTTTCAACATTGCCATTTTTTACACCTCCCCATGAACAGTACAGCTGTCATTTTTCACATCCTGTTTGAAATGTGTTTTCACACCTGTGGTGCCAAATGCTGTAGTCACTGTGTAAAATCATCTTTCGGCTAACATACTGATATTACCACTGTTCATAAGGTGGGGGTCACAAAAATCCCATGTTGAAAATTTGGAGTGAAAATACCAATGAACGCCTGAGGCGTTAGGGTTTTCGACCATAACGTCCCAGCCTGTGGAGACTGACAGGCATCATGGGTGTGACTTGGGATTGTCACCTGTAACGCTCATACCATACCACCCCCACCCACACCCTGCAGCCAGTGAGAGGCATTAAGGTGTGCCTTGGACTCTTCAGCCCCAAAGTTCACCCCATTCTCCTATACTGCACTCATCTCACCATATTTCCTGATAGCATGGGGTGAGCATAAGGACCAAAGACCCCAAGGCACACCATAACGCTTTTCGGTGTCTACAGGGTAGGCTGTGGTGAAATGGCATTGACGTTATGCCTGACGACCCAAAGGCACACTCCACCAATACCAATGCCAGCAAGCAAACTTTCGGCATTGACAAATGCTTGTTTAAATTAATATAATGCTTCACGGTTTAAGTCTCCCAAGTATACTGTATATAACTATCAACACATAATCTTGCAACTGACAATGAAACTGCAGCTACCATGTTATGCACAGCATTAACTATAGCCACTCCACAGGCATGATGTGGAGGTGACTCACTCTGCTTTAGGGGAGTGTGGAAGGATGCCCACCTGGTTACTTTACAGTCCTGAGATTCATTTAGTCTGATTTTTGTGGGGATCATTAAGTGTTCCCTATGTAAGGAGATTGTTCCATCCATCCTAATAAGGGCAGTGGTTAAGCCCCTTCCTAAGAAATCTTCTCTGGACCCTAATGTTCTCTCCAACTACAGGCCTGTCTCAAAACTTCCTTTTTGGGGAAGTTGATCACAAAGGTGGTGGCAGTGCATTTAGAACAACACCTGGAGAAATATGACATCTATGAGCTTTTTTAGTCTGGTTTCTGGCCTTGCCATAGTACAGAGACTGCTCTAATCAGGATACACTGTGATCTTATTCTAGTGAAGGATAATTGGCATTGTTCCATCCATGTCCTGTTTCACCTTTCTTTGGCCTTTGCCACAGTGAATCATGAGGTGCTGTTGCCTCACTTTAAGCACTATGTAGGACTAGAATGGATGTGTTATGGTGGTTTGAGTTCCACATCTCTGGCAGGGTGCAGCAGGTGGCACTTGTTTTTGTAACATCAAGCTGTGCTGCAATCTGCTGTGATGTGCCTCAAGGGTTGATTTTAGCTCCTTTACTGTTCGACTTGTGCATGTTGTTGGGTGGGGTAGATCATTAGACCCTATGGCATGGGTTTTCAGAACTAAGTGTCTTGGGGGAAATTCAGGACTGGATGGCAGCCAGCTGGCTTAGACGACATCCACTGAAGACAGAGGTGTTACTGGTGTATCCAGGTCATTTGGGTTCAGCAGTAATAAGTAGTAGCACCATCGTACCTTTGTTGGATGGTGTGACACTTGGAGTTGCAGATAGGGTGATGAATCTGGGGATCATTGTGGACCCCAAGCCGGCCTTAATATACCAGGTGTCAGCTATTGTTTATGATGGCTTTAACTGTTTGTGAAACATCTACTGGAAACAGCCCTATCTTGAATGCTGGTGCACACCTTAGTTATGTCAAGGTTGGATTCCTGTCATGCTCTGTATCTTGAGTAATCCACAGGATTGCTGCATCATTTGCAACTAGTCCAAAAGGCAGCAGCTCGGCTGGTTGCAAGGACCTCTTGATTTGATGGTTTTTCTACTTTAATTTCCCCGATGAGGGCTGTTCAGTGTCACCCAGCCCATTATCTGCGTGCACCTGCACACATCCAGAGGGTGGTTGCCCAACATTGAAACCCCCACTTGCTGAGTCCCTGTGGCTGTAGTGTATCCAGCCACCACTGGGTGTCACTACATGTGTGGGACAGTCCCCTATCCCTCCACAGGAGAGGAGAGCAGTCCTATGGACACTCGATCCTCTTCTCCCCTGCCAACCCAAGCTCGCTTCCAAACCCGGGTTGCCAGCGTGGCGCAAGGTGTGGCATCCAGTGCCTCAACCCTCAGTGCCACTGGGCTGGATTAGTTGCCCCCAGTTGCAACATATGTGTTCCATTCTGAGTAATAGCATTGACTTGCATAACTGGGTATGCATTTGAGAAGAAGGAGGGAAACAAACAACATCACTGATAATGCTAGACTGACCAATCAGTCTGCACAGCATCACCAGTGAGGCAGCATGGTCTGCCTCTCCCAATCACACATTTGCTTACAACTGTCAGAACTACTAATGTCATTGGAGCAAGCGTGTGGGGAGGGGGAGTGACTGGAGTTAGCTAGGATATTCACCAGTACTTGCTCACCCCAAACCATGGACTGAATCAGTAGACAGCCTGTATGCACATATGCTGATCTGAGTGACTAGGAGTTGGGTTAGGGAAGAGACATTGTTAAAAATGCACTGCTGGATCCTGGTACAGTGCCGGTTGCCAGCATTTTTGTTAACACAAAAACAATGTGATAATGGAGAGGGGTGAAGGGCAGGAAAGAAATGGGGTAGAGGAGAGGTTGGTCATTTTACTAGCTGTGGATATCTCAGGGGGTTTCTTTATAATATTCACTGACAAATGGTTAGTTGCCTACAAAGTGACCATAAAATTCAGGCCTCCCCTTTCCAGATTCCAGAAAAAAGTGCTGTTTTTTGGAGGGCTCTCTGGATTCAACTTCATTGTTGACATTCCCTTAGCTATGTGTACATCATAGTGAAGGTAAGACTTACATTTCCTGACATGTTTCTAGTTCAAATTAACTGCGGGTGTGTTGTTAGCACTGACATTGCAGAACAGACATACGGTAAACAGTTATTTTCAGAGCTGTGTGAAGTGATTTGAACTTCAGCAAAGACCTCACATCAGAAATAGAAACTGAGATAGTACTTTAAAAGCTGTGAATGCACATCGGCAAATGGGCATCAGTTTTTGTCCCTGCCTATACTGATGAAATTGACTAGAGTTGGCATGCACAGCTCTTAACTAGTGGGCAAAGAATTTCAGTGTGCAATCACAGAGGCAATGGTTACCCCAAAGGGCACTGGCTGGGAAGCCAAGTGTCAAAGAAATACAAAATCACACATACCTCCATAATGCAAAGCACCATGGGCTGTATATGCAAATCACCACAGTATATTATGCTGGTTCAACTTAAGCAGAAATGCATGGTACCAAAAGGTCTCTCACATAGTCTGCAAAGGGTGCTAACAGAAGACAAATACATGTGTTTTGTCCTACCAGGCCTCATCCATGTGCCTCGTCTGTGTGACACCCCAGTGGAATGAACCAGCTACCCTAAGATGGTCTATCTGGGTTATGTTGAGGTGAACCCAATAAAAACAAGAAACAAGCTACAAGTTCGCCACAACATAACCCAGATAGACCATCTTAGGGTAGCTGGTTCATTCCTGTGGAAAAAAAATGATGACTGCACTTTATTTGCATTTATAAGGAGTTTATTTGGAAATACTGCTTAATTGCTAATAAAGTAACAGTTTTATTGGTGCCTTTTTCTAATGGCTATCTTCTGTCTCGCATGTGCAAGGTACTGTAAGCTCCAAAGGTGCTGGGGGATAAGGGATTGGGGGGTGAGGCTTCAGTTCATTTTTTTTCTTTAGCATCTCCTCTGTTTAGTACTATAATCAAACATGTAAACAGTAAGATAAAGTAACTATTACTTTACATTGGGATTGCACTTAGCTGATACCTGCCCTATGGTGGTGCCTAATTATGCACTTGTGATAGCATGGACCCTGGATCTGAATGCACTGGTCTGGTTTGACTTGTTATATTGTCTCTTACATATACACTTGTGTGATATTTTCTATTTGTAGCAAATGAAGCATTTGACTGACATGGTAATGCTATGTATGTTTTGCTGCACAAACAAACACGCTTAAGTCAGTGCTAAACATGTTTAGTTTCATGCTGTTACAAGTTAGAACAACAGTATCATTATACTATAGACAGGCTTTTCTTATCCCCATAAGCCATTTTTTCATGGACTTTGGGTTCCAGTAGACTACAGAGTATAGGCCGCCATATTCAGAGCTGGACATGTGGGGTCTGTGGCCATTTGCACATAGCCTGCCTGGGGCAATAGTCAGACAATTAGCTCACTGTAACTAGAGTGTGCAAACTGTCTAAACATGGTGTCATGTCAATACAGTGCATAGCTGCTATGCACTGTGCTGACACAGGACCAGACTGAATATGGCTGACAGGAGCACAATGGAGGCAGCGTGGATCAAATGGGATAGCAGCAGGGCTCCTGTGGGCCATATTTAGCCATAGCATGGTAATGACCCCTTTGGGCATGGAAGGCACTACGGTCCAGTTGCATGCCAGTTATGGACCCAATATCATCTGTGCATGCCTACCCCATTTTGTATCTGTCTTACATATTTCTTTTGGTATGGTGGTTCCTGTACCCCCTGAATGACTGTCCTGTAGCTGTCTTTAATATTCCTGGTAGTCTAGTGGTCCTTCACCCCCGATCACATGTCCTATAGCTGTCCCAAGTATTTCTGGTAGAGTAGTGGTTCCTACACCCCAAATTGACTATTCCATAGCTGTCTTGAATATTCCTGGTAGTTTAGTGGTCTCCGTCCCGTAATAACATCTGTTCCTCTCTCAACCGCCTGCTCACGACCCTCCTTCCAACAACCCCCCCCAAAGTACAGCAACAGTGACAGTGACATGCACATCCCGCTGCTCACCACCATGGCTGGCTACCATCTTATTGTCAGTGAGTGATCAGGAGTGCAGTAGAAACAGGTGTTTGTACAACACTTGTGACTGCACAGAGATCATCAGATGGAATCCAGTTGAGGTGGTGAGCAGAGGGCTGTGCCATTCATCACTAGTGCTGTAGTTTGCATTATGTGACCAGGGCTGGTGGGCTGCCTGAGAGGGTGAGTCAAGAGGGGTCAGATGCCATTATTGGAGGGATCACTAGACAACCAAAAATATGCCAGAAAGCCAGTGGTGCAAGTGGTAGACAAGAAGTACAGAAACTCAGTTATTGGCAAATATGAAATGCAGAATGAAGTTCCTCAATCTGAAGGATAACTGTATAAATACTATGGGATTCAATTAAGGATACTTAAGTATTTCTAGGAAAATAACATTGTTGTACAAATCACATTTTGTGGTGGAACCTCTGATTTCAGGTCACAGGCACATAAACTGTCATTATTTTGCTGGTTTAAGAATTTCAGTTCCCATACCAGTAGAAGAAGTACAGGAACTCCATTCCTACAGCAAAAAAGGTACAGGAACTGAGTTCCTGTGCGTTCCTGTTCACTTTCATCACTGCAGAAAGCTACAAAATGGGTGATCTGGATGCTTTTACAATGTATTTTTCCAGGACCGATCAGCTTACATGCAACATCTGCTTTCCAGTAGGGTTCTGCTGCAGGGACCTGTCTTTACTGTTTTACAATATATTTCTACAGGATAGCCCAGCTGAATTGTGATATCATGTTTGCAGTGGGGTTCTGTTTGTCCCAGTTTTTACACTGTATTTATTCAGGATAGTACACAGAGATGTAAGATATGTTTTTCTTTTCCAGTGGGGTCCTCCTTTTACCCATTTTTATAATGCATTTACCCAGGATACCCAAGTGAGAGGCAATTTCTCATTTTCACTGAGGTCCAGCTTTTACTATGCATTTTTCCAGGGTAGAGCAGTATAATGGACTTATTTATTTCATTAACTTATTTAATGTGGCAAAGCTGTAGTCCATGTTTAAATATCTTCTTCATAAAGGATTAGAAACTTAATTTTTGTTTATTGTTTGTTTATTGTGAATGTTCAGAAAGACCTTTGAGTCAGGGACTCATTTACAAAGGTTCCACGTCATACATCAAGGGACAGTACAAACAGTTGATAAAACAGGGATTGACAGTAAAGGATAATTAAACTACGAAGGATTACATTATATTTCATAGCAAGTGTTACAGGGTAGATCAGGGAGGAGGACTAGGTCAGTATAGAAGAGGAGTCACAGTAAAGCACAGCCACATAGTTGCAGAACAGACTGTAACTGGCTGATAGTTGGAAGAGGGTTAGGGGAGTAATACACCGTAACTGGGGAAATAGTTATGGGAGTTAGCGGGACAGCAAAGATGCAGGATAGTGTCAGGAGCAGTCACATATGTTAAAGTCTTGGAGGAGTTCCCTTAGTCTAGTTTTGAAGGGACCAAACCTCGTTTCATTTACTATTTGGATAGGGAGAGAGTTAGTCAGATTAGGGGCTTGGTAGCTGAAAGTCCTTTGAAGTTGGGAGGTATGAGGTCGGGGAACCCATAGAAGCTGCTTGTTCAAGTTACGCGTGGACCTAGCTGGGTCTGTTGAGCAAATAATAGAGGAGAGAGAAGGAGGAGCGAGTCCTAGGAGGATCTTCTTAGTTATTAGGAATGTATGATACCAAATTCTGATATCTAGGTTTAGCCGTTTTGTGTAGTTGTAAAGTGTGTTGGTGTGGGTGAGGCAATCACAGCCTAGGATGAGGTGGCAGGCTTTGTTGAGTATGAGGCAGAAACTGTTAAGTGCTGAGTTGGGGGCAGCACAGTATATGGTAATACCATAGTCAAGGAAGGCAAGGACGGAGGAGCTGAGGGTGAACTGTAGGGCTTCCGGGATAAGGCAAAGTTTGTGTCTATATACAGTGGTAGCCACAGACATTGCCAGCTATTTCCAGATATTTCGCGAAATTTCTGAAGAGTTTCTCTCTGCTGAACCTACTGTTTAAATGCAAAAAGCATCAGATATTTCTGGAAATATCACAGACATTTGGGGAAATAGCTGGCAGTGTCTGTGGCTACTACTGTAGCACACCTAATCTCGAGTTTAGGGCCGAGGCAAGGAGGAGGATGTGTTGTTTATAGTTGAGGCCTGGGTCCAGAGTGATCCCTAGGTATTTAAAGTAGCCAACTTGCTTGAGGGGGGTGCGGTTGATAGTGAGAAATGGGGGCCAGTGGGTCTTGCGGGGGTTCTGTGGGTGGGAGAAGATCATGACTTTAGTTTTCTTGTAGTTGATAGTTAGCCGTTGGGTGGAGAACCAGAGTTCAGCTTCATGGAAGCTATGTTGGAGTGTATGGTGGAGATTAAGTGGGTTGCAGTCGGAGGTGAAAAGAACTGCGTCATCCACATAGAGGAGCAGGTTACTTGAGACGGCTGATGGGAGGGAGTTTAGGAATAGGCTGAAGAGTAAAGAGCCAAGAATTGACCCCTGTGGGACTCCAAAGTGGACCGGGAGGCAGGGGGACAGGAACGTGCCTACCTTTACCTATTGTGTTCTATCCCACAGGTAGCTGGTGAACCAGTTTAAAGTATCATTGGAGAAGCCATTGCAGTTGAGGGTATTTAGCAGAAGGGCGTGGTTGACAGTGTCAAAAGCTTTTGAGAGATCCATGAAGATGGCACCAGTGAGATGACCATGATTCAAGGTGGCGTGGACATGCGAGGTGAAAGCTAGGAGGGCAGTGGTGGTACTGTGACCCTTACGGAAACCATGTTGTTGGTCGCAGAGAAGTTTGTATTTGGTCAGGTGGTCAGTGATTTGGTCAGCAACGATACATTCAAAGGATTTGGGGGGGAATGGATATTGGACAGTAGTTGTTGGTGGAGGTGCGGTCCCCACTCTTAAAGATAGGGGTGATGTTGGCCAGCTTCCACTTGGAGGGAAATTTCCCTTGACAAAGGGAGTGATTTAGGATATAAGTGAGAGGGAGGAGGACTTCCTGGAGAGTCAGGTGAAGAAGCTTCAGGTCCAGGGGACCACTGTGGTTAGTCGAGTGGCTAAGGACTTTGTCTAGGTAGGGTTTGGCATCAGCAGGGTATAGGACGTGAAGGCAAAAGGGAGGAGTGGGGGAGGAGTGTGGGCCCGGGTCAGTGGAGGATCGAAGAAGTTGGGGGGAGAATATGGTTGAGATTTGTGAAAGCAGAGTTTAGGGCTGAGGCTATGTGGATGGGATCCATGACGATGGCACCACCTAATTCTAGTTGGTCTAGAGGCTGGTTTGGGGATTTGCTATAGAGTTCTTTTATATTGTTCCATAATTTCCGTCCATCTCCCTTTGTAACAGTCCACTTTGGCGGTGCGGGGGGTCCACATGCATTTGTTACAAGACTCCCTAAAGTGTTGCATGTCAGCTGGCCATTTGGGTTCATTGGCAATATGCCAAAGGGAGTTACGCTGTGTCATTAGGCCCAGGAGGTGATCAGAGAACCATGGGACCTGGTAGCCCTTGGTCATTTTCTTGGTAAGGGGGGGAGAACTTATCACAGATCCTATTGAAGATGGAGGTAAATAGATCAAGCACATGGTCAGGGGTGTTAATGAGGGGTGTCCAGTCCCAGCAGCTAAGGAAGGCCTTGAGTTGGGTGAGTTTGCCAGGACCAAGGGTGCACTGTAGGGTAATTTTGGGGGGATGCTTGGGTGCCCTACAGGACCAAGAGCAGATCACAGGAGAGTGATCACTTACAGCACTGGGAAGGACTTGGGTGTTGGTAATTCTGTGTGGGCGGTTTGTGAAGACCAGATCCAGGAGGGTAGATATTCCTGTGCGGAGATTTATTCTGGTGGGTGAGGTGACAATCTGAGTGAGGTTGAGTGCTGCGGCATCATTAGTATAAGGGGCAGCTTTCGTGGACAACCAATTTATGTTGAAGTCACCCATGACTATTTTTTCATGTTGGGGTGGAAGAGTCGCGATATAGTTCAGTATGGTCTGGAGGGCAGGTTTGTGTTTTTTTGGAGGAAGATAGACAATGGTGAGTAGGAGGGGGGCAGTAGAACTGCCAGTATCTATTTTTAGAGTTAGAGTCTGCACTCTTGATGCTAGTTGAGGGGTAGGGAGCAGTTGACCTGACAGCGAGACTTTAAGGCATGTGGTGCAGCCACCACCTCATTTACTCATTCTATCAGAGCGATAGAGGATGTAACCAGGAAGGTTTACAGCAGAGTCTGGAACAGAGAGGGAGAGCTAGGTTTCATTCAGCCCGATGATGTCAGGGTGGTGCTGGAGCACCCACCCCTGAAAGGGGACCCACTTTTTTTGCAGCCTACAGATGATGAGTAAGGCAATTTGCAACCCATTTGAAGTGGTAGTCATAGGTTGTGGGTAGTTGTCAGTCCAGGGTTGGGATGGACATTGCCTGTGAGAAGTAGTAATAGGACAAGAGCTCTGAGGCAGTAGTTTCTCATTTGGGCATAAAGCTGATGACATTTACACATCAAAGACCCTTTGGTAGGGTGATGGGTGGGTATTGGGAGCTTCAAGGTTTGGGGGGCAGCCAGGAGGAGGAGGTGGGGCAGGGGTTGGGGGAGTGGTAGTGGGAGAGTGATTGGGGTAGGCTGGGGAGAGCAGGGCTGCAACTGGTCCAGTGACCATGATGCTGGCTACAGATTGAGAGGAGGACGGTAGGGAGTTGTACGGTTACTGGATTTTTGGGGGTGAGTATAGCAGGCAGTGGGGTACCTGCCGGCCAATTCGACTGCTCATGGGTAAACAGAGGTTCCACTTTGTCTGGGGAGGGAGGGATAGCAGCATAGAGATAGATATGGCTGTGGACAGTAGCATGTTGGACTGTGAGGGTGCCATTGTTACTATAAGTGGCAGGAAAATTAGGGGGAGAAAAGCTATGGCTTGGGTAGATTGTGAGTGTGATTGAAGGATATGGTATGAACTCTAGTGGTGAAAGAAAATAACCTGCAGATGGAAGAGTTGGGTGATTGGTTAAAAACGGTGTGGGAGGGCTTTGTTGGGCTATATAATGAAGATCCCACCAAGGGTGGTGGTGGGTGCAGTGGGGAGCCGACGCTCTGCGTCGCCGGGGCAAGTACACACAGTGATTAACTGCAGGAAAAGTGGATGCATGTACCTTCAGCTGGCACGTTGTGTTCGGGAGGTGGGGGAAGGCAACAGCACAGGACCCTCACGACCTCCAGAATTCTGTAGGAGGAAAAGTGGGAGAGAAGAAATAGAGGTGAGTTATTTATGCTAGGCATGCAGGAAGGAGGGGGGTGTCAGATAACTGTGATAGAGGCGGCCTATCGCCGGTGGTCACAGAGAGAGAGAGGGTACAGAAAACAGGGTAAACTTACTTAGCAGAGTAGTAAAGTTACTTGCAGCCTTAAAACAGTGACTGTATCACAGATAGGCAGTCAATTTAAATTAATAACCTAACAGCATGAGCAACTTTTCTAGGCAGTGAAATTAAATTAAGGTAACCAAACATAAAGGCAGTCTAGGCAGTCAATTAGATTAAGGTAACTTCTAGGCAGTGAAATTAAATTAAGGTAACCTAACATAAAGGCAGTCTAGGCAGTCAATTAGATTAAGGTAACTTAAATAAAAAAATGATCTCCACTTGCGCGGCGACTGTAAATTGAATTTAAAGGCACTGGTTTTGGAGAAATGGTCTGAAGTCTGTAGTCCTTATTTGAATTAAAAAGGTGCCAAAACAGCACACACAGTGATCAACTGCAGGAAAAGTGGATGTGCGTACCTTCGGCTGGCGCGTTGTGTTCTGGGGGCAGGGGAGGGTGAGAGCACAGGACCCTCACGACCTCCAGAATTCTTCAGCTAGTGCGTTGTGTTCGGGGGTGAGGGAGGGTGACAGAACAGGACCCTCATGACCTCCAAAATTCTTCAGATGGAGCGTTGTGTTCAGGGGCAGGGACGGGCGACAGCACAGGACCCTCATGACCTCCAGAATTCTTCAGCTGGCGTGTTGTGTTTAAGGGCGGGGGAGGGCGACAGCACAGGACTCTCACAACCTCCAGAATTCTTCAGCCGGCGTGTTGTGTTCAGGGGTGGGGGAAGGCGACAGCACAGGACCCTCACGACCTCCAGAATTATTCAGATGGCACGTTGTGTTCAGGGGCGGGGGAGGGTGACAGCACAGGACCCTCACGACCTCCAGAATTCTTCAGCCAGCATGTTGTGTTCGGTGGCAGTGATAATTTTGTTCTCATCTTGAAATTGGTACACTTTGCTTATGTGAAAGATAGATCTGCAATCTGGGGAATAGCCTGCAGAAATTCTCTAACCCAGAAAGTGACTAGCTGTGGTGCACCCCTTCAGGTCAACACCCCAATGGTGAAACATGAAAAAAAAACATTACTGCGACAATCGCTGTAATTGTCCTTTAGTGTTCTGCCCCCTCCCCGGACCAACTCTGACCTGGAGTTGATAATCCTAAACTCCGGAGGATGTGGGGGCAGAGTCCCCTGCATGGGGGTGTGAGAGGCACAGCCCCCCACAGAAAACATTTGTTGAATGGGCGGCACAATACCTACATCAGTATTGTGCTGTCGCTGTGTGGGAGGGCAGCATTTTCTCTGTTGACCTCCCTTGGTGCTTTCGACTAGCTGCCTATGTGATGGGGGGTGTGACTGGTACTATGTGAAGTGCGAGTGGGGAGTAGTCAACTTGTCGTGCTGTTTGAGTCAATGAGAGAAAATTCTCACAAGTTGAGAGTCAGGACTACTTGGTCAGGACTGAGTGACTTAGGCTGTCAGTGCCAACAAAACACCATGAATTAATAACCAGCGTGGCTGTGTGCTGTTTTGTATTAATAATTTTCTTTGTATTGAATGGCCTTATCTGATGATGAGGGGCTGGGCTGCATCCAGCGACTCGTGTGATCTTTCTTTTTCCTCAGCTTGCCCCTTGCTGCCAGCTTCCAATCCCCCCACTGTGAGCAGGCATAGAACCCGTGAAGTGAAGTCCCCATGCTTCTGATGGTGGATAACAGTTTTTCAGCATTAATGCCTGTGGTGCATTCAGATGAGGCATTAGGTAATTGATTATTGGCTTTGGTATTTGGGATAACTTCTACGTGGGTCCTTAGGGTGGGATAAACCTACCACTGGCATTGTTCATGCCCTTGCCACATGACTGGGCTGACTACATGCCATGGGATGTACTTGGCAATAGGTCATCATCTGTTACCATTGGCTGTGCACCCCTGCAGGCTGGCTATCATGTGTAGGTTGTACTGGAGTGCGTGATGGTTTTGTGGTGCTGGTGTATAACATCTGGGGATTCAGGGGTTGGCTGCCATGTACTGGATATGAATGAGAAACATTAACCTGCTGTAGAGTAGTGACAATTATGGTCATGCCATTGTCTGAGGTCTCACACAAGTTGTTAAACCCTTCCTGTATGTCAAGTCTGTGGGTTATGATGTCACTGCATATGCCCTGTATTTCATGCAGCTGTCCCTGCTGAACCTGCCTTGCCTACTCCAACTGTCTCAGTTCAGGGTACATACAGATAAAGCATTCATGACCTGGTATACATCCTGTGTCAATTCTGGGCATTGAGGGACCATCCCGTGGGTCCTGTGTGTCAGTTCCATTCTTTGGCACTGATGGTCCGTGTAAGTGTGTGCTGTGTGACAGACACGTGCACCTCCAGGCTGGTGTTTTGTGTGCTTTTCTCAATGCCTTGTATGTCTGACTGTGTGATGCACTGTTGGGGGGGTGCAGATTCTTCTGTTCAGGTTGCAAGGTAACATATGCAACGCCTGCTGCAGTGATAGCTGACTGTACTCAAGAGAAGTGGTATATAGCTGAGTGTTTGAAAGGTAGCTGGAGTGAGATTTTTTTGCTTTAGTTTTGACACTTTTTTTTAAGAAAATAAAAATCAGTTATTTTGATAGTGATATTGGTTGTTTGTCACAAGTCACTGAAGGCTTTAAAAGCAGCCAAATAGTGTCCAAATGACTCTCAAAATGCACCAGAATGCAACTAATACCTGATAGCTTCTGGGACCTAGGTGGCTGTCAGATCCCTGGCCTTTGGGGGTTGGGGACAGCATAGTTCACAGAGATCCCAAATTTCTAAATTTAGCACCACACCACTGCCTGTTCATCAAAACTGAGTTTGTAATGAGACTTCATTGCTCCAGCAGAGATCAGAATTACACTTCTCTCTCTCTGTCTCCCAATTTTGTGTGTGTGTGTGTGTGTTACTGTACAATGAGTTACTGCTGTCTGAAGGGTTTGTTAACCCTTTCAGGACCAATCTAAGACTGAATGATAAATGGAGCTCCACCATTGCTCTCTCTCTCTCTCTCTCTCTCTCAACCAGACTTATACAGGGAAATGCTGAAAAGTGAAGCTGACCAAATGTGGTAACTTACTTGATTTTTTGGTCAACTTAAACTTTTAAATTATTTCCCCAACCTTTTACAAATAAAGCTTACTATGTACGCTAAATGGAGGCTGATGGCTTGGATAAAAAAATTACATATTTCTTTAATCACTGGCTGTAACCTACAGAATATGCATGTAATGTTCACCATTGCTGGGCTTAATGGGGTGCACAGTACTATATGGCACATGTATTTAATTTGTTTTGTTTCTAGTTTCATTTGATCCCCAAACCCACATCTCCTTACCCCTCCCACAACAACCACCACATACATTTGTATTGAAACTTGCTCTGTAAACCAACAGTGCAAGTGCAAAATGGTGACAGCTGTTTGCCTTATACATTTAAATTATATAACCTGTCATAAAAGAAATGCAGCCCTCCTCCCTCTGTCTAGGGGTATGGATGGAATATGTCTGTGGGGGGGGGGATGCACACAGCAGCAGCAACACTTCCAGTGACCAGGTTAAATAGGCCCAGATGTCACACACAGGGTACCTTTTCATTACTGGTGCTGGATGAAAACAACAGGTTGATGAATAATAATAACTGGCTATGGCCAATATCAACTGGTTTTCTGACTTCTTAAAAAGTCGTATCAACTCGCAGGTTGATATGAAAAAAGTCGTATCAACCTGTGAGTTGTTACGACTTCCACATCCTCTCGGCGAGAGTCATTAAAATAATCAGCTGACAGGCAGCGCGAGACAGTCCCATAACGGAAAAAAACAAACAAACACACAGGCAGTTCCTTTACTGTAAAAGCAGCAGGTAGCTAAGTACATAAAACAAAATAAATTCAGTTAAAGGTAGTAACTTTTTTCCTGCTAATCTTGTAAGTTTATAAATGTTTAGCAGTGTAACGACTGTGTCCTGAAGTAATAAACACTGCATTTCAAGTTATGTGGGGGCAGTGTGTGTTTTGTTGTAATGATGCTTTTTAAACCCATAGCCTGTTATTATATAAAATAAAACATATGCAGGGTGCTTAAGATGAGTTTTACACCCTCGATGTATGATAATAAAAAAAACCTCTCGAGCTACGCTCTCGAGGTTTTTTTATTATCACACATCTTGGGTGTGTAAAAAAACTCCATATCAACCACCTGCATATGCATTATTCTATATTTAAACAACAGGTTAATGCATGTTAAACAGTTCCTTTTAATAACAGAATGTCCACATGGAACTTAAAGAAACAACAGGGATCCCAAGTCTCTTTCTGCTGGCAGATTCATATTAAACATTTTCACACATAGCTCGGAGGGGAGCGTAAATGTTAATTTGTGGGGAACTCATTCAGAGTCACACAGCTGGTATGGCCTTATTAGTAGCTTTTACCTGGACTGAGGAGGTTGCACAGTCTTTAGGGCGGCAATAACTGAGGATCGCTATGATCACAAAAGTTTGAAGGCAACACAAGTCCCAAAACAGTTCACAGTGCCCATTATTCTTCACAGGCTCCAAAACTCTCAACAATATCCATCTCTCTCTCTCTCTCCCCCCACTGGCTCAGTTGGTCCCCCTTGGAAAATGCAATCCTTGGGGCTTGGGGATTTGAGGTTCCCTCATGACCCCCTGCATCCTTTCCCAGAATCGGCAGTAACTGTTCCCAAATCGAGTAGGGGGGCATGTCCCACAGAGCTCCAAGGCAACTTGCTTTCTGGGTACTATACTCCATGCCATATTCTTGTCCACTGGATCCCGACATGAATCAGCACAGGCTGCCAGGGCACTCTGCAATCTGCAGCTGCTGGCCCCCATCTCAACATTAGCTGCCCTCCAAGATACTGTGCAGCTTTCAGCTACTGGCTCCTACTTCTTCCTCTGTGTCCCCCAAGTGCCACCTGCCAGAAGCCAGAGTGGGCAATTGAACTCTCCTGGCCCTGACTCACTCTCACTCTCACTCCCTTGCCACTTACTTCTTCAACTGGAACTCTGTCCACCTAAACTGCTGGGCTTTATCCCCCCTCACACCTGTGGTGACCTTGTGACCTATAGGAGGCTCCACTTGAGTGCTGAGAAGAATTAACCCTTTTCACTTCTGGGCCAAATTTGGCCACAACAACACAGGGAAGGGTGAATAGAACTAGTAATCTCCTGAAAGAGGAGTTACATAAATATAGAAACTGATGGCAGATAATGACTGCTGGACCCATCTATTCAACCCATTTTAATTACAAACACTTTTACTGCAGACCCAGTTTGTCATACAGTACTGTCTCTTCCACCCATGTCCTTCCTCCAAGGATTCCTTTGTGCCTGTTCCAAGAATTTTTGAAAGATACCATTGATTGCGCCCCCACTGCCTCCCATAGAAGGCTGTTCCAGGAATCCACCACCCTTTCTGTGAAGAAGTACTTCCTCACATAACTCTTGATTCTACCTCTTTCCAGCTTCATATAATGACCCTTGTTCTACAGCACCCTTTTCTCTGAAACATATCTCTCTCTCCTGTACCTTATTAACCCCCAAAAGGTATTTAAAGGTGTCCGTAATATCCCCACTCTCCTCCAGGGTGTACATATCGAACTCTTTCAGTCTCTCCTCATAAGACTTCTGATGCAGACCTTGCACCATTGTGATAGCCCTCCCCTCTCTTCTTGCCACTTTCTCCTTTTTTCCAATTGTTCCCCCTTCTGCACCTTTTTCAATTTACTGCTCCTTTTCCCCCCCTCTTCTTTTGCTAACCCCCTGCTTCCTTGAATGACTTACATCCTGGTGGGACTCTCTCCTCTTGTGATTTCCATACTCTGTATCTCAGCTTGTGGTGGCCCACTTTCTGCCTCCTCTATTTCTTCTATCACCCCCCTGGCTACTTTAAATGTCAATCAAAGTAACATTTGAATCATCCACTGAGGACTGTGGTTGCCTCCTGGAAGGAAGCAGGCCATCCCCTCAATATAGGTTCTTATCCTTTCTGGTTGGCTACCAGTTCCCAGTGTGGACATACCTCCCCTTTCTGCACCATTCCTTATACCATTACTTGAAATTCTTAGCGTAGAGCTCCCTCTCCATCTACATATAGTACAACATGCACTCTCCACTCGAATTTTAAACACATAGGAAACACAGGATCAACCAGACGAATTATATACCTTTACCAAAAATGAAATTTACTCACGAAGATGGCTACAACAATTCATCCTTATGTTTAAGGCCATGAAACACCCATATCAAGTTAATGTATTAGCAGCCGTAGTGGCTTTGACATATTGGGTCAATATGTCATATGCTTAATAGCATACGACATGAGCGCTAAACTGAAATAGTGCTGTAAATGTGAGCAAAAGGGTATAATACCATGATTGCTTCTGTGCACAATATTGCACCCTCTCGCTGTCTCAGGCAGAGGATAAGAACTCTGCCAGGATGGTTCTCCACTGAGGAGCTGCCATGGCTCTACTAGATGAGCCACTGGCAGTAGGGGATGTAGGCAGAAAGTTTGGGACTGGGGGTTCGATTCCCAGTTCCAGACAACAGCAAATTTTTTTTAGTTTTTGCACTTTGTGGGAGTTTACTGTTACCCCCCCCCCACCCTGGAGTTCAGAATCCTTACTAGATTATTGGATATGCTGCATGCAAGAAACCAGCTGTATTGGCAGCACACTTTTTGCATGCGGTATAATGTCTTGTGACATTATGGCCACATGTCTGGCTTAGACCAGAGTTTGTTTAAATTAGAGAAGCGTTGAACTTTCTAAGTGTTTAACAGTCCACACTCAAAAAAAGCTACTATTTTTATCATATGTATTCAAGAATAGGCAGAGCTGAGATGCAACGTATCAGTACCAGTGGGGCCTGCTTCCACCCATTTCTGCCTGTGAGTAGACTAGTGCACAAAGAGGTGAAAAGACACACTTGAAGTCATACACTGAGTACTTGGATGTAGCTTGAGTTCAGGCCTGCACTCTCTCAGTTCCCAAGCTGGTTTTTTAACCACTAGACCACATTGTTTCTACCATTTCAGTTGGGTGCTAATTATGATCTAGTTTACTGATAGTTCATTATTATCTATATCTAGTAAAGTGAATTGCTTAATTTGCTGACCTGCTTTGTCACATTCCTGTTTACAATGAACAGTGCTTTAGTCAGTTGATTTGCTGACTCTATGTGATTATTAGTAATACAAACTATTTTTGGACTTGTTGTTAAATCACATTTTGCAAGTGCACCTAGCACCTGTCTGTATAAAGTAGTGTAAATAAAGTCAAATTCAGGTTGGGTGAATGGCTGATTCTGAGATGGCAGCTTGAAACCTCTTGCACTCCACCATGAGCAATTCATTTAAAAAGATCAATTGCTGACAGTAGTTTTTCCCATTTTAAATTTAGAACATTTTGTTACAGCACTGCAAACTGTAACAAAATATATAACTTTTATCGTGGTCTGACTAGAAAATGCACCCAGAACTATTTTTTTTTAAAACAATAGTGGAGTCACGACCAGTGGAGCGGGAATTGGATCAGATGCACCAGCAGCTTTACTTGCAGATCCTGTGATCAGTGATGTGTTAAAAAAAACATACTTGCCAAAGAATTAGGGGTTAAAGTTGAAATAACCTTCCTAGAGAATAGAGTGAAGGACCTACAGATTAGGGTCTTTGATAATGAAAGCACCCTTCAAACCCTGGATATCCAAGGGAGTAAAAGAGACAACAAACTCT
Organism: Neoceratodus forsteri; assembly: GCA_016271365.2. Classification (NCBI taxonomy): domain Eukaryota; kingdom Metazoa; phylum Chordata; order Ceratodontiformes; family Ceratodontidae; genus Neoceratodus; species Neoceratodus forsteri. The sequence continues at coordinate 14,984,768 of JADMNL010000035.1, forward strand.
ATCTACTTAAATGTGAGACAGAGCTACCTGGGAGGGATAGAAATTTATTATAGAATGTAGAGGAAGAAGGCATAACTTACAGATAGTAGATGTTTCTGACAGGGCTTAGGGTAAACATGTTGAGTTTTTTTGTTTAGCGTTTGTTGGCAGATTTTTTCACATCATGAACTGCCTCATGAAAATACAACAGGCCCACCAATTATTAGCCCCTAGACCCAAAGCCATGAAAAAAACCCAGGCCAATCCTCAAAAAGTTCCTTCAGTGCACCACAAAGGAAAGACTACTTCAAATGGCAAATGAAAAAGGTCCACTACGCTGGCACAGCAATCATATTGCCCTATATCAAAGCTACTACACAAAGCTCTGTAAGAAGAGAGCTGCCTTTACAGAAGTTAGACACTCACTTCAGAAGGTAGGAGTGAAGTATCAAATGGCATACCCAATTATATTTAAAATCAAGTGGAATAGTAAATACCACAGTTTTACAGACCATGCTGAAGCCAACACCTTAATTCAAAGATTATTGGGGGGGTCCAGGGGAAAACAGCAATGACTAACAACTACTCATCCCCCATGCAAGGTAGATGAGCACTATTCAAAATGGCCTAAATGAACGTCACCCCCTTTTCCCCTGCACTCTCAACTGGTGCAGCACTGCCAGAGCCATGGCAACAGAGAATAAGCCGAAATAAGAAGCAGATGAGGACAACCACAACCCACGCAGTTTACCAGTGGAAATCTGCCCCTCAGCACTGTAGCAGAAGCTGGGGATCCAGACATTCAAGCTGCTGACTCCTCTACAAAGGATTCTGCCCCCGGACGGATCTGACATTCCACTTTGTTACCACAGGGGACGCTTCCAGAAGCATCTGTCTCATCTTTACCCTCCCAATGATAACCAGGAGCAAGAATGTGGGCAGTCAAGGAACATTAGGGGAATGAAACACTAAAACATGGACTGCCAGTGGCACCAGTGTAGCTTAAAAGAATGCATAAGCTGCAACAATATCTTGGCATAGACTTTAGTCAGCATCTGCTCTGAATATGAATGCACATTTTGCTATAGCAAATTGTAGGAAATCCCTTTTTCCTCACCATCTTTGCTTGGCAGACATTGATCATTAAGGTGGACCCTGATGACAAACTTAGCAGCATATATACAGTATAAAAAACAGACATTAGAGTCCCTGCATTCCTTTTCTAAAAAGGATTGGAAGCAGTGACCCTGTCTGAGTGAGCAGCCCTTAATGGCATTAAGTCAATCAAAACCGCACCCTCCCAATGTCAGCTGAGAATAAATACTAGCAGACAAGAACTCTTAACATAAATGCTCAGATCAATTTCATGTTCCTGTCACCTGACAGCCATAGGACACACAAAGTTGTAAGCCTTTACCCACTGAGACGCCTTGAAACTTACTAGCTCTGTTTTAAATGTTAGCCTCACAGCTGCACTATGTGGCAGATAGCATGGTATACCTTTGCAAGCACAAGAGTGCTAACATTCAGGCAGGATGCAGTAGGACTGTATGCCAAGTCTGTCAGATAGCATATCCTAGCGATCTACCAGAAGCCCCCCTCTACCTTGTCCACTGTGCACTTGGGCTAGAGATGTGCAAAATTAGAAAATTTCTCTCAGCAAAATATTCTGTGAAATTTGTGCATTTCGCGAATTATTTCTTGGGTGCAAAATGCAAATCATGAAATTTCGCCCACGAAATGGCAAAATTCGGGTGAAGTTTCACAATTTTACACCAGGGAAAAAATCTTGCAGAATGGTTGAATTTCATGAACTACTTTATGCGGCACACTTGCCGATTTCGCAGCAATTTCGATGGCGAGATTTAATTTTGTAAAACCTCTAACTTGGGCTGCCTGCACTAAATAAGCACTATGAGACCTTGTGGCAGTAGGAAATCTGATTTTTTTGCAACTGCCATTGGCCCCCCCCAAAAAACAAGGCTCACATAATAGTCTTGCAGAAACATGCAGCCATTCAGCACTGTGCCTTAAAGTTGGCCTATCAATGATCTAAGATAGCCAAGCCAGGAAGGACTGTAAGAGTTGCACACAAGAAAAAAATCAGTCCCATTGCTCTATGTCAGCTTTGACTAGGTCCCATCAACTTGGTAAATAAACGTTGATCAACACCCCCCTCACAAGCAGAAAAACATGTATGGGCTAGCAGGACACTCTTTGATTAAGGCACGAGGTCATAATGTTGCAAGACATTAAGCCGGATGCATATATCACACTGCCGAAACAGTACAATATATGCCATGTGGCATGTCTTTTTTTGTGGGGGCTCCACCCCCTCAAACCCCATTACATAGAAACCTAGAAACCTAGAAGTTGATGGCAGATAAGGACCTCAAGGCCCATCCAGTCTGCCCATTTCTATTTCTACCTTATAAATGTGCCATCGCCCTTTGCTCTGTCAGTGGCCTATCTAGTCATACTCATCTGTATTGCTCCCTTATGCCTATCCCATGCCTGTTTGAAGCTCTGCATTGTATTCATAGCCACCACTTCCTGAGGTAGGCCGTTCCATGCATCCACCACCCTTTCTGTGAAAAAGAATTTCCTCACATTCCCCCTTAATCGGCCTCCCTCTAATAGCATGCTGTGTCCTCTTGTTCTGCTATTTTTCTTGTATTTAAACATGTTAGACTCTTTCACCTTGTTAATGCCCTTAAGGTGTTTGAATGTCTCGATCATATTACCTTTCTCCCTCCTTTGCTCAAGGGTATACATATTGAGCTCCATTAATATGTCCTCATGTGTCTTCTGATGCAGTCCCTGCACCATTTTGATTGCCCTTCTCTGGACTGCCTCAATTTGATTAATATCCTTGTGAAGGTGTGGCCTCCAGTACTGCACACAGTACTCCAGATGGGGCCTAACCAGTGTCTTGTAAAAAGGGATTATTACCTCCCTCTTATGACTTGTGATACCCCTACTAATACACCCTAACATCCCTCTAGCCTTACCTACTGCTTTAGAGGTCTGCTTGGATGATTTCAGGTCATCGGTGATGATGATGATGCCCAAGTCGCTTTCTTCCTTTGTGACTGCCAGCAACTCCCCTCCCAGCCTATTGGTGGCTTCAGGGTTTCTCTTCCCTATGTACATGATCTTGCACTTCTTTGCATTAAATCCCAGTTGCCACTCTTCTGACCATTTTGCTAGTTTATACAGATCTCTTCTCATTCTGCCCACCCCATCTGGATCATCTACTTGTTGCAGATCTTGATGTCATCTGCAAACAGACAAGCCTTACCCTAGTCCATCTGCAATGTCACTAATGAAGATATTGAGAGGACTGGCCCCAAGACTGAGCCCTGGGGTACCCCACTTGTGACTTGCATCTCTTCTGACTGTATACCATTTACCACCACTCTCTGTTTTCTGCCTGTCAACCAGTTTGCCACCCAGCTGACCAACTTCTGACCCACCCCGAGCCTACCCAGCTTATTTACCAATCTTCTATGTGGAACAGTGTCAAAAGTTTTGCAGAAATCAAGATAGGTGACATCAACTGCTCCCCCTTGGTCCACCACTCTGGTTACCCAGTCAGAGAAATCTATGAGATTAGTTTGACAGGACCTTCCTTTTGTAAGCCCATGCTGTCTTGGATCCTGTGCTCCTATGGATTCCAGGTCTTGCACGATCCTTTCCTTAAGGACTGCCTCCATAATCTTGCCCACTACTGAGGTGAGACTGACTGGTCTGTAGTTCCCTGCCTCCTCCCTGCTACCACTCTTGTGGAGCAGGATCACATGAGCCCTTCTCCAGTCTTCTGGGACCTCTCCTGTGCTCAGCATTACAGGGGGCTGCTCCCGCCAAACTCCCCACAGTTAGGATTATTAAGTTCGGGGGGGGGAGGGTTGACACAAATGTCGCACAAAGTGAGAGAAAAAAAAATTACCATGCATCTGGGACCGGGAGTCAAAACCTGGTCCCAAATGCACTCCTTTCAATTCTTGTTGCCCATGGCTCATCCTATGGAACCACGGCAGCTGTTCAGCAGACTCCTCTCCCAGCAGGATTCTTATCCTGCACTGGCAAGAGTGAGAGGGTGCACTGCCACACATCCTTCCTTTCGCAGTTTTGCGCCCTCTTTCTTGCCTTCTGCACTATTCCTACATCGCAGTCATATTGTGTGCTGTACAGCATGTGACATTATGACCCAGTGGTTAGATTCACCCTCCAAGCATCACCACCATGGAAAGCAAGAAGCTCTTTGCAGTTTTATCTGCTCACAACCCTCTCTGATTTCTCTGTTGTTCTGCTTTGTTTTTCAGTCCCTTTGTTTACTCACCTTGACTGACTGCCATCTAAGGGATGACCAGCTGAGTGATAAGAAATAAAATCAGTAGGGGATGGTGCAGCAGGGTTATTTCCTGGAGGTGCCATTCTCTGGTTCCACACCATGAGTCAGAGACCACGAGGGTGGAAATTACACTGTTATGTCAAGGGGAATCTCTGGAAGCACTGGACACCCTTTCACAGATATCAGTCACTAAGCTGAAGGCATGCATTCCTTCTCTGACTACACTCTGCAAACAGAGCTCCTGGACACTGGCACTTAGATCCCAATCAAGGGAGGCCATGCTAGATGCCATGCAAGTGCATGTGATGCCACCCTAACCTGCTACACAAGCACATAGCAGCCACTCTTCAGTATGTGGAGCTGCAATCACCTTGATTTATTGGCTATGCGTGGCAGAACAAAAAAGTAAAGTACCACATTGGGTACAGCTTACTATCCAACCTAGCAAGGAGGGGTTCTAATCCAGAAGGCATCAAGTATCGGTCTGGGTAGCACTTCAAGTGCAGAAATTGGCCAGCAATGCAGCCAATGGCAGGAACACAAAGAAGAAACTCACAGCAAGAGTTAAGCATCCTCAACTGTACTAGATCAGATAAATGTCTTCATCTGATAAATGGTCAGGGCTAGTTGTGCCAAGGACTGCACCATATGATAGTTATACCGACCTCTGAACTATTCCCCCCCCCCCGCTTAAGAAAAACAGGTCCATACTGAGGCAGGAACGACCTTCGATGCACATCAGCACCCTGTATGAATGTCACTTTTAGTCGATACAAAGCTTAATCCAGAATAGAACTATCTGGAGAATCCCATCGTGGTGACATTGCATCCTACCCCCACTATGCTCCATTTCTTTGAAAGACAGAATCAGGGTGTATTAGCTCTTACTACTAAACATGCTACTGCCTTAATCCAAGTATGAATGATACAAATGTCATATAAATTCACCCCCCCCCTTAGCAGCCCAGGGGAGACTAGCTGTTTTAACAGGACTTATCTTCTCCCGTCGGTAGTTACCATTTAGGAGTACAGTTATTTCTCACTCATCCCAGCTTGTGCTATTAGTCCCTCCCTCCCTCTCTGAGGTTGTAGTTTCATTTTTTTAGTCACTATACTGTACTTTGTTAAATGCACTCATTGTGCATTGCTTGTTGTAATAGTAACAGGGATACTTCCCTCTTAACATTATTTTCAGGTATTTAACTCCATCTAAGAAAGCAAGGTTTGCAATGGTGTTCACACGCTTTAGTTTTAGTTGTTATATGTGCCTGGGTCACCACTAATGTCACACAAAGGAAGAAAAGACAGATATCGGTGGTCATGAGGGTCATCGTGCATCCTGCCCTCCCCCAAGATGGACCCCGAAATTCCCCAGTGAAAGGAATCAGACTCAGTGGTTCTGAGGGCCATCATGCACCCTGCTCTCCCCTAAGATGGACCCCCGCAATTCCCCAGTGAAAGAAATCAGGTACGCTGCAGAGCCGTTCAGGAAGACACCTAATTTGAACTGCATGTGAGAGGACAATGGACTAAATTTCTTGGTGCCATTTTTTTAAGTGTCCTTCAAGACCAAGTCAGCAGAGCAATGCAGATAGTTTTTGTTCTAGCCTCTTTTCTACAATCTGCAGTGTCTTAAATTACATTTGCTGTGAGATTTAATTTCATCTAATGTTTTGGCCGTGTGATCCTTAATGTATTCTAGCTGTAATTCAGGGAGCCTAGTATGCCTTTAGGGCTCTACGTGTAATTCATTAACTCTGTAATAGTGGACAAGCAATTGCTAGGGAGCTTCATAGACAACCTATTAGAAAGTAAACCATTTACCTCAGAACTGATTAGTTTGAATTTTGGAGCTCTGCTATGCTACAGAATCAAATTATTTAATATCTGCTACTGTTTTGGGCTAGCCTGATTCCCTTTAACCACGGGCGTCTGTTTAAAAAAAAATATATATATATATATATATATATTAAGCTTGTTTCACCAATTACTACATGCCTACTACAGAATCAAATTATTTAATCTCTGCTACTATTTTGTGCTAGCCTGATTCCCTGAAACCATGGGCATTTGTTTCAAAAATATTTTAAGCTTGTTCACCAATTCCTGTAGAAACTGATTCAAAGACAGATGCAGCCATTTCAAATTAAGCTCCTGCAACTCCTCTTCCTGCCTACCTGTTATTTAATACACTTCAGTTTTTCCTCTCTCCAGAGACTCAGTGGTCGTGAGGGCTATCGTGCATACTGCCCTCCCCCAAGATGGCTCCCCGAAATTCCCCAGTGAAAGAAATCAGGTACTCCGCAGAGTCGTTTAGGGAGACACCTAATTTGAACTGTGTGTGAGAGGACCCCACTGGCGTTATGTGCTGGCTGCCCCAGCACCCTCACCACCATCCTTGGTGAGCTCAGTATTATATAGACTGTGTCATGTATGGAAAACGACCAATCAGCCCACTTTCCCATCAGCAGGTTATTTGCACTCTCCACTAGTGGCTGCCCTAATGCTTTTCCTAACTATCAATACCCTGCAAACAATATGCTGCCTCAGTATCTGTCAATATTATGCCTGCTAACACCCTTAGCCTCCCTCCCACCTTCCACCTACCCTCTACCACAGCCAAGCCCCCTCACAATATACTCCGGAGCAGATCCTCCTCCACATCATGCCACCACCCCCTTATGGCAGCCGCAGCTATGCCCCCTAAACAACTGGTGTCTAGGAGCTTCCATCCTGCCACCCTCCTTTCATGCTGGACTGACAGTAATAAATATTGCCACAACAAGCACACTTCTGCTAACCATCCAGCAATTTTCTACCTGCTGTCAGCCCCTATGGGCCACGCCCAAAACCATACAGTTGCTTACACTACTGCTTCTCCTGGCTGGGGATGTAGAGCTAAACCCTGGTCCAACTCACCCCATCCCCTCCCATTCTTTCAAACTACTAAGGGGTCTCAGAATAATACACCTAAACATATGCAGCATCCTGAATAAACTCACAGCCTTATAACCAAGTGTCCTAATGCTGTGTCCTGACATTCCTTCTGGTCCTGTTCAAGCTCCTAGAGAAAATTGTAAATGCACAGCTGAGGACTCACCTTGAGTCTAGGGAACTGCTAAATCCTATGCAGTCCAGATTCAGAGCAAAACATAGCACTATCTTAGCCCTCGCCAAAGTTACTAACGACTGGCAGCGTAATCTTGAGGGCAAAAACTTTATTTGTGCTGTTTTCCTTGATCTAAGCAAGGCTTTTGACACCGTCGACCATAGTCTGCTCCTCTCCTCCCTTCAAACCATAGTTGTGGACCCCTCCTCTCTGCGTTGGTTTACTGACTATCTTACAGGGTGCCTTCAGCAAGTTAAGGCCGAAAGAGGCCTGTCCCCCTTAAAAACTCTGCAAAGAGGGGTACCTCAAGGTTCTATATTAGGGCCCTTACTTTTTGCAATCTACATTAATAACATCGACTACTGTATAAAAGAAGCCAACATCCATCTGTTTGCAGATGATACAGTTCTCTACATGAGTTGCCCAACACCTGAAGCTGCCTGCAATGACCTACAGTCAGAATTCAACCTTTTGCAAAGCCAACTCCTCCAAAAAAAAAGCTACTCCTTAATGCCAAAAAAACTAAAGTGATGGTCCTCTCCCCTTTTATCCGTACAGCTAACCCTGTGTCCAGTGGGACAGTTCCCCAGATTACCACAGTTCTAGGTGAAAAACTAGAATTTGTTACAAAATTCAAGTATCTGGGAGTTTGGATAGACCAAAGACTCTCCTTCATTGAACATATCGAGGACTTGCTAAAATGACTTTGGCAAAGGCTTGGACTGTTTTTTTAGAATCAACCATTTTCTCACCAGAGATGCCAAGAAACAACTGGTCCAATCCATTTTCCTATCATTGGTTGATTACGCTGACTTCCTCTACAGCCAGTGCCCCAACTCTTACATGGCTAAACTGGATGCACTCTACCATCGAGCACTGAGGTTTATAACGGCACTCCCCTTCGACACGCATCACTGCACCCTATATGCGGGAGTGGGGTGGACATCACTAAAGTTCAGGCGCCACAGAAACACCGCCTCTGGACCTATAGAGCCATCTCTAATAAGCTGCCTTACTATATATCTCTGCTGTCTTCCCTGAGTATAATTGGAATGCTAAGCATAGTTACTCAGCTATTACACTTAAAGTACCCAAAATAAAATCCCGCTTCGGCAGGGCAGCCATAAGCTTCGTACTACCTACCTTATGGAATGATCTACAAAAAAAACTCAAATTAAGCACTCTAATCGGTATAAATGCCTTCAAGACTCTTTATTTCCATACAATCAGAGAAGTATGTAACTGCTTCACCCACTCAGACCCAGTACCAGTGTCTGCACTGGTATATAGCCACGCCTAGACCCAAATTTAAGTACTGACCCCCCCAGCCTGCTCCTCAACAGCCTAATTGTTATCTCTCTTATCCCCTTGTCTTATCAACACTAGGCCCATCCATCCCCTTATTCTTCCTTTCCCAACCTCGGATAGGAGCTCACTATCCTGGGTTGTGACATCCAACCATGCCCCATACTTTATAGCATTCAATCCCGGGGCTCACACATACTCCTTTTCTCCATCCACCTTCTCTACATCCTGTTTTACCAACTCCTTTCTGTGCACCGTGCCCTTCTAGCCTTTCTCCCCTACCTCCCTCCCTTCCCCCCACCTTCACCTCTACCTGGTGTATATTTTATTTTTATTTTTTCTTCCGTTACTTCCTCCTGCAACCTTAGATAACCTGCTTTATCTTCCTATATACACTTCTATGTATGTAAATACCATGTAATCTGTACAATATCTGTATAATTCTATGTACATATGAACTTCTTTTTCTTCCTCTCTGTAAAGAGTATTATCTGTATTGCCTTGTAAATACCTGTGTTGACCTGTATACACAAGTGTTCATGCTCCACCCTGGTCCATCTTACAAATGAGCTTCTGCTCAACGATGAACGCCTGGTTAAATAAAGACTTGATTGATTGATTCTGATTATATCCTAGACATGGCTGAAGCCTCACAACCTGGATTCAGAAGTATCTATCCCAGGCTACTCCCTCATCTGGCAAGATCACCCAGGCAGCAAGAGGGGCGGAGACATTGCCATGTTCATCTCCTCTAAACTACAGTTCACCCCTATCCCACTGTCCACGCATGCTTCCATAGACTCCCTGCTAATCAAAGTCTCACTCCATTATTCAATCACACTGTATGTAGCAGGGTCCTACTGCACCCAAGACACCCCTTTGCCTGTTGTGCTGGACCACCTGAGCACCCTAAAGGTGTTCTCTGAGGGAGGCAAGCTACATATCCTTGGGGATTTCAATTTGACCTTGCTCTCCAGTGCAAGCTCTAAGCTACGAAGCCTAGGGAATGCTCTAAACCTGGCCCAACAAATAACTGAACCAACACACCTTAACCACAGATCTCAAAATCACTCCCTATCGGACTGGGCCCTTACTTCACATTCCTATTGGATGCTAGAGACCAGACTTCTTCCAGATTGTTTAAGTGATCACCACATGATCTACATGATAAGGAAAATCTACAGGCCCAAAGCACCTCCCCCATGCACGCTGCTCACCAGGTCATGCAAATCCCTTGACCTTGCTGCCCTCTGTCACTTGCTGACTGGTCCTTCATCCCATGAGCACCCTCCACCAACTCAGCATTAGAATTTTCCAAGTCCAGATTCCTCACCGTTTTGGACTACTATGTGCCACTCTGAAGGACTAGAGTAAGGGGCTCCCACCTGCCCTGGGTCACCACCAAAATCATAGATTAACTCCATGTCAGGGACCAGGCATGGAAATCTTTCAAGGCAACCAGCTCCCCAGCAGCACGTCAGCTCTACTGCACCCTTCACAATACCTGCACAAGGCTTGTCCAACAGGCCTAAGCTAACTACTTCAAAGCCTCCTTCCACTCAAATCTAAATCACCCAGCTAAGTTCTGGAAAATTATCAAATCACTCTTCTCCCCACCCAGCCCCCCACCCCGGCCCTAGTATGGCAGGATCCACCATCACAGAACCTGGTGAAGTGGCCTCAGTTTTTAAAACCTTTTTCACAAGCTGCACATCCTCGGTAATGTCCTCCTTACCTCACTACCCAGCTAGTCCAACCACTCACAACCCTCCCACTTCCCCATCCTCCTGCTTCTCCTTTCACCTGGTTACCCTATTCAAAGTGCTAAAAGCCCTGCAGGTACTCAATCCTACCAAAGGAAAATATCCCTCAGGACTGGACTCCAAAATGCTTCACCTATCTTCCCTGGCCATTGCAGCCCCTCTGGTCACTCTCCTCAATCTCTCTTTCTCACTTGCTGAAATCCCATCTGACTGGAAACAAGCCATGGTCATCCCCCTCCATAAAGGAGGCGACCCCTCCTCCCCGGACAACTACCGTCCAATCTCCCTTCTCCCCATATTGGCCAAATTAAAGAAGCACATTGTTCTCTCCCAACTCTCTTCCTGACTCAACTCCACTTCCTTCTTCACACCCTATCAGTCTGGATATAGAAAGTCACACTCCACTGTAACAGGAGCCCCATTATTTGAAGTTTTTCCTCCCCTTATATAAGACTGAAATAAAAGTAGATTGCAAAATGCATTTATTATTCCTTTCACAGTGTAATGTCTTCTACTCTTTATTCTACTGCTTTCCTATTGCTTTTCTTTGTCAGGGTGGCCAACCTGACACATTAATTCTTGTCTGTACTATCCCTTTCTTTAAAACAAAATGCAGTCTCCCCCTGTAGTATATCTGGCTGTGAAGCCATCAGAATAGGTTCCCAAGATTTGAATTAAACATGTCACCCTATATAAATAAAACTCCAAAGTACCTTGAGTGGTATAAAGAAGGCTAATAATGCTCACATGAAGTAAAAAGGGCCCAAATGAAACAGAAAGCCGATGGCTAATATTTCAGCCATCAAAGCAGAGAGAAGTCTGGAGGAATGTGCAGTCTCATTATGTATTGCTGAAGGTTAAGCCCCGAACTGTTAGTTGAATGTAGAACTGAAATAAAAATAAAAACATATTTTACAATGGGATAATGGATTTAACAAAAGACAGAAATAATTTGTAGTAGGGGAGCAACTAAACCCACAGAGATAAGGAGCATGCCCTTAGTCCCTGGTGGTTTAGTTTGCCCAGACATATTTTAGAAGCTCACAGTCTGTTTCTTTAAAAAAAAAAAAGCCATACATCTTTATTAGAAAGTATCTACCTGGTTTAAGCTCTCCAGCATGTTCTATGGGGCAGGGTGGCCTCAGAATGATTACAGTTATAGTTATAGTGATAGAGATAGATGATGTCACAAAACAGGTGGAGCTTCTATTATAGATGAACCTCGTTAAGCTGTTTATTTTTAATTTTTTTATTTATTTCAATCTAGGATTACAATACCTTTGAGCCGAGGCTCTTTTACAAAGGTTCCACGTCAACGTGTGCAACAGTCATCATTTTTAGTTACAAACATATAGTCATTGACTTACAGACATGTAATGACCAGTACAAAGACTTGAGCTATGTGCAAGACAAGGGAAGGGGGTGGGTGGGGGAAGTGAGGGTAGGAGATTGAGGGGGGTTAGGAAGTGCAGGGGGTAAGGGGGAGTACGGGAGGTGGTTGGGGGCAGTGGCAGGAATGGAGATACGGTGGGGGAGGTGGGCGAGGGCAGGAGACAGTGCAGCCAGGGGGCCTTGTTGAGGGAATATGACAGGTAAGGTGCTAGGGGTACAAAGACTGATTGTAAGTGCTGAATGAAAATGCCGGCCCCACTTTGGAAGCAGCAATTCAAGTCTTTTCTGAAAGATGCTACCCTCCTGCACCTTGTTTATGTATATATTTTAAGATGGACTGTATAAAAAGGCAGAAAGACATATAGGAGTTAAAGGAATATAAGGGTATCCAGTACATCAGGTGGATAAACAAGGTGCAGGAGGGTAGCATCTTTCAGAAAAGACTGGAATTTTTGCTTCCAAAGTAGGGCTGGCATTTTCATCTAGCCAGGTCACGGAGATGCAAGCCAGATCAGCTGTTCCAAAAATCCACAATAATTGCAGTTTTGTTCTTAACAGATCTTGCACTGCATAACACAGCCTGAGTTGGACAGGGTTCATGAGCAGTCCCAGCTACTTGCCCATCAATAAAGATGGTGCCCCTGGGTATGGGAACTAGACATGGAGCACCATGTTCCAGGCTCCATTTTGCCCCAGGGCATCTTCTAAGCCTAACCAGCCCAATGCGAGAGATCCACTCATTCATCCTCCAATGTCTGCGCCCTCACCACACCCACCACCACCCCTTCTATGTACAATATCCAATGCATGACAGCACTGGTAGATAGAAAAGGACAAAGGAGGTGGGGAAAACAGGTGAAGGGTGCGGAGAGAAGAGGATGAATAGCATAAGACCGGGGGGGGCAGATAGACACATTCCACAGGCTAATAACCCCCAAACTAAGATGTACCCCAAACAATACTCCTCACTATCCAATTATTTACCAAAAAACAAAATAGAAAATATAAAAATAAAATACACAATCTTATTAAAACAAAATAAACCCACATTAATTCCAACCGCTAAAAAAAATTAATATTCCTTACACAAATCTATCTAATATCATAGTCCTAAAAATAATAAATCAAAATAACAACTAACATAATTCTGAGTACAACATAAATACACAAAACAACAAAATTGCCCTTCCCCAGGACCCTCTCACACCCTGAAGAGGTGAACAAAACAATATTGAATTAAAAATAAAACAAAATAACAACTCATAAAACCAATTGGTGTAAGGAGGCAGATATGGCTAATAATGCAGTCATAAAACTATTTAGGGAGAAAAACAGACAGTCCAAGTCCCAGTGGTTCTCTCAGTACCTGCAGGACTAACAAAATCCCTCAGGAGCTCTCACCCTCTGGGCAGATAGATGTAGAAGATCTTTTCCTCCCAGAATGAAATCAATCGTTCCCCAGACCTCTGGTACTCTCACTGCCAGAGCCAAGGGAAATACTGTTATGACACTCTCACTGCCGGCAAGATAATAAAAATAAAATTTGACCATGGCCCAGGATCGGAGAAGGAGTCCAAGGGATCCTCTTCAGGACCAGTCCACTCTGAAGTCGGGAAGGGCCTCAAAAAATCTGATCCAGGGGGCTGGCACTGGGCTGTGCCAGCTTCCATGAGACCCCCGCAAGAACCCAACCCCAGTAGGTCCCATGGGGATCCCTATGGATCAGAGATCCAACCACCGACTCCCTGGCAGATAGAAACATGGACCCCCGTGCTGCCACAGACCGAAGCATGGCCCACCTGCCAGATCAGGCCTACTCCACCACACTCCAACATGAGCTACTGTTGTCCCCAAATCCACCGCCACAAGTCCAGCGATAAATGTTTCCACACTCCGATATTCAAAGTCCAGTGTCCTTTCAAATCCCCATGTCCAAACTCTTTCTGGCATAAAATCCTTGTGCAGTTCCACCACCCCAATTCATGAGGAATATACAGCCACAAGAACACAGCATGTAAATATTCAGCATTAAAGTGCAAACTGCATCCAGTCCACAGTGAACTGCCATAAGTGAAAAACAATAATGGGGTCAGCTATAACAACCCCAGTGTTCACTTCTGGATCACCCAAGTCACCTCCCAATAATGCGCACAGACTCCCCACGCTCCTCAGAACCACGGCAATAGTGAGAAAGGCAGGGAAAACCAAACTGTTCAACAAGTTTGTTTGTTCATTCCCAATTCCAGCAATTCAGCAACAGCACAAAACGAAATGGTTAAGGACTAAGCAAAGCAAGTGCAGAACAATAAAAATATTAAAATAGTTTAAAACTAAAATGAAATTATGACTGAAACTACAGAGCAGCCAACTACACACCCAGCCTGGTGGCTATCATGAAAACGTTAGCTCCCAGTTCCCTCAGTATCCTGGCGTACACCCCAGCTGACCCCATTGCCTTGTTTACTTATAATGTTGTTAGTTCCTTTAGCACTCTTTCCTCTGCAAAAGGACTTGTGTCCACCTCCTGTTCCACCGTATCTTTATCCTTGAGCTTTGGCTCATTTCCTACCCCCTCATCCTTCCTAAATACTGAGCAGATGAATTTGTTCAGTATATCTGCTTTTTGGTGGTCATCTTCTACATAGCCCCTCCTTCTACCTTCTGCCTTCAGATCGTTCCTTCTGTCTTTCTTTTTTCACTTAGATATCTAAAAAAAGTTTTATCACCCTTTTCCATTTATTTGCAGTCTCATCTGTTTGTGCCTTTGTGCTCCTAACTGCTTCCCTGTCTCTCTTTGCTTCTCTAGGTGAATCTTCCTATCCCCCCTCCTTCTGCATTCTTTTGTACCTTTTAAATACCATCTTTTTTGCTCTCACTTTTTCTGCTCTTTCCTTAGTGAACCATTGTGGACTCCTTTTTCCTCTCTTGTCTTTTTCTGACCTGCTTAACACAGAGGTTTGTCACTTTTTTAAAGCCTTCTTTTAATTTTGCCCACTGTTTGTCGTCTATCCCCCAGTTATCCCTACCAGGGCATTTCTGAGGCATTCTTCTATTTTCTTAAAATTGGCCATCCTGAAGTCCAGCACCCTCACCCTTGTGTAGTTTGCTTCTGACCCAGCTCTTATTTCAAACTACACTGTACAGTGATACCAGGTCTGCAGGTTGTCCCCCACGGTAATGGCAGTCACACTGTTCCAGTTTGTCAGGAATATAGTTCAGATATTATATTCCAATCCTACATCTCACCCCTTGATCAATGGAACTATCAGCAAGGGAATCCACCTTAATAGGGGAACCAGACAAGGCTGTCTCTTGTACTCTTTGCTCTTTTGTATAGCCATGGAACCACTAATCTGCAAAATCTGACAGTCCCCAAAGGTGGAGGGAATCCAATGTGGGGAAGCACTCATCAAACTCCAAGCATTTGTCGATGACTTGCTACTAGCCTTACTAAACCTATGTTCTCCAACCTAGTGGTGCTAGCCATCTTAAATGATTTCAGAGTTATCAGGGCTAAAAGTCATTTGGTTCAAGAAGGAAATTATGCCTCTTAATTCTCTAATTCAGGAAATAACTATAACTCACTCAGGACTTAAATGGCCACTGCAATACATTAAATACATTGGGGTCAAATTACCCTCAAAGTTGACCTCCCTACTAGATTTAGATCTCAAACCTCAGGTCAGTGGCACTGAGGGTTGAGGAGATGGACACCACACCTTGCTCCACACAGGTGACCCGTGTTTGGGAATGGACTCGGGTCACCGGGGGTAGGCTGGGGCAGAGAGGGATTGAGCATCCACAGGACTGCTCTCTCTCTCTGGGGAGGGGGGATACCAGCTGTCAGCTTGCTTGCGACCTCTGGCAGAAGCTGGGGGCAGTGAACTGGCACTGCACCATAGGGGGTGACGTTGGGGCATGACGCCAGATGGAGCACATGTGGACGCATGAGTGCTCTCCTCCTTGGTGTCCTTGCATGTCCCAGTCATGCTGGCCAAGGGAGAAACAGGGAAAACATGGCGCTTTGGATGCAGTGGCTTGATGGCCATCCTGGGGATGCCTGGCCTCGGGGGGCACCACTGCCATTACTGGATCCTGGTTCAGTGGGGAGTGAGGGGGGCTCTCTGCCATGCCACCACAAGGGCAAGCCATGGGGGTAATTGGGCAGTGGGGGCTTCCTTGGGGGGGCTGAGCCAGAACCAGATGGCGGCCTGAGAAAGGAAGGATGCCAGGATGTGGATGCAGACCAGAGGCACCAGACAAGGTAAAATGGATTAACTAAAAAAAAAAATCTCAAACCCCTCCTATTCACACAGGAGACAGAGTTCTGCAAATGGAAAAATGCCCAAACTTATCTTTGCATGGAAGATTTTAACTTATAAGATGTTGGTGTCCCCAAAAGTCCTTTTTTTCTCAGCAGTCTTCTAGTACTCATACCATAGAAAACATTCTGGCAGTTTAATAAATTGTTTGCCTCCTCTTTGTGGGAGGGGATCAAACCTCACTTTAGCCTGCAAAATCTTAGAACACCAGGGAAACAAGGCAGATGGGCATTGCCATGGGAAGGGATTAGACATAGTTTGTTGTGGTTCACCACAAATAGTCAGATGAGACCCCTCTGGCTAAAGGCTGAAGTGTCTACTGTACTTGCTCCACCATGGAAGGAAAAAATAGTAGCTGCTGAAGACAAGCCTCTTACCAGATCTCCCAACTACTTCTCTTTTCCCATCAAACTTGGTCTACTCCATCCAAATTCCATAATTGGAAAACCAGCCACCTGGGGTAATGGGGGCTGTCCTGGCATAACTCTCATTGAATGATTGGTAACAGACTAATTCACTGGCACACCAGGGGAAGTCTAAAGCATTACAGTGGTAGGCTATCTATTATACCATGAGATGGGGACACTTCGTCCCTTTATAACAATGGTGACTATGCATAACATAGCCAAATCTGACTTCTGGAAATATCTTCAGATTAGAGTTGTCATCATGGCTAGAGTCGGAGGGGGGCACACAAAAAACTAACTCTAACCTACCATTAGTGGTGGGCAAAGTGGCCCCAATTCGCTCCGTGAAGTGATTCATGGAGTGAAGGCGAATTCGCGGAGTGCTCAGCAATGCGAAGCGGAGTACATCGCATTACAAATGGGTAACGCAAAGTCCATTGAAAACAATGACTTTACGTTACTTTGCCTTCCCAAACCACTACTCCACCAATTCTTAAGGCGAAGTCCATTGAAAACATTGTACTTTGCCTTACTTTACCTTGTTTTTAAGCTCCAAAGGCGAATTTTGCAGTGTTTCATGGGATTTCAGGTCACATGGGCTCTAGATTGTTCTGCACAGCCTCAGTTTGGGGTAGTGTGTGTAGGAAGCTGTAGGAGACAATCTGCTCTGAGAGCTTTCTGCAATTCAAACCTTCAAAAAGCTGTTAAAAATGCCCTTTTGAGTAATTATTTTTGCTGAAACTTTAGTTCATCGATTATAGGAAACCCTCCTGTGCTCATATCATTGAGCGTTTTTGTTTGTGTATGGATTTTGAATGTTAATGTACAACATTCAGTCTGTGTGCTGAGAGACAGTGGAAGCATGCTTTGGGGGAGGGGTGTATCTCTGGGTAGGTAGATTAACTTGGAGAAAAAGACAGTGCTTTCTGTTTTGGTGATATTTTTCTTGTTTAACTGTGTTAATGTACACACAGTAATATTTTCAATATTGCCATTTTTTTGCTGATTGTTGTGGTGCAGCAGTGCATAATTTTAGTTTGTTTAAAATATGTGGTTATATTACTGAAGTTTTCAATTTGCTATGCATTACTTAGTGTGTGTGTGTGTGAGTATGTGTGTGACACGTGTCATCAAATCAGACACCTTTTATTGTGCCACATAATAATTTCAGCAATGTGAAGCTGCTATCCACTGCAGCTGTGTGATTTTTGTTCTTCTTTGTAGTGTCTTTACTGGTACTAGTACTAGTGACTGTTACTGCAGCAGTACAGTACACTGCCCCCCCCCAGTGTGGCCTGCCCCAACCGGTAAAGGTAATCTTTTCCAGATTTGAATGTCTGATGGCAAGCACCGGTTAGGTGTTGTGCCTTTGTGTCTGCATCTCTTCAGTGCACAGCGCAATCTTAATCTGTCTGTGCATTTGCATCTCTTTAGGGCCCAGTCTCCATCTGTAACTTAAGTCACAGTTGTTTCTTTGGCTTCCTTTCAGAGTACTGGACAGGTGTGGTGCTTAATTCTGCATGAACATTGTACTCATTAATATGTGTTTTTAAGTCAGGACCATCATCACGAGTCACTCGTGATACAAATCACGTTCTTCATCATCACAGTCACAAATGACGATTCACAAACATTCACGTTACGAATCACATTAATTTTTTTCCTACTTACTTGGATGTACTGTAAGCCTGTTTTGTAGTATCTCTCCAGGCTTCACCACCCACCATTGTACTGTACTCATTGATATGTGTTTTTAAGTCTGGGAGTTTTAAGCTACAGCTCATCGGGGCCCGGGAAAGTACAGCCATAGGCATTCACGTTTCTTCATCATCATGGTCACAAATTCAGTCACAAATCACGATTTATGATCATGTCATGAATCACAACATAAATTTTTTTTAATAGTTACTTGGATGTATTGTAAGCCTGCTGGTCACGGTGCTGAATAGGGATGGGATCCACACCTGGGCCCAGGAGAACAGGCACATCCTGCTCCAGAGGACCTGGTGCTGGACTTGGTGATGGAGGTGGTGGTTCAACTAACTCAGAGTCAGGACAGGAGGTGGTGCTGGTCCTGCTTTGGGGGGGCACTCACAAGTTTTGAGCGGTCCAACAGGAATGGGCACCCATGCCCTCCACACATGCACATGGTACAATGCTTACCACTACCACACTCTCCCAAAGCTGCTCCATCCCAGACATTCCCTCACCCTGGTCCTTCTCTCCTACTGAGCTCCCTCAGTCCAAGCAATCAGTACTCACACTGTCACACAACACACACACACAGTCACACAGACACAGAAAAACAACTACTTATAAAGGTAAGAAAAATAAAATTTACAGAAAGAACAAATTAAGTGAAAAAGAGTACAGAAAAGACAAAAAATGTAGCTTCTAAAAAAGCTGTTGGGTCTAAATTAAAGTTTAAATCTCCTCCTTGTTCTGATCTAAAAGTATCAGCAGTCACAAAACACACTCCTCTCTCTCCGTCTGCACAGGAGAAAGTAAAAGTGTCTGCTTGTATGACTCACTTTCTTCCTGCCTAGCTAAACAGCATATGACTTACAGTACTGTAAGCCATGTGATGTGTGGGGGGGGGGGGCTGCCAAATCTGAAACACCAAGTGGATCACTTAGAATCCTAATGAGGAATGCGAAGTCCATTAAAAACAATGACTTTGCCTTACTTCGCATCGCCATTCTGCCTTAATGCGAAGTAGTAATGACAAAGTGAAGTTAGCACTTCGCATTGCCCACTCCACGTAGCTGAGTAGCAACGTGAAGTGCCCACTTTTTGTTCACTTCACCGGTGAATTTTGAATTTGCTGCATCTCTACCTACCATCTCAAATTGCACAATGGACAGCCCAATCTGTCTGAATAAGAGGGAAAATCTGTGACTAACAAAATGCCCCACATACCCTGAAACTGCTGAACTGCATGCAATCTTGGGAAAAGGAGTTGCAGACAATCCCCAGACAATCACAATGGCAAAATATAATAAGAAAAGCCTATACATACTTTAGGGATAGGAGATACCAACTTAACCAGAAAACTAATTTATCATTGGTATCGCACACCAGAGGTCCTTACAAAAATTGGGATTATGTCCACTAACTTATATTGGAGATTCCAGCAGGATGTCGTTACACTATCCTGCATCTTATGGTCATGCCTAACACTAAGATTATGCACCTTGTCACTTCAGTAATGGGCATAATCGTGCCTCCAGATCAAGTTTTTTGGTTACTAGGAGGTACAATGGATAATACCATGATTACTGCTACCCAGAGATTGTGGCATCTCCTGGTAGTGCTAGAGGTTAAGCAGCAGATCCTAATCAAATGGTAAATTCCCTCACCCCCTAGCTTCCAGGAATGGCTTACAGCACTGGCCAAATTAGTAGATTATGAAAGATTGACTCATATGGCAAATAACAACATGGGTAGATTCTATTCTATTTGTAATCCTTTTTTCACATTACATGGGAACCTGAACATATTGGTTTAAATATGAGAGAACCACACCAACTCCTGTTAGTAGGAATTGGATATAGTGGCTTCTATTTCATAATGAACATCTTGTATTGAGTTAGATCATTTTTAGTTTGCATTAGGTAGTTGTTATGTTACTCTTACATTGTTAAAATAAATGAGGAACTGTCCGTATGGCTGAGTGTAAGATACAAACTGGGCTTCAGGATCACTTAATATGTACAGTATATGTATTCAATTAACTTTTTCTCAATAAAAACATGACAAAAGTCAAGTTCAAGTCATATTCCTTTGCTAAGCAATTTGAAGGGAATTTCACTTATACAAATCAACTTTCATACAACTTTATTGGGCAGACATGTTATTGTTTTGCAATTTGCAGTGCCCTGTGCTTCCGTTGTCAAACTACATGTACAAATGTTTTATGGCCTATATTCCATGATACTGTACGAGTTGCTTTGGGCTGAGATAAGCATATTTATGGGTATCTAAAGGACAGTAAAGGTAATAACAGTGAACCCTTACTGTGTATCCCTGCCAGGTTGACAATTCCTGTACCTGTGAAACTGCATGGCCGATCAGGTCAGGAGGCATGGAGTCAGCATGCTGGAGGTGGACCAGCAGATCCCGGCCTGTATAGTGCTGTTTGTACAACACCAGGCAAGTGGATGGTTTGTTACGTCAGCAAGAGGGCAGCCATAACATGTATTTATCCCTCCCCTGACAGGCATACAGAGAATCCAACATCTCCCTGCATCCACAAATTCCAGATCTCCTACGTGTCAAATGGGGCTGGGGAGAGGATGACAGCTACAGGGAACAGTTTCTTAAATATAGTAAACTAACACAGCAGCAGAGCAGGAAATTGCTGTCATTCTAAAGAATGCCATATCCCATGACACCCTGCTCCCAAAGAGAAGGGAATCTACAGTAGTTCTGCCTGTGGGTTCTTATTGGAAGCCCATAGTCCCACTCAGGTCCATCCCACCAGCTGGCCTTTCCCTTTGTGAGGGCCTATGTATCTGCATATCAGCCAGCTGGGGTTAGTGATTATGAATCCCAGCTCAATGTGTCCATCTGGGGTCAGGTGCGTAGCATGCAGCTGTGTAGTTCAGTACATGCCCTATCTGGCATATACTAAGCCCATTGTTCATAGGTTCTGTTGTATGGGAGGATGGGGAGGAGGTTTTAATATTGCTGACTAAAGATGCTAAATAGAGCTGTGCAGAATATAACATTCTGCCTGCAGAATGCCAGTGGAATGACCATTCCAATTTTGTGGAATTCCACAGAATTTTCATGAAAATTCAGCAGAATTTTGCACAATTTTCAATTTTTAGTTATTTCACTATAATTTTACAAGTACATATCCAAATAATACCACATTTGGAATGTAAGCATTACGTCATATCTTACAAGTGTGTTCCAAAATTCAGAGTTGTATATTGAAAGGTGATGAAGTTATGGGTGGCCAAGCATTTAATCAAATTTAATCAAAATTAAATTTTCTGTTATTTTGAGATCATGTTAAAATTTCTTCTCCAAATTTCTCCACAATATTAGGATTTCAAGTAGCACATGACATGCATGTATGCACCATGCTTTAAGTCTCAAGCTTTAATGAGAGCCGAGTTACAGTTAGTAAAATATTTTGCCAAAATTGGGATTTTTGTAATTTTAGTGTATCTTTGAAAGTATTCATTGAAATATTACAAAACATGCCAGGTATACAGTTAAGCACTACTTTTGTATAAGCACATAGTTTAAGATTTCTAGCTTTAAATGGGACTATGTAATAGCCTGCCAAACATGTTGCCAACATTTAAATTTCAGTTAGTTCCCTCTAATTTTAAGACTACATATCCAAATTTAACCAGAGTTGAAACATTTAAATTACTGTACTGCATGGCCATTTTCAAAAAAAAGTTTATATTTTCAGCTTTAAATGGGATTAAATGAAAAGTATTCAAACTTTCACAACATTTAAAAATTTAATTTTGGAAGAATGTAAACTACAAATGTATAAACCCCTGAAACTTTAAAACTAGAGAATGCAATACCATCACATTTGGCAGCTTAGTAGACCTTACATGGGACTGTGTGTGCCAATTTTATTAATTGCTTGCTGTAAGAAACTACAAAATAACATCTCTACTAAAAGTCAAATCCCATGAGTCTTTGTGAAAATTGCAGAATTTCATGAAACATTCCATAAAACTGGAATTTTCTAATTTCACTCAGACTTATCAGGGGGTTCTAATTAAAGGCTAGCAGTATAAGAGGCAGATAGCACAGGGGGTCACCAGGTTCTAGAGTTAGATGCACAGTTTCACCAAAAAATGGACAGCTGAGCTGGATAGACACCCAGGTTGGAGCAAGAAAACAAAGAGTGTTAACAATTCCAACCTGAATTCAGGACATTTAAGGATCACATCCAGTAAATTTATGATCCAGGGAGCCTGGTGCACATGCAAGTCTAGGACTTACAGGTACTCAAAAACTTGTGATAATGGAAGACAATGTCATGGGCAGCAGAAAGAAAGAATTCTGGCTATTCCAACAGAGTAGGTTGATAGGAAAAGAAGTAGGTGACTCATGTTTTAAGGGAGTTTGTCACTGTAAAGAACAAGGAGGATATCAGTGGGAACAGTAGTTCTACTGAATAAATCTGGCTATGCCAAACGAGAAAGGGGATAGTTACCCAGTAAGGAACAGCAAGACTGTAAAAAGCTCAGCCCAGCTTATCAAATGAAGTAGTGATATCTGCATCGTCAATGTTAAATTCCACAAAAAAAAAAATTCTGGATGCTTCATGTACAGAATATGCTATCATAAATATGTGAGAAAATGTTACTAAACATTTTTTTCTTCTGCAAAATTAAAACTGCTTAACCAATGTATCCAGTTGTGTTAGACACCAAGATACTCAGACCATGGGTATGCATGTCAAATGTTAACTCTATGCATGCAAGAGCAGAGAAGTTACAAACATTCACATTTTTGATGGTTTTCAGAAAGGTTTGCAGATATTTACATAGTAAAGTTTTTAATCCCTGTAACTTAAAAATCTCTTATCTAATTCATGCCATATTTAGCTCATTCTATAAACTGTACAAAAAGGTGGTCCATACTAATTTACACATGTCTAGCTCCAAAGGTGAAGGAGTTATATGTAGATGAAATTTCTTAATGAAATTTCCTGAAAAAAATAAAATGACAGGATTTTGAGCACATATAATTTTGAGACAATGCTTCATATTGTCAAGAAATTTTGCACATTGTTAGAACACCTATCATCAAGAAGTCATACCTAATTTAAGATCCCTGACCCACTAGATGGTTACGATATATGCAGATAAAAAATGTTCATGAAATTTCACACAAACAATAAAATGACAACATTCAAGCCCCTATAATTTTGACACTATCCCACCAAATTACATGATATTTGGCATATTTGTGGCCATTGTCCAGAACAATTCACATTCCAAATGTCAGACTTGTAGTTTAAATGGTTATTGAGTTATAGCCATATCACTCAAATTTAAAAATTCCCCCAAATATTTTGGCTTAGTATTTTTTACTTTATGTGTTAAATAATGTTTCACACAAGAAGCACCTGTCTGTATGATGTACTGAAAGTGAATATTCCAGTACCATTTTTTATGGCTGCAGGAGTGGAGCCATGCAATCATTTTGAGATTGCATCACTATAGGAGAGAAGTAAAAATGATCACTGTCTTTTCCTGCAGTGATGACATCTCTCATCCACAGAGCTACAGTCTATTGTTTTCACAGCAGACTCAGCTCCCCTCCACAGTGGTTGGGCCCCCTCCTTGTGCACTACTTTCCACAACTGCGGAAGTGATGGGGTGGCTCCTACTCAGACTGCGCATGCATGAATCTCCTGCATGAGCAGATTGGCTGAGGCCACCATCTTGAGGATGGCAGGTATCTCTAATGCATGGCAGCAGGGCAAGCTCCGGTGCAGTGACAGCTCTGAACTTTTACTCACTCTTGCTGCACAATTGCTCTAGTCAGCCATATGGGCTCTGACCAGAATTTGTTTCCTGATGGCTGCTACCATAAATTAACACCAGGAGAAAGGTGATGAAGTTGATCATGATCCCCCTGCTGGTTACCTGGCACTGTGCCAAAAGACAAGATAAAAACTTAACTTTTCGCGCATTACACATCCCAGATGATGAAATTCTGCAACAGTGGAATGGGCTGCATTTCACTGCATTTCATCATCAGATGAACATATCAGTAGCCAATAGAAATTATTTAATTTCATTAGCCTAAGTATCATTACTGTGCATTAAGTATGTAAAAGGGGCTGTGTGTATCCTGGAATGAGCACGCTATCTCTTTAAATCAAATCTGTTGCAACAGTAATTCTTTGTCTTGTACTATTCTAATTCATCGCCCTATGTTCCCCAACTATCAGGAAGGCCACCTGTAGTTGTTCGGTGTATCCCTATTTTCTTTCCTCCTTTCATTTCTTCTTGCTCTTCCATGTTTGCACTGTGCCCGTGATTACACGTTTAAATCATTTAGCTAGGACAAACCCAGTGAAAGTAGCCCTTATTTGCCTTCTTGTGTAGTTTAGAGGTTGAAACTACAGGGTGAAATGAAAGACAAACTGAGTGTCTTTCTGGCTGCTACTGTCACCCTCCTAGCAAAATAAACTGCAGAGATGATTCTTTAGACAAAATAGAATGTGTGCTCAAAGTAACCTGTAGTTTGGTTCTTCAGTTAATGTTACCTGCAGTTTAAAGTTCAATGCTAAAATGAGGCTGCTTGATGCTTGCTATTTTCTGTGTGATAGACTGAAAATGAGCATGTTTGTCTCCTCAGGCTTTTGCAGCCCATTTTGTTTTGTTTCTTTTTAAAACACATTTCTTTCTGAAAAGAGACTCTTGTATGTTAACAGACTTATGCTTTGTATGCTATGTTTTAGGTAAAAGAAGACTTGTACTGCTGTGCTAGAAAATATAGTCTTACCTATTTAGTGTTTCTTACAGCCTGGGCTCTCCTCCATCCCTCTGACTCTGTTATAGGGCCAGGCAGCCATTTTCTCAGTTTGTTTATAGTCAGAAGTGATGGGAGGAGCCCGACTGTTTGGAAGTGCACACATAGAAAGGATCTGCCTTATTATTATTACTTCTAGCTTATGTCATTGTGTTTCTAACAACCTATTGTAGGTTTTCTTTAACTCTAAACTAAAAAGTAAATGTTCTTGAAAATTTTAGTCTTTAGTTATAAAAAGGGGCGGAGCCTAATTGATCACCTGATCCTTCTCCTGTATAAAAGGACCAGGTCTGGGAGCATTTTTTTTGGTTGGTGATAGGGTGCTGACCCTATCAGACCCCTAGCTCTTTTCTAGTTGGGATTCTGTTTCTGTTTGAAGCTATACTGAACCGTTATGCCATTATTTGATGTCTTCTTGTTTATGATTATTTTCTTTTGACGAAATCAGTCCGCTTTTGTTTATTTCTGTTGTATGAATAAATACTTTTTTTTTTTGGCATCCTGACACTGTGTTGGACTTCCTTACTATCCATGTTTACACTTGGTGTCAGAAGTGGGATAGCAGTGGATATTGTCCAAAAATATCCAGGAGGTGCCAGATGCAGTGGGACAAGGCAGAAGATTCCATGGCCAGTGGTGTTCTGACAAGGACAATGGCAGAGCAGCTACAGATTACACTGAACCCTGGCCTAGAGGATGTAAGAAGTCGAGAGACCAAGACCGAGAAACAAGAGGAAGGAGCTACAGGAGGGGAAGATGTCTCTAGTGGTTCTGAAGAAGAAGAGACTCCCCCCAGTAAGATGGAGGACTTGTTAATATGTTTTTTTGTAAAGCAAATTGATATGAAGAAACAAAGAGAAAGGGACCATCTGCAAAGTGAAGCAAGGTGGGTGGATACATTGCAGGCCATTCAGGCCCTAGGGGCCATTCATCAGAATCCACCTAATAATGGCCCAAAAGACATTAAACTTTCTAAATTAGCAGAGATAGATGACATTGAGGCCTACATAACAACATTTGAGAGGGTGGCTACTGCCTGTGGGTGGCCTCAGGACCAGTGGGTAGTCCGACTAGCCCCCTATCTCACTGGAAAGGCCCAATTAGCTTACAGCCATGTTGAGACTAGACATGCCACTGACTATGGTCATGTGCATCAAGCAATCTTAAAGCACTACGATATAAGCATAGAGACTCATAGACAGAAGTTTTGGACTTTCCGGTATCAGTCAGTGGATTCCCCACAGGAGGCATATGTGAGATTGCAAGAATTATGCAAGAAGTGGTTGCAGCCTTCTGTGAAAACCATGGACCAGGTTATTGAATCAGTTGTCTTGGAACAATTCTTCAAGATCCTGCCACATGATGTGCAGATGTGGGTGAGAGAGCACTGTCCAGAAACAGCAGAGAAAGCAATCAACCTAGCTGAAGACTTCTTGACTGTCCGCCCATCACATCAGAAAGGACATACATGGACTGTGTCTCCTCACCCATGGTAAGGCCTATGCATTCTACTTCTTCTAATAAGGTTTCTAGTGACACTAGTACTGTTAGATTGGATAACCCTATAAGACATTACAATCCTGACATTGTCTGTCATGAGTGTCAAATGAAGGGTCACATAGCTAGGTTCTGCCCAAAAAGAAAGAGTGACCCTACACATCTAACATTGGCCAACTCGGGGCACTACATGACACCAATTACCATAGAAGGGAAGGAAGTGCTTGGACTGGTTGACTCAGGGAGTAGGCAAACTTTAGTCTGGACTGATCTTGTCCAAGCAGAAAATACTCTGAACCACAAGACAGGAGTCACTTGCATTCACGGTGACATGCACTTCTACCCTCTTAAAGAGGTAAATGTGACCATGCAGGACCAAACGCAACAGATACGGGTAGGTCTGGTGCCATGTTTTCCGGTACCTGTAATACTGGGACATGATTTTCCTCATTTTCATAATCTCCTAACATCTGTTACTTCAGTGTGTGCTGTCACAACACGGGCTCAGGCCAAACAGGAACAGTGTATTTCAAAGGAGTTTCCTTTTGAGGAGGAAATGTATGACATGCCTGGGAAAACCAGAAAGTCCAAATGAGAGAAGAGAAGAGAAGAGAAGAGAAGAGAAGAGAAGAGAAGAGAAGAGAAGAGAAGAGAAGAGAAGAGATAAATATCAATGGACTTTAAACAAGGACTTGATAGATGATGAGACATTATTGAAATGTACTGAACATGAGTCTTTTATTAATGATCAGAAACAAGATAGTACATTAACACCCTTATTTTTACAGGTGGATCCTGAGGGGAAGGATTCTATAACTCCCAGGTTTAAAATCCCAAACGAAAGACTGTATAGACAATGTACTAATCCTAAGACTGGGGAATGTGTGGACCAGCTGGTAGTTCCTACACAGTACCAGGCTAACCTAATGTACTTGGCCCATGATATTCCTTGTGCAGGGCATGTAGGGAGGGACAGGACTCTCAGTAGGCTGCTACGGTGTTTCTTTTGGCCGGGTATCCATGAACACGTAGCAGACTACTGTAAGAGCTGTAGTGCTTGCCAGAAAGTGGCTGTTATAAACAAAAAGGACAAAGTCCCTCTGCAACCCTTGCCACTGGTGTCCGTTCCCTTTGAATGGATTGCCATGGATATTGTAGGCCCTCTACCTAAAAGTAAAAAAGGTAATAGGTTTGTGCTGGTGATTTGTGATTATGGTACGAAATACCCAGAGGTTATTCCCCTATGTACTGTTACAGTAGAAAAAGTAGCGGAAGAGTTGCTGAAGTTTTTCAGTAAGGTTGGAATACCCAAGGTAATACTAACAGATAGGGGTACAAACTTTTGTTCCATCTTGCTGAAACGACTCTACCAAGCCCTAGGGGTGGAAGCTGTGTACACCTCCCCATACCACCCCAAACAGATGGATTGATAGAGCGTTTCAATAAGACACTGAAAAAGATGATTCAGAAGTATGTATCAGACGAGGGAAAGCACTGGGATCTCTACTTGCCACTCTTTCTGTTTGCATATAGAGAAGTGCCCCAGGCGTCTACTGGTTTTTCACCATTCAAGCTATTATATGGCAAGAATCCTAGGGGCCTTCTAGATGTCATTAAGGAACAGTGGGAGAATGGTAATCATGTAGAGACACCTACCACCTTGGAATATGTCACCCAGATGCATCAGAGGGTAGCCAAATATGCTCAACTAGCACAAGAACAGAATCGGGAAAAGCAGCAGTACCAGAAAGAGAGATATGACCAGGGAGTAGGGAGTAAACAGTTCCAGCCAGGAGATCGTGTCTTACTGTTACTACCTTCCTCTGACAACAAGCCCACTATGAAATGGCAGGGTCCATATGTTGTACGGAGACAAACTGGGCCTGTTAATTTTGAAATTGAGGTACCAGATATAAGACAGAAAGTGAAGGTGTACCATGCTAACTTACTTAAAAAATGGTGTGAGCGAGCTGAATCTAATGTATCCTCAAATATGTATGTTTGCCCTGTTCAGTCCGAGGAAACTGAGTTGGATCTTGCTTACAAGAGGTTGGACACCGAAAGTATTCAAGCTCCAATGGTAGTTAACCCCGCACTTACAAAAGTCTAGAAAGCAGATCTAGATACCCTGTTACAGCAGTCTGACAGTACTTTCACCTGTATACCAGGGAGAACAGGCAAAATAAAGCACCACATTCATGTAAACCCTACAGATTACCTGAAAAAGTAAAAGATGATGTTGTAAAAGAGATACATAAAATGAAAGAAATGGGGGTGATAGAAGAGACCAACAGTGATTGGGGCTTCCCCATGGTAATTGTACCGAAAAATGAGGGAGGGGTTAGGATATGTCTGGATTTTCGCAAGTTAAATGCAATATCTAAATTTGATGGTTATCCTATGCCCCGCGTCGATGACATCATCAATCACCTCGGTCAAGCCCAGTATATCACCACATTAGATCTCACAAAAGGGTACTGGCAGATCCCATTGGATGTGGAGACCAAGGAAAAGACTGCCTTCAGTACCCCCATTGGATTATTTCAATTTGTAACAATGCCACCTAGTCTTCACGGTGCCCCCGCTACTTTTCAACGGCTAATGGACAAGATTCTTAGACCACACATGTTATACAGTGCAGTCTACCTGGATGATGTGATAATTTTTAGCCCCACATGGGAAGAACATCTGAAACATCTAAATGCAGTATTGAGCACTATTACCCAGGTAGACCTCACCATTAATCCTACAAAGTGCTCTATAGCAATGACAGAGGCAAGATACTTAGGCTTTGTAATTGGCCAAGGACAGGTAAAACCCAAAATAGGGAAAGTGGACGCTGTAGCCAAAAGTCCATGACCAGTAACTAAAAAACATGTTCGGTCCTTCCTAGACTTGGCCGGTTATTACCGGCGTTTTGTCCCTAATTTCGCAACCATTGCTAGTCCTGTGATAGAATTGACTAAGAAAAACAGACCTACAATGGTAGCTTGGTCACCAGCCTGTGAAGAGGCGTTTTGTGCTATCAAAGCTGCCTTATGTTCATCCCCCATATTAAAGAGCCCAGATTTTGGGGGATCACGTGATGAGCTAAGTCGAGCAGGACAGCTCCCGAGCTGCTCCGAGGCCCAGAACTACTTGTAAAAGTTTAAATCTTTTTGGGACAAGTCAGATCTAGCTAACTAAATCCCTTCCCGACTTACAAGACGTTGGTGGACCTAATCGGTGGCGATCTGAAGTGAAAAGGGGATTCCTGGTGGCTTGAAGTTACTGCTCCTGAGGCGCACTTGCGAGCACTGTTCAGCCACGATTAGGAGTTGTAATGGAGCCCGAGATAGCAGAGCCCCTGGCGGGGAGATCACCAGCCTCTAAAAGGCCAAAGCCCCAATCCCCAACCCCCAATGATCAAGAAGAGAAGGTAGGAGAACAATGGGGAGCAAAATCTAGTAATGAAGACTTTCAAGAAATTAAGCAGTTGCTGCAGGGGCTAGTAGTGGATTTTGCAGCCATTAAGCCTGCACTGCAGTCACTAGCTCAAAGAATGGGAGATGCGGAGGTCCGGATCACATCACAAGAAAGGAAAGTATCAATAGTGGAGCAAGAGCTTGCGATGGTCAGAAAACAAATCAAAAAATTGGAAGAAAGGTTGGAGGACCAAGAGTCGAGGAGCCGACGAAATAATCTGATTTTGGCTGGGCTTTCTGAGAAGGCAGAAAGTTCAGACTGTGTTCTTTTCATGCAAGATATGTTGCTTAAACTGTTTGGCCCCATGCCATATGGGGAAGCCTATAATTTAGAGAGAGCGCATAGGGCCCTGAGAGAGGTGCCACCACCGGGAGCCAGACCCCGAGTAATTATAATGCGCTTTCTCAATTATAAGGAAAAAATGTTTGTGTTGGCTTCAGTGAGGCAAAAGAAAGCAATACAGTGGAATGGTGCCACCTTGGGATGTTTCAGGACCAAACGCCGTCAGTAAGAAGTAAACAGAAGGAGTAGGTGGAAATCAAAAGGAAGCTATATTTGGCTGGTATTAAATTCCGGATCCAGTATCCTGCTACCTTGTTGGTCCGGTTACAAGCAGGAGAGAAGAGATACCTTACAGCTAAAGATGCTCTGGAAGGGTTACGAGTGGAATTGCCGGATTTATTCAGAGCATTGAGTTGAGTTGCCTGAGATGAATGGGAGAGTTACATGGAGCCTCGTTGGACTGGGACTGTTGAATTGTTAAGCTGGTTAAACTTAAGTTTGTTACATTTAATCTTAAATGGCTGAACTCAAAGCTCTAACTGGTTGGTATGAAACATGGATACAGAGATAGGGGCAGGAAAAGGTTATGGTCAAATACGGGCTTAACAGAAGGAGATCAAAGGGAGGGGCGCACAATTTAATTTGCCACAAGATGAGGGAAGGAAGGCAATGGTTGAAGGGAGTGTGCACGGGGGGGTTAACATTAATACTGGGGCACTAATGGAAGCTAGGGAACTTGCTAAGTGGGGTGGAAGGTTTAAAGGGATGTAGGGATTGGGGGAGATTACCAAGTGGGTTGTTGGGGGGCCTCGAAGTGGAATGTATGGAAGGGGTCCAGTTTTTGAGGGACAATAACTATATTAGGGGTTGGAAAGAATAAGTCAAGGTTATAGACCATGAAAAGTGTAAGTTATAGTTAAAAAGGGGACACAGAGGATATATTCGAAGGGGATTTGGAATAGTGAGGTTGGCCCTATCTCTGAGAAGGGGCCTTTTTCCGGATACCTCTGTGGGACTATGCTGTTCTCCTACTTCATTATTTGGGGGCCTCGGGGACCACCCCTGCTCCTCCCTACCCTGATTGTTCTGGTGAAGGGAGGAATAGTCGACTAGAGAATGGTTCAGGATATGAGCCCAGAGTATAATGATACCCTGGAGGGATATTCGCCCTAGGACGGGGGGGTTTGATAATTCTAAGGGTGCCTGGGCAGTGCTGCTAAGGTAATGGTAGGTGGTAGGGGGCTATGTGAGGCGGGTTAGGTGAGAGGGGACAGAAATCGGGGTCAAGTGGACAGTAATTGAGGAATCCTCAGTTTAGGGGGGACTATAGAGGGAAGGATAGATTAGTTTAATATGTCTCCCAATAGTTATAATTAGGGCTGGAGACCACTATGGCTTACAATGCCTGAGACGTGGGAAGGTCAGTCCTGAATGATTGGTCAGGGGCCGTGGGTAGAGATGGGGTGGAAGATCGATTAGTCGATTGGTTGAGGGTCAGGGGAAAAGGAGTCAAAGGATAGGGCAAATAGAGCAATGGTTTAGTAGAAGCTTTACAGAGTTTTTTAAGAGGTCCCAGAGAGGAGAAGGTCATGGAGGGCAGGGGAGCGGTACGGGGGGGGAGCTCATTGATGATCCGAGGACTAGAGGACGAGTGATCTAGGGATCAGGGGCAGGGGGTTAGGGGGGAGGCATTGGGGTGGGAGAGAAAGAGAGTCCCTTAAGATAGATGTTAGGAAGGCAGGCTCGGACAGGGTTTTGAGAGTCAATTGTCCCAATATAACTCCTTGGCACTGTTAATGGTGATTATTAAATTGATTTCATGGAATGTTAAAGGGCTCAGGGATATGCACAAAAAACTGATAATCATGAGGCACTTGGATAATTTGGGAGCTCATATTGTGGCCCTACAAGAAACATACCTTTTGACAGAGGAACTGAATAGCCTC
Source organism: Neoceratodus forsteri (assembly GCA_016271365.2). Lineage (NCBI taxonomy): Eukaryota > Metazoa > Chordata > Ceratodontiformes > Ceratodontidae > Neoceratodus > Neoceratodus forsteri. Next base: position 15,017,115 of record JADMNL010000035.1, read on the forward strand.
AAGCGATTATGGGTGGGACAGATTTTCGGGGTAGACAATGAGAGGGCATCAGGAGGAGTTGCAATTTTAATTAGGAAGTCTTGTATGTATAGTGTTGAACAGGTGGTTACAAGAGAGGATGGCAGAGGGATCTATATCTCAGGTTTGCTTTATGGTAGAGCCACCTCGGTGGCTTCCATATACGGTCCAACGCCTCCCAACGCGGAGTTTTTCGTGTCGATAGAGAGGGATATAGCTGGCCTACTGGGGAATGCTCTTATTTTGGCAGGAGATTGGAATGCTTATTCCGATAACTGTAACAACAGGATTCCACCGGCTAGAGGACCGGTAACAAAGGCCCAAATAGCCTTGAATAAACTGTCAGAGGCTTCGGCTCTGGTAGACCCGGCACGGACTCACATGGGTGGACGTATGAGTATGACATTTTACTCAGCGGTTCACAAGACTCAATCTCGTATTGACTTTTTTCTGGTGAATAGGGAGGTACTCATGGGGATTAGGGAGTTGACGACGGAAGGTAGAATTTTTTCAGACCATTCCCCGATTTCATTAGTTTGGGAACCAAAAGTAGGCCCACCCAGACCTTTTCGTTGGAGACTGAGCGATTCGTTAGTGTCTGAACCTGTGACTAAAGATAAGCTTGAGAGAGCCCTGCTGGAAATTATCAAGCAACAATTACCCACGATGACAAACAGGAAACTGGCCTGGCCAGCTTGCAAAGTACTCTTTGCAGGGGTGGCTCAGGAGTTGGCAGCTCAAAAAAATTGGCAGAGGAGGGCAAAGGAGGATTTTATTTTAGGGGCTATCAGCTACTTGACACCTTTAGAGGGGTCCTCGGAGGAAAATGATGGGGAATTTAGAAGTTTAAGGCATGAGCTGGAGGACATGGCCTATGGCAAGATGGATTTTTGGTTGGAAAAGATTAATGCTAAATATCTCTTGAAAGGAGATGTTCCGGGTCAACTGTTGGCGGCTAGAGTTAGGGAGTGGGAGGCAAGTAGAACGGTGATGTCTATCCGATATGATGGGAAGTTAATTATGGATTCCCAGGAGCTAGCAGATACTTTTGGGCGGTACTTTAAGGATTTATACCAGATTGGGAACATGGTAGGGGAGAAGGAGATTAAGACATTCCTAGAGGAGATACCTCTGCCTGTGATAGACCCCTTATAGGCTAGGGAACCGGCAGCTCCCATAGGAGCAGTGGAGATTGTAGAGGTAGTCGAATCCCTGCCCCGGGGTAAGACACCAGGACCGGATGGCCTTATGGCGAAGTTTTATCAGACTTTTATTCAGACTTTACTGCCCCTACTTTAGGACTTCTACAACACTATAATGCAGGAAGGGGTGCTCCATTCTCCCCTTTACCAGGCCTATATTACATTAATCCCTAAAGCGGGGAAGCCTAAAGATGAGCTAGCCAACTACAGGCCCATTGCATTGATGAACCAGGATATTAAGATCCTCACCCAAATATTGGCTAATAGAATCTGGCAGATAGCGCCTGGCATAATTAGCCAGGAGCAGGTGGGGTTTATGCCAGAGAGGGGGGCTCATGACAATTTGAGGAAGCTTCACCATATCCTGAATTATGCAGTGGACTCCCAGATTCCTATAGCTTTAATATCACTTGATGCTGAGAAGGCCATTGATAGGGTCTCTCACTCCTTTCTTTTTGCTACAATGGAGAGGATGGGCTTCCCTGAGGGCCTCCTGAAGGGCATTAAAAATCTATATGCTGCACAGATGGCAAGAGTCCTGTGCAATGGTTAAATTTCGCAGGAAATACAGTTAGAAAATGGGACGCACCAGGGATGCCTCCTTTCCCCGATACTGTTCAATATTTATTTAGAGCCCCTGCTGAGAGCTATTAGTAATGATAGACAGCTAAGGGGGGTGGAAATAGGAGGAAGGGAGTTAAAATTCTCAGTTTTTGCAGATGATGTCCTACTACATCTAAGAGACCCGGTGGATGGATTTAAGAGGATCAGAGAACTAACTGAGCGATTTGCTAAAGTTTTGAACTATAAATTAAATTTGGCTAAAACTCAGATTTTACCCTTGACGCCACATGTATACCGGGCAGACTTTGCCCAGTTACAAACCCAGTGGATGGCAGATAGGATGAGATATTTGGGCATATGGATTACAAGGAACTATGAAGCAGGGGCCGAAACAAATATGGAGGAGACAATTTCAGCTATTAGGGGATTTGGTAAGATGGCATAAGTTAGCTCCCTTAATTTCATGTGCGTATTGTAGCTTGCAGCTCATTAAGATGAACTCATACCAAGGCTGCTATACCCGCTATATTTAGCTCCATATAGTATCCCCAAGAAATGGTTCAGACTGATTAAGAAGTTAATTTCAGATTTTCTGTGGGACCGTAAACCACCTCGGAAAAAACGATCTACGATTGCCTTCGGGAGTGGGAGGAATCAAGCTACCAGATCTCCAAATGTATTATGTGGCAGGTCAGTTGGGTTTAATGGCTTGGTGGGGCAGGAGTATATAGGGAGAAGTCTGTGTTCCAGATTGGTTACACTTAGAAACCCAAATATTAAGAGAGGCAGGCCTATCCCCAGAGGTGCCCTTATATGCCAGTTTAGCTGTTTGTGTTAAACAGAAGATGGGAAGCCCAATTCTGAAGACGGCAGAAGCTTGGTGGTCATTTTTGACTGTGGCCCAGAGAAAAGAGCAAATGAGGGCCCAAGAACAACCACTTATGGGCAACCCCAACTTAACTATAGGCAACAAGGTAATTAGAGGGAAATGGGCTAACTGGGTATCGGGCTTAAGCCTAAAGGAGGTCTTCCAGGACAATAGGGTAGTCCTTCCAGTACAGTGCAATAGAATGCCCTTTTTCTATAGACTGCAACTCACATGGGTGCTTGAGGGGACACTAAAGAAAACAGGGGGCCTCTCAGATCGTGCATTTAAGTGGGGCGAGTTGAGGGAGATTGACCTGAAAACTAGAGCTCTGTCACAAATTTATAGAATTTTGTTGGGTTTTTTTTGGCCGAGTTCTCCTATAGTAGTGCCATATTGGGACAATAAGTTGGCGCCTCGAAGCATTGACTAGGCTAATGTATGGAAGAGCATCAAATACATAGTGATACCTAAATATAGGAGCTTACAATTTTTTATTGCTTCTAATCTATATTTTACCCCAGTGAAATTGTGTGAACAAGGCCTCAGACAGACACACCTGTGTTTTAGATGTCAGTTAGGGAGAGGAGACTTATTACATGTGCTGTGGAGCTGCAGTAGAATTCGGCCCTTGTGGGATGAAATTAGGAGGCGGATGGACCCATTGTTGGACTATTCGGAGTTCATAATACCGGAGATATGTGTTTTGGGGGACTTTTCACAAATCGAGGGAGCTACACCTAAATATCATGTATCTCTGATGGTAATGGTAATTAAAGCGTATGTGGTCCAACACTGGAAAGATGATCAACTCTGTGGGTATAATCATTGGGTGGGAGATCTTAATGGAGCTCTATCTAAGATTAAGAGACATCTATATTTAGAGGGGAGGAAAGGGTTATATGCTAAAAGATGGGCAGTACTGGAGGCCATTTACTCCCAATAGGGGCCTTTTGACTGGACTTGGATCTGTCTGTCGGGCTGTGACTAGCTTATGCTGAGCTGGAATGAGATTATAGAGATGTTAAAGGGGTTTGAGGACTACGTTACACATGAAGGTGGATTGGAGGGGTCTTGGGGACTCTTGCGGAAATAAGAACACTGGGTCTGCTACAATGATGGGGGATGGGGACTCTCTCTCTTTCTGGGGGGGGGCTCAGGGAGGTGTCACCCCTCGAGGAGGTATTAAACTTTATAAAATGGGGCCAAGGAACACCTGCCAGGTTGTGGTAGCTATTTAGGACTAAAGGGAAGTGGTTTGATTTGTAACTGGCCTTATGATGCTGTTTTTATACAAGGGTGTTGTTTAACTTAAAGCTAGTTTTGGTGGGGGGGACACCATTTCTGAGCATGTACATGGTTGTAGTGTATATAGTTTACACAGTCAGTTTTTGGGCTGTGTGCCTGGGTTTCCAGGTCTTTCTGTATGTTTGTCTTGTATTTTATCAAAAGTTGAATAAAGAGATGTTTAAAAAAAGAGCCCAGATTTTGCCAAACCTTTTATTGTGCAGACCAACACTTCCAATACTGGTATTGGTGCTGTCTTATCCCAGATACAGGATGGAGAAGGGCATCCTGTAATCTATATAAGTAGAAAGCTGCATCTGAGAGAGACCAAATATTCTGCTATAGAAAAAGAGTGTTTGGCCCTGAAGTGGGCAGTAGAGACTCTGAGATACCATTTGTGGGGTAGAGAATTTGAAGTGTGGACCGATCATAATCCTCTTTGTTGGATCCATATGATGAAGGAGAACAGTCCGAGGATTATGAGGTGGTACCTGGCTTTACAGCCATATAAATTGTCAGTAAAACACAGATCTGGGACCGCAAATAGCAATGCAGATTTTATGTCTCAGTTTGGGGCAGATATAAATGTACAGACAGAATTAGACCTCGGGGTAATGATTGATAAAATAATCAGAGGGCAACCTCTGAATTAGTTTTATTTGAGTTTAAGGGACCCCGAGGTGGAGCTTTGGGAGTGGGAGGGCTGAAGCTCCATCTCTCCTTGTGAGAGATCTATTTCTTCTGTCTGTAAGTAAAAGCAGTAAAGAAAAAGGAAAGTTCCTTTAGAGAAAGCCCTGTCTGTTGGCTTCCTCTTAAGTGGGAAGGAGTATGTAATAGGGGCTGTGTGTATCCTGGAATGAGCACGCTATCTCTTTAAATCAAATCTGTTGCAACAGTAATTCTTTGTCTTGTACTATTCTAATTCTTCTCCCTATGTTCCCCAACTATCAGGAAGGCCACCTGTAGTTGTTCGGTGTATCCCTATTTTATTTCCTCCTTTCATTTCTTCTTGCCCTTCCACGTTTGCACGGTGCCCCTGATTACACGTTTAAATCATTTAGCTAGGACAAACCCAGTGAAAGTAGCCCTTATTTGCCTTCTTGTGTAGCTTAGGGTTTGAAACTACAGGGTGAAATGAAAGACAAACTGAGTGTCTTTCTGGCTGCTTCTGTCACCCTCCTAGCAAAATAAACTGCAGAGATGATTTTTTTAAACAAAATAGAATGTGTGCTCAAAGTAACCTGTAGTCTGGTTCTTCAGTTAATGTTACCTGCAGTTTAAAGTTCAGTGCTAAAATGAGGCTGCTTGGTGCTTGTTATTTTCTGTGTGATAGACTGAAAATGAGCATGTTTGCCTCCTCAGGCTTTTGCAGCCCATTTTGTTTTGTTTCTTTTTAAAACACATTTCTTTCTGAAAAGAGACTATTGTATGCTAAGAGACTTATGCTTTGTATGCTATGTTTTAGGTAAAAGAAGACTTGTACTGCTGTGCTAGAAAATATAGTCTTACCTATTTAGTGTTTCTTACAGCCTGGGCTCTCCTCCATCCCTCTGACTCTGTTATAGGGCCAGGCAGCCATTTTCTCAGTTTGTTTATAGTCAGAAGTGATGGGAAGAGCCTGACTGTTTGGAAGTGCACACATAGAAAGGATCTGCCTTATTATTATTACTTCTAGCTTATGTCATTGTGTTTCTAACAACCTATTGTAGGTTTTCTTTAACTCTAAACTAAAAAGTAAATGTTCTGGAAGATTTTAGTCTTTAGTTATAAAAAGGGGCTAAGCCTAATTGATCACCTGATCCTTCTCCTGTATAAAAGGACCAGGTCTGGGAGCATTTTTTTTTAGTTGGTGATAGGGTGCTGACCCTATCAGACCCCTAGCACTTTTCTAGGTGGGATTTTGTTTCCGTTTGAAGCTATACTGAACCATTGTGCCTTTATTTGATGTCGTCTTGTTTATGATTATTTTCTTTTGATGAAATCAGTCCGCTTTTGTTTATTTCCATTGTATGAATAAATACTTATTGTTTTTGGCTTCCTGGCACTGTGTTGGACTTCCTTACTATCCACGTTTACACAGTGACACTGGGTTTGTGTCACCCAGGTCTTCTAAAGTATCTGCATATTATGCAATTAAGCATAAAGTCTTTCTACTGTAACATCTCTATTATAAATAAGCATTTGTCAATGCCAGATTTTCGCCACTAGTATAGAAGCACTGTGGTGCTAGATGCTTTGAGTGACTATGCAGAGTGAATGGTAGCAAAAGATGTGGTGGAAGAGGGTTAAAATTAGACATTAAGTGTTAATGTAAACTGCCTTTTTAACTTCAGATTATTTAGATATCCATAAAGGAAGCCAAGGACTGTGAAGAGAGGAGAGTGAGTGAGTTCTGCTCTTGTAGTGTAGACGTAGCGCAACTGACAGGTGTTAATGGTAGTGAATGATGTGCTACAAGAGGTTTAAAATCAGTCATCTTCTGTTAAAAAAAGTATATAAACTTCTTTTTAAGTTCATCATGCATCCAGGTACACATGAACTTGTTGATATGAGAGTTGTTAAACAGGCGTGTGATGCGTGCCAGCCCAATGACCAGCAGAGCTGCAGGGGCCGGTCTGAGGCAGGCAAATCAGCAGGTAGTGTCCTAATGACACTGTTTTGCTGACGGGACTTGTCTTGACAAACATTTCAAAGGATAGAGCCAATGCTGTGTGCGGCTCTGCCGTTTGAAATGCAAGCCCTTCAGCTGCGGCATAGTGTGCCTTTCCTCTTTAAACAATTTCCCTGTTCACTTCAGCCTCTTAATTTGTCTTCCCTGGTTATAAAATTTCCCCATATCCTGCTGCAGGTTAGCGTGTCTTCCCAGGTTAAACAATTTCCCTTTCCCTGCTGCAGCTCAGTGTGTCTCCCTGGTTAAACAATTTTCCTGTACCCTGCTGCAGCTGAATGCATCTTACCTGGTTGAACAATTTCACCATTCCCTGCAGCCCCTTAGTGTGTCTTTCCTGGTTAAACAATTTCTCTGTTCCCTTTCTGGCACCAGGATGCCCACTCCTGGTGTCAGATTGCATCTGTCTTCATCTCCAGCTGACATCAGGGAGAAACAATCCTGCATTGACATCCCCCCCAGCCCACCATTATTGTAATTTGTGGCACACTGGAAGCCCACCCCAATGTGTCTAAATGTATAAGTATTCTTTTTACCTGTAAATGAAGAAAACCTTCGCTCATGCACTTTTACTATTTTTTTCAGCTGTAAAAATGAAAACCAGCCTTCGTTATCTCCACCTATCTCCCTCCCTCATCCCATCCCTCCCTCTGTGCACTCACCTAACTGCACCCCCTTTACCTCATGCTTACCTCAAAGGTTGGCTAATGCAATCTTCTGTGGAGCGGGACACGTTGGCACTTTTCAAAGCTGACCGGCAAACTAAAAGAATTCAAGGTAAGCCACATAATGGGAATCAATGAGGGTTTCAACTTACCTTGTTATCTCAGCTATTTGTAGGAATTTGGGGCCCATATTTTCAAAATTGGGTTCTTGGGACCCCACTTTGTGGACATGTTAGTGTCATTTCGTTCCTCAATCCTGAAAGGAGATTTCATGGTTGCTTTGCAGAATCACCTTTTGGGACCGAGTAATGAAACAACAGTATCACTGTTCATGAGGTGGGGTCCCAGAAGGTCCATGTTGCAAATTTGGTGAAAAAATTCTGAAAAAATACTATGTTACAAGCATGTATTGTGCAGTTTCTATGCATGCTCATAACTTTGCCAGTTTTTAATATTTTCACTCCAGATTTTCATCATTGCCATTTTTTCACACCCCCTTATGAACAGTACAGCTGCCATTTTTTACATCCTGCCTGAAATACTTTTTTACACCAGTTGCACAGAATGGCATGGTCATTGTGCAAGATTAACTTTTGGGATACAGTAACAAAATCACAGTACCACTGTTCATGAGAGGAGGTCTCAAAAAACCCATGTTGAAAACTTGGTGAAAATATTCCAAGAAAAATGATCGCGTTACAGGCGTACGTGACACAGTTTTTATGTACAATCATAACTTTGCCAGTTTCTCATATTTTCACTCCAGATTTTCAATATTGTCATTTTTTCACACCTACTCATGAACAGTACAACTGTCATATTTCACACCCTGCCCAAAATGTGTTTTAGCACCTGTGGCACCGAATGGTGCAGTCACTGTGCACAACATCATCTTTTGGGATTGAGTAACAGAATGGTAGTGCCACTGTTCATGAGGTGGTGTCCCAAAAAGCCCATGTTAAAAATTTGGAGTGAAAATACCAACAAACATCTGGGGTGTTAGGGTTTCCAACTGTAATACCTCCCCACCCCCGCCATGTAGAGACTAACAGGCATCGGGGGGGTGTTTTGGAGTTGTCTGCTGTAATGGTCACACCATTCCACCCCCACCCTGCAGCCGGTGACCAGCATTGGGGTGTGCCTTGGAATCATTGGCCCCAAAGTTCACCCTATTCTCCTATACTGCACCCATCTCACCTTATTTCATTATGGGATGGGGTGAACATTAGCGCCAAAGACCTCAAGGCACACCATGATGCCTGTCAGTGTCTGTAGGGTGGAGGTGGAATGGCATGAGCATTATGGCCATTGACCCAAAGGGACAATCCCAATGACTGTCAGTCTCTGCAGGGTGGGGGTGGGGCATTAGGGTTGGAAACCCTAATGCCTCATTAAGGAAGTAAATCAAAGAAGGGATGTTTGATGTCACCTACCTTGATTTCAGCAAAGCCTTCAACAACATCCAACATAGAAGTCTGATTAACAAGATGAGCAGTCTGGCAATGGGACACAGGCTGATAAACTGTCTGATGGACAGGAGGCAAAGGGTGGTAATGGGATCCAATCTGGGGGAGAGGGGGTGACCAGCTGGGTACCTCATTGGTAAGTCCTGGGACCAGTCCTGTTTAATGTCTTCCTTACAGACATTGCAGAAGGGCTAGAATCAAAGGTCTGCCTGCCTGTTTGCAGATGACACCAACATCTGTAACAAAGTGAATACTCCAGAAGGGGTTGAGAAAATGAGCAGGGATATGGAGAGGCTTAAAAAATGACCTGAGGAGTGGTATCTGAAGTTCAGTGCAAAGAGGCCCAAATAATGCACCTGAGAAGAGGGAAACCTGTGGAGAGTTACAGGATGGGGTGGAGGTGCTGATGATCACCAAGGAAGAAAGGGATGTAGGACTTATCAGGTCTGATGACCAAAATGTGTCTAAGCAGAGCACACATGTTGCAAGGACAGCCAGTGGCATGCTGGGATGCATAGGTAGAGGTATCACTAGCAGAAGATATGAGGTGGTGATGCCATTGTATTATGCACTAGTGAGGCCTCACCTACAGTATTTTGTGCAAAATCTGGAGACTGTAAATGCGCAAGGACGTTGACAGGATGGAGACAGCCCACGGAAAGGCAACCAAGATGGTACATGGCTTGCAAAAAAGAACATATCAGGAGAGATTAAAAGTACCTCAACATGTACTTATTGGAGGAAAGGAGGGAGTGAGGGAACATGATGGATACGTTCAATTACCTTAAGGGAATAAACAAGGTGCAGAGGTGGATATCTTTCAATACATCAAATGTTCAGCATTGACAAATGCTTTTTTTATCATACAAAATAAATGAAAAACATCCATCATTGTCTGCTGTGTAACCCCCCTCCTCTAAACAGTATATAGACACTGACAGCACCCGATCCCCCAGTGTCTTTATCTGTCTGTCCACTGTGCACTGTGTAAACCCCTCCAAACAGTATGCAGACGTGAGGGGTACCCAATCCCCTCGTGTTAACTGTCCATCTATTGTCTGCTGTATAACCTCCCCCAAACAGTATACAGACACTGGAGGTGTCCAATCCCCCAGTATCCTCATCTGTTCAGAAAACTCCCTAAAAAATGAAAAGTGTCCCTTGTCTTTTGTTTCTCCTGTAAAAAAGAAAACCGTCCATTGTTGTCCATTCCACCGTTATCCAACCCCCTACCCTCCCACTAAGGACCCACCAGCCCACACACCCAGTACCCCATACTTACCCACTGGAGGTCTGTTGCTGTATTCTACCTTGGATTGCAGGCATTGCTTTGCTCTTCAAAGCCCAACCTCGAATTGAGGTAAGCGCTTTAATGTATTTCAATAGAGTTTTCAGCGCTACTGTATTTCAATAGGGTTTTCAACTTACTAGCATAACTTGCCCATTTTTAAATATTTTGGCCCCAAATTTTCAACATATGTTTTTTGGGACCCCACCTCACAAACAACTTCACTGAAGTAATTTTTGTACATCCCTTCCATGACACCAGTGCACACTACAAACTGTCAGCATTGACAAATTCTTGTTTTAAGTTAAGATTAGTTAGATATCTGAAACAGAAGCCACCAAGAGTAGACCAGTGCTTCTATAGCCATAAATAGATAGACATACCTTCTTGCATATCACCAGGGAATTGGGTAAAACAAAGCTATAGGATCACATTGTGAACTGTAAGTGAGGAATAACAAACATGACAGTAGGGGTGGTCAAAAGTTGCAAATTCTGCTTTCACTGAACTTCTGTAAAATTTTGGAACTTTTGCCACTGGTGAAACTGGGGTTTTCTGCAGATTTTCTGTGAGTTCTGCAGACTTTTATTGTGAACTGTGAAAAACTGCATATAAACTGTAGAATTTATTCTATCCACAGTTTAACAAACTGTCAGTGAATGAGTGCCTGCTTGTACAACCATGTGGTCATTCCCTGACAATTCTCAGGGGCAGTGTTGGGGGGAACAGGGTGGTGGCAGATGAACTGTCAGGGTAGGTGGGGTCCACTAGACACCAGGGAATTGGAATTACTTTTTATTTATAAGGGATCAGGGACTGGGGTGTCCACTAGACACCAGGGAATACTGGGAATAGAGGGGGATGAGTCGGTGGACTGCCAGCTGTTATTTGTGGATTAAGTAATCCAGGATAGGGAGGGTGTCTGTTAGACACTAGGGAAATAAAATGCTTTTGGAGGCTATGATCAGTGGGTGGGGGCCACTAGGAACCAGGAGGGTCTGAAGGGAGGCGTTGGAGGTATTTATTTATTTAATGGGGGGATCAGTGGGGATGGATTAATGAATTAACCTCTGGTTAAAAAAGCCTCAGAACTGATCACTGGCAGTGATCCATTCTGTGGATCTTTTCCCACAGTTTAATAAATTAACCTGCTGTTTGTATGCTTATTTTGCAGTTTTAAAGTGTAATTTCCATGAAAGTTGTGAAAATGATTTCCGAACCTTCATGGAAATGAAATTTGCACTTTCGCAGAAATTCCGCCCGTGGAATTTTTTTTTCATACATCCCTACATGACAGGGTGTGTGACAATTCTAAATTATTGCCCACCCCATGAATCCATTGAAAATGGTGACACAGACTGAGTGACTCAGATATGAGTGAATCAATCTCAGCACCTGTAATGTCAATGACCTAAAAGGGTAGCGAGGGGGAAGGTCAGGGTAAAGGGAAGAGCAACAGGCATACCAGAAGAGGAGGGAAGATATGTGAGGGGTGGTAAGATGATAAGCCACTGAGCTGTCTGTGTGGCATGGTGGTGAGGTCGGCTGGCTACAGTGGGGTGGGTGCAAGGTTTGGAGTTGGGGTTGGGGAGGAGCACAATATTTTGTGCTTTTTTGGAGTAGGAGTTAAGTTTTATTTTTTGGTCAGTTCTCCCCCTCTCCAACATGCACCCCAGGTTTGTTATTATTAGTGAGGGGTGATGGGTGGCATACAAGGGGGTGTGGGGTTGAAGCCCCTCATAAGTAATAAGCGAGTTGCTGTGGTGCGGTGTACATCATCATTTTTATTAACAGCGATTGTGGTTTTACATGTGCCATTATCACATAGAACCCACACCCCAGTGGGTTGTGAGGCATGGGGTGCAGCCAAGTGCCTTCAATCACCTGGGAAGTGTAATATACGATTCGCATAACAAATTGTAAGCAAGCAATAACACACAGCAGGGTGTGTGTCAATGTTAAATTGCCTCATATGGAAAAGATCTATATATTTTTTTAATATCTTAAATATATCCTAGTGTCCTTAAATATATCTCAAATATATGTCAGATATTAGTCATAATTTCAGATATATTTTTAGATATATTCAAGATATTCACAGAATGATTCAAACACGTCAGATATTATTCAGAGTATTTAGATATATTTTCAGATATATTCAAAATATTCACACAAGTGTCAGATATTAATCACAGTTTTCAGATGTTTTCAGATATATGTAAGATATTCACAGAATGGTTCAGAATGTATCATAAGTTGGAAACATTATATATATATATATATATATATATATTATAGTGGCGCGGGGTTGGGGTTGAGCGGCCAATTACATGCTAAAGTCAAATGTTTGAACTTCAATAACTTTGGACCCGTTCAATGGATTTGCTTGAAATTTGATAGATACGTTGGGATGCACCAGGTCTCTTGATTTGCCAAATTGTGTTTCTGTCGGAGTGCTGGTCTTCGTGTATGAAAGCACTGAAAAATGCAAAATTATCCATTTTTGGAGGCACCTTTTGACATTCATAATGTGGTCCTGCACAGCCATTGTGTGGCATGCCACTCCGCAAGATGGCTCGTTTGAAAGAGCTTTGGTGGCCGAACATGCAGATTTTTGTTTGGTGAAAACATATTAAGGCATTCAAAAGGTATGGCACTTTTAAGTTCCCATTATAAGTCAACGGGAAAATTTATATGTATATCTTGCGATCAAAGAATGGGAGTTTTGGCCATCTGGTCCCACCTGGCAGTCAAAGAATTTGCAGCCTCACAGTTCAAGAATCTTTGTTCCTGAGGATTTTCAAAATTCTTTGATCGTGAGGTCCGCCATTTTGTTTTTTATTTTCCATTCGGAAAAACACAGATCTCTCGGCTCAGATGTCACTTCTGAAGTAAAACTCTGATGGGTTTTACTAAGGGGGCTCTGATCTATTGAGCCATGCCTTTGGTTTCATCCAAATTGGTCAAAAATAGAGTTATAAGATTTTAAAATCTTACTTCGCGGCTCGCTAACGATCTTTGATTGTTAGCCTGCAAATTCTTTGATCATGAGATTCTTTGATTGCGATCTTGCATTGCGACCTAAAAACACTAATATCTTGGCTCAGGGGTGGGCTAGGGACAAATGAGGGTGGGTTTTGCTCAAGAGGATCAGTTCTATCGGGGCATGCTGGTGGTTTGGTTCAAATCAGTGAAATATTCATGTCTCACCATTTTTAATTCTTTGTTCATGAGCCTGCAAATTCTTTGATCATGAGATTCTTTGATTGCGATCGTGCATCATGAGAGAGGGATGAGATGGCCCAATTTAAAAATCAATTTTCTTAGCCCAGGGGTGTCCTAAGAAGTCAAATGAGGGTGGGTTTTACTCAGGGGGCTTCGTTCCGTTGAACCATGGTGGTGGTTTACTGCAATTCCTTCTGTTTTTTGATTTACAATACTTTTAATTCTTTGTTCATGAGCCTACAAATTCTTTGATCGCGAGCCTGCAAATTCTTTGATCGTGAGATTCTTTGATTGCGATCATGCATTGTGAGAGAGGGAGGGATGAGATGGCTCAATTTAAAAATCAATTTTCTCAGCCCAGGGGTGTCCTAGGAAGTCAAATGAGGGTGGGTTTTACTCAGCGGGTTTCATTTTGTTGAACCGTGATGGTGGTATACTGCAATTCCATCATTTTTCTGATTTATAAGATTTTAATTCTTTGTTCGTGAGCCTGCAAATTCTTTGATCGTAAAAGATGGACAGATTTTTTATAATGGAATAGATAGGGAAATGTTACCAATCTTTAACATTGAATATCTCGGAAATGGTTTGGTCTTTTTACTTGAAATTTGGAGGGTGTTTACGGCATGTCCTCTAGATGTGAATTATGGTATTTACATGTCAGACAAAATTTCTTTTGTGGAGATATTGCGTGACGCACTTTACATGTTGCAGACAGTGTTTTGCCTGTAGTGGTGGCTTGAAACTGATAGGATACCTAGCCTTAGTGTCATGGATGTAGTTTTCAGTTGTTGTCTGTGTTAGATGTCAACAGGTGCGGAACTGTGCCACTCTGACAAATGAAAATTTCAAATTTTGATATGTCATATCTTGGACATGGTTTGGTCTTTTTACTTGAAATTTGGAGAGTGTTGACGGCATGTCCTGTAGATGTTAACAGAGGTGTTTACGTGTCAGACAATATATTTTTTAAGGACATATTGTGTGGCATAGTTTACATTTTGTGGACAGCATTTTCTATTGTTCTACTAGATTAACATTTGTTTGGTGGCTGACTTTGCTGCTGTGAATGTACTTCTTAGTCATTGAGTGTGTAATGTGGTCTGACACTTGCAAGTTGGTGGGAGGGCCCCACTCTCCCACCAACTTGTGCAACTTTCTACTTTTCTATTCTTTCTTAAAAAGTAAGGCAATTCTATGCAAAAAACGTTGTTAATGCATCAGTTAAGGTTCTTCTACAGTGACAAAAGTGAGTAAATTCGACGTTAGGGTTCTCACCCCTTGCACCCCACCCTACCCCCACCAGCAGGCATCAGGATGTGCATTGGGGTTGTTGGTCCGAACTCTCACCCCATTCTCCTACACTACACCACTTCAGCTTGTTTACACATGGGATGGGGTGAGAGTTAGGACCAATGACACCAACACACACCCGATGCCTGCTGGTGGGGTAGGGTGGGGTGCAAGGGTGGGAACCCTAATGCCAAATTTCCTCACTTTTTCACTGTAGAAGAACCCTAACTGATGCATTAACCAAGTTTTTATGCATAGAATATATATATACATATATATATATATCTATATTTGAAATATAGTTCTTTAAATTGTTTGTACCATCTGTTCATGCAGTTCTAGTTTAACCAAATACATATATATATATATATTTAATATTCTGAATATGTCCAAGATATATATTATGATTTACCGGTGCCTATTTACTTTTTTGAGGCCCTTATCTATGGTAATTATCATAGAAACCCTAAAATTATATTAACAAAATATGTTTAAATTATAAAGACTTATATGAAAAAATACCCAACCTTTAAAAGAACAGTTTTGAACTTGGGTAAAGCAGTTTATACCTTTTTGGTTGTCAAAGGCCCAATTGGCTCTGCCTCATGCCCAATAATGTGCGAATTCTTTTCATAATCTATGTTATCATTGGTCTCTTGTGGATCACCAGCAATTGTTTCATATAAGCCCATATGGAAAAGAATGATACTGTATTTTGTTAATATCTAGATTACATCTGAATATGCCAAATACATCAGATATTTCAGATATCTGTGCATTTTTCCAGTTATACTTTAGATATCTGCAGAATTCAATGAGGTATGTCTTATACTTGGCATTGATATTCTAAATGTATATGTTTTGTTATACTGTCAAAGAAAATATTTTGTTTTACCTTTTAATGTTTTTATGGACTCTAAAATGGAAAATCATTGTAGTTTTATGCAAGCATAATTTTACCCTGGAATTTCTACAATAAGTGCATGTTAGCAAACATATATGTTCAATGTATTAGAGATTTGTATTATGAGATATATTTCATATATGTTAAAACAGATTTGGCCTGATATACATCTGGAAAGTATCTGTAATATATGTATTACATATACAGATAATACATTGCAAATATATGTTTCAAATAGCAAATAAATATGTTTTACAGTTTATAAATATGACAGGAATATAGATTACATATACATTTAAAATACAAATAGGCTATATCCTGTAAATATATGTTGAATGCACAATTTCTACATAAAAAATAGAATGCATGACCAAAGCCAAAAGTGGCAATACATATAGTAAAAGTCAGACCTCCCCACAGGACTGGCATTTTGTGCTGTTTCCATGCCTTTCAAGAATGTGTGAAATATTTGTGCTGTGAGAAAGTCTATTTTCACTATAGCTACTTTTGGCTTTAGTTAATACCATAATACGTTAACAGGGTGTAGTCATGCTGATAACGCTACTCTTCAGGTGGTTGGCAGGTCACAGGCCGAGTGCATCCAACAACTGAGGTGTGATGTTATCCCAAATGACACATACCCTGGAGGGCATTATTGCTATTATACAATGGCTCGTTGTTATATATAAAATAAAAAAATAATTTTAAAGAATTTTTTTATTAGTGTGGAAAAATATTTTTGTTTCTTAAGAGGAGATGCAAAAAAAGAAAGTAGGTTCCATAATGTCCATAATGATGGCACTAGACCCATGATGTTGTGCTGGGAGAACATCACGGGTTCAGCCTAAGACTGACCAATCAGAGTCCAGGATTTTTTCTTGCCATTGTATAATTTTTTTTTTTGCTCTACAAATAAATGTTGTGATGGAAAATCCAAGACGTGCCTTCTGGAGCTTCTGCTGTCAGTGAAATATGAATCTTGTTTGCTTGCAAGATAACATATGTAAAATATATGCATATATATTTTGTATATATATATATATATATATATATATATATATATATATATATATATTTATGCAAATGCTTGCTATGGTACTGTGTACAGATTTGCATAACTAATTTGCATATTTCAAATGTACAGTTTATCAACCAAAAGCATGGTAATTTCCATTTTTAAAATAGTTTTGAATTGATAGCATAAGCTTACAAACCAGAGAGAAAGGAAAAAAGCAAAAAATAAGTACATGTTGGAATTCACCCTGACATAAAAAGAAACCAAACGGGGCGATAAATACGAGTCTTACAAAATGATAAGTTCAAGAGATAAGTTGTACGTGTAAGTATATATGTGTAATCTGTAAATGAGTAGTAATGGTGCATTAATAATTATACAATGGCACAAAAAATACACAGAATCCTACATTTTCATTGGCTGGCTGGCACCTTTGCAGCATTGTAAATGCTCCAGCATACTCACTGGAAAAGGTGCTAGCCAACCTGATCTCATGCCACCAATAAAAATGTCCCTATGACCCCCCAAAGCACCCGAAATTGCCGCCATATTGAACGCCACTTTTAAACACACTACCACGGTAAATTTAAAAAGCCTTGACTTCCACATTCCATCTACATAATGAAAACGAGCTAGAAAACATCTTCAGTACTGAAAAATGACTTCTCCAACATAGAAAATATGCCTGAAACCCCAACATTAAATCTTAAACTCTACCTACTACTCCGATAGTGACCCAGCTCAGAGAACAGCTGCACAGAAACCGCAAGCACCCCATGAGCAGAACACATAGATCATGAAACAGTTCAACCAGCACCTGGTGATCTGAAGACTTCAGAAAATCAGGGCTATATACAAATACAGAACTATTTTTCTCATTGAAAAATAAAACTATTAAAAAAATCATTTAAAAACAAATATATATTTATTTTCATTATGCTTACCAAACAAACAAAAGCAAACATTGTATAATAGCAAGATACCCCTCCAGGGAGTGAGCATACTGGTGAATTTACCACTTCTGGTGTGGTTAAGTCACTCAGCTGCACCTCATGACCGAACCACACCAGCTGTGGTAAATCCACTAGTATACCCACTCCCTGAAGGGGTATATTGCTTAAATGATAAGTGTTCTATATTCTAGTCATCTAAGTGGTTGCTAATAAGAGGAATTCCAGATACACAGTTGTGCATATGCAACATCAAAATTAAGCCATTATTTGGGTATTTTAAGATATTTTTAACAGTGCATATATTTAAAAAAAAACTATTTTAGAAATATGTCAACTATATAAAAAGTATATACATTTAATATTCAAAATGTAGACATAGATATATACAATATGTATCATGCACCTATAATAAAGATATCATGGAGCTATATTTATGCTATATTTGATATGTATCAGTCACATATATTCTGCAAATAAATACACTTTTATAAATATATCTAAAATATATTTCTTTTCCATATGGGAGAATAATAATTCACAGAATATTAACAAGATAATGCTATGATATATATACAATAAATAATATCTATATATATCTGAAATATATGCATCAGATATATCTGAAATATTTCAAAACCAGCCAATTTGAGATATAATGCATATATTTGGAAACTATTACACAAATCTATTTTTGGATATAATTAAAAAACTATTCAAAATATATCTTAAACATATATTCGAGATATAGTTCTTTTCCATATGGGGCTGAATGCATCAGGTGGGATTTGAGGCACAAGGCACAGCCAAATGCCTTCAACTACCTGGGAAGTGCATTGTAAAATTCCCATAGAATCATATTGTAAATTGTAAGTAAGCAATAACACACAACAGGGTGTACGGTAATGCTAAATTACCACATGCCCTAGGTGGGTTGTGAGATGGGTTGTGAGGTATGAGGAACAGCTGAGTGCCGTCAACCACCTGGGAAGTGTGGATGTCTTCACTAAGGTGCCAAAGGCTACTATGCTGCCATGGAAGTGCATGATAAGGACCTGAGAGAGTCAGCTGCTAGCTGTCCTGAGGAGCACCAGATCCCTGGCTTCTTTGCCTGAAAACATAGGTAACATTCCAGCTTATACGGCACACAGCAGAATGACACAAAATGAAACAAAAAAAGGGAAATGGCAGCAGAGCAAGCTGTAACTCAGGGTAGTATGGATAAAGCAGATTTAATGCGCATTGACTAAATGCAAAGAAGAATGTGCCGTCCCATCGGCACAGTGGTTGGATTTCTGCTTGTGATGCTGGCAACCCAGGTTCAGTAATGGAGCCTGGTTGCCAGAAGGCCAGCCAGCAGAGAAAGATGGAGCATCCCGTAGACTGCTCTCCTTCTCTGGGGGTAGGGCAGGGAGTGTATCTGGTGCTTGATGGACCCCTGACAGAGGCCGGAGGTATTGCAGTGACCAGGTGCCAACAAGTGATAGGGGGTGGGGCAGATGCAGGATGTCATTGCACGTCCCCACACCCCTAAGGGGAGAAAACTCCTCCACCAATGCCTAGATGACATCCACCTCTGCTTCCATGGCTTCAGGCTGTCTCCTTGACCTATCCCAGTATCCACAGTACTTAATGGGGTAGCCGAATGCTGTGGCCCTGCCCTGGGTGGAAAGCCAGGGGGTATCAAGGAGGATGACCAATGTGAAGTGGAACAAGGGGTTCATGATTGGACTGAGGTACCTGCACAGTGGGGGACAAAAAGAACATAAAATAAAATAAAAAAATAAATGGAAGGAGGAAAAGGAAGTGTTGGTGGGTGAATGCGTGAGAAATGCAGCATGCCCTAGATCACTTAACCTGATAATGTAAAATGGGAAAATGAGCAACTGTGGCACATGCTGTCATGGTGAAGCAGCATTGACAGAGCAGGGGAAATAGAAATAGGTACCACATACTGCAGTGGAAGTCTACATACCACCATCACAATCACAACATTTTTACAAAGTTCACAGGACTGATTAGGCAGAGGAAAAGGACTGATGCACCTCACATTTACAGATTTCTGAATTGTGGTAGTAACAGTAGATTTAATTTATACTGGCACCCTTTCCCTGAAGCTCAAGGCACCTTACAATACTGTGCAGGATTTAATTAGGCATTCATTAAAACAAATAATTAGTAGCTAAATCAAATAAATAAATCAGTACCAACAGAATCTTAGCTAGGATAGTAACACATATTTTTTAGCAATCATACAATGCCTGTTTGTAAAGATGCATCTCAAGACTGCTGTTAAAGTTCTCCACTGAGAGAATCTTTTGAAGGACCCTCAGGAGTGAGTTCCACAAAACTGTGCCAGCCACCTTGAATGCCTGGTCTTGCAAGGTTTTCAACTTGGCCCTCGGCACAGACAAGAGTCCCACATCAGTAACATAGAAACATAAAAAGTGACAGCTAGAAGGGGACCTCAAGATCCATCAAGTCTGTCCAAAGAATTTACTGGGATGCTACCCCCCTCCATTAGCCTTTCTGTAAAATGATACTCTTGTGTCTATCCCATGCATTCTTGAACTCTCTTACTGTTGGCCCCCACCACCTCCTGGGCAGGCTATTCCATGGGTCGCCCACCCCTTCAGTAAAGAACTGTCTAGCATTGCACTTGAACCCTCCACTCTTCAGTCTAATATGATGCCTTCTAGTTCTGCTGCTCTCCTTTGCCTGAAACAACTCCAGAACTCCAACCTTATTTATACCCCTAATATACTTAAAGGTTTCAATCACGTCCACCCTCTCCCTCCTTTGCTCCAGGAAGTATATGTTGAGCACCCTCAGCCTATCCTGATATGCTATCTGGTGCAGCCCCTGAATCATCTTCATTGCTCTCCTTTGCACTGTCTTCATTATGTCGATGACCCTTTTGAGATGTGGCCTCCAGTGCTGTATGCAGTACTCCAAGTGGGGGTGCACCAGTGACCTGCAGAGTGGCAGTACTGCCTCGCTCCTGCGACTGGTGATTCCCCTTCCAATGCAACCCAGCATGCCACTGCTCATTAGTGCTGCCTTTTTGCACTCTTTCCCCACCTTCAAGTCTTCTGAGATTATGACCCCTAGGTCACGTTCCTGGCTGGTGGATGCTAGCTTCTCCTACAGAGATAGTAATCCTCCTTGGGATTTCCCCTGTCTACGTGCATGACTTTGCACTTTTTGCCATTGAATTTCAACTAAGTGTCTGCCCACTCCTTCAGTTTCTTTAGTTCTAAATTCATACTCCTTATTCCTTCAGGAGAGTCCATTCTGTTGCACATCCTGGTGTCATCTGCAAATAGACACACCTTTCCTGTCCTATCCGTTTGTGATGTTGGATATGAAAACATTGAAGAGTAGAGGCCCAAGCACCAACCCCTGTGGTGCACCACTTGTCACCTCCCTCTCAGCAGATACTGTGCCATTTACCTACTCTCTTTGTGTTCTTCCTCTCAGCCAATTGCTCATCCACTGGACCACCTCCTTACCCACCCCTATGTGGTCCAGCTTCTTTACCAACCTTCTGTGCAGAAGAAAGTTGAAGGCCTTACTAAAGTCCAGGTAGACCATATCTATGCTGCTCCCTAATCTACTGCCTTTGTAACCCAGTCGACGAAGTTGACCAGGTTAGTTTGGCAAGATTTACCTGCCATGAAACTGCTGTTTTGGGACTTGTTGTCCACTGGCTTCCAGAAAAGCTATTATCCTCTGTTTGAGCAGTGTGTCCATCAATTTTCCCAGCACTGATGTGAGGCTCATTGGTTGGTAGTTGCCAGACTCCTCTCTGCTCCCTTATTTGTGAAGTGGGACCACTGTTGCCCTTTTCCAGTCTTCCAGTACCATCCTGCACTCCAGTGATTTGGTGAAGAGTTCTGCTAGGAGAGCTGCCAGTATGCTCCCCAGTTCCCTGAGAACTCTCAGGTGAATATCATCTGGCCCTGTGGCCTTATTTACTTTTAGTTTATTTAGGGCTTTCAAGACTTGACCTTCTGTGAATGGGCCATTATTGACCCCGGTCCCTGGGTGCTACTTAACTCATTCAGACCTAGATACACCTTTAGGTAGTGTCTGAAAGCATAGCCACTCAGGCCAATAACGTTTGTAGACATACTCAGCTGACTTTCTCTGACGCCTGGAAACGTCTGAGGAAGTCAGCAGTTTTTACCAAAATATTAAATAAACTGACTTGCTTAGAATTGATTGCATAGCTCAGAAAGGTACTTGTGTGCTGTGCAACTTTACTGCTGATACTTTGTATTTATCATGTAAACTGTAGGAGTTATTTGCATTTATTTAAGGTATGATGTGTATTGCTGACATTTGTTTCTCAAGCCTCACCTAAGCACTTTGAATAAATTAGAAAAAAACTTAAAAGTTTTTTGGTATTTTATCTAGTATAAAATAAATACTAAATTGATCACAATAGATTGCATAGCACCATTGTCCCGGATTCCCCCCTTTTCCCCCACAAATGACAAACTCTTTATATGTTGTGCTCAGATTGGCAATTAATTTATTCTAGATCATATTCTCATTTACACTTCAATCATCATTTATTATTGTCTCTTCCATAACTGCATCTTTTATGCATCCATATATAGACACACACACACATATATATATATATATATATATATATATATATATATATATATATATATATGTGTGTATATATATATATATATATATATATATATATGTGTATATATATATATATATATATATAAAATCATCCCACTTTCTTTCTCTTCTCGCTACCCCTGGTGAAAATATGGATGCCTTCTTCTTCTCTTTGTGGTAGGTAACGGTGAGAACTGAGACCACTTTTTCCCTTCAGTTCCTTCTTCTTCTCATTGTATTCCTTTTTTCTTTCCCCTCCCTCCTCCCCTTTTTTCCCCATAGCCAGTCTTCAGCTTGTGCTGGACAGCTGCCTTCCCCATTAATTAGGTACTCCCCTTTCTCCCCCCTTTTTATCTTTATTTTCCTTCTTGTCTCCTCCATGCCTCTATGAACCCCATCATCTCTGTGTTAAACAGGTCTATTGCTAAATCTGACAAGTGTACCCCATCTGGTCTATAAAATCCTCCACTCACTCTTCCACCCCTCGCAATATCACATGTTCCCCCATTTTTCTTACCATAGTCCCTACCATTCTGTTCATCTTTCTCCTGGCTCTGTCTATTGCCACATAACTGTGTTCATGTCTCCATACCCTCCTTGGTATCATGTCAGACCAACTTATTGTCACCCCTGGCCACCACTGCCGCATTTTCTCAAAGTCCTTGTTTACTTGCATGTATGTGTCTACCCATGGTTTCCCCCTATGTCATTACCCACCAAATGTACAATAATTAAATCTGGGGTGGGTCTCCATTTTTTCATCTCCTTCAGGGTGGGCAGAAGCTGTTCCCACCTCATCCCTTGTATGCCACACCAAGACAACCTACATTTCCGTATGTCCTGGTACAGTTGTTTTCCCCTATCCATTTTCTCTGCTTTCTTTTCCGCCCAATATATGTAGGAATGCCCGCAGATCCATACTTCTGTGTACCTCCCTCTACTTATAGGATTTAAGCAGAAATATACATCTTAATCACGTTTTTTTTGTCCCCTTGTTTTCATTGCCCCCCCTTATTTAAAAAACATACACACACCCTTTTGCCCCTGTTCTGTCTCCTCCTCTGGTTCCATCCTGCAAAACAAAACACAGCTGCCATGTTAATCTCCACGTTTCAGTACCTGAATATACCTTTTGTAGCTGGCAGACCGCCATTGCCTTTTTTCCAACATGTTAGCTACTGTTTCACCTGTCGCCGCCCATTGTGAGGCAGCCCCTATTTGAAAAGAATGAGATGAATAATTGTCTGGGTTCTCACCCAGGTATTCCATACCTTTTTTAAGTATGGCCATCACTTGGTAGCTTGTCACTTTCTTCCCATCCCAATGTACAAATAATCTCGCCTTCTTAATATCACGCTCTCTGGCGTAAACCCACAAAGCCCCTACTGGGCACACGGTGCCCTCCACATGAAGCCTGATGGTTACATTACAACCGTTCTTTGACCTCTTAATTCTCAGCTGTATTTCATCCCCCCATCTTATGTCTTCCCACTCCAATCCCCCTTCTTCTTCCTTTCCTCCATGCCCCAGTGCCACGCTCACTCTCAGGGCCCCTACAAATATTACTAGGTAGATTGTGTGAAATAACTGTGCTTCGTCCTTAGATCTGCAGATTGCTGGTAATACCCCTTTCAGCTTTGTCAGCCAGTGTTCCACTATTGGTTGCCCGCAATCATTTGGTCTGTGCTTTATCCTACTCCACCCTTGCATCATTCTCCTAATCAACATTGTCTTGGTTGGATCCCTCCATCTCTTCAGGGTGCAAATTAAGCTAATCCCTACCAAGTATACCGCCATAGTGGTGTGGGCCATTCCCTTCTGCCATTGATCCACCGTGAATTTTCCCAGCTGTTCCTTTGTAAGGGGCCCACTTACCTCCATGTGATGTGTTTCTCTGAATGTTTATAATACCTGCCAAGCCCCTTCATAGGCTCCAAGGTCCTTGGTGCCCATGAGCTGCAAAACAGCATTTCAGCTCCCTCTTGCCAATGTCCCAGATGTTTGTTGTTATGGGTGTTCTCCGCTCCTCTGCTGTTGGGGACAGCATCCAGAAATGATCCAGCTGCAGGCAGGAAAGGCTATCAGCTAGGGTGTTTTCCACCCCTACTATGTGCTTAGCCCTAAATGACATATTCAGCTGTAATGCTCTTAATACCAGCTGCCTTAACACTCCCATGACTGTCTTGGACCTCGCTTCCCTTGTTGTTTAACACATCTACTACTGCCTTATTATCACACTAAAATGTAACCTTCTGGTTCCGCAATTCTTCGCCCCATACCAATGTGCATGCCTAAATGGGCATGATCTCTAAAAGTGTGATGTCCTTTACTTTTTCCTCTTTCCCCCAACTTTTCAGCCATGGCTCAGAAAACCATTTTCCTCTCATATAGCCACCCATCCCTAAACTACCTGCCGCATCTGTATATAGTTCCAGATCCGTATTGTAAACCCAATCTTCCTGCCAAAAGGAACAGCTATAGTAGTTGTTTCGGGAATTCTTCCCACACTTTGAAATCCTCCTTTACTCCCTTTGTGATGTCCATCCAGTGGTGTGGCCTGGGTTATTCCTGTCATAACCCTCACCAGTCATTTTGTAAAGGGCTTCCCTGGATCAATTGCCCTATAGGCAAAGCTGAGATGACCTATCACCTGTTGGACCTGTCTCAGTTGCGCCCTTCTCCTGCTCATGTGTAACTGAATGAGTTCCTTCAGTTTGCTCACCTTGTTGTCTGGCAATCTAAACAACTCTCTACGTGTGTCTATTTCTATGCCCAAGAACTATGATACTTTCCTGGGGCATTCTGTTTTTACTGGTGCCAATGGTACACCCAATTCAACACACAGCTCCTGGAAACTGGCCAACATCCCTTCTGTCTCCTCTCTACCACTGCCAATTTACAAAAAAATCATCTAAATAATGTAAAACCATCCTGTGCCCTGTTTTTTCTTGAAATATCCACTGTAAACTGGTGCTGAATGTTTTGAATGTAGCACAGGCTATGGAAAACCCCATGGGATTAGCTTTATCAAAATAGTATTGGTCCCCCACCTTGAAACCCAATAGGTCCCAGTCCTCCCTCCTAACTGGAAGCAATCGATAAGTGGACTCTATATACATCTTGGCCATCCAGGCATCGTGAGTTGCTCTTATAATCTGTACCGCTTCCTCCAGTGTGGCATAGAAAACCTTACTAAATTCCTCCCCTATAAAATCATTCACTGATTCCCCTTCTGGATATGACAGGTGATGACTCACCCTGTATTCTCCTTTTTGCTTCTTATGGACCAGGCCCAGTGGGGAAATTCTCATGTTCCTTAATAGTGGGGTCGAGAACAGCCCCTCTATCCTGCCCATTGTTTTTTCTTTTGCTATCTTTTCTCTCAAAGTGTCCTCCTTTCCTTTTACTGACCCTAAATTGTTGGCCTCTCTTGCCGTTCTGGGGCCATTGCAATGTAACGGAAAACCTATCCTAAAACCTTTTTTTAATGATTCTGCTTCCTTTCTGTCTGGATACTTCTGCAACCATTTCTCCCATGCCTCTACCCTTATGGGGGTTCTTGCCATCTTAAATTGCTAGGGCCCCCCCCCTCTGTTTTACTGTCCCCTTTCCTACTTTCCCTATCTTGTTCCCTTTGGTCAGTAAACCTGACCCCCCAACCATTATATCCTCTACCTCTCAAGCCCCTGTGCCATGATTGCCCCTATATTCCTGTCCTTCCTGAAAGGGCTGCTTCCCTGAGCCCTGCCCCCCCACCTGAGCCCCTTGTGTCCATGCTGTCCTGCATCTGCTGACCGGGTGGGTTCCCACACATCTCGAGCATGCATGTCAGAACTGGCATTGGAACCATGAACAAAATGCTCTGTTGTATCCCCAGCAACACTTCTGGGGGGGCCCTCCTCTCTTTCCCACTTCTCCCTCCGGCATGGATTGGTCAGTCACATAGTCTGTCCACAAATCCAACTGCTTGGTATCCCACCTCATATCCCCATATGTTGCCATTCTTTGTTGAAAGAACTCATCATAGTATATCCATTCCACACTCCCATTTGCCTTGTCTTTTCTTATTATCAATGAGTACATTATCAGTTGGATGTCCAGTTCTGGTTTTCTTTCTAGCACAATTGCTGAGGATGGCTGCCATCTCACTTTTCCTGATACTCTCCAATTCTTCACATTTTGCAGCAGCCTCTCTACTCACTAAAGCAAATATGTCTACATACTCTCCTTTCCAAATTTTTTCTTTCGTATCAAGTGGTACGTGCTCCCTATTCTCCTCCCTGGGGCTCCTATATCTCTGGTCCCTTTTCCTACACTGTCAGCTGCCTCCTCTGCCTCTCCCGTTATCTCTTTTTCTGACCTGATCTCAGCTAGGGCTGATTCCATCTGTCCCAAACCCCCCGACCCAAGGGCTGCAATAATTTGACCTATGTAATGTTTGGTGCTTTCTTCCACTGTGCCTAATACTTTACCTGTGGCTTTTTCAATTCCCTGCAGCCTGTTGTCCTCCTGCAGTTGGGTGCTTGGTTAAGGCTGAGGAACCGTCGGGCAGTGGTACCTGGTCTGGGCCCCGGTAGCAGGTCTATGATCTGGTCCTGAGAGGGTACTGGTGGTTCTGGTACTTGGGGCAATGGTGGGACTGGGCTGGCTGCTCAGGGAGGTGCCACCCACTGTGGCTGCACCCTTCTTGGGCTGCGTGGCTTCCCCACTGGCCTTTTTCCCCCCACCCTCTTTCCCTTTTTCCACTTTCCTCTTTTCCCCAGATCTCCCCGGTTTCTCCCCTTCTACCATTTGCCACATCTTGTTGGCCTTCTCTGCTAATTCCACAATTGCCTTGTAGGCATCCTCTTTTGTAGGCCTGTTCTCCTTTGGTGCCATCTCTCTCCCTCAGGAACCTAATAATTGCTGTGAAAAGAACTGAGAAATTTTTCTTCATTAATGCTCCATATCGCTGTTAATCTCACCTCACCTTAGCCAGGATATGCCTTTCCTTACCATTATGTCTATATTTATTCTTTCTTATATATATGTATTTTTTTATAGCCTTCTTCAGTGCCCCTGCCTGTCATCCATGAGCATCATTGAGCACCACCCTGTCTTGTAACCCATCTGTCTGCTTTTGCTGTCCATTTTTGGTGCCCTTAGTCACTCTTCCAGCATTCCACCCCCCTGCACTGCCCCAGGGCGTGGTTCCTTACTGACCAGCCCTTGCCTCTCTTTTTTTTTGTGTGACTGACGTCATCGCTCCCCCTGACCTCCCCCTATTCACTGCTCCATTGCATTGTGCACTGGTTTGGCAGCCTGGTCCCCCTCCTTGTGCTCGAGGCCTCTCCCTGCCTATCTTCGCCATCTCCTGTAATTTTGGAGCTCTTCGTATTCCCTTTGTCTGCCAAAATGCACATGCCCCATGTCATACCATTTTCTCACCTCTGCCCCCCAATTGGCTCTTTCCCTTTTAAAGAGGCCCTTTTACGGTGTGTGACATCATGCTGCATGTCCTTCGCTTGTTCACTTCATCTCGGCCCTAAATGCTGCCCTGCTCCACATTTTTGAGTTTATTCCCTCCCCCTTGTCTCACTCGAATCACCTCCTTTTCCTTTTAGTGAGGGCTCAACACCCTGCCCACCTTTACCACTGTTCCACCAATGAGGCTTTTTGGCCTCTGTCCCCCCCCATTGCCCAGCTTCTACCATCCTGTGAGGCCCAACCGTGGCATTCTACATTCCACCACGTGGCCTCATCCTGTGCCCTCTGTTCATGGCTTTTAGGCCCTTAACCCCCAACAGTATCCTCTTAAGTGAGTCCTGTATTCACCCCTCATCATTGATCTGTTCTGTACCGTTGTGCCTGTACCACATTCTGATCAAATGTGCTATTGTAGCTCCCTACAACCACCATGAATGAAGTAAGCCCCCACCATACACAAGCTTGCCGCTGCTACCCACAAATGCTTTCCATGGTTTCCGATCTAGAGGACTCAGCTGGGATCTTCTCCAGTTGCAGCAAGGCCCCATCACAGCATCTGACGTCACGCCGCATGGCCTTCTCACGCACCTCAAACTCATTCCAAACTCGTTGTCCCCGCTGGCTATCTCCCACTTTCCATCGCATTGCTGTTATGCTTTTACAAACAAACAACCCCTCCAAAATCTCCCTTGTGCTAGGCGACTTCTAGGCCTGCCACTTCAGTTGCACATTGTTTAGACTTGCCCTTGATGGTGCCCTTCATCTAAGTGGGACTACGAATCTCTTTTTTAACCATTATTTGGCATTACTCAGGACTACACGCTCTCTTTCAACAACTGTACTGACATACCCACAATTCACACTCCGTTTAAGTGGACCTATGAATCTCCTTTTTTTCTTAACCAATTACAACAGTAATCAGTACTCTACCGGTCTCTTTGTTCCAACAACTGTAGCGAACTACCCAAAAATGGCACTCTCTTGCATCTCTATCATTACCATGAATTCTGTCAGAGCCAAAGCCCTGTATTCAAACCATCCACAATAGCTTCTTTTTTTCTTATTGTTTTTTCCCCTTGTGGTTGCTTACATTTTCTCATGTCTCACCACAAATCTCTTGTCCTCTTGCAATTCAAACTGCCAATCTGACATGCTGCAGTTTCTGTAAGAAGCCCAACAAAATCTTCAGCAAAAAAGTGGCTGAGCCACCACCGTGCTGGTCCTTAACTACCCCTTCTAGCCCCTCCCCTTCCTGTCTACCTACCCATTGTTCTGCTCCCCCAGTCCTTCCCCCTAAAGCCTCCCCTCTTTCTGAGCACACCATCTTGCCTTACAGGGTAGGGGTGCACCAGGACAATTTAGTCTGCCCCATAAAGGTCAAACTCTATTAGAAAGGTAATTTTGTGCTGAACAACTTTGACACTCGTACTTTGTGTGTAGCACCTACAGTTCAAGAGGTATTTGCATTTGTTTGTGGCATGACAATTATGGCTTGATTTTGCTTAAAAAGACCCAGGATGCAGTGCTAAGAGTATACAGGACACAAGTGGTGGAAGTCTCAAAGAGCTCTTGTGGTATGAATGAGTTAAGCAACAAGGCATGATGGGGGTGTTTTTTTTATTTTATTTTATTACAACTAGGATTACAAGTACCTTTGAGCCAGGCTCTTTTACAAAGGTTCCACCTCAGAGAACAAATACAATACAAGTTACAGAAATAGGAACAAAACAATAAATAGGTTGGCATATTAGGTTACTATGGTAGATCAATACAATAGCTAGAATAAGTAGAATCTATACTTGGGAACACAGAGTTACAGAGGGAAAAGTAGGAGGGAGGGTAAAAGATGAAGATAAATGTGAGGAGCTAAGTTGGAGAGGGCAGTAATTGCAGCCAAAGGGCATGATCATCAACTGGGAGCAGACTGAAACTAGTCAACAAAAAGGGAAAGATCACTGAGGGCTCAGAAGAGGTGGGGGGTTGAAGGGGGGAGAGTCAGGAGTGGTGAAAAGAAAGAAGAAATAAAAAAGTAACAGAGGAAAAGGAGGGGGTGGAGATGTGATAGGTGATAGTTGGAGGGAACAAAAACAAGAGGGCTGAGGAGATTATAAGTAGCATTCACAGGAGCTAGAGTTAGTAAGCTGGAGGTGGAGTTTATGTTTGAATGAGTCAAGGGTGGTATTGAAGGACATGACAGGATTGAGTGCATTTAACCAGCTAGGTGCTTTGAAGGCAAAGGATCTTTGGCTCTAAAAGGTGCGATGGAGGGGAACCTGAAGGAGCTGGTATTCAGAGCCCCTGGTGTTACGTGGCTTTAGTCTAGAACTAAGCAGTGCTTGGACTCCTGGCAGAGTGAGGCCCATGGTTACTTTCTTTGCCATAATGCAGGTTTGGTATTTTATGTGATTAGAAAGTTAAAGCCAGCCAGATCGGGCATAAAGGTCACATGTCTGAGTGAGACAATGAGTACCAGAGATAAGCCTGCAGGCCTTCTTAAGAGATGTTGAAATTCATTGCAGGGCAGTGGCAGAGGCAGAGCCATAGATTATAAGACCATAATCAATGATGGAGACCACCGAGCTTTGGATGGCACTCTTCAGTGCATCTGCAGTAAGGTGTTGTCTATGTCAGTAAAGTAGGCCTTGACACATACTTGCTGATTTGGCAACATTGTGTATGTATGCCCCATAGGAGAGATTTGAGTCCAGAGATAACTCTAGGTATTTGAACAACTGCACTTGCTCAAGGGTGTTGCCAGTGCTGGTAGAGATAGCTAGGGGGTGAGATCTATGCTTGTTTTGAAAGCTGTTAAACAACATTACTTTGTTTTTTTTTATGATTGAGGACATGCTTATGATGAATGAACCAGTTTTTCACTGCAGCAAAGCCTTGCTGAAGATTGGTGTGCAGGAGCACAGGGTCCTTGTGGGAGGAGAAGATAACAGTGTCATCAGCATAGAGGATAATCTGTTCAATACAAGATTTCGGGAGCGTATTAAGAAAAAGGGTGAAGAGTAATGGACCCAGGATGGATCTCTGAGGGACTCCAGATCGGAACAGTCTGAGGTCCGAGAGTGTCCCAGCAATTTTGACTCATTGAGATCTGGTTTGCAGATAGCTGTTGAACCATGAGACAGTGTCAGGAGAGAGTCCTAAATGCTGAAGTTGTTGGATCAGCAGACGATGGTGGACTCTGTCACAGGCCTTGGTCAGGTCTACAAATTCTGCCCCAGTTAAGTGACCCATAGCCAATGTAGTGTGCAGTGCTCCAGTGAACTCCAGTAATGCAGAAGAGGTGCTGTGACCTTTTCTGAAGCCATGTTGTTGTGGGCATAAGAGATTGTGTTTGTTCAGGTAGTGCATGAGTTGGTTGGATACTATGCATTCGAGTGCCTTGGAGAGAGGTGGTAGTATCAAAATCGGTCGATAGTTCGCATGGTAGGTCTTATCCCCACTTTTGTGGACTGGAACAACTGTAGCTGCCTTCCATTTGTCAGAAAACTGGCCAGTGATAAGGGAGAGATTGAAAATGTGTGTTAATGGGACTAGAACCTCATCCATAGTGAGGGTTAGGAGTTTTAGATCCAGTGAGTCTCCACTTGATCTTGACTTTGAAATTGCTTTGGTGATGTGTGTTCGGGCATCTTGCAGGTTAATTTCTTTGAAGTGGAAGGGTGGGAGAGTGGTAGGAGGATCATCAGGGATAGCATGGGTAGTGTCAAGGAAAAAAATCCAGGGGAAGAACACTGCTGAGATCAGTAAATGCATCATTAAAGGTGTTCACAATGACCAGAGGATCCAGGGTGATGGCCTCATCAACATTTAGCATGGTTGGGGAGGATTTAGTTTGTTTCCCTGTAACTTCTTTGATATTCTTCCAGAATTCTAACCCCTTTCCCCAGGAGTTTGAGAGAGCTTGTTTGTAGTAGGCACTTTTTAGTAGCCGTATGGATTTAGTGCAATTATTGCGGGCACATTTGTAGTTCTGTATGTCATGTTGGGTGCCAGAGTCTCTAGCCAGGGCCCAAAGGTGGTCCTGAGCCTTTAGCTGGGCAAGTAGCTCTCCAGTTAGCCACGGGTTGCAGAGTGCTTTGACTTTTCATTTTTTAAGTGGGGCGTAGGTGTCATAGGCTGCATTGAAGGAGGAGATAAAGAGGTCAAGAGCTGTATTAACATCTGTTGAGAAGAAAATGGGAGACCAATCAAACCAACTGAGGTAGGATTTAAGGTGTCTTAACTGTCCATGTGGGAGCACTCTGCTAGTGATGACTTTAGGAGGGGGCTTATGGAATTTATTTGACCATTCATACAGTATATAATGGGTGAGTGGTCACTTAGTGAGTCGGGAAGTACAGAGGTGCTGGCGATATGAGAGGGATGACTGGTAAGGACCCAGTCCAGTAAGGTGCTAGTTCCTGTTTTATAGTTATTTCTGGTGGTGGAGAGAACCATTTGTGAGAGGTTTGCTGATGATATGGCATCCCAAGATATAGCAGCATCTGATGAGAGCCAATTAATATTGAAATCACCTTATATTATATAATATTGAAAAAAGTAGAAAGAATGATGCCTCCTGATTGGCTAAGAGCAACTTTCAGCAGGGGCCATTATCCCAGCAGAATGGCCCAGCAAAAAGTAATATGTATAAAAAAGGCATTACATTTACTAAAAATTATCCATTTCATAATCGTAATAAGGCACTACAGGGGGTGTGTTATGGTGGGATAATGGCTCACACTGAGTGGATTGAAGCACGAGGCATACCTGAGTGCTTCCACCACCTGAGAAGGGCCATAAGCCCACCATAACACACACCCCTGTAGTGCTTTATTGCAATTATGAAATGGATCATTTTTAGTAAAGTAATGCCTTTTTTAAACATCTTACTTTTTGCTAGGCCATTCTGCTGTGATAACGGCCCCTGCTGAAAGCTGCTCTTAGCCAATCAGGAGGCAGCATTCTTTCTACCTTTTCCATAATGCTTAGTAGGTTTGGTCCATCCCCTCTATTCTCCTCAGTGAACCCAGAATAGAAGCACTGGCTTAAGACTTGTGCTTTGTCACTGTCTTTTTATGTTATATGCCCTCCTTCAGCTGCCAGTCTTACTATTTCCTCATTTGTTTTTTGCTTTTCTTTTATATACCTAAAGAAGGTTTTGTCTCCACCTCCTTTACTCCTTGTGTTATCCTCAATTCAGTCTGAGCCTTGGCCTTTCTTATTGCTTTCCCTGCTTCCCTCTGAGCTTCTTTATAAAATTCCTTATTTTCTTCCTTCTTTGATGCCTTAAATTTCTTGTAAGCCTTCTTTTTATTCCTAACTATAGTTGCCAGCTCCTTGAATAACCAGAGGGGTTTCCTTTTCTTATTGTCCTTACTCACCCTCCAGGTGCATAGATCAGTTCCCTGTGTGATAGCTTCCTTGAGGCCATCCCACATTTTCTACACCCCTTTCCCTTCTCTGTTTCTAAGATTTTCTGCTAGGCTGGCTCTCATTTTTGGAAGTCTGCCTTCCTGAAATCTAAAATCCTGATCTTGGCCTGACTAGTGTCATCACAGGTGATCACTTGGAATCTAACCATACTGTGATTACTGCTACCTAAATGACACCCTATCTCAATCCCCTCTGTCTTGTCACTTTTAGTAAGAACCAAGCCCAGGACAGCTTCACATCTGGTTGGAGTATCAACAAGCTGTCTCAGTCCTGCCCCCTGAAGGTCCATAAGAAAATCCCTGCTTCTTGTTCATGATTCTGTATCCCAGTTTATGTCTGGTAAATTAAAGTCCCCTACTATTATTGCCTTGCCTTTGTCAGTCAAGAAAGTTCTTCATAAGGTCCTACTTTTTTTTAATTCACTTGGTAACCAGGTAAGGGCCACTGGACACAAAACCCATTTACAGGGTGACCAGGGAGCACTGGGGAGGTTAAGTGACTTGCACAGGTCACACAGTTTTCAAATGGATGTTGGAATCAAACCCTGGTCTGCTGGATATACCAAGCTAGTTCACAGCTTGCTACTCCAATCTCTAGGCTATACTGCCCACCCAGTGAAGTGGAGAAGATGAGATGATAGAGAAAGTATAGAAGAACTCCAACAGGTAACCAGGTCCCAAACCATATACAGTAGGGTCTTATAAGAATCATAGAACAGCTGGTATATAGACATTACAACAAGTGTAGTAGACTGTCTTGACTACATAGGGTGTAGCGACTCAGATGTGATAGTCATGAGTAACAGGAGCTACTGAGAGAGAAAGAGGGGGAAGCAGGGAACCAGGTTGGCAGGTCAGCAGGGGATAGCATGTAGAGTAAGAGAGTGAATGACAGGAAGAAAACCAGGGGGAGAAGAAAGAGATACAAAAATGTATGAACGCAAGGAGGCTATTAGCAGGTGAGATCATGGCAAAAATACAGAGTGTGATGACAGATCTAGGGATAATTGAAGCAGATGCACTGGGTGCACTCAACAAGGTGAGAGTAATGCCTCTTTTTAAATACAGCATAACTAGGAACCAGGCACACATCAAGGGGCATGGAGTTCCAAGAACTGGGAGCCACATAGGAGAAACCTGTAATGTCTTTGGATGTTTTGCATCTGGGAATGAGAAGTAGGAACAGGTCCACAGATCTGAGGCCACAGGAGGTGGACAGAGGGGTAAGCAGGGAGACAAGGGAACTTGGCATGTTAGATCTTAATATACTGTTAAGTAGAGACCCAAAAGAGATGAGACAATGGGCTATCGGGGAAGAACAGTTAAGTTCAGCACATAGTAGGCAGTGATGTTTTTTCCTAGGGGAAGCAGAGGCAAAATGACATATATTATTATAGGTCATATCCCATCTATGTAGGGAAGCTCTGGATGTGTTGCTGATTATGACAGACCCATAAGTAAGCTATGGAAGTAGGATACCCCTGGCTATAGCCAATCTAGCTGATGGGGCAAGACAGTGGCTTGCTTTGTAGGCTATCTTTAGTTTAGCATTTACTGCCTTACATGTGGTAGTAATATGGTAATCAAAATTAAGTGATTCATCGAGGATGACCCCCAAGAATTTGAAAGAGCTCACTACCTCTGGTGGGGTACAAATAGCACAGGTTATTTTAAAAAGGTTGAAGAGCATGGGCTGCATTTTGCTGACATTGAGAACAAGTCTTTTAAAGGAAATCCAGGACTGAACACTGAGGAAAGCCATAGATAGATCATGGTTAAGACTAAGCACGTCACTGGAGGTGGTATAGAATACCAAGTCATTAACATATAGTAAGGATGAACAGAAGGAGGTGTTTTCTGTTATATTATTATTTATTTATTTTATTTATTGAAATGTTTCACCAGGAAGGCACACTGAGCAACAAGTTGCTCATCTCCCGGTGTGACCTGGGGGAGGGTGATACAGTAGGATGTTAACATTCTACATACATACAATTAACTTAACACAGTATTGTGGAAAAACATGTTTACAAGAATATGTAGAAGGATATTTGCATTATACAATTGGCATCTACATATTATATGATTACACAATTGATACATACATTATACAATTGAAGAATGTTTTTTTTACAGAAATCAGAATATTAAGCTGACTAAGATCTTATGCATACAGTAATAAACTATACCTAAATTGGGCTGGAAATGCAATTTTACGGTACAAGTGAGCTAATACCAATTTAAGTGCTGAGAAGTAAGGATCCAGGTGAAAAAAGTGGAGATGAGATGAGAGAAGTGGACAGAGAGGGTAGGGATGGCCTGTGGCTAGACCCTCCTGGGTGTAGATAACCCAGCCAGGGACTGGGGATAGTAAAAAGTGTAAGGGGGTGCTGAGGGGAGGGGGAGGGTAGTCTGGGAAAGTAAGTGAAAATGGGTT